>CM016487.1:4149689-5532919 GCA_002890555.2 Lagenaria siceraria | reverse complement strand
ATGATGAGTTGTTTTCAAATATATAAAAATAAGCCAAACTATTGACAAATACATAAAAATTTTACTGTCTATCGTTGATAGATAATAATTTTTTTTCTATATTTATAAATAATTTGATATTTTTTTTGTTTATAGTAATTTTTAAAAAATAATCTGGCAGGATCATCATTTTTGGAGACATCGAGTGGAACATTTTCTGAGATAACTTCCAAATAAGAGCAATAATATCTCAATCATTCTTAAACAAAAATATAGCCAATCCAAAACTCCAACGGAAAGAAATCAATAAAAGACTTGTATAAAACACATTCACATTCTTAAATGCAAAAAGAAGTTGAGTTACTACCTCAACTTAATAATTTATAATATATTTAGGGTTGAAGTAGAAGCAACACTAACTATTCTAGAAGTTTCTTGAGTTATCTATATAATTTAGTGTAAATATTAGATATCTCTAGATTTATCTAAAAGTATGTAAATAAGTATTTCATTAAGAAATGTTCTAGAAATATCCTAGGCATTCTTTAGGATCCAATGAATTCTAGAAAATTCCTTTAGATAGGAATAATGTGATAGAAATGTCTAGAATAGTTTAGATCTAAGAGAAGTCTAGAAAAATCTCATAGCTTAAGCTCCAAGGATCTCACACCTATAAATAGGAGGTGTGACCCCATTTGTAAAGCAAGCAAAGAGAGGAAGAAAAAGCAAAAGGCTAGAGAGTTAGGGAAGAAAAGTGAGTGAGTTAGAGAGTGTAAAAGAGTATTCTCTCTAAGTGTTCATCCTTGTACATTCATAATTAAGTTTCTTTCTTTCTAAGAGATTGTCTCTCTTCCTTTTGTGCCAATTTCTTCAACATTTAGGTTTCGATGGAAATTTTTTAACTCTCTCAAACATTTTTGTTTAGAGATCAAATAATTATTGGTAAATAGTCCAAACCTACACATTCATATAATACCATTCATTATCTGTCTCCTGTCTCCTGGAAAAGCAAAAAGGGTAATACAGCAATATATAATTGCCTGTCCCTATCAACTTCTTTTCCATGGATATAATAAATCTTATCCATCTCAGATCAATCCGTAATTAAGCCCATCATTACCTTTATTTTACTATCATCTAATCTTATTGCCTTGCCATCATTATATGGATTAAAGAATAACCAACTTGATTTTAAAGCATTTTTTTTTCTTGCTTTTAACTCTGTTATTCCTCCAAAATGCACTATTTATGACAGTTTGATGTGTTTGATATATATTTTTTTCCCTTTTAGAAGTTAAGTTTATGCATTTCAGGCATAGGTAATTCTAAGCTAAAAATCAAAGATGCTGTAAATTTTTTTTACTTTTTTCCATGTTGTATGCAAGTTTAGCAGGAACTAGGTTTTAAAAATGACCAAATCTCTAGGAAATGTCGATAAAAATATCTATCCTTAAAATATTAATTTTATAGATCTCAATTGATTCCTCGTTACTGGAGCATGCTTAAAGGCTTTCAAACTTGCTGGAAAAACTCTTGCTCTTTTCAATATTCCTTCCCAAATCATAGATCTTCTAGAGAAGACCAAAGCGAATGAGCTCACTCGAAGGATCTTTGGAGAAATACCTGATCGAGGGTTAGCGGATATGTTTTCATATTGGGTTAGGTATTCATGTTTGTTATATTTTGTCCATTTCATTATGATATAATGAGATTTTCGATCTAGTTAACATCATCATAACTCAATTAACATAAAATATGTACTCTTAATAGCTAGCGTGTGATTCACCGTTTATGTTATGCCAAACCTATAGTTTCATAGAAATAGTTTTCCATTCTCATCCATGAACAATGAAATGTCAATCTTAGGCACTTGAGTTTAGTGATCTTGCCTCCTGAAAAAATGTAAAGGCCACTATCATTTGCCAAATTAGGATGAAATTGGAGTTGACTTTTAGCAAAGTTGCTTTTGATTTAATTATCCATCCAGCAATCATAGAAATGAAGTTGACTTTTGTGCACAAAGAACAACTAAGGGGAAAAGAAAGGGCTATGACTTTTCTTTTTTAAATGAGTGTTCTTAAATCTTAACCAGGTGCTAAAACTTCAACTCCATATCAAGTTCAAGCTTGAGAGGAAAATACCAAACAAATGAAATGGGAGCATTCAAATTTGTGTCAATCTTGTATCTATCTGCAACTTTACTGTTAATAATATTTGGTTCTTTCTTTTGCTGTGCTGATACAAACATGAATTGTAATCAACAGTGTTCTAAATCTGATAGCTTTACAGCTGAGAATGATTTCAAGGCCAATCTGAAGAATCTTTTGGACTATCTGGCTGAAAATGGGCCTCTTTTCAGAGGTTTTTACAGCACCTCCATTGGAGAGAGTTCAAACCAAATCTTTGGTATTGTACAATGCAGAGGTGACATTTCTGCAATCAACTGTGGTAGCTGCATAAAAAATTCCTCTGCTTTTGCCCTGTCTGAGTGTCCTGAAAGCAAAGATGTTATTATTTGGTTTACATGGTGTTTTCTTAGGTATTCCACTGATAACTTCATTGGCGTTTTGAGTCAAACTTCTGTGGCTCTTTGTAATGACACCAATTATGATGACCCATCTTTGGTTTCAAATGGTTTGTCTCTAATGAGTGGATTGGCTTCCTCTGCTTCTAATCAAAATTTGATGTTTCAAACTGATGTTTTGGATGCTGGGTTGAGAGGGAAGAGATATGGGATGGCTCAGTGTACTAGAGATATCAGTGGGAGTGATTGTGCTCAGTGTCTCAACTCTCAATTGGCTACCTTCAGGACAACCATTGGGAGTAAGAAAGATTGGGAAATATATGGATGCAATTGCTTTATGTGGTATCATGATCATCAGTTCTACTTCAATGTTTCAACTAGTGCAGGTGGGTTCAGAGTTTGTGTTTTTAATTAATGGATTTTCTTGCTTGAGTTGTTGGCAAGAACACAATGTAAAAAGAGTTTCTTTTTGTAATGCAGGTGGAAGATGGCCTTTTCCAGATGGTGGCAGAACAATTTTCACTTCTCTTGCAGTGTTAATGATGGTTCTGATGATTCTCTAGCTGCTGAAAGTTGGGATATTCCTTTTTTTGAGGATGGAAATCTTGAATCTACAACTTGAACAATTTCCTTCTCCTTGGTTTGTCCTTTATATTTTGTATTCTTTATTATAAATCCTACTTGTATTTTAACTTGTAAAGCTAACTAAAGTCATCTCTCTAATGAGGGGAAGCTTCTTTTATTTCTTTTACTGTGTTTTTTTCTCTTCTGGATATGGTCTTCGTCTTGGCTCCGTCGTATTGTTTTCGGTTATCAAAACCAATGTGAACATTTTGTTTTAGCTTTGTAACTTGGTGAGAAGATGCTGCTTTCTGTGGTTCTCAAATACTGCCTAAGAGAGCCATTTTAGAGGATGTTGGAGTTATGAATTCTTGTCATGATGCTTGTATTACTTTGCTACAATGCAGGAAGTTTAGGACCAACTCTTAGCCACAATATGCATTTTTGCAGGGTAAAAACTGGTAATACTCTGATATGAGTGCTGAACTAATGAGAAATTGATGAATGCAAGAGATCAGAATCCAAATCCATTTGCTTATTGGCATTACTGATAATATTGAATCGTAAAAACAACATAAAACAAACTGGGAGAGTATATTTCTAGCTGTCATTCTTCTTATAATGCAAAAACACACTTGAATGAAGAGTGCTGCTTGTTTTGGCTAAGAAAAAAGTATACTGAATCTTGAAAATCTGTACACTTTATTGCACACACAAGTCAGTCTCAAAATTAAAGAGGATGTCATTCAGTAATCGACGATTGGACGAAGTTGCTTCGAGGCCCGTTTCATTCCATCTCTATCACATGAGAATCAGACCTCTCTTGTGAAGAAGACATGTCTGATTTGGGTCTCCTATTCATGTAATCACCTAGTGGAGAAAGTATTGGTAGAGTGATTGTGTCACTATTAAGCATGAGAAGTACAGTTTCCATAGTTGGCCTGTCAGATTTATTTTCTTGAGCACAAAGCAACCCAATGTTGATACATTTCTTTATTTCATTGCTTGAGCCACCTCTCAATATGGGATCTACAACATTCAGTGCTGTTCCTGCTCTCCAGTTTCTCCATACCTACACCAATTCATTGCAATGAACATTAGTTTTTAGGTCATTGAGACCGAGTGTTGTAGTTTAATGATTTGTTTATACTTACATAGCTTATAAGACCATATATGTTTATGTCCTCTTCCCTATAGAAAGAGTTGATTTTTTGGCCAGTCACAATCTCCAAAACTAACACTCCGAAACTAAACACATCGGACTTGTTTGACAACCTTCCAGAGATAAAATATTCTGGAGCCATGTATCCCCTGAATTTGGACATTTGTGAGATTAATTAGATGGTGAGAGGGAAGTTAATAAAGTATAAAGAAATTTTATGATACTATGCTTTATAGAATGAAGAATATGCTAATGAGTTTCTTCCTCTATTTATACTTACCGACTTGTATATTCTTGAGCTGGACATTCTTGAAACAAATTTACCGTGCAAAAATCAGAAATTTTAGGATTCTTTTCTGCATCTAATAATATATTTGTAGCTTTGAGATCTCGATGAATAACGACTTTAATTTGAGAATCTTGGTGAAGATAAACAAGGCCTCTAGCAACGCCTTCAATGATTTTGTAGCGAGTTCCCCAATCCAAATCTTGACCTTTCAATGGATCTAAACATTAAAACAATGAGATTTATTAGGCAGGACACAATGCATTATTAATGTGTCAAGAAACTCAAACTAAACATAGCTTTGAAGTATGCAAAGAGAGAAGAAAAGAAACATACCAAATATGAATTTATCAAGACTTAAGTTTTGCACAAACTCGAACACGAGAACCCTTTCGTCTTCGTGGAGGTAGAAGCCGAGAAGCCGAGCTAAATTCCGATGTTGAAGTTTAGCCACTGAGAGGACTTCATTCTTAAACTCACTCTCTCCTTCCATGGAGTTGTGGTAGAGAATTTTCACTGCTATTTCTTGTCCATTAACAAGGCTTCCCTGTCAAAAGAGTACAAAAAACATAATGAGTTACCTGAAAGAGAGTCTCCATTATTCAATACTGTTTGTAAGAAGCAAAAGAAAGAAAGAAAGCCAAGAATTTCTAATCCATTGGAAATGCTAAATTTCCTCACAAACCTTGTAAACAGCTCCAAATCTACCTTGTCCAATATAATTTTCATCTGAGAAGTCATCTGTTGCAGTTCTTATAGTATTGATGTCAAATACCAAAGTTTCCAAATCTGCAGTGTCATCCACTTCTAAACATGTACAACAACCAGTTAATGTGTAAGTTGAACTGATTTCCAAGTTCTTCCTTCAAAAGATAACACAAAAAATGAATTGCTTATATCCTTTTGGAATGGATTCTTACTTGCAACTCCATCCCTTTGTTTTCTTGCTCTTAAAAAGATGAAGATGCTGACAATTAACACCACAAATACAACAACCACTGGCAGAACTATAATGATGACAGTCTTCAATGTCTTGGACTCCTTTTCTGCAGAGCTAGATGAATGTAAAACTTAAGCAAAATGAGCCCCCAAAAAAATTGCAAAAAGAGAAGTAAAAGTCAACTTATTTGTTTGCTCAAAACCTAAGTTGTATTCACATTTATGTTATTTACGCTATATAAACTCTCTAATTTTATTAGTGCTTCTGAATCTTTAATAGGATATTTTCTCTCTAATAATAAACGGCTCTCTCTCTGCTCGTGAACGAAGCTAACATACTGTTAGTGAATCACGTAAACCTATATGTTGATTCTCCTAGTATTTACGTTTTCTGTTTTCTTTATTTATCGATTCCATAACACAAATTCATAAAACTCCCAAACACAAGAAAAAGAGAAAAATTAAACCTTTCACATTGGTTGTTGTATTTGGTGGAAGAGAGGGAGATGAGACTGGCAAGAGAGGGGATGGGGGTGTCGGCGGCGAGGTCGACCGGGAAACTCTGGAAACAGCTGCAGAGTCAAAGGAACTGATAATCTCATACCTAAGATTACAATTGGGTGTAATCATTCTAGCTCTGTAGGTGCTGCTGGCTGTGTAATTGCCATTGTGGTTTGAACAATTGATATTTGGCTGAGCAATTGCAGGGCTGATGAAGAAGAAGATGAAGATAGTAAAGAGAAGGGTTGAGTGGAACATGGCTGCGTTGGTGCGAGTGGTGAAGATTATGATGGGATTATATAACGAGAAAAACTGAAACTTGGATTGTTGACCATTAATGATTTCTGATGGGAGAATAATTTTGGTCAATTTAAATACCGATTAATTGGTTTTTTTTTTTTTTTTTTTTTTTTTTTTTTCTAAAGAAGTTTTATTTTAGAAAGAATGTAGCTGTGTCTAGATTAGAAGAATCTTGGCAATAGAGCAGGGTACGATTTCTCTTTAGTCAACTATGTTTTGTATTTGAATGATATAAATTATTCATATAAATATATTTATATAGGTTAAAATACAATTTTGTTTCATGTACTTTGAAGTTTGTTTAATTTTAGTTCTTATATTTTTAATAAATCTTAAATTTAGTCATTCAAAAAAAAATTTAATCAAAATTGGCTAGATTATAACAATAATTTTTATGCAAAAAAATATAATATATGAATATGTTTTCAAAATTTTGTAGTGAAAACTCTAATAAACAATACAAAAGTTTTTTTTTTAAAAAAAAAAATCAACTACAAAGAAATAGTAGAGATTAAATTTAAGATTCATTGGAAATAAAATTATATGGACCAAATGATATTTTAACAAATATTATAGTTTTTTCTTAGAACATAATGTTTTTATTTTTATTTTTATAATATCCATTCAGTTTGTTTTTTAGGTTTGAAGTCTAATTTTCATTTGGTTATTATATTTCAAAATGTTATACTTTTTGTTGTTGTGAGTTTGAATTTAAATTTAATTTGGTTCTCAAATTTTAAAATGTAACATTATTATCATTAAATTTTGAATTTAGTTTTTATTTGACTGTCGATATTTTACACTTTTATGATAATTTTTTTGTTAAGGCTCTCTTTAATTTAATCTTTGGAATTAACTTTTAAGTTCATTAATTTAACATAATTATGATGTGAAAAATTTTAAATTAACCTTAATATTGATAAAAAAAATTAGTGAAAAGTAAATTAATTCTTTTAGATTAATTAACTGAAATTAGAAAAAAATAAAAAAGTAAAAGTAGGTGTAAATCTTGAAACTTAGAGATCAAATAAAAACAAAGGTAAATAAGTAACATTTTAAAATATAAAAACTAAATGAAAACTAAATAAAAAATTTAAAATATAAGTGTAATATTTTTAAATCTAAAGAACAAATATAAACTATATTTAAAACTAGAGATCAAAACGGTATTTTTTTTTTTTCATAAAATCAATTTTTTCCAAGAACACCTACTTTAAACCGTTCAACATTCAAGTTGGCATATTATAATTTTTTTAATAATATTCAATATTGTTTGTGAGTGGAAAATATATTGTAGTAGAAATGTTATGAGAAAAAAAAATTGATTTATTGTTAGAGGCACATTGACCTAATTAAGAAAATTAGACTAATTACCGTTAGTAGTTTAAGTGTATAACAACATTTTAAAAGAATTGTAAATATAGCAAAATCTATCCGTAATAGATTTCTATTAGTGATAGACTTTGTCGATGATAGACTCCTATTAGTTATATAATTTAAGAAAATTATAATGGGTATTTTTTTTATGGAAACTAACTAATAATATAGCATTTTTTTAAAACAAATTGCAAATATATCATATCTTTCCTAATATCGTGCTTTACTTTTTATATATTCTTAAAATATCTTTGATTTTAAAGGAACAAATCACCCCCGATTCTCTCTTCTCCATTCTCTAAAAAATAGAACACTCATTCGGCAATCTTCTCATAATTTGGGCGATTTTCTCTTCTCCATTCTCTCAATTTCGATTTTCTTCTTGATAGTTTCTGGAGATTCTACCAAAAACAAAGTGATTTTGCGACAGGAGATTCTCTTTTATTCGATTTTGCTTGCATTCAGTAGTTCAATTTCTGACAGACTCCTTATGCGATTAAATTTCTTCTTGAATTTCTTCTTGAATTTCTTCTTGAATTTGTTTTCAATTTTTTTTCTCATCTTCTCAATTTATGCTTTTGTAGGCATGATTCATTTCTGTTTAGGCTCCTTGTCCATGCATATTTTTAAGTTTTTGGATTTGTTCTCAGATTTCATTTCCACTTTTTAGGCGATTCTTCAATAGTTTTTCCATTCAACTTCATCTAATTTTTGAAATTGGATTTAATTTGTGATTTTGTAGGCTTCATTGATGTTTAATTGGAGTGTGTTGATTATACTAGTGAATTTGATGATTGTTGTTTAATTCAATTTGAGGATTTTAATAGTCGTTGTTGTTTAATTTAAATTTGATTTAATCTTAGGGAAAGAATCACATACAATTCATCTACTTTCAATTTTCTTTTGAGGCTCCATAGGTTAATTTTCATTTTTCGGTTGAGGCATTTTTGTTTTTAGGTTGAGGTTGTATTTATTTATTTTTTTTTTTTTTGCAAACAGTGATGGGCTTCTCAAGACTAATACCAGTGATATTAGTCTATCAGTGATAGACTCGTATCTTGGTCTATCACTAATATGATATTAGTCTATCCTAGCCTATCGGTGATATGATATTAGTCTATCCTGGTCTATCAGTGATATGATATTAGTCTATCCTGGTCTATCAGTGATATGATATTAGTCTATCCTGGTCTATCAGTGATATGATATTAGTCTATCCTGGTCTATCAGTGATATGATATTAGTCTATCCTGGTCTATCAGTGATATGATATTAGTCTATCCTGGTCTATCAGTGATATGATATTAGTCTATCCTGGTCTACCAGTGATATGATATTAGTCTATCCTGGTCTACCAGTGATATGATATTAGTCTATCCTGGTCTACCAGTGATATGATATTAGTCTATCCTGGTCTACCAGTGATATGATATTAGTCTATCCTGGTCTACCAGTGATATGATATTAGTCTATCCTGGTCTATCAGTGATATGATATTAGTCTATCCTGATCTATCAATGATATGATATTAGTCTATCAGTGATATGATATTAGTCTATCAGTGATATGATATTAGTCTATCAGTGATATGATATTAGTCTATCGATGTTTTAGTCTATCAGTGATGTTAGTCTATCACTAATAAACTCTGTCTTCTATCAATGTCATGAGTATAACAATAGAATAATAACTATAATTTGCGTTTTTTTTTACAGTAATTTGGAATTATGATTAAGTAATTAAGAACCATGCTAATTGGAAGTCCATAGAGATTAACATGAATATACTACCTCCAATTTTCAAGCGTTGAGCAGGATGACCTCAAACAAAGAATAACAAAGAAGTTTATCAATTGGAGAGGAGAAAAGTCACTCAAAATGCAATCATTGTCGTCGTGCTAGTCACAATCATAGAAAGTGTAAATTTACACAATTTTTACAATCATGTAGGCATTATATTGTTGATAAGAATTATTCTGCTTGAAGAATAAAGAACATTCTTTTTTTTCCTTTTTGTTAGTAGTAAATTCATTCAATTTCTTTATGACTCAAGTCTTTCAAAGATAACCTACAATTTTTGTGAATACATTTTGAAATCTCAATGATTAGTGTTGTCACTATGAAAAAAGTAGTAATAATATGAAGTAATAATGGATTGAAAAGTCTATCAGTGATAGACTTTACTAATAGTTTTTATCAGTGATAGACTTTAACATGTATTAAAAAAAATAACACAACTATCACTAATACACTCTAAGCTCCATAAAACTAACCATCCAAGTCTATCAGTGATACACTCTAAGCAACAACACAAAAAAAAAAATGACAGCCATAAAACTAACTATTTACTTACACTCCAATAAAATCAAACTCAAAATCACATCAACACAAGAAAAAAAGGGACAGATCGGACGAAGAAAGGGACAAATCGGATGAAGAAATTTTACCAAAAATTGACGTTCTCACGACCAATTTCAAACGAAAAACAAACATATTGGAAACTACGAAGAAATCGGCTGATTCTACGAAATAATTGCAGTAGAAGATGAAACGAAGAAAATGATTTTTAAGGTTTGAATAAAGCAGATGAAGCGGGAGAGACCAAATGACTTGAAGAAAAGGGAAATTGTGGACTTTAAGAAAAGGGAAATTTTGTGGGCTTGAAGAAAAGGAAAATCGTGGGTTTTTTGGTATATTACTATAGGCTCAACTCAAATTTAGTTATATTTGCAAATTGTTTAAGTTTCTAGTATATGTGCAATTAATTTAGACAAAAATGGTATCTTTGCAAACAGTCCTATAATTTATCACTGATAATCATCAATTATAATAACTAACTCGCTCCAATTTTTTCTTTTTTAATACAAACACCCCAACCTAATCTATTGATGTTATTGTTGTGTTATTGTTGGCAGGCTGATTCTCAAATTTATGTAATTATTAATTAACATGTATTATGTATATAATTAATTAGATGATGAAAGTCAAATTCTTGGAGTCATTCTTTTATTCACTACAGTCCAAAATATGATTCAATAATTTATTAAACTATACTTAATAAAAATAAACATTCTCTACAAGTATAATTGAATAGAAGGTATATAATCATAAGTCATAAGACTCATAACATAATCTAGTTGTCCAAAGTATATATATAACTTGTAATTTAATTAAATTTAGGCTCTTTCAAAACTTCCATGACTTCAACACACAGCGTTCCATATGATTTTTAAACAATTAGAAGTCCTTTCTTTTATAGTGATAAATATTGTAGTTTCACATTTCACATTTTAACCATATATTGTAATTGTAATAAAATTAAGGGCAAATTAAGGACAAATACTGTTTTATACTCTTAAACTTTGAAGAATGTATCAATCTAAATCTTAAATTAATAGTTGTATCAATTCAAACACCAAAAATTTTCATGATTATATCAATTTAAACCTCAAACTTTTATGATTGTACCAATTTACTCCTTTCGTTTCTTTACATTTAAAAATCGTTGCTTCACATGTGTGAACACTTAATTTATTATAACAATTTAGACTCTTTTAACTCCTATAAATCAATTGATGTTGACCCCCAATTTGAAAACCATTCATTCATTTTTTTCTCTATTTAGTAATATTTTTTAAGAAAAAAATATTGTTAATTTTGGTAGATTTGAGGATTTTAAATTGAATCAAATGAAAATAGTTTTACATTATATGTTTTTTTTTTTAAAAAAAATGTTTTTAAAATTTAGAAAGCTAATAAAAAATGTGGGTATTTAACCAAATTATTAAATGATAACATTGTGAAACTCTAATACATTTTATGTTTATCTATTATTATTTTTTAAGTATAACATAGGAGATCGAACCTTCAACCTTTAAGAAGGAAGGTAATGTCAATTATTATTGAGCTAAATTCACTTCGACTTGACTCACAACTATATTTAATTGATTACATCTATTTTCTTCCAAATATATGTGATAATGTGTTAATTATACAAAACAAGTCTTGTAATACATCCAACAAATAACCGTTACAAAATAATCCAACCAATTTTTTCAACAAAACATATCTATCATCTGCACAAAAACAAATTCCTATATTAGCAATTTATACACAATGATCATAAGATTGATCTTCCATTGATGTGACTATTTTATCTTTGGCCTTCCTCCAACTTCCCTTGATCTAATATTTGATTATTGATTGGTGTCCATAGCTACAATTTGATCAGTCTACTGCGTAGAAGTATACAACGTCAAAAACTGAAGTTAATGTATAAAATGAATAAATACAAAATAAAAGCTAACAAAAGTTTAAAAAAAAAAAAAAAAATTGTGTTATGCTTGATTGAGTCATTCTCATGTTCTAAACAAGTCCCATAAATGAGTTTGCCTTCCTTTTAATCTAAAAGCATTTGTTAGTTAATACCACATTTAAACAAAGTATACAAAAATATCACATATATGTACACTTCTTTGATCGTTTAGCCACAGATTGAGTTGCACTCTTGTTTTGTCTTACAATACCTTTACATCCTCTCATATTATGACCTTACTTGCTACATCTGCTACAAGTTATCGTTGTCTTTTATCAACATTCCAATAACAAAGTTACTTAAAAAAAGAAATACAAACTACTTACATAATCTACTTAGAAAAATGCATACGACCATATGTGAAGAAGGAAGAATATTAAGCAGAATATGTTCCTCAAGTTTTTCTTTTCTTCAATCCTTTCTCTTTAATGATATGTAGTTCACTATCAAACGCAAAAATAACTTCAACTTTCTTTCTTGTAACTATTTGAAAACTCACTGTGACATTGTTGGATATTCGATCAAAACAACAAGAATAAATCCATATAAAATGAAATAAAGTAAAAAATAAAAATAAAGAATTAAATTAAAAAAAACCTTTGCCTCTTTGGCACAAACTCTAATCTCTTTCTATCTCTTCTCTTAACTAGAAAAGTATGTGTCCAAGAAAAACCATAGTGTCATTTCAGATGAACTCTAAACCCATATAAAAAATAAAATAAAAAATAAAAAAAACAAAGAAAAGAAAAGAAAAGATTCGTTGGCCTCTTCTCTTCGTCTTTCTTCAAGTTTCTAGTATCTTCTCCAACACGTCAACACATATATCTTGTTCTCTCTCTCTTTTTTAAATATATATAAAATGAATGATATATATATATATATATATATACCTCTTCACATGTGATGCCTAATTTTACTAATAATTTTTAAATTGAAAGAAACATAGGTATAAATTGATACAATCATGAAAGTATGGGATTCAAATTGATATAATTATGAAAGTATGAGATTCAAATTGATACAATTTTTAGTTTAAAGTTCAAATTGATACAATTTTCAAAGTTCAGAATATAAATTGATATTTGCCTTAAAACATATTACACATTTATAAATTTATGGGCAATGTAGGAGAATTTTTTGTTTCCTCTTTTGCCTCCGTCTTCTTAATAAATTTATATTTTACCCTTCCTATAGGATGTAACACAACTATTTCAGGTATGAATATCTATTTTATCCTCTCTTTTTTTTTAGAAAGAAAGGTATTATTACGCCACACGGGCAAGATGAATACAATCTTTAACAGCTAAAGCTTTCAACCAGGAAGGAAAATGATCAAACCAAATTCCAGAGAAAGACGAAAATTTAGCCTGTTTAGCTATACAATCTGCTAAAGAATTTAGAGATCTGTTTATAAAGAGGCAGGTAAAAATACTAAAATCTTGAGAGAGCTTCCAAATTTCAGTAAGCCAGCAGAGACCTTCATTCAAGGTTGAGGATTTTTTGTTGATCAGATTAACTGCTAAAAGACAATCCGATTCAATCAAAATGCAGGAGACCTTACACCTCTTTGCTAAACGAATACCTTCAAGAATAGCTAAGAGTTCAGCAAGAGGGGCTTTAAGAGAGCTTTTAAGATGGTTTGCAGCAACCGCAATGAGGTCTCCTTTAGAGTTCCTGATGACAGCACTCCAACCAGTGGAAAAGGGGCGATCTGACCACGCAACATCAACATTTAACTTCAAGGAACCTTCAGGAGGAGGGATCCATTTTAAGTGGGTTGGGCAAAAACAACCTCAGGCTGGGAACCAGTGACGGAAGAAACCCGCTGCGACTTTCAACAGACTTCATCCATAAATTTCAAGATCCAGCAACTTCTTGGCTCCATATTTGCAATAGGAAGATTATGGATGATTTTGTTGCGATCAGACCATAAGGCCCAACAACAAATTGAAATAAGCTCCAAATCTTTCTGAGAACAGAAGGTGTTTAAGAACAACTATCTATCAAGAAAAGAGAAGTCAGAACTACGAATAGAGTGAGATTTGTTCCAGACGCGCTTCCAAATCTCATCAGCCCTCAGACAAAGGCAAAGGATATGATCAATCGACTCCCTTGCAGAAGAGCAAACAGGGCAGGAAGGAAGAACATTCAACCCCTTCCTCAATAAGTTGTCTCTGGTAGGTAGGAAATTATTTAAAGCTTTCCAAAGAAAGTGTCGAATTTTGCTGGGAATATCAAGTTTCCATAGTTTAGTCCAGACCTCCTTCAGATTGTTCTCACTGGAAGATTCCCTTAGTAACACTGAGTTTACAAAAAGCTTGTAGCCACTTTTGACGATATAAGCTCTTTTTTTATCGTAATGTCAAAATAAGTTGTCCCTTAAAGATGTGCAAAGGGGTAAACCCCTGATCACTTCACAATCATCATCACAGAAAGCTTCTTGTAAAAGGGATTCATTCCATGAACCACTTGGATGAATAAAAATAGCTACAAAAGAAGCCTTGAAAGGGGAACATACCATAATAGGCTTGAATGAGCTTAGGCGGGGGAGCCAAGGGTCGCTTGCCACAAAGATAGAGGAACCATCACCAATTCGATATCTCAGTCCTTTCAATAAAAGATCCTTGCCCCAAAGAAGGCTTCTCCATACAAAAAAAGGGTTAGATCCCAATTCAGCAGAAAGAATATTACTATTTTCAAAATAGCAACTCTTCAGGACTAGAGCCGCCAGAGAGTTAGGCTTGGTTAGGAGCCTCCAAACTTGCTTTGCAATCAGGGCTTGGTTAAAACTTTCTAAATCCCTGAAATTCAAACCACCACACTCCTTTGGAAGACACAATTTTCTCCACTTGCACCAGTGGATCTTCATATGCTGAGAGGAAGAACCCCACCAGAAACGGGCGAAGATCTTGGAGATCTCATCACAAAAACTCTTAGGCAAATGAAACAAGCTCATAGCATAGGAAGGAAGGGCTTGACCAACACTTTTTATTAGAACTTCCTTTCCAGCTATTGAGAAGAGATTCTGCTTCCAACCCTGAAATTTTCAGCTAATGCGATCCAATATGAAGTTAAAGTCTTTTGTCTTGTTTCGAGAAAAATAAGAAGGCAGGCCTAGATATGAACCAAAATTCTCAACTACATTAATTCCCAATATGCTGCTCAGGAATAATCCTCTATCTTCCTGAATATTTGGAGAAAAGATGATAGCATATTTTTTAAGGTTTATACATTCCCCGGAAATAGCTTCATATAGCAATAACAGTTGCCTTAAGAACACACATTCTTTTCCATCCGCTTTACAAAACACTAGGCTGTCATCAGCAAAAAGGAGATGTAAAACTGTTGGACCATTGATAGAGAAAGACATACTAGTTAGAGAGCCAACACTATTGGCTTTTTGGAGAAGAAAAGAAAAACTTTCAGCAACTAGAAGAAACAGATATGGGGAGATGGGGTCCCCTGACGCAGGCCTCTGCTAGGAAGGATCAAACCCTTAGCCTCCCCATTTAAAAGAATCGAGAATTGGACAGAAGAAATACAGCCCAAAATCAGATCAACAAATTTTCTATCAAAACCCAACTTCAGCATCAGTTCTTGAAGGAAATTCCACTCAACCCTGTCAAAAGCTTTGCTCAAATCAAGCTTTACAGCAGCAAAACCCTTTTTTCCCCTCACCTTCTTACGAAGCATATGGAGGCATTCGTGCCCAATGATTACATTATCAAGAATTGAGCGATCAGGAACAAAAGCAGACTGGGAATTAGAGATGACTTTATCAAGGATAAGCTTCAGACGATTTGCAATCGTTTTAGTGACAATTTTGTAATTTACATTACAAAGGCTGATTGGCCGATAATCACTCACAGAAACAGGATGATCAATCTTTGGAATTAGGACGATGTTCGTTTGATTCCAGTCCTTAATACTCTTCCTGTTATTTAACACCTCCAAGCAATTATCAACTGTTTTTTCTCCCACAATACTCCAATATTTTTGGTAGAACAACGCTGGAAAACCATCAGGGCCAGGAGCTTTCGTCGGGAACATTTGTTTTAAAGCCAACTCAATCTCAGAACGAGAATAAGGGGAAGTCAGCCTACTGTTCATGTCATCAGTCACTCTTACATCCAGATCCTCCAGAGCTTCTCTAATTAGCCCCAGTTGGGGATTTGAGGAGCTAAAAATGTTCTTGAAGTAGTCAACAAAGGTAGATTCGATAATAGATTCATCTTCCGACCATACTCCATGCTTGTTCTGGATTCCACAAATCTCATTCCTTTTCCTTCTTAATGAGGCTTTCTTGTGGAACCATTTAGAATTACGGTCTCCCCACTTCAACCAATCTTCTCTAGAGCGTTGCTTCCAATATATCTCCTCTTCCTCGAGGAGCCTGTCAAGATCAAATTTAAGAAGATGTATGTCAGCAAAATTTACCTGAGGGAGACCTTCATAAGCTTCCTTTAAGGCCGCTTTACATTTTGAAATGTCATTTCTCCTTTTGTTGAGAAGCTATCTACCCTAAGGAAAGAGGCTTTTGGAACATGAGATAAGGCTCTGAGACAATGAAAGCCCCTCAGGGCCACACTCCTACTTGCCAGCCTTAGTAATAAGAGATTCGCAATAGGGCTGAGTGATCCAAGACTCCTCGAATTTAAAGGTACTTTTATTCTTTTTCTTAAAATTTAAAACCTCAAGCTTTTTGAGCATTAGCTCAATGGGCCTGTGGTCTGAGAAAAGCCAATCTAAATGATGGACAGCTGCATTTTCAAAGAGCTGGTCAAAAGAAAAGGAGCCCACAAAACGGTCCAACCTTTCTCAAACTCGCTCCTCCCTTCTCTTGCCACTCCAAGTGAACTTAGAGCCATTGTAACCGAGATCTAGAAGGCAACAATCATACAGGGCTTCACGAAAACGCTCCAACATTACCCTATCTTTCAAAGGGCCACCTGACTTTTCATGATTCCAGCAGATCTCATTGAAATCACCCCCCACAAGCCAAGTAATGCTACTGTCCAACTGAAGCCTTCTTAAAAGGTCCCAAGTAAGAGACTTTTTGTGGGCCTCAAGGTGTCCATAGACCCCTGTGAATCTCCATTTCTCCCCCTGCCATTCAACCCAAGCATCTATATGATTTTGAGAATAAGATGTGACAGAGACCAAAGCTTCATCTCTCCAAAGAAGGCATAAACCCCCTTTCGCGCCCAGACTTCTAACTGTCAAACAACCATCAAACTTGCAAGCAACCTTTAATTTGATTGTCACATCTTCCTTGCATTTTGTCTCTGAAAGGAAGAGAATTAAGGGATTTCGTACTCGAGTTAACTCGCGCATAGCTCTGAATGCTCTGGGGTTTCCCAAGCCCCGAGCATTCCAACATATGATACTCATGGCCCTAGGCAGGGCTGTTTGCCAGCCACTGCCAAAAATGAATAAGATAGAGAAGTAGCTCCAGAATTCTCCCCTTTAGCCCTCTTCGCAGCCCACCTTTCATCCTGCTCCCTTCTCCTTTTACCACCATCCATTGGACGATCAGCTATCTGAAGGGGAGTTACAGATCTTGCTCTACGTTTCCAACTAATTTTTTTTGTTTCAAAATTCCTTCCTTTTTACCTTCTGCCATAAAAGTAAACTCAGAAGCTTCAACTTCCAAGACAGGAGTAGCATCCATGTTAATCATTTCAGGAGGACAAGATGACCCTCTCTCAACAGCAGTCTCAAATCCTTCCTAAGAAAGATTTAGGTCAAAGCCACACAGGTCAGGGAGAATAGGGGCAGAAACTGAATCATAGATTTTTCCATGGACAACTTCTTCGTTGGCTGACCCCACAACAATCCTCGCATCTTTATTAACTTCAGACCCAATCTTATTTAGAAAACCACCAGAAGACACATTAAAGTCTTGGTTACCCTCCTTACTTGTCTTTTTCTTCACAGGAGAGAGAGGCTTTGATGCCACCTTCGGATCTCCCATGAATTTTAACCAAGATCCATACTGGAACCTTCTCCCTTGCTCTCTGATTTCCAGCCCCTTTAAATCAATACATTCTTTAAAGAGATGGCCAATGCAACCACAATTGAAGCAAAAATCCGGGAGTCTCTCATAGCAGACCGAGATCCATTGACCTTCAGGGGAATTTGCAGTCTTTATGAAGAAACCTCTTCGCAGAGGTTTAGAAATATCAATCTTGGTTCTAATACGAAGGCTTTCTCCCCAACAAAAATCTTCCTGGTCACAATCTACCTCTTCACAAACGCCTAGTTCATTCCCAATCCTTTGAGCAATGCTTCTACTCTGGAAACCCAGAGGTAAATCAAGAACACGAATCCAGAAGGATACTTGTTGAAAACTGTATTCAGAGATTTTCCTATCGTCCACCGGAGGTTCCAAAACAATCAGAGCTCTATCAAAAAGCCAAGGTCCTAAACGCAGGACCCACTCTCTATCTCTTTTCGAAGCAAACTTGAATAGAAACAAGTTTCTCCCTATACTAAAAATCTTGAAGTTCTCCAACATGTTCCAGGCGTTCTTCAGAGAGCTCCTAAGAGCATTGGTGGCAATTACTCTATTCGCCAAAAGTTTTCCTATCAGGCATGAATTCAAACTATCGCTGATGAAACTCACCTCTTCCTCTTCTCGATCAATTAGCGATTCCTTTTCACCGGTAGTCAGGCTAAGTTTACTCCAGTCCTTCAGAAACTCCTCTGATGCCATTTGAACAGAAACGAAGAAAATGTATCCAAAAAGAACACCACAAAGCAGACAGCATAGAGCTTCTGACTAAGCCTCCAACTTACCGAGGATTCTTGGAGAAATCTTGAATACCAAGATTCTCAGTAAATTAAAAATATCTATTTTATCCTTTTAAATTAGGGTTGAATATAATTAAGAACATGCTATTTCAAATCTATATTTTCGAACATGTCCAAAATCTTTAAAAATGTCAACTTTATCATTGGTAGAGCTATTTGAAGTCAACCCATTTTTATAATTGTTGTTTTGACCCGTATTTTTGTTATTATAAAAATTAAAAAATTTATAAAAGAAAAACATATTTGAGTTACATTTTCCATATCTCTATAAAACGGAAAAAACCAATTATGATTTCAATTCATCAACAAGATGACTATTTTCATATATCCATAAACCTAAAAAATAGGAAAATTTTCACAGATAAAAAAAATGTCAAACTATTTACATAAAATAGCAAAAAAAATACTGATAGATATTGATAGACCTCTATCAACATCTATCAGTGATAGACTTCTATAATTTCTATCACTGATAGACCCTAATAGACTTCTATCAGCATCTATCACAACTATCTAAAAGTTTTGTTATTTTATGTAAATAGTTTCCCTTATTTTTTATTTTTAAAAACTCCCCTAAAAAATATTATAGTTTTTTTTTATAAAAAAAATAAAAAATAAAGGAAACTATTACTCAAAATCGCAAAATTTTTATATAGTTGTGATAGATGCTGATAGAAGTCTAGCTATCAGGGTCATCGGTGATAAAAATGATAAAAGTTTATCAATGATAGATGCTGATAGAAGTCTATCAATATCTATCAGTATTTTTTTGCTATTTTTTGTAAATAGTTTGACATTTTTTCTATTTGTGAAAGTTTCCTAAAAAAATATTGTTGATCATTTGATTAGGGTTTTTTCTTTAAGCTGTTTTCAAATATAGAAAAATGAGTTAAACTATTTACAAATATAGAAAAATTTTACCGTCTATCAGTGATAGATTGCGATAGAATTCTATCACTTTCTATCACTCAAGTGATAGAATTTATTTGCTTGAGCGATAGAAAGCGATAGAATTCTATCGCAGTCTATCATGGATAGACAGTAAAAAAATTCTATATTTGTAAATAGTTTGATATTTTTTCTATTTATAGTAATTTCCCTTTTTCTTTCTCTATTTTCCCTTTTCTTCTCCATTTTTCTCCTTATTTTTACTAGAGCCGTAGGTTTATATTTAAACAACGTTTTTATTCCACATATTTAGAGTACATTTAATAACATAAGGTTTATATTATTCTTTCATTTCATAAATATATGAGGTATATTTTTTATTTGTCATTCCATGTTTATAAATGGGTATATTTAATAATAAGGAAATTATTATAAAAAAAATCAAATTATTTACAAATATAAAAAAACCTCACTGTCTATCTGCGATAGAAGTCTATCACTTCATTATCTATCGTTCAAGCGATAGAACTCTATCTGGACAGTAAATTTTCTATATTTATAAATAGTTTAGTTCATTTTTTTTATATTAGTAAATAGTTTGGTTCATTTTTCTATATTTGAAAACAATCCTTAATAATATGAGATGTAAAATTTAAATTAGAAAAAAAAGTTAGTACATATGATGGAGATTAATCTATACTATCTAAAAAGGACTAGCCGGGAAACTTTTAATTTTCCTTTCAAACAATATTAGGTAATTTCATATTAAAATCTGAAAGTTGGGACATTTTCTATTTGAGGATGGAAGTCTTGAATCTGCAACTTGAAGACTTTCCTTCTCCTTGGTTTGTCCTTTTTATTTTGTATTCTTTATTATAAATCCTACTTGTAAAGCTAACTAAAGTCATCTCTCAAACGAGGGGAAGCTTCTTTTATTTCTTTTCCTTTGTGTTTTTTTCTTATCTGGATATGGTCTTGGTCTTGGTCTTGGTCTTGGCTACAACCTATTGTTTTCAGTTATCGAAACCGATGTGAACATTTCGTTTTAGCTTTGTAACTTGGTGAGAAGATGCTGCTTTTTGTGTGGTTCTCAAACACTGCCTAAGAGAGAGAGCCATTCCTTTTTAGAGAATGTTGGATTTTTGAAATATTGTTATGATGTTTATGTTACTTTGCTACAATGCAGGAAGTTTAGAACCAACACTCTTATCAACAATATACATTTTTGCATTGTAGAAACTAATAATCCTTTGATATATATGAGTGCTGAACTAATGAGAAATTGAAGAATGCAAGAGATCAGAATCAAAGCCCATTTGCCAATTGGCATTACTGATAATCTATATATAAAACAAATTGGGTGACTACATTTCTTGCTGTCATTCTTCTTATAATGCAAAAACAGACTTGAATGAAGCAGTGCAGCTTGTTTTGGCCAAGAAAAAAATTTGATGATTCTTGAAAATGTGTACACAATTCATGCACACACAAGTTAGTCTCAAAGTTAACGAGGACGTCGTTCAGTAATCGACTACTGGACGAAGTTGCTTCGAGTCCCGTCTCATTCCATCTCTATCACATGGGAAGCAGACCACTCTTGTGAAGAAGACCTGTCTGATTTGGGGCTCCTATTCTTGAAATCAGCTGGTGGAGAAAGTATTGGTAGAGTGATTGTATCACTATTAAGCATGAGAAGTACAGTGTCCATAGTTGGCCTGTCAACTGAATTTTCTTGAGCACAAAGCAATCCAATGTTGATACATTTCTTTATTTCATTACTTGACCCACCTCTCAATATGGGATCTACAACATTTAGTGTTGTTCCTGCCCTCCAATTTCTCCATGCCTACACCAATTCATTGCAATCACCATACATTAGTTTTTAGGTCATTGAGACCGAGTGTTGTAATTTAATGACGTGTTTATACTTACATAGCTTATTAGATCATCTATGTTCTCTTCCTGATGAAAAGAGCTGTTTTTCTGGCCAATCACAATCTCCAACACTAACACACCGAAACTAAACACGTCCGACTTGTTTGAGAACGCTCCGTACATTGCATATTCCGGAGCCATATATCCCCTGAATTTGGACAGTTGTGAGATTAATTAGATGGTGAGAGGAAAGTTAATAAAGTATGAAGAAAATTTAAGATAACTATGCTTCATAGAATAAAGAATATGCAATGAGTTTCTTCCTCTATTTATATATACTTACTGAGTGCCAACAATTCTATTTGTATTTCCTTGTGTTTGATCTTCTTTAAATAACTTTGCCATGCCAAAATCTGAAATTTTAGGATTCATTTCTGCATCTAATAAAATATTTGCAGCTTTGAGATCTCGATGAATAATTTTAATTTGAGAATCTTCATGAAGATAAACAAGGCCCCTAGCAATGCCTCCAATGATTTTGTAGCGTGCTCCCCAATCCAAATCTTGACCTTTCAATGGATCTAAACATTAAAACAATGAGATTTATTAGGCAGGACAATGTATCAAGATACTCAAACTAAACAGAGCTTTGAAGGTATTGCAAAGAGAGAAGAAAAGAAACAGACCAAATATGAATTTATCAAGACTTGAGTTTGGCACAAACTCGAACACGAGAATCTTTTCGTCTTCGTGGAGGCAGAAACCGAGAAACCGAACTAAATTACGGTGTTGAAGTTTAGCCACTAACAGGATTTCATTCTTAAACTCACTTTCTCCTTGCATGGAGTTTTGGGAGAGTCTTTTCACTGCTATTTCTTGTCCATTAACAAGGCTTCCCTGTCAAAAGAATACACAAAAACATAATGAGTTACCTGAAAGACTCTCCATTATTATTCAATACTTTTAAGAAGCAAAAGAAAGAAAGACAGCCAAGAATTTCCAATCCATTGCAAATGCTAAATTTCCTCACAAACCTTGTAAACAGCTCCAAATCCACCTTGTCCAATAATATTTGCATCTGAGAAGTCATCTGTTGCAGTTCTTATAGTACTGATGTCAAATACCAAAGTTTCCAAATCTGCAGTGTCATCCACTTCTGAACCTGTAGAACAAGTTATTGTGTAAGTTGAACTCATTTCCAAGTCCTTCCTTGATCAAAAGATAACACAAGAACTGAATTGTTTATATCCTTTTGAAATGGATTCTTACTTGCAACTCCAACCCTTTGTTTTCTTGCTCTTAAAATGATGAAGATGCTGGCAATTAATACCACAAGTACAACAGCCACAACCACTGGCATAACTATAATGATGACAGTCTTTAATCTTTTAGACTCCTTTTCTGCAGAGCAAGATGAATGTAAAACTTAAGCAAAAACACTCCAAAGTATATGTAAAAAGGAAAGTAAAGGTAAAATTATTTGTTTGCTCAGTATAGTTTTCTGTTTTTGAAAACCAAGCTAAAACACTGGTTCTACTTGTAATCTTCCTCCTTTTTTTTACCTACTTAGTTAATATATTTGTTTGGCATAAAAGCATGAAATTGATAGAGATAAAACCTGTTGAAAGACCAAACTTGCAAATTTGAAAAGAAAAAGGAAACAGAGAAAAAAAAATGAAACCTTTCACATTGGTTGTTGTATTTGGTGAAAGAGAGGGAGGTGAGAGTGGCAAGGGAGGGGATGGCGGAGTCGGCGGCGAGGTCGACCGGGAAACTCTAGAAACAGTTGCAGAGTCAAAGAAACTGAAAATCTCATACCTAAGATTACAATTGGGACTAATAATTCTGGCTCCAATTTTCCCAGGACACCATGTTTGAACAACCCCAGCAAGACCTTGCAAGCAATTTAGGCATTGTGCCCGTGACATATCCGGTGTGCACTGCACCATCCCATAAACGTACGAATAATCCTCACTCTCAGTGCTGACATTCCCAGCAGCAAATTTGAGGTTGGAATCTCCCAAAGAAGCCTCCT
Source organism: Lagenaria siceraria (assembly GCA_002890555.2). Lineage (NCBI taxonomy): Eukaryota > Viridiplantae > Streptophyta > Magnoliopsida > Cucurbitales > Cucurbitaceae > Lagenaria > Lagenaria siceraria. The sequence goes on along the minus strand of CM016487.1, from coordinate 5,509,365 downwards.
CTGAAAGCGGAGCCAGCAGCCCCTGCACCACCCGACTGAACCCTTGCTGGTCCATCGCATCCATAACATTCCACATCCAATAAGCAGGAATATCTCGCACAACCCCAACAATCCGTCGATCCGAATAGCGAAACATGCAATTGGGGTACCAAATAATGGCTTCCTTTTGATTGGGACAGTTTTTTGGAAGCTCTGAAACAGAGTCGCTGAGGCAACTGTGGCAGAGCTCTGGGGTGAGGTCTCCTCTGCAGAGTGCGGCGGCATTGACTCTGTCGGAGCTTTCGCCGTAGGAGATGTTGAGGAAGCCTTTGATAATGCGTTTGTCGGTCGAGAGAGAAGAGAGGATGCGTTTGAGATTGGCTCTGTATGTGCTGTTGGATGTGTAATTTCCATTGTCGTTTGAACAACTGATATTTGGTTGAGCAATTGCAGAGCTGATGAAGATGATGATGATAGAAAAGAGAAGGCTTGATTGGAACATGGTTGCCTTGCCGCGATGGGTGAAGATTATGATGGGATTATATAACGAGAAAAATTGAAACTTGGATTATTGACCTTGATTTCTGGTGGGAGAATAATTTTGGTCAATTTAAATACCGATTAGTCTTTTTTTAAAAGAAGTTATATTTTCTAATGAATGTTGCTCTGTCTAGAAGAATCTTGGAAATGGGTACCATTTCTCTTTAGTCAACTGTGTCTTTTATTGGAATGATATAAATTTTAATTCATATAAATATGAACATTTTGGTCAATGTTACCTTTAATTTTCATTTGGTCTATGTAACATTATTACACTGAATTTTGAATTTAATTTTTCTTAAATTTTAATATTTTATATTTTTTCATCTAAATTTTTTGGTAAGACTCGCTTTTACATGAACTTTTAAGTTCATTAATTTAATATAATTATGATGGGAAAGTTTTTGTTAATTAGTTTTAATATTTGATAAAGAAAATTAATCAAAACTAATTTAATTATTTTGGATTAGATTAATAGAAATTATTTTTTAAAAAATCAAAGGTAAAAGTGTAAATTTTAAAACTCAGGAATCAAATAGAAACAATGTAAAAATATAACATTTTGAAATCTAAAAACCAAATCAACACTAAACATAAAATTTTAGAGTAGAAATGTAATGTTTTAAAAGCTAGATAACAAATAGAAAGTATACTATAAATTAGGGACGAAAAAAAGTTTCATAACTTCTTTTTTATGAAGAAGACAAACTTTTAATAAGTTTTATATTCAAGTTGCCACATTATAATTTTTTTATGATAATATTATATTGTTTGTGTGTGGAAAATTTTGAACTTACCGCAAAGAAATATATTGTAGTAGCAATGTTATGAATTTTTTTTTTTTTTTTTTTTGATTTATTGTTGAGGCACATCGACCTAAACAATTGTTAGAAATTATGGTTTAATTTCGAAAAAATATATGTCAACTTTTAAAAAGTGAAATTATTTTTTTCAATTTTAATAATTGATCATCTTTAATAATATTAAATTGTACTTGTTAATAGTTGAATCTGAAAAAATTTAAAATAAAATTAAAAATGAAATGGGGAGAGATTTAAGAAGAGAAATTAGAAATAACCTAATCTATTGATGTTATTGCTGGCAGGTTGATTTTTGAATTTATGTAATTATCAATATGTATTATAATGTATACAATTATTTAGATGATGAAAGTCAAATTCTTGGAGTCATACTTTTATTCACTACAGTCCAAATTATGATTCAATGGTTTATTAAACTATACTAATTAAGAAAATAATAAACATTCTCTATTAAGTATAATTGAATACGAGATAATTATAAGTCATAAAACTCAACATATTCTAGTTGTCCAAAATATATATATGTATATATAGGGATAAATTAATGTACTTTCACATCTTAGCCATGACATTGAACTTGTAATAAAATTAAAACTATAGTAGATTACACGTTAATTAGAACAAATGGACTAAAGTTAGAAAAAGGTCAACATGTGGGGATAAACCCTTAAAAAATAAAACCTAGTAGAAAATTTAAATAATTAAAACATTATATTTAGGAAAATTGCATTGGGTATCAAAATTTGATTATACATTAGCATCCATATCATCAACTTTAAAAATATTATAAATATGTCAAAATATATTGATAACAATATAGATGGTAAAAAGATCATGCTTGATTTGATTTGTATGTGAAAATATATTCCAAAATTACCCTCATATCTCCAAAAATAGAAAATTAGTATTTGATATTCTCCTCAAAGCGTTTCTTCCTCTATTCCATATTCTCCTTTGAAGTATAAGATTTCTTTTGATGCACACGATTGCGCATATTTTTTTTTCAAAATCTAGTTTTGATTTCGTTAGCTAAACTCACGGCTTCAAAATCACGATTTCTTCTTGAAGCCACTGTTTATATTTGATTTTTTTTGCTTGAATTTTGTCCCCACCTCTCTCTTTCACTATTGTAAATACAATTTTACTGGTTTCGATTTTGTCAGCCAGAGATTTTTTGAAGCCAATTTTGAAAGTTTTTAACCATTTATGTTCAATTTTTTTTTTTGTTGAAGTTCGTCTTTACCCTCTCTCATTTACAATTGCGCTCAGGTTAACATTTTTTTTTTTTGTAATCAGCCTTTTGCTGGTTTTGACTTCACCAGTTAAGATTTTGTATTTAAGTTTCTGTTTGAAAGTATAAAGTTTGTTTGATTGATTTCTCATAGCTAAGTTTTCTGTTTGATTTATCTTTTTATTTTTTTGTTGAGTGATTTTGTTGGGATTTGGAGAGATAAGGAGTGTAGATTCATTGAGAGGGGTTTGATATGAGTTTTCTTAGTTCATATTTTGGTTGCTTTGTTATTTGATTTGTTATTTGATAGTATTTAGTTTGTGATTGACATTTGATTATCATCTAATTGCTATCCGATCAGTATTTAATACTTAGTAGTTTGTGATTGCTATCTGATTTCTATCGAATTGTCATGTGATTTATTTTTCATTTGATTGCTATCTTATATTTAGTTTTTATATTTTTGCAGCACTTTTATGGTTAAACTTCCAATAGTTGTTTTCCATAGTGGTTAGTGGAATGATCGACAGTGCTATGTAGATTACAAAACTATTAGTGTTTTGGTTGACGAGGCGATGCGTTTTGACTCTTTTATTAACTTCGTACAAAAGAAAACTCAACTTCATTCATCTATTGAACTTTTAGTTTTATTGGATTTAGGTAGTATTGGGGTTCAACATGTTGTCAAGATTCTTGAAGATAAAGATGTATGTGATATCTATTTGATTGTCATGTGATTGCCATATTATTGATTGTCATGTGATCTTCATTAGATATTAAGTACTTTGTGATTTCTATTTGATTAACATGTGATTTTTATCTGATTGATATCTGATTGTCATTGATTACCATGTGATTTTCATAGATATTAAATACTTTGTGATTTCTATTTGATTGCCACGTGATTGATATCTCACTGCTATCTGATTCCATATGATTTTTATTAGATATTAAGTACTTTGTTATTCATATTTAATTGTCATGTTATTGATGTTTGATTTTTTTACTACTTGTATTTTAGATGTTTTTCCATTATGACCAACACGCTTACATTTGTTCAATTGGTGAATTGGCAAAGCACACGAACTATAGCCGTTGTAAGCGTGTTGGTCATAATGGAAAACCATCTAAATAATTTATATCTATTTGAATAATCATATTATGGACATCAAAGATATATTTGTTAATCATTTGTTTTTATGTAAGTACAATATATAGTGTCTTATTTTAGCAGTTTATTGTTGACAACAATCAGGTAATCATTAGCAATTAGTATATCAGTAATCAGACAACAATCATATAACAATCTATTCAAATGAAAATCAGATAACAATCACATATTATTAACAATCATAATTAGATAGTAATCAGATAAAAATCAGTATCATTGACAACCCAGTTTAGATATTAATCAAACAACAGTCAGTATCATTGACAATTAGTATCAAATAATAATCAAACAACAATCAAATAACAATCGATATCATTGACAATCGACATCATATAGTAATTAGAGAACAATCAGATAACAATGGTATCATTGACAATCATATTACAATCAATATCAAACAACAATCAGTATCATTAACAATTAATAACAATCAGACAATAATCAGACAACAATCAGATAGAAATTGATATCATTGACAATTATATGGTAATCAAATAGCAATCAAATAGTAATTAGTTGGCAATCAAATACAGTCACACATTTTTAACGGGCATTTTGGTCATCCGAGTATTTCAATTGGGCTGGGCTTAAAAGATTTTGCTTTTTTTACAAAATCATAAAACATTATATATGGATCTAATTTTAACAAATTAATTTGACATTTTTGCAATTGTCCCTTATATTTATCTTAAAAGATAAAGATGTTTGAATCTCCAATACTATTATACATTGATGTATTAAAAAAATGCTAGTAAATAATTTCACATTTGGAAATAGAAAATTATTAAAGATAGGTTAAAATACTATTTTGATCTTTAGTCGAGGAGCCTCTTTCAACTAGAGTTCACAGCTATTATGGAAAAGATTTAAACCATAAAACAACTTGTTCTACCATGAGAGCGAAGACTTTTTAGTGCAAACAAAGTCCCACTATGGATATATGTAATATATATTAAAGGTAATTATAATGAGTAGCAATTTTAGAAATAATTATAACTAAGTGTATAGCAAAGTATACTAATGATAGGCTCTTATGGTTTATCAGTGATAGACCATCTAGACCATAAAAGTCTATCTTTGTTATATTTGCAATTTTTTAAAAATGTTACTATATATACTAATATTTTAAATCTAATTACTATATTTGCAATTGTCTCTATATATTAAAAGATAAATTATCCCTATTGATATGAGATTGTTTAAGTAGTCATAATAATTAATTTAAATTAATTACTTTTAATAACAAAATATAAAATAATAGGAAAAATCGTTTCCTTGTCATAATCCCATATTAGATGAATTTATGATTGTTTGAGAAGAGGTAAAAGGTAAAGTAGAATGATTTGTATTGGAAAATGTGGGTTGTTAGAAGTTTATTTATACACATTGTAACTTGCTTCTGATCTATATCCTTAAAAAGATAAGACAAACAAATGTAAAATAAAGCTATCGAGGGTAAAGCTCTGTAATTGACATGTCATTTAGTTCTTGAGTCGAGTTGTGATTAGATTGTTCAGCCATTTGAGACTTGGTGCTACTCAAAATGAAAGCAGGTTTAGAAGGTCTTGGAAGAGTGATAGAGCAGCTGTTAAGCATGAGAAGTATGTTACTCGTAGTGTTGGCCTCTTAGCTACTATGTTTTGAAACTAAATCAAATTTTGAAAACTAAAAGAAAATGGAAGAGTAGTTTTTCAAAAGATAATGACATGCATCCTGTTTTCTATACATAGTAAATAAAAATAAAAACAATTCAATTTAATAAAAAAAAAATTGCCACATGCAGTCAAATATTCCAATTTAACTTTATTTGGATATGAACAAATCTCGCTTTCATAAATTTTAGTCTTCGAACAATACGATGGATTTCCACCTTTCAAGTCATTTCTATTTTCTACCGTGATGTTTATTTATTTATTTATTTTAATATTATAATTCAAATATTGAGGTTGGAATTCAAATTTAGATATGAATGGAATAGTTGAAAATATAACAATGGAGAATTGCATTGGGTATCAAAATTTAATTATACATTAGCATCCATATCATCAACTTTAAAAATATTGTAAATATGTCAAAATATGTTGATAACAACATAGATGGTAAAAAGATTATGTTTGATTTGATTTTTATGTGAAAATATATTCCAAAATTACCCTTATATCTCTAAAAATAAAAAATTATAATTTGATATTCTTACGAGGCGCGTTTCATTTCTTCGACATTCTCTTTCCCACGCACGTTTTCTTCTTTAGTGCTCTCCAAGTTTATGCAACAACAAGATTCTTCAATCTCCAATATTCTTGGATTTTCCAAGATTTGAAGTACAAGATTCGATTGCGCAGATTTTTTTTCCAAATCTTTTTTTGAATTCGTTAGCTAAACCCACGGCTTCAAAAACACGATTTCTTCTTGAAGCTACGGTTTATTTTTTATTTTTTTTTTTTTGCTTGAATTTTGTCCTCACCTCTCTCATTCACGATTGTAAACACAATTTTACTGGTTTTGATTTCGTGAGCCGGAGATTTTTTGAAGCTAATTTCGAAAGTTTTCAACCATTTGATTTTTTTTTGTTGAAGTTCGTCCTTACGATTGCGCTTAGGTGTGATATGAGTTTTCTTGTGGTTGCTTTGTTATCTGATTTGTTATTTGATAGTATTTAGTTTGTGATTGTCATTTGATTATCATCTAATTGCTATATGATTAGTATTTGATACTTGGTAGTTTGTGATGTACGTTGATTTTTTATTGTGGTTAAGGATCAATTTACAAAATGTCCCATTGCTTCTTCTTCTATAGTTGAAGCTGATTTTGAAGGTGACATAGAAATCCTTAGAGATGTTCGTATTAACAAAATGTCTTCTACATTGTCTTTGAAGAATAAGGATTTGTTTGCTAGTAAGAAAATTTCGTTGAATTCGTTTCATTTTATAGCGGTAAAGAATAATTTTGAGTTTAGGACGTTGAGATCAAATCCAAAATCTGTTGAGTTGGTATGTACTCAAGATGGTTGCAATGGTTCGTTAGAGCACCACGTTATAAAAGTAGCGAATTATGGATGATTCGAAAGTATGTTAGCAATCATATTGTTCTATGATGGTTTGTGCTTCTCATAAGCAAGCATCTTCAAAATTTATTAGTCATTGTGGTTGAGAGTTTAATTATACAACTATGATCATTCGACTCCGAAAGATATTATACATCATATGCGGATGAACCTTGAACTCATGTGATGGAATGTCTTGTTAAAGTATATCGACACTATATTAGTTTTTAATAAATAATTGTAACAAACATTAATCACTAATTACATGAAGTAAACATGAGTGAATCAATAGGGCAATCTAACAATGTGGTAAAATGCTACTTATTGCTTTCTTTGTTCTTTGTTCTTTGTTCTTTTATTTTTTGTTGAAAATTCTCCCTTCTCAAATTTCATTAGTCTTTTTTTGCTTTTTTTCATCTGTCTTGTTCTTCCTATTTTTTGCAATAAGAAAATAAGCAATTATATAGCATTGGACAAAAGATGAAAAGAAGGCAATCAGAAGCCAATCAGAAGCCAATTAAATGACAATCATATAAAGTAATCATATAGTAATCACATGACAATCAATTGACTATAAGAAACTATTAACTATCAATAGGAAATCAGCAGGGAATCATATTGTAATAAAATAGAAATCAGCAGACAACCTAAAATCAACCCCATATGGAAATCAAAGGGGAATTAGCAAGAAATCATATAGTAATCAAATGGAAATGAGCAGTCAACCGAAATCAAATGGAAATCAGCCGGAAATCATATAGTAATCAAATGTAAGGGTATTTTTTACTTTTTCTATCAACGAAATTGGGTTGGACTTGTGAACTTTGACATTTTTGCAAAACCATAAAACATATATTATGGGCCTAATTTTAACAAATGTTTTTGACATGGCTGCAACTAGCCCTATAACAATTAGGTCTAAAATATAACAAATATATCATAATACAAAAAATAAAAAATAAAAAATAATATGCAAACATAGTAAAATTTAGATCTAGCTCTTGAAGTCTATTAGTAATAGATTATATTGCTGGTAGAAATCTATTAGTGAAGTTTATCTAGGATAGAAGTCTATCATGGATAGATTTTGCTATATTTATGATTTTTTAAAAGTTATTATACACTTAATTAGTAATCCTAAAAGTGTTACTTATTATAATTACCCTTAATTTATTGAAGCTTAACTCAAAACTATTAAAATATTATATATTCGATTTGAAGGATAAAAGTTTAAAATTTTCACAGTTTTTCTGAATTATTAATAATAATAATAATAATAATAATAATAATAATAATAATAAAAGTTGGGTTTGACTCAAATTAGCATAAAATAGTTTTTCTTTGGGGGGAGAGAATACCTTTTCCGATCTACAGGTTTTTGGTCCAGTTTCTATTTAGTCCATAGATTTCAAAATGTTACATTTCTATTATATAAGTTTTGAGTTCGATTTCAATTTAGTCTCTAGATTTCAAAATGTTACATTTTTACCCTTGACATTTGAATTTTCTTTCAATTTGGTCTCTAGATTTCAATATTTACACCTTTAACCTTGAGTTTCTACTAAATACTCACTTTTTGCGTTAATGTTAATAACTATTGATTAATTTAAAATAATTAAAGTTTTCACTATCTACCAAAAAGATATTTTTCCCTTTTTAATTTTGAAGGAATAGTTTTATGAGAAATTTTTAAGAATAGAAAATAAGAGAAATTATTTAAACAAAATAGCAAAATTTTTAGATAGTTATGATAGACGCTGATAGAAGTCTATCACTAATAGATGTTTATAGAAGTATATCAATGTTTATCAATTTTTTTTTTTTTTTGCTACTTTATGTAAATAGCTTGATATTTTTTCTATTCGTGAAAATTTCCTTAGCCTTATACGAAATAATTCAATTTTGATAGATAAAATAGGAAAAAAATGTGAGTAACCATGAATTTTTATTGTATTTAATGAATAAATACATATTAATAAAAAAAAGGATGAATGCATAAATTTAGAGTAATTGTAATTAATAGCAATTTTAGGGATAAAAATAAGTGTAAATCAACCCTTTAAAAAAATTGTAAATATGACAAAATTTATCAGTGATAGATTTCTATAGCTGATAGACTCTTATGGTCTATCAGTGATGGCTCCCTAGACCATAAAAATCTATCACTGAAAATTTTGCTATATTTGTAATTTTTTTAAAAGATTGTTATATATGCTAATATTTTGAATGTGATAGCTATATTTACTACTGTCCCAAAAATTTATTTCACTAAAAAAAAATAATACCATACTTGTTACAGCACAAACATTATTATGTTTTGTAAATGAAGTCTCCAAAATTGAGAGAAGTTTGAGATCATTGGAAAAAATTTGATATAATTTTGAAAGAAAATAATTGCTGCCTCTTAGACTATTCTTTCTTACACAATGGCGGCATGCTCGAATGATTTCTGGAGAAAGAGCAGACTGAGAAACGGAGGCGCGGCAGTTAGTTGGGGCAGAGGGAAATATTTCCGTACGATAGTGGACAAAGTGGGGCCCACTCATGGGAGTGGGAAGGTATTCCGTTTCATTCATACTCCTCCCAACTCTCCGAAATCTTCTGTTCTTTTTGGCTATCACCCACTGGAAATTTGCTAAGGGTTTATGGGAAGAAGAAACAAAATGGAAAACCAAGTAGAAGCATTGGAAACCAAGTTGAAGAAGGTTACGGATGAAGTTCAGAACATCTCAACAATGGACAACAACGTCACCGCTCTGTTACAACAAATAGCCCAGCTTCTGACGGTACAACAACAACAACAACGCCTACCTGAGTACGCAGCCCACCGGATACTGGACCTGGAGCTACCAATGTTCGATGGAACCGATTCACTCATGTGGATCCTGAAAATGGAACGCTACTTTGAAGTTCACCACATGGACGACATTGCCAAGATGATGGAGATCGTCCTTCTCTGTATGTCTGGCCAAGCCCTAGCGTGGTTCCGATGCTTTCGAAACTGGGGAAAACCTCCGGAATCGTGGGGTGAGTTTCGGGGTGCTTTGTATATGCGATTTGGAGACGATCACAGCGTGTGTTTCAGTTTCATTGCCTTGCAGCAAGAGGGGAGTGTTAGGGACTATTGTAGCAAGTTCGAGTCACTAGGGGCGCTCCTTCCGGAACTCCCTGAAGATCTTGTTGAAGCAAAATTTATGACCGGCTTGAAGACGGAGATTCGGCTGGAGGTTCGGACGTTACAACCAAAAGGTATTCTGGACACGATGTATAGGGCGAGGTTAGTGGAAAATAAGATCAACGTTGCTCTGAACTCAGCCAAGCGTAAAAGCACGGTCAAGGAGAGGTCTGTGGTCGTTAAGATAGTCGATTGGACTGATTATAACTTAATCTCTAAAAACTTAGCTACGGACTTGAAGCTTCCGTTGGACATGTACGGCGACTACAATGTGGTTTTGGGTTGCGGGAAGAAGGTTAAAGGAGACGGAATTTGTCGTGGAGTGTTGCTGCAAATCGGGAATGACACCTATGTGGAGGACTTCTTTCCCCTTCAAATGGGAGAGGATGATGAGGTGATACTGGGAAATCTGTGGCTGGTGGCCTTAGGCAAGATGGAAGTTGATTGGAAACATCTCCCGATGAAGCTGAAGGTGGGGAAGGAGATTGTAAATTTACGAAGAGACCCATCCCTCTGATTCATCACCCATGCTGAAATGCGGTTAGTTTTGTGAAGTTACACTCATTATGTTCAGTGCTTAGTTTAACCTTCTTTGTTTTGGTTCTTCTAGATTTAGTGAACTTGAATGAAACAATTTCTAATGCTAAACCTGATATATGAAGTTCCCATTTTAGATGCTTACAATTCTGAAAATATGCTTAAAGACAGAACAGTTTATCTTGCTATCTCATATGTAGGATGAATGTTGGATTAACGAGAGAAAAGCTAGATTTTACTCTCATCTTTAACACGGTCTTCATCTGAATTTTCTTGGTTTAAAGAACTGTTCATTTTGCCACATAGGATCTCAAGGAGTAAGATATAAAATCTATAAGCATTTGACTTCTTGCAATACTGTCCCAATATTCTGCTTATTCGGGAGACAGGTAAGCGTTGGATTTGAAGATAATCCATATAGTATTCTTGTACAATGATTTTATGGAAATGCTAGAGAACTGACTGTATGGAAGTTGATTCTGATACAGAATGTACAATGTAGACTAGTCCATGGAGAGGAACCTACAATAAGTTTCAAATGAAGGGAGATTTTTGGTTAGAAGAAACTTACTAGGAACCCACTTTGCTAGTACACTCCCCGCCATTTGATCAATCACCTTTACCATACCAAAGTCTGATATTTTCGGTTTCATATCAGCATCAAGTAAAACATTACTTGGTTTAAGGTCACGATGTATAACTGTGGCGCTTTGAATGACCAAACACGAGATCTCGCTGTCCTCTCCAATCTTATTCTCACAAAGAGAAGTTGACTATGGCAGTTTGAAGTGTACTATTCATATCACATTGGATTGATTCCTAAGAAAGAGTCTCTAAAAGACAAGTAAAAGTTAAATATAAACAAGACGATTGAAGAAAGATAGATGAAGTTTTCGCTATCGCTTGTAAAAGTGTAAGGCTAACAGAATCATTACAAAAATAGTTGTAGCTAGTGCTGCCTATACTTGAATTCTTGTTTGTGAACCAGTATGACTGATTAAATTCTTACCTCATTGTGATTCAGAAGATAAATTAGTAAACAAATTCTTACATCATTAAACAAAACATTGGGCTATAGAATTCAATCTACCATAATTCAAATAACTATTGAATGTGAATTGAAAAATTAAGAGGAAAATAAGAGTATCTATATGAAAAAAAAATGAGGATATCTTTATAATTTGTTTTAAAGTTCATTCTTTTCTAACTTAAAAAAACTTTAAACAAATTGATCATCATATTATGTTAGGAGCAATTTTAAATTTTTTTAATATTTATTTTTAGATTATTTTTACAATGAGGTATTAACGGCTTATGTTTATAAACTTATGGTGAATGTATTTTTGAAATTTTTTCGAGTTAAGGGTATTTTTAAAATTTTTGAAAAGTTCAGGATATTTTTGAAACAAAACTTTAACGGTTTTTATCCAAAACTAATGACAAAGGTATTTTTGAACTCTTTTTTAAAGTTTAAGGGTATTTTTTAAACCTTTGAAAGTTTAGGGGTATTTTTTATACAAATGCATAGTTTAGAGGTATTTTGGGGAACTGCTATTTTTAACCTAAAAAAATTTTCACCTTTCAAAACTAACCTCTTTTTTAAAAACTACTTTTTCTAACCTTTTTTTCACTGGTTGAGATTTTAAGTGGAGGGTCCCACATGGTAAAAATGCCATTTTGTCCCTTCATTCAAATGTCTACAATGCTAACTTTTTCTAATACAACTTTTCAAACTCAATTTCAATTTTCAACATTAAACTTAATTTTTTCATTTTGTTGTTATTATATTTTTGGCAAGTTTCAACCAATATTTGTGGTAGATTTGTTGTTATTTAAAAAAAATTGGAAAAAAAAATTTCATAGGCATTACTTGTAAGGGTTGGAAATTTTCTATAAAAAAAAAAGTCTTACTTTTAATTTTCCTCAAAATTGAAAATGGGAAAAAAAATCAATAAATTTCAATTATTATGAGAAACTAAACTAACTTAAACATACAGTAAAAAAAAGTTAGAATTAGGTAAAAAAAATAAATTAACTTAAGTTAAAGAATAAAACACTCGAATTGATTAAAAAAAAGAAGAAGAAAAAAAGCTACTGAAAATTTTCTAAACTAATATCTTGGTAAGAAGTTTTTGGAAAAAAAGTAAATGGTAAGAAATTAGCTTATTGAAAAATGGTAAGAAGCTTATTGGAAACTTACCAAGGAAATTTTTTTGTTAACTTAAGTTTAAGTTTAAAACTAGATTTTTGATACTTTCTTTTAATAATAATAATAAAAAAAAAGTCAAAGTCAACTTACGAGAAAAGTCAACTTTATGGGAAGTTTGACTCTCTCGTAAAGTTAGTTTATAAAAGGGTTAACTTTACGAGAAAGTCAACTTTACGAGAAGTCAACCTTCTCGTAAAGTTGAACTTTGACTCTTTTTTTTTTTAATTAAAGGAAAGTTGAAAGAAATCTTAGTTGCCAATATAATTTTTTAAACTTAAACTCAAGCTAATTGGAATTTTCCCAGTAAGTTCCTTACCAATTAAATTTTCAGTAGTTTTTTTCTTTTTTTTTTTTATCAATTAAAGTTTTTTATTTTTGGTTAATTTATTTTTTTACTCAAATCTAACTTTTTTTTCTGTGTAAGTTTAAGTTAATTAGTTTAATTTCTTGTAAGAATTGAAATTTACTAATATTTTCCGGTTTTCAATTTTAAGGAAAATTAAATGTAAGACTTTTTTATTAAAAAAAATCAATCTTTACAAAAAATGTCAATGAAATTTTGTGTTCTAATTTTTTTTCTTTTAAAAATAACAACAAATCTACCGCAAATATTGGTTGAAATTTACCAAAAACATGATAACAACAAAATGAAAAAATTAAGTTTATTGTTGAAAACGGAAATTGAGTTTGAAAAATCGTATTAGAAAAAAGTTAAAATTGTACATTTGAATGAAGGGACAAAATGGTATTTTCACCATGTAGGACCCTCCACTTAAAATCTCAAAAAGTGAAAAAGAGGTTAGAAAAAGTAGTTTTTAAAAAAGATGTTAGTTTTGAAAGGTGAAAACTTTTTTAGGTTAAAAATAGCAATTCCCCATATATTTTTTATGATTTAACCTTAAAAATTCTTCTACAAAAATGATATTTTTAATATTTATAAAGCTAGTCCAAACTACCCCTAAATAGAATATGAATGGAGAAATTTTTTTAATATGATGATCATCTCCAGCAGAGTTCACTTGGTTAAAACCTATACTCTTGATTAAGGGGTGGAAGGTTTGAGGCATTGTTTAAGATTATAACAATTTTTTTTTTTTTTTTTTGGAAAGGAAGAAGAATATATTAAGAAACTCCGAAGTCCAAAACAAAATCTGGTAACAGCAGAGGAAAACCAACGGGACAAAACAAGATGCTCTCCTAACAAACGCTTCTTCCAAGTAGAATAAGAAACATCCACAAAAGCTACAATAATTTCAAACTAATCATAAAGCCACAGAAAATAGGCTGCAACAACACCAATCATCATATTCATCTCCACTGTCGCTCTCCTTTCTCCTGTCCCAATAAAACCTAACAACTTTTTAAATTTTTGTGGATAATTAGTCAACATAGTAAACTCTTTACTCAGTTTTAATTAATTCAATTCACATTTTATATATATACCTGAAATTAGTGGAGGAGCCGATGCAGAAGCGAAGTCTGCCGGAGGAGGCACTGCGGGGACAGAAGCCAGCACCGGTGGAGTAGAAATAAAACCGCCGTAAAATCGATAAAGTTCATAACGAAGTATACAGTTGGGAGACAAAATTCTAGCTCCCTTTTTTCCACTACAATAATATTGCAAATCTTCAACCGCGCGCAAGTCTCAAGCATTTCGCACAATTCAAATTGGACAAATCCTCAATACATTGTGCCATCGTGTAAATCATTCGGTCTCTAAAATTCACTTCCTTGGTCGCAAATTTCAAAACCCCACTCATGGATGAAGCCTCACTCTAAAATAATTATAATTATAATAATAATAATAATAATAATAATAATAAATTCTACAGATGTCTGTGAGTCAATTCAAATCACAGAAAATAGCCTGCAATAACAATGCCCATCGCCATCGCCACTGTCACTCTCAGTTTTCCTGTCCAAGCACAACAAAACAATTAATTTTTTGTTCAACACAATAACCTCCTCAGACTTAATTTCAATTAATTCAAATAGGAGTAATACAATTTAACAAAGAATGGGTATCCTATCACCTGAAAGTGGTGGAGGAGCAGCCGTAGAGGGTGCCGGTGCGGAAGGGGACGAGGACAACGGAGGAGGCGGAGCTGACATTGAAGCCGCCAGAGGGGAGGAAGATTCCGGCGGAGAAGACACTCCAAGGGTAGGGGCAGATGCCGGGGGAATTGAAACAGAGGAGGGCGAAACGCCGCCGTAAAACGGATAAAGCTCGTAACGGACAGTACAACTGGGAAACAAAATTCGACCGCCCTTTTTACCGCTGCAACAATCAGGAAAATTTCGGAGAGCAGCCCTCAAGCATTTCCCACAATTTGAATTGGACAAATCCCCTGTACACTGTGCCAGAGCATAAACCGTCGCGTCTCTGAAACTCGCTTCCTTGGTTGCAAATTTCAAATCCCCTCTCCGGGAAGAAGCATTGGCCACCGTATCGTTCAACGCAGAACCCACAATTTGGTCAAACTCACGCACATCCTCCTCAATAGGATTCTCGTTGATCAAAATCAACGACGGCTGTTCCACCACGACGGAGAAGAAAGATTGATTGGAATAGCGCAAAAAGCACTCGTCGAACCAAATAACCGCTCCTACGCTAAGGGGGCAGTATCGCTGCGAGGAATTAGAAGTGGCTGTGGAGACGCAGTGGCGGCAGGCGGTGGCGTTGAGATCCCCACGGCACTGGAAGTCGCCGTAGGCAGGGGGGACGGAAGATTTGTGGTAAAATTTGCGAGAAGAATTGGAGGAAAGAAGGGAAGAGAGAGTTTTGAGATTGGAAAAGTAGGTGGAGTTTGGTGAGAGGGTGGTGTCGGAGCAGTAACGGTAAGGGTCCATAAGCAGTTTTGGGCTGCCATGGATGAAGAGGAAGCTGAGGAAGAAGAGAAGGACTGGAAATTTCTGCATATTGGAGAGACTGCTTTGACAGTTCATTGCATTTTGATTTTACATACGAAGCCAAAGGCATTTTATATTAAAGTTAGATGCTTTTAGCAATGATATCACTTAATAATTTGTCTATATTTAATTGAAATTGTGGAATTTTATTGGATTTTTGAATATTTGGTCAGACTAAAATTAAAGAAGGTTAAAGTATTGGAGTTGGACTAATCTAGATTACAATTCCACCTTCAAACCAAAATATCGAAAGTAGATATTGTCATGGTATTAAATTATTAGATTTTCATTTCGTATTTTTATATTCGTGTATATTTGATATTTACATAAAGATAAATTTACAAAAATAAGCAACAAACGGTCACTAACGTTACTATAGTATAAATAATAAAAATTCGGTTTAAAAAGCATTGAATGTTGATGAAAGCCTCTCTAAATCTTTTTTATAATTTAAAATATGTATTTCATCTACATTTTGTCGCCATTGACCTTTTCCTTAAATTGAGACCTCGGACACTTTTTTTTTTTTTTTTTTTTTTTTTTTTGAGAAAGTAGTATATTTTAATTTTACATCTCATTGCTCTTTATTTGGATATTATATAGTTCTGTAATTTATAAGAGTAAATTTTTTCAAAATATATTTGGTTGAAAACCTTTAATTCTCTTTCATAATTTACAATAACACATAGAGTTATAATTCTACTAACATTTGCTTATCAACATTTAAGGGCGTTTGGCATGCAAAATTGAGTTGGTAATTATTATCTAAGGACTTAAATTATGTGTGGAGTTAAAATTGTATGCGTTTGGGATGCGGAGTTGAGTTGGAATGTCTGTATTTTGTATTTGGGGTGTAGAGTTGAGTTGAATTGAGTTGGAGTATCTGGTGCAATTTTTCTAAATGAAATTGATCTTGTCTTTCTTTTTTTTTTTTTTTTACTTTTTTTAATTTCCAATTATACACATATTTTCCTAAAATTTTTAACATTAAAAATGCTTTTTTTTTTCTCGTGCTTAAAACACAACAAATTCCCACAAAGTAAACAAATTCTAAACACAAATTTTGAATTCAATTTTTGAACAATCAAATACATAACATATTTTTTTTCATTCTTAAACTCAAACATATTCTAAACAAATGAAAACTTTACACAATTACTTAGCTCCCAATCATGAACACTGAAGAAGCTTAAAAATTGAACAACTTTTTATTTTTCCTTCTTGAAAAATGTATCATATTTTCACAACACAATTTGAACACTCAATTGTATAACAATTTTATTTACATCCCAAAAACATATCATAATCCAATAAAAAAAAAGTACAAAAATTTTATTTTAATAATAAAGAGTTAAAAGGCAAATGTAAGATAGCTCAACTAGCATATAATATGTGCTAACGACCAACAGATCTGTAGTTCGAATCCTCACACCTTCTAACGTAAAAAAAAAAAAAAAAAAAAAAAAAAAAAAAGTAATTTTGGTGAATTTTTTTATCCCGTCGTCTAATATTTGTCAACTGCCAAAGTGAGGATACTTAGCGTGTATGGACATGTACTCGTTGAGGTCAAAGAATTAAATCAAATCTAATATTTGTCAACTTATTATTTTCTTAAATTCATAGCTATGCAATTTTTATAAATGGCATATCAAGTATCACCGCATTAATAAGTTGAAAAAAGAAAAAAAAAAATCAAAACTTATTTATCTACCTAGATTTTTGCTAACATGTAAAATTTTAAATGATGTGCCCAAATTCATCAACACAATCATCTCTCTCCTTATTATATATGCTTAAAACTATTTCTTTTAAGTTTCATAACATTAGGATCAAATTGGAATCATATTCAAACTGAGAGTAGTTATTCCCAAACAAAAAAAATATTAATAAACGATTTGAGTTCACTAAGACCAACTGTATTGTAAATGTTCGATAGGAAATAGTAATAGAGTAATAATGGAGAGTTGTGGTTCAACCAAAAGTCTTATTTAGAAATTTAAGATTGTTAAAGAATTTTTAATATCTACTTTTTTTATTAAAAAAAATCTTAAAATTTAGGAAAATTTTTACAAATAAAAAAAATATCAAACTATTTACAAAAAAATAGCAAAAAAAAGTACTAACAGACATTGATAGACTTCTATCGATATCTATCAGTGATAGACTTCTATCATTTCTATCACGGATAGACCTTGATAGACTTCTATCAACGTCTATCACAACTATCTAAAAAATTTGCTATTTTGTGTAAATAATTTCTCTTATTTTTCTATTTTTAAAAAGTCCCCTAAAATTTACTCTTTTTTTTAAAAAAAAATAATAAGTTGGGTGGGAGATCGAACCTCTAACATTGAGATTGATAGTCTATACTTGATGCCAATTGATCTTAGTAAATTCAAGTCATGTTGATCTTAATATAAATTAGCATGTATTAATATTTGAGATGGAACGTTCTAACGTTGAGATTGATAGTATATATTTAAAATGAATATGAAAATGTAATAAGATATGAATAGAGTCAAAAAAAAAAAATATATATATATATATATATATATATATACACTCCAATTCTCTTAGATTAGACTAGTCGTGACTATTTTTTTTTAGGCATTTGTTATATTTTACCTCTTTTAACTTTGAAGTCATTAAATGAACCTGGGTCTTTGAGTCTTGTGTCCTTTCAATAGTTTATTTCAGAAAGAAATAGAGAAAAGTCGTAAAAGGAGGTAAGTAAGAAAATGATGCGTAAAATTGAGTTACGAATTTCGAAATTAATATATTAGAGTTAGGAAATTTGTTTGAAGTGCATAATTATTTAGAAAAAGTTAAGAATTATTAGAGAGATGGAAAGAGAAAGACAGAGAAAAATAAAGTTCATCGATAAATGTACAGATTTCAACAGTGAATGTTGAAATTGAATTATTTAACCTTGCGGACTTATGGAGTCAGTGAATCAAACATCCCTTAAAATTATAAATTCAAAAAGAAAAAAAAAACATATAAATGAACTGCAGGAGTATTAACTATTAGGAAAATTACAGATAGAAAAAATGTCAAACTATTTACAGAAAATAACAAAAAAAATACTGATAGATATTGATAGACTTCTATCAGCATCTATCACAACTATCTAAAAATTTTGTTATTTTGTGTAAATAGTTTCTCTTATTTTTTTATTTTTAAAAATTTTCCCGAATTGTTTTTAGTAATTGACCTAATGACCTACTTTTCAACTTTGTCCTTTTTAGTCTTCACACTAACACAACACTTTCCATGTGTTTATGCCTTTGGCTAATGTTTACTTAAAAAAAAAAAAAAAAAAAAACTCCTACTTTATTAGAAAGTTTTAATTTAGTTTTCAAAATTTGTTTTGAATGATAAGTGGATTGAAATCGAACATCTCATATCGATCTAGGCTCATTTGGACCCTTTTTTTTAAAAAAAAAAAATAATAATATACTTCTCATTCATTAATGTTAAAATTGACTAGTTTACCAAACATATGTTACATAGTAAATTGATAGAAATTATGGTTTTTTTAAATGGTAAATTTTAGCATTATATGTTTGAATTCTAATTAATAATAATAATAAAATAAAATAAAAAAACAGCGTGATTTATTGTCAAACAACCTCCATTATAAGGTGTGAACCAAATCGATTGAATTTAAAACTACATAAATTGAGGAGAACATTCAACTTTTAGCGCTAAAATAATATAAAACTAATTGAGTCATTAAATATTAGAGCATAATTTATTAGGTAGAATCAAGGTTCAAAATATCAATGTCGATTGATATATCAAGGTCTCAATTTTATGGAAATATCGATATCCATTGAAATTTTAGAAAACTTTATGTAAGTGGATGAAAATTGTTATAAATAATTGATGAAACTTTGATTATGGCTTAATTAGACTATAATTGACCATTTTTAATCATGAATTCTATAAAGTAAGACATTTTTAGATGTACATTGTAAATATCTATGTAAATGTCGATGTGAGAGCAGAAATTAAAAAAAGAAACAGAAAAATAATTATAAAATAATATCAAATATTGGTAATTAATTGCAAAATTAAACCAGATGAAAAGTTTGCATACAAATAATTGTAAATTGTTTATTATAAAACGTACATGTCTACTACCAAAAAGATGACCTTGGAGCCAAGGTTGAAAATATCGATGTCGATGGAAATATCGAAGTCTTAATTTTACAGAAATTTCGATGGAAATATCGATAAAATATCGATTTCGATGGATATTTTTGGAAAAATTATAAAAATTAAAAATTAAAAAAATAAATTTATATTAGGAAATAAACATTTTATTATTTTCAAGTAAGTAAACATGTCTATTATTTATAATATATTTATATTAGTGGCATTTTTATACTTATTTTTTGTGTTTCGTGAATTTTTCTACGATATAATGGAAAAATATCGATTCACCCCTCATATCGATATTGAACCCAGGAAAACGTGGAAATATCCATGGAAATATCGTGAATTTTAATACTATCTTGGAGCATCTAATCCGATGTATGTCAATTTTCTCAATTTTGGTTTCTTGAAAATAAAAATTTTGGATGGTAAAAACTTACTTAGCTAATTGCTAAAAAAAAATGATATTTCGAGAAATGGAGGGAAAATCGAAATTCCCCTCTTGTCGAAATTTCGAGGGGTAATTGACATTTTTGACCCCCTCTAATTACTTTGTTTTTGAAAATTTGGAAACTTTAAAAAAAAAAAAAACTTGTTCTTTTAGACATGTTGATGATGAAAGTGATGTAAACAAAGAAAATTTAACATGGTTAATTACTTTTCTACCTTTTCTACCTTATTAAATTCAACCAACCTCTTATCTACTATCAAACACCAATTAAATTCTTCAATATCTATTTTCAATATTCATTTTTCAGTTTTTGGATTTTCAAATTTTCAAATTTTCAAATTCCAAATTTTTATAGTTTGTTATTTTCATACTTAATTGAAAACTATTTTTGAAATTAGATATTCACTATTCAAAATAAAAATACTTAAAGTTAAAATTTTAAATTTAAATTGTAAATCTAATCTAAATTCTAAATCTTATATTATAGGAAGATTTTCCCTTTTTAGTATACATGAGAGGTTCAAGAGATTGTTTTGATTATCTTATAAGAAAATGTAATTTTAATTATATTTTGATATTTTTAAATTTATGTGCATTAAATATTGCAATGTCTAGAAAACTTTTCATCTTCCATCTTTTAGTTTCTCTTTCCTCTATTCTCTTTTTCTTCAACGATTTTTCCTTCTCCACCGCTCACTCTTTCACGCCATTTTCAATGATGAATTTTGGATGTAGCTCTATAATTGTTCTTGCAAAAAAAATGTTAAAAAATTAAAAAAAAAATTTTGAAACCCGATCGGGCATCATAGGTTAACAATGGGACCAACACCGGGTTAACCTGTTTTGTTTTTAGCCCAGTGGTATCCTGGTCGAGTATTCAACTGGGCCTACTTTTTTTAATTAATTTTTGTAATTCTTAAGTTTTGCATCCATTATAATACTAATTTTTTAATAAATTGAATTTTTTAAGGTTTTTTTAAATCAAAATGAAAAAAAAACTCATAAAATTAAAAAATAAAAAAAGGAGAAAAATGGTTGATTGATAGATTTGACTCCTCAAATCAAGCAAATTAGTTAATTATCTTCCATCTTTTTAGTCTTTAAAAAAAAATTCCTTATGCAAACTAGCTTTAATTTAATATGGTCCTATTTGAAGTAGCTCTAATTTAGATTTGACTCCTCAAATCAAGCAAATTAGTAGAAAAATGGTCCAACTTAAAGTCTTCGTAGGGATGGGGTCAAGTCAATGGCCAAAGTCAATCTCTATTTCAATAGACACTAAGATAAAAGAGAAAACTCATCAAGTTCATAATATGTGTCCTTTCAACAATTCATTAAGAAAGAAAGAAAAGTAATAAAAACAATATAAGAAAATGATGTATAAACAACTATAATAGTATAATATAAGAAAACCTTTGGATCAAAGAGGTATTCAAATCAATGAAATTAAATAAATCCAAAAAATTATATACTATAATTATTTAAATTGGGTCTCAAAACTGATATATATGAACGGTAAGAAATAACCGATACAAAATGTAGGGAAAATATTATGTTTCAGAATTTTGTCTAGTCCTATGAGGAAAAAATTATGATACAAACAAAAAATTTAATAAAGGAACAACCTATTTTAACAATAATGTGACTATATGTTTGCAAATTTTGGGCCTAAAATTTAATAATTCTATACGTCTGAGTTTCCTACAATTTTTTATCTCTTGATAATAAATATATGTTTTAAACAATTGAGCTATGTTCTAATTCAAACACTCATTCCAACTCTAAGTTTCTTGCTTGTTATCTATTTTGTACCAAATTTCTCTTTTCAAGAAGCAATTCAAGTTTTTTAGAAACTAAAAAAAAAAAAAGTAGTTTTTTACAAACTTATTTTTATTTTTAGAATTTGGTTCAGAATTCAACTCTTTTATTCAGGATATAAAAAAATTATGGTAAGAAATTGAGAGGAAATAGACTTAATTTTTAAAAACTAAAAATAAAAAATAAAAAAATTATAAAAGAGTGATTCAAAAAGAAAAAGAAGAAGAAAGTGACTTTTTATTTTCAAACATACCTTAATTATTAGGTGTGAACCAAAGCGATTGAGTTTGAAATTACTCTATTAATTGTGAAGAACGTTTAACTTTTTGCCAAATAAAAGAAAAATACTTGATAACTCATTATTCAAGTGTTTAATGACAAGTTGTCAAATGACAATTTTTTTTTAATAAAAAAATATATTTATACATAAAGATGATTGTAGCATGTAATATTACATTCAAGTAGTATTACTTTAAAATAAATAAAATAAAGGGAAATTTTTACAGATAGAAAAAATGTCAAACTATTTACCGAAACTAGCAAAAAACAAAAATACTAATAGACACTGATAGACTTCTATTAGTATCTATCACGGGATAGATTTCTATCATTTCTATCGCTGATAGACCTTCATAGACTTCTATCAACATCTATCATAACTATCTAAAAAATTTGCTATTTTGTGTAAATAGTTTTCGTTATTTTTCTATTTTTAAAAATCTCCCAAAAATAAAAGACTAATTGCATCAAATACAAGATTAATTGTACCATTCAAATGTCACACCATAATTTATTAAAATGGAACACAACCTCTTCGCACGTGAGAATATTCAACTTACACAAAATAGCCTCCAACAACGATGCCAATCACTATAGCCATGATGATTCTTTTTCCTTTTCCTGTCCAAACGGAACAAAACAATACAACTTTATGCCTCAATTTTTGTAGCTTAATGATCAACTCATTATAATTCAATTACAAGTCTAGTCGTGAATTTTAAAATTTTTACCCCATATTCCCTTCTTTTGTAACTATTTAAGTTTTGTATAAGATAATCATTTAAGTTCTGTTTGATTATTATTTTGATTTTCAATTTTCGATTTTTAAAAATTAAGTCAATTCTCTTCTATTTTCTTATAATAGCTTGCATATTTATTAAATACAATGATTGAATTTTTAGTCAAATTCTAAAGACTATATATATATATATATATATATATATATATATATATTTTAGTTCTCAAGATGTGACTTAGTTTTTAAAAATATTGGTAAAAAGTACATAAAAAAACAGGAAATTTAAAGGTGAGAGAGGTGCTTATAAGCTTAGTTTCCAAAACTAAAAACAAAATGTCAAATGGTTACCAAACGAGGTCTTGATTTTTTGTTTTTGAAAATTAAGCATATAAACAGATCATTTTACTCCTAAATTTTTTAATTTGTTATCTATTTTTTTACCAATATTTTCAAAAATTAAGCCCATAAAAAATCAAATGGGTACCAAATGTTTTGTATAATAACTTTTAAGAGAAAAAAAAATTATGTATATAATAGGTTTTAGAACTTTTTGTTTTGTGTCCTAATAGGTCTTAGCTTTGAAAAATTCGGACCTTTTAAAAATTAAATGTTAAATATAAATATAAAATTTATGTTTAATGAAACTTTAAACTTTTAATTTTGTGTCCGGTAGATTTATAGGTTTTTAAAATTTTAAAGTTTAGATTCCCTTTTGGAAAGCATTTAGTTTTTTAAAATTATGTTGGTCTTTTATGACATCTTTGCCATAACTTTCATTTTTCCTAACTAAACACTAAATTCTTAGCCAAAGTTTAAAAAATAAAATAATAATAACAATATCTATTTATTTAATTTTCTAAACTTGCCTTACATTTTTAATACACCCCTAAAAAGAAATAACTAAAGAAATAAATTAATTGGTGAAAAACTAGTGTTTTATAAACTTGATATCAAAACTTAATTTTGAAAGCGTAAAAAAACATAATAATAATAAAATAGTCTTTAAAAACTTAATTTTGTTGAAATTTGACGAAGGATTTAAGTTTTACTCAGAAAAGATTAAAAAAAAACATGATAAAGAAGTTGAAAGTACTAACTTTTATATATATATATATATATATATATATATATATATATATATATATATATATATATATATATTTGAGCAATACTTGGATGCATTCCAAGATGTACCATCTCTATACATTCCACTATTATCACTCACACCAAAATATAATTAAAATATTATAAAAAATAAATAAGAAAAATTTGACACGTATCAAAATATGACGAGACAATTTGATAGGATGTATAAAAGATAGGTGTTACTCAAATGCACCTATGTATTTTTTATATATTTTTTCAAATTGTCAAATGTCAACTTATAATAATTAAGCACCTTAGTAGGCCGCCAAATGTATTTTTTTGTTATTTAAATTTGAGATGAAATGAATATATAGGTAACCTGAAAATAGCGAAGGAGGCGCCGTAGAAGGCGGTGCGGAAGGAGAGGAGGGAAGTGAAGGAGGCGGCGGAGAAGAGTTCAAATCCGGCGGAGATTGTGCTAAATCAGGAGGAGGTGGAGGAGGTGGAGGAAACACTTGAGGAGCAGGTGAAGGAGAAACGGGAAATAGCAAAACGCCGTGGTAAAAGGGATAAAGTTCGTAACGGACAGTACAACTGAAAAGCAAAACTCTTGCTCCTTTCCTGCCACTGCAGCAGCCTGGAATTATTTGTGCAGCACGTATCAAGCATTTCCTACAATTGGAAGTCGACAAGTCGCTCGTACACTGTGCCAGCGTGTAAACAATTTCGGTTCCGAAACGCGCTTCTTTAGTCGCGAATAATCTCACGTGGGAAGAAGAAGAAGCATTTGTAACCGTATCGTTCAACGTGGACCCCACAATATGGTTAAACCCATCCACGTCATCTCCACCGAAGTTTTCCTGGTTATATATGCTCCACGAAGGCTCTTTTTTCAGCAAGGAGAAGAAAGAGCTGTTGGAATACCGCAAAATGCACATGTCCAACCAAATCACCGCCTCTACACTGAGGGGGCAGTAACTCTGCGATGAATTGGTGGTGGCGGTGGCCACGCAGCTTTGGCAGGCGGTGGCGTTGAGATCCCCACGGCACTGGTAATCGCCGTATACAGCGGTGGCTGAAGAATTGTGGTAGAATTTGCGAGAAGCATTGGATGAGAGAGCCGAAGAGAGGAATTTGAGATTGGAAAAGTAGGTGGAATTTGGAGAGAAGGTGGCGTTGGAGCAGTAACGGAACAGATGTTGGAAATATTCGTCGGAGCTAATTCCATGGCCATGGATGGGGAAACTAAGGAGGAAAAATACAAACATCACAAAACTCTGCATATTTACCAATCTTATACTTTGCCTTTTCATTTTTGGATTATCATTTAACATCTCCAAATCCCCACAATATTGTTTTATATTAATATTATTGCAATATTCCACGGATGTCCCCAAAAAAGGGTCGAAATGACTAATGAGATACGACCCTTAAACACTATCATTTCTATTTTCCCTTCTCACATTATTTTTTTTTTTTATTTTTTTTTTTTTAAATAGTGATAGGTGTAACCTAGCATAGTCCCATGTTCTCCCTTCTTTTACACGTAAATAAATAAATTTATTTTTTTAAAAAATTGTCACATGACACTTTTTCATTTGACCAACATCTAAGTATTTCTCTAACTTTTTTTTTTTTTTTACAAATTTTTGGTTAGAGTGAACACGGAAAAGAAATGAGAGCAAGAAACAAGTTTTTTTTTCTCTCTAATTTAGGTTTTGATATGTTAATTTTATTTTGTTTTGTTCTATTTTCTAATATATTTATAGACTAATATAAAGATACATCCCAAGATGTACCTATATAAATGCATCTCATTCTCATCATACCTACAAAACTTAAAATATTTAAAGAAAGATTTAAAAATAATTTGTTTTGTGACAAATTATGATTGGACAATTTGGTAGGATACACAAAAACGGGTATAGCTAGAGATGAACAAAATATTTATCATATTTATATGCTTTTGATAATATATATATTAATTTTATAACTGACATACCTTTTCCAATTTTCCAATTGCCCTAAATTAAGAACTAAAAGGTGGTTGCCAATAGCAACGACCCAAAAGAGTGTAAATGGGGTAGTAGATATTATAACCAATGCAATACTTGTAATGACGGTATTTTCTTGTTGAAGCAAGCAGAGCTCAACTGATATAAGAATTTATTAGTTACTATAAAGTTTGTGGTTTGAATCCCCCTACTCCTATTATACTAAATTGGTCTTTCTCACAACTCTTTGTTTGAATTGTATAGTCTTATAAATTTGTCAAAGCAAGAATAACTCAATTGGTATACGAGTGTGTTAGTAACTACAAAGTATGTAGTTCAAAATCCGCTATAATATATATATAGTCTCGTAATTTATAAAAGTAAATCTATATGATTTCAATATATTTATATATGTATGATCTGAATCTATATGACACATCAAAATATTGGAAAAACTCTCTAATTAGTAAATTATCATAATTTAAAATAGGCCAAACAGTTTTAATCCTACTTTAGCATATGTTGTTTCTAATTTGATTATAAAAATTTAGGGTCCGTTTGGATTGATCTGAGAAAAAAATATTTTCGAAAAATTTATTTTTATTTAAACTCTTTTAATAAAAACGATTTAAAAAACACTTTAAAATCTATTTTAAGTGGTTGACAAACACTCCAATTTTTTTTTAAAATGACTTGTTTTTTAAATTAAACACTTGAAAATTTACATTTAGGGAAAATTACACTTTTTATCCCTAAAATTTGAAAATAAAATAAAACTTTAAATAACTCATGTGTTTAATTAATCGTTAATAATGTGACTTTGTGGGAATAAAGGATTGAATCTTCAGCTGATAAGTGAAGAAAAAATTTAATATCATATCTTAGCATTGAACAAGGTGAAATATAATTAAAACAAGAATGATTAGGGGTGTAAAAATTTTCAAATTTAAATTTAAATAAATAAATAAATATTAATATATGGCTTGAATTCCCCAAGTCTATTGTAAAAGTTAGGTAGAAAATAAAAAGAGAGTAATGAATGGACATTTATGTCCGATTAGAAGACTTTGTAGGGAGGGGATCAAGTCAATGGACAAGTCAAGATAAGGGAAAAATAGTCATAAAATTAAATGAAACCTTGTTCTTCGGGGTTGTTCCCCAAAGAAAAGTAGTCTTTTCCAAAACAAAAAAAAAAAAAAAAAAGAAAAAAAAAAAAAAAAAAGAAAAAAGTGGTAAACAACTCTGCAAGAAAATGACGCAGAAATAATTATACCAGTTGTAAACATAGTACTAAATCTCCGTCGACATGTTTATATTTTTATTGATATTTTTACGTGTTTTCATGTGTTTGACATTGATACGAGGAGTAAATCAATATTTCTATTATATAACAAAAAAAATTCAAGAAACATAGAAATAAACAACAAAATTTCACCAATGTAAATATAATATAAATAATATACATGCGAACTTGTTTAGAAATAATTAATTGTTCCATAAATTTTTTTTTTTTGACTTTTTGATTTTTCTAATTGTTCCAAAAATATCCATCAAAATCAACATTTTATCGATATTTCTATCGAAATTTCTTTAAAACTAAGACCTCGATATTTCCATCGACATCGACAACCTTGCCTAAGGACAATTAAGAATTATTGTGCCTTTAAACTAAAACTTGAAGATAAATACAAACTAAAAAATGCCACATGTCTCATTTCTGGCTATCTAAATCACAATGATATGCTTATCGAATTCAACGGTGATTAAGGCCCGACCACAATCAATGAAAATGACTAGAGGCTCAATTGAGCATGGAATTATAAGTTAAATCGGGTCGAGTAGTTAAAGTCCTTAGGTCCAAAGTTCAACACAGTCCAAGCCGATGGTGGGAATTTGGGTCAAATGAAAGACTAGACCCAAGCTCAAAAGCAACTAAGCTCAAGCCCATGTAAGGCCCATAGGAATCCTTTATAAATAGAGGTCTTACCCTTTCATTTTAAGGAGGTTGGAAGCATTGACAACGAAGTGTTGAAGCTCTAAAGCCTAAAAGTTGAAGCTCTAAAGATTTTAAGACTCTAAAGTTCTAATCGATTCCTTGAATTCTAGAAGACTGAAGCTCCGATCGATCTCAAGTTTACAACTTTCTAAAGATTGGAAGAATTGAAGGCAGAAGCTCTAAAATCCGAAGACTGATGCTCTCAAGCTCTCAAACTCTGAAAATTCGAAGAAAAAAATCTCTTAAAGCTTTGAAGATTAGAAGAATAAATCTCTGCAGCTCTTGTAACTCTCCTTAATATCTAAAGACTAAAGCTCCAAAGACCAACTTTTGCTCTCCTGAAAAGATCTAAATACTAAAGATCAGAAGATTCTATGAAAGCTCTCAAAGTGATCAGAAACTCCAAAGGTTGATTCAAACTAATCAACAAGCCAAAAGTCGTTCCAAACTAACCAACAAGTTTGAAGGCCGATCATCTAAGAAGATCAAAAAGCTTAAGGATTAAAGTCCAAAGGCTACTCCAAACTAATTAACAAGTTCAAAGGTCGATTCTCAAAAAAGATCATCAAGCCCAAAGGCTGATCATCTAAGAAAATCATCAAACTTAAGGATTAAAGCCTCATAGGCTACTCCAAATTAATCAACAAGTTAAAAGGTCGATCCTTCAAGAAGATCATCAAGCCCAAAGACCGATCATCCAAGAAAATCAACACACTTAAGGATTAAAGTTTACTTTTCGGAAGAAAGCATCAAATGATTAAATATTAGGGATTGTACTCACTACACTGAAATTAATATAAATACAAAGTTTAAATTCAACGAATTAAATTTCTTCGAAAATCTCATCGAACACTTGTCCTTTTCACATTATCATCCCTTTTTCTTTTTTTTATTTTGTTAAAAAAATTGATTAACAAGTTTTATTTTAGTCTTTTTTAATTTTAAAAATTATAATAGCATACTTTCTACATGGTATCATATATTGTGAATGGACAGAAATTGAAAGGAAAAATTATACTATAATAGAAGAAATTAGTTTTTAATTTCTCCTCAAGACTTGAAACAAAAATGGACAGAAATAATTCTTTCTTTCGTCTTATGTGACTTTTATTTTAAATATCCAGAAATTTACTCATTGTTAGGTCTTTATAAACTTATCATCTACCAATGTCTTTACTAATGAGGAATAATAAAATTTAAAATTGGTTAAATTGAAAATGATAAGTTAAAAACATTTTAAAGGACTAAGTTGAGCACATTAAAGTGACTAAAAACTTTCATTAAAATCTAATATATACAAAGAAGAATAAGGAAGTAACTAACATGTACTTATTGAAGGGTCGAATTTTCATATCCTCATTTGTTGTATTAAAAGAATTGTGCAAATTTATATTTTTTTTTAAAGAAAGGTAAAGGAAGGAAAAATGAGAGAGGAGAAGAAAAATCCTGATATATAGTCCAAAATCACACACACAAAAAAAAGAACAAAAAAACATTTAATTGATATATTTTGCTATTTAAAAATTTAACTATCCCATTATATTTGTGTTAATCTAATGAATCTCAAGAAAATATAGAGCTATTTTTCAAAACCTCGTAAACAAAAAATGTTCAAACTTAGAATATCAAATGAATATTAAACTCCAACCTCAATAGGAAAAACTTCAATAACGATATATTTTTCCATAGCCCACCAACCTCAATAAAGTCAATTGACGATTTAACATGGTAACCCACCAGCTTAAATTTTTAGGTTAATCAATGATTTAAGGACAAAAGACTTCCGGTATTAAAATTTTTATAACATTGTTAACTTCACTGATATACATATTGAATTCGGATACATTTTAAAAGTTAAAACTTAGAGCTATTAAAAATACAAGGCTGTAGAACAATATAATCAAATAGATCATTTAGTACTTCATCGTGGATGCAACTCAGATATAGATGTTTCATTGACAGACAACTGAATAGACTTATTAGTAGAATGATCGCTGCCCATTGTAATGTCATTGTCTTTACTACGCATGAAGAACGCTGGCTCTTCAGGCAATGGCAAAGTAACAGAATAACTATTAAGCATAAGAACAATGGATGCCATGGAAGGTCTGCTGTTAGGATCCTCTTGAACACATAATAAAGCAATATGAATGCATCTAAGTACCTCATTTCTCGAGTAACTATCTCTCAACATTGGGTCCAATAATTCTAATGGTGTTCCATCCTTCCACAATTTCCAAGCCTGACACAAGAAGAACAAAGAAGAATGGATTTGAGAGTTCTGTATTTTGATGCATGCATCATTTGCTAGGTTAATTCAATTTTGTTAAGGGTAAGAATTATCGACTTACATATGTCAAAATGTCTTCGGCAAGATCTGACAAGTAAAAGGTGTTGTTTTTCTTACCACTTAAAATCTCCAAGACTAATACTCCAAAGCTATACACATCGGATTTCATTGAGAAATTTCCGTGCATTGCATACTCAGGAGACATGTAACCACTGAAATATAAGAATAGTCAATAACGACAATTCTAATTCTTTTAAGAACAAAAGAATTAAAATTAGTAGTAACTTGAAATTTTAGAACAAGCTTATCCCTTAATTTCAAAAGTTTAGGTATCGTACGAGGAAGCTTTAGTGTTAGAAAGGAAACTTACTAGGTACCAACAATTCTACTTGTATTTCCTTGAGTTTGATCCATTTGAATAATCCTTGCCATGCCAAAGTCTGAAATTTTTGCATTCATATCTTTGTCCAACAAGATGTTACTCGCTTTAAGATCACGGTGAATAATTCTAAGACGAGAATCTTCATGTAGATACAATATTCCTCGAGCAATTCCATTGATGATCTTATATCGTTTCAACCAATCCAACTGCATTTGTCCCTCTAGATCTACACATTTTGAACAATCAAATGGAAATAGACAAAAGGGAATCAAACATAAACTGAAATATGAAGTGAATGAATCCAAAAGACCATGAAAGAAAGAACAAACCAAACAAGAAAAAGTCTAAGCTTTTGTTGGGAATGTATTCATAGATGAGTATCTTTTCTTCACCCTCCAAGCAAAATCCCAATAATCTTACTAGATTTCTATGTTGAAGCTTAGCTACCAACATAACCTCATTCTTGAACTCTTCAGAACCTTGCAGAGATCCTCTTGACAGTCTCTTCACTGCTATCTCTTGTCCATTTTCAAGCCTACCCTGAAGTATTAACATACTAAAGATTTCAAAATTCCATTCATAAATACTAAAAGAAATTTGCTTATTACACAAGAAAAAAGATTTAAGCAACAGCTTGGTACCTTAAAGACAGCACCAAATCCGCCTTCTCCCAACCTGTTTTCCTCTGAGAATTTGTTAGTAGCAGCTTCGATTGTTTTGAAATCAAATTGCAGAGATTCCACAGTGGTAATCTCATTAACAACTGCACATAATAAATCATACCCAATTTTTCCTTCATATATTTCAAGAAATCAATGTACTTGAATTCCACAACTATTGCGATTAAACAACAACAAATACCACTATCTTCCTTCACAGCAGAGTATCTCTTCTTCGCTCTCTGGCGTAGGAAACAATATCCCACAACAAAGAGCAATATGGAGACAGGAATTGGAGCCACGATGGCTACAATTAACAGCGTTGAGAACCTTCTTTCCCCTGTTCAACAAAATTCCACATCGTTAAATCACCGATTGACGATTAACAATTGACCCAAAAGGGAGATTACCTGGCTGAGGGGAAGAAGGAAGAAGAGGCGGTGTTGGGGTTCTGGAACTGGGCGTGGGAGTAGCCGGAGGCGGTATGGAATTTGTTGGCGTTAATTCGTAAAACATGTAAACTTCGTAACGAACATAGCAGCTAGGAAGCAGAACTCGCCCACCTCGTTTATTAGTACAACAACTCGGAATTCCATTGGTAGCTTGGCGTAAGCATTCTTCGCAATCCGTATTAGACAAATCGCCGGTACATTGAGCTAATGTGTAAAGGTTTAAATCTGTAGTGAAATTAGCTATCTGGGTTGCAAACAAACCGCCCACCGAAGAGGCGTCCGCCGCCTGAGCCGCGGTGGCTCTCATCGTGGACATGACTAGTTGGTTGAATCGAGCCTTGTCGACGTCTATATCACCCGTATTCCGTAACTGCAAAATTGGGGTTGAGGAAATGACGGAAAAGAAAGGTTGGTCGGAATAGCGGAATATGATTTCGTCGTACCAAATCACAGCGGCTTTTCTCAGAGGACAGTACAACTGCTCTGCGTCTCTGGTTGCGGTGGCCAAGGAAGTTCGACAGACGGCGTCGGTGACGTCTCCACGGCACTGGAAGAGACCGTAAACGGTGTTGTTTGGGGGTCGGCCAGTGGAAGTATTGAAGAATCTGTTACTTGGGGGGCCGTTGGTGGAGAGAGTTGAAAAGAGAAGATTGAGATTGGACTGATAGGTGCTGCTCTGAGTGAAATTGCCGGACAAGCAACTGCGATATGGGTAAGAAGCTTCGGTCTGAGCGTTTCCATGGATAAGGAAATTAAGGAGGAAGAGGAAAGTAAGAAAATAGAGCATGGTAATGGAGTAATTGAGTTTGAAGGAGTGGGTTTGTTGAAGGTTTGTGAACAAATATTGGGAATTATATGAACCCAGAAGAAGGATTTTGCAGAATGAATTGGAAAAGAAGACAAATAATTCAATCTCCAAGTCGGAACGCCCAGAGAGAAAAAGAGTCAAGTCGGTGTCGGAAATCTCATTTATTGGTTGGGAGGACCAAGTTCGAAATTTATGAAAACAGAGAAGTTTCATTTTACGAAAATATCGATCTCCATGGAAAAATCAAGATAAGGACTCGTACGACCAACATACGGACCATCTCATTTCATTTGTCGATGATCTAGTTAGAATTGAAACAACGTGAAAATTCAATGAAAAAAAAGTTTAATTAAAGTTTAAAATATTAATATCTGTTATTTTTCTCTAAATTTATTTATTTGAAAAATAAAAGTTTTAGATGATAAAAGAAATAAAATTCATATTAATTTGATTTTAAACTAAAATGGTATGAAAATTCAATGAAAAGATTTTAAAATGAGATTAAAAATAAATATAAGTTCTTTTTATGGTTTTTTTTTAATTCAATTTTTTAAAAAACCAAAGTTTTGGATTGAAAATAAATTTAAAAATTGGCAAAAATTAGAAATTAGAAAAAGTAGTATCTTGAAAAACTTGAATATTGAAAAAAGATAGAAAAAATGACATATAAAGAAAATAAAACAATATGTTAGTGATATTTTAGAGATATATGAGACCTATTTTCACAATATTTCGACAATATATCAACGATAAATCGTGAATGTTCAAGAAAAATGATGTTACTCTTAATATCTTTATCTGTTACTTGATTTTATGGATAGTTTGACGATATTTTAACAAAATGTTGAGATATTTTCACCATTGGATGAAAATGATATTGGTGTGTAAACATGAGCATAAAACTAAACAAACTTGAACTTAACTAACCTAGCTAATTCTTAAAATAAAAAAATAAAAAATTGGAACGTGGTTTTTCGGAAAATCATTGAAAAAAAGATAAAAAAACAAAATTTCGGTTGAAATTTTACCCCATGGTTGGGACAACAACGGTATGGGACAATTTTTTTTGGACAAAATTTTAAAAAATATCTCACAATTTTGCTACTTATTTCAAAAATATTCTTATACTTAAAAAAGTTACAATATTATTTATGAACTTTCATAAATATATCAAAATTACTTGATGAGAAGAAGTTCTTTAGAATTTTATACATAAATTGGGACTTAAAATCATGTGATGATGACTTAAAATAATGCGATGATCCAATTTTTCATTTTAGGTTACTATTACACTAATCAAAATTTAGTGTAATTTTAGGGTAGTTTTAAAAAATATTTGTAAAAATAAGGTGATTTACAAAACTATTTGAAAAAATAGCTACTTTTTTTTTTTTTTTTTTATCTTATTCAATTTAATCGGTTGGAGAGTTGGAGTCCACAAATTTTTTTTTTTTAATTTTTATTTTTAAATTTCTGTGGCCTTTTTTTAGTCAATTCAAGGTGGTGCACCTTTTTTACAATTAATTAATTGAATTTTTTTTGTTTTATTTTTTTCATCTAATTTTTTTATTTTAGATATTTTCCTATCTTTTATACTTTTTTGCTTTATAATTTTTTAATCTTTTAGCCAAATTATAAATAAGTTTCAAAACTTATAAAGAAAACAGGGTTGTTTTAAAGGAATCGTTAGTCATTAAATAAACAAATTTCTTTCTTCATTGAAAAAAAAATAGATAATATTTTTTAAAAACCAAATTATAAAATTTGTTTACTCAACAAAATCACGCAATAAATTTATTTACAACTGAGTGGTTAAAACTTAAAATAACTAACTCTTCCTCACTCCAATGTTTCTAATGACTCCATCCCATTGACCATCACCTCTAGCAATCAACTCCAACAAAGCCTATCTCCGATCTCTAATTTCGGCGACAACCACTTCAACGACTAGCTCCTTCGAATTAAACTAGACAATAGATTTTTAAAAAAATTCCAAAGAATCTTTTACAACAATATATACATTTTAATTCAATTGATATAATTTAATAACTTATTTTCCTAAAAAAATGTTTGATCAATAAATTTTCTTGAATTGTTTATTTTTAAATTTCAATTTTTTTAATTGCTTATTTTTGTAGAAATTAGGGGTCTTCAATAGTCTTTGTTGACTTCCAGAGGTGATGTCAATGGATGGAATCATTGAAAACATTGGAGAGGAATAGTTGGTTATTTTAAGTTTTAACCACTCAATTGTAAATAATTTTCTATAACAAAATCATGGTTAAAATTATCGGTACTTCCCATTCTTTTACATATTTATTGTGTGATTTTGTTGAGTAAATAAATTTTCTAATTTAGTTTTTAGAAAATATTATCTATTTTTTTTGAATGAAGAAAGAAATTTGTTGATTTAATAACTAACAGTTACTTTAAAACAACTCCTTACCGTTTTGACACTTATATATATTTATGATTTGGTTAAAAGATTAAAAAAATTATAAAGAAAAAAAAGTATAAAAGATGGAAAAAAAATCTAAAAACTAAAAAATTTATCAAATATAAAAAAAGTTAAAATAACAAAAAAAAAAAATCAAAACAGAAAACAATGAATTAATTGTAGAGAAAGGTGCACCACTATTGAATTGACTAAAAAAATGTCCAAAGAAATTAAAAAAATTGTGTATTCAGTCAGACTGAATTGAATAAAAAAAAAAAAAAAAAACTCATATTTTTATAAATAGTTTGTAAACTACTTTATTTTTATAAATACTTTCTAAATCTAACCTAAAATCATCCTTCAAGATTTCAAATGCTAATTTTCGTAAAATAATTTAAAAATTATTCTTCAAAACGTTTATAAAAGTTTAGAAGTAATACCGAAACTATTTTTTAATTTTAAAATAAATAATTTAACTTTTATTTTTCTTCAACAATTAAATAGTAAACAGTGAGTCAACCACAGGTCTACGATATTAACTGAGAAGGAAAAGGAAAAGTGGGGGCTAGTGTCGTGTCGTGTTAGTGTCAGCAGCTACGAAAATTAAAATTATATTAGAAAAAAATAAGACTTAGGATCTGGAAAATGGATGGGAGTGTGGAAATTTGATATTTTTATTTCCTTCTCCTTATTTGTTTTTCCACGTGTTTTTTCTTTTTTAAATTACACGTCGCTCTTATACTTGAGTCGTGCCCCTCTATCCTTTCTTTTATAATTTTCCATCCAAATTCTTCTGATTATTCATCATAATTAATTCAGCACCTTTGAATATTCCCCTTTACATTGAACAATATAGCGAGCTAAATTTGGGTCATTTAATCTAACCAATTTTCTTTATTATTTATAATTCATAACAGATTTTTTTATAAATATATTTGAATAGATCACATTTTTTATATCATGATTGATTGATTACGTTTATTGAAAAATAAACGTGACCTTAACTCAATAATAATTGATATAATACTATTAATCGAGATATTTATTTTAATTAGTTGAATTTGTCTATATTTTTCTTTTGAAAAATTGTTATCAAAGGAGCAAGGAGACTTTGAGCAAGTCAACGGATAGAAATGACGTCTTTGATATTTTTTTTAACAATATTACAACGACTAGAAAATAAATATGATTGAGATTAGTTCAACAATCTCTATTTCTTAAATTTTAAATATGATGTAATACCAATTATATATTTAAACAAAATAAAGATAAATCGCCAAGTAATCAGATATTGAATTTGTTTGATAACTATTTACTTTTTAGGATATATTTAGTTTTTGGTTTTTGAAAATTAATCCTATTTTTTAAATTTCTTACCCTCATTTTCATATTTATGAAGTAAAAGAGTTAATTTGTTAGTCAAATTCTAAAAACAAAAACAATTTTTTTAAAATTTTTTTTTTCTAGTTTTCAAAACTTGGCTTGGTTTTTTAAAACATTGGTAGAAAGTAGAAATTAAAGTAAGGAATTTAAAGGTGAAAAGAAGTTCATAGACTTAACTAATATATCCAAATTCAAGAAATTACATTTAGCAAAAGTATGGTCCAAAGTTTGTTGATTAAGAATATTAGTGAACTAAATGCAACTAATGATAAACCAGACATATAGAAAGTTAAAAATATATTGTACATAAATATATAATTTGCCCAACAGAACCAATGTGCACAAAATATTTAAAAACCAAATGAATTGAGTTCAATACTTTAATTTCTTCATCTCGGATGTAACTCAGTTATTGATCTTTCATTGGTCGACGAAATGAAAAGGTTAGTGGCAAGTTGATCACTATCGATTACCATTGCATTGTCTGTATTGTGCATGAAGATTGTTGGTTCTTCGGGCAAAGGCAAAGGAACAGAATAACTGTTGAGCATAAGAACAATAGATGCCATAGAAGGTCTACGACTTGGATCATCTTGCACACATAATAAACCAATATGAATGCATCTAACCACTTCATTTTTTGAGTACCTATTTTGCAGACTTGGGTCCAATAATTCTAATGGCATCCCCTCCTTCCATAGCTTCCATGCCTGAAAAAAAGGAAAAGGGATCTAAAAGTTTAACATTGTAATTATTATCATTTGCTATATTTAATTCAATATTTAATAGTAAAGAACTTACGTAAGTTAAGATGTCTTCAGCAAGCTTCGATAGATAAAAGGTGCTGTTTTTCTTGCCACTTATTATCTCCAAGATTAAGACTCCAAAGCTATACACATCGGATTTCGTAGAGAAATTTCCATGCATTGCATATTCAGGAGACATGTAACCACTAAAATAACAACCACCATTAGTAATGACAATTTAAGTTTAAGATACAAGAGGCTGAAAGGTTAGTTGGAGTCGTATATTTACTAATTTTGAAACAAAAATTGAGCATAAATGACACTTCACTTCAATATCAAAATAATATGATAATTTTCCTTTCAATATATTTGTACTCTTAACAAAGCTTTAGGATTGAAGAAAAACTTACTAGGTACCAACAATTTGATTGGTAATATTTGCTTCATTTTGATCGATTTGAATAATCCTTGCCATATCAAAGTCTGAAATTTTTGGATACATATCCTCATCTAACAAGACATTACTAGCTTTGAGATCACGGTGAATAATTCTAAGTCGAGAATCTTTATGTAGATATAAAATTCCACGAGCAATGCCATTAATGATCTTGTATCGCGTCAACCAATCCAATTCTCTCTGCCTCTCGGAGTCTGCACATCTTGTAGAACAATTAAACTCATAATGGAAGGAAATCGAAACAAACGGTCAATAAAGATTAAAAAAAAAAAAGTGTGTGAACAAACCAAATAGGAAATAGTCAAGGCTTTTGTTGGGAATGTATTCATAGATAAGTATCTTTTCTCACCCTCCAAGCAGAACCCCAATAACCTCACTAGATTTCTATGTTGAAGTTTAGCAACAACCATCACCTCGTTCTTGAATTCTTCAGCACCTTGTAAAGATCTTCTTGATAATCTTTTAACTGCTATCTCTTGTCCATTATCAAGCGTACCCTGAAATTACATATACAAGGGTCCCTAAGTTAGTAGAGATCCCTCTAGAATATATTTCAAAAAAATATTATTGACACCAATAAAACATTATTAAGTAAAGTAAAATGTAAAATATACAAGAATTATATAAATACACAAGTTGAAAATAGCAATGGATAGTTAAAAGGTACCCATAGAGTTGCTAAAATAAAATTAGTATAATCACAATAAAATGATAATAATGATAACAACATTAAAAAAAATGTTTATAATGATATAAAATAATGACAATAATAATAATGATGATAAAAAAAATAAAGTTTTTTTTTAAATCACTTATGGATATTACTATTATGTAAAATAAAACAACTTAAAAAAAATATAATAATAAAACAGTGATGGGATGGGTGACAGCCCATCCCATCTTTTTCCCTCTTTTTTTATTTAATGATAATAACAATAATAATAATAATAATAATAATAATAATAATAATAATAATAATAATAATAATAATAATAATAATAATAATATTAAGAATCATAATAATAGCAATAGATAAATAAACAAATCAATAAGTAAATAAATAAAGTGATGAGACAATATCTTACCCTTTTTTTCAACACACTACTAAAAGGATGAATACATTGATAAATAAAAAAAAATTAAACTTTCTCTTGGTTTTCCACAAATTAAATCACTTAAAACCTTTTTTTTTTTTTTTTTTGTTTTTTCAAACTGTTCTCTTTTCTTTTCTTTTTTTCTTTTCTCTCTTTCTCTTCCCTTGCTTCTTCTTTATTTTATTTTATTTTTTTTTCCTTCTAGTTTTCTCATCAAATTTTCCTTCTATTTTTTTTTAGCAATTCAAATCGTAGCCATTTTTTTTTATAAACATAGTAAGAGCAAATCAATCGAAAGTATGATAATCTCACTTTTTAACTTTCGTCTCTTTTATTTTTTAGACAGTAGAGAATTAAAAAAAAAAAAAAAAGATGAACATGAACAAAAAGAAATCAAGAGAAATACAAAAATGATAGATCTAAAGCATAAACGAAATTTATATAAAAAAACAAAAAAAAAAAAGGAGTGATGAGGGAACATGTTGTTTTGATACATCTTTTCCTCTTTTACTACTTGTAGGTGCTCCAAACGAAGAAGATGAAGGTTCGGAACCCGAAACATAAAGGTCGTTCGTTATTTGAGGTGTGGATCCTTGGGACCAAATGCCCTACCAAGTGCAACCTCCACGAAAACTAAACCTTATGTTGTATGGATTTTTTTTTTTTTGGAAAAGAAACTCTCTTATTTTCTTTTTGTATTTTCTCTTTTTTCGTACTAGATCTAGGGTTTCTTCATCAAAACCCCTCCCCTCCCCTTTTGAAAACTAAAACCAACAAATTTATAGCCAACTAAGAACATCTTTAACTAGGAAAAAAAATCAATCAACTAGTTTTAAAAGGAAAAAAAATAAAATATTGATTAATGAGATTATTTTTTTTTAAAACAATTTTAAATACAAAAATTCCCTAAATAAAAGATTCTTCTATTAAAGAGAAAAAAAAATCCCTCCTACATATAATGTTACCTTAATCATTAAAAGAAATTTTTTTTTTATTATTATTATTACTAATATTTTTCTCTTAAAAGATTAATTATTAAAAAAGATCTTTTATTTAATCATTTACTTATTATTTTCCAAATCAAAATTAGCATACAATGGGAGAAAAATAAATATAATAAAATAAAATAAATAGGACAAAAATAGGTGGCTACATGCCTCTCCCTCACAACTTCAGAGTCTCCCCACTCGTTACAGTCAGAAGGTATGCATCTATGTCAATTTCGTATGCGCTTTGGTTTTCGATTGCATTTTAATTTTTGATAATACAAAATTTTGGATTTGGGTATGCGTTTTGGATTTCGCTTGCATTTTGGTTTGCTGTCTGCTGCATGTTCGGGTTTATAGAAATGTCCAATCTGTGTAATAGATTTAAGGCTTAGGAGATGTCGGGGGGACTGAGACACGAGAGTTTCGTAGGAGATCGAGAGTGGTATGCAAGAGAAAGCTCGAGACTGTAGGAGCCGAGAGTGTAATGTACTGATATGCTTATCGAGATCTAGGGCTTATGCAACCGAGAGTCGAAAATCGAGGACCGAGAGTAAAGAGTCGAGGACTAAGAGTCGAGAATCAGATTCCATTTGCCAGCTGAGGGGACCAAGAGTCGAGAGCGATAGTTTACTATCCAAAGCATTACATATGATATTTTCTATGCTATACATATTGTCAAGAAAATTCCAAATATCATGTGCATAATCAAATTGTATAATTTTATCACATTCTTTACTATCCAAAGCATTACATATGATATTTTTGGCTTGGGCATTAAAAAAGAGTAATTTATCATTCAATTTTAATTTTGACAAATTATGCTCATAAACATATAAGATATTAAAATCAATAGCAACCAAAAATGTTTTCATTTTCTTTTTCCAAACATCAAAATTTTTACCATTAAAGAAAGGAGGTGTATAAACATATTGAGCTTTTAAAGTTGCCATAGCTCTAGAAATTAAGCTTTTAAATATAATTTCAAAATATTAAAAATATAATTTAATACCAAAATAATATTAAAAAAATAATTTACGTAGAAGAGCTCCTTGCTCTGATACCAATTGTAGGAGTGAAAAACTCAAACAATGGGTATTAATCCGAAATGATTTATGAAAAATATTTTTGATGACAAACAAGAGCAACTGTCTCTGATATTAATTGTAGGATTGGTATGACAACCCTGGAAGGGTGAATATGGTTTTTCAAACTAATGAAATCTTTTTCCTAAAGTGGGCCCAATTGAACAAATTAATGCACTCTATACTACTAACAAGTAGTTTAAACAAGGATTTTATGCAAATAAATTTAATAAAAAATAACCAAGAAATTAAAACTAACACTTTTAAACACTCTATTTAATTCTAATAATAAGATTGGTAAAAAAATATATATATAAAATTAAGAGTTACCAATCAAAATAAACCAATTTGAGCAATTAATTTCAAGAATTAAAAAATGCAATTAATTTCATGTAATAAACTATAATAACACATTAATTGCAAAATTAAAGTAGTATAGGGATAGAGAAATTAACACCGAAATTTTTTATAGTGGTTCGGTTAAACTTGACCTACATCCACTTTCCCAAGCACCTCTTGGGATTTTGAATAAGGATCTACGGACACTTTCTACGAATTAGAGCCCAACTGCTACCCTGCTCTTTATGCGAGTTCAAGAGCAAACTCAATCTTTTTCATGGATTAGGACAATCGTTACAACCGCTCTTTTTCGAGATCAAGAGCAACCCTTACAAAATGTTTGAAAAAATTAAAGAACTTACTTGAGAAACTCTCTAAATAGAGTGAATTTACAAATTTTGAACTCACAACAAATTAATCCTCACCATACATAGATCTTTCTCAAGAATAAAATGAAAAAAAGAAAATTGAAGTTTAGAGAGAGCAACAATGAAGGCTGAATGAATTATGGAGGATTGTGAAAATTGTTGTTGAAAATTTGGAGAAGATGAAATGTTGAAAAAGAGAGAAAAGTTGTTGGACACCACATTAAATTTGGACCATTGGATGATATTAAAAGAAAATTTAATAGTAGAGATTTAAACTCAATAGCCGTTAGACACAAACATATATAATAATATTAAATTCATTTTGTTTTTAAAACCAACAAATACTCAAAACCCACCACGTGTCATTTATCTATTGCTCCACTTGTCATCCTCTAGTAGGTCCACTTTGATGATTTGGTCGCCACGTCATCACCTTGAGTATTTTTCCGTTAAGCTTGTTGCAGCCATATCTTGTTCATTTGAGCTCCAATTTAAATGATTCAAATTGCATTGGAATCGTTGTTCCAAGCTCTACACAATAGACACTTCAAAACACTCAAATTGTTAATAAATAAAAGCAGGTTTGTTACATCAAAATATTAATTAATTAGTTTGAGATTAAGGGCCAAAAAGCCAACAATCTCCTCCTTTTTTATGTTGACAAACTACTTAAGAAAAATGAAATTCAAAGAGATGTATGATGTAAAATATAAACTTAAATCATACTCCATTCAATAGCAACAAAGATATTCAATAATAACATGCTTTCATTTTCTTATTACCTCTCCCCCTTTTGGAATCAATAAAAAAGAACAATTAAGAAAAATAAGCAATGATATGAAAGTTTTCCTTAAAAACATGAACACATAATTTTGAAATTATTCTCCTATCAAGATGCCTTCTAAATACAAGCAATAATATTGTAAATTCAAGAGGCATCACAAAGTATCAACCAAGCTCAAGCTATCTCTATTTAAGACCAATTTCACAAATTTCTTCACCTTTTGAAATCAATTGAACACTCCCCCTTAATAAGGGACAAAAAGACATTTAGCACACAATTCGACTTGAGGGTAGAAATATCAAACATATTTTCAAAGACATATTTTTACTTAAAAGACAATTACTCCCCCTAAAATCAAACATTCTCCTTTTAAAAGAAAAATCAATGAATACCAAGGAGACAAAAAAATATTCAAGTAATAATTCAAGCAATTGAGATATTAAGATATCAAATATTATAAAATTAGCACCAATTTGGTGAAAAACAAATAATGGCAAAGCAACATTTAGCATATCATATGAGCATGGTAGCATAACAAATATATTTGAACTAATTTTGAACAAAATGCTACCGGGGATCAAGAAAAAAAAATCAATTTTATAAATACTCCCCTTATGGAAAAGAAATTAACAACTTTCAAAACACCATGCTCAATTATCAATTTTTCAACAAGGATAAACAACATATTCCAAACTCAATACAATTTAAGAATTTAAATTCTAACAAACCAAGAGATATAATTTTCCTAAAGATACCAAACGAATAGTTATCTCAAGAAAAAAATAAAGGTTACCAAATAAACTATTTTCATTTGTTGGATTCAAGCAAAGCCATATTAGTTGCTCCAATTGAATATATTTCCAATTTGAAGTTCAATCAACCATTTGCTTCTTGAATTCACACCTATAAAAAAAGCTCAACCAAAAGATTTTGGTACCCATATCTTGGGTCCTTCATTGTTAATGAACAAAGATTTTGGAACCCATTTAAATGTAGTTCCAACAATACTAGGATTCATTCTTGGCAAATAACAACTATTAACTTTATGACCAAATTTGCCACATTAATAACATACAACATTGAGCAAGAATTTTTTTTTAACAAAATGATTTTGCACCTTATTTCTAATCAAGAAATTCTTGTTAGGAGCATTTTTCAATTTAAAACAATTTGGTCTAATATGACCTTTAACTCCACAAAAATGATAAGTAGGCACAAATTTTGATTTCACATCCATATTTCTAGCATTTACATGTCTATTGTGCACAAATTTAGAACTATACAAACATTTAGATTTTTCATGAACATGTTTAGGCACAAACTTTGAATTTTCAGGCATAGGACTAACGTTTTCATGCTTATTCACAAAGTTCACATTATGAGCACATTTTGATCTAGCGTGAAATTGATTTGTCAAACATTTTGATTTTCCATGAATATTTCTAAATTTCTCATGCTTTGGAACATATTTAAATTCAACTTTAGGCACATTGGGTAAAATATCATGAGACATACAAGGTTTACACAAGTCAATAATTTTATCCAATTTTTGTGCACCAAAAGTCAATTTCTTAATAGAATCTTTTGCAATTTCAAGCTCTTTGTTAGCAAACAATTCTTGTTGGGTTATTTCACATATGAGTGAAAGCCCAACAAGGCCCAAAATTTGGGCTTTGTAGGTTTTATTTTAAACCTAACAGCCGCTGGTCAATGTGAATACACGCAGACTGAGAAAAGAAAAAAAAGGCAGTTTTTGAAGAAAATCTATTCCGACCAGCAATCTGTTTCAGCCATTTGGGGATCAATCCATGGTCCGATCGAGCTGAAATTTTGACAGCGTGTTCTTGACACGAGGGTCTTCAATCTGGACGGTGGAGATTTTGTTTGGAGCTCTCTACAATCAGATTCCAGTAGATAGTTGTTTGACTCTCATAGTGAGATCTTTCTTATTTACTCTTCATTATCCTTGCCGTTTGTTGCCAAGATTGTAAGTCTTGAGATATATATTGTGTATGCCTCTAGTTGTGACTAGGAGAACTCGTTTGTACCTATTATTGATTATAGTGGAGTTTTTGACTTCGGTTCGTGGTTTTTTACTCCTCACATCGATGAGGTTTTTCCACGTTAAAATTGCTTAACGAAGTGACTTAGACAAATCTCTTTTATCGATAACCTCAGACCAATCAATTGAATATTGATTAATACGTAATCGATCGAACACTACTTGAAAATGAAAATGACTCTTCTGCTCAGAAATGAAATGT
This sequence comes from Lagenaria siceraria, assembly GCA_002890555.2. Taxonomy (NCBI): domain Eukaryota; kingdom Viridiplantae; phylum Streptophyta; class Magnoliopsida; order Cucurbitales; family Cucurbitaceae; genus Lagenaria; species Lagenaria siceraria. Next base: position 5,464,691 of record CM016487.1, on the reverse strand, counting down.
TCTTGGAAATTCTTGCTCCCATTGGACCATTTGTATCTATATGCATTAGGATCCCGATTCATGGATCTCTCGGTTCAAGAAATCAAAATAAGAGGATCGAACCATTTCTTCTGACCCTTTTTCAAATTTGATAAATGTTGGTTGATCGTATATTTCATTGTGTCCATTGCTTGATAATTATAATTATTTTTAGTTGATTAATATTCTATTAAGTTCGCACAAGAGGGGATAATTGATCCGCATTAAATAGTGTTTATCCCAACAATTCTTTCTCTTTAAGCTCATGCAAAAGATCATTTTTCTCATGAACATCACATTCAAGAAATTTAATCTTATCAACAAAAGAAACTTTCTCTTTTTCTAATGCTATATTGCTAGTTTCCAAATCAATAATTCTATTTTTCAAACTAACAATTTCATCTTTTAATTCCAAGGAGAAAGATTCCAATTTCTCATTTTCATTCCTCAGATCATTCAAATCAATTTTCAATTCACATGAGAGAGATTTGAGTTCATCATTTTCTTTTTCAAGAAAAGTAATTCTATCATTCAATGCAATTTTCTCATTACAACAAACATCATGCAACAACACATTATTGGCTCCATTTTTCAAACATGCATTTTCATTTATCAAAGATTTGTTTACAATAAATAATGGCTTATACTTCTTTAATACTTTCAAATATTTGGAGCAAACCTTTTCAAGATCACATTGCATGCTTTCAAATGCATCATATAGTTCATCATAAGAAGAGAATTTTTGAATTACCTCATTTTCGTCACTTTCATCTTCAGAATCATTATCCGAATGAGCCAGTAAGTCCAACGAGGATCCATCATATTTTTTTCTTTTTCCTATCATAGAAATTTTCTTCATTTTGAACATAATAATTCTCCTTCACATCAAATAAATCGTTAATAGTACAAGGAGAATTTTCTATGCTATACATATTATCAAGAAAATTTCAAATATCATGTGCATAATCAAATTGTATAATTTTATCATACACTTTACTATCCAAAGAATTACATATGATATTTTTGGCTTGGGCATTAAAAGAGAGCAATTTATCATTCAATTTTAATTTTGACAAATTATGCTCACAAACATATAAGATATTAAAATCAATAGCAAGCAAAAATGTTTTCATTCTCTTTTTCCAAACTACAAATTTTTTACCATTAAAGAAAGGAGGTGTATCAACACATTGACCTTCTAGACCTTCTAAAGTTGTTATAGCTCTAGCAATTAAGCTTTCAAATACAATTTCAAAATATTAAAAAGATACTTTAATAACAAAATAATATTTGAAAAATAATTTACGTAGAAGAGCTCCTTGCTATGATACCAATATTTTAAAACAACTATATTTTCCATACAAGTTTTGAAACTTATATATATTTATGATTTGGTAAAAAAACCCAAGAAATAAAAAAAAAAAAAAAGATTGTGTATTCAGTCTCTCTAACAGACTGAATTAATACAACAAAAAAAAAATGTTCCTATTTTTACAAATGGTTTGTAAACCACGTTATTTTTATAAATACTCTCTAAATCTATCCTTAAATCCTATCCTTCAAGATTTCAAATGCTAATTTTTGTAAATACTTTAAAATTATTATTCAAAACGTTTATAAAAGTTTAGAAGTAATAGTGAAACTATTTTTTAATGATGGAATATTTTTTAAACCAAAGTAAATAATTTAACCTTTTTTTTTCTTCAACAATTAAATAGTAAACAGTGAGTCAACCACAGGTCTACGATATTAACTGAGAAGGAAAAGTAAAAGTGGGGGCCAGTGTCGTGCGTGTTAGTGTCAGCAGCTACGAAAATTAAAATTATATTAAAAAAAAATAAGACTTAGGATCTGGAAAATGGACGGGAGTGTGGAAATTTGATATTTTTATTTCCTTCTCCTTATTTGTTTTTCCACGTGTTTTTTCTTTTTTAAATTACACGTCGCTCTTATACTTGAGTCGTGCCCCTATATCCTTTCCTTTCCCGTTTCAATCCAAGTTCTTCTGATTATTCATCATAATTAATTCAGCACCTTTGAGTATTCCTCTTTACATTGGACAATATAGCAGAGTTAAATTTGGGTGATGTTCACTTTTGTAATTAAAATTATCGCAATCGTAATGATTTTTTTTTTATTATTCATAATTTACATAATATTGTTAACTGATTTTTTTATAAATATATTTGAATAGGTCACATTTTTTATATTACGATTGATTGATTGCGTTTATTGAAAAGTAAACGTGGCCTTAACTCAATAATAATTGATATAATACTATTAATTGAGATATTTATTTCAATTAGTTGAATGTCCATATTTTAAACTTTTAAAAAATTGTTATCAAATAAGTAAAAAGACTTTGAGCAAGTCAACGGATATTTTTCATAGAGAAACGAATAATGAATGTAACACACTATACACTTGTAGCCATCTGATTGACAGCTTAATAACGGAATGAAGGCCAAAAATAAAGGCCACCAGAGATCTGGAACATTCCTCCACGCCAGCATCCTTGTCATGGTCAATGGACGCCTAGTCACCTTTGACTGCTTCATCAGTATTCTCAATATCCCCCCTCAAACAAAGGGTGAGATCAAGCAGCCCGAGTTTGGTTCTAAAGTATGAGAACTTGTTAAAAGTGAGAGACTTTGTTAAGCAATCTGTGATTTGTTCTTCACTGGGGACATACCGAACTTCAAGGCGATTGTGAAGAACTTGATCACGTATGTAGTGAACGTCGATTTCTATATGCTTCGTGCGGGCATGGAAGACTGGATTTGAAGCTAGAGCACTAACACCAATGTTGTCACACCAAATTACTGGTTTTCCGGATAGCCGAAACCCAACTTCGTTAAGAATTGACGTAGCCAAGTGATCGCAACAGAGGTATGAGCAAGAGCTCGATACTTGGATTTAGTGCTCGATCGGGCAATGGCCATTTGCATTTTAGAGGACCAGGAAATGAGAGATGTGCCTAGAAAAAACATAGTACGCAGCCACTGACTTCCGATCATCAACGTTGGAGGCCCAATCAGCATCCGAGAAAGCTGTAATGGTTAGTGAGTCATTGGGTTGAATTAATAAACTGTGATTAGCAGTACCTTTGAGATATCGAAGGATTCGTTTGATTGCCTTCCAATGGACATCCGTTGGGGCCTTGAGAAATTGACTGAGGCGATTGACAATGAAGGCAATGTCCGGTCTGGTGTTAACAAGGTATTAGAGGGCTCCAAGAATACTCCGATATGGCAGTGGATCAGGCAAGAGAGTACCATCATTGATGGAGAGGGACAGACCGGATACAGCGGGAGTGGGACAAGGCTTGACATTGGACAAATTGTGTCGCTCCAACATATCATTTATATATTTTGACTGATTGAGATGTAGGTGAAGAATATTTGATTTCCAACTGTTTATTGTTACTAAAAATAATAATATTCTCTTGTAACAGATCCTTCATATAAATATGGAGATCTATTTGTAAAATTATGAGATCTAGAATTTCTGTAAAAGAGAGAGTTATTATCTTTTGTAGTCTTCAAGAAGTAAAGAAAGTTTCTCCTTCCCGTGGATGTAGGTCACCTTGGCCGAACCACGTACATCTTGCGTCCATCTTCTTCTTCTTCTCCTTATTCTAGTTCTGTGCATGTTTGTGATCTACAAATTTTTCTTTTGCTGTTTGCCATGGAATTTCAGAGAGAAAAGTGAGGGTTAGAGAGAGTTTTCAATTTTTAGAGAGAGAAGAGGTTTTTTGTTCATTCTGCCATAAACTGAAAAGTATTCAATTGAGTGTGAAAGAAATTTCTCTTACCCATGTGTGTGTTGGAAATAAAGCTACGTAGCCTTTTCTCCACCATATTTTTCACCTACCTCTTTTTGAATTAATTTGGATCAGATTACTTCTTCATTTGGGCCTGCAAAGTTAATAAAGCCCAACAGTAGGCCAGTAGGTAAATATGTAATTTGAATGCCCAGGAAAAAATTGAGCCTACCCAGATCTTTCAAGGCAAACCTCGAATCCAGAGTAACAATTAGTTGAGAAATGAAGGCAGAGTCACTTCTAGTGATAATAACGTCATCGACGTAAATAAGAAGAAGTATAATAATGGTCGAAGATCGACGTAGAAAATAGAGAGAGGTATCTGACCTGTTGAGGATGAAACCACAGCTAAGGAGAAAATTTTTGAGTTCATCATTCTAGGCCCTAAGAGCTTGTTTAAGACTGTAGATGGTCTTGTGAAGTTTGCATACATGATTAGGTTAGTTGGGATCTTCAAATCTAGGAGATTGAGTCATGTAAACGACTTCCTTGAAAGTTCTATTGAGGAATGCATTGTTAAAATCTAGTTGCCGGAGCGGCTAATTGTTGGAGACAGCAAGGAATAAAACAATTCGTATTGTTGAGGGCTTAACCACCGGGCTGAAAGTGTCGAAGAAATCAACCCCAGGAGTCTGATGAAAATCCTTAGCGAAAAGGCAGGCCTTGTGACGCTAAATAGAGCCATCTGCATTTTTCTTTAGGCAGAAAACCCACTTGCATCCCACAACATTATATTCTGGTGAGGGTGGTGTTAGGGACCAAGTGTTGGTCTTACAAAGAGCAGAGTATTCAGCCTCCATTGCATCTCTCCATGTAGGCGATTTAAGAGCCTCACTAACCTTGGTGGGCTCGGCGTTGGAGAGATCAAGGTGAGCATTGGTAGAAGCTGAGACGATCCAAGCCTTAGGGCAAAAATACCGGCCTTCCCATGAGTAATCATAGGGTGATCATTGACCACCGGCGGTGTAGGTAGGGAAAGAGACTCCAGGATAGGGGAGTTAGGATATGTGAAGTGAGGAGGGCTGGTAGTCGGGCTTGTTGGAGAGGATAAAGGATTGGAATTGGGTGGAGGAGAGTGCTGAGATGGTGATAGACGAAAGTCTGATGGTGAAGAATGGGCTGGAGGGAGAAAAGTGGGTGATGGGCCCGATGGGCTCGATTCTGGACTCTTTGGAGAGGTAGGGAATGATGGCGTAATTGGGCTGTGAGGTGTGGGTTGATATTGTAATTGGGGTGGGCCAAACCAGGAAACAATTGAGTAGAGGATTGTGGACTCGTGGAGGGCAGGTGGGAGATGCCAAAGCCAAATTTGAAAGGAAAGTCATCCTCATTGAAAATTACATGTCGAGAAATGAAGATTCGCCCATCCGTATTGAGACAACGGCATCCTTTGTGCATAGGGGAGGGTCATAAGTAGACACACCTTTGAGTGTGAAACCCAAGTTTGTTTTGCTGATAGGGTCGTAAGTTTGGATAGCAGGCACCCCAATGAGAGAGCATCAAGGGATTGCTTGAGTAGAACTTGGAAAGGAGATTGACCCTACAAAACATTAGATGGAAGCCCATTAATTAATAAAACTGCTGATTGGAAAGAGAACCACAAAAATTTCAGCGGCATGGATGCTTGGGCAAGTAAAGTGAATCTGATTTCTACTATGTGTCGGTGCTTCCTCTCTGCTCTTCCATTTTGAGCTGATGTATGATGGCAAGAGATTCAAACATTAATTCCCAATTGATTACAGACAGTGATGATTGGCTTGTATTCACCCCCACCATCTAATTGGATCATTTTTATTGTAGTATTGAACTGATTTGCAACCATGGATTGAAATGTTTTGAAGGCCGCAAAGGTATCACTCTTTTGGCAAAGAGGATATAACCAACAGAACTTGCTATGATCATCAACAAACAAAGCATAATAACGGAGACCATCACCAGACAACACAAGGGCTGGTCCCCAAACGTCTGTATGAATTAGCTTAAAGGGTTTAGCAGCACGAGATAAAGAATTGGGAAATGGAAGAGCATGACTCTTCCCGAATTGGCAGGCTTTGGAAAAAACTAATTTATCATTAGCCGAAAGTTTCAGATTACAACTCTTGATAACGCTATTTAAAGTAGAGAGAGATGGGTGACCAAGTCGTTTGTGCAAAATGGATTTGGTCACCACTACATTTGTTGGATAATTTTTAGACTCAGAAGTAAAACAACTAGAAGAAAAAACAGCAGAGGCGACTTTTGAACTTTCAGAAATGGTAACAGCAACATTCTGGAAATTATTTTTGTACTGTTCAGGTGCGGCGAATTGGTACATACCATCTCTAAGTGTGCCTTTCAGCAGCTCCTCCCCTGTTGATTTGTTCTTAATAACACAAAAGTTAGAATGAAACTCAACAATGACATTGTTATCTTGAGCCAGTTTTGACACATTGACCAGGTTCTTTGTTATTAAAGGCACACAGAAGACATTTTTCAATTTAAGTGTTCCAGAGGTAGAGGAAACAAGAGAATCACCAATTTGCGAAATGGTTAAAGAGAATCCATCCCCAACAACTACTTTATCCATACTTGTGTATTCAACCTTGGGATTCAGATAGTTCAGGTTTGCTACAACATGACTGGATGCTCCACTATCTGCATACCAGTTGGGATCAAAGATGGTCTCTGGAGTTGCCATGACAGAGTTAGCATAGAAAGGTGGAGAGACAGTTCGATAATTTGTATTGTTTTTGAAAATTTGAGGTGATCCAGAGACATTGCGTGGCTAATTTTGGCTTGGATTGTTGAACTCCTTATTATAGCGATTGTAGCAAACAGACGCAACGTGGCCAGGTTTGTCACAAACTTGACAAATTGGTCGATTGTTCCACCTTCCACGACCTCTTCCTTGACCACGTTGATTTGGTGAAAATCCTCATTGAGCCCGATTTTGACCAGGGTTGTTTTGATTAACATGTCCCTTGTTTTCAGCCATATTAACAAATGTAGAGGGATTAGTATTACTAGATGAAATAGTTAAATTGCTAACACCTGATTTGAGAGTAGTCTGATAGTCAAGACGCTTCTCATAGGACAGGAGTTTCGATTGTAGATCTGTCAAGGTAATATCATGCTTGGCTTGAATAACAACAACCACAGGGTTATAGTCTTCATCGAGACCAGAAAGAACCTGAGAAACCAGGCCAGTTGCTGACAGGGGACTACCGGCAAGAGCTAAGCCATCAGCGTATTTCTTCATTGTAGATAAATATTCTTCCATTTTCAAATAACCCTTTCGTGTCTATTGAAACAACTGCTTCAGGTAGTCCGTTTCTGCCTTTGATTGGACAACGAGAAATTGTTGGACTGCATTTTAGAAGTCTTTGGATGACTGATATCCCATCACTTGGATGGCTATCTCAGGTGTCATCGAATTATAAAGCCATCCGAGAAGGAGCTGATCAACGACAACCCATTAGGTATATTCTGGGTTTTGATCAGCGACAACCCATCAGGTATATTCTGGGTTTTCGATTTCGTCTGTTATTTCTACAGGTGAATCAGCACTTGTGCTTGTTTCAATGGTAGCTGGTACTTTTTATGATTTTGGGAGGACAAGCCTTCTCTCGAGTCAGAAAGCCTTCCAATTGATAGCTTTTGAGGATAGGCCAGGCAAGATTTTGCCATAGAAGGAAATTGTTCTTTCGAGCTTGATCGAGGTTACCTGATTTAATAGCTGATTGAGCAGAGGTCTGGTTGGATTTTCATTGCCAAAAAAGATTGAGAATGACGACTGTTGTGATGAGCTTGCGTGAGCCATTGCCAGAGTCCTGATGCTCTGATACTAGATTAGGAATTAGGGCAACCAAGATATTCTTGAGGAATTCCTCTTTTGATGATTTTCTATTATTTGACAATTTGTGGATAAACTAACTACACTACCACGGTTCCCATAAATATACAGAGAAACGAATAATGAATTGTAACAAACTATACACGTGTAGCCATCTGATTGACAACTTAATAACGGAATGAAGGCTAAAAAGAAAGGCCACCGGAGATCTGAAACATTCCTCCATGCTAGCCTCCTTGTCATGGTCAATGGACGCCTAGTTACCTTTGACTGCTTTATCAGTATTCTCAATAAATACCAATCATATATTTAAACAAAATAAAAATAAATCGCCAAGTAATCCAATATTGGATTTGATAACAATGTTTAATATATAATACTTTTTATCTTGAATTTTCACCTACTAAATCAATCTAAGAAACCTATAAGATTGCATTTAAGGCCCCATTTAGAACCATTTAGGCTTTGTTTGGTAACTATTTACCTTTTAGTTTTTAGTTTTTAAAAATTAAGCCTACAAACACTCATTCCACCTCTAAATTTATTGATTTCTTATCTACATTTTACTCATTTTTCAAAAAACAAGCCAAATTTTGAAAACTAAAAAAGTAATTTTTTAAAAATTGTTTTATTTTTGGAATTTGGTTAAGAATTCAACTCTTTTACTCAAAAAAGATGCACACAATTGTAAAAAATGTAAGGAAGTAGGCTTACATTTTAAAAACTAAAAATAAAAAATGAAATGGTTACTAAACAAGACCTTAGTATTTAGGTTTTGAGTTTTGAAAATTAATCCTATTTTTTTTTAAAAAAAAATTCTTACCCTCATTTTCATATTCCTAAAGTAGAAGAGTTAAACTCTTAGCCAAATTCTAAAAACAAAAATAAATTATTTTAAAATTATTTTTTCTGATTTTTAAAACTTGGCTTGATTTTTTAAAACATTGGTAGAAAATAGATAATAAAGTAAGAAATTTAAAGGTGAAAGGGATGTTCATAGACTTAACTAATATATCCAAATTCAAGAAATTACATTTAGCAAAAGTATGGTCCAAAGTTTGTTGATTAAGAATATTAGTAAACTAAATGCAACTAATGATAAACCAGACAGAACCAATGTGCACAAAATATTTAAAAACCAAATGAATGATACCAAACAAGACTGAGTTCAATACTCTAATTTCTTCATCTTGGATGCAACTCAGTTACTGATATTTCATTGGTCGACGAAATGAAAAGGTTAGTGGGAAGTTGATCACTATTAATTACAATTGCATTCTCTGTATTATGCATGAAGATTGTTGGTTCTTCGGGCAAAGGCAAAGGAACAGAGTAACCGTTGAGCATTAGAACAATAGATGCCATGGAAGGTCTACGACTTGGATCATCTTGCACACATAATAAACCAATATGAATGCATCTAACCACTTCATTTTTTGAGTAGCTATTTTGCAGACTTGGGTCCAATAATTCTAATGGCATCTCCTCCTTCCATAGCTTCCATGCCTGAAAAAAAGAAAACGGATTTAAGAGTTTAACGACATTGTAATTATTATCATTTGCTAGATTTAATTCAATATTTAATAGTAAAGAACTTACGTAAGTTAAGATGTCTTCAGCAAGCTCCGATAGATAAAAGGTGCTATTTTTTTTGCCGCTTATTATCTCCAAGACTAAGACTCCAAAGCTATACACATCAGATTTCGAAGAGAAATTTCCATGCATTGCATATTCAGGAGACATGTAACCACTAAAATAACAACAACCATTAGTAATGACAATTTAAGTTTAAGATACAAGCTAAGACTGCAAGGTTAGTTGGAGATGTATATTTACTAATTTTGAAACAAAAATTGAGCATAAATGACACTTCACTTCAATATCAAAATAATATGATAACTTTCCTTTCAATATATTTGTACTCTTAACAAAGTTTTAGGATTAAAAAAAAAACTTACTAGGTACCAACAATTCGATTGGTAAAATTTGCTTGATTTTGATCCAGTTGCATAATTCTTGCCATACCAAAGTCTGAAATTTTTGGATACATATCTTCGTCTAACAAGATATTACTAGCTTTAAGATCACGATGAATAATTCTAAGTCGAGAATCTTCATGTAGATATAAAATTCCACGAGCAACACCATTAATAATCTTATGTCGGCTCAACCAATCCAATTCTCTCTGTCTCTTGGCGTCTGCACATTTTGTAGGCAATAAAGCTCAAAATAGATGGAAATTGATGAATAAAAGATGAAAAGAAACAACAGTGCATGAACAAACCAAAGAGGAAATAGTCAAGGCTTTTGTTGGGAATGTATTCATAGACAAGTATCTTTTCTTCACCCTCCAAGCAAAATCCCAATAGCCTTACTAGATTTCTATGTTGAAGTTTAGCAACAACCATGATTTCATTCTTGAATTCTTCAGAACCTTGCAAAGATCTTCTTGACAATCTTTTTACTGCTATCTCTTGTCCATTATCAAGCCTACCCTGAAATTACAATAATACACCCTTAGCTTAAATTAGTAAGAAACCCTGTAGAAATATATTTCAAAATTCCATTCATAAATGAAATTTGCTAATTTCCATTGAAGTAATTGTTTTAAGGCCGTACCTTGTAGACTACACCAAATCCACCTTCGCCTAGTTTGTTATTGGCTGAGAAATTGTTAGTAGCGGCATCGATTGTATTGAAATCATATTGTAGAGATTCCTGGGTGGTCAACTCATTAACGACTGCGCAAATTAATTACCCAAAATTGGGTTTATATTATGAAATAAATTTAGTTGAATTCCACAAATATGATGTAAAAAATAAGAGAAAAATACCAGTATCTTCCTTTAAAGTAGTGTGTTTTTTCTTTACTCTTCGTCGCAGGAAACAACATCCAGCAACAAGTAGAAGTATGAAGGCAGTAATTGTAATTGTAATTGGAGCCACAATGACCACAATCGAGACGGATAAGGATCTGCTTTCCCCTGTTCAATAAAATAGTGAAGTAATTTAACTAAGGTTTCGTCTAATAACCAGCACTTAGTTTTTTTTTTTTTTCCTGTGAAATAAGTTTAATTTTCATTGGTAACTGGCTGAGCTGCATAAAACCCGTGCGTAAGCTTTTTTTTCAAATAAATATAAACCTCAAAGTTGAGGAGCACTTAAAATTGAGAAGTAATGAGTTATATAACCTGAAAGTAGTGAAGGAGGCGGCGTAGAGTTTTGTAGCGGTGCGGAAGGAGAGGAGAGCAACGAAGGAGGCGGGGGAGAAGAGTTCAAATCCGGCGGAGATTGGGCTGGAGGAGGTGGAGGTGGAGCAGGTGGAGGAGGAGGAGGTGGAGAAAGTAGAGGAGGTGGAGGAGATGGAGGAGGTGGCGTTGGAGCAGTAACGGAACGGATTTTGGAAATATTCGTCGGAGATAATTCCATGGCCATGGATGGGGAAACTAAGGAGGAAAATACAAACACCACAAAACTCTGCATATTGACCAATCTTATATTTTGCATTATTAATTATTTAACACCTCCCTCCAAATCACTTACATCTGGGAACAGTGTACCCGAGAAAGATAACTTCACTAATAATAATGTTAAACGATTACAATGTTGTACTTATCTGTAAAACAGGAAAGATAACAGTAACACACGTAAGGCTTAACTTCTCAAATAACCAACAAGACTCTCTCTAAATGCAAGACTTCTTCTTTGTGGAACTCACGCTCTCCCTAAGTATGTGAACATTAGTGAAGAAACATTTTAGGCTCTCCTAAATGTGGGACTCCTTCTTATCAAGACTTTATCTTTTTTCGTTCAAGTGAAGACCACTCTACTTAATGAACTTAGACTCCTCTTAAGTTTAAAAATTTCTTCTTAGAAAATCGTGTAAACGATTTGGCAGTAAATCAAGTGAATAACTCACACACAATATACAAGCTCAAGTTTTTCAATGGCGATATCATGAATATAGGTAACTTTCCAACTTGAGCATAAGAACAATTGTCAATGTAATTCTCAACAACCAACCCTAATCACCGAGCCTCCAATCCTTAAATATGTACAATGAAAAAGGAAAGAATATATTCCTAAATCAATTCGGCAAAGGGAACACATCAAGAAAATTAAAGGCAAACATAATTTTTCAAATAAGGAAGGAAATAAATCTGCAAGATTAGCAATTCAACTAGACAATATTCTGTCTTGACCCGCGAAAGCAGAGACAACCTGAACAAGAATATACTAAAGTTTAATTTTCTAGCACAACAAGACAGAATCAGTCTTAAACAAATATAGCCAACACTAATTAAAAACAAATCTCTAACACCCCCTAAACCCTATAATAAGTAGTATAACATCAGTGATTTGTGGTTCGAATTCTCCTATCTCCTATTGTACTAAAAAAGTAATATAATCAATATCATTAATATATCAAATATGAAACATATCAATGAAATTACTAATATACAAAATCTGAAGTATATTAGTAAGCTAATGATATAAATCATATTAGGTACATAAATGATACCACTAACATACCAAAAACCCTTAAAATTATCCCTCATGTTTTCTTAAGGATATTTTCGACTTTTCGACTTTGTCATTTAAACCAACCTTTTATTTTTACTAGATTTACAGTTTATTTGGATTGACTAGAAAAAAAAATGTTATTCAAAGAAGTCTTTTTTTTATTTAAATTTTTTTTGATAAAAAGTACTATTTAAAATGCACTTTGAGTGGTTATTGAATATTTCATTTTTTTTAAATGACTTATTTTTAAAATTAAATATTTAAAAAATTAAACTAAACACACCATTAAAAAGTTAAAATGATGTGTGGTCCATTTTAATATCAGTAGCTTTTTCCTTTTCTTTTCTTTTTTTTTTTCCAATTTTCCAATGCCCCAAATTAAGAACTAAACCCAAAAGCGTGCAAATGGGGTTGGATTAGTCTAGGATCCACGATCAAAACTAAATAATAAATTGAAAGTTATCCACATTTCATAATATTGTAATTTCTCTATTGAATATAGTGTACATATCATCATCAACACGACACATGTTGTGCTTGATTTTGCAGATGGATTCAGCCCAATTTCTTGTTTAGTAAGCAGGTAAATGATTCAGGCTCAAAAGCTTTGTTCGGACTCACTTTTTTGCTTTAAATTCCTAAATTATCTCTTATTTCTTGTAGACATGAAATGGAATTTATTTTTAAGGTTTGCATTTAATATAATTCTTTATCTATAGTCTTTTTTTTTTTTTTTTTTTGGAAAATGAAAATGAAGAAGAAGGAAATGAGAAATTGACGGAAAAAAAGGGAAAGAAAGGGGAAAGAAAAAATTGTCGGCAATTGGGTGACCAATAATAGTAGGAGTGCAATGGTCGATGTAGGAAATTTAATGACCCAACGATTGACACAACACTTCCATCTTTAGAGATTTGAGATATTTATTTCAATTAATTGAATTTGTTTATATGTGTTCTTTTCAAAATTTGTTATTTAAGGAGTAAAGAGATTCAGGTAGAAGTGACAACCTCAATATTTTCTTTTAACAATACTACAATGATTGAAAAATAAATAAAACCAAAATGAGGTTTAGATTAGTTCAAGAATCTCTATTCTTAAATTTTGAATATGATGTAATACTAATTAATATATTTAAACAAAATAAAAATGAATAGCCGAGTAATCGCCGAGTAGTCCAATATTGGATTTCATAACAAGGCTTTTAATAGATAATACATTTATTGAGGTGGATGACATAATAGTATATTCACGCTGTGAGACTCTCTACTTAAAGTATGATTTGAGTGTTAGAAAAAGTAGATTTTAAAAAAGAGGTTAATTTTGAAAGATGAAAACTTTTTTAGGTTAAAATAGCAATTTTCCAAAGATTAATTGGAAGGATTTAGTGCTTTTTGAAAAGGGAATTTGCAATGCATGCCCTTTTTAAGGTCCTATATGGCAGCCCGTGTCACTCATTTTTATTATTTTATAAATATGACAAATTTTTCTAATCTAATATTTTATTTACTATTTATTCCAAAATTGTCCTTATTTCACATTATTCTCTTCTATTTTTTTTTTCTTGTGTTTCCGATATATCTTTCCTTACCATTTCTTTTTATGCGATTTAAGAGATTTCTCTTATTTTTTCTTTGATTTTTTAACCCTCTCGCAAAATCTTTCATAGATCGATTTCTTCATTTAGAAGTTTATTTTTCGTTTTTTTATTTGATTTCTATGATTTATTCATCTTGTCGCAAGATCTTCCAATTTCTTCTATTGTTTCAATTTATCCCTCTTTCCTTTTTGCTTCGATTTCTTCACCGCTTTCATTGTCCTGCTTCTACATTTAGAAGGTTCTTCGTCATATCGATTTCTTCTTATTGATTAATGATATTACAGGTTAAACCTCTTTTCAATATTTTTTTCTTTGATATTTTTAGGGTTTGGTAGTTGAACATGCTTTGATATCTTTTCTCTATTTTTCTTGAGATTTATTTTATATTAAATTGAGTTGTGGTGATCAACATCATAATGTTGAATGCAGTTTTTTGTTTGTTTGTTTTTTATATTATTTTCTTTCTTATTATGTTACCATATATGTGAGAAGGAATATTTGACTACAAATTGAATGTTTGGGTACAAATATGGTACAACGAATTAGGAGAGAGACAATGGGGGTTAAGTAATATTATAATTTCCAGTAAACCATATTTGTGTATTTTGATTTTCCAACTCTGGTTTATTAAAATTTATAGCGTTTTTTGTTAGTTGATTGATAAAATAGAGTGGGGATTGTTATTTGAAATGGAATAGTGGGGAGTGCATCTTTCAAGACTTGTGAGATCATTTTTCAATACTTTGTATGAAATAACAATCAGATAGTAATTAGATGACAATCAAATGGTAATCACAAGCTACTAGCTATAAAAATAGAAGATCATAGGATAATAAAAAGGTAATCAAATAGTAATATAAAAAATTTCTAACTATGGTAATCAAATAGGAATTAAAAAAAGATTAGAAACTACTAGCTAATTCACAAAATCAGACAACAATCACATAATAATTAGTATCATTGGTAATCAGATATCAATCAATAACAAATAATAATTAGGCAACAATTAATAAATCAACGAATCATTAGTAATTAATACAAGATAACAACAAGATGGTAATTAGATAACAATAATTACCAAATAGAAACCAGTATCATTAAGTGTCAGTATCAAAAAGTAACCAGATAACAATCAGTATCATTGATAATCATCATCAAATAGTAATCACACAACAATCAAATAACAATCAGTATCAAGTAGTAATCAAACAACAATCATATAACAATTGGTAGCACTAACAATTAGTATCAAATACTAATTAGACAACAATCAAATAACAATCGGTATTATTGGCAGTTAGTATCATATAGTAATCAGATAACAATCAATATCATTGACAACCAATATTAGAGTAATTAGACAACCACAATCAAATAACAAATGGGTACAACATAGCAACCTGATAACAATCAATATCAAATAGCAATCAAACAGTAATCAGACAACAATCAAATAACAATCGATATAATTGGTAATCATATGGTAATCAAATGACAATGAGATGCAATCACATATTTTTAACTGTGAGGGGCATTTTGGTCATCCGGGTATTTCAATTGGGTTGGGCTGAAGAATTTTGCAATTTTTGCAAAATCATAAACATATGGGCTACGGGCCTAAATATTAACGAATCAATTTGACATTTATGCAACTACCCATTTTGAAAATAATTTGCAAAAAACAAGTGGTATGAAAACTATTGGGAATTTTTTACAGATAGAAAAAATATCAAACTATTTACAGAAAATAGCAAAAAAAAAATATTGATAGACATTGATAGACTTTGTCACCACGTGCCCAAGACGATGCGGAGCGGCCGACGTCCTCAAAAAAGGGTTAATTTAAAAAAAGAGAATAAAAGGAGTCGCCACCAATCCTTTTGTTACGGTGTGATTGGACACCGAAATAAAGTAAATAATTTTTAATAAAAATCAATAAAAAATGGTTTGCGAAAAAAAAACTAGAGTTGAGTTCGGGAGTCATTTGTGTATGGAGAAGGTGTTAGCACCCCACAACACCCGTTTAGAAAACGGTGGCCAAATTTTAAATCTTGAATTGAAAATTATTCTTTAAAGAAAACATTTGAGGAAGAAAAAAGTTTTAAAATAAATGTCTTACTTCACCCCTCATTACTCCAATGTTTGAAGTAATGATCCCATAAAATAAGTGAAATATATTTCCATCAATTAGGCTATACTAGAATTAAGGAAAAATTCCTTGCCTCAAGAAATTGAGAAAATATTACCATTTCTCAAATCCGTCATAGAAATAACCTTTTAATAAAATGATTTTTTTAAAAAAAATTAATTAAATTTAATTTTTCTTGGATCAAAATCTCGGACTCCCAAAGATATGTTCCCCCACCTCAACAATCTAGAAAAACAGACTCCCATATATTTTTAGATTCCATCGTGAGAATTTTTTTTAAAGGAAAACGGTCCCAAAAATAGGTTATTTAAAAAAAATTGATTCGGAAACCTTATAAAATAATAGATGAATTTTTTAAAGGTTAAAAACCAAAAGGTTGTAAGAAAAATTTAAATGATTTAAAAAGAGTTATAAAAAGGATTTAAATAAAAAATTTGATAAATTTCAAATAGAAATCAAAACATAACATAACGATGAACTAGGTAAATATAAAAAATATATTAAAATTTTAATAAAAATATATTGGAGATTGATCTCGGACTCTCAAACTATCGACTCCTCACCTCCAGGAATTTAGAAAATTTGAATCGGACTCCCAAATTTTCTAAATTCCATCGTCGGTTTTTTTTTTTAAAAAAAAAAGAATTACAAAATAGAAAAATTAAATAACAATGCAATTTACCAATTAAAGCAATAATATTTAAACTAAAAATGATTAGAGATAAATAAAAATTAAAAAAAATAAAAATTAGAAAATACTACTCAAGTAAAGTAAAATATATTTAAATATTATATATAAATAAATTAAATATAGCAAAGATAAATAAAATATACTAGTAATATAACTTATTAAAGCAAAATAACAATAATAGTAATAATAATAAAGAAAATGATTGTCTGATGTTCCATCCCTCACTTTTACGTTTTTTTTTTAAATAATAATAATAATAAACAAATGACTAAAAGACAAAAAGGAAAGAAAAAAACTAGAAAAACGTGAACGGATGGTGACTACCCATCTCTTTGACACAACACAAATATATGAAAATAATAGTAATAATAAATAAATAAAATAATAATAGTACGATTGATTTAAAACTTAACTTTTTATATATATTTTTAAAACTCTTTTTTTTTTTAAACACTTCTAAAATTTTAACTTTTTAAATAAATTTTTTCCTTTCTCAACAAATATTTTCCTTTCCCAACAAATTTTTTCTTTCCTATTTTAAAACCTCACTTCCCTTCTACTTCAACATTTTTTTTTTTCTTTTCCTCCAAATTTTTTTTCTTGCTCTCTCTTGGTTCTTTCCCTGTTTTGGTTTCTTTTTTTTTTCTTTTTTTTTCCATAAAAACTTCTCTTCTGTTCTCCATTTTATTTTTAGGTAATTCAAACCGTGGCCATTTTTTTTAAACATAGTAAGAGCAAATCGAGCAAATCATTTAAAGGTATGGTAATCACTCTTTTTAACTTTCGCCTATTTTTTTCTTTTTTTAGGACAGTAGAGAACTTTTAAGAAGATGCATAAAGAAAAAAATAAAAAAAATCTAGATAAATACAAAAAAAAAGGATAGATCTAAAGCATAAACGGAAAAAAATGGAAGTGATGAGGGAAGAATGTTGTTTATACCTCTTTTTCCACTTTTATCATTTGTAGGTGCTCCAAACGAAGAAGACGAAAGTCGGAACCCGGAACTCAAAGGTTGTTCGTTGTTTGAGGTGCGGATCCTCGCGACAAAATACCCTACCAAATGCAACCTCCACGAAAGCTAAACCTTATGTTGTATGAGTTTTTTTTTTTTTTTTTTTTTTTTTTTTTTTTTTGTAAAAGAACTCTCTTATTTTCTGTTGTATTCTCTCTCTCTTTTTTTTTTCATACTAGATCTAGGGTTTCTTCATCAAAACAAATCCCCACCCTTCCATTTAAAGAGTAAACCTAGAATTTATAGTCACAACACGTTTTTAATTTAGGAAAAAAACAATTAACTCGTTTTAAAAGGAAAAAATAAAATGAAGTTATGAGAAAAAAATTTCAAAAATTTAATACAAATTTAAAATTTTTTTTTCCAAGATGCTTTCCTTCCATACATATATATATATTTACCTTAAAAAAAATTTATTTTATTTTTATTACTAATATTTTTTTTAAGATTAATTATTCAAAATATTTTATTTAATTATTCACTTATTATTTTTTTTAAAACTAAAACTAGCAGAAAGAAGTAAAATAAATAGGACAAAATAGGTGGCTACAGACTTCTATCAGTATCTATCAATAATAAACTTCTATCATTTCTATAACTGATAGACCCGGATAGACTTCTATCCGCATCTATCAGAACTATCTAAAAATTTTGTTATTTTGTGAAAATCGTTTCCCTTATTTTTCTATTTTTAAAAATTTTCCAAAACTATTTATAAAGATAGTTTAATTTTTTGTTTTATTCAAGTTTATTTTTTTTGTTTTGTTCAATTCCGTCTATACACGAAACTGAATTATACATATTTTATTAATTTTCTTTAGTTCAATCTTTAGAAAAGAATGAAAACACTGTATTTTTTTTTTTTTTTTTTTAAATAAGTTTCTAGCAACCGACTAAGTTTATATATGTATGTATCAAAAGGCTTTTTCCTTTATTTTTTTTCACCTCTTTTTCATTTATTTTGGACCCTATTTTCTTATTTTCTTTGTAATCTATTTTTCTGTAGAATTAAATAATATTTTTCTACTTTTTTTTAAGATTTAAATTAACAATAAAATGTTTAATTAATTTTGTAAATTTATGTTAAAAATTAGATATATTTATTTATTTTTACAAAATTTAAAATTTAACAATTTTATAAATTTAAAAGTCATTTGAACCACTCAAATATATATTTAAAGTTTTAATTATAAAATATAAACTTGACCTACATGTCTTTCCAAGATGTTATGAATGTTGTTCATGTAAAAAAAAATTGGAACGGTAAAATTTGTATTTCGAAAAAAAAATAGTCCAAGTGTCATAAGAAATTGAGACAGGTGGCTCACACGACGCTCAAATCAGACACTTGTATAATACTGTAGAGCTTGAGCTTGGACTATTTTTTTTCTAAAATGCAAAATTTATAGATATTTTATAGGCTAGGCACACAGAATTCTACGACATATAAATGAATGATATATATATTTTTTGTTTTTTGTTTTTGGATAGGGATATAGATAGTAGTTGAATACTTCCTTTATAGCCTAGTTTTTTTTGTTAATTATTATCCCCACCTCCCACCCACTCTTTATTATACCTTCCTTTTCTACTTTCTTTTCTTTCTTTAAATTAAAGAAAATTCCATTAATTCATTGAAGAGAAAGAATCAACAAACTAAGTCTTCAATAAGAGTAGAGGAAACCCAATCTGAAAAATTAGAGCTTCACGAAGCTTCATAATCTTCTAAACTAGAAATAGATTGGACAAAAGCATTAAGAACTACTCGTGCCAAAGAATGAGCGACAAAATTACAAGAGTGATTATACTTAACAAAAGTAATAACACCCGTCTGACTTGCGAGATCGAACACAGCCTCGACCACGTTCTTCGTTTTAGAAATAGATGTTTATTGTGGATACAACTCAGACATAGATGTTTCATTAACAGACAATTGATCAAATTTATGTGTAGATTGATCATTTTCTCTCACAATGCCACTATCTTTATCGTGCATAAATGATGCTGGCTCTTTAGGCAATGGCAAAGTAATAGAATAACTATTAAGCATAAGAACAATGGATGCCATTGAAGGTCTGCTGTTAGGATCCTCTTGAACACATAATAAAGCAATATGAATGCATCTAAGCACTTCATTTTTTGAGTAACTATCTCTCAAACTCGGGTCCAACAATTCTAATGATGTTCCATCCTTCATAGTTTCCAAGCCTGACCAAAAAAGGGAAACACATGGGATCTTAAAGAGTTCGAGTTAAGCTAATGCATCATTATATTGTTAAGTTTAATTCAACTGTTATAAGAGTAAGAATTAATCCTTTACTTACGTAGGTCAAAATGTCTTCGGCAAAATCTGACAAGTAAAAGGTGTTGTTTTTCTTCCCACTTAAAATTTCAAAGACTAAGACTCCAAAATTGTACACATCAGATTTTAAAGAGAAATTTCCGTGCATTGCATATTCCGGAGACATGTAACCGCTGAAATATAAGTATATTGTCATTAATGACAATTCAAGTATTGGACTTGAAACTAAAAGTAAAAAATTTAGGGAAAAATACTTCAGTATTGTTTTTAATTATTTGAGTGGGATGATAAAAGATGAGCTAAGTATTCCTGAAATTTAAGTAATATAAAAAGAAGTTTTAGAATTAAAGAAAACTTACTATGTACCGACAATTCGAGTTGTATTTCCTCAAGTTTGATCCACTTGGATAATTCTTGCCATACCAAAATCTGAAATTTTGGGATTCATATCCCTATCTAACAAGATATTACTAGTTTTAAGATCACGATGAATAATTCGAAGACGAGAATCTTCATGTAGATATAAGATTCCTCGAGCAATTCCATGGATGATCTTATACCGTTTCAACCAATCCAACTCTCGTCGTCTCTTTGGATCTGCATATTATGGACAACATATCAATTTAAAAAAAAAAGGAGGAAATGAATCAAAACAAAACAAATAAGATTATGAAGGAAGAACAAACCAAATAAGAAAAAGTGAAGGCTTTTATTGGGTATGTATTCATAGATAAGTATCTTTTCTCGACCCTCCAAGCAAAATCCCAATAGTCTCACTAGATTTCTATGTTGAAGCTTAGCAACCAACATAACTTCATTCTTGAACTCTTCAAAACCTTGTAAAGATCCTCTTGATAGTCTCTTCACTGCTATCTCTTGTCCATTTTCAAGCCTACCCTGCAATAACGCACCTCCAAAATCGAAATTACCAGCAGTCGAACAATATATTTCAAACATCTACTAGTATAGATTTCTTGAGGTCCGAAGTTCAAATCTTCACTCTAGTTCTAGTAAAAGTTGTGTACCTTGTAAACTGGACCAAATCCACCTTCTCCTAATCTGTTTTCCTCTGAGAAATTGTTAGTAGCATCACTGATTGTTTTCAAATCAAATTGCAGAGATTCAACAGTGGTCATCTCATCAATAACTGCACAAATTATACCCATAAAAAGCTATATAATTCCACAGAATCAAATCTACTTGAATTCCACAAGTATGATAAAAAGAACAACAAATACCACTATCTTCCTTTACAGAAGTATATTTCTTCTTTGCTCTTCGGCGTAGGAAACACCATCCCACAACAACTAGCAGTATGAAGACACTAATTGTTATTGGAGCCACAATGGCCACAATTGACACCCGTGAGACTCTGTTTTCCCCTGTTCAACAAAATTATACGTCTTTACTCTCTTCTTTCTTCACAAATAGAAGGAAAATAGAACGGCGATTACCCGACGAAGAAGGAGGAAGAGACGGTGGAGGAGTGGGAACTAGATTCTTTGTTGTGATTTCATAAAAATTGTAAATTTCATAACGAACGTAACAGCTGGGAAACAGAATTCTCCCACCTCGTTTATTAGCACAACAATTGGGAACATAATCGATAGATTGCGCTAAACATTGTTGGCAATCCAAGTAGGACAAATCGTGGATACATTGTGTTAATGTGTAAAGCGTAATATCAGATGTGAAATACGCGTCCTGCTTTGCGAACAATTCGCCAACCGAAGAGGCGTTGGCTGCAGTGTCCCTCAAAGTGGACATGACTAATTGGTTGAATCGAGCTGTGTCGATGCCTATATCAGCCTCATTATGTGCTAACAGAGCTGGCCTTGTGGACAGCACGGAAAAGAAAGATTGGTTGGAATAGCGGAATAGGCATTCGTCGTACCAAACCACAGCGCCTTGGCTCAGGGGACAGAGACTTTCGGCAGAGTTTTTTGTAGCTAAGGCAACACAATTTCGACAAGTGGTGTTTGTGACGTCTCCACGGCACTGGAAGAGGCCGTAAACGGTGTCGTTTGGTGGTCGGCGAAGGGAAGTGTTGAAGAATCCGTTAATTCCGGGGGCGTTGGCGGAGAGATTTGTAAAGAGAAGATTGAGGTTGATGTGGTAGGTGGAGTTTTGGGTGAAATTGGAGGATGAACAAATGCGATATGGGTATTCATCTGGAGTTTGAGTGTTTCCATGGATAATGAAACTGAGGAGGATGAAGAAAGATGGGAAATTGAGCATGTTGAAGAAGTATTTTCAGTTTCGTACTCGTCGTGGCCATTATATGAGCATTTTCAAGGTTGTTTTGGAAAATTAAACAGAAGAAGAAGAAATTATTGGAAGTGAAGTGACTAGTGACACCGACATCATTTGTATTTGGAAAATGTATGAATCGGGACAACCATGGAGGAGGACAAGTTGGACAATTCGCTCATGATCCAGCTGCAACTTGAAACTTTTTTTTTTTTTTTGGTTTGAAATGTCATATTTATTTTTAAAAGTCTCAGTTATAAACATAGGTCAACCTCCAGCGAGGAAAACCGTCCTTCTCCTTTAGAATTGTCACCCTTTCTGTTTTACCATTTCAACTCTGCGCTCTTGAGTTACTTCCATACTTTTGCATTCAACTCTAAAGTATACTTTGTACGCCAATTTACTCACTCAAATGGCAAAAATTTAGTAATAACTTTTAATAATGATAGCTGCTTATCACTAATATCAGGCGTTAATTTTGTATCATATTCCTAATATAATTATTCTTGTACTATGTCTTTTATTATTTTAGATATAATAGTTCTTTGTGCAACCAATCCTTTTTTCTATTGGTCAAACTCAACACATATTTTTAAACTATGACAAAATGACTGTTATCTTCACCAAAACATATAAAATGATAAAAATAATATACACGAACTGTCTGAGCCCAACGAATTCACGTTGTCTCCTTAAGACAAATTTACTCACTCTAGTGCCTGAGTTTCGAGAGTAATTGTCTCCCGGATAGAGCAGGACTACCTTTCTTCTGGAAGTAGCACCATGTCCACAAGATCAACGAACTGTACTTTCTGGATATACCAAACTTTTACAATTTTGAAATGGAGAGAATTTTTTTAAAAAAAAAAAACTTGCTGATGGAAAAACTTTTGTAAAAACAAATTGAAGTAAGACCATATTTATAGACTAATTCGTGGTCATTCGAACAGTTGTGTCCTTTCTTCAATTTTGTTAATAATGAAACAATACAATCATTTATGAAAGAACACAACTTATAGATTTAAAAAATATGCAATCCTACAGGAAGAGTTACCTACCATTTATTCCAACAATGATGATATACTTCATTGTACAATAGTTAAACAAAAATGTACGTCATGTACAACTCAGTTATATACAGATTATTTATTAGCATCAATGTCTATTTTAACGCCATTGCTTCTAATTCGCATGAAGAACGGTGGCTCTTTTGGCAAAGGCAAAGTAACAGAATGACTATTTAGCATAAGAACAATGGATGCCATAGATGGTCCGTAGGTAGGATCTTCTTGAACACAAAGTAAAGCAATATGAATGCATCTAACAACCTTATCTCTTGAACAATTGTCTCTCATATGTGAATCCAATAGTTCTAATGGTGTTTCCTCCTTCCATAGTTTCCAAGCCTGTTCATTAAAAAAAGGGTTTGACAATTCAACTTTGCAAGGCAGAATCAGTAGATTTTAATTCAATTATTAAGGGCAAGAATTAAAAGTGTTCATCGTGTTATTGACTTACGTAAATTAAGATATCTTCAGCAAGACCTGACATATAAAAGTTGCTGTTTTTCTTGCCACTTATAATCTCCGATACTAATACTCCAAAACTATATACATCAGACTTTATAGAGAAGTTTCCATGCAATACATATTCAGGAGATATGTAGCCACTGAAAAAAAAAAAAAACCAGATAAAAAAAAAAATTTCAAGTCATAGGCACATGAAATTAAGAATTAGAAATATAAAATTAAAAAAACAAAACAAAACTTGATATTTAACCCAAAGGATCCGATGAATAAAAAAAAAAAAAATTCATTGAGCATAGATGAAATCAATAACACAACCAAGGGTAGATCCAGGTGAGGGCTAGAGGGCACGTGCTCCTCAAATTTTCTCTCTTTCTTTTCTTTGATGTTTTCATTGTATATTTAATTAATTAGAAAACATTAAAACCAATAAGTTTAGGATGGTTTTCAAATATTAGAAAATGAATCAAAATATTTATAAATATAGTAAAATTTTACTGTCTATCTACGATAGATCGCGATAAATTACTATCTGTGTCAGACACTTAATCCAACAACCCTTATCATTTTCCAGTTTCTATGGGGCATTTGTATGCAATGTGAGGAAGTTATGAGATGGAAGGATAACTTACTAGGTACCGACAATTCGACTCGTATTTCCTTGACTTTCATCAATTTGGATAATCTTTGCCATACCAAAGTCCGAAATCTTTGGATTCATATCTTCGTCTACCAAAATGTTATTGACTTTAAGATCGCGATGAATAATACGAAGTCGAGAATCTTCATGTAGATACAACATTCCTCGAGCAATTCCAATAATCATCTTATATCGTTTCGACCAATCTAACACTCTTTGTCTTTCAGGATCTGCACACATTTTAGACAAATCAAGTTCTAAATAGAATCAAAGAAGGGGAAAATGGAACAACCAAGAGTTTGAAGTGAATGAATTAAAAGTACAAAACAAAGATGAAGAGTTGAAAGAAGCAGACCAAATAAGAAATAATCAAGGCTTTTGTTGGGAATGTATTCATAGATGAGTATCTTTTCTTCCCTCTTCAAGCAGAATCCCAATAGCCTTACTAGATTTCTATGTTGAAGCTTAGCAACCAACATAACCTCATTTTTAAACTCTTTTGAGCCTTGCAAAGATCCACTTGATAATCTTTTCACTGCTTTCTCTTGTCCATTTTCAAGCCTACCCTGAAATTAATTAGGTACTCATAGATTACTAGCACCCCCATAATATAATTCAGGAATTAGTAAACTCATAGTTACTTTGATTTTAACGGTTTTGGTTCAATAAAACTCGAGACTAAAAAGGTATATTTTAGATTAGGCCCGACTTAGCATGTGTGGGTTGTGACCTATCATAAGGTCCCAAATTGAAAAAAAAAAAAACAAAAATTTGTTGCTGGCGTGTGTGTTTGGGGAACAAACAGAAGTTGACCAAATTTTTCTTTATTAATCAATTCCTCACCTTTTCATTTATCTCTTCTCTTCGACCAAGAATTTTTTTTCCAATTCCTCCTTTTGTCAATTCTAAATTAAACATCAAACCTTTTAATTTTCTTCTTTTATCATCTTAGAAATTCAATTGTAATCAATGTTATAAAATATTTTAGGATCTCATTTTGAATGTATCAGACCTTCATCTCATTTGAGACGAGGCTGTTTTAGATATCGAGGGACCAATACGAAACAAAGAGATTTAAAGTATTTGTTTAGTACCTTGTAGACTGCACCAAATCCACCTTCTCCCAACTTGTTTTCCTCAGAGAATTTGTTAGTGGCAACATGGATTGTTTTGAAATCGAATTGCAGAGATTCCACAGTGGAAATCTCATTATCATCAACTGCACATATAATCAAACCATAACCCACAAATTAATTTTAAATTGGCTTCATATATTTAAAAAAAAAAAAAAAAACAATCTTCTTGAACCACATAACTAGATATACCAGTATCCTGCTTTTGAGGAGTGTACTTGGTTTTTCCTCTTCGACGTAGGAAACACCAGCCCAGAAGAAAAAGCAAAATGGAGACAGTAATTGGAACTACAATGGCTACAACGATTATGCCACTCGAAAATCTGTTTTCCCCTGTTAAACAAATTCACTTCCTTAATATATTCATCTAGATTCCTTGCTTGAACGGAAAAAAAGAGACTAAATTACAATAAAACTGGTTATATTTTTTAAAAGTTGCAATTAAATCCTAGAACAGGTGTAGTAGCGATGTGAAATAGTGCAAGAGAGTTCAAGTCCCAATTTTCATATAATGGATTTTTAGACATTTTTTAAATTGAAGATGGTTTACTGAGTATTTAGTCTCTTAAGTTTAAGATTTGTGTCAGTTAAGTATCAAAATTAAAAAAAAAAAAAAAAAAGTCGTAGCAAATATAACAATCAAGTTCAAAAGTATTAGTAGATATAACATAATGTAAAAGAATTTACAGATAAATTGAGAGCCAACTCTTGGAGTCTATCTATTAGTGATAGATCGACAGATTTCACTACATTTGTAATTCTTTAAAAATGTTGTTATACACTTAATTATTAGTTCGAAAAGTGCTACCAATTATAATTACCATTTAAAAAATATCTAACGAGTGTTTGACCCAAGGAATTAGAGGAATTTTACTCCTGATTTGGCCCAATAAGTTTGTAGGCACACATAAAAAACATCAATTTCAAATCTTATTAAATTATTAAGACTTCACAACTCCATTTCTTGCTCAAAATTAAACCTTCCCTAATCCTAAGCTTTATCAATAAACTTTGAACTTTGTGTTTTAATACATCTCTAATAAATTCAAAATTTTTAAAAATTAATTAATTTATTAGACATAAATTTAAATTAACTATTAGAACAAGCTAATTTTAAGAAGTTTCAAAAGTTGAAGAACAAAATAAATAGAAACTTGAAAGCACTAAATTTGTGATTAAAAAAAAAATCCAATAAAAAAATAGCTAGAGAATAACCTGATGGAGTATTGGAATTGGGGAGGAGATGAGTGGAAGGAGGCTCTACTAGAGTAGTCATATTGAGTTGGTAAAACGAGTAAAGTTCATAACGAACATAACAGCTCGGAAACAAAACTCTGCCACCAATTTTATTTCCACAACAACGAGGAATATCCCTAATAGCTCGTGTCAAGCAATCATGGCAATTCGTATTCGACAAATCCGCAGTGCACTGACCCAATGCATAAACCGTTGTATTTGATGAGAAAATTACCTCTTGCGTTGCATACATTTCCCCCACAGACACAGAGGCCTTACCCGCAACGGCCGTCAACGTGGCCATCACTAATTCGTTGAAACGAGGCCTGTCGATGTTGCCAATTTCCTTGGGATTTTTCAAGTCGTAATTTGGCTCAGTGGACACAGCAGAAAAGAAAAATTGGTCGGAATAACGCAACAAACAATCGTCGTACCAAACCACAGCGCCTTTCTTGAAGGGACAGAATTGATGGGCTATGTTTCTGGTGGCTTCCATTACGCAATCACGGCAGGAGCCGTCGGTGGTGTCTCCACGGCATTGGAAGAAGCCGTAAACGGTGTCGTTTGGTGTACGGCCGATGGAAGTATTGAAGAATCTGTTAGTTCCGGGGGCGTTGATGGAGAGATTTGAAAAGAGGAGATTAAGGTTGGATTCAAAGATAGAGTTAGTGGTGTAATTGGAATTGAAGCAACGGTGAAGAGTCAGTGCGTGGCCATTGATCACGAGGAAGGTGAAGAGAAAGAGAAAAGTGGGAAAATTGAACATGGCCAAGAATTTTTGTTCAATTTCGCAAGTGGGTTTGTTAATTGAGTTATGTTAGGCCTCAAGATTTGGTGATAATGGAAAAATCACTTCGAATTGAAGTTAATAATTATGAATCCTGCCATCTTATAACTCATGGTAAAAGAAAAAAAAAAAAAAAAAAAAAAAAAAACCATGAGACACGTACAGATATCGAAAATTGGAAAAAATAATTTTCTTTGTTTGAAAAACCGGTCAATGGCAATACGTTCTACTTCTACCCGGAAGTTTGAATCAAATCATGGACGAAGAACATAACAATTTTCTTTTCTTTTCTTTTCGTGCCAATGGTTTAACTTTTAGGCCACGTTTCCACCAGATGAAAACTAATTCATCAATAGTAATGTAAGAAGTGGGTCAAGTTGATTACTTTTATTGTTGTAATCGTATTGGATTGTGGACCCCCTAAAAATTTATAATCAAATTGTGCAATCTGAATGAGGAATGAAGAGTATTCAATCTTGTGGTTGAAAATTACAGTGGGACCCACTACTTTTATGGTTACCGTTATAGATATTGCTATGGTAATAGTATGAAAATTATGAATTTGTCATATTTATTGTTATCTTTACGTTTAAAGTTACCGTTAGGGTCAAACAGTAACAGTAATGATAACACTAACAGTAAAATGTGACATATTCATAATTCTAGGTATACGCGATCAAAAGTAATCTAATTATATTTGTGATTCATACCTATTACAATTCATCCATTAATGAAATCTCATTCCGATTACACCAATTTTCATTACAATTTACTAGACGTGGCCTAAGTTAAAATTTTCAACTAGAGCTACCTAGAAGGGTGGGTGTAATAACATTAACCATATAATTTAGTTCATAAATTTTTGCTGTCTTGTTTGATACACTTTGTTTATGAAATTAATGTTTATTTCTTACCAATTGAATTCTTAGTTCAATTTTAAAAAGTGAAATTAAGGTGATCCATCACACAGAACAAAAATGTTCTATAGAAGGTCATGACAATTACAAAGACAAATAATAAAGTGCAAAAATAAAATTGAATAAATAACATGTAAAGTTTAGTAACCCAGTAGTTTGGTGATAGACACTTACGTTTGGGGGACAGTGTGCTCGTGGAAATATATTTTTACTAATATGAGGTCAAGCAATTACAACATTATACTGATATGTAAATAAGTATCAAATACTACACATGGAGAGCTTAACTTGACGAAAAAACACCTTGGCTCCCTTTTAGTTGTGAGACTTCATCTCAAATAAACTTAGACTCCTCCTAAGCATGTGTACATTAGAAAACGATCACTTAATCTTTTTCTAAGCGTGAGACTCCCTCCTAACTATAATCGTACTACCTTTATGTGAAGATCACTTCACTTGATAAACTTAGGCTCCCCCTAGGTCCGAGAACCCATTCTCAAGTAATGATGCCTTAGGCTCCCCTTAAAGTCGAGAAGTCCTTCTCAAATATTGATTCAATCTTCAAAATAGACTAGAGAACACGCCTCAAACTCAGTCGAACTTCTCGCTTCTCAAACTCTTATATTAACACAAAACTTTGTTGTTCGGCCACAACTCAAAACAAAAAACACAATTATACAATTAAAAGCGGCAACCCTAGCAAGAGCACTACTTTTCCTTAAATACACACAGTAGAAAAGGGAAATACATCCCATTCAAAATCGACAGGGCTCAAATACGGAAAGAATCCTAGAGGAATAAAAGTACAGAAATTTGCAGATAAGGAAAAAAATATACTACAAGATCAACCTTCTGTAAGACATCCTATCACACAAATATTATGAGACCAACCAGTCACCAACAAATGCCCAACATCATTAAACAAAACTCTAAGTTTCTATGTTTGGTTATTTAGTTTTTAGTTTTTGGTTCTTCAAAATTAATTAAACTTGTAAACATGACTTTCACTCATAAGTTTCTATGTTTGATTATTCACTCTCTATTGATATTTTAAAAAAGAAAGCCAAGTTTTAGAATCTGAAAAAAGAAAAGTAGTTTTTGTTTTTCTAAGAATTTAAGTGTTTCTTTTAACAAAGATAAAAGCCATAATTAGAAAATTAAGACAAAACAACCATATATTTCAATATATAAAGCAAAAAATGAAATCATTATCGAACAGATTTCAATTTTCAAATCTTGACTTGATTTTTTAAAAATGGATAATAAAATAATCAAATAAACATATATGTGAATTTAGTGTTTATAAGTTTAATTTTCAAAAATTTAAAACAAAAATCGTGCTTCACCGTGGCTCTTAAACTTAGACCATTTTCCATCAACGTCAGTCTTTTCCCATGTGAAATGGAATTTTTTTCTACAATTTTGACTATTCATCTTAATTAATTTTCTAATTAATTATGAATTTTATTTTTTAATTAAATAATGGTGGGCGTTAAATTCAACCATCTACTTTTAAAATTTTAGCAATGATGAACATAACTCACCTGACATAAATTTTTTACTATTGACTTAGAGAATAGAAGTTTGATTTTCCTGTTCCACATATTGTCATAGAAAGATTTAAATAGTAACTGACATCTTATTTATTGAGTTATACTCGAGTTAACATTTTATATTCAAATTTAACTAGTTATTCATTCTAACTTCTACGATTCCAAACTTTGAAATTTTTTATCATTCTAACTTCTAAGTTTCCAAACTTTGAAATTTTTTAATTACATACATTTGTAGACTTTGCATTATATCACTTTTTAGTTCATATCATCAAATATCAATTAACGTCCATACATAACATTTATAAGATAAATTACAGGGACCTTGAATTATTTAACCAAACCTTTCTCGTAAAACAGGCTTGGAGAATTCTTCAGAACCCATTATCATTGGTTGGTAAAGTCCTTAAGGGTCGGTATTTTTCCATGCAATTCGCTAATGGATGCTGATTGTTCAAACTCTAACACTTATTTCTAGAAGGGGCTTTGTTGGGGAAAGCGTCTTCTGTGGAAGGATTTGAGAAAAGCTATCGGTAACGGAGAATCAACGTTGGCATTTAGAGATCCTTGGTTGCCTAGACCCTTTATGTTTTGGGTTATTTCATATAGTGCTACAAATGAGACTAGTGTGGTGGCATAATTTATATCCCCTTCAGGCGGATGGGATTTGGACAAGCTACAGTCAACATTCATTGTTGATGATAGTATGGAAATTCTGAAAACTCCGACAGCCTGACGAATCAGACTGATCAATGGATTTGGCACTATAACAAGAATGGGCTATACTATGTGAAGAGTGGCTATAAATGTGCTATGCTTGATTGTTGCATGGGTCATTGATGTAGCTCAGATTCCATAGGGGAGTGGTGGAGAAGACTTTGGAAACTAAAGATCCCAGGATAAAATTCTGATGTTTATTTGGAAAGTTTGCCATGATTGTATTCCAACAACGACAAACCTTAAGAAGCGAGGTATGGAGGTTGATTCTATGTGTTCGGTTTGTTGAAGAAAAGAGGAAATTGCTTTGCATGCTCTTTTTGGTTGTCATTGGGCTAAGGATATCTAGTTATATTTTTCCATAAAGTGGTGGCCTAGTTGTCTCAACTTTAAAGATAATTTGGATTTTTGGATGGAGATGACCGGACGATTAAGTGATGAGGAGTTGACTCAAGCTTGCATTACGGCTTGGGCAATTTGGAGTGACAGAAATAAACTTAAAAACTCTGAATCGATCCCATCTGTTGATTTTGGATGTGAATGGATTATGGATTATGAGGTGGAGGTTGCCGTTTATCTGGGGATTCATCATGGACTAATCTCTCTGATAATGAATTGAATATTTTACACGTTGATGCAGCTTATAAACTAGGCTCCTCGATGGTGGATTTTGGTGGGGTAATTGGATCCTCGTTGGGTTCTTTAAAAGCTTCCATGTTTGGTTCCAGGTGTTTGACTCTGAATCCTTCGTGTGTAGAAACATTGGCTGTGTTTTGGAAGGTCTACGTTTAGCCTCTAGAATGAACCTCCCACGACTTATGGTGTTATCAAATGCTTTGGTGGTTATTCAAATGTTGAGAGGTTTGGTGGATGTTTAGATTGAGTCGGCCAATTATGTAGCCGATATCAGGAAGATTTTAGTCTATTTTGAAAAAGTGACTTTTTGTCATGTGCCTCGTGGCTTCAATATCACAGCACGTGCCTTGGCAAGAGAAGGTTCGTTTGGTTCCAGTGCTCTTTTTCTTGGTTCTGGCTCGTCTTGGGTGGGTTCATTGTATTACAACGATTTCTTTTATTTAGTTGATCATAAATCTTTGTAATTTGTTGTTTCGAGTGTTTTAAAAAAAAACATTTGTAAGATAATTTTAACAACCATTTTGACTTAGGGTTTAAGTATTATGTGAGACTATACATTTGACTCGTAAAATTAATATAAAAAATCAGAGAGAATTTGATGTTGAATTAAATATTAGTCGTATATATATTATATATCAAATAACCATCTAAGCATTAATTTAGCGAACAATTAATATGTACGTACTAATCAGTGCATACTAATCCTCAAAGGGTGATTTATGAAGGGTCAGGGCATCAACTGGGACGTTATACATTTATATGTATTATTTTTCATAAAAGATAAAAAAAAAACTATGTACTTATATTTATAATATATACTTTATTTTAAACGAATTGTAATAGTTTAGTTCAGTAGTTGAAGGGGTACAATCCTTGGATACAGACCCAAGTTCAAGCCATGTCTCGGTCACTTTTTCCTATTTTTTTTTTCCCTTTTATTCTTTTTTTTTTAATTTAATATTTAATATTTCTACTTTTTCATTACTAATAAATATTTCATATTTTACTAATTCGTTTAACAAATATTATTTACCACATATATTTATAATTTTCTATATTTTATTTTAAAAAATATTTGTAATATTTGATTTTTAGCACACTTGAAATAAACTTTTAATTTCAATTTTGAACATTTTGACTAATAAATTCCTAAACTTTCAATTTTGACTATAATCCCTTAAAAATGTCGAATAAATATATAAAAAGTTATTTCACTTTTATATCTAATAGATCTTAGAAATATTTAAAATGTTTTAAAAGTAATCGTTTTATAAAACAAAAAATAATAATTTTGTGTGTATTTGAACCTTAATTTTAAAATTCTATAGTTAATTAATACATTAATTTTGAAAAGATGTTTAATTGTACATATTAAGCACAAAGTTAAATTTAATGTCTAATGTAACATTTAATTTTCAACGTTTTTAAATATGTTAGTGATTTATTAGATGCAAAATTGATATTTTAAGAATTTATTAGACACAAAAACAGAAACATTTAGGGACTCATTAGATATTTTTTGTAAAGTTTAGGAACTACATATAAATATAATCTTCAAACTATATATGCATTTGTGCCCCGACATGAAGTTCTCGATCCGCCACGACTAATCCTCCTCTTAAGGTAAGATATCGCAATTTATTATACTTAAAAAAACAACAACAAACAATCAAGCTAGTAATAATTTTTTGTGAATTTTTTTTTAATATTCGTGAGCGTCCAGGAAATTTTACGCAAACCTCGACTAATCTTACTGGACAACATTTGAATGTCAGAAAAATCTATAGAATATTTTATTTTAGGTAAGTGGCCACTTAGATGGAATCCATCACCTCTTTTTAACTCTTTGCCTCCATTTTTTGTGAATTCAGTAAGGGTAATTTTTATTCAAATGCATACTTCTTATTTTTTGTTGAAGCAATTTTGTTCTCCAGTTGTTGCACGTTATATGCGGTGTGGCCATGCATGTTTGTCTGAGAAAGAAATTTAAGGAATGAGTTTTGTTAAAGTGAGTGCGAAGGAACGAGTCATCCAATGTTTAAGGAAAAACTAATCATACGCCACAATCGTTTAACTTCAACCACTCACTACTTTTTTTTTTTTTTTTTTACAAATTTAGTTAATTAATAATATTTGAGAGAGAATCTCAACCATATTAATTTTCTCTTTGTATATAAAGAGAGTTGGATGAATTGAAATTTAAAACATTCATACCAAGCATTTTCAAGTTAGGAGATTGGCACCAAAAAAAACAAAACAAAACAAAAAAACAAACAAAGTAGAAAAGAGCAAAAGAATGGGATTGAGATCAAAGTTTGTGGCATTATTTCCATTGCTGTTACTGTTGGTGTCTAATGTTAAAAGTCAATCTAGTGGTGTTTTCGACGTCACAAAGTACGGGGCCAAACCTAATGCTGATATTACTGCGGTGAGTGTACATTATTAGTTTGATGAGTCATTTTTGTTTATACAATTTGTTTTATTAAATAAAAATATATATAGGCTTTAACAAGTGCATGGAAGGAAGCATGTGCGTCGACCACTCCAAGTAAAGTGTTGATTCCAAAAGGAAGTTATCAATTAAGTCAATCCAACCTTAAAGGCCCTTGTAAAAGTTCTATTGAGCTTCAAATTGACGGGACATTACAAGCTCCAGCTCACCCAAAAGGAGATGGATTGCTCATTTTGGAATATGTTGATCGATTGACATTGTCAGGTACTGGAGTTTTGGATGGCCAAGGAAAAGGAGGTTGGGAAAAGAATGATTGCCACCTAAAAAAAATATGCACCAAACTTCCCATGGTAAATGCTTAAATTGTAATAGCTTTCTATTTTTGGCCCAATATTCATTTATAATTTAAGAACACATAATCTCAATTTAACATATGCATATTTTAACACGAGGAGTTGTTTTATTTAATAATTTGCATAAAATGATTGCAGAATTTGAAGTTCAATTTCATCACTAATTCAATAGTGAAGGGCATAACTTCATTGGATAGCAAGAACTTCCATATCAATCTTTTGGGCTGCAAGAATCTTACCTTTGACCACGTGACAATTACTGCACCAGAGAATAGTCCCAACACAGATGGAATTCACATAAGCAGCTCAGAAGCGATCAACATTCTCAATACCAAAATCGCAACCGGAGATGATTGTATATCTGTGGGAGATAGCAACAAACAAATAGCCATTAGCGATGTTACTTGCGGACCAGGACATGGAATTAGCATCGGAAGTTTGGGCAAATATAGTAAAGAAAAAGCCGTGGAAGGAGTTACAGTGAAAAAATGCAAATTGATCGGTACTACAAACGGTGTCAGGATCAAAACATGGCCAGATTCTGTCGGCGATTTCACAGCCACTGACATGCATTTTGAAGATATTGAAATGGTTCAAGTCAGCAATCCTATCATCATAGACCAAGAATACTGTCCATGGAACCAGTGCAATCGAAAGGTATGTATTAAAATTAGGCCTACTTAATTCTCAAACTTATTAACATAAAACATATTATTTTAAAAAAGTGCAAGCTTCGACTTATATATATTTCAATAATGTTTTCTTTAACGTTTAGGTTCCTTCAAAGATTAAGATCAGCAAAGTTAGTTTCAAGAATATAAGAGGAACTTCTGCCACGCCAGTCGCAGTCAAACTTGTTTGCAGTAAAAATTTTCCATGTCAAGGTGTAGAAGTTGCTAATATTGACCTCACTTACAGTGGAAACCGTGGGCCGATTATGTCTGAGTGTGCAAATGTGAATCCTACTGTTACTGGAACGCAAAACCCTCGCATATGTGCTAAACCTGCTCCTGTTAATGCTGCTCCATCAACTGACTGAATAAACTTCTAACCCATTTGTAGTTCCTCTTTTCAAATCATTTTTCTTTTACCTTTTAAAACTCCTTAGGTAAGCTTCATTTAATTTAATATGCATGCTATGATCTTGTGCATGCTCTCAAGAATTGTATTTCAATATTTCAAAAGAGAAATAATTCTTTCTAGTTAGTTACAAAGCTTGAAAGCAATAATTTTTTCTTTAAAGTTTAATTTGTATTTTTTTCATGGGCTAATTTTCTTGTAATTTCATTCTCTGTATGATATCTTGGAGTGGTAAAGAGAGCTCTCAAATTCTTCATCAGTAGATTGGTTTCTTAAGATGAAGCTTAAGCCAATCAGATTACAAAACTTCATCTTAAGAAACCAATCTACAATAATGGGAAACTGTTTGGTTGTTTATGCTTTCCCTATTTAAGAAATTATACCAAGAATAAGTTCTCCAAAAGAACCTATCCTTGTGTATTTCTAGGATATAGTCCATCTCACAAAGCAAAACAAAGTTTACATAAGTAGGCATGTTTTTGATAAACAAATGTTTCCCTTTCAAACCCCAAGTTCACACGATGCACCCTATATTTCTTAAAACTTAGATGTCACTGAATTTTCAGATGAAGAAAAATGGATGTTAATTTCCAAAAAAAATGTGTGTGAAAGAGGTCCAATAATATCTGATAGTCCAAAAGATAAGGATGTACCAAAGTTCAGAGACAAATTTGATGAACATATCAGTCCAATCACTCATCAGAGATATTAATGGAGGAATAAAAAAAATTCTCAATTGAATGCCTCTACTCTTGAGTAACATCTCATTGATTCTTCACCTATTAATCAACCAAGAGTGGCAGCTGAAGGAAGCAACATCCAAACAACAAACTCTCCAATCCACCTCAGACATGATATTAGTGACCAACGATACATTGACCTTCACATTGATGACATTGAAAGCATCCAAAATATTGTAATTGGAGGAAAAGAGTTGAACACCACATCAACATCATTGGATGCAAATGGATATTCAAAACCAAGCTAAAGGAAGATGGAATGATAGAGAGATTTAAAGCAAGGTTGGTTGCTCAAGGATACAGTCAAATAGAAGGTATTGATTTTATTGAAACATTTAGTCCAATGATTAAACACACAACAATTCGATTGGTACTCGCCTTTGTAGTATCACTAAGTTGGCCATTAAGACAACTGGATGTGAAAAATGCATTTCTTCATGGATATCTCAAAGAAGAAGTGTACATGACACAACCTCCTAGATATGTAGACACTAAATACCCAAATAATGTTTGTAATGTACAAAGATCGATCTATAGTCTTAACCAAGCCCCACAAGCCTGGTTTTATCGTCTATCTCAATATCTTGTATGCAAAATGACTTTGTATGTTGCATATATGATCCATCTCTATTCATCCTTAAACAGAAGTCCCCTATAACCTTCATGCAAGTTTATGGCAGATGATATTATACGTTCTCACTGGCAATAACTTATATGCCTTTTGTGATGAAGATTGGAGAGGTTGTCCCACAAAGGAGAAGAATTACTAGGTTATGTGTGTGTTTCTTGGCCTCCAGGAAACAATCAACCGTATCTCGCTCTAGTGCTGAAGCAGAATATCGAGCTAGATATGCATACCCTCTTGTTTAAACCACCACAACTCTTTTGTGATAATATGAGTGCTTTGCATATGTCTATTAATCATGTATTTCATGCTAAGACTAAATACATTGAACTAGACTATCATTTTGAACATGAAAAAGTGGCTCTTGGCTCACTTATTACTAGATGCGTACTATCTCAAGATCAATTGACAGATATCTTCACCAAACCACTCTCAAATGTCTTAACGAAATATTTAGAGATTTAGCCTAATTGAAAAAAATATTTCACAAATATCCTAATCTTAAATTATATCACATAAAAAGATTCTTGCAAAAATCTGGGAAATATTTAACCTTATATCACATTATCTCTCTATAAAATATGAGTTATTTGTAAGAAAAAAAAAGTATTAATAAACCATCAAACAAATTCAATATTCAATCATTTATTTTTTATTTTTTTTAATAGACATTAATTGTAATATATATGGTAAACATTTAATGGTTTTATTTTATTCTCTACGTTTTTTTATACACTCATAAAAGGGGTGCAACACAAGGACTTCCAAGTGGTCACCCACTTAGTACTACTCTCGCCGAAGCACGCTTAACTTCGGAGTTTTGATGGGATTCGGTGCATTAGTGCTGGTATGATCGCACCCGTTTTATTCTCTACCTAATAAACTATATATTCGTTAATCTTAGGAATTTGTTTTGGAAGTTAGGTTTAAAATTTTCATTGGGTTGTTTTATAGTATTTAAACATCGATTGGCAATTTGGTCCGTGGATTTGATTTTGTCCAATGTTTAATTAATTGTCCATCTCCATTATTTCTTTACTATTTCATTACTTTATTCTAAAGTTTATTACAATGTCACGAATATGTTTTGTAGATCAAAGAGTTGTCACTTTAGTGAGGGGTTAATGAGTGTAATTGTATACTGTGTGCTATTTGTTTATTTTATTAATATAATCACTATATTTAAATTGAATGTCGCTAGTTTTGTTTTTATATATTTAAAAGATACTAAGATTTATTTGCTATATTACAATGTATATTATACGTGGTAGTTTGAATGCTATTATATACTTTGTTTTATTCGAGATATTACATTATTTTCAATAAATGTAATTTAGATGTCACTACTCGTGTCATTATATATTTGATAGATGCTACATAAATATTTTATAATATGTTTAATCGTACCTCGTATATTTTATAATATTAATGTTTGAATTTGAATAATTTCTCAACTAGGGATAGCAATTTCATTTATAGTTGGGTTTATTGTCGATTAAATAATAGAAACCTTGTTTTCAATTCACTTTCGGTACAAGTTAAAGATTGTTGAAGCCAAAGTTCTAAAGACTCCTTTCATGTCAGCTACGAGAAAGGAAAGAGAGTTAGCTTAGCAACTATATAACGCCAGACAAACTTAGTTCTTTTTGTAAAAAGAGAGAGGAAGAAAAATAGTGTGTTGTGTGTGTGATTTTTCTTTAAATAGAATGGAGAGATTGAATGTGTGTGAGGACCTATCTTGTATTCTTGATCTATTTTTTAATCAGTAAATAAGTTCTCTGAATATCTTCTTCAGTGAATGTAGGCTGCAAAGCTGAATCACTGTAATATTGAGTGTATTGTATTTTGCAAAACTATCTCAATTTTAGCAATCTTAATATTTTGGTAGAGAATTTAGAAACTGGTATTATAGCCAATTGTCTCTCGATCTTGTAAAATTGGCTTTCTCTTTCTTGTGGATATCCTTATTGTAGCAGTAATGTAAAGTGGGAGATTTTCTTACTGTTAAATGTTTAGGGATTTCGAATCTGTGGTGGGATGGTTCTCCTTTGGCTATCGTGATGGTTATGTATAGGATTTTGCCTCTTGTAGCTTTGAAGAAGGAACAAGCTCGATCATTGATTTTCTAACAGGCAGAGTAGGATGAGAAGCTTGCTTTGAAGTTTGAATAAGAGTTAAAAAAAGTGATGAGATTGTTTTTTCTTTCAAAGTGGTGAGATTTGTTTTCTTTTTTTCTTTTTTCTTTTTTTGTTTGGGTCATTGACTCAAATCGAAGAATGGGAGAGTTAGTTTATTATGTTTTTTCTTAGTCCTTTAATATTCTGAAAAGAAATTTAGATCGTTCTTTGATTTCTTCTATTGAGTGGGGAGGAAAATTTAACAACTACTAATTGGGTACAACAAAATTTAAAATACACTTTATACTCTCTTAATAACATGATGAAGGTTTTCTTTATTTTTTTAGATGAGATTTTCTAGACAAGATTTTGATGATAAGTTGCAGACGATATTGCTTTGATTGGGCCTACATCTTTACTCAACAACTCAATCAATGCACGATAATTTTCTTAGTATAGATTAAATATAGATAGTATTTGACATTTATTTTCCTTTACCTACTTAGCAGCTATTAATTTTTTTTATGTTTAGTATTATGGAGCTCTTAAAGCTTTAAGGAAGACTTGGGATTGGAAGTGATCGATGATTGGGTTCCAAATGATATGGTCTCCACCTTTTTTTTTTGTGTGTGTGTTTTTGGAACTTTCGCTGACTTTTCCAACAGAGTTTCTTTTTTGCGAGTTGATTATAATGCTTTTGGAACTTTGTTAGCTCAAGAGCTAAGGTGTAAAATGAAGATTTTCAATTGTTGTATGAGATAGTAGCCTCATGGATAAGTATCTAGTATTTAAAACTAATGTTCATCTTATTGGCATTTCAGAATTATATATGTGAATTGAAGAACAATAAAAGGCATATATCTGAATCATTGTGTGGAGAGTGAAACTCTAAAACTAAACTAAAGAGACAATTTTGAGATTATCCAAAGATGGTTCTTTACGAATATATAACTTCAAGAGTAAAAACTTCACTAATCTATAACTTTGTTGTAGTTAAATAACACGATCTTTCTTCAATGTGCACCAATAATCATGTAGTGTCTGTTGTTTCCAAAAAAAGAAAAAAGAAAAAGGTAGTGTCTCCATATAATTGTTCGACTACAAGTTTTTCCCTATTCCATTATTCTTTATCTTGTTAGTTTCTACAGACATGGTGGTGTTGGAGAAGAAATTTTTGCATCTATTAAATTTGTAATATAAAACAATAATAACGTGCAGGTTATCAAATCAAAGTTGGCTAAATTCCTATGATATCATGATCTTGGGAGTTATGTTGTCATCATCGTCTCTTCTATTAAAAAATTACTTAGATTATTTTGCAACTGGTTGTATGATCAAGTTGTTTAATGTTGGTTTTTAAACTGTCTTGCTTAGCTTTTCAACTATGATGTTTTTTTTCTCACATTATGATTGTGCTCTCTGTTAACTCAAGAAATTAACTTTATGACATTTTGGTGGACACTTTTTTGTCATGGATGCTCACTTTTGCTTGGACACTTGTTGTAAAAGATAACTCAAATTTCATATTCTTTATTATCATATATTGTTTTTAGAGTTTTGTATCTTTTTATTCTGCTTGCAGGGAAGAAGATACCTAACAAGATGACCAAGGAGGAAAGTCTCTTATCCACTGTCTCCACTTAGAGTGCTAACTTTCTAAGATAAATTTCTCATGAAAACCTGAAAATGAATTAGTTTGGGCTTTTTCAAACTTGATTAAGAGTGCACACTTGTAGCTTTTAGTAATTCTTTGTCTTCTATAATTAAAATAAGGCTAATGTTCTTTCTTCTCTCTTTGGCAGCTATCAAAATACTCTACTAAAAATTGTTTGTTGTTGTTCTATATAGATTAGTTGAAAGCTAGTACGCTCTAGCTGATCTCGAGGGAACATGTACAACATCACGATAAGCTATAAACATAAAGTCTTGGTTAGGCCAATCACTTTTTTAGGGTGATATATGTAAGCTCTAGAATCCCAGTTTGAGATTTACTGTTCATTTCATTTGCAATGTTATAAGTCTAAAATTGATTTGTATTTTAGACATAAGGATGTGTTTATATATATTGGTCGAGCTCAAAGATGGTGGAAAAAAACATCAAAACCTAACATGGTGGAGATCCACTCTGCATAAGCCTTTGTAGATGCAATGCTTGATGTCGGCACTAGATTGGCATTGACTTCTATTCTCCTTGTGAATGTTTCAAAGACCTTCATTGTAAGCCCTAAACTTTTTATTACTCTTTTAATGTGCTTTGAATAAGTAAAAGACTAAGAGGTGGAATTACAATACGAAGAAAAGAAGGGAAATGTCGTTAAGGCGAGTTAATCGGAAAATACCTAACAATTAAGTTATTAGTTAACTATTATTAAAGTTATTATTATTATTATTATTATTATTATTATTATTATTAACTAAGGAAGTGGTTTGTTTTTTAAAAGAATAGAAAAGGAAAAAAGAAATAGAAAAGGGGAATAGAGAAAAGAGAGTAAGCACCGCCCAGCTTCACCCCTGATCGGAGAAGGAGAGAATTGAGGGTTTGGGGAGAGTTTTGGCCGGAGAGAAAGCAGAAATTGGAGAAATCACTCTGGTCTGAAGCAGGAAGAAGAAGTTCGAGCAATCAGTGGTGTTTGGACGAGTTCACGCTGTAGAGTTCGATTTTGGAGCTAAAATATTTAGGTTAGTAAGTTAGCACAATTTTCTACAACTCTTGTGAAGATTACCAGAGCTGAAAATGGTTGGAAATTGATGAATATTTAGGTAGAAATCAGTAGACGGGAAACCTCGCGAAAATGGGGACATCTTTGGTTTTTGAAGCGGTTTGAGCTTTCTAGGAAGAGTTAGAAGCTGAAATTGGTAAAGATAGTTAGATAATTCAATTTCTAACAACTTTTAGGAAGGATGAGAAATCTGAAAATGAGTGGATATGGATGAAATTTTAGGTGGAACAGAGGGAAGCTGCAGGAATCGAGAAGAATATTACATACTGGTTTGAGATAATTTTCGAATAATTTAGAGATTTTTAAGCCTTCTTGTCTTCAGATAAGTTGTAGAGGATCATGAAACAAA
Organism: Lagenaria siceraria; assembly: GCA_002890555.2. Classification (NCBI taxonomy): domain Eukaryota; kingdom Viridiplantae; phylum Streptophyta; class Magnoliopsida; order Cucurbitales; family Cucurbitaceae; genus Lagenaria; species Lagenaria siceraria. The sequence continues at coordinate 5,422,911 of CM016487.1, read as the reverse complement.
GAGTGTGATCTAAACTTTACTCTGTTTGGTTAAGTATTGAGTAAGTTACGGATTGTTGAAGTATGGCTGAAATGCTGGAAACTATGAGCAGGATCAAAACAGAATTTTCGAGTAGTTACTGATCTAAGGGAAATTCTGGACAAACCATACGTTTTTAGATCTTGCACACTGAAAATAAGTTGTAGGGGTCTGTAAAATGAAGAGTTTGCCGTAAATTTCATTTTATTTGGTTAAGAATTGAGGAAGATATGATCAATCAAAAATTGATGTGATTATACTTATGTTTAGACAATGCTCGCTAAGGAGTATTATGAACATCATGAGTTTAGTTTTGCAAGTGGCTATGACAAAGACTACAAGCATGTTGAGAACTAACCTAAGGAGACTTACTCTTTTCAGGACGAATAGAGTTGGGAGAAGCTTACAAGCCGTTGTGAGCTGGTCGACTACAAACCGTGAGTGACAAAATGTTTTTAATAAAGTTTTATAAATTCTTGAATTAAGCAAAATGCTTTATATATTAATGAACAATGTTTTATTCGAGTATGATGTATTGTGATTCATGAACTTTATATGTATGACTTGCAAGACGTCCTATGTTCCTCGTTTCTTGAATATGTTGATAAGATTTTGACCGTTGAACACGGTTTAGTTAAATGATAAATACTCTATGTAACGATGCCTAAGGACATTGAGACGGTATCAAGATAAATATGTAACGATACCTAAGGACATTGAGACGGTATCGAGATAAATATGTAACGATACCCAAGGACATTGAGACAGTATCGAGATGAAAATGTAATGATACCTAAGGACATTGAGACGGTATCGAGATAAAAATGTAACGATACCTAAGGACATGGAGACGGTATCGAGATGAATATATGACGATACCTAAGGATATTGAGACGGTATCGAGATAATTGGGATCCTGATATATGAGGACTTCGGTGACGTATCAGGACAGCCCTAAATAAATGTATAGGTATAGTTAATATATATATGTATATGTATTAGCCCTGAATGTATGCATGACAGTAATGAAATTACGACGTTGAGAATGTTGAGTCTGCTCCACCTCAACTAAGGATTTAAGAATACTATGTTTAAGTGAGAACGATGTTTATGAGTTACGTTTTCAGTTGAATAAGCGATGGTAAACTAAGTTTTGAGATGGAAAGTGTTTATATACCTATGTTATGAGATATTTTATATAAAGAATATCATTTATGCTAGGCGAGCATGTTATAGTGGAAATGTTTTATGTCCTGTCACTCACTAGACGTATGTCTAACGTTTTCTTTTAAATATTTTCTTACTCCCCAGGTAGCGATCGGTATCCAGGAGCTTGACCTACCCTCGCAAAGTCCTTGCTGCGGATCCTCTTTTAGTTGTAAATATTAGATTTTTGTGTTGACTGGCATATAATAGAGAGGAAAACGTTGAAATTAGAAAAGTATTGTTGTATAAATGGTAGTGTAACCTCTATTTGTATGTATTTAAATGATGTTTATGTATATAAATGATGTATGTAACTCACGCTCTTTTCCTAGGTCTAAGAGGGTGATCTGGGGAGAGGGTGTGACATTCATTGTAAGGTATTATCTTTGTTGCTACTTAGCAAACCTAATTAATAGGTTTGTTTATGAATGTTTATCTTGGCCCTTAATTGTAAGCAAAAAACAAAGACACATACATTGGGGCATGGGGTTTGAAAATAAATGTTAAAAGTTTGGTACGAATAGTGGTTGTTATTTGTCAAATGTTAACTCTTTACATGTCTTATTTGATCAGCTGCACATGACACCTTAGATTGTATTCCATACACTACAAGAAATGAGAGTTATTTGTCATCATAATGGTTGTTCTAGATGATCGGCTACGACTATGAGTGTTTGTCATTACATGGTTGTCTTATTTGATCAGCTGCACATGAGACCTTAGCTTTTCACTAGTATGAATGTTTTTCTATCATGCGATATTGTTATTTGTCATCACGATGGTTGTTTTAGATGATCAAGGCATGAATAGTTATTGTTGTAAACTCTTGACTGAATTCTTTTTTAGAGTCGAAGTGATATATTTTAGGAACTTTTTACTTGGTTTTCATAAACACTTGGGCACTTTTTGAATAGTTTTCAGGATCAAAGTGAAACTTAGCCACCTTTTAGAAATTTTCAACGTTTGTTGTGTCAGTTTCATGGGTCGAGAAGCTATAATGTAGAATAACCTACTACATCATTCTATTGAGTTAACTCTCTTGCATTTTTGTTAGTTATGTGAAAGATTAGAATGTAGAAGCTCTTACTTTTTATTCAGTTAGTCTATTATGTATTTATATTGAGATATAAAGTTTAATATATGAACTTCTTATTAATAGTTGGAGGAATATGATAGGTCTCAACCTTTCAATTTATTTATCCACAGAACAAGGGAGTTTTGAGAGCTCCCTACCTCTCCTAATCTCCTAAATAGGAAGATTACAATTACTCAATTTTTCGATGTCCCCTCCATACTCCTACTCTCCAATATATATGCTCTTACCCCAAGCCCATGCATACCCTAACTAACAATATTTCCTCGGGCCCGCATATAACTAACAATTTCCCTTACACATGTTCTCCCCCTCTCCTCGCACGTTTCCTCACATATACTTTTGTGATTCGGGGTCTATCATTACCCGCCCCCCATAGAGCCACCTTGTCCTCAAGGTGGAAGTCAGGGAATTGAGTCTTGATTACTGGGGCAAGCTCCCACGTAGCGTCTATGGGCTGCCCATTTTCCCATCTGATCAGCACCACCGAAACTCCTTCTTCTGTAGGGGAGTTGCACATCCCCAGCACCTCTGCTTGTTGCAACACATACGTCAGGTCAGGCGCCACCGATGGCGGTAACGACAATATATGTAAGTTTGGTCCAACAACCTTTTTTAACATGGAAACGTGAAATACTAGATGAATACCCGATCCTGGAGGTAGCGCCAATGTATACGCAATCGCAAATGAACCATCCGTTGTTGAGCGCGTTGCAAAGAGCCTTGAGAACAACGAGCATCTCATCCCTTGCTCGGAGTTTTTTATCAACTTCACTGACAGCGCCCATCCCTTTCTCGTAATACAGAAGAGGTGGGGGTGGACGACCATAAAGGACCTCGAATGGGGAGAACCCGGTGGCTGTGTGAACTAAAGTATTATAGCTGAATTCAGCCCAAGGGATCCATTTGGCCCACTGTTTCGATCTGTCCATTGCAAAGCATCTCAAGTACATCTCTAATCCAGGATTGAGAACTTTCGACTGTCCATCCGTTTGCAGGTGATATGCTGTGCTCCTCCGTAATTGAGTGCCTGAAGCCTTAAACAATTCCTCCCAAAAGAGGCTAGTAAAGATCTTATCTCTGTCTAATACAATGCTCCGAGGATACCCATGAAGACGCACAATGTCTTTAATGAATACCGCTGCCACGGAGTGGGCGTTAAAGGCATGCTTAAGAAGAACAAAGTGCGCATACTTCAAAAGACGGTCGATCACTACTAGAATTGTGTCATACCCGTCAGATTTTGGCAACCCTTCCACAAAATTCATAGCAGTATCCTCCCACACTTATTTTGGGATTTGTAATGCTTGGAGGAGGCCCGCTGTAGCTAAGGTGAGGTACTTAGCTTGCTGACATACCCCACATTCAGCCACAAAGGCTCATACGCGTGCCTTTATCCCTTTCCAGTACACCTCCTTTACCAAACGTTGGTATGTTTTAAGAGCGCCTTAATGACCCCCAATTGGGCTATTGTGGTATTCATTTAGGAGTAAGGGAATAGTTGGAGATGAGGCTGGTAGAACTAAATGACCTTGATAATGGAGAATGCACTCCCGTAATGATAATCCTAGGGAGGTAGATTGACTATCGAGAAGTGCTTGGCGAATGGCGTTCAGTTCTTCATCTTCCATAACTTGATCCCTGAATACCGTCGTATTGAGCCCCCCAATCACACTAAGTAACCCGAGCTTTAGTGCGGGTGGAAGCTGGGATAAAGCATCTGCAGCCGTGTTTTCAATTCCCCTCTTGTATTCAATGCTCAAATCATAGCCCATTAACTTGGCTATCCACCGTTGATATTCGCCCGCGATTACTCTTTGTTCCAATAGAAATTTGAGACTCTTTGGATCGGTTCGGACTGTAAATCTCCTGCCGAGCAAGTACAGTCGCCACTTTCTAATTGCAAGCACAATTGCCATTGTTGGCTTTTTGGCCCTTAATCTCAAATTAATTAATTTTAATTAATTAATTAATTAATATTTTGATGATAACAAACCTGCTTTTATTTATTAACAATTTGAGTGTTTTGAAGTGTCCATTGTGTAGAGCTTGGAACAACGGTTCCAACACAATTTGAATCACTCAAATCGAAGTTCAAACGAAGAAGATATGGCTGGAACAAGCTTAACGGAAAAATACCCGATGTCGATGACGTGACAGCCAAATCATCAAAGTGGACCTACTAGAGGATGACAAGTGGAGAAATAGATAAGTGACACATGGAGCTTTTGATTTTTGTTGGTTTTAAAAAGAATGGTTTTAAAAAGAAAATAAATTTAATATTATTATATGTTTGTGTCTAACGGCTAGTTGTCTTTAAAAGAAAATGAATTTTATATTATTTTATGTGTGTGTCTAACAGCTAGTTGAGTTTAAATCTCAACCATTCAATTTTCTTTTACCAACATCTAATGGTCCAAATTTAATGTAGTTTCCAACAACTTTTCTCTCTTCTTAAACACTTCATCTTCTCCAAATTTCAAGAACTTTTATTATTTTTCAATCCTCCATAATTCATTAAGCTTCCATTGTTGCTCTCTCTCCAAGCTTCAATTTTATTATTTTCATCTAATTCTTGAGAGAGATTTATTGTATTGTGAGGATTGATTTATTGAGAGCTTAAATTTGTACATTTACTCTTTGAGAGAGTTTTCCTCATCTTATTCTTCATTTCCAAAATTCATTGTAAGGGTTGCTCTTGATCTCTAAAAAGAGTGGTTGTAACGGTTTGATCCTCAACCGTGGAAAGGATCGGGTTTGTTCTTGCGCCCGAAAAAGGAACATTGTAGCGGTTCGACTCTAAGCCATGGAAAGAGTCAAGGTTTCTAGCGACATACCCAAGAGGAGCTTGGAAAGTGGATGTAGGCCGGTTGTGCCGAACCGCTATAAATTTCTGGTGTCATTTTCTCTATCCCTCTCCTATTTAATTTTGCAATTAATTTGCTACTATAGTTTATTGTTTGAAATTAATTGCAATTTTTATTCCTTGAAAGTAATTGGTCATATTTGTTTACTTTGATTGGTAGTTCTTAAATTTGCATATCTTTACCAATCTTATTATTAGAATTAAATAGGGTGCTTCAAAGTATTACTTTTAATTTCTTGATTACTTTGGATTGAATTTATTTGCATGAAATTCTTGTTTAAATTACTTGTTAGTATAAAGTGTATTAATTTGTTTAATTGGGCCCACATTAGTAAAAAGTTTTAATTAGCTTAATAAAACCCTATTCACCCCCCTCTAGGGTTGCCATACCGGTCCAACATCCATTAGTTCCCTCTCATACACTACCTTGAAGCGACGTGACGGTGCAAGGGCTTGACTAAAGAAGGCATATGGCCGTTTGTGCTGCATTAGGACCGCTCCCACGCCAACGCCAGACGCATCCGTCTCTACAACAAAGGGTTCTTTGAAGTTGGGCAAGGTTAATGCTGGTATGTCCATCATAGCTGGTTTTAACTGATAGAAGGCCTCCTCAGTGTTGGGGTTCCAAAGGAAATTTCCTTTCTTCAACAATTTTGTTAATGGCATCGCTATGGTTCCATAATTCGCAACAAATCGCCGGTAATACCCCATCAATCCCAGAAATTCTCGTAGTTCTTTAATGTTTCGAGGGGTCGGGCATTTCTCCATTGCTTCAATCTTCGCGGGATCAGTTGCAACCCCTTCGGCAGACACAATATGCCCTAGATATTCAATGCACATTGCCTCGAAATGGCATTTTTTAAAATTGGCCACAAACTGATTTTCGATCAACACATCCATCACTGTGGAGAGATGTTGTACATGGTCTTCGAGCGTGCTGCTGTATATCAAGATATCATCAAAGAACACCAAGACAAACCGACGTAAGTAAGGACGAAGTATATCATTCATAATAGCTTGAAATGCAGATGGCGCGTTTCGCAGTCCGAACGGCATGACCAGAAACTCATAATGCCCCTCGTGCGTTCGAAATGCTGTCTTGTGGATGTCATCGTTTGACTTGAATTTGATGGTAGCCAGACTTTATATCGATTTTGGAGAATATGGTGGCACCAAAAAGTTCATCCAACAACTCTTCTACAATAGGTATAGGATACTTATCTGGCACTGTGGTGTTGTTTAAAGCGCGATAATCCACACAGAACCTCCAACTGCCATCATTCTTCTTAACTAGCAATACAGGACTGGAAAAAGAGCTCTGACTTGGCTGGATTATTCCGGCCATTAACATTTCCTTCACAAGCCGCTCAATTTCGTCTTTCTAAAATTGTGGATATCGATATGGTCTCACATTGATTGGGCCGGTACCGTGTTCCAGCTTAATGGCATGATCTTGATCGCTAATCGGAGGCAGGGTTGTTGAGGCTGCAAACACCTTTTGATATCATTGCAGTACATCCTGAAGTCCTCTAACAAGGGCAGTTACCTGGTACTGGTGGTCCGGTTCGTTGCCCACCTCTGTTTCACTTAATTCAATTAACAAGCCGTGATCATCCACTTCCAATGACTTGATTAAGGATTTCAGAGAATTTGTGATTTGACCAAACTACGATCTCCATGTAGCTGTACCAACCACTCTCCAATTGTGAATTCCATGACGGAGGTACTGTAATCCACCGTGATCTTCCCGAGAGTTTCCATCCATACTACTCCTAAGATTACGTCTGCGCTTCCAAGGGGTAAAGGAAGAAAATCGTGATTGATAGTTAAATCCAATGCTCCTTGGATGGAACCCCCAGCTCCGAGTACTACATCGTAGCCTAGTGGCGGACAAAGGCTATTGGTGTGAAGCTACCGAGTCTTCATCGATGAAGTTGTGGGTGGCGCCGCCATCAATTAATACCACCACCTCTCGTCTGCGAATGTTCCCTTTTACGTTCATAGTTCGCGGAGAATTGATTCCCGCCAGCAAATTTAATGATAGGTGAGCCACCTCTTTCCCTTCTATTCCCTGGTTCGGCTCATCGCCCCAGCCGGCGTGTTCCCGATCTCCCTCACCGTCTTCTTCCCAAAGAGACATATCTTCGCCATCTTGGACAAACATGAATTGTAATTCTTTTTTCTTGCACCTGTGCCCAAAACTGAACTTCCCGTCGCACTTAAAGCAAATTCCCTTCTCCTTCTCAATTCGCATTTCTTCTTCGGTTAATGTTCGGTACGGCTGATTTTCGGTGCCCTTATTTTTAGATTCCCGTATCGGAGTGATCGTCGTTGAGGGACCCCCTGATCCAGCTGTTTTACGATTAGGGTTTAAAGTAAACGATCGGGCATTGCTGGACCCGACTGACCCACTTGACCCGATTGACCCGTATGACCTGATTACGATTGAGCCCGATTTTCCACCCGTGCTTTTGGGCTGGACCTCTCCTTCGAGCCTTTTTTTCTGAATGGCCTAATCTTCTTCAATTAATTGGGCCATAGTCATTTTGGCCTTAATACCCACTGGATTCAACTTGTGCATTTCGCTCTGAATTTCTTCTTTCAGCCCACACATGAACTTACCTTCCAACGCCTTTTCCCCCAAATCCTTCAGTCTTGTCGAGTACTGCTCGAATCGCTGTCGGTATTCCCTCACGATAGTTTCTTGTTGTAGTCGCATCAAACGAGCGTATCTATCTGCCTCACTCGCCGGCCGAAATCTATCCACGAATAATTCTCGGAATCGACTCCAACTTTCGATCGGCTTCCAATCTTCTTCCCATTGGTACCATTCCAAAGCTTCGCTTCCAAGACATATCACCGTTGCGTCCAACTTGTCCTTCTCTGTTAATCGATTCACGATGAAGTATCGTTCCACCCGATGCAGCAACCATCGAGATTTTCTCCTTCCTCTCCTTTGAAGATGGGCACCTCCAGCTTACTTAGCCTCATATCAAACAAAGGAACTTCTTTGTTCGCAGGTGCGTGTATTCCTCCCTTCCGCTCCTCTTCGTTCTTTGATTCTCTGGAGGACGTTCCCGCTAGTCCTTTTCCTTTATCGGTCACAGTCCGTTGCGATGATGCCGAATTCTTTTTAGACATCGTAGTGTCGAATCGGGAAATTAGCAACGCAATCTATCCCTGAACGACTTGCACCTTTCCTGCTAAGCTGTCCATCTTGTCTCTCGATTCGTTGAATCCCACTTCCATTTTGCTTTCCACCAGTCCTTGGTTTTCCCCTATTTCCATCACCTTCTCCTCCAATGCTAAAACTCTTCTTTCCATTTTTCCCACCATGCCCAAGAGAACCGCTCTGATACCAAATTGATAGGTCTCAACCTTTCAATTTATTTATCCACAGAACAAGGGAGTTTCGAGAGCTCCCTACCTCTCCTAATCTCCTAAATAGGAATATTACAATTACTCAAATTTTCGATGTCCCCTCCATACTCCTGCTCTCCTATATATATGCTCTTACCCCAAGCCCATTCATACCCTAACTAACAATATTCCCTCGGGCAAACATATAACTAACAATTTTCCTTACACATGCTCTCCCCCTCTCCTCGCACGTTTCCTCACATATACTTTTCTGATTCGGGGTCTATCAGAATACTGCATTTTAGTTGTACTCTACTAGATATGTGCATTTTAGACACATGTAAAACTTTTACTTATTACCATCTTGCATGCTATCCTTTAGTGTTACACTTTCCCACCATACCATATAGTTGTTAAAATGTAATTGAAATCAATCATATTACTCTGGGATTTATAGGTCTTTCTGTTTGAAATTTACTAAAGTGGAAATCACAAGAGTGAATTGTAATAAAACTATTGTAGTGTAATTTATAGGAGTTTTGTAATTTTAAGTTTGAGTTTATGCAGTTGTTTTATCCAACGTTAATTGGTTTATTTTGGTTGGTAGGTTAATTGGGATCCTCTCTAAAATTGAAGATTTTATGAGATATTAATTAACTGAGTTTTGTATTGAATTTATAATTTCAAAAGTGAGAACAAAAAAAACCTATCTTAGAGAAAATTCTATACGGATCTTTAATTTATTTGTTTTGCACAAACTTATTGAATTGCATTCTTTCAAATTTTATCACATTTGATGAGAGTTTGAGTTGAGTTTGATGGTAAATATTTGTTCTTTTTGCAGCACTAAGGATAAGAGTTTGAGTTGAGATGTGAGGATTAAGCACTCAGCGCATTAAAAAAGTGAAGATTCGAAAGATATATATGTATCTTAGAAACTAGAAAGACAAAGTTACTTTTTATCTTATTTTATAATGCAATTTGAAGAACACAGTGACCCCACCCAAAATATGTGGTTATTTACATATATAGAGTGTTGTAGTTACTAAAATATCACATTACAAGCCATATATAGGTTTAGACTCTTAAAAATTTATTTTGATGTAAAACACTTGATTACATTAAATTTTTATGTAACTAAAGTTGATTTTAGTAGTACATTTGTAACAATTTCTTACTCATAAAAATACCATATAAATGATATACGACTTGAGTAAAATTGGTTATCACAACAAGGTTAAAAATGTCATATTTTTTTATAGCATCTTGTACTATTATAAAAAATGTAATTAAAATTAAATTATAACATTTTTTACTATTATAAAAACAAGCTATTAAAAGTAAATCATAGCACTTTTGCAATGCTATAAAATGTTTTCATAATATTAAAATTATGTTATAAAAAATGAAATTTTTATAGCTTTTTATAGCATTTAAAAAACGCTAGGAAAGTCAGGGACATTCAATAACATCGGCTACGGCAGCATGTCTAAAAACGCTATAAAAGTCTTTTGTAACATTTTTTTACTGCTATAGAAAACGCTATAAAATACCTTCTATAGGGTTTTTGGCTAACGCAATAAAAAGTTTCCATAATATTAAATTTACGCTGTTGAAAATTGACTTTTTATAACATTTCTTATAGCATTAAAAAAACGCTATAGAAAGTCGGGGACTTTCAATAACATGGGCTACGACCGCATTTCGAAAACGCTATGGAAAGTCTACGATAACGTTTTTTTAATGCTATCGTATGTGATATTTGTTGTAGTGATATATTGTATGTCATATGACATATTGTTGATTTCTTAAGATTATCGGGGAAAAAATGGTGTTTTCCGGCGAAACTAAGCTTCAGAAACCCTCAATTAGTCGACCGCGCTGTGTTCCACTTTCAGACTGGTGCATTAATGGAAGGGTTTATGAGAGATATTGCTTGAATATTTGCCATTTAGGAAAAAAACATTAGGCACATTTCTGAGATAATATTACTTTAATGTTTGTCACTTCTTAGATTTTCCCTAAAATGTTGTTTCAAATTTTTTTTTCTTTTCTTTTCTTTTAAGAAAAAACTGGTAAATTTTATGCAACGGTCTATATGACATTTGGGCCTAATTTTTTTGAAATATCCTATTTCATTAAGTCATCCATGTAAAAAATGGTAGGTTTAGGTTATTAGTGTAATTATGACCTATTAAAATAGGCTAATAGTGTGGAAATAAGATTTTTTGTGGTATGGGAACCCATAAAGTCCAAATGGGTATTTGGTCCAATAAAGAATAATTGGGATTCGATCAAGAATGATGAACCCAAAAGTGGCACCATCTTGAGAGGGCATGTTGAGGATCCAACATTGAAAAAATCAAGGAACCTCACACTGATCTTTATAAGGTAGATACACTACTTCTAACAATGCGAATTGGTTTTGAGATAAAAACTCATTTTATCTGGTTTTCCTATCATCAAATACCATTTTGCAAACATACATAACATTTGTAAGCTAACTTTCAACAAATATATTTGACTTAGGGTTTACGTAGTCGTGAGACTATGAATTTAACTCGTAAATTATATTGAATCCACTAATAATCAAGTAACTGTCAAAGTATTAGTTTAACGACAATGGACATATACTTATTTATCTTTCTTAAAGTCAGATGTTCAAATTCCCCCATCCCAATTTATTATACTAAAAAAAAAACAACAATCAAGCTGTAATCAAATAAGTTTTTGCGAATTCTTTGAGGGTAATTTTTATTCAAATCCATACTTCCTAATATTTTTTGTTCTTACCTATATTTATTATTATTTATTATTATTTTTTTGTTTTGAAGCAATTTTGTTCTCCAGTTGTTGCACGTTATATGCGGTGTGGCCATGCATGTTTGTCTGAGAAAGAAATTTAAGGAATGAGTTTTGTTAAAGTGAGTGCGAAGGAACGAGTCATCCAATGTTTAAGGAAAAACTAATCATACGCCACAATCGTTTAACTTCAACCACTCACTATTTTTTTTTTTTTTTTACAAATTTAGTTAATTAATAATATTTGAGAGAGAATCTCAACCATATTAATTTTCTCTTTGTATATAAAGAGAGTTGGATGAATTGAAATTTAAAACATTCATACCAAGCATTTCCAAGTTAGGAGATTGGCACCAAAAAAAACAAAACGAAACAAAAAAAAAACAAAGTAGAAAAGAGCAAAAGAATGGGATTGAGATCAAAGTTTGTGGCATTATTACCATTGCTGTTACTGTTGGTGTCTAATGCTAAAAGTCAATCTAGTGGTGTTTTCGAGGTCACAAAGTACGGGGCCAAACCTAATGCAGATATTACTGCGGTGAGTGTACATTATTAGTTTGATGAGTCATTTTTGTTCATACAATTTGTTTTATTAAATAAAAATATATATAGGCTTTAACAAGTGCATGGAAGGAAGCATGTGCGTCGACCACTCCAAGTAAAGTGTTGATTCCAAAAGGAAGTTATCAATTAAGTCAATCCAACCTTAAAGGCCCTTGTAAAAGTTCTATTGAGCTTCAAATTGACGGGACATTACAAGCTCCAGCTCACCCAAAAGGAGATGGATTGCTCATTTTGGAATATGTTGATCGATTGACATTGTCAGGTACTGGAGTTTTGGATGGCCAAGGAAAAGGAGGTTGGGAAAAGAATGATTGCCACCTAAAAAAAATATGCACCAAACTTCCAATGGTAAATGCTTAAATTGTAATAGCTTTCTATTTTTGGCCCAATATTCATTTATAATTTAAGAACACATAATCTCAATTTAACATATGCATATTTTAACACGAGGAGTTGTTTTATTTAATAATTTGCATAAAATGATTGCAGAATTTGAAGTTCAATTTCATCACTAATTCAATAGTGAAGGGCATAACTTCATTGGATAGCAAGAACTTCCATATCAATCTTTTGGGCTGCAAGAATCTTACCTTTGACCACGTGACAATTACTGCACCAGAGAATAGTCCCAACACAGATGGAATTCACATAAGCAGCTCAGAAGCGATCAACATTCTCAATACCAAAATCGCAACCGGAGATGATTGTATATCTGTGGGAGATAGCAACAAACAAATAGCCATTAGCGATGTTACTTGCGGACCAGGACATGGAATTAGCATCGGAAGTTTGGGCAAATATAGTAAAGAAAAAGCCGTGGAAGGAGTTACAGTGAAAAAATGCAAATTGATCGGTACTACAAACGGTGTCAGGATCAAAACATGGCCAGATTCTGTCGGCGATTTCACAGCCACTGACATGCATTTTGAAGATATTGAAATGGTTCAAGTCAGCAATCCTATCATCATAGACCAAGAATACTGTCCATGGAACCAGTGCAATCGAAAGGTATGTATTAAAATTAGGCCTACTTAATTCTCAAACTTATTAACATAAAACATATTATTTTAAAAAAGTGCAAGCTTCGACTTATATATATTTCAATAATGTTTTCTTTAACGTTTAGGTTCCTTCAAAGATTAAGATCAGCAAAGTTAGTTTCAAGAATATAAGAGGAACTTCTGCCACTCCAGTCGCAGTCAAACTTGTTTGCAGTAAAAATTTTCCATGTCAAGGTGTAGAAGTTGCTAATATTGACCTCACTTACAGTGGAAACCGTGGGCCGATTACGTCTGAGTGTGCAAATGTGAATCCTACTGTTACTGGAACGCAAAACCCTCGCATATGTGCTAAACCTGCTCCTGTTAATGCTGCTCCATCAACTGACTGAATAAACTTCTAACCCATTTGTAGATGCTATTTTCAAATCTTTTTTGTTTTACCTTTTAAAACTCCTTAGGTAAGCTTCATTTAATTTAATATGCATGCTGTGATCTTGTGCATGCTCTCAAGAATTGTATTTCAATATTTCAAAAGAGAAATAATTCTTTGTAGTTAATTACAAAGCTTGAAAGCAATAATTTTTTCTTTAAAGTTTAATTTGTATTTTTTTCATGGGCTAATTTTCTTGTAATCTTCATTCTCTGAATGATATCTTGGAGTGGTAAAGAGAGCTCTCAAATTCTTCATCAGTAGATTGGTTTCTTAAGATGAAGCTTAAGCCTATCAGATTACAAAACTTCATCTTAAGAAACCAATCTACAATAATGGAAAACTGTTTGGTTGTTTATGCTTTCCCTATTTAAGAAATTATACCAAGAATAAGTTCTCCAAAAGAACCTATCCTTGTGTATTTCTAGGATATAGTCCATCTCACATAGCAAAACAAAGTTTACATAAGTAGGCATGTTTTTGATAAACAAATGTTTCCCTTTCAAACCCCAAGTTCACACGATGCACCCTATATTTCTTAAAACTTAGATGTCACTGAATTTTCAGATGAAGAAAAATGGATGTTAATTTTCAAAAAAAAATGTGTGTGAAAGAGGTCCAATAATATCTGATAGTCCAAAAGATAAGGATGTACCAAAGTTCAGAGACAAATTTGATGAACATATCAGTCCAATCACTTCATCAGAGATATTAATGGAGGAATAAAAAAAATTCTCAATTGAATGCCACTACTCTTAAGTAACATCTCATTGATCCTTCACCTATTAATCAACCAAGAGTGGCAGCTGAAGGAAGCAACATCCAAACAACAAACTCTCCAATCCACCTCAGACATGATATTAGTGACCAACGATACATTGACCTTCACATTGATGACATTGAAAGCATCCAAAATATTGTAATTGGAGGAAAAGAGTTGAACACCACATCAACATCATTGGATGCAAATGGATATTCAAAACCAAGCTAAAGGAAGATGGAATGATAGAGAGATTTAAAGCAAGGTTGGTTGCTCAAGGATACAGTCAAATAGAAGGTATTGATTTTATTGAAACATTTAGTCCAATGATTAAACACACAACAATTCGATTGGTACTCGCCTTTGTAGTATCACTAAGTTGGCCATTAAGACAACTGGATGTGAAAAATGCATTTCTTCATGGATATCTCAAAGAAGAAGTGTACATGACACAACCTCCTAGATATGTAGACACTAAATACCCAAATAATGTTTGTAATGTACAAAGATCGATCTATAGTCTTAACCAAGCCCCACAAGCCTGGTTTTATCGTCTATCTCAATATCTTGTATGCAAAATGACTTTGTATGTTGCATATATGATCCATCTCTATTCATCCTTAAACAGAAGTCCCCTATAACCTTCATGCAAGTTTATGGCAGATGATATTATACGTTCTCACTGGCAATAACTTATATGCCTTTTGTGATGAAGATTGGAGAGGTTGTCCCACAAAGGAGAAGAATTACTAGGTTATGTGTGTGTTTCTTGGCCTCCAGGAAACAATCAACCGTATCTCGCTCTAGTGCTGAAGCAGAATATCGAGCTAGATATGCATACCCTCTTGTTTAAACCACCACAACTCTTTTGTGATAATATGAGTGCTTTGCATATGTCTATTAATCATGTATTTCATGCTAAGACTAAATACATTGAACTAGACTATCATTTTGAACATGAAAAAGTGGCTCTTGGCTCGCTTATTACTAGATGCGTACTATCTCAAGATCAATTGACAGATATCTTCACCAAACCACTCTCAAATGTCTTAACGAAATATTTAGAGATTTAGCCTAATTGAAAAAAAATATTTCACAAATATCCTAATCTTAAATTATATCACATAAAAAGATTCTTGCAAAAATCTGGGAAATATTTAACCTTATATCACATTATCTCTCTATAAAATATGAGTTATTTGTAAGAAAAAAAAAGTATTAATAAACCATCAAACAAATTCAATATTCAATCATTTATTTTTTATTTTTTTTTAATAGACATTAATTGTAATATATATGGTAAACATTTAATGGTTTTTATTTTATTCTCTACGTTTTTTTTATACACTCATAAAAGGGGTGCAACACAAGGACTTCCAAGTGGTCACCCACTTAGTACTACTCTCGCCGAAGCACGCTTAACTTCGGAGTTTTGATGGGATTCGGTGCATTAGTGCTGGTATGATCGCACCCGTTTTATTCTCTACCTAATAAACTATATATTCGTTAATCTTAGGAATTTGTTTTGGAAGTTAGGTTTAAAATTTTCATTGGGTTGTTTTATAGTATTTAAACATCGATTGGCAATTTGGTCCGTGGATTTGATTTTGTCCAATGTTTAATTAATTGTCCATCTCCATTATTTCTTTACTATTTCATTACTTTATTCTAAAGTTTATTACAATGTCACGAATATGTTTTGTAGATCAAAGAGTTGTCACTTTAGTGAGGGGTTAATGAGTGTAATTGTATACTGTGTGCTATTTGTTTATTTTATTAATATAATCACTATATTTAAATTGAATGTCGCTAGTTTTGTTTTTATATATTTAAAAGATACTAAGATTTATTTGCTATATTACAATGTATATTATACGTGGTAGTTTGAATGCTATTATATACTTTGTTTTATTCGAGATATTACATTATTTTCAATAAATGTAATTTAGATGTCACTACTCGTGTCATTATATATTTGATAGATGCTACATAAATATTTTATAATATGTTTAATCGTACCTCGTATATTTTATAATATTAATGTTTGAATTTGAATAATTTCTCAACTAGGGATAGCAATTTCATTTATAGTTGGGTTTATTGTCGATTAAATAATAGAAACCTTGTTTTCAATTCACTTTCGGTACAAGTTAAAGATTGTTGAAGCCAAAGTTCTAAAGACTCCTTTCATGTCAGCTACGAGAAAGGAAAGAGAGTTAGCTTAGCAACTATATAATCCTTATAACAGACGCCAGACAAACTTAGTTCTTTTTGTAAAAAGAGAGAGGAAGAAAAATAGTGTGTTGTGTGTGTGATTTTTCTTTAAATAGAATGGAGAGATTGAATGTGTGTGAGGACCTATCTTGTATTCTTGATCTATTTTTTAATCAGTAAATAAGTTCTCTGAATATCTTCTTCAGTGAATGTAGGCTGCAAAGCTGAATCACTGTAATATTGAGTGTATTGTATTTTGCAAAACTATCTCAATTTTAGCAATCTTAATATTTTGGTAGAGAATTTAGAAACTGGTATTATAGCCAATTGTCTCTCGATCTTGTAAAATTGGCTTTCTCTTTCTTGTGGATATCCTTATTGTAGCAGTAATGTAAAGTGGGAGATTTTCTTACTGTTAAATGTTTAGGGATTTCGAATCTGTGGTGGGATGGTTCTCCTTTGGCTATCGTGATGGTTATGTATAGGATTTTGCCTCTTGTAGCTTTGAAGAAGGAACAAGCTCGATCATTGATTTTCTAACAGGCAGAGTAGGATGAGAAGCTTGCTTTGAAGTTTGAATAAGAGTTAAAAGAAGTGATGAGATTGTTTTTTCTTTCAAAGTGGTGAGATTTGTTTTCTTTTTTTCTTTTTTCTTTTTTTGTTTGGGTCGTTGACTCAAATCGAAGAATGGGAGAGTTAGTTTATTATGTTTTTTCTTAGTCCTTTAATATTCTGAAAAGAAATTTAGATCGTTCTTTGATTTCTTCTATTGAGTGGGGAGGAAAATTTAACAACTACTAATTGGGTACAACAAAATTTAAAATACACTTTATACTCTCTTAATAACATGATGAAGGTTTTCTTTATTTTTTTAGATGAGATTTTCTAGACAAGATTTTGATGATAAGTTGCAGACGATATTGCTTTGATTGGGCCTACATCTTTACTCAACAACTCAATCAATGCACGATAATTTTCTTAGTATAGATTAAATATAAGATAGTATTTGACATTTATTTTCCTTTACCTACTTAGCAGCTATTAATTTTTTTTATGTTTAGTATTATGGAGCTCTTAAAGCTTTAAGGAAGACTTGGGATTGGAAGTGATCGATGATTGGGTTCCAAATGATATGGTCTCCACCTTTTTTTTTGTGTGTGTGTTTTTGGAACTTTCGCTGACTTTTCCAACAGAGTTTCTTTTTGCGAGTTGATTATAATGCTTTTGGAACTTTGTTAGCTCAAGAGCTAAGGTGTAAAATGAAGATTTTCAATTGTTGTATGAGATAGTAGCCTCATGGATAAGTATCTAGTATTTAAAACTAATGTTCATCTTATTGGCATTTCAGAATTATATATGTGAATTGAAGAACAATAAAAGGCATATATCTGAATCATTGTGTGGAGAGTGAAACTCTAAAACTAAACTAAAGAGACAATTTTGAGATTATCCAAAGATGGTTCTTTACGAATATATAACTTCAAGAGTAAAAACTTCACTAATCTATAACTTTGTTGTAGTTAAATAACACGATCTTTCTTCAATGTGCACCAATAATCATGTAGTGTCTGTTGTTTCCAAAAAAAGAAAAAAGAAAAAGGTAGTGTCTCCATATAATTGTTCGACTACAAGTTTTTCCCTATTCCATTATTCTTTATCTTGTTAGTTTCTACAGACATGGTGGTGTTGGAGAAGAAATTTTTGCATCTATTAAATTTGTAATATAAAACAATAATAACGTGCAGGTTATCAAATCAAAGTTGGCTAAATTCCTATGATATCATGATCTTGGGAGTTATGTTGTCATCATCGTCTCTTCTATTAAAAAATTACTTAGATTATTTTGCAACTGGTTGTATGATCAAGTTGTTTAATGTTGGTTTTTAAACTGTCTTGCTTAGCTTTTCAACTATGATGTTTTTTTTCTCACATTATGATTGTGCTCTCTGTTAACTCAAGAAATTAACTTTATGACATCCTTTGGTGGACACTTTTTTGTCATGGATGCTCACTTTTGCTTGGACACTTGTTGTAAAAGATAACTCAAATTTCATATTCTTTATTATCATATATTGTTTTTAAGAGTTTTGTATCTTTTTATTCTGCTTGCAGGGAAGAAGATACCTAACAAGATGACCAA
Organism: Lagenaria siceraria; assembly: GCA_002890555.2. Classification (NCBI taxonomy): domain Eukaryota; kingdom Viridiplantae; phylum Streptophyta; class Magnoliopsida; order Cucurbitales; family Cucurbitaceae; genus Lagenaria; species Lagenaria siceraria. The sequence continues at coordinate 5,404,457 of CM016487.1, read as the reverse complement.
GGAGGAAAGTCTCTTATCCACTGTCTCCACTTAGAGTGCTAACTTTCTAAGATAAATTTCTCATGAAAACCTGAAAATGAATTAGTTTGGGCTTTTTCAAACTTGATTAAGAGTGCACACTTGTAGCTTTTAGTAATTCTTTGTCTTCTATAATTAAAATAAGGCTAATGTTCTTTCTTCTCTCTTTGGCAGCTATCAAAATACTCTACTAAAAATTGTTTGTTGTTGTAATTATACCTAAGGACATTGAGACGGTATCGAGATAAAAATGTAACGATACCTAAGGACATGGAGACGGTATCGAGATGAATATATGACGATACCTAAGGATATTGAGACGGTATCGAGATAATTGGGATCCTGATATATGAGGACTTCGGTGACGTATCAGGACAGCCCTAAATAAATGTATAGGTATAGTTAATATATATATGTATATGTATTAGCCCTGAATGTATGCATGACAGTAATGAAATTACGACGTTGAGAATGTTGAGTCTGCTCCACCTCAACTAAGGATTTAAGAATACTATGTTTAAGTGAGAACGATGTTTATGAGTTACGTTTTCAGTTGAATAAGCGATGGTAAACTAAGTTTTGAGATGGAAAGTGTTTATATACCTATGTTATGAGATATTTTATATAAAGAATATCATTTATGCTAGGCGAGCATGTTATAGTGGAAATGTTTTATGTCCTGTCACTCACTAGACGTATGTCTAACGTTTTCTTTTAAATATTTTCTTACTCCCCAGGTAGCGATCGGTATCCAGGAGCTTGACCTACCCTCGCAAAGTCCTTGCTGCGGATCCTCTTTTAGTTGTAAATATTAGATTTTTGTGTTGACTGGCATATAATAGAGAGGAAAACGTTGAAATTAGAAAAGTATTGTTGTATAAATGGTAGTGTAACCTCTATTTGTATGTATTTAAATGATGTTTATGTATATAAATGATGTATGTAACTCACGCTCTTTTCCTAGGTCTAAGAGGGTGATCTGGGGAGAGGGTGTGACATTCATTGTAAGGTATTATCTTTGTTGCTACTTAGCAAACCTAATTAATAGGTTTGTTTATGAATGTTTATCTTGGCCCTTAATTGTAAGCAAAAAAACAAAGACACATACATTGGGGCATGGGGTTTGAAAATAAATGTTAAAAGTTTGGTACGAATAGTGGTTGTTATTTGTCAAATGTTAACTCTTTACATGTCTTATTTGATCAGCTGCACATGACACCTTAGATTGTATTCCATACACTACAAGAAATGAGAGTTATTTGTCATCATAATGGTTGTTCTAGATGATCGGCTACGACTATGAGTGTTTGTCATTACATGGTTGTCTTATTTGATCAGCTGCACATGAGACCTTAGCTTTTCACTAGTATGAATGTTTTTCTATCATGCGATATTGTTATTTGTCATCACGATGGTTGTTTTAGATGATCAAGGCATGAATAGTTATTGTTGTAAACTCTTGACTGAATTCTTTTTTAGAGTCGAAGTGATATATTTTAGGAACTTTTTACTTGGTTTTCATAAACACTTGGGCACTTTTTGAATAGTTTTCAGGATCAAAGTGAAACTTAGCCACCTTTTAGAAATTTTCAACGTTTGTTGTGTCAGTTTCATGGGTCGAGAAGCTATAATGTAGAATAACCTACTACATCATTCTATTGAGTTAACTCTCTTGCATTTTTGTTAGTTATGTGAAAGATTAGAATGTAGAAGCTCTTACTTTTTATTCGCAGTTAGTCTATTATGTATTTATATTGAGATATAAAGTTTAATATATGAACTTCTTATTAATAGTTGGAGGAATATGATAGGTCTCAACCTTTCAATTTATTTATCCACAGAACAAGGGAGTTTTGAGAGCTCCCTACCTCTCCTAATCTCCTAAATAGGAAGATTACAATTACTCAATTTTTCGATGTCGCCTCCATACTCCTACTCTCCAATATATATGCTCTTACCCCAAGCCCATGCATACCCTAACTAACAATATTTCCTCGGGCCCGCATATAACTAACAATTTCCCTTACACATGTTCTCCCCCTCTCCTCGCACGTTTCCTCACATATACTTTTGTGATTCGGGGTCTATCATTACCCGCCCCCCATAGAGCCACCTTGTCCTCAAGGTGGAAGTCAGGGAATTGAGTCTTGATTACTAGGGCAAGCTCCCACGTAGCGTCTATGGGCTACCCATTTTCCCATCTGATCAGCACCACCGAAACTCCTTCTTCTGTAGGGGAGTTGCACATCCCCAGCACCTCTGCTTGTTGCAACACATACGTCAGGTCAGGCGCCACCGATGGCGGTAACGACAATATATGTAAGTTTGGTCCAACAACCTTTTTTAACATGGAAACGTGAAATACTAGATGAATACCCGATCCTGGAGGTAGCGCCAATGTATACGCAACCGCGCCCACCCGTTTCGTAATCTGATAAAGGCCAACAAACTGTGGAGCAAGTTTCGAATGCGTATAACGTGTCAATGAAGACTGTTGATAGGGTCGCAATTTCAATCGTCCACTGCAAACTCCACTTCACGGCGTTGTTTATTTGCCAAATGAACCATCCGTTGTTGAGCGCGTTGCAAGGAGCCTTGAGAACAGCGAGCATCTCATCCCTTGCTCGGAGTTTTTTATCAACTTCACTGACAGCGCTCATCCCTTTCTCGTAATACAGAAGAGGTGGGGGTGGACGACCATAAAGGACCTCGAATGGGGAGAACCCGGTGGCTGTGTGAACTAAAGTATTATAGCTGAATTCAGCCCAAGGGATCCATTTGGCCCACTGTTTCGATCTGTCCATTGCAAAGCATCTCAAGTACATCTCTAATCCAGGATTGAGAACTTTCGACTGTCCATCCGTTTGCAGGTGATATGCTGTGCTCCTCCGTAATTGAGTGCCTGAAGCCTTAAACAATTCCTCCCAAAAGAGGCTAGTAAAGATCTTATCTCTGTCTAATACAATGCTCCGAGGATACCCATGAAGACGCACAATGTCTTTAATGAATACCGCTGCCACGGAGTGGGCGTTAAAGGCATGCTTAAGAAGAACAAAGTGCGCATACTTCAAAAGACGGTCGATCACTACTAGAATTGTGTCATACCCGTCAGATTTTGGCAACCCTTCCACAAAATTCATAGCAGTATCCTCCCACACTTATTTTGGGATTTGTAATGCTTGGAGGAGGCCCGCTGTAGCTAAGGTGAGGTACTTAGCTTGCTGACATACCCCACATTCAGCCACAAAGGCTCATACGCGTGCCTTTATCCCTTTCCAGTACACCTCCTTTACCAAACGTTGGTATGTTTTAAGAGCGCCTTAATGACCCCAATTGGGCTATTGTGGAATTCATTTAGGAGTAAGGGAATAGTTGGAGATGAGGCTGGTAGAACTAAATGACCTTGATAATGGAGAATGCACTCCCGTAATGATAATCCTAGGGAGGTAGATTGACTATCGAGAAGTGCTTGGCGAATGGCGTTCAGTTCTTCATCTTCCATAACTTGATCCCTGAATACCGTCGTATTGAGCCCCCCAATCACACTAAGTAACCCGAGCTTTAGTGCGGGTGGAAGCTGGGATAAAGCATCTGCAGCCGTGTTTTCAATTCCCCTCTTGTATTCAATGCTCAAATCATAGCCCATTAACTTGGCTATCCACCGTTGATATTCGCCCGCGATTACTCTTTGTTCCAATAGAAATTTGAGACTCTTTGGATCGGTTCGGACTGTAAATTTCCTGCCGAGCAAGTACAGTCGCCACTTTCTAATTGCAAGCACAATTGCCATTGTTGGCTTTTTGGCCCTTAATCTCAAATTAATTAATTTTAATTAATTAATTAATTAATATTTTGATGATAACAAACCTGCTTTTATTTATTAACAATTTGAGTGTTTTGAAGTGTCCATTGTGTAGAGCTTGGAACAACGGTTCCAACACAATTTGAATCACTCAAATCGAAGTTCAAACGAAGAAGATATGGCTGGAACAAGCTTAACGGAAAAATACCCGATGTCGATGACGTGACAGCCAAATCATCAAAGTGGACCTACTAGAGGATGACAAGTGGAGAAATAGATAAGTGACACATGGAGCTTTTGATTTTTGTTGGTTTTAAAAAGAATGGTTTTAAAAAGAAAATAAATTTAATATTATTATATGTTTGTGTCTAACGGCTAGTTGTCTTTAAAAGAAAATGAATTTTATATTATTTTATGTGTGTGTCTAACAGCTAGTTGAGTTTAAATCTCAACCATTCAATTTTCTTTTACCAACATCTAATGGTCCAAATTTAATGTAGTTTCCAACAACTTTTCTCTCTTCTTAAACACTTCATCTTCTCCAAATTTCAAGAACTTTTATTATTTTTCAATCCTCCATAATTCATTAAGCTTCCATTGTTGCTCTCTCTCCAAGCTTCAATTTTATTATTTTCATCTAATTCTTGAGAGAGATTTATTGTATTGTGAGGATTGATTTATTGAGAGCTTAAATTTGTACATTTACTCTTTGAGAGAGTTTTCCTCATCTTATTCTTCATTTCCAAAATTCATTGTAAGGGTTGCTCTTGATCTCTAAAAAGAGTGGTTGTAACGGTTTGATCCTCAACCGTGGAAAGGATCGGGTTTGTTCTTGCGCCCGAAAAAGGAACATTGTAGCGGTTCGACTCTAAGCCGTGGAAAGAGTCAAGGTTTCTAGCGACATACCCAAGAGGAGCTTGGAAAGTGGATGTAGGCCGGTTGTGCCGAACCGCTATAAATTTCTGGTGTCATTTTCTCTATCCCTCTCCTATTTAATTTTGCAATTAATTTGCTATTATAGTTTATTGTTTGAAATTAATTGCAATTTTATTCCTTGAAAGTAATTGGTCATATTTGTTTACTTTGATTGGTAGTTCTTAAATTTGCATATCTTTACCAATCTTATTATTAGAATTAAATAGGGTGCTTCAAAGTATTACTTTTAATTTCTTGATTACTTTGGATTGAATTTATTTGCATGAAATTCTTGTTTAAATTACTTGTTAGTATAAAGTGTATTAATTTGTTTAATTGGGCCCACATTAGTAAAAAGTTTTAATTAGCTTAATAAAACCCTATTCACCCCCTCTAGGGTTGCCATACCGGTCCAACATCCATTAGTTCCCTCTCATACACTACCTTGAAGCGACGTGACGGTGCAAGGGCTTGACTAAAGAAGGCATATGGCCGTTTGTGCTGCATTAGGACCGCTCCCACGCCAACGCCAGACGCATCCGTCTCTACAACAAAGGGTTCTTTGAAGTTGGGCAAGGTTAATGCTGGTATGTCCATCATAGCTGGTTTTAACTGATAGAAGGCCTCCTCAGTGTTGGGGTTCCAAAGGAAATTTCCTTTCTTCAACAATTTTGTTAATGGCATCGCTATGGTTCCATAATTCGCAACAAATCGCCGGTAATACCCCATCAATCCCAGAAATTCTCGTAGTTCTTTAATGTTTCGAGGGGTCGGGCATTTCTCCATTGCTTCAATCTTCGCGGGATCAGTTGCAACCCCTTCGGCAGACACAATATGCCCTAGATATTCAATGCACATTGCCTCGAAATGGCATTTTTTAAAATTGGCCACAAACTGATTTTCGATCAACACATCCATCACTGTGGAGAGATGTTGTACATGGTCTTCGAGTGTGCTGCTGTATATCAAGATATCATCAAAGAACACCAAGACAAACCGACGTAAGTAAGGACGAAGTATATCATTCATAATAGCTTGAAATGCAGATGGCGCGTTTCGCAGTCCGAACGGCATGACCAGAAACTCATAATGCCCCTCGTGCGTTCGAAATGCTGTCTTGTGGATGTCATCGTTTGACTTGAATTTGATGGTAGCCAGACTTTATATCGATTTTGGAGAATATGGTGGCACCAAAAAGTTCATCCAACAACTCTTCTACAATAGGTATAGGATACTTATCTGGCACTGTGGTGTTGTTTAAAGCGCGATAATCCACACAGAACCTCCAACTGCCATCATTCTTCTTAACTAGCAATACAGGACTGGAAAAAGAGCTCTGACTTGGCTGGATTATTCCGGCCATTAACATTTCCTTCACAAGCCGCTCAATTTCGTCTTTCTAAAATTGTGGATATCGATATGGTCTCACATTGATTGGGCCGGTTTCGTGTTCCAGCTTAATGGCATGATCTTGATCGCTAATCGGAGGGAGGGTTGTTGAGGCTGCAAACACCTTTTGATATCATTGCAGTACATCCTGAAGTCCTCTAACAAGGGCAGTTACCTGGTACTGGTGGTCCGGTTCGTTGCCCACCTCTGTTTCACTTAATTCAATTAACAAGCCGTGATCATCCACTTCCAATGACTTGATTAAGGATTTCAGAGAATTTATGATTTGACCAGACTACGATCTCCATGTAGCTGTACCAACCACTCTCCAATTGTGAATTCCATGACGGAGGTACTGTAATCCACCATGATCTTCCCGAGAGTTTCCACCCATACTACTCCTAAGATTACGTCTGCGCTTCCAAGGGGTAAAGGAAGAAAATTATGATTGATAGTTAAATCCAATGCTCATTGGATGGAACCCCCAGCTCCGAGTACTACATCGTAGCCTAGTGGCAGACAAAGGCAATTGGTGTGAAGCTACCGAGTCTTCATCGATGAAGTTGTGGGTGGCGCCGCCATCAATTAATACCACCACCTCTCGTCTGCGAATGTTCCCTTTTACTTTCATAGTTCGCGGAGAATTGATTCCCGCCAGCGAATTTAATGATAGGTGAGCCACCTCTTTCCCTTCTATTCCCTGGTTCGGCTCATCGCCCCAGCCGGCGTGTTCCCGATCTCCCTCACCGTCTTCTTCCCAAAGAGACATATCTTCGCCATCTTGGACAAACATGAATTGTAATTCTTTTTTCTTGCACCTGTGCCCAAAACTGAACTTCCCGTCGCACTTAAAGCAAATTCCCTTCTCCTTCTCAATTCGCATTTCTTCTTCGGTTAATGTTCGGTACGGCTGATTTTCGGTGCCCTTATTTTTAGATTCCCGTATCGGAGTGATCGTCGTTGAGGGACCCCCTGATCCAGCTGTTTTACGATTAGGGTTTAAAGTAAACGATCGGGCATTGCTGGACCCGACTGACCCACTTGACCCGTATGACCTGATTACGATTGAGCCCGATTTTCCACCCGTGCTTTTGGGCTGGACCTCTCCTTCGAGCCTTTTTTTCTGAATGGCCTAATCTTCTTCAATTAATTGGGCCATAGTCATTTTGGCCTTAATACCCACTGGATTCAACTTGTGCATTTCGCTCTGAATTTCTTCTTTCAGCCCACACATGAACTTACCTTCCAACGCCTTTTCCCCCAAATCCTTCAGTCTTGTCGAGTACTGCTCGAATCGCTGGAATCCTTAATCACTTCTTAGATTTTCCCTAAAATGTTGTTTCAAATTTTTTTTCTTTTCTTTTCTTTTAAGAAAAAACTGGTAAATTTTATGCAACGGTCTATATGACATTTGGGCCTAATTTTTTTGAAATATCCTATTTCATTAAGTCATCCATGTAAAAAATGGTAGGTTTAGGTTATTAGTGTAATTATGACCTATTAAAATAGGCTAATAGTGTGGAAATAAGATTTTTTGTGGTATGGGAACCCATAAAGTCCAAATGGGTATTTGGTCCAATAAAGAATAATTGGGATTCGATCAAGAATAATGAACCCAAAAGTGGCACCATCTTGAGAGGGCATGTTGAGGATCCAACATTGAAAAAATCAAGGAACCTCACACTGATCTTTATAAGGTAGATACACTACTTCTAACAATGCGAATTGGTTTTGAGATAAAAACTCATTTTATCTGGTTTTCCTATCATCAAATACCATTTTGCAAACATACATAACATTTGTAAGCTAACTTTCAACAAATATATTTGACTTAGGGTTTACGTAGTCGTGAGACTATGAATTTAACTCGTAAATTATATTGAATCCACTAATAATCAAGTAACTGTCAAAGTATTAGTTTAACGACAATGGACATATACTTATTTATCTTTCTTAAAGTCAGATGTTCAAATTCCCCCATCCCAATTTATTATACTAAAAAAAAAAACAACAATCAAGCTGTAATCAAATAAGTTTTTGCGAATTCTTTGAGGGTAATTTTTATTCAAATCCATACTTCCTAATATTTTTTGTTCTTACCTATATTTATTATTATTTATTATTATTTTTTTGTTTTGAAGCAATTTTGTTCTCCAGTTGTTGCACGTTATATGCGGTGTGGCCATGCATGTTTGTCTAAGAAAGAAATTTAAGGAATGAGTTTTGTTAAAGTGAGTGCGAAGGAACGAGTCATCCAATGTTTAAGGAAAAACTAATCATACGCCACAATCGTTTAACTTCAACCACTCACTATTTTTTTTTTTTTTACAAATTTAGTTAATTAATAATATTTGAGAGAGAATCTCAACCATATTAATTTTCTCTTTGTATATAAAGAGAGTTGGATGAATTGAAATTTAAAACATTCATACCAAGCATTTCCAAGTTAGGAGATTGGCACCAAAAAAAACAAAACGAAACAAAAAAACAAACAAAGTAGAAAAGAGCAAAAGAATGGGATTGAGATCAAAGTTTGTGGCATTATTACCATTGCTGTTACTTTTGGTGTCTAATGCTAAAAGTCAATCTAGTGGTGTTTTCGACGTCACAAAGTACGGGGCCAAACCTAATGCAGATATTACTGCGGTGAGTGTACATTATTAGTTTGATGAGTCATTTTTGTTTATACAATTTGTTTTATTAAATAAAAATATATATAGGCTTTAACAAGTGCATGGAAGGAAGCATGTGCGTCGACCACTCCAAGTAAAGTGTTGATTCCAAAAGGAAGTTATCAATTAAGTCAATCCAACCTTAAAGGCCCTTGTAAAAGTTCTATTGAGCTTCAAATTGACGGGACATTACAAGCTCCAGCTCACCCAAAAGGAGATGGATTGCTCATTTTGGAATATGTTGATCGATTGACATTGTCAGGTACTGGAGTTTTGGATGGCCAAGGAAAAGGAGGTTGGGAAAAGAATGATTGCCACCTAAAAAAAATATGCACCAAACTTCCCATGGTAAATGCTTAAATTGTAATAGCTTTCTATTTTTGGCCCAATATTCATTTATAATTTAAGAACACATAATCTCAATTTAACATATGCATATTTTAACACGAGGAGTTGTTTTATTTAATAATTTGCATAAAATGATTGCAGAATTTGAAGTTCAATTTCATCACTAATTCAATAGTGAAGGGCATAACTTCATTGGATAGCAAGAACTTCCATATCAATCTTTTGGGCTGCAAGAATCTTACCTTTGACCACGTGACAATTACTGCACCAGAGAATAGTCCCAACACAGATGGAATTCACATAAGCAGCTCAGAAGCGATCAACATTCTCAATACCAAAATCGCAACCGGAGATGATTGTATATCTGTGGGAGATAGCAACAAACAAATAGCCATTAGCGATGTTACTTGCGGACCAGGACATGGAATTAGCATCGGAAGTTTGGGCAAATATAGTAAAGAAAAAGCTGTGGAAGGAGTTACAGTGAAAAAATGCAAATTGATCGGTACTACAAACGGTGTCAGGATCAAAACATGGCCAGATTCTGTCGGCGATTTCACAGCCACTGACATGCATTTTGAAGATATTGAAATGGTTCAAGTCAGCAATCCTATCATCATAGACCAAGAATATTGTCCATGGAACCAGTGCAATCGAAAGGTATGTATTAAAATTAGGCCTACTTAATTCTCAAACTTATTAACATAAAACATATTATTTTAAAAAAGTGCAAGCTTTGACTTATATATATTTCAATAATGTTTTCTTTAACGTTTAGGTTCCTTCAAAGATTAAGATCAGCAAAGTTAGTTTCAAGAATATAAGAGGAACTTCTGCCACTCCAGTCGCAGTCAAACTTGTTTGCAGTAAAAATTTTCCATGTCAAGGTGTAGAAGTTGCTAATATTGACCTCACTTACAGTGGAAACCGTGGGCCGATTACGTCTGAGTGTGCAAATGTGAATCCTACTGTTACTGGAACGCAAAACCCTCGCATATGTGCTAAACCTGCTCCTGTTAATGCTGCTCCATCAACTGACTGAATAAACTTCTAACCCATTTGTAGATGCTATTTTCAAATCTTTTTTGTTTTACCTTTTAAAACTCCTTAGGTAAGCTTCATTTAATTTAATATGCATGCTGTGATCTTGTGCATGCTCTCAATAATTGTATTTCAATATTTCTAAAGAGAAATAATTCTTTGTAGTTAATTACAAAACTTGAAAGCAATAATGCTTTCTTTAAAGTTTAATTTGTATCTTTTTCATGCGCTAATTTTCTTGTAATTCCATTCTCTGAATGATATCTTGGAGTGGTAAAGAGAGCTCTCAAATTCTTCATCGGTTGTTGATAAATAAAATTGAGGCCTAAGCCTATCAGATTATACAGTTTATTAAACTTCATCTTAAGAAACGAATCTAAAATAACGTGAAAGTGTTTGGCTGTTTATGCTTTCCTTATTTAAGAAATTATACCAAGAATAAGTTCTCCAAAAGAACCTATCCTTGTGTATTTCTAGGGTATAGTCCATCTCACAAAGCAAAACAAAGTTTACATAAGTAGGCATGTTTCCCTTTCAATCCCCAAGTTCACACAATGCACCCTTTATTTCTTAAAACTTAGATGTCACTGAATTTTCAGATGAAGAAAAATGGATGTTAATTTCTAAAAAATGTGTGTGAAAGAGGTCCAATAATATTTGATAGTCCAAAAGATACGGATGTTCCAAAGTTCAGAGACAAATTTGATGAACATATCAGTCCAATCACTTCATCAGAGATATTAATGGAGGAATCAAAAAATTCTCAATTGAATGCCTCTACTCTTGAGGAACATCTCATTGATCCTTCACCTATTAATCAACCAAGAGTGGCAGCTGAAGGAAGCAACATCCAAACAACAAACTCTCCAATCCACCTCAGGCATGATATTAGTGACCAACTATACATTGACCTTCACATTGATGACATTGAAAGCATCCAAAATACTGTAATTTGAGGAAATGAGTTGAACACCACATCAACGTCATTGGATGCAAACGGATATTCAAAACCAAGCTAAAGGAAGATGGAACGATAGAGAGATTCAAAGCAAGGTTGGTTGCTCGAGGATACAGTCAAATAGAAGGTAGTGATTTTATTGAAACATTTAGTCCAGTGATTAAACACACAACAATTTGATTGGTACTCCCCTTTGTCTTATTTCACACCTCATTACTCCAATATTTGAAATAATGATCCCATAAAATAAGTGAAATAAATTTCCATCAATTAGGCTATGATAGAATTAATGAAAAATTCCTCACCTCAAGAAATTGAGACAATATTATAATTTCTCAAATTTGTCATAGGATAGCCTTTTAATAAAAAGATTTTTTTAAAAAAGTATTAATTAAATTCATTTTTTCTTGGGATCAAAATCTCAGACTCCCAAACATATGACCCTTACCTGAACAATCTAAAAAAACGGACTCTCAGATATTTTTAGATTTCATGTGGGAATTTTGTTTAGGAAAACAGTCCTAAAAACAAGCTACTAGAAAGAAAAAATTTTGCTAGGAAACTTTATGAAATAATAGATTAATATTTAAAGGTTAAAAAAATGTAAGAAAAATTTTAAATGATTTAAAAAGAGTTATAAAAAGGATTTTAAAAAATAGATGTTTGATAAGTAAAAACATAACATAATAATAAACTAGAGAGCATATAGAGAACATATTAAAATTTTAATAAAAATATATTTGAGATCGATATCAGACTCCCAAAGAATCGACTCCTCACCTCAAGAATTTTAGAAAATCGGACTCCCAAATTTTCTAAATTTCATCGCAAATAAAAGATTAAGGATAATGACATAATAAAGACACATTAAAATAATATCATCATATAATATACTTAAAAAGTAAAATAATTAAGTACAATACTCAAAATAAAATTATAAAAAAAGAACTAAATAAGAAAATACAAAATGATAAAACTAAATAAGAAAATAACAAATAACAAATAATGAATAATGAACAAATAATAATAATAATATTTGAAATGTTAAATGATGCATTACATCTCTTTCCTTTTCTTTCAAAATAATTAAAAATAATAATGATGATGATGATGATGATGATGATGATGATGATGATAAATAAATACATGAATGAATAAATAAAATGAGTGATGAGTGGCCATCCCAACACATCACACACTTTCCAACACCACACACTACTAAAAAAATAATAAATAAATAACAACTAAATTTTTTTTTTAAACAAATTAAATCATTTAAATCCTCTTTTCTCTTTCTCTTTCAAATGTGTTTTTTTCTCTTTCTCTTTCCTTGCTTTTTTTTTACTTTACTTTCTCTTTAAAAAAAAAACAACAATAACGAAAATACCATGAAGAGGAAGAAGATGAACACAAAAGTAATAACAATAAAAGAGGAAATAGTAATAGTGATTCTTAGTGAAGGTAGAGAATGATAAATATCACATGATATTAATATAAAAATAAAAGATGGAAGATGGAAGAAATAATAGCAATAAAAATAAGTTTTTACTTATAACCTTTTATTTCACTGTACTTTTTTAGATCTAAGAGAGAAGAAAAAGGTTGAAGATTTGAATCCATAATACGAAGCCGCCCGTTGTCCGAGGTGCAGATCCTTGGGACGAATGCCCTACCAAATGCAACCTCTAACGAGCTAGAACTCTTTATGTTGTGGATTTTAAGACTTTTTTTGGGAAGGATTGGGTTGATGACTAATCTTTCTCTCTAGGGTTTTCTCTAGGGTTTGTGGTTGTATAAAAAATTCTCTAGGTTTTTTAATCAAGAAATCTCCTCCCCTATGGTTTCTCTTCAAGAAATCTCTCTTCCCCTTCTATGGTTTTTTTTTTATCAACAAATCTCCTCCCTTTTTCAAAGACCAAAAGCAACGAATTTATAGCCAACTAAAAAATATCTTCAATTAGGAAAAAATCAATCAAACTCATTTTAAAAGAAAAAACATAAAATGTTGATTAATGAGATTATTTTTTTAAAAAAAAATTTAAATACGAAAATTTCCTAAATAAAAGATTCTTCTATTAAAGAAAAAATATTTTCCCTCCTTCTACATATATATTTCCTTAATCACTAAAAAGAAAAAAAATGTTTTTCTTTATTGTTATTTTTTGGGCTCTTTTCAAAATATAGAAAAATGAGCCAAACTATTTACAAATATAGAAAAATTTTATAGTTTATCACTAATAGATCGCGATAGAATTCTATCGCTTTCTATCGCTAAGGTGATAGAATTTATTTGCTTGAGCGATAGAAAGCGATAGAATTCTATCGCGATCTATCACTGATAGACAGTAAAATTTTTCTATATTTGTAAATAGTTTGATATTTTTTCTGTTTATAGTAATTTCCCTTATTTTTTAAAGATTAATTATTAAAATTTATTTATTTATTTATTTACTAATTATTTTTTAAAACCATAATTAGCACACAATGAGAGGAAAATAAAAATAAAATAAAATAAATAGGACAAAAATAGGTGGCTAACAATCATCATAAAAACAAATTATTTAGGTAAAAAAATGGACCAGATATTTATGACATATGAACACTATAAACTCTACAGACATCTCCTATATGCAGTGGCGGATCCAAAAATTTTGTTGACGGAGTGCTTTATACTCAGTAAAGATAAAGAGTAAAGCTTGATCCTAATTCAAAATGTAAAGGGGTTGGAAGACAAATTTACCACTAGGCTAGCTAATGAAATTGAAATTATATCAGTTTTTTCTATATATATTGTATAAAGAGCATAAAATTGAGAAGGGACTCGAGTCCCTGGACCTCTACTAAATTCGCCCCTATTATAGGATTATAATTCTATAGTCAAAGTGAATAAAAGTAAGAACGGTTGAGTGCTAATCCACTTGGACTAGTTTTCACACATTTTTCTACTTTTCTATATAAGTTACACTCTTTGTTACTTGAATTTTCACTACTTTTTTTAAGTAATAATTGATCTAAAATTATCAACTATATTAATATTAACTAAATTATACTAGTTATCTAAAATTTCATCTCACATGCATTATTGTTTTATTTAGTTAATATTAGTTTAGTTGATAATTAGTGGTTAACCAAGCAACTAGAATTTAATTAGTTATTTGTTTTATTTTCTTGTACAATTATAAATACTCACTTGTGAGAATTGTAGAGAACTTTTTTTAATACTATTTGAAATAGAATTTTGTTTTTCTCAACTCTAAAGGACATAGAGCTCTTATTTGGCCACAGGTTTTGCTTAATATCTCAAATCAGGTGCATCATAAAACAAGAAAAATATAGGTAAAATAGTATTTATAAGCTTAATTTTCAAAAACTAAAAACTAAGACCTCTCGTTTGATAATCATTTGATTCTTCAATTTTGCCTTTGAAAATTAAGCTTAAAAACACTACTTCATCTATAAGTGTCTTTATTTTGTTATTTATTTTCAAAAATCAAGTTAAGTTTTGAAAAATAAAAACAATAACTTTTAAAAACTTGTTTTCTAAGAAAAAAAAATTACTAAAAATCAAATGTTTATTTTTTAAGAAATGAGAAAACTGTAGTAAGAAAATGGAAAGTAAACAAGCATAATTTTTTTAAAAAAAAAAACATAAAACTAAAATCAAAATTGCTATCAAACTATTTTAAAATAGAAAAAAAAAACAATCAAAATGTCTGTTTGAAATTTTATGACAAAATTTGTGAAACAAACCCTAAAGGAATTTTATTTATTATGTTATTTTTATTATTGGGTTGAGGACTATAGATCCCCACATATTTTTAATGAAATTGTCCATTTTGAACATAAATAGTAATGATTATTAACAAAAGTGTAAATTAATTCATTTGAAAGTTTAGACTTATTAATTAGGATCTAAAATTCAAGAGTATAAATGGATTTTTTTTCCCTTGAGAAAATAAGGAATGTAGTTTAAACTCTATAATAATATGAAAATATATATCCTCGCATCTCTAAACATAACTCCTTTATTAAATAATCTATTTTCCAATGGAATAACGCAAATAATGTACCTATTTAACTTAACACAACTTTTAAAGTAGGAAACATATGCTACTTCATTACAATCATTAAACCACACTTCGACTATGTTTTGGGAGTGATTCTAAAATGGTTAAAATTACTTTTGTCATTTTTTAAATCATTATAAAATATGTTTTTAATTATTCAAAACCAATTTTGATGATATGAAAATTGTATTTAAAAGCATAAAATTAAATATTAAATTAATTTCGAGTGATTAAAAGCATGTTTCCAAGTAATATCGAACCGAAAGAAAAAGTGATTTTAACAATTTCAAATTCACTCCCAAACATGCTCTTCATCGTGGGCACATTTCAGTTACAGATATTGTATTGGAAGACAGTCTATTAGACTGATCACCACCATTTATTGCAATGTCATTGTCTCTATTGCTCTTGAAGAACGTTGGCTCATAAGGTTCAGGCAAAGTAACCGAATAACTATTCAACATAAGAACAATGGAATGTCATTGAAGGTCTCTGATATGAAAATCCTAGTAATTTGAAAATTAGGAACCCAATTGTTGAACCCCTAACAACAAATCCCAAAACCCCCAAATCAATTGATGCCAATCTAAAGGAAAAGACTAGAATTAGATTACCTTTTGATCGAAGACCAAGAGATAAGGAGAACTAGTTCCTTACTCCAAGTTCGAACACTCCACAAGCAAGATGATCAAACTTACTTGAATGTTCTTGGCATGCAACCCTAACTCAAGAATTGCAAAAGTGGCAGAATGAACTCTGACATCTACCAGAGAATTCTTATTCAAGAAAACCCTAAAGTTCCAAAAACATCAAAACCTATTCTCAACAACCTAAAGGCAAGACTTTAAATAGCCTCCCAATAATTCATAATTCATAGTAAAATATCTAAAATAAACCTACTTAAAATGTCATTAACAAGGATAAAATTAGAAATTATTAAATTACATCAAAATTATTAAATAATAATTTGATGCCTTGGGCGATTCAAATCAGTCTCCGTCTTGGATCATCGTGAATACAAAGTAAAGCAAAATGGATGCATCTAATTACCATATTTCTTGAGTACTTGTCTTTCAAACTCGAGTCGAGTAGATCTAATGGAGTTCCATCCTTCCATAGCTTCCAAGCCTGACTACAAAAAGTAGTAGGTTTCAATAATGCATTGTTTTGGTATAGGTTTTAATTCAATTGTTATAAAGTAAAGAATTGAAAATCTTCACCTAATTGACTTACGTAGGTTATGATGTCTTCGGCAAGACCTGACAAATAAAACGTGTAGTTTTTCTTTCCATATATAATCTCCAACATCAACACTCCAAAGCTATACACATCAGATTTGATCGAGAAGTTTCCATGCATTGCATATTCTGGAGACATGTAACCGCTAAAAAAATAAACCTAATCCAGAAATGCAATTCAAAGCATTAGGTATAAGGATATAAAGTTTAGTAGTATTTTCGAAGAAAGGACGAATGATTTATAACTTACTAGGTATCAGCAATTCGACGTGTATTTCTTTGAGTTTCATCAATTTGAATAATCCTTGCCATACCAAAATCTGAAATCTTTGGATTCATTTCCTCATCTAACAAGACATTGCTAGCTTCAAGATCACGATGAATAACTCGAAGTCGAGAATCTTCATGTAAATATAACATTAATATCAAAGGCACTTCTGCCACTTCCATCGTAGTCAAGCTTGTTTGCAGTAAAAGTTTTCCATGTCAAAGTGTAGAAGTTGCTGATATTGACCTCACTTACAGTGGAAGCCAAGGGCCGATTACGTCTCAGTGTGCAAATGTGAATCCTACTGTTATTGGAACACAAAACCCTCGCATATGCGCTGAACCTGCTCCTCCTGTTGATGCTCCATCAACTGACTGAATAATCTTCTAACCCATTTGTAGTTCCTCTTTTCATAGCATTTTTATTTTACCTTTCAAAACTCTTAGGTAAGCCTCATTTAATTTAATATGCATGCTATGATCATTTGCATGATCTCAATAATTGTATTTGAATTTTTCAAAAGGGAAATAATATATCTCAAGTCTTGATAGAATCGAAGACTTTCTCGTTAATTAACTATATAAAGGTTCAAAGAAATTCTTTCTTTGAAGTTTAAATTATTGTATCTTCTTCATGGGATAAGGCCATAAGGCCATAAGGGACAACGGCACCACCAAGCTCACAATTTAGAATTGGGATTTTCAATTGTTATGGGTGATTTAATTTTAGACTGAAGAGTATAATTGATATTTAGAAATAACAAAATCAAGGAGAAGCGTGATACAAGCCGAAAACGATAACTAAAGATTAGAATTGGCCTAGGAGAAAGGGGTTGGTTTGGGCCTGGCTCTAACCAGCAAACTCGGCCCCAAGGCAAAGCCCGACCCTTGCCAAACACTTAATGGAGCAAGCTTTATGCATGCCTCGGCCCAAAGTAGTATTTTAGGCCCAACACATGGCCTAACAAAACGCTTGGCCTCGGCCTCGATCAAAAATGAAATCGAGCACGCCTCTTAGCCTAAATGGTTATCTACTTATCCTAAAGCAACTCGGAAATCCTAGAGAACACCCTAGGTCAACTTTCTCTATAAATACATCATAATGTCTTCATATGAGGCAACTTGAGTCATATCCTCAAACTCTCTAGCTTCCACATTTTTTTCCGTCTCTGACTTAAGCATTGGAATGTGTGTGGCAAACAATACACCGTTGTGCAGGTTTTATCTTTTGCATACCCTATTCTTCTCCCCTTAAAACAAATTCACTACTGGTGTCACGTGAAGGTCAGTTGCGTTCACCCTTGTCTAAAATTTGGCATCAACACCAATTATTCGCAAATTAAGCACAGGTGTTCACTAAATTGTTATTAATCAATGTTAATCCGAAATATTCTAAAACTCATTTCAGTTAAAAGAAAAATCAATTGTGAGAACGAGGGCTCGTTTTTCCCATTATTATTGTTGAAGAAAAATACATGGTGCATTTTGTTTTCATCCATTTCTAGGAAACTCACTCAATTTGTCCAATCACAATTAGTCACGTAATAATTTTTTTCTTCCGTTTTTAAAACATCAATAAATGTTTATATTTAAGTTGATGCACAAAATTGTCAATAAAAATACATTTGTTGACACAAAAGTAGGTAAATTCTGTCAAAACATTGAATTTCCAGTTTTTTAATTAGTTCATAGTATTTTATAGTCGCTCCTTATAGTAATTTAACATTAATAAAATCATTTTTATCATGTAAGAAGTCAAACAAACTTGTATGTAAAAACAATTTTTAAAAAAAATTATCAAACATTTGAGTGTTTTTATTTTAAAAAGTTTTTATCAAAAGCGTGTTAAAATAAAAATGACCTAACTAGAGAAACGTCATATGCACAAATTTATAAAATGATTACTTAAATTTTTTTAAAAAAAATCATGCATGATAGAAAAGTAAATCCTAAACCTCATTTCTCAAAACTCCCAGCAAGACATGTGTGCTTAAAAAACAATAAAATAAAGTGTAATCTATAATTCATTAAAAAATATATAAATGTAGAATTATTAAATAAAAAAATTTCCAAACAAAAATAACCATCATAAAAACATATTATTTATGTAAAAAAAATGCACCAGATACTTCTGACATATGAACTTCACAAGAATTAACGTGGAAAACTCCCAACTCGGAGAAAAACCACAGACAAAAAAATTCACTATGTGAAAAAATGTTACAATCACACAGACATATTTCTCTCTCCCGACCCCAATTACAAGAGCACTCTCTCAAAGCTTTTACACTACTCACACCTTTTTCTCACTCTCAAACTAGATAATACAAAAGGAATTTAATTAGAGTTAGCACACTAAGCTTAAAATGTTTCTAACTGGGACGAATTGAAACTAGAGGCATAGGCTCCTCTTATACGCTTGGAGTCTATCCTCATTCTTCAATTTAACCAATGTGGGACAACTGCACTTCTAATATTTTGTCAAAAACCCAATAAATTCCACTTTGGCAAGATATTTTAAGAATCCACAACTTCTGCAACATCCATTGTCTTCATCGACAATCATAATTCTCAACTTAGAGAACAATAGCCTACTCCACCACAAAGAGTAGACCACTTAGAATACCACCTTCCAAGATTTACCTTTTTCGTCACATGCCGATAAAACTTGCTGATATTTATTGTGCAACTTCCACCTACTTGGCTCGCCTGGAAGTTCTTCAGTCATCGACATAACTTCCACCACACACCTTGCATAACCGCCAAGTCAATGGTCGTGTGCAAACTTGTAGAACCGCTAACATCACATCCTCTATCATAGTCAAGCGGACATACCACGAGGATGATTTCTGTCTTCTTCAGAGGAAATCACCGTCTCCCCTGGCGAGAAAGACAACGTCAGCATCTAATCTAAAGCCCTTTGACGAACCTGCTCTATTTTTCATGTGCTCAGACTGTCCGCATCCCCAGCAGTCTATCTTCTGCTCGAAGACTCTCTTCTTTGAACCTCTATTGGATCACTAAACTGCACTAGAACACCATCATCACTTAACTTGCACTTGTGTAACTCATATTATATTAACACATCCTTGACTTACTCTTGCCCCAAGCCAAAGTAGATCCTTCCATCAAATTTCTTCACATCAAACTTTACTGAACTCATAAATCTTGACATATCTGCTTCTCTTCCTGGCAAAACAACAAATAGTGATAACTCACACTATTCATAAATACCGCATACTGTTTCAATAATTCTGTTCTGATGTGGAAGGTCAGATAATGCTGCAACCTCAGAGCATACTCAAAAATTCAAGAAACTCCGAACCTACATCTCTGATACCATTTGTTGGGAAAACCTCCCACTTCTACCGCAGGAATAAGTAGGAAAAATAACTGAGAAATTAAAAGAAAGCAGTAAAACTGGAAACACAAGAATTAACGTGGAAAACTCCAAACTCCGGAAAAACCACGGATAAGAAAAATCCACTATGTGAAAAATTGTTACAATCACACAAAAATGTTTCTCTCTCCTACCCTAATTACAAGAGCACTCTCTCAAAACTTTTACACTACTCACACCTTTTTCTCACTCTCAAATTACATAATACAAAAGGAATTTAATTAGAGTTAGCACACTAAGCTTAAAGTGTTTCTAACTGAGACGAATTGAAACTAGAGGCATAGGCTCCTTTTATAGGCTTGGAGTCTACCCTCATTCTCCAATTTAACCGATGTGTGACAACTATACTTCTAATATTTTCCCAAAAACCCAACACTAATCCACTTGGACTAGTTTTAACACATTTTTCTACTTTTCTATATAAGTTACACTCTTTGTTACTTGAATTTCCACTACTTTTTTAAGTAATAATTGATCTAAAATTATCAACTATATTAATATTAACTAAATTATACTAGTTATCTAACTTTCATTTTACATGCATGATTGTTTTATTTTGTCAATATTAGTTTATTTGATACTTTAAGATTAATTAGTGGTTAACCAAGAAACTAGAATTTAATTACTTATTTGTTTAATTTTCTGGTAAAATTATAAATAGCCACTTGTGAGAATTGTAGAGAACTTTTTTTTAATACTATTTGAAATAGAATGTTGTTCTGGAAGAACTTTTCTCAACTATAAAGGACGTAGAGCGCTTATTTGTCCATAGATTTTGCATAATCTCTCAAATTAGGTGCATCGTATAAAACAAGAAAAATATAGGTGAAAGTAGTGTTTATAAGGTTAATTTTAAAAAGCTAAAGATTTTTCGATTTTGTCTTTGAAAATTAAGCTTATAAGCACTACTACTTTTCTATAAGTGTCTTTATTTTGTTATTTATTTTAAAAAACCAAGCTAAGTTTTGAAAAATAAAAATAATAACTTTTAGAAACTTGTTTTTTAAGAAAAAAATTACTAAAAAATCAAAGATTTATTTTTTAAGAAATGAGAAAATTATAGTAAGAAAATTGAAAGGAAACAAACATATTTTTTTTTTAAAAAAAAAAGAAACATAAAACAAAAATCTTAAACGTTTTGTAACTGTTTTTGGTTTTCTATTTTTTATAAACATATTTTGTAATAATTTTTTAGTTTTCTATTTTTTTATTAATTGAAAAACTAAAATCGTGTTTGTAATGGTGTCTTTTCTTTTTACTTTAAAAATTCAAAATAAGTTTAGATGACATTTTTAGTTTTATATCTTTTTATAAAAATAAAATCAAACATTTTGTGCAATATTTTTCCATCTTATATATATAATTATAAGATAATATCTTTATTTTTCTAAAAGAAAAATCTATATTGATAAAAATAATATTAATATTTTTAATTACATTGATTAATCACGAATAAAATGAAAAAAAATAAAAATAAGCATATCGGCAAAATACATAAAAAAAGAATTTATTGTATAAGAGAAAACTATAAGGAAAAAAGAAAACAATGAAAATAATTAATGTGATGGAAGTGTAATACTAGAAAATATTTTCAATATTATTTAGCATATAGAAAGTAGAAATCATTTTTAATAAAATGAAAATTAAATATTAAATAAAATGTAAAAACAGTGCAGGCACTGGGTCTTGAACCTATGCACTGATGGTTAGAGAAGACAATTACATGGACAGGAAAACATATGTTATTACACTGCAGAACATATTAAAATGTACTAAAAAAAAAAAAAACAGAAATTTTGTTCAAAACGTATGCATTTGAGCACCTGATTTTTTGAGTAACTATCTCTCAAACTTGGGTCTAATAATTAATCTAATAATGTTCCATCTGTCCATAGCTTCCAAGCCTGAGCAAAAAAGAAAAAACACAAGATTTAAGAGTTCAAGTTTAGATCATTGCTAGGTTTAACTTAACTGTTAAAGAGTAAGGATCTTTTACTTACATAGGTTAAAATGTCTTCTGCGAAATATGTCTAGTAAAAGGCGTTGTTTTTCTTGCACTTAAAACTTCGAAGACTAAGGAGAAATTACCAAAAATGGGACAGATTTGAGGGGAGTTCTAGGATGAGTTTTCAAAATAAAGACATCTAGGACAAATAAGCATATAAAATGTCTATTATGCCTCTTTAGTGATAAAACCTCTAAATTTTCAATAGTAGCTATATGCGTGAAGACCCATCTCGCCAGAACTATCAATTACTCCAGCGACGGCGACTTCACGGTGGTGTATGATGGCAACAGCGATTATCCATTTAATGGCAACGGTGATTATGTGCCCTGCCAATGAAATTAACGTGAGGTGGAGCTCGTTGGCGACAAAACACAGAAAATAAGATAGATAAGAAAAAAATGAGATGGGAATTGATCTGTGGCTGCCATTGGAGAGTCAAAGAGGTAAAAGGTAGAAGGAAAAAAAAATGAATAAAAAAACCTGGTGTGCGTCTGCAACAAAAATGGAAGAGGGAGAAAGCATATTTTTTTAAATACTTTTTATTGATTTGGAATTCCATTAAAATTTGTTGGATTCGAAATAAAATCTAGAATTTCAATTCATTCTCAATCTTTAAAATATAATTTTTTTTTCCAAAATAAAAAAACAATATAACAATTTAAAAAAACACATTGAATTTCTCATCTTCCAAAATTATAAGAAAAAAATAATAAAAGTATTTGGAGTTGGGCATTTAATATTTGGAGATGTTGGAAGGTAGTTGTGAGATTATTTTTTAAAAAAAAAAAATAAAAAAATAAAAAATAAAAAAAAGGCTAAAAAACTTGTTGCCGAATGTTGCGAGATGCTACAAGATATAAAAGTAGTACTTACAAAACTAGCTAAAAATGTCCATATCCATCCTAAATCACCTAAAATACATATAAAAATAAGTTAGAATTGAGTTTTTCAAGTTTATAAGTTGTTGCGAGATGCTGAGAGATGTTACAAGATAAAAAATAGTACTTATAAAACTAGTTAAAAAAATGTCTATATCCGTCCTAAAATACATAGAAAAATGAGTTAGAATTGAGTGTTTCAAGTTTGGAAGTTGTTGCGAGATGTTGCAAGATAAAAACTAGTACTTACAAAACTAGCTAAGAAATGTCCATATCCATCATGAACCACCTAAAATACATATAAAAGTGAGTTAGAATTGAATGTTTCAAGTTTGAAAGTTGTTGCAAGAATAGATTACTAGACTAAAAATATTGAGGTTTGTTCAAATCTATGAAATGATGGATGTTTTCCATCTCCTCCTCCTTAATTAGGTTTTTCTTCTCTCCATGGATTTGGTAATTTGTGTACATTTGTAGGGATATGCCACAAAATATTGTTGTATTTTTTTTTTTTGAATCGTTTTTTTATATTTAATGTCTTATTCATTATTTTAGGACTTATTTCAATCTTTATTTATCAATCAAGAGTATTGAAACAACTTTCAAACTTGAAACTCTCTATTTGAAATAATTTTTATAGGTGTTTTAGGTGATTTATGGTGGATATAGACCTTTGTTTGTTAGTTTTTTAGCTATTATTTTTTATCTCGCAACATCTCGCAACAATTTAAAACATTGCGAGATAAAAAAAACAGTAGCTGATAAACTATTTAAAACATGTCTAAACCCACCCTATATCACCTAAAACACATATAAAAAAAATTGCGAATTTAGCGTTTTAAGTTTGGAAGTTGGAAAGTTGTTGCGAGGTATGTTGGGAGATGTTGTGACATAAAAAATAGTACCTAAAAAACGAGCTAAAAAATGTCAATAGTCATCCTAAATCACCTAGAATACATATAAAAGTGAGTTAGAATTGAGTGTTTCCAGTTTGGAAGTTGTTGCAAGATGCTGCGAGATGTTGCGACATAAAAAATAGTACATAAAAAACTAGCTAAAAAATGTTCATGCTCACCCTAAATCACCTAAAACACATATAAAAGTGAGTTAAAATTGAGTGTTTCAAGTTTGGAAGTTATTGCAAGATGATGCGAGATAAAAATAGTACCTAAAAAATTAGCTAAATGATGTTCATGCTCATCCTAAATCACCTAAAACACATATAAAATTGAGTTAGAATTTAGTGTTTCAAGTTTGGAAGTTGTTGCGAGATGTTGCGATATGCTACAAGATAAAAAATAGTACCTAAAAAACTAGTTAAAAATGTTCATATCCATCCTAAAGCACCTAGAATACATATAAAAGTGAGTTAGAATTGAGTTTTTCAAGTTTGGAAGTTGTTGCGAGATGCTGCGAGATATTGCAAGATAAAGAACAATACCTAAAATTATTAGCTAAGAATGTTCATACTCATCCTAAATCACCTAAAGCACATATAAAAGTGATTTAGAATTGAGTGTTTCTAGTTTGGAAGCTGTTGCGAGGTATTTTGCAAGATAAAATACAGTATTAAGAAAATTAGCTAAAAAATGTTTATACTCATCTTAAATCACCTAAAACACATACAAAAGTGAGTTAGAATTGAGTATTTTAAGTTTGGAAGTTTTGTTGCAAGATTGCGAGATGCTGCGAGATGTTGCGAGATAAAAAAAATATTATCTAAAAGGTAGCTAAAAAAAAATGTTCATATGCATCCTAAATCACCTGAAATACATATAAAAGTGAGTTAGAATAGAATGTTTTAAGTTTGGAAGTTGTTGCAAGATGGTGCGAGATGTTGCGAGATAAAAAAAAAGATTTCAAAAACTAGTTAAAAAATGTCCATATCCATCCTAAATTACATAAAAGATCTATAAAGAGAGAAAAACTAAATTGTACAAATAGGGGAAAAAAACTTAACCTAACTCAACCTCAAATATGAATGTGAGTTAATCTAAAAATCTATAACAATAAAAAAATCATAAAAACTTACCACAAAAAAATGAGATTGGGAGAATGTTGAGAGAATATAAATTAGAAAGAAGTTAGAGAGAAGTTAGAGAAAAGATAAGAGAGAATGGAGAAAGTCACCAAATGTGTGTTTTTAATAACAAAAAGTTGCTTTTCTCACTTAAGGACATAATGGACATTTCACATCCCATTTGTCCTAGAAGTCTTTCTTTTAAAAAGTAATCCCAAAACTCTTTAGTCCCCTTAAAAATGTCCTATTTTTGGCAATTTCCCAAGACTAAAGGTGCTTTTTGGTTGTGGAAAAAAAAGGTATTTTTCAAAAATGTATTTTCTTTTAAACACATAAAAATTGTTTAGAATTTAAACGCTTGCAAGCTTGGTTTTTTTTTTTTTCTTTATATATATACATAAGTTTGTTCGGTTTGTTCTCCACCAAAAGTGTTTATACTAATGTCAAAAATTACCATAAACAACTATTAAATACTATAAACTAATTATGTTAAAATCACACATTAATTTCATTACTTTTTTTTTGTATAAAAATAGAATATTGTTAGGAAAATTTTCACAGATATAAAAAATGTCAAACTATTTACAAAAAATAACAAAAAAAAAAAAAAAAACATTGATAGATATTGATAGTCTTCTATCAGCATCTATCAATGATATACTTCTATTATTTCTATCACTGATAGACTCTGATAGACTTCTATCAGCGTCTATCACAACTATGTAAAAATTTTAAATAATTTTTCTTATTTTTCTATTTTTAAAAATTCCTCATATTATTATGGGCAATTCAACTTTAGAAGCAGATCTATCTTGAAATTTAAATATATAATAGAAATAATAATAATTTAATCTCCGACAACAATACATAAATAATATAATAATCTTTCCTAGACATATACAAATATCAACTAAACATAAGAACTTATGCAATTGAATCACGTTCTTCATTTATTTCCATTTCCTTTTCTTTAAATTAATTACCATTGCTAATTCCTATTTTGTAAAATCAAATCATAGATCAATTGTCATTGTCTGTGATCCAGTAAAATCAAGATCCTTCCTTCTATTTTCTTCAACATGCGTGTAGTTCTTTATATATACAACAGTATTGTACTGGATGGCTCAAGAAAATAGAGTCGATTCTGAGTGAAATTGAAAAGAAGAATTTTTTATGTTATCAGAGTCCATAAAACCTAAACGGATATTCGTTTCAATAAAAAAGAAATTGAGATTTAATCAAGAATGGTGAATCAAAAAGAGGCACCATTTTGAGGGGCGTATTAAAGATCCACATTAGAAAAATCAAGAGACCTCACACTCTTTGTACGATAGATGAGCTACTCTTCTCATTGTTAATTAGTTTTGAGATGAAATCTAATTTGTTTAATAATCATATCATCAAATACCAATTTATGAAGATATATAACATTTGGTAAGATAATTTTAGCAAACATTTTGACAAAGTAGTTAAATGAGACTATAAATTTAACTCAGTAAATTAATATTAAGAATGTGAGAGAGGAATTTGAGGTTGAATTAAATATCAATCGTTTATATATATATATATATATATATATATATATATATATATATATATATATACACGTGTGTGTTGGAAAACTGTGCACTATGCGTTCAACGCAAGGTGGTCAACGTGGCCAACGCTTGATGGTCAAGCCTGATACTCAACGCCCTACGATGAACTTGTGTTGGACGCCTGCCCGCCTGCTATGCGATGAACCTGCAAATAATCCGCGACACTCTCTTTAAGACGTGCTCGCACTTCTCGCACTTCTGGATGATTGTCATGTCGTCCAGGATAACACTGTGATTCGTTGCTCAGGAAAGGATGTTAAAAGAAATTAATAACGATGCGCGTGTGGAGAAGTCACCAAGCCCACCATTAGGTATCTCCTCACCGTTTCCAAGACATGGGTACCCCTTGCAACCCAAGTCCATCACTAAAGGAAATTGTATATAAAGTGAGGTCCTAATGCTAAACTAAGTCACGTGGGATTCTCACTATTCCAAAAACTCAATTTTTTATTTTGTTTTAAAATCCTTTTCTAATATTTTTCCACAAACGAAATATATATATATATATATATATATATATATATATATATATATATATATAATTGTTATTAGATGGAACCTAGATGATGACCAAAAAAAAAAAAAACAATCAAGCCGTTAATTATTTTTTGTGAATTCTTTGAGAGTAATTTTTATTCAAATTCATACTTCCTAATATTTTTTGTTCTTACCTATATTTATTATTATTATTATTATTTTAAGCAATTTTGTTCTCCAGTTGTTGCACATTATACGCGGTGTGGCCATGCATGTTTGTCTTAGAGAAATTTAAGGAATGAGTTTTGTTAAAGTGAGTGCAAAGGAACGAGTCATCCAATGTTTAAGGAAAAACTAATCATACGCCATAATCGTTCAACTTCAACCACTCACTATTTTTTTTTTTTTTTTACAAATTTAGTTAATTAATAATATTTGAGAGAGAATCTCAACCATATTAATTTTCTCTTTGTATATAAAGAGGGTTGGATGAATTGAAATTTAAAACATTCATATCAAGCATTTCCAAGTTAGGAATTGGCACCAAAAAACAAAACAAAACAAAACAAAAAAAATAAGCAAAGTAGAAAAGAGCAAAAGAATGGGATTGAGATCAAAGTTTGTGGCATTATTACCATTGTTGTTATTGTTGGTGTCTAATGCTAAAAGTCAATCTAGTGGTATTTTCGATGTTACAACGTATGGTGCCAAACCTAATGCAGATATTACTGCAGTAAGTATACATTATTAGTTTGATTAGCCATTTTAGTTTATATAAAATCTTTTCATTAAATGAAATGATTTAATTTGTAGGCCTTAGCAAGTGCATGGAAGGAAGCATGTGCGTCGACCACTCCAAGTAAAGTGTTGATTCCAAAAGGAAGTTATCAATTAAGTGAATCCAACCTTAAAGGACCTTGTAAAAGTTCTATTGAGGTTCAAATTGAAGGAACATTACAAGCTCCAACTGACCCAAAAGGAGATGGGTTGCTCATTTTGGAATATGTTGATCAACTAACATTGTCAGGTACTGGAGTTTTGGATGGCCAAGGAAAAGCAGGTTGGGAAAAGAATGATTGCCACCTAAAAAAAATATGCACCAAACTTCCCATGGTAAATGATTAAATTGTAATAGCTTTCTATTTTTGGCCCAATATTCATTTATAATTGAAGAACACATAATCTCAATCAACATATTCATATTTTAACATGAAGAGTAGTTTTATTTAATAATTTGTATAAAATAATTGCAGAATTTGAAGTTCAATTTCATCACTAATTCAATAGTGAAGGACATAACTTCATTGGATAGCAAGAACTTCCATATCAATCTTTTGGGCTGCAAGAATCTTACCTTTGACCACGTGACAATCACTGCACCAGAGAATAGTCCTAACACAGATGGAATTCACATAAGTAGTTCAGAAGCGATCAACATTCTCAATACCAAAATCGCAACTGGAGATGATTGTATATCTGTGGGAGATAGCAACAAACAAATAGCCATTAGTGATGTTACTTGCGGACCAGGACATGGAATTAGCATCGGAAGTTTGGGAAAATATAGCAAGGAACAAGCTGTGGAAGGAGTAACAGTGAAAAAATGCAAATTAATCAGTACTACAAACGGTGTCAGGATCAAAACATGGCCAGATTCTGTTGGCGAATTCCCAGCCACTGACATGCATTTTGAAGATATTGAAATGGTTAATGTTAGCAATCCTGTTATCATAGACCAAGAATATTGTCCATGGAACCAATGCAACCCAAAGGTATGTATTAAAATTAGGCCTAATTAATTTTCAACTTATTAACTCAAGAACATATTATTTTAAAAAGGTGCAATTTTTTACTTATATATCTTTCAATAATGTTTCCTTTAACGTTTAGGTTCCTTCAAAAATTAAGATAAGCAAAGTTAGTTTCAAGAATATCAAAGGCACTTCTGCCACTCCCGTCGCAGTCAAGCTTGTTTGCAGTAAAAGTTTTCCATGTCAAGGTGTAGAAGTTGCTGATATTGACCTCACTTACAGTGGAAGCCAAGGGCCAATTACGTCTCAGTGTGCAAATGTGAATCCTACTATTACTGGAACACAAAACCCTCGCATATGCGCTGAACCTGCTCCTCCTGTTGATGCTCCATCAACTGACTGAATAATCTTCTAACCCATTTGTAGTTCCTCTTTTCATAGCATTTTTATTTTACCTTTCAAAACTCTTAGGTAAGCCTCATTTAATTTAATATGCATGCTATGATCATTTGCATGATCTCAATAATTGTATTTGAATTTTTCAAAAGGGAAATAATATATCTCAAGTCTTGATAGAATCGAAGACTTTCTCGTTAATTAACTATATAAAGGTTCAAAGAAATTCTTTCTTTGAAGTTTAAATTATTGTATCTTCTTCATGGGATAAGGCCATAAGGCCATAAGGGACAACGGCACCACCAAGCTCACAATTTAGAATTGGGATTTTCAATTGTTATGGGTGATTTAATTTTAGACTGAAGAGTATAATTGATATTTAGAAATAACAAAATCAAGGAGAAGCGTGATACAAGCCGAAAACGATAACTAAAGATTAGAATTGGCCTAGGAGAAAGGGGTTGGTTTGGGCCTGGCTCTAACCAGCAAACTCGGCCCCAAGGCAAAGCCCGACCCTTGCCAAACACTTAATGGAGCAAGCTTTATGCATGCCTCGGCCCAAAGTAGTATTTTAGGCCCAACACATGGCCTAACAAAACGCTTGGCCTCGGCCTCGATCAAAAATGAAATCGAGCACGCCTCTTAGCCTAAATGGTTATCTACTTATCCTAAAGCAACTCGGAAATCCTAGAGAACACCCTAGGTCAACTTTCTCTATAAATACATCATAATGTCTTCATATGAGGCAACTTGAGTCATACCCTCAAACTCTCTAGCTTCCACATTTTTTTCTGTCTCTGACTTAAGCATCAGAGTGTGTGTGCAAACAGTACACCGGTGTGCAAGTTTTATCTTTTTCAGTCTCATATGAGGTAAATGTTTATATTTAAGTTGATGCACAAAATTATCAATAAAAATAAGGGACAACGTTTGAATTTCTAATTTTTTTATTAGTTCATAGTATTTTATAGTCGCTTTTTATAGTAATTTAACATTAATTGTCGCCACGTGCCCAAGACGACGTGGCCGACGTCCTTAAAAAGAGTTAGTTTTAAAAGAAAATAAAAAGAAGTCGCCACCAATCTTTTTTACGATGTGATTGGACACCAAAATAAAGTAAATAATTTTTGAGTAAAAATCAATAAAAAGAAGGTCTGCGAAAAGTAAGTTGGGTTCGGGAGTCGTTTGTGTATGGGGAAGGTGTTAGTACCCCACAACACCCGTTTAGAAAATGGTGGCAAAATTTTAAATCTTAATTAAAAATTATTTTTTAAAGAACTCATTTGGGGAAGAAAAAGTTTTAAAATAAATGTCTTATTTCACCCTTCATTGTTTGAAATAATGATCCCATAAAATAAGTGGAATATATTTCCATCAATTAAGCTACACTTGAATTAACGAAAAATTTCTCACCTCAAGAAATTAAGAAAATATTTCAATTTCTCAAATCCATGAATAGCCTTTTAATAAAAGGATTTTTTTTAAAAAAAAATTAATTAAATTCATTTTTTCTTGGGATCAAAATCTCGGACTCTCAAAGATATGATCCCTCACCTCAAGAATCTAAAAAAACGGACTCCAAGATATTTCTAGATTCCATCGTGGAATTTTTTTTTTAAGGAAAACGGTCCTAAAAACAAGTTATTAGAAAAAAAAATTGATTAGGAAACCTTATGAAATAATAGATTAATTTTTTTTTAAGGTTAAAAAAACAAAAGGTTGTAAGAAAAATTTAAATGATTTGAAAAGAGTTATAAAAAGAATTTAAATAAAAAATTAGATAAATTTCAAATAGAAATCAAAACATAACATCACGATGAACTATATAAAATATATTAAAATTTTAATAAAAATATATTGGAGATCGATCTTGGACCCTCAAAGAATCGACTTCTCACCTCAAGAATTTTAGAAAATTAGACTCCCAAATTTTCTAAATTCCATCGTGGGAATTTAGTTTTTAAAAAAGACGCAAATAAAAGTTAAGGATAATGACATAATAAACATAATAAAGACACATTAAAATAATATCACCATATAATACTTAAAAAGTAAAATAATTAAGTACAATACTCAAAATAAAATTATAAAAAAACTAAATAAGAAAATAACAAATAACAAATAATGAATAATGAATAATGAATAAATAAATAAATAATACTAATAATATTTGAAATGTTAAATGATGCATTACATATCTTTCCTTTTCTTTCAAAATAATTAAAAATACTAATAATGATAATGATAAATGAATAAATAAATAAAAAGAGTGATGGGTGGCCACCCATCCCAACACATCACACACTTTCTAACACCACACACTACCTAAAAAAAATAATAAATAACAACTAAAATTCTTTTTTAAAAAAAAAAAATTAAATCTTTTAAATCCTCTTTCTCTTTCTCTTTCAAATGTTTTTTCTTTTTTTTTTTCTCTTTCTCTTCCCTTACTTTTTTTTTTTACTTTACTTTCTTTTTAAAAAAAATAAAACAACAATAACGAAAATATCATGAAGAGGAAGAAGATGAACACAAAAATAATAAAAATAAAAGAGAAAATAGTAATAGTGAGTCTTAGTGAAGGTAGAGAATGATAAATATCACATGATATTAATATAAAAATAAAAAATGGAAGATGGAAGAAGTAATAGCAATAAAATAAGTTTTTTCTTATAATCTTTTCTTTCTCTCTACTTCTTTAGATCTAAGAGAGAAGAAAACGGTTGACGGTTTGAATCCATAACACGAAGCCGTCCGTTGTCCGAGGTGCAGATCCTTGGGACGAATGCTCTACCGAATGCAACCTCCAACGAGCTAGAACTCTCTTGTGTTGTGGATTTTTAGACTTTTTTTGAAAGGATTGGGTTGATGACTGGTCTTTCTCTCTATGATTTTCTCTAGGGTTTGTGGTTGTGTAGAAAAAATTATCTACGTTTTTTTATCAAGAAATCTCCTCCCCTAGGGTTTCTCCCCAAGAAATCTCTCTTTCCCTTCTATGGTTTTTTTTTTTTTTTTTATCAACAAATCTTCTCCGCTAGGGTTTCTCCTAAGAAATCTCTCTTCCTCCTATGGTTTTTTTATCAACAAATCTCTCTCCTCTTCAAACACCAAAAGCAACGAATTTATAGCCAAAAAAATATCTCCAATTAGGAAAAGATCAATCAAACTTGTTTTAAAAAGAAAAAAAAATAAATTTGATTATGAGAATATTCTTTCAAACATTTTAATACAAAAATTTCTTAAATAAAAGATCTTTCTAAAATATTTTCCCTCCTCTTTTTTATTTTTTATTACTAATATATTTTATTAAAGATTAATTATTAAAAATATTTTATTTAATTATTCACTTATTATTTTTTAAAACCAAAATTAGCACACAATGAGAAAGAAATAAAAATAAAATAAAACAAATAAGACAAAAATAGGTGACTACATTAATAAAATCACTTTTATCATGTAAGAAGTTAAACAAACTTGTATGTAAAAAACAATTTTGAAAAAAAATTGTCAAACATATGAGTGTTTTTATTTTAAAAAGTTTTTATCAAAAGCGTGTTAAAATAAAAATGACTTAACTAGAGAAACGTCATATGCACAAATTTATAAAATAATTACTTAAATTTAAAAAAAATTATGCATGATCGAAAAGTAAATACTAAACCTCATTTCTTAAAACTCCCAACAAGACATGTGTGCTTAAAAAACAATAAAATAAAGTGCAATCTATAGTTCATTAAAAAATATATATATGTAAAATTATTGAATAAAAAAATTTCCAAATAAAAATAACCATCATAAAAACATATTATTTATGTAAAAAAAAAAAAAGAAAAATTTTTAAAGATAGAAAAAATGTCAAACTATTTACAGAAAATAGCAAAAAAACACTGATAGACATTAATAGACTTTTATCAGCATCTATTAGTGATAGACTTCTATCATTTCTATCACTGATAGATCCTGATAGACTTCTATTAGTGTCTATCACAACTATCTAAAAATTTTGCTAACTTTTATAAATAGTTTTCCTCATTTTTCTATTTTTAAAAATTCTCCTAAAAAAATTGCACCAGATACTTCTAACATATGAACTTAGCACCACAAACACCTAAAACATAGATATATGAACTCAACTGAGCGCGTCAAACATCTCCTACATGATTATAATTCTATAGTCAAGTGAATAAATGTAAGAAGAACGATTGAGTGCTAATTGTTGGAAAAAACCTCCCATTTCTACCATAGGAATAAGTAGGAAAAATAACTGACAAATTAAAAGAAAGCAGTAAAACTGGAAACACAAGAATTAACATGAAAAACTCCCAACTCGGAGAAAAACTACGGACAAGAAAAATTCACTATGTGAAAAATTGTTACAATCACACAGAAATGTTTCTCTCTCCCGACTTCAATTACAAGAGCACTCTCTCAAAGCTTTTACACTACTCACACCTTTTTCTCACTCTCAAACTAGAGAATACAAAAGGAATTTAATTAGAGTTAGCACACTAAGTTTAAAGTGTTTCTAACTGGGACGAATTGAAACTAAGGCATCGGCTCCTTTTATAGGCTTGGAGTCTATCCTCATTTTTTCATTTAACCGATGTGGGACAACTGCACTTCTAATATTTTGCCAAAAACCCAACAAATTTCACTTTGGCAAGATATTTTAACAATCCACAGCTTCTGCAACATCCATTGTCTTCACCGACAATCATAATTCTCAACTCAGAGAACTATAACCTACTCCACCACAAAGAGTAGACCACTTGGAATACCACCTTCCAAGATTTACATTTTTCGTCACATGCCGATAAAACTTGCTGCTATTTATTGTGCAACTTCCACCTACTTAGCTCACCTAAAAGTTCTTCAACCATCGACATAACTTCCACCACACACCTTGCATAACCGCCAAGTCAATGCCCGTGTGCAAACTTGTAGAACTGCTAACATCACATCATCTATCATGGTCAAGCGGACATACCACGAGGATGATTTTTGTCTTCTTCAGAGGAAGTCACCGTCTCCCCTGGCGAGAAAGACAACGTCAGCATCTGATCTAGAGCCCTTTGACGAACCTGCTCTGTTTTTCATGTGCTCAGACTGTCCGCATCCCCAACAGCCTATCTTCTGCTCAAAGACTCTCTTCTTTGAACCTCTACTGGATCACTAAACTACACAAGAACCCCATCACCGTTTAACTTGCACTTGTGTAACTCATATTGTATTAACAATTCCTTGACTTGCTCTTACCCCAAGCCAAAGTAGATCCTTCTATCAAAATTCTTCACATCAAACTTTACTGAACTCATAAAGCTTGACATATCTGCTTCTCTTCCTGGCAAAACAACAAATAGTGACAACTCACACTATTCACAAATACCGCAACTTGTTTCAAGAATTCTTTTCTGATGTGGAAGGTTAGAAAATGCTGCAACCACAAAGCATACTCAGAAATTCAAGAAACTCCGAACCTACATATCTGATACCACTTGTTGGGAAAAACTTCCCACTTCTACCGCAGGAATAAGCAGGAAAAATAACTGAGAAATTAAAAGAAAGCAGTAAAACTGGAAACACAAGAATTAACGTGGAAAACTGATAACTTGTAGAAATACAAGTTATTCTATTCTTTTCTTTAAAACAATTAGAGAAATTCACAAGGAAATGACAGAAATATGATATAAATCTTAGCAAATAAGCATACTTTGCGATCAGATATTTACAAATGCCATAAAATGAGAATTCACGAAAATTTCTTTGTTTCAACGCAGGAATAAAGAGAAAAAGTACAAAAGCTGAAGAACTGCTGAAACCATGATCGCATAATCATAGAAGAGGCGACCAACATGTTACAAAATGAACTACGCGATGAACGCAAAAGGTCTGACACGCTCAGGCGACGACTGTCAAATCCACAGAACAAGTTGGTAGCTGATGAGACGGATTCATGGCAGAGCCAATGCACTTGTGACAAAGCAAGCGGCGCAGCAGGGCATGGAATTTAATGCATGTGTCAGGAAATCATTAGAGAGAAGTTATATTTGACGCTTATAAATAGTCAGCTCAAAAACTGAAGAAGGGGTTGGTTGAATCAAGAGATCAGCTTCCCCAAGAGAGTGAAGAGCATCGCCATTATCAACTCCTCAAGTTTTTCTCTGCAAAATTCTGAATACAAAGTTCAGAATTCTTCTTAGAAAAACAAGAGCCATATTCAACCTTGAAGTATCATCATCAAACAGCCATTCAAAAGCCAGCGAGATCAAGAGATTGACTCAACGGCCCGATATCTTGTATCTGTATTCTGAATTGATTTTGAGAGATTTCTTATTCAAATATTAATACAAGTCCATATGTTTCATTCATCTACTTGCTTGTTTGCATGTTATTCTTTTTGATATGTTGGAAGATCTATTTAAAGTGTTAATCTATGTATATTTTATGGTTTTACTAGTTAATGCATCATTAATCCTTGCTTTAAACTATTGAGAGATACGTTTAAGCTTGAGTTCTTTCCTGAGAGGGTAAAGAAAGTGTAAAAAGCATTGAGTAGTGAGAATTAACATCTTAGAGATAAGGTGATACGTTTAACAAGTCAGTCATCGCATGCACCTTAGAGATAAGGAAAAGTGTGGGTTATGAACCGACAGGTTGCTACAAAATTATATGATTGACACCGCGAATCTTGCGTAGACGCATGCTGTAGAAATTCTAGACTATTATTAAGGTTATTTTCAAACGTCCTCGCATGATATTTGAATAGAGAAATATTTCATTGACAGCCACCATATGCCCCTTTGCTCGCTTAACTCTCTTGTATTGTAATTACATTTTAGGATAGTTATAACCTCTTCCACCTTTGTATAAACATTCATCGCATAGTTATCACCCCAAGGTTAAATTCAAAAAAGCATAAAAGTCCCTAAGTTCAACCTGGATTCACCAGGTTTCTGATTTGAATTTACACTTGGATTCAAGTTAGATAAAGCTTGTATTCATCGCATGACATTACACATATCAGCCAATTTGTGGAGTATCATATTTATGCATTGCACTTTATGAACGCAACAAAAACTCCCAACTCCGAGAAAAACCACGGACAAAAAAAATCCACTATGTGAAAAATTGTTACAATCACACAGAAATGTTTCTCTCTCCTGGCCCCAATTACAAGAGCACTCTCTCAAAACTTTTACACTACTCACACTTTTTTCTCACTCTCAAACTAGAGAATACAAAAGAAATTTAATTAGAGTTAGCACACTAAGTTTAGAGTGTTTCTAACTGGGACAAATTGAAACTAGAGGCATAGGCTCCTTTTATAGGCTTGGAGTCTACCCTCATTCTTCAATTTAACCGATGTGGGACAATTACACTTCTAATATTTTTCCAAAAATCCAATATTAATCCACTTGGACTAGTTTTAACACATTTTTCTACTTTTCTATATAAGTTACACTCTTTGTTACTTGAATTTTCACTACTTTTTTAAGTAATAATTGATCTAAAATTATCAACTATATTAATATTAACTAAATTATACTAGTTATCTAAATTTCATTTTACATGCATGATTGTTTTATTTTGTTAATATTAGTTTATTTGATACTTTAAGATTAATTAGTGGTTAACCAAGCAACTAGAATTTAATTACTTATTTTTTTAATTTTCTTGTAAAATTATAAATAGCCACTTGTGAGAATTGTAGAGAACTTTTTTAATACTATTT
Organism: Lagenaria siceraria; assembly: GCA_002890555.2. Lineage (NCBI taxonomy): Eukaryota > Viridiplantae > Streptophyta > Magnoliopsida > Cucurbitales > Cucurbitaceae > Lagenaria > Lagenaria siceraria. Next base: position 5,367,482 of record CM016487.1, on the reverse strand, counting down.
GAAATAGAATGTTGTTTTGGAAGAACTTTTCTCAACTCTAAAGGACGTAGAAATATAGGTAAGAGTAGTGTTTATCAGCTTAATTTTTAAAAAATAAAGATTTTTCAATTTTATCTTTGAAAATTAAGCTTATAAACACTACTACGTATCTATAAGTGTCTTTATTTTGTTATTTATTTTTAAAAATCAAGCTAAGTTTTGAAAAATAAAAATAATAACTTTTAGAAACTTGTTTTTTAAGAAGAAAAAAATTCCTAAAAAATCAAATGTTTATTTTTTAAGAAATGAGAAAATTTAAGAAAATTGAAAGGAAACAAGCATAATTTAAAAAAAAAAAAAAAAAAAAAAAAAAAAAAAAAAAAAAAATCAAAATTACTATCAAACTATTTTAAAATAGAAAAAACAATCAAAATATTTGTTTGAAATTCCATGACAAAACTTGTGAAACAAACTAACCCTAAAGGAATTTTATTTATGAAAAATATTTAGGTGCATGGATGCACAAAATTGTCCAATCATACTTTGACACGTGGCAAATTCTTCTTATTTAATTTTTGTAATATCTTAATTATCTTTTGGTGTGAGTGATGATGGTGGGATGCATAGAGATAGGTGCATTTGGGGGATGCACCCAAGTATTGCTCTTTATTTATTATGTTGTTTTTATTATTGTTGAGGACCATAGATCCCTACATATTTTGAATGATATTGTCCACTTTAAACATAAATAATAACGATGATTAACAAAAGTGTAAGTTGATTCACTTGAAAGTTTAGACTTATTAATTAGGATCTAAAATTCAAGAGTATAAATGGAATTTTTTTTCCCTTGGGGAAAATAAGGAATGTAGTTTAGACTCTAATAATATGAACATATATATATCTTCACATGTCTACATAACTCCTTTATTAAATAATCTATTTTCAAATGGATTAACGCAAATAATGTACTTATTGAACTTAACACAACTTTTGAAGTACGAAACATACACTACTTCATTACAATCATTAAGCCATACTTCGGATATGATGATTTTAAAATGGTTAAAATTACTGTCATTTTTTAAATCACTATAAAACATGCTTTTAATTATTCAAAATTAATTTTGATGATATGAAAATTATATTTAAAAGCATAAAATTAAATATTAAATTAATTTCGAGTGATTAAAAGTATGTTTTTAAGTGATTTTAAACCTGACAAAAGTGATTTTAACAATTTTAAATTACTCCCAAACATGCCCTTCATCGTGGGGACATTTCAGTTATAGATAGTGTATTGGAAGACGGTCTATTAGACTGATCACCACCCTCTATTGCAATGCCATTGTCTCTATTGCTCCTGAAGAACATTGGCTCATTAGGTTCAGGCAAAGTAACGGAATAACTATTCAACATAAGAACAATGGATGTCATTGAAGGTCTCTGTCCTGGATCATCGTGAACACAAAGTAAAGCAATATGGATGCATCTAATTACCATACTTCTTGAGTACTTGTCTTTCAAACTCGAGTCGAGTAGATCTAATGGAGTTCCCTCCTTCCATAGCTTCCAAGCCTGACCACAAAAAGTACTAGGTTTCAATAATGCATTGTTTTGGTATAGGTTTTAATTCAATTGTTATAAAGTAAAGAATTGAAAATCTTCACCTAATTGACTTACGTAGGTTATGATGTCTTCGGCAAGACCTGACAAATAAAACGTATAGTTTTTCTTTCCAGATATAATCTCCAACATCAACACTCCAAAGCTATACACATCGGATTTGATAGAGAAGTTTCCATGCATTGCATATTCAGGAGACATGTAACCGCTAAAAAACCAAACATTATCCAGAAACGCAATTCAAAGCATTAGGTATAAGGATATAAAATTTTCTAGTATTTTCAAAGAAATGGAGAATGATATATAACTTACTAGGTACCAGCAATTCGACGTGTATTTCTTTGAGTTTCATCAATTTGAATAATTCTTGCCATGCCAAAATCCGAAATCTTTGGGTTCATTTCCTCATCTAACAAGACATTACTAGCTTTAAGATCACGATGAATAACTCGAAGTCGAGAATCTTCATGTAAATATAACATTCCTCGAGCAATTCCATTGATGATCTTATGTCGATTCAACCAATCTAACACTTTCTGTCCCTCAATATCTGCACAAATATTGGACAAATTAAGTTCTTGTTGTATATGAAGAGAATGAGTTGAAAGTAGAAACAATGAATGACCCATGAGAGAACAAACCAAATAGGAAATAGTCAAGGCTTTTATTGGGAATGTATTCATAGATAAGTATCTTTTCTCCACCCTCCAAGCAAAATCCCAATAGCCTTACTAAATTTCTATGTTGAAGCTTAGCAACCAACATGACCTCATTCTTGAACTCTTCAGAACCTTGTACGGATCCTCTTGACAATCTTTTCACTGCTATGTCTTGTCCATTTTCAAGCCTGCCCTGAAATATATATAACAAACCCATTTCTAAATCCAAAATTTCTTGGAATATATTTGAAAGAAAATGTTGAATGAAGAGAGATCATTTTAAGTGTGTTTGTTTAGTACCTTGTAGACTACACCAAATCCACCTTCACCCACTCTGTTTTGCACTGAGAAATTGTTGGTAGCAGCATCGATTGTATTGAAATCAAATTGAAGAGATTCCACAGTGGTCATCTCATTTATAACTGCACAAACCACAATTTATATTAATCAGAAGGGATTTCATATTTTGGAAATTAGTCTACTTGAATTTGAAAGCTGTTGTATTTTCTTATAAGAACACACATACACATATTGACATATATATATATATATATATGTCAATATGTGTATTATTATACATATATTGACATATGTATATATACATATATACATATATATATATATATATATATATATTATTATATTATTATATTATTATATACCACATATATATATATATATATATATATATATTATTATATTATTATATTATTATATACCACTATCTTCCTTAACAGCAATGTATTTCCTTTTTGCTCTCCGGAGAAGGACCCACAAGCACAAAACCAAAAGCAGAATAGAAGCAGTAACTGGAACCACGATAGCTATAATTGTCACCTTCAAGGATCTGCTTTCCCCTGTTTACAAATTCAGACGTCTTTTTGTTTAGTAAATGGTACTGTGAAATAAATAAATAAACAACGCTTTCATCTACAAAAATGTTGAAAATGACTCACAACCACTTGGGTCTACGGCCCATTCCAAGTTTTTACTTGAGGAGAAATCTTTTTGCCCCCACATTAGAAGATTAAGAGTATTTTTTAATTAGTTTAATTTTGAAAATAAGTCATTTTGGAAAAAAAATTAAAATGTTTGGCAATCACACAAAATAACTTTTGAAACACTTTCAAATTGTATTTGAAATAGTTTTTATCAAAAATGTTTAAATAAAAATGACTTTTTTGAAAAACATTTTTTTCTCTTGTCAATCCAAACGGACCTTAGGAGTTGGGCAGTGATTATAAATATGAGAACTCTGTGGAAACGTATTTGAAGTTGTGAGTTGAGTTATGAAGTTTAAAGTTAATCAATACAAGAGGAAGACCTGAGGAATGAGGTGGTAGTGGTGGAGGAGTTGCTGTTGGTGTAGAAGGCATTACTGAATGAGGTGGTAGTGGTGGAGAAGGCGTTACTGGATTGGTCCTAGTGAGTTGGTAAAACGGGTAAAGTTCATAACGAACATAACAACTTGGAAACAAAATTCTCCCACCATTTTTATTAGTACAACAACGGGGAATACCCCTAATTACTCGCGTTAAGCAATCTTGGCAATTCGTATTTGACAAATCCGAATTGCATTGCGCCAACGTGTAAAGCGTTGTATTTGATGTGAAAATCGCCTCTTGCGTTGCAAACATTTCCCCCACTGTCAGTGAGGAGGCATTAGCCACCGTGGCAGTCAACGTGGCCATTAATAATTGGTTAAACCGAGCGGGGTCGAACCCAATATCAACACGGCTATCTAAGACGTAATTTGGCTCAGTGGACACAACAGAAAAGAAAAATTGATCGGAATAATGCAGCATACAATCGTCATACCAAACCAAAGCGCTTTTCGTAAAGGGACAGAATTGATGGGCTATGTTTCTAGTGGCTTCCATTACGCAATCACGGCAGGAGCCATTGGTGGTGTCTCCACGGCATTGGAAGACGCCGTAAACGGTGTCGTTTGGTGTACGGACGACGGAAGAATTAAAGAATCCGTTGGTTCCGGGGGCGTTGGTGGAGAGAGTTGAAAAGAGGAGATTAAGGCTGGACTCGTAGCTGCTATTGGAAGTGAAGTTGTTGTCAGGTAAGCAAATGTAAAGAGTTTGAGCGTGTCCATTGATAAGGAAACAGAGGAGGATGACAAAAATAATGCCAAAATTCAGCATTTTCAATTGCCCAACTCTTGAAGGAATCGGAATTGCTTTTTGTAGTTTACAAGTTACAATGAGAAACCGATGAGACACTTGCAAGGAAAATTCTTTTCTGCGTCAAATTTGAGAACGGCTTAGCTAAGTAATTAAGCATTATTTGTAGACAGGTCAATTCCTCTTTGAATATATTATAATTATGTATTTCTTAAATTTTCCTAAATACAAAACATATCGTTTAGTATATGAAATTAATGAACCTTCGAGGAAATTATGCAACCCTGATGTAGAATTTTTGGTGGAAAGCAACAACATTAGAGTAGATTTATTCCATTGTTGACTTTGGTGCTTATAATCATGGGTAATTAATGTTTGCAAGACTTTACTTTTTAAACTTTAGACAATTTTGAAAAATTGTTACGGTAGTATGATTAGCTGATTTTGTTACAGGTAAAACTTGAGTAACACAATTCATAACATGTCTTGTATTATGTCACAACATTTTTCGCAACATGTTTCGTGTCAAGTAAATTCTATCTGGAGATTACTTTCTTATATGTTGATATGTGTAGTGTATATGTGCTTGTGTGCCTTGCGACATATCTTACAACATGTCAAGGACATTATTACGTGGTAGATATCGCAGATTTTATGGCCGGTTATTTTTTTCCCTGCAAAAAAGTTTTTAAATTTTTTAGTGTAATTTTATTTTATTGTTTCTTTCTTAATTATCATAATTCTTAGAAAAATTTATTGCTACTAAATTAGGTAGATGAATCAAGCTATTTTTAACCTTAAACTTTTAATTAGCTTCATTAAAAAAAATTTCTATGAAAATACTAAATAGCAAAAATCAATGAGTGTACGAAGATATCTTAACTAAATTACAGGTTAAAAATTGAATTTAAAAATTATCTTAAACTAACATATTTAAATCATACAAAAATTCACCGAGCAGAACATAGAAAAACACAACAAACAAAAATGATGCCCAAACTATAATCAAGAAAATATTTGAAATTACCACAAAATTAATAAGATTAAATAGCACAAATTTATGCAGAAACATGTTTAAATCTATCCTAATTAAAAACATCACAATCCCTCATAGTTAGTCATAGATTTTTAAAGATATCCCAATCTAATCGAGCAAGGTTGTTAATTGTATTACTTTTTAAGTGTGTGGTTTAAAGTGTTGGAATACTTAGAATCTATTGTCTGCCTTGAATATAAACTTAAGTAGAATTCATATTTGGTATATTTAATTATTTATAGTTATTTACGATTATGACCTTATGATTTAGAGAAATGCTCTATATAAATTATCTAACTCTAGAGGTGTCGATTGGTTAATTTTGTAATTTGTAACATTCTTTCTAATAAAATTGTTCTTCCTCTTCCCTATGGACGTAGCTAACACACTATTAGTGAACTATGTAAATATGTGTTTCGATTCTCTTCTATTTTACGTTTTTTAATTTTTCAATTTCATAACATAAACTATAACACTTATTTAGTCCCTTCGAAGACATTAGATAAAATTGGAACAATACAAGAAGATTAACATAGTCCCTACGAAAAATATGACATGTACAAATTTAGAAATGGTCCAAATTTCTTAGAAACGGTAACACTTATTTAAGGACACATTATCGTTTAAATTGACGAAAACGAATGCTTAAGGCTAAAATTGACTACACCACTCAAGTACACAAAATGGAAGTTGAAGTTTTCTTTGACTTTTGTATCTTCTCAAACATTTTTTTATTAAAAAAAAAAAAAGAAAAAACTATATTTTAACATATGATGAAATTGATAAATAAATAAAATAAATTGAAAGTAGAAGTATGGGGTAAATTATCATAAATAACCCAAATTCCCCACGGTATAATATAGAAAAAATTTTACAGATAGAAAAAATGTAAAACTATTTACAGAAAATAACAAAAAAAAAAACACTAATAGACATTGAAAGACTTCTATCAGCATTTATCAGTGATAGGTTTCTATCATTTCTATCACTGATAGACCTTAATAAACTTCTACCAGCGTCTATCACAACTATATAAAAATTTTGCTATATTGTGTAAATAATTTATGTTATTTTTTTTATTTTTAAAAATTTTCCTAATATATATACTAATTTGATGATGAAAATTAATGAGAAGTTTCGTGGATTAGAGAAGGTTTGGTCCATCGACACATACACTAGTAAGTAGAAGTCAACCACTATGCAAGTTGAGAAGGAAATAAGTCATGAGAGAAGTAGAAGGAAGAATTGAAATTAAATAAGACTTCGATATTAAAATAAACTAAAAATAAGACTTCGAGGAAGTAGGAATTTATTAATTGAATAATTAATTGTTCTTCCATATTTTGAATTGGCTAAACCATTTGAACCGGAATTTTTAAAATTTTGACTATTAGTCATCGTAATGAATCTGTAAAATCATTTTTTAAAAATCCTATCCATCCTAACTAATTAATTTTCTATCATCTTATTAGATTCATCAAATCTTGTGACCCTTTCTTTCCCCCCAATTAATCAACCCTTTCATTAATTTGTTTTCTAACAATTATTTGTGTCTGTGGTGTTGTTTGATACCTTTCATTTGTTTAATTCTTAAACTCTGAAAAACTTTCAACTATACGTGTATTGACTTTGAAAATTATATTTAGTTTTTTTGTTCATATGTCATTAACATCAATTAATGGATAAATGTGAAAGAGAGAGATGAATGGATTAGGTCACATTATTTTGAGTTTCAACCCAAAATACTGGGTCGTACAGACCTTTTTATTTCATTTATTTTCTTGGAAGGAATCTGAATTCGCACTTGATATAGTTAAATGTAAGTAGGGCTGGAGCTTTGGAGGTTTCCATAAATGATGAAGGTCATGCTAGCATAGAAAGTCTTCTTATCTTCTAAATGCAATGAATTAAATCTAGATATGTGTTGAAATTTAGCGATTCCACCACACAGAGATACTGTTGCACATAGAGTCGAAGCACAAGTTTTAACAACTAAATAGTAAAAAGATAAGTAATAGTAAAAGAAACACCAAGATTTGGCAATCTAGTTTAGTATAACACCACCTATGTCTGAGAGGTAGAGTGTCCATGGAAAGAACCTTTTACTAATATAAATTAAACAATTATAACGTTGTACTTATCTGTAAATCCACGACAAATACAGTGACACACAAATAGCTCAACTTGACATGATAACACTCAAGCTCCCCCTAAGTGCACGACCTTTTCCAAGGTAAATTTAGGCTCCCCTAAATATGATGATATTAGTAAGTGTCACTTAGACTCCCCCTACGTGTGAGATTCTTCTCAATAACCCTTTCTACAATGATGTGAAGTCCCCTTTACACAGTAAACTTAGGCTCCAACTCCTAAGTTGGATAATCCCTTCTCTTGCAACGCAACTACCTTAGGTCTACCCTAAGATGCAGAACACTCTTCTTCAGAGCATTAAACTCAAACCAGAACCAACAACAGTAAGAAGTACAAGAACACACTCTCCTTCACTCAAATGGTCGTCTCAAAGAACTAGCTTTCAATAATATCAAAAGGATAATCAAATTTAACAACCCTAGCAACCACACACTAAGACCCTTGGAAAAGCCACGGTGGAAAAGGAAAAAGCTCGACCCAGCCACAGAGAAAGAAAGAAAATTACAGGAGAACAAAATCTCACAGAACCAGAAAAGGAAAAAAAAATAGTCGTAGCCCCAACAATACAAAAGACAACCTGTGAGACAATTTCTGAGACAACCACCAGATAAGCATGTAAAAACAAACCCTTAAATAAATGTAGCCAACCACAACTTCAACATGTATTAATTTGGTAAATTGTAGTAGGTAAAGATAAAAGACGTACACATTATACTTTTCCTTTTATGTAACATTTTATGATTGCTTTATCAAGTCATCTTCAAGAATTTTTGGAGCGGAGAATTTTATGTAACAATTTATGATTGCTCGATTACACAGTCGTTTAAGAAAAAAAAAATGTAAAAAAGAAAAAAGGCAGAGAAATTTGGTATCAATGTCCAAAAAGCTTAAGCGAAGATCCAAAAAAAATTGGATCCAACTCAAGATTTAAATTTTGTAGAGAGGTCTCACAAGTCAAGACCTATATAAGATGTGATGAATAATATGGTATCAGTGTCTAAAAAGCCTAAACAAGTATTTGATCCAACCCAAGATTTAGATTTTGCAGAGAGGTGCATATGGAACAACTTGGCATTTCAAAAATTTCAAGCTTGATGCGTTTAATATTGTTTTCCATAAGATAGAGCAAATATGAAATTTTTATAAAATGCTCCAAAATAATTGTTCACTATTTTCACACAAAGAAATACTTACAAATCACCCTTCAAAAACTCTCTCTAATTACCACAACAATAATGGCAACCTAATACTCTCTGTTCCAACCCCTTATTTCGTGACCATTCAAAGCTTAATTTGTTCGGTCGGTTTTATTTTTTATTTTTTAATTTTAGACTATATTTATCTTTGTGCAGCTCATTCCAATCACACAACAAATAGTGATGAGATAATTGAGAGAGTTGTATAAAGATGAATGCACCTAAGTATTTTTCGAACGACAAATCTTGCGAGAGAGAAAAGGGGAAAAGAAAGAACATAAGGATGTGGATCTAAAACTACAACTTCAAAAAACTTAGCTTTAACTTCATTTGTCTTGTTCCTAGCATCTGCCCAGCAGGACCAATTTGAACATAATCTTCAAAAACCAACTCACGATGCTTGGTCCTGAACCACATAATCTTATATCTAACACCCGTCTCCAACCCAACCCTCAAATAATAATCAACTTTCCCACACAATGACAATCCATTATTCTCAAGTACACCCAAATCAACCTCTTCTAAATCACTTCTCTTGTAGCTCAAATAAAATCCTGGCACCAACCTCGACCACGACCTCGACCCAATAACGCTCTCGTTTTTGCAGCCTATTGTTATATTAAGCTCATCAAAGAAAATACCAATCATTTTGTTGGGATTTGAAATGGTCACATTCAAAGCTAAGGAAGAAGAGTTTCTAGCAAGAACGGTGTCGTTTAGAGATGGCTTAAAATCCATATTGGAAATGGTGAAAATAGGAGTCTTGGGGGTTAGGGTGGCCCATATGGCTAAAGAAGCCAATCCTAGAATTGTTAGAACCTGAAGAAACCATAGGTAGATAGAACGCTCGCAATTGGAATATCTTTTGGCAGCCATTTTTTGGTGAGGCTTTAATTTTGTGAGTTATTAGGTTTGAGAGTAATATAGATATAGATATAGATAGATAATAAAGCATTTTCTTTGTGAAGAAGAAAGCTAAAGCAATTTTGGTGTCCTTGTTTGAGTTGGTTGGAAAGAGATGCTTTTAATTAACTTTTATGTTCTTTTACATATCATATGTATTTCATCTCTGACATTTAAAGGAGAATTCTTCGGTGTAAAGTTTGAACTTTTGTGTCATTGATCATTTTGGAAAAACTAGAGCTGGGATTCCTTACTTCAAACTCCCAAGAAATTGTTCCCACACGAGACTTTTTATATATATATATATATATATATATATATATATATCTAGTTTTTTTTTTTTAAGTAAAATATAATATAGGGTGGGGGATTTTTTTAATTTTTAAAATAATTGCTAGCAACTATGCTTGGTAAAAAAATTAACAGTGAAATGAAGTAAATTAGTGTTTGTTAAATTTAAGCTTGAAACCTGAAAAAATAGGTTATAGCAGTTTGATAAATAAATAAATAAAATAGTTAAAATAGGGGAATGAGCCAATTTATTTATAAATATAGAAAAAATTTACTGTCTATCAACGATATAATTTTATCGCTTGAGAAATAGACAGCAATAGAAGTCTATTGCAGTCTATCAGTAATAGATAGTAAAAAAAATTTATATTTATAAATAGTTTGATATTTTTTTTTTTTTGTTTATAGTAATTTCACTAAAATAAAACCAGTATAATTATTTTTTTCACAGCATTACAGAAGAACAAATTAAAAGACGGGAAATACCTCTCACAAGAAACCTCAAACTTCCTCACTTAAGCAAGAGCAAAAACAAAATAGTGATCAAAATGCTTTTAAAGAATTTTTTAAATTCTAATTAAGTACTCCTTTCATGGAATTATACCCACAAAGTTATACCAGATAGTGTTTAATTGCAACAACAATTCCCAACTTTAGGGTTTAAAACAATCGTTATATCTATGAATAATAAATATATATAATATATAAAGACAATGATAAAATTAAAGTACGTTTTTTAAATTCTCAATTAGCAAATCACACGAACAATTAGTCCAACAAATTTCCAAACCCAAACTCAAATCTAATATTAAAAAAAAAAAAACATTAAAATCAAGTAAAATAGACCGGGCATCTGATATCCTTCGAAGAAGGCAAAATCATCCCATCGGGGCCCACCGACACGAGACAATTAGCATGCATACCGTGCCGCTTACTATCCCACGCCGATATTCTGAACCGGATGGTCGTCGAAATCTCCAACCGGAAAGCCACGGCCCCTTTATTAGACCGGTCATTACTTATTTCCATCCATCGCTGCCTATCGACGTTCAACGTCTCTCCACTCAGCACCGCCGTCAGCACTTTGGTAGTCTTCGGCCCTTCGTAATAAGAATCCAGCAACGGCGTGGACCCGAGTTTTTGGTCCTTATAATAAACCGAACCGGACATGGAGTCGTAATAGATCCCAATGTTGAGATTGGAGTTTCGAGCCGTGACATTGAAGACAATTTGGGCATTTTCAAAGCCATTATCAAGGCTCAAACCCGTAACCGAAAAATCGTGGATGAAAAATCGTGGGCGGTGGGGTCGTAAACTCAGCCATAATATAAACGTTATGATGCCTACAATCAACAACAGGCTCAAGAAAATAGCGCATATGAGCTTTGAAACGCGCGTGGTGAGGCTCTCCTTGACACGGTGCGCGTAGTAACGCGCCGAGTGATGGCGCTTGGTTGGGCGCTGCTCTGGCGTGTTCGTATGCTGTACGGGCAACTGGCTGGGACTCTGCATTTTTTAAGAATGCTAATAAAAATTTTAATTTGTTGGTGGGTAAATGGGAATGAACAGAACAGAGTGACTTTGTGGGGGTGTTTAAGTATGGATATATAAAGGAAATATCTTGATTGGGAGAATTTTGAAGAGGAAAGAAAAGAATAAAAAGATGGGTTTTTTTTTTTTTCTTTTTTTTGAATGTTGAAGGACGATGAAGCAATCCATTTATTCTTGTCCATTTATTTAAAAAGGTTGGTGTTTGAACTTTGAAGACTGAGTTTTGGAGGGATTGGAAGAATGGTTTTTTTTAGTTGATTTTTTATATTCTTTTCCCCCATCTGGGTTCTTCTATTTTGTGCTCTTAGTATTATAGTAATCAAGTTATTAATTATACTATTATAGTATCCGGCTATGTTTTGTTCCTTCAGTTCTTGTCATATTAAAATGGGTTCTGTTTTACTCCGGAGAAAAATTCATGAACACACGAACATGTTTCCTTGGAGATAAAATGATACAAAGTAAACTTTTTTAATGATAAAGTTCAAAATAATTGAGTGCTTATGCTTCTTATTGTTCAATATAATTAACGAAATTGATTAATTCAGTCCGATTCGTTTACATTGAGAAATTTTGTTATGTTCCAGTATTCCATTCAACATTTGATATATTATTGAATGAAATATTGAATTTACCCCAATTTTAATCATTTTTTTCTCGACAAATAATTAATTGAGGTATCATGTGTATGCTATTGTAGCACTATAATTTTTTTTTTTTTTTGTGAAACTCGATAAATATAATCCTTACAAATTTTGACCTTTTGTTTATCTCTTTAATTCATATTTTATTTTATGTTAACTTTAAATCATTATACTACTTTGAATTAAGTAGTTTTTTTGAATAAAATGAATTAGGTAGTTCTTAAAATTTAAAAGATGCATTTAGGATTGATTTTCAGATGATTAAAAAGTAATTTTAAAAAATCTTAATCGTTTTTTTGTGTTTGGTAAAAACAGATGGTTAGTAAATCTATTAAAATCACTTTTGAAAAACTAAGTTCATTTCTTAACCTCTTTGAAATCTGTTTTTTTTTTTTTTTTTTTTTGTATCTTTTAGATTCTCAGATGTCACTTTTAGTAATTTTTTCAATTTTCAATTGAAAATTTTATTATTTTAAATTAAGATTTATTAAATGATACATATTGATATTCCCCTTGATATTTAACAATTAATCTACATCAAGTAAAATATAATATTTTAAACCATTATTTAAAATTAAATAACTATAAATTATTTTAAAAAATGTAAATTTTAATAGATTTTAGTTATTATATTTAAAACACAATATTTAGTATTTTACCAAACACTATAATTTGTTTATTTCCTATTATTTTTCTAAAAGTATAGTTATCAACAATTATTTTAAAAGTTACAACAATCTCAAACTAAACATAAGTCAAAATTTTGAGAGCCAAACAAACTGACATGCGTGTTGGGTTTTTTTTTTTAATTTTTAAATTTTAACCATATTGTTGTACGAGTTTCGTTCTAAATTTTTCGTTTCATCAAATCTGACCTTAGACTTTGTTTTTGATAAGTATTGGAATTTTTACCATTCGATCATTTCAATAGTATTAAATTTCACACAAATTAATCATTGAATAATTTTTTCAAAACTGGCAAATTTTGACAAACATTTAGTTTCAATACTGTTTTTCTTTCAAATTCTATTAATAGTGTACCATACCTATGTTGTTTAAGTTACTAAGCTTTCAAAGAAATAACTTTAGTCTCCAAACATTGAAATGTAAGAATTTAGTCTATGTACTTTCACATTTATAATAATTTCATCATTGAACTTTAGCACGTATCAATTCAATATCCTTATACTTTCAATTAATTCAGGTACTATATATATATTATTGTCAGTTTTTAATATGTAACGACTTTGTATTTATAATTTATAAACAAGTCAATTTATCAATCTATACACACAAATTTTTTGAAGGTGTACTAAATTATTATTTATTAATTAAAGTTTAGATAATAAAGTGCTACTTGTATGAAAGTTTAAGGACCAAAAGTGATTTTTAACATTTTTTATGACTTGGAGCAAAAACTATGTTCAGCACTTTTTTAAGTTTAGGACTAAAATTACAATATTTATATATCTGAGTATAAGATACAATTTATTTTATTTTCTTTTCTTTGTCTGTTGGGTAAGCATTGAAACCTTCATCTTTAAAGGAAGAAAGTTTTCTCTTTTTTTTGGACCAGATTAAAGAACATCTTTCGAATATATGACAAGAAAAACAAAAGTAGCAAACATAAAAAAAATAAGTTTTCCCAACATGCATAAGTTCGTTTGACTCAAAATCATAAGATTGTTAAATCAATGGTGATTTGCACAAATAAAAATCAGGCCCAAAATAATAAAAAAGGTAGTACAAGGAAAAATATATTAGGGATATGACACAAAATTAGCGTCAGATATCACTGATAGTAGCTATCAGTGATAGCCATATCGGTAAATGACTAAAAAGCCCATGTACACCATTTTTGCTTCTTCTTCCATTTTCTCAAATTGAAAGTTATCACTGATAGCACCTATCAATGATAGCCACTGATAGCTACTATCAGTTTCTTTCACTGATAGCTGCTAACAATGATAGCTTTCAATTTGAGAAATATTAATCAACCTTGAAATAGTAACAATTGAAATATTAGCTTTCAATTTGCTATCAGATATTGTTGGCTATTATTGATACACTTTTATCTATTGGAATCAAACTTGAAATATTAACACTTCAAGGTTATTGGTGGCTATCAGTGATAAACTTTTATAAGTAGTTACCAACTTTCAAAGGAAATTATCAACTTTCAAATATTAACATTTAAAGCTATAAGTTATAGAAGTCTATCAATGAGAGGTCTATAAGTGACTATCATTTATATCTATCTAAGTCATATTACCAATATCATTAATATCATTCATTTAATTGATATATACATAAGTTATATCATTGATATACGGATATCACTGATAGCTTCTATTAGTAGCTATTACCGACAACTTTTAGCAGTGGCTATCAATGATAGACTTTCATCAAATGGAATCGGCTTTTATATCATTGATATCATCGATATATGGATATTACCTAAGTTCTATCACTAATATCATTGATGTCATTTATATCGTGGTTATTGCTGATAGCTTCTATCGCTAATAACATGCTATCAAAGATAACTTCAATCATTCCTTTTTACCATCAAATAACATGCTATTGTTGATAGCTTCTATCGCTGATAACATGTTATTAGTGATAACTTCTAAGCATCCCACTTACACTTTAGTTCGAGATTCAACTTTATTAATTAAATTCATTAAGCTAGTTATCAATGATAGACTTCTATAAGTGGCTATTAAATGTGAAAGAAAATCATTAAAGATTAAGCTATCAATGATAGAAAATATTAGTGGCTATCTTTGATAGACTTTTATTAGTAACTATCAATTTCTAAAGATTAACACTCAAAGCTATCAATGGCTATTATTGAGAAACTTTTATCGTGATTATCAATAATAGACTTTTATCACTAATAGACTTCTCTAATTAATATCTACCTATGTTCGATATCACTGATACATGACTATGACTGAGATCTATCCAAGTTCTATCACTAATATCACTAATAATTGATATTACCGATATAAAAATATTTAATTAATTATTTTCTAGCATTTAAAAATATGAGTAGCCAGTGAATTCTGTAATTAATGATAGCATTCTTTGAGTGACTAATTTATAAGTATATCAGTGGCTATTACTGATAGATTTATATTATTATGTCATAATAGTGAAGTCTATCATTGATAGCTACTAATAGATTCTATAAGTTTTATCTAACTATCTTTACCAATTTCAGCTTCTAACTCTTCCTAGAAAGCTCAAACCGCTTCAAAAACCAAAGATGTCCCCATTTTCGCGAGGTTTCCCGTCTACTGATTTCTACCTAAATATTCATCAATTTCCAACCATTTTCAGCTCTGGTAATCTTCACAAGAGTTGTAGAAAATTGTGCTAACTTACTAACCTAAAAATTTTAGCTCCAAAATCGAACTCTACAGCGTGAACTCGTCCAAACACCACTGATTGCTCGAACTTCTTCTTCCTGCTTCAGACCAGAGTGATTTCTCCAATTTCTGCTTTCTCTCCGGCCAAAACTCACCCTAAACCCTCAATTCTCTCCTTCTCTGATCAGGGGTGAAGCTGGGCGGTGCTTACTCTCTCAGCTTCCCAAAAAAAACGAATGGAAAAATGAAAACCTTCTCCACCGCTTCCCCTTTTCTCTATTCCCCTTTTCTATTTCTTTTTTCTTTTTCTATTCTTTTAAAAACAAACCCACTTCCTTAGTTAATAATAATAATAATAATAATAATAATAACAACTTTAATAATAATTAACTAATAACTTAATTGTTAGGTATTTTCCGATTAACTCGCCTTAACGACATTTCCCTTCTTTTCTTCGTATTGTAATTCCACCTCTTAGTCTTTTACTTATTCAAAGCACATTAAAAGAGTAGTAAAAAGTTTAGGGCTTACAATGAAGGTCTTTGAAACATTCACAAGGAGAATAGAAGTCAATGCCAATCTAGTGCCGGCATCAAGCATTGCATCTACAAAGGCTTATGCAGAGTGGATCTCCACCATGTTAGGTTTTGATGTTTTTTTCCACCATCTTTGAGCTCGACCAATATATATAAACACATCCTTGTGTCTAAAATACAAATCAATTTTAGACTTATAACATTGCAAATGAAATGAACAGTAAATCTCAAACTGGGATTCTAGAGCTTACATATATCACCCTAAAAAAGTGATTGGCCTAACCAAGACTTTATGTTTATAGCTTATCTTGATGTTGTACATGTTCCCTCGAGATCAGCTAGAGCGTACTAGCTTTCAACTAATCTATATAGAACAACAACAAACAATTTTTAGTAGAGTATTTTGATAGTTGCCAAAGAGAGAAGAAAGAACATTAGCCTTATTTTAATTATAGAAGACAAAGAATTACTAAAAGCTACAAGTGTGCACTCTTAATCAAGTTTGAAAAAGCCCAAACTAATTCATTTTCAGGTTTTCATGAGAAATTTATCTTAGAAAGTTAGCACTCTAAGTGGAGACAGTGGATAAGAGACTTTCCTCCTTGGTCATCTTGTTAGGTATCTTCTTCCCTGCAAGCAGAATAAAAAGATACAAAACTCTAAAAACAATATATGATAATAAAGAATATGAAATTTGAGTTATCTTTTACAACAAGTGTCCAAGCAAAAGTGAGCATCCATGACAAAAAAGTGTCCACCAAAGGATGTCATAAAGTTAATTTCTTGAGTTAACAGAGAGCACAATCATAATGTGAGAAAAAAAACATCATAGTTGAAAAGCTAAGCAAGACAGTTTAAAAACCAACATTAAACAACTTGATCATACAACCAGTTGCAAAATAATCTAAGTAATTTTTTAATAGAAGAGACGATGATGACAACATAACTCCCAAGATCATGATATCATAGGAATTTAGCCAACTTTGATTTGATAACCTGCATGTTATTATTGTTTTATATTACAAATTTAATAGATGCAAAAATTTCTTCTCCAACACCACCATGTCTGTAGAAACTAACAAGATAAAGAATAATGGAATAGGGAAAAACTTGTAGTCGAACAATTATATGGAGACACTACCTTTTTCTTTTTTCTTTTTTTGGAAACAACAGACACTACATGATTATTGGTGCACATTGAAGAAAGATCGTGTTATTTAACTACAACAAAGTTATAGATTAGTGAAGTTTTTACTCTTGAAGTTATATATTCGTAAAGAACCATCTTTGGATAATCTCAAAATTGTCTCTTTAGTTTAGTTTTAGAGTTTCACTCTCCACACAATGATTCAGATATATGCCTTTTATTGTTCTTCAATTCACATATATAATTCTGAAATGCCAATAAGATGAACATTAGTTTTAAATACTAGATACTTATCCATGAGGCTACTATCTCATACAACAATTGAAAATCTTCATTTTACACCTTAGCTCTTGAGCTAACAAAGTTCCAAAAGCATTATAATCAACTCGCAAAAAAGAAACTCTGTTGGAAAAGTCAGCGAAAGTTCCAAAAACACACACACAAAAAAAAAGGTGGAGACCATATCATTTGGAACCCAATCATCGATCACTTCCAATCCCAAGTTTTCCTTAAAGCTTTAAGAGCTCCATAATACTAAACATAAAAAAAATTAATAGCTGCTAAGTAGGTAAAGGAAAATAAATGTCAAATACTATCTTATATTTAATCTATACTAAGAAAATTATCTTGCATTGATTGAGTTGTTGAGTAAAGATGTAGGCCCAATCAAAGCAATATCGTCTCCAACTTATCATCAAAATCTTGTCTAGAAAATCTCATCTAAAAAAATAAAGAAAACCTTCATCATGTTATTAAGAGAGTATAAAGTGTATTTTAAATTTTGTTGTACCCAATTAGTAGTTGTTAAATTTTCCTCCCCACTCAATAGAAGAAATCAAAGAACGATCTAAATTTCTTTTCAGAATATTAAAGGACTAAGAAAAAACATAATAAACTAACTCTCCCATTCTTCGATTTGAGTCAACGACCCAAACAAAAAAAGAAAAAAGAAAAAAAGAAAACAAATCTCACCACTTTGAAAGAAAAAACAATCTCATCACTTCTTTTAACTCTTATTCAAACTTCAAAGCAAGCTTCTCATCCTACTCTGCCTGTTAGAAAATCAATGATCGAGCTTGTTCCTTCTTCAAAGCTACAAGAGGCAAAATCCTATACATAACCATCACGATAGCCAAAGGAGAACCATCCCACCACAGATTCGAAATCCCTAAACATTTAACAGTAAAAAAATCTCCCACTTTACATTACTGCTACAATAAGGATATCCACAAGAAAGAGAAAGCCAATTTTACAAGATCGAGAGACAATTGGCTATAATACCAGTTTCTAAATTCTCTACCAAAATATTAAGATTGCTAAAATTGAGATAGTTTTGCAAAATACAATACACTCAATATTACAGTGATTCAGCTTTGCAGCCTACATTCACTGAAGAAGATATTCAGAGAACTTATTTACTGATTAAAAAATAGATCAAGAATACAAGATAGGTCCTCACACACATTCAATCTCTCCATTCTATTTAAAGAAAAATCACACACACAACACACTATTTTTCTTCCTCTCTCTTTTTACAAAAAGAACTAAGTTTGTCTGGCGTCTGTTATAAGGATTATATAGTTGCTAAGCTAACTCTCTTTCCTTTCTCGTAGCTGACATGAAAGGAGTCTTTAGAACTTTGGCTTCAACAATCTTTAACTTGTACCGAAAGTGAATTGAAAACAAGGTTTCTATTATTTAATCGACAATAAACCCAACTATAAATGAAATTGCTATCCCTAGTTGAGAAATTATTCAAATTCAAACATTAATATTATAAAATATACGAGGTACGATTAAACATATTATAAAATATTTATGTAGCATCTATCAAATATATAATGACACGAGTAGTGACATCTAAATTACATTTATTGAAAATAATGTAATATCTCGAATAAAACAAAGTATATAATAGCATTCAAACTACCACGTATAATATACATTGTAATATAGCAAATAAATCTTAGTATCTTTTAAATATATAAAAACAAAACTAGCGACATTCAATTTAAATATAGTGATTATATTAATAAAATAAACAAATAGCACACAGTATACAATTACACTCATTAACCCCTCACTAAAGTGACAACTCTTTGATCTACAAAACATATTCGTGACATTGTAATAAACTTTAGAATAAAGTAATGAAATAGTAAAGAAATAATGGAGATGGACAATTAATTAAACATTGGACAAAATCAAATCCACGGACCAAATTGCCAATCGATGTTTAAATACTATAAAACAACCCAATGAAAATTTTAAACCTAACTTCCAAAACAAATTCCTAAGATTAACGAATATATAGTTTATTAGGTAGAAAATAAAACGGTTGCGATCATACCAGCACTAATGCACCGGATCTCATCAAAACTCCGAAGTTTAAGATTAGGATATTTGTGAAATATTTTTTTTCAATTAGGCTAAATCTCTAAATCTTTCTTTCAAATTTCACTTAGAATCCGCTCTATTTTCTTGAGCCATTCAAGTCAGTAGAATAGTGCTGTATATATATATATATATATATATATGTATATGTATAAAGAACTACACGCAGGTTGGAAGAAAATAAAAGGAAGGATCTTGATGTTACCAAATCCCAAACAATGACAATTGATCTATGATTTGATTTTACAAAATTGGAATTAGCAACGGTAATTAATTTAAAAGAAAAGGAATGTCTTGCTGGGGGGAGCCTTAACGAGAGGAAATTTGCAATGAATTAATAAGAAATCTTCCCAATTAATTTAGCCAATCAATTATGCACCAACTAATTTTTAGGAAAGTCAATCACAATCACGATGATTTATGGAAGCAGTTGGGATGATTACTATGGGTTCATTGAAGGACTTGATTTGTTGATTTTCTTCATTCTTCTTCAAAATGGAGGTAGGAAGAAACCGAATGCCAAGTTTGCCTCTCGACGAGCGAAATAAGACATTTGAGAGTGGTTTGGTGAAGATATCTGTTAATTGATCTTGAGATGGTACGCATCTAGTAATAAGTGAGCCAAGAGCCACTTTTTCATGTTCAAAATGATAGTCTAGTTCAATGTGTTTAGTCTTAGCATGAAATACATGATTAATAGACATATGCAAAGCACTCATATTATCACAAAAGAGTTGTGGTGGTTTAAACAAGGGGATATGCATATCTAGCTCGATATTCTGCTTCAGCACTAGAGCGAGATACGGTTGGTTGTTTCCTGGAGGCCAAGAAACACAAACATGACCTAGTAATTCTTAACACACACATAACCTAGTAATTCTTCTCTTTTGTGGGACAACCTCCCCAATCTGCATCACAAAAGGCATATAAGTTATTGTCAGTGAGTACGTATAATATCATCTGCCATAAACTTGCATGAAGGTTATAGGGGACTTCTGTTTAAGGATGAATAGAGATGGATCATATATGCAACATACAAAGTCATTTTGCATACAAGATATTGAGATAGACGATAAAACCAGGCTTGTGGGGCTTGGTTAAGACTATAGATCGATCTTTGTACATTACAAACATTATTTGGGTATTTAGTGTCTACATATCTAGGAGGTTGTGTCATGTACACTTCTTCTTTGAGATATCCATGAAGAAATGCATTTTTCACATCCAATTGTCTTAATGTCCAACTTAGTGATACTACAAAGGCGAGTACCAATCGAATTGTTGTGTGTTTAATCATTGGACTAAATGTTTCAATAAAATCAATACCTTCTATTTGACTGTATCCTCGAGCAACCAACCTTGCTTTGAATCTCTCTATCGTTCCATCTTCCTTTAGCTTGGTTTTGAATATCCGTTTGCATCCAATGATGTTGATGTGGTGTTCAACTCATTTCCTCAAATTACAGTATTTTGGATGCTTTAAATGTCATCAATGTGATGGTCAATGTATAGTTGGTCACTAATATCATGCCTGAGGTGGATTAGAGAGTTTGTTGTTTGGATGTTGCTTCCTTCAGCTGCCACTCTTGGTTGATTAATAGGTGATGGACTATATCCTAGAAATACACAAGGATAGGTTCTTTTGGAGAACTTATTCTTGGTATAATTTCTTAAATAGGGAAAGCATAAACAACCAAATAGTTTCCCATTATTGTAGATTGGTTTCTTAAGATGAAGTTTTTCAAACGGTGTAATCTCATAGGCTTAAGCTTCAATTTTATTTGTCAACAACTGATGAAGAATTTGAGAGCTCTCTTTACCACTCCAAGATATCATTCAGAGAATGAAATTACAAGAAAATTAGCCCATGAAAAACATACAAATTAAACTTTAAAGAAAAAATTATTGCTTTCAAGCTTTGTAATTAACTACAAAGAATTATTTCTCTTTTGAAATATTGAAATACAATTCTTGAGAGCATGCACAAGATCACAGCATGCATATTAAATTAAATGAAGCTTACCTAAGGAGTTTTAAAAGGTAAAACAAAAAAGATTTGAAAATAGCATCTACAAATGGGTTAGAAGTTTATTCAGTCAGTTGATGGAGCAGCATTAACAGGAGCAGGTTTAGCACATATGCGAGGGTTTTGCGTTCCAGTAACAGTAGGATTCACATTTGCACACTCAGACGTAATCGGCCCACGGTTTCCACTGTAAGTGAGGTCAATATTAGCAACTTCTACACCTTGACATGGAAAATTTTTACTGCAAACAAGTTTGACTGCGACTGGAGTGGCAGAAGTTCCTCTTATATTCTTGAAACTAACTTTGCTGATCTTAATCTTTGAAGGAACCTAAACGTTAAAGAAAACATTATTGAAATATATATAAGTCGAAGCTTGCACTTTTTTAAAATAATATGTTTTATGTTAATAAGTTTGAGAATTAAGTAGGCCTAATTTCAATACATACCTTTCGATTGCACTGGTTCCATGGACAATATTCTTGGTCTATGATGATAGGATTGCTAACTTGAACCATTTCAATTTCTTCAAAATGCATGTCAGTGGCTGTGAAATCGCCGACAGAATCTGGCCATGTTTTGATCCTGACACCGTTTGTAGTACCGATCAATTTGCATTTTTTCACTGTAACTCCTTCCACGGCTTTTTCTTTACTATATTTGCCCAAACTTCCGATGCTAATTCCATGTCCTGGTCCGCAAGTAACATCACTAATGGCTATTTGTTTGTTGCTATCTCCCACAGATATACAATCATCTCCGGTTGCGATTTTGGTATTGAGAATGTTGATCGCTTCTGAGCTGCTTATGTGAATTCCATCTGTGTTGGGACTATTCTCTGGTGCAGTAATTGTCACGTGGTCAAAGGTAAGATTCTTGCAGCCCAAAAGATTGATATGGAAGTTCTTGCTATCCAATGAAGTTATGCCCTTCACTATTGAATTAGTGATGAAATTGAACTTCAAATTCTGCAATCATTTTATGCAAATTATTAAATAAAACAACTCCTCGTGTTAAAATATGCATATGTTAAATTGAGATTATGTGTTCTTAAATTATAAATGAATATTGGGCCAAAAATAGAAAGCTAGTACAATTTAAGCATTTACCATGGGAAGTTTGGTGCATATTTTTTTTAGGTGGCAATCATTCTTTTCCCAACCTCCTTTTCCTTGGCCATCCAAAACTCCAATACCTGACAATGTCAATCGATCAACATATTCCAAAATGAGCAATCCATCTCCTTTTGGGTGAGCTGGAGCTTGTAATGTCCCGTCAATTTGAAGCTCAATAGAACTTTTACAAGGGCCTTTAAGGTTGGATTGACTTAATTGATAACTTCCTTTTGGAATCAACACTTTACTTGGAGTGGTCGACGCACATGCTTCCTTCCATGCACTTGTTAAAGCCTATATATATTTTTATTTAATAAAACAAATTGACAAAAATGACTCATCAAACTAATAATGTACACTCACCGCAGTAATATCTGCATTAGGTTTGGCCCCGTACTTTGTGACGTCGAAAACACCACTAGATTGACTTTTAGCATTAGACACCAACAGTAACAGCAATGGTAATAATGCCACAAACTTTGATCTCAATCCCATTCTTTTGCTCTTTTCTACTTTGTTTGTTTTTTTGTTTTGTTTTGTTTTTTTTGGTGCCAATCTCCTAACTTGGAAATGCTTGGTATGAATGTTTTAAATTTCAATTCATCCAACTCTCTTTATATACAAAGAAAAAAATAATATGGTTGAGATTCTCTCTCAAATATTATTAATTAACTAAATTTGTAAAAAAAAAAAAAAAATAGTGAGTGGTTGAAGTTAAACGATTGTGGCGTATGATTAGTTTTTCCTTAAACATTGGATGACTCGTTCCTTCGCACTCACTTTAACAAAACTCATTCCTTAAATTTCTTTCTCAGACAAACATGCATGGCCACACCGCATATAACGTGCAACAACTGGAGAACAAAATTGCTTCAAAACAAAAAAATAATAATAAATATAGGTAAGAACAAAAAATATTAGGAAGTATGGATTTGAATAAAAATTACCCTCAAAGAATTCGCAAAAACTTATTTGATTACAGCTTGATTGTTGTTTTTTTTTAGTATAATAAATTGGGATGGGGGAATTTGAACATCTGACTTTAAGAAAGATAAATAAGTATATGTCCATTGTCGTTAAACTAATACTTTGACAGTTACTTGATTATTAGTGGATTCAATATAATTTACGAGTTAAATTTATAGTCTCACGACTACGTAAACCCTAAGTCAAATATATTTGTTGAAAGTTAGCTTACAAATGTTATGTATGTTTGCAAAATGGTATTTGATGATAGGAAAACCAGATAAAATGAGTTTTTATCTCAAAACCAATTCGCATTGTTAGAAGTAGTCTATCTACCTTATAAAGATCAGTGTGAGGTTCCTTGATTTTTTCAATGTTGGATCCTCAACATGCCCTCTCAAGATGGTGCCACTTTTGGGTTCATCATTCTTGATCGAATCCCAATTATTCTTTATTGGACCAAATACCCATTTGGACTTTATGGGTTCCCATACCACAAAAAATCTTATTTCCACACTATTAGCTTATTTTAATAGGCCATAATTACACTAATAACCTAAACCTACCATTTTTTACATGGATGACTTAATGAAATAGGATATTTAAAAAAAAATTAGGCCCAAATGTCATATAGACCCTTGCATAAAATTTACCAGTTTTTTCTTAAAAGAAAAGAAAAAAAAAAAAATTTGAAACAACATTTTAGGGAAAATCTAAGAAGTGACAAACATTAAAGTAATATTATCTCAGAAATGTGCCTAATGTTTTTTTCCTAAATGGCAAATATTCAAGCAATATCTCTCATAAACCCTTCCATTAATGCACCAGTCTGAAAGTGGAACACAGCGCGGTCGGCTAATTGAGGGTTTCTGAAGCTTAGTTTCGCCGGAAAACACCATTTTTTCCCCGATAATCTTAAGAAATCAACAATATGTCATATGACATACAATATATCACTACAATAAATATCACCTACGATAGCATTAAAAAAATGTTATCGTAGACTTTTCATAACGTTTTCGAAATGCTGTCGTAACCATGTTATTGAAAGTCCCGGACTTTCTATAGCGTTTTTTTAATGCTATAAGAAATGTTATAAAGAGTCAATTTTCAACAGTGTAAATTTAATGTTATGGAAACTTTTTATAGCGTTAGCCAAAAACGCTATAGAAGGTCTTTTATAGCGTTTTCTATAGCAGTAAAAAAATGCTACAAAAGACTTTTTATAGTGTTTTTAGACATGCTATCGTAGCCGATGTTATTGAATGTCCCTAACTTTCCATATCGTTTTTTCATTGCTATAAAAAGCTATAAAAATTTCATTTTTGATAACATAATTTTAATATTATGAAAACATTTTATAGCATTGCAAAAGTGCTATGATTTACTTTTAATAGCTTGTTTTTATAATAGTAAAAAATGTTAAAATTTAATTTTAATTACATTTTTATAAGGGTGATTTGCACAAATAAAAATCAGGCCCAAAATAATAAAAGAGGTAGTACAAGGAAAAACATATTAGGGATATGACACAAAATTAGCGTCAGATATCACTGATAGTAGCTATCAATGATAGCCATATCGGTAAATGACTAAAAAACCCATGTACACCATTTTGCGCTTCTTCTTCCAGTTTTCTCAAATTGAAAGCTATCACTGATAGCACCTATCAATGATAGCCACTGATAGCTACTATCAGTTTCTTTCACTGATAGCTACTATCAATGATAGCTTTCAATTTGAGAAATATTAATCAACCTTGAAATAGTAACAATTGAAATATTAGCTTTCAATTTGCTATTAGATATCGTTGGCTATTATTGATACACTTTCATCTATTGGAATCAAACTTTAAATATTAACACTTCAAGGTTATTGGTGGCTATCAGTGATAAACTTTTATAAGTAGTTACCAACTTTGAAAGGAAATTATCAACTTTCAAATATTAACATTTAAAGCTATAAGTTATAGAAGTCTATCAATGAGAGGTCTATAAGTGACTATCACTTATATCTGTCTATGTCATATTACCAATATCATTAATATCATTCATTTAATTGATATATACATAAGTTATATCATTGATATACGGATATCACTGATAGCTTCTATTAGTAGCTATTACCGACAACTTTTAGCAATGGCTATCAATGATAGACTTTCATCAAATGGAATCGGCTTTTATATCATTGATATCATTGATATATGGATATTACCTAAGTTCTATCACTAATATCATTGATATCATTTATATCGTGGTTATTGGTGATAGCTTTTATCGCTAATAACATGCTATCAAAGATAACTTCAATCATTCCTTTTTACCATCAAATAACATGCTATTGTTGATAGCTTCTATCACTGATAACATGTTATTAGTGATAACTTCTAAGCATCCCACTTAAACTTTAGTTCGAGATTCAACTTTATTAATTAAATTCATTAAGCTAGTTATCAATGATAGACTTCTATAAGTGGCTATTAAATGTGAAAGAAAATCGTCAAAGATTAAGCTATCAATGATAGAAAATATTAGTGGCTATCTCTGATAGACTTTTATTAGTGACTATCAATTTCTAAAGATTAACACTCAAAGCTATCAATGGCTATTATTGAGAAACTTTTATCGTGATTATCAATAGTAGACTTTTATCACTAATAGACTTCTCTAATTAATATCTACCTATGTTCGATATCACTGATACATGACTATGACTGAGATCTATCCAAGTTCTATCACTAATATCACTAATAATTGATATTACCGATACACAAATATTTAATTAATTATTTTCTAGCATTTAAAAATATGAGTAGCCAGTGAATTCTGTAATTAATGATAGCATTCTTTGAGTGACTAATTTATGAGTATATCAGTGGCTATTACTGATATATTTATATTATTATGTCATAATAGTGAAGTCTATCATTGATAGCTACTAATAGATTCTATAAGTTTTAAACTTTTAGTTTTATCTTGATTATTTACTAATAAATTAGTATACATTAGTTGATAAGAGTTTATAAGTCATAGACTTTTATCGCTGATCGAAGTAGTTTGTCAGTGATAGAAGCCTATCATTGATAGACTATAATAGACTTAGTATATTAATGATATCATAGGTCATCAGTGATAGAAGTTTATTAATTATTACTGATAGACTACATAATTTGAAAGTCCTATAAAAAAAAAAAAGAAAAAAAATTATTGTCATGTTTAATTGGGAAGGTTTGGAGAGAGGAGGGGATTGGGGGGGATGGAAGCAACAAAAAAGGAGAAAGGAAAGGGAAAAAAAATTTAAAAATGGAAGAAAAAACGGAGAATGGAAAGAAAATTTTTTTAAAAAAAAAAAAGAAAGAAAGAAAGGGAAGAAGAATGGAAGAAGAAACGAAGAAAATAAAGAAAATAAAAAAATAAAAAAGAAAGGGAAGAAGAATGGAAAAAAATGGAAAAAAATGGAGAAAGAAAAGAAAATTAAAAAAGAATGGAATCAAAAAGGGAGAAAGGAAAGAAAATTAAAAAAAATAAAATAAAAGAGAAAGAAAGGGAAGAAGAAGTATAACAAACTGGCAAAATTAGAAATTAAAAAAGATACAAAAGTTGACTAGTCAACACTTCCATATTTATAAATATTTTAAAGAGGTGGCATATGTTTAGATTTTTCTCTTATTGTTCTATCCATTATAAATATCCTTAAAACAATGGGCTCTTGTTTGGTTAATTGGCCCATAGGGTTCGTTTACTTCTCACCTCTTCGTACGAACTACGTGGGTTGTGCCCAACAAAATTCCTGTCTAGAACTTCCACAACTATTTACTCTTAAAAAAAATCATTTTCCAAACTTTAAATTAATTTTGAATGATTAAAGGTAGAAAAAAATACATTTTTGGTCCCTACGTTTAAAGTCTAATTTATATTTGATCCCTAAGTTTCAAAATATTACACTCTTACTCTTGAGGTTTGAATTTAATTTTTATTTGGTCCCTAAAGCTTCAAGAATCACACTTTTTAACTTTGATTTTTCACTAAATTATCACTTTTAGTCCGTGTTAATATCAAATAATTAATTTAAAAGATTGGAATTTAATTATAATTAAATTAGTTTTCACTCATTTTTCATCACTATTAAAATTAACTAAAAAAATTCACACTTAATTATTTTAAATTAATTAACTGAAAGTTAGCATCCAAAATCAAAGTGAGCAATAATAAATCTCCAAGGTAAAAGTATAAAATATTGAAATTTTAGTGACCATATGAAAATTAGACTCAAAACTAAAGGGATAAAAATGTAACATTTTGAAACATAGAGACCCTATGAAAATTAAACTCTAAACTCAATGGTAAAAATACCATAATAGAAGAATACATAAAGTTAACTCTACTTTAGCCTATGATATTTTGCAAAGTTGACTCAATGAGTAAGAAAGCAAAAGGAAGAGGTAGAATAATAATCATACAAGCAAATGGGATTTTGTTCAATTATTATCTACCCCCACACACCCATAAATTAATTAAATCATTCTTAAACATCATTTTATAAATCAAATCTACATTAATGGCATGCTATCTCTATACTTATACTAAAAATTAAATTAAATTAAATTAGATCATTTGCTTTTAGACTATATTGGTAAATATATGACAATATTTTCTATATGCTAATCTAGATAGAAGTAGATTTGTATGACAAATAATTCTAAGATTTTAGTGTATTTTGGAAGTTAACCATCATCTCATTTTCAATGGCACCATAAAATGTGTATAGGTAAAGGCTGGCAGTTGAAGTAAAAAGGCAAATGATGAGATATCCTCTCTCGCATTCACTTTCACTCAAAGTATTTTGTGTTTGGCTTCAATCTTAAGTATCACACCACATAAAGGATATCAATTTGGTACCATTATTTTGAACCAACCCATGATCGGAGTTGGGCTGAGTTTATATCATTCATTCTTTTCTGTTGGCTGGAGTTTGATTTTTTGAGTGCTATATAACTTATACTTAATATGAAGTTCCATATAACTTTCTTTTATCTTTGTTTTGAAACAAGATTTTGGACCACAAAATTCATGCCCATGTTTGGTCCAAAGAATTAGACTTGGAAAAGTGGAGATATGAACTCTACTTCTTGTTTAGTCCAAGGAATTCATAGATCACGTCTAAAAAATATCAATTTTATGCTTTATTTTTTTTTCTTTTTTTTATATCCGTGAGTGTTTGGGTTAGCTTACGCACACCTCGATTAATTTCACGGGACAACCTATCTGACCCTATAATAGGTGGATATCAATTTACCCGTAGGATATTAAATCCTAAGTAGGTGGCCACTATGGATTGAACCCACAACTCCTTAGTCCTTTGATTTTTATTTTTTTTTTATGTTCCTACTACCACTTGGTCAACTCATGATGGTTTAATTTTATGTTTTATTAACTCCATGCACGAATTAAAAAATAAAAGAAAACAAAACAAAACTTTTTATAAAGTGAGTTCTACATTACTTTACAACTCCTCACACTTCACAATTCTACTTTTTACTCCATCACTATCTTAAAATAGGTTTTAAATCTTGTTGGGACTTTTACACGTACTTGTTTCATTTTAGTCTACAAATCTTTTAAATGTCTGTATTTTATTCTTCAATTTATAAGATTGATTTCATCTTAGTCGCGGCTATCATTTAGCATATTTGTTTTAAAATTATTTTTAAATCAGTAGGAAAAATTCTGAATTTGAAATTTGAAATTTGAAATTTTAAAATACATACTTTTTTATAAGAAAAATTTAGAATTAACAAACACATATCTAAAAATACTTAATAACATGAAATACAACTTTTTTAGATTGTACTTGTACTAGCTTCAAATTGCTTAATTAGTAATCAGAAAAAGGTAGATAGAGTGGAGGCCAGGGTGGACTTTTAATTAGTTGGAACCAAATCATTTGCTTGTTCAATTTACCATAGAGTTGATTTCAAGAATGGTCTTTCCAGTTAAAGAAAAGGTTTCATATATATATACACTATAATAAACTATATATTTTGTTATCTTAATTAGCTTTTGAACATCAAATAATAGAGTTGAATTATATAAGTAATGGAACAATTGCTTCAAAACCTTGTATTATCATTTGTTTCTTGATTCCTAATCCCAAAATCAATTTGTTAATTCACATTATCCAAATGGCTCTAAAAGTCAAATCCCATAACAATGATTTAAGTCATATAAACTCTAACTTAGAGGGGATGGGAGTCCAAGTTCAAATTACATAATAATAATAATAATAATAATAATAATAATAATAATAATAATAATAATCCAATGAAAGTAAAGGAAATAAGGAGGATACGACGTCGTAGAATGGGCAAATACGAGAGAAAAAGGCGAATGAATCTCCATGACATGCGGCTTGATTTCCTACTTTATCATCATGTGCTTTCCCCTCTTCTAGTAATTTAAATGTTGCATTACCATACCCTAAAATATTACAAATTGGACAGCTTTCAAATTATATGGGAATTCTCTGTAATCCTATGTATATAGATATTATTTGACTTTTTTCCCCCTTCTTATTATTATTATTTGCATGCACCATTTCTTAAGCAAACGTTTCATTAATATTTGCTTGAGCTGTTTGGCTTGTTTTGTATTAATCTTAGAATTGTGCTTGTCACGTTGTAATTAGGAACTAATTAATCAATCATATACTTAATTTACTGCCATTAATCAATCATATACTTTACTGAAAGAATCTCTTGATGTTTTACATGCTGAAATTTGGCATGTTTTGGAGGGGATAATAATGCCAGGGGATTAAAAATTAAAAGCAAGCAACCAACATGTCCGTTCGAGCCTAGCTTAGTAAATAAGGTGTCATATAATTTTAAATATTTATGATTCAATTTGGATTTTTATCAATATGGATTTTTAAAAAATATTAAAAATTAAAATATATTTTTATAAATATGTATATTGGATAGAAAGTTATTGTGAAAATAGTTTGGTTTTATTCTTATTGTGATCCTTTAAAAAAACACACACACAAATATCAAGCATAATTTTTGTTTAAATTTTTTTTAAATAGAAAATAAAAAAATTACCAAATGTGTTTTATTTTTTTTTATTTTTTTAAATAGAAAACAAAAAAAACAGTAACAAAAATGTATGGTTTTTGTTTTTAAAAACTGAAAATCAAAATAGATTTTCAAGAACTAAACAGTCATCAAACTAGTCTAAGGTTTTTGTTTCATAACCATTTGGTTTTAGTTTTTAGTTTTTGAAATTAAACTTATGACCAGAACTACTCTTTAGCTATAAGTTTATCTTTATATTGTTATTTACTCCCTACTAATATTTTTTTAAAATTTTAGCTTTATTAAATCAAGTCAAGTTTTGAAAACTAAAAAAGATATTTTTAAAAATGTTGTCTTTATTTTTTTTAATTTGATAGAGAATTTAAGCTTTTTCTTGGAAAAGTACAAATTATAGTACGAAAATAGAGAAAATTCAAATATAAATTTCAAAAACAGAAAACTAAAAACGAAATTGTTATAAAAAATGACCTTAATTAGAAAAGCAAAATTCAAGAACAAAAAATGTAAAATTTATTTATAAGCCCATGGCCAAGAAAAACTTAGACTCTAGTAGATAACAATTTGGTTTTTTTAATTAAAATTATAAATACTACTTTAACTTATAAGTTTTTATTTGTTGTTATCTACCTTTCGCTAGTTTTGAAAATTAAAAAAAAAAAAAAAAAAAAAACGTAGTTTCAAAAACTTGTTTCTATGATTAGAATTGGACAACATAAAATTATAAAAATTATAAATTGAAAATTAGAGAGAAGTAAGCCTAAATTTCAAAAACATAAAATTAAAAACAAAAAGAATCTTTTCTTTTAAATTAATCTTTAATTATATATACCTGTACACACGACACGCTTTTACTTCTCTAATTAATTTCTGGTTACATTTAATTTTATATGCTAACCCATTTGATCATGAATTAGCCCCATAATTTAAACAGCGATGTAAATTAAAGATCATGGCTAATTAAGTGATTTTCTTAATTGTTGCTGTTTAAGATAATTTTTCAAAGTCAAAAGAATCGTCAATTTTGAAATTCAGTTGCAAGCAAAGTGATCTCTCTCTTGGGGAAGCTTATCAAATAAAAGTCAAACTACTATTTGGACATCCAAGGATTGACCTTATAATTACTAGAAAATATGGCAATTTACATTTTTTTTTAGCAAACCTATTACAAGTTTTATTACTATATAGTTACATTTATATCAACTTAATTAATTATTTATGTGTAGGATTCTATATTCAACATATATATGTATATCATTCAATTAGTATTAATTAATTATTTATGTGTAGGATTCTATATTCAACATATTATTCAATGGTTTTTAATATATATATATTCAATGATTATTGAATCGTATTTCATAGAGTATTAAACTTATACCAGATAAAATTTGTGTATGAAGCATACAAAACAAGTTTACTAAATATTCCTATCTAATAATAATGTAAGTAAATAACAACTTAAGTATGTGATACTTTTTCTTAGTACAACAAGGTAGGGGGTAGGGTTTCAACCTCCAACCTTATAAAAAATAATATATGCAAATGTAGGTGTGTTCAAAAAACCCGATGACTCGAAAAATCAGATCGACTCAACTCAATCTATACGATTTAGTTCGGGTTATCAACTCTTTTGGATTGGGTTAGGTTTAAATAAATGAAAAAAATTGAATTTGGTTGGTTCAAGGGTTCACCTATAATAACTCAAACCAACCCAACTTATTATTAATTTAAAAAAATTTTTTTTTTTTTTTTTTTTTTTGCTTATAATACAATTATATATACATATATTTGTTTTAATTTTATTTAATTTCATGAATTTTTTTTGGATAATTAATTCTCCAACCCCTCCTAAACATAATTTGTTTAGCACTTTGGAAAGAAATTTTTCACAATATAAATTAATATTGAGTTGTTAGTCTTAATTTAATATATGAAAATAATTAAATAAAATTTTATATATTAACATTTTACTAGTTTTTAGAATAAAAATTTTAGTAAATGACTTAACCCGAACCAACCCAACCCAACTCAAATATTTCATGGTTGAGTTGGGTTGGGTTTATTATTTAATAATAATTATTTAGGTTGAAAAAGCTTACAACCCGAACAATTGGATTGGATCTAAAAAGTGGTTCAACTCAACCCTTGAAAACTCCTACATAAATGTTTGAGAGTAATTTTTTAAATTATTAAAATCATTTTTATCGTGTTTAAAATCATTTTGAAACAATACGTCTTTAATCGCTCAATATTAATTTAATATTTAATTTTACGCTTTTAAATATAAATAAAAAGATATTTTATAATAATTTTAATCATTTTATAATCACACTCAAACACGTTGATATAGAAATTAAGAGAAAAATAGCTAGAATTTGCCGATGCTGAAGTCTGTATTTCACTTTTTGTTTGGTGTGTGGTTGGATGGATAGGAATGTTTGAACGATGGGTTATACTGTTCGGGATGTATGAAAATAACTGATTAGAAACTATTTAATCTAAATTATCAACTAAATTAAATATTAACTAAAATATATTAATTATCCTAAATCTTCTCACGGTACATCCTGGTACGTCCTATGAAAATTATTGTTGAGTTGTGCTCGTAACTTAGCTATGTTTCCTAAAAAAAAATATAGTAAATAAACAATTTAATATATCAATTATTAGACCTTATTGAAGTCATTATTTGAAACATGATATAACCGGGTTGAATTTATTAATTATTACAGATTATTAAATGGTCTTTTACTATTTTTGTAATTATGATAATAATTACCATATATAGAAAGCTAGTTCCTCTTGATATTTATTTTTAACATTTTTTACACAAGCTCCCTCTGATTTTTTTTAAAATAATTATAAATGAAGAATTTTGAAAGGAATACTCAAAAGATGATAGAATAATGTTGATGAAATAATTTCTAGAAAAAAAAACTAACTATAATAAAACAAATGTATACTTTGAGCTTAATATAAATGAAAGTGAATGAAAACAAAAACAAAAAACAAAAACAAAAACTTTAGAAGCTGTCTAAATCAAGAAACTAATAAAGGGGGAAAAAGGCATTAAAAGTCGATCTCTTGTAGTTATATAGTTTTCAAGTTTTAGCTATAATCTCAAGATTTTTTCTCTTCAAAAAAGAAAATAGCTTAGAAACAAAATGGTGTTGGAGTAATGAGGTTTTTTTTTGGAAATTTTTCAAATAGAAAAACAATGAAAACTATTTACATAAAATAACAAAATTTTTAGATAGTTGTGATATACGCGGATAGAAATCTATCAGGGTGATAGAAATTTATCACTAATAGATGTTGATAGAAGTATATCAATGTTTATCAGTGTTTTTTTTTCTATTTTCTGTAAATAGTTTGACATTTTTTCTATCTGTGAAAATTTCTCCTTTTTGTAAGAAAAAAAAAGGTTGCTTTCAAATATAGAAAAATAAGTCAAACTATTTACAAATATAGAAAAATTTTACTTTCTATCGGTGGTAGACCACGATAGAATTCTATCGCTTGAGTAATAGAAGTCTATCTCTTTCTATCTCTCAAGTAAAAAAATTTTATCGTAGTCTATCGCTGATAGATAGTGAAATTTTTCTATATTTATAAATAGTTTGATATTTTTCTGTTTATAATAATTTTTTGAAAAAAAAAAACTACTTTTATAAAATAGAAAATAAAATGCTCATCAATTAATAATTTTCAAAATATACATACATGTATATTAAAGAAAGTAGCATATTTAGTAAATAGTTTATTCTCAAAAAAATATTTAGTAAATAGTGCTTTAATCATCCGTTCATATAAAATAAAAAACAATTTAAACTTTATTTGTTTCAAAAAAAAATATTTTATTTCATAGACTATGTTACAAATAATGGGAAAAAATGAAGTCGCAATCATTTTGAAAAAAACAATGTCAAGTTATAACTCGGTTTTCAAATATAGAAAAATGAGTTAAACTATTTATAAATATAGAAAAATTTCACTGTCTATTAGCGATAGACTGCAATGAATAGTAAAATTTTTCTATATTTGTAAATAGTTTGATATTCTTTCTATTTATAATAATTTTTTTATAAACTAATGTATAATCCCGAAACTAATTAAACTATATTTTTCTATAAAAAAAAACTAATTAAACTATATTTATTATTTCAGAGTAAAATATCTACTTAGTACTTAAATTATAGTAGGATGTAAAAGCAATTGTATTGAGCACAACACATGAAAAGAAATAAGAATGTAGAGACTAGAGAGATGTGAACTCCACATACATACAGGTACATGAATTGAGTTTGGGTTGTGGAATCTTTTTGACCAACCCGAAAATTCAGATTGGTAGGGTTGGCAACCAAAAAGATCCAAACAGGGTTTCTAACCAGATTCGATTGGGTTGGATTGTCGGGTTATTATTTTTTTCTTATTAATTTAACCTACTTAAATTTATTTACAACATACATGTTTAAAAACTAAAATCTCATAAAACTCAGGTTAAAATTTTAAACAAAGACAAGCATTCCTAACTGAAAAATATTAGTCCAAAAATATATATATAATTCGAATTAACTTGGGAGAAAAATATATTCAACTTGAGACCCAATTCAACTTAACAAAAAAAAAAGACTAATTCAATTCAATCCTCCAATTTAGGTTGGATAGTCTGAATTGTCCGATCATTTGAACACTCTTACTCTACTATCAATTGACTAAGTACATGTCAATTCTCGTTGAATTATATTCGTGGACAGTGGCATAATAATGATTTAAAGGATGATAAGTTTGGCAAATATGTGGTAGGTCTTGATTAATGGCTACCAATTGGATGCGATCAATCACATTTGCAAGCCACTATCCCTCAAAAAACTTAAATTAAGCACGCAACCATTTCCTATCACCATCCTCACCATTATATATTTTAATACCTATCTGTATACTTTTCTTTATATTAAATAAATCCTTCCCACATTAACATTAAACAATGTGTCACGGTGATTTCTTACTACATTTAATAATTAAAAACATATCATTATCATATCGTTAAATTAAACATATGTGTCTGCTAAAACAAAATTAATAAGCAACTTAATTGAATCTGAATTTAATTAATCAATATTAACAAAAAGCAGCCAAAATTAATCGTGTTTGTGTCTATAAATATATGCAAAATGATAGAATGAAATGACAAAAAGGAAAGAGCGTTCAAAATCCCAAATTCGGCAGTTTCTTTCTTCCAAAGACACTCACACATGATCACATTCATAATTCCTCTTTCTTCTTTGTCTCTTTCTCTTTGATTTTTTTCAATTTTCAATTTTCTTTTTGCCCATTTCTGTCCATTTTTCTTGCTCTGTTTCAACTGTATCAGAATTTTCAGCTTTCCCCACAACCATAATTTTCTGATTCAGGTCAGTTACTTCTTACTGTGATCTTGCAATGAAATAGTTACAAAGAAAGTTGATTTCTTTCTTAATCTTGAAACTAATAAAACATGGTATTTCAAATAAGAAAGAAAGAAAAAATTTCTTTTTTGGTTCTAAATTTTTAACGTTTCTCTGTGTCTCCTGTTCTCTTGAGGTTAGTGAAAAGGAATTTAATATAATTATTTTCACAGCCAATTAGTTTTTTTTTTTTTTTTTCTCTTTTTTCTTGCTTTTTTGTTTTATATCACGGGATTTGTTAGTCTGTTTCAACCCAGAAACTAATATTGATATATAAATAAATAATTGCAGTTCTTTTGACTTATTTGAAATACCCATCTCTTATTGGTTTCCTATATAGCTTTGTTGTCGGCTCCAATTGCCCAATTCGGTGCGGAATTTTTCACGAAGAACATAACCATTCTCTTTCTTTTCTCTCCCTATTCATTTTCTTTCCCAAGAAAGAGATGGAAATTCCCAAATTGGTGAGTGGTTCTTCACTTTTATTTGATCTGTTTCTTGTTCTTCTTTCATTGATTCTCCTCTGTTTTTTGCTTCCCTCTAATTTTGCTTTCAATTTCGTTTTAGAATCCGGCTTCTCTCCGGGAAGTTAATCAATTGGAAGAACCGAAAAATTCCCAGAGAATTTCAGTGTGTAGTCAGCCAAACGGTGTGCATTACTCCACAAATTCAGATAGCTTCGTCATCGATATGAATGGCTGCTCCAATGGCGGAACTAAAGAACCCACCACAAATCCCAGAATTACAGTAAGTTTTTTCTTTGCAATTTTGAATTCCAAAGAAAAATTTAGTGACCCTTTTGTTAATTCTTTACTTTTCCCAAAAAAACATTTAAAGTTGCAGAGAAATTTATCCCGAAAAGGGTCTCAGCGTGGCGGCGACAAGATGATTGCTAGCAATTCCGCTCCTATGGATAGAGATTCATTATCTCCAACAGGTACCATCATCATCTTTAATAAAAATAAAAGTTCATGAATGAAAAAGAAAAAAAAGAAAAAAAAAGTACTTTGCTTTGTCATAGTTTTTGGTCTAATTTATTGTCAGTCTTATTTCGAATAAGTTATTGATAATAATACTATATATTAATTGAATGGCAGCACCAAACATTGAAATAAAATTAATATTAAAAAAGAACAAATAGGCCACACAAATCCCTGAGGTGCGCCAGTAGTGGGTTCAAGCCAACCTGTATTGTGAGATGGGCGATTCTGATTCATTCTAATGAACTGAATTATATGTTTGAATAATGTTTTTTTTTATATATATATTTTTGCATTTAATGTACACGTTTGGTGGGGATTTCCTGTTGGTTGGTGTAGCTAATTCTTCTCATATTGTTGAGATTCCCGGGAAATTTTGACAGAAATTTTCTAATCTTAACTCAACCCAGAATATTTCCACTTGTTTGAATTTGAATGGTTCAATTTGAAAAAACAGGGGAAAACAGAGTTTGAATTTAGAGACTTGTGGGGTCCTTTGAATTGATCTTTGATTCAAGTTTGTGGTATTTTCAGTTGCAGTTGGAGCTACCATGGCGGAAAAAGCAGCAGGGGCGGCGGTAGCAGTGGCAGTGGGGCCTCAACAAGACCATTTGGGAGTTCCACAAGTTCATCATCAGATCACTATAACCACCGGCAACACGGCGGCGCCGGTTGAACGAGCCATTCTTAGAAGAAACAGTTTCAGGAGGCCACCCTCTTCGTGGATGTTGGATCCCAAGAAAGTTCTTCTCTTGTTTGCCACTGTGTAAGCTCACAAATTAGTAATTACCTCTTCAATTACAAACCCATTTCCCTGCTTACATAAAAAATGCATCTTTCTTTCTTATTTTCATGTTCTAAATGGTGTTGTTTTGTTACAGGTCGTGTGTAGGAAGTATGGTGCTGATATACTTCACGTTAGCCATCGGAAAACCCAACACCGAGGAACGAGGATTTGATTAATTATAACAACGATGGCAGGCAAAGCAAGAACCAGAATAACAACACAATACAGAGTTGAAGATGATTTGAAATGTGTTTGTACAAAGAGATAGAACGATGAGAAAGACAAAAGAGCAGATTAAAAGCAAGAAGCACCACATGTTTTCTCATGGCCTCTGGCACTCGGATGCGGCACGTTTACATTAGTTTAGGAAGGGAAGAAAGTGACAAACAAGAATGTGACAAAGGAATGGAATCTTCCCCTTTTTCTTTTTGTTTTCTTTTGTTAATTACTAGAATTGACAGATGAAAGAATTCAGATCAGAAACGTAGTTCGCTTTTGATTCGAAGCTGTGTTAAGGATTTCTCTCCACCTGCTAGATTAGTGGGGGTTGGTTGGGTGGTGATTGATCTGGTTACTCTTCAAATATTTTTACAATCTCCTTTTTTTTTTCCACCC
The DNA here is from genome assembly GCA_002890555.2 of Lagenaria siceraria. NCBI lineage: Eukaryota > Viridiplantae > Streptophyta > Magnoliopsida > Cucurbitales > Cucurbitaceae > Lagenaria > Lagenaria siceraria. The sequence continues at coordinate 5,328,832 of CM016487.1, read as the reverse complement.
AATATTCCTTGTTTATAAAGTCATTCCTTTGTATTCTGTGGCTTCCATGTGAGCAAGAAGAGTGGGCTACAGTCCTACAAACAGGAAGTGTATTTGGATGTACTCAATTGCATGCGCACTTGAAGATTTTCCAATAGTGTTTTTGTATTGTTCCTATTTCAGGATATGGTTTGGTTTTGTAATGTGATGGGAAAAAGGAGTAGTAAAGAATATATATGATATCACTGGCATATAATCACTATTTCAAGTAAAGTAGGGAGGAACTTTGAAAATGGCAAGTCATTTCAGACCATGTTTGTGGAAATAAGGAAATACATTCAATAAAGGTATTAAAGCTCTATAGTCATGAAAACAATTGGATAAAACACTGCCCTAGAATCAACAAGAAAGGCAAGTTCTCTGTGCTGAGGCTTTTTACAAGTACTGTAAAGGTAAAAATAGATGATGATAGCATCCAAAACTGTAACTTTCTCACATGCTCTTGTCAAGTAAACAACTAGGCTAGTCCTTCAGCGCCCACAGAACGGATATAGGAACTTTTACTTTAAAATGTTAAGACCAAGTAGTAATTGTACAAGGTGTAGGTTTGCCTTTATTTACGAACTGGATTGTGATTATCAGCTACAGTTTACTAAAAGTATATTTCAGACACCTGTATTGGAGTAGACTCTAGTAGCGCTTTGATATTCTTGGCATTGAACACTTGTGTTTTCTATCATGGTAAAGCCTCAATATGACAGCAGCAGTTTCTTCTATGGCCTTCCCTGTCACCTCTGCAAACCAGACAGATAAAACTACAGTCAATAAGCTATATGCAGCAAGCAACAATATATGGCAGAACATTCTATCTTTTGATCAACTGAATACCTATCACAGGCCATGTGGGGTTTTGAGCAAATATCTTTCCAGCAAAATCCAGCTCCTCTCTAACAAAATCCATTTCTGAATAGGTACTTCTCATTTCTTCACTAAATCCCAAACTCTTGGCTCTTGCTCTTCTTATTGTTTGCAACACAATCGGATTTATAGTCAGACCAAACACCTTTTCAGGGTCTGCTTCGAACAGACTCTTCGGGAGGTTGATCCCCATTACGATCGGCACATTAGCCACTTTATAACCCTTTTGTGCAAGATAAATCGACAATGGCGTCTTCCCTGTTCGAGATACACCAGCAAGAACAATATCAGCTTTGTTCAAGTTTTGAGGCAATGCACCATCGTCTTGTTTGATTGTGAACTCAATAGCTTCTATCCGACGAAAGTACTCATCAGTCAGCGGGATATTATTGCCAAAAGCCCCGCGAGGAAGACCGGATGGTGAGACACCTAGATGAGATGCAACAACTTCTGTTAGTGGCCCCAATATGTCATTGGATTGAATGCCCCACAATTTGCAAGCTTGTTTTGCAGATTCAGCCATGAATGGATCAGCTAAAGTATAAACAAGCATAGCACCCTCTTTGGCTGCTTGTTTTACTATCTCCCGTAATCGCTCTACATCATCAATCTGCCATGTTCAATACAAATTCAAAAGACTTCATCTCATGCCCTATCAGCTTCCTACAAAGTTCTAATTCCTAATCATATATGAATTGGGAAAAGTTACAATGTCCCATTGCAGAACACACGACAAACAGTAACTCTCTACGAAAACAAAAATTCCCAATTATCACAAAAAAAAAAAAAAGTGTTGAAACATCAAAAAGAGAAACGAAGAAATTGTTACAAAGAAATCCAGAATTACCCCAGAAAACAAATGGGTGCTAACAGGGCAAACACGGTCGACTAAACAATGAGTGAATTGACCCAATGCGGCGGTGACGGAGTGCTCCACCGTCCATCCAGTGCCATCAGAGACCATGTAAATAGACTTCCCAGCTGTCCTCTCCACATCATCGTGGCCATCTCTTCCTTTAAAGGCGGGCTCCGGCGAGGCTCTGTCAGCGGGGGAATCGGGAGATCGCAGCTCGACGGCCTGAGCAGCCCGATTGCTGTGGCGCTCCAATTTGTGACCCGATCGCAAAGCGCGAGCCCTAGACCAGCGATTCAATTGGGGGCTGCCCTTGTGTTTGCGGACCTGTGGACCGGGTTCGGAGGATGATTGGTTGTAGATGAGAGAATTGGAGAAGGAAGGTTGGATTCTGGGTTTGTGAGGGATGTTGGGCCAGCTGAAGGTGGAAGAAGCCATCGCATTAATGGGTAAATTTAATTGATCGATAAATCAGCCATTCAATTTCAAAGTCTCTTACTTTTTTCTAAATGTTCTTCGCAATACGAAAACGGTCCATATGTCAGTTCCCTAATTCAAAATATCTTCCATCTTTGCTAAGAAATATCTCATCTCTTTTCGTTGCAACTTTGGCCATATTGAGAAGGCTCGTAATAGAAAGGTTCTCATTGAAGCCCATCCCACACGCAACCTCCACCTCGACCAACACTTTGACCAACGATACATTTTTTATAAGATAGATGAGCTATTCTTCTTATTGTCAAATAATTTTTAGATGAAATTTCATTTTTTAAGATGGTATCCAATAAAAAGAAATTATGATCCGATCAAAAGTGGTAAACCTAAAAGAGGCACAAATAATATAGAGTCCATAAAGTAAATTAATATATCAAATAGAAATGAGATAGACTACCTGTATTACTAATTCATTCGAGTTGTTAGATCAGTTAAATAATGACACTTCATGAAGAAATTAATTTTGAAATTGGTGCAAGTCTATTAGCAAAAGTTGATTCTCTAATTCTTTGGAAACTACACTCTTTGATATATTGACTATTATGTTAATGAGATTCAATTGATTGTTGATCAGATCCTCTACAAATAGCAACAATGTTTCATTCATAGTTTTATATAAGTCACTTTGTGTGCTTGTATTGTTGTGAAAAGGAATGTGACTAGGGATAGATTGAAAATAATAATAATGAAGAAAAATGAGTGAGAAAATAACACACGGTGATTTTACGTGAAAAATTTGAGCAATGATAGATAGGTTTCTGGTAAGAAGAAACACTCTCTATTTTTATTTTTTCACACTTTGCTCGCTTGTTTGAGATTTTGAGATGGTTTGGTAATCATGAGCCCCTCCTATTTATAGCTCAAAGAAACTTGGTAATCAAGCAAATCCAATGACTTCAAATTGTTCTTAATAGATGTGAATGATCCAATGGTTCCCATTGTCCTTGATCAATATAAGAGATTTAATGGCCATAAATTGATCTTAGACAAAATGTAAGATCCAATAGTCCAAAATTGCTTCCAAAAAAATTCTTGGATAAGCTTGTTGAAAAATTTTCATTATTTTAATTTTCAACAAATTGTTTAAAACATCTCAATCTCATACTTTTGTTTTAATATAACAATGCCAAAATTAATTTTCTTCCTTTTTATGCTCTCTCTATACAATTGCATGTGAGTTTATATTATTTACGAATCAAGACAAATCATTAAAATCTAGGGTAATCATAATAAACGGCATATTGTGAAAATTTTAAAACTATTATAAATCTGGCCAATTAAATTTGATTTTTTTAAAAAAATTTCTATTTTGCCCTCCCACAAATTAAACCATTTTCTTTGTTTGATTAATTGGCTGAAGCCTATGGTGTGAGCTCCTTATCGTTGAGAAGCAGATGTGAGCCGCCGGCGACATCCCCGGCAATAGGTAGCCTGCAATCGACATTCTAAAGCTCTGTTTTGAAGCGTGGAAATGGAGTACACTCAACGATTAAATTGAAACTCTGCAGTCACCTTAAGCAGGTTTTTCGATTAATTTTTTATGATTAACCTTGCCAATGGATTGTTTAATTTCAATTTTTACATTCTGGGACTTAACTTTTAGAGTTTAGATATTGGGTTACTTCCACTGTAAGTGAGTTTAGTGCCTTAATTTATGCTATCTTTGAAACTTTCATTGAATTGCCTCACTGAAAATTTTACTCTTAGCTTACATGATATAGGAAATTTTTGTAGTTCTACTCTATTGTGTTAAAATCAAGTGGATAAATTTTTGCTTAAAATATACGGAAAATCATAATTTATCTATCAATGTTTATCAGCTTGTTGATCATAATCAATTTATCATTGTCTATCGGTACGTAGATTATTATCTATCAACATCTATAAGCTTGTTGGTCATAATCTATCCATCAAAGTTTATCAGTTTGTTAATCGTAATCTATCATTGTCTATAAGTATGTTGATTATAATCTGTCAATGTCTAACAACTTGTTGATCATTATCAATTTATCACTGTCTATCAACTTGTTGATCATAATCTATCATATTGTCTATCGAACTTGTTGATTATAATCTATCATTTTTTATCAGTATGTTGATTATTATTTACTAATATCTATTAGCTTGTTGATCATAATCTATCATTGTCTATTAGTATGTTCATCATAATCTATCAACTTGTTGTCCATAATCTATCTATCAATGATAGAAGACTATCACTGATAGACAGTGATAGTAGATTGTTAGTGATAGACAATGATCATGGATAGGAAAAGCAAGCTAGCGTGAGTTTTCTTGAAGCATGAGCTTTCTAGACTTTTTGCATGGGTTGGAGCAAATATTCACTGTATTTGTAAATTATTTTGAGCTTTGCTATATATTTGTAATTAATTTGGCTCATTTTGCTATATATGTAAACAACCCTAAAATCTATCCTAATATATGGGTGTTATAGATTTTGTTTTTCTAGACCATGGTATATATATATACTCATTCCTTTTTGTTTCAAAATTTAACACATAATAAGGACCCACAAGAACGTAATTTCTTTAAGTAGTAAAGTTTTAATTTAGTTTCAAAATAATATTTAATTGTATATAAATTTTTTTAAGTCTTTCTCTAACCTTATTTATCTCTTTAAATACTTTCTCTATTTCCTATTAAATTGTTATTTCTCTAAAACTTTTTCACATGTGTGAATAGGTGCAACAATTCAATGTATAACTACCTTTTCATGAATAAGCGCACCCCAATAACAATTGTACCTATTGGACTTACAAGACACTTACGCATTCGAATAATTGAGTTGTATGAACGAATAACAAATAGCTTGAAAGATACATACATTCAAGCGGTCGTGCCTCCTTAACAAAAGGACAAAATAGACATTTATTAAAAAGGTAAGGGTATAACAGGTATGTAAAGATTCTTCGTTATATCCTCATTTATATAGAGTATAAACTCTTATAAGAATTTTGTACTATATGTTAGAAAAGATAATATTAAAGTTGTGAAAGCTAATTATGCAGGAATGCTAAAAACAAACAAATCAACAACAACAAAAATAATTAGTAAAATAAGATTGGGTTGAGTTGCATTTTAGAACGTTGTCTTTAGAAAAGACATGTCCTAGCAGTACTGAGAATTTCAGCACTCCACTCTCATATAATACAACTTCCTACCATAAAATTTGTGTGCAGTTAAGTTATCTTATGAATTTGCTGTTGAATTATAGGCTCACGAAAAGATTATTGAGAATCAATATTTTGAATGCAAAAGCTTCTTTGATGAGTAAGGTCTTTCTATAAAAATTGCAGGAAGACCATTAAAATAATAAAAAGGTCTAACCTCCTTCAACATATCTTAAAATTTTCTTAAAAAGAGAGAGAAGAGGAACTAACTCCTTCTAACTCATTTACTTGAAAGTGAATTAATATAATTAAATAATTAAAAATAAAATAAATGAAAAATGTTTAAATTAATTTCGGCCTTACACACATTAAAATTAGAAAGAAAATGGCTCAACTACTTTCGAAACAAAACATACACAGTGCACATCAAGACCGTAATTTGTCACATTACAAACTTTTCATTTTTCTTTTTAGATATACATTGCAGTCCATTATCCAATCCAAGTATTGATCTTACGTGTCAAGCCAAAACTACTCTCAAAATCTACAAAAACATAGCGACTTTATTTTATATCTTTTTAAAAAGAAAAAAAAAAAAAAAAAAAGGGGGAAAATTTGTGTTTTGATCATAAGACAAACCTAGGCAACCCAATCTTATAGCCATGCTTTCGAACATCTTCTTGAACTTGATTCCTAAATTCCCTAAAACTAAACCTTCTATAAACCCCAGGCTCGCACTTGCTTTTTATTACAGTCTCACTCCATGGACACAAGAAATAAGCTACAGAAAATCTCTCCACTTTCGAATTTGTCACAACTCGATGCTCTACGCTTTTGTAAACATCGTTACTCCAAGCCTGCACTTCCCCAATAAAAACAAAATCAACCAAAATTATTAACCTTTTTTTATTATTATTCATTTTCCTTTTTCCTTTTTATATAATTTAATTTAATTTAATTTAATTTAATTACTACCTGAAATAAGTCTCCGATATTGATAATTAAGGCCTCGGGATTGGGTTTGACGGCGATCCATTTCCCGTCTTTGACCAACTCCAAGCCGCCGACTTGGTCTTGGTGAAGAATCGTCAGAAAATCGCTGTCGGTGTGAGGCATCAGACCGAATATCTGACCCGGAACAGGACATGGCGGGTACCGGTTCATTCGGAGATAGCACGTGCTCGGCACACAATTCTCAACGAAGAATTTTGAGCTTCTACCCAAATTCTCTCCCAAAATCTCTGCTAGCTTTTGCGCTAACCTTGAAACTTTTCCCGCAAATTCCTCCATTGTTGACCTGGATTCATATATTTGCATTTCTTTAATTAAACTATTTATCAATTTCCACTATATTTTTCGCCTCTATGCTATGTATGGTATCAAAGAATTTAACATGGTCTACACAACAATATCAAAGTATATATATTATTCTTCTATCTCTCTAAAATATATCTTTGCTTTAATTTTTTTCCTCTCTTTTTCTTTTTTAAATATATTGTTCGAATTCAAACATAAGACTCGACCGATCTATTGACAATAGATAATAAATGGAAAGGAAGATTGACTATCGAAATTAAATATAATTATTTTCGTAGTTCAAAATTTATTCGTTTTCCATTAATATGTATGTACAAAATTAATTTTTAACATTATAGAATCTTTCATTTTGTTCTAACTTCTTGAATGATTTTGGATGCATGCATAAAGAAAAAAAAGTACTAGATATGGATTGACTTTCTATGTAGAGATATTCAAAAAGTTATTTCAAATGTAACTATTTTGGTCTTTTCTTTTTTTTTTAAATGGTAAAATTTCATTAACAATGAAATGAATAACTCGTATATCTTATAAAAATTATAATATTTTTAATATGTGATTTTCAACCGACCCTCAATCTAGAAATCTATTTAGATTTTATGGACTATAATACTATATGATATAAAATAAGGGTACTTCAAAACTAATTAGTAATAGAAGGAATAACTCATATATCTTATAAAGATTCTAAAATATCTCCATCCAATCCAGAATACTTTTCAACTTTCTTAAAAAAAAATCAAATTTCAAGTTTCTAAAAACTAAGTTTTTTTTAGTTTTTCAAATTTGTACATGAATTTTAAAAATGTCTTAAAATAGTATAGGTGATAACACCATAAAACTATTGGTAAAAATTGTGTTTATTAGTATAATTTTAAGAAATATAAAATTAAGGAGAATTTTTAAAAATAAAAAAAATAAGAAAAATTATTTACACAAAATAGTAAAATTTTTAGATAGTTATGATAAACATTGATAGAAGTCTATCAGTAATAAAAATTATAGAAGTCTACCAATCGCTGATAGATGATACTAGAAGTCTATTAATATCTACCAGTGTTTTTTTACTATGTTCTTTAAATAATTTAACATTTTTCTTTTATCTATGAAATTTTTTTCAAAATTAAAAACAAAATAATTGTCAAAACCTTAGAAATAGTTTGCTTTTCAATAAATGTAATCAATCCATCATAATATAAAAAGTACTGACCATTTAAAAAAAAATTAATTATCAATAATATTACGTGAATTAAGAATAATAAAGAAAATCCATAAAGATGGCCAAATTTTTTTAAAAAAAAAAACAATGGTGGAGTTGTACCTGAGATCATCGGAGCCGTTGGATCCAAGGATATCAGAGAGAGAAACATGGAAAGCTTCAGACCAAGAGAGTTGGGTGAGAGAAGTGGCGGAAGGGGTTCCCCAACGGTAACTTCCGGCGGAGAAATTCAAAAACTTATCCTCTTTACTCTTACGCTCAAACGGCTGGTTGAAAAGCTCCATTTGTTTCGCTCTCATCTTACTCAAAAGCTGATTCGAAATTCCATGATTCACAACTTGAAAAAAACCCCATTCCTTAGAAGCTTTAATTATGTCCTTTTTACACTCTTCCGCTTCCGCCGTCCTCAAACGCCTCAAATCAACCACCGGAAGCTCCCATTCCTCCACCTTCACCACGTCGCTTCCCCTCACCACCGCCGCCGTTTCGTCCAACAGCCTCTTGTAAGCCTCGTGAAATGGTGGCTCCATGGCCACGTAATTTGCAAGCTGATGTAATTATGCCAAAATTAAAGGACGTGATATCAAATATATTATATAACAAGACAAATCAATCGGAGAAATAGAAAGACAAATTATAGAGGCCAAAAATAAAAGATAAAGACACCTTTTTTTTTTCTTTTTTCTTTTTTCTTTTTTTTTCTTTTCTTTTTCTTGTTGGTCTTTGGTTTCTGTTGTTTAGATTTATATAGTGTGTAGGCTTAGGCAGATGTATTTTATCACCGGCTTTTCTTTTTTTCTTTTTTCTAGAATTGAAGGAAAATCACAAAATACAATATCTTTGTAAGGAAAAGGAATATTTATATTCAAATACTGTTTTTGTCTACTACTTTAATGTTAGTTCATTTTGATAAGTATATACCTTCAAAATCACAAAATTCTCTTCTACTTCCGAAATGTCTGTAATATTCATCCTACTACAAAAAGAAGTGATTATTTTAATTTTTTTTCCCCTTTTCTTAATTTATCTCTTTTTCTTTTTTACAAAATTTTGTAAAAAGCAACTATAACTACTTTATATTAAAGATTTTTTCGTTAAGTACAAAATTTGGGTTAAAAATTTCGCAATAGTGATAACATTTCCATTTTATGGATAAAAATAGACTTTGTCAAAGAAAAGTAGTAAAATGGAGCTATGTATCTTGAGTTGCACTCATTATTTTGAAGAAAAAAAAGGTACTTGGGTGCATCCATCTTTACGCAGTTCACCCAAGTTATTAGGTGACCAATTTTTCTTCAAAACGAATATATATTTTTTTAATATTTTTTTTCTTTTGTGATTGAAAGGTATGCATGAAAATAGGTGAATTAGAGATAAACTCAAAAAAAAAAAATCACATAAAAGCAGCCGGGATGAAAGCAATAGAAATTGGGTTGTAATCTTGGAATAATTTTGATCTAAAAGACTAGAAACTATGGTTAGACCATTGACGTTGGCCGGCATTAAAATTTAACAAGATTGAAAATAAATATTTTAAAGACTAAAATATATCCATGGTAAAAGAAGAGGATTAAAAGCCAATTTAAAGAACATATATTCTATAGGAATTGTGGATTTTAAAGTAAAGTTAATACCACATATATTAACTCATTTAGAGAAAAATAAATATTAAAATGATTTTGTGAGAGAAAAAAGAAAGAAAGTCAAATATTTGAATGTCGTTTGTTAATTAAGGGGGATCAGGTGCTGGAAGGAACGAGAAGAAGTACAGTACATGTCAGTTTGCCATGTAATAAAGAGGCCATCTCTGAATATTACATGTGCCTTTGCCTCATTCAAATGTTTTTTTTTTTTTTTTTTTTTTTTTGCCAATTCATACCCCAAAAAGTGTAGATCTATTCTATTGTTTGTGACAAAAACTGTGACAGTTTTTATGTGTAATTTTTGTTCGCATCTTCAAAATATGAAATTAAATCACAAGTACTGTGTATTGGTTGAAGTGATTGTTGTTTTCATTCTAAATTTGAATTCTATTTCATCTCTATTATGTTTCCCAGTATTTTAATCAAACTAATGCTGGGATTAATATAATATGAATGTATACATCAATCAAAAACAATCTTTAATATGTTTTTCTCTTTATTAACAAAATATTACATCATAAATACAATAATAATGATAGAAATTTAAACCTCAAACTTTTTAAGGACAGAAATTATTTTCATCACTGAATATTTACTAAGAGGAAAATTTGAGAACAACCAAATTAGGTAAACTATCAATGCAAAGAGATTTATAAATTTAAATTTAGTAAAAAAAATTAGAAAATAAATATTTATATTGTTTAGCCAAATAATTTAGAAAAATTGTTTTAAATGTCTATACTGCTGAAGATATTCTATCAGTGATATTGATAGATTATTATCATCTATCACTAGTAGATATTGTCTATGAATATTAGATTACTATCATCTATCACTAGTAGACATTGTCTATGAATATCTATCATTGATGGATTATTTTACTATATTTATAAATATTTTGATTTATTTTACTATATTTGAAAATAGTCCTATAATTTATTTATTCATTAGACATATAACAATAGTCTAGACTTTACATTATACTAGGAAAAAACAAAAGATGAATTTTTAAATATAGAAAAATAAAGAAAACTATTTATACAAAATAGCAAAATTTTTAGATAGTTGTGATAGACCCTAAAAGAAGTCTATCAAGGTCTATCAGTGATAGAAATAATAGAAGTCTATTATTGATAGATGTTGATAAAAGTCTATCAATGTTTATCAAATTTTTTTTACTATTTTCTCTAAATAGTTTGACATTTTTTTAGGAAAATTACTGTAAATAGAAAAAATATTAAACTATTTACAAATATAGAAAATTTTATTGTATATCAGTGATAGATCGCGATAGAATTTGATCGCTTTCTATCGCTCAAGCAAATGAATTTTATCGCTTGAGCGATAGAAAGCGATAGAATTCTATCGCAGTGTATCACTGATATACTATAAAAGTTTTCTATATTTGTAAATAGTTTGACTCATTTTTCTATATTTAAAAAGAGCCATTTTTTTTATCGGTAAAAATTTCTCAAAGAAAAAAAAAATTAGACTTAAAAATATATTGAATTCTTTTCAAGTTTCTAACTTTAGGCTTTATATGGGAAAGTGGAAGTATTTAACATTTTTTTTTTTCTTTTGAGGAAAAGTATTTGACGAAGCTTGATTGTCCGTGTCTCTTCATACGCATATACTTTTCAAAACGAGAGACCCACTAAATGATAAACTAATTATTTTGTGGCCACAACGTTGATTTACAACAAAATGAAAATAATACTAATAATTATTGTTATTGTCCCTTGACCAATAATTCAATATTTTATTTCTTCAAAAAAAAAAAATCAATATTTTTATTAAAATTTATTTCTTGAGATGGCTAGGTGTAGGCCAACGGATTTTATTGACTGAATATCGTATGCAAAACATTTATATACACACCTATAATTAGTTAAAATTACTTTGATAATTTTTAAAATTATTCTAAAATATACTTTTAATAATTCAAAACTCATTATAATGAAATAAAAATCCTATTAAAATGTGTAAAATTAAATATTAAATTAATTATAGATATTAAAATTATATTTTGATGTGATTTTACTTCTAATAAAAGTAATTTAAATAATTTCACAATTATTCTCAAACATGCCTTTAATTTTAACCCATTCAAAAAGTATATGACATTTTTTCTTCCAATGTGAATTTTATTTTAGTGGTAATTGACATACACTCCCGTTTTTTATTCTCTATGGCTATGATTATTATACTAAAATATCAAAAAGAAAAAAAAAACATAGCTAAAGAGATTTGTAAAAGTAAAATTTTAAAAGATTATTTTTCTTTATTTAGCTATTTATGTGCTTCTTGTATTAGAACAGTCCTTAAAAAAAGGATTTTCAAAGCAAATAAAGGAAAATAAAACGGCAATAATGCTAATAATATAAATATATACTTAAGTGTATTCCATCCTAAAATTAAAAGTTTGAATTAATTTAGTATTTTCTTAAACAAATTTAACTTTAATTTATAAGTTTCGAATAGTATTAAAGATATGTACATATATATGAACGATAATTCAATAATAAAGTAGAACCATAATTTTCTTTAAAATGGTTAGTTTCAATCTATTTGATACGTAAAATCAGCATTAATTATTAATTAGCGATCATAATGTTAATAACAATGACGTGCTTAAAATTAAAAGATAAAAATAGAAATAGTAAATAATAAATAAAGCATTATTCTTGTAATACAACCGTACAAGAGTTTCGTCATAAAAATGTTCACCCTCGTGTGTGATGGGACGCGGCTGTAATATGGAAAATACAGCAAATAAAGATAAAGATGACAGCCAGCTTCGTGTCCATCTTAGGAACCAAGGGCTTGATTTAACGTTCAAACCCCGTAATTTTATTTGTCGCGTAAATATATATATAAAAAAAATTACCAATTTTTAAGTGCAATCCAATAATTAAGCAAATCAATTATTACAAAAAAAAAAAAAAAAAAAAAAAAAGAGAGAGAATGTATTTTTATTATTTTTAATATATATATATAAATAAAAAGACCATTATTTAGATACTTGGAACTTTTCTGAAAAAACAAAGAGCGACAATTACAGTTAAATTATGAAGCTATTTATATAAATATATTATAAATCGGGAAAGATCTAAAATGGCCAAACATATGGTTCGATGTGTGCCCATTCTTGTGTACAGACACAACAGCTCTTAACAAAACGAATAAACAAAAGTAGTTGGGAAGGGAAAAAAAAAGTGATTTATATAATATATATTATCCATCATTTTCTTAGTATATAAGAAAGTCAACTCGAATATAGTTCAAAAATGAAAATGAAATATTACCTGGTTTAGATTGGGCATGATTGTTTGTTTCACGAAATGGTCTGAAAAATAAAGAGATTAAATATGTAAATAAGTTATATAAGAAAGATATTATTATATATTATTATGATGATAATGATTTTACCTTGGGAGAGATTGGAAAATGGAAAAGTGGATGTCACTTTCAAGGAGAGAGGGGAAATGAAAAGGATGAAAGTATAGTAATAAAAAGGAAAAGAGATGGGAAATATATATATATATATATATAATTGGAGAGAGTGTGACAGAATGAGATGGGGAGGGAGATAGTTAGTTATATAGGGAAATGAAAGTTATGAGAAATGGTTGGGAGGGAAGATAAGAAAGGAATGGGAAAAATGAATGGACACAGAACTTCAACGTAAACACACTCCCAATTCTTAATATCTAAGCACACGAACTATACTACAGCTTCCTTCCCACACGTTGCACACACGCATATATATCATTATTATGAAATATATTTTTAATCATTTAAATTAATATCTTATGAAAATTACATTTAAAAATATTAAAGACGTGTTTGAATATGAAGAAAAGGGATATGAAGAGAGAATTAGGAACACGCGGCTCTCGGTGGGATCATAGAAAAATATAATGAAAAGGAATAATGGTAGTACTGTTAATTTGGGGGGTTATTAATTACTTTTACTGGAGCTGAAGAGACAAGGCAAATGAATTAACTAGGAACGCAAATTTAGAGAAAAGTGAGACTTGGTTCAATATGCACCATTTGAAATTTTTTGAATTTATTTTTTTTATTATTATATATTCTTTTAAAATTGAAACAGATGGAGTGAAATATGTGAGAAAACAGGGCACATGATTGGTACTGGACCCGACCCGCTCAAGAATTGAAACATCATTCCATGTCCAATCCATACGTGGCCAAATGTAGAATCACATGCATGCAGCCCCCAACTACTCCTCTTTCTATTCATCATTTTACTTGCAAAAACTTCAAGTGAAACTTATATTGTATCAATTAAATTTTTATAAATCGGTTAGAATTTCTTTTGAGAATTATTTATGTATTTACTTTAATCATCTATTTTGTGTAATCGACATTTGATGAAGTATCTACACACATTTGAGAATCAATGCAGGTTATTTGACTCAAATCATAAGTTTCACGCGATATTGGTCAAATGAAATATGGAAGAGAGTGTAAATTGATACACTTACTCTCTAAGTCTAGAAGTACAACTCCCAAAGTTTTGGAATGAAAGAAATTATCACTCTTTCAAGAACACCACCAATAGCAACATGTATATTTGGGAAACTATTATATGTCTCGTTGGTCTTTGGTCATACAGATCAAAGCTATTTGTAACTTTATCGTATGTTTCTTACATATTGGTCTATTAACGAAATATCTATTTTCTTTTTTAAAAAAAATGCCATTTACCCAAAAAATACAAGAAGAGACATTCAAACGCGACAACCATTAGGCCAACCAATTCTTGGACTTAATAGCTCAAGAATTGAATGATAAATCTTATCAACGTACCTTCATATATAAATACTTCCAATCGAGTTGATTCCTTCCTCATTCTCATAACTCTAAATTACTACACTCCATTTTGTTTGAATAGCACATGCAAGTCAAGCGAATCCCCTCACCTATATACATAAATACATACATATATATAGAAATAAATATATTGAATTTAAAATATACGTAGAGTATAGGGAGAGGGAAAATTTGAAGGGGACATGCAAGCCATGTGCGTTGTTTAGGTGATAATGAAAGGGCTTGGATTTCAAAAGGAAGGGGGCATAGGACCACACCCAGTATCTTTGCCACTCATTGGACTCTCTCTTTTTCAAATAAGAAAAATAACAAAAGTATCTCCAATTTTTTAATTACATTTCTTTTTCTATATATTTCTTTTCATATGAAAATGATAAAAATCTTACATGTGATTCTTTGGCTGCCTGCTCCACAATATTTGACCCATTTTAGTCGGCAAACTCACAACCTTCTCAACAAATTAATAAAGCTCAACCCCAATCATTCTTCTTCTTTTCCCTAATCTTTTTTTATTTTATTTTTTTTATACAAAACTCTAAAATTTCTTTGTCCACTACAATTTCTATTATACATTCAAATAATTTAGAGTAGTCGGCTAAATTATTCGATCTCCTCAAATAATTCAATTAAATTTTAACTTTAAATTGTTAGTACCATCGCTAATAATTAAATTGTTACTTCTATAAAATTGATTGACCAAACATGTTATTTAGGGCCTATTTAGTAGACAATTCAAATTTTGTTTCATGTTTTCAAATTCTTTAATGAATATGCTTTTGGTAGGTCGTCTGAATTTTTTATTTTTTAAAACTATTTCTACATTCTATGATCTAGTTTTTGAGTGTATCCAAATTTTGAATTTTATATTTTAAAATACAAAAATATATTAAAAACAAATATAATATTTTATGTTATAAACTCAGTTATTTTTGTTAAATTAAAATGTGTATTATATAATATATCATACATGATAAAATATTACAAATTAATAATTATATAAAAAATTTAATTAATAAATTAATTAGTAATAGTTTATATTCAATCTAATATTTAGCGAGTAACTATAATTAATTTTATGGTTTATAAATATATTTTCACACACATTTTGAAAAGGGAAATTTTCACCGTTAGAAAAAAATGTGAAACTGTTTATAAAAAATAGCAAAAAATATATTGATAGACTTCTATCATTTCTATCACTGATAGACCTTGATATCTATCACAACTCTAAAATTTTTACTATTTTATGTAAATAGTTTTCTTTATTTTTCTATTTTAAAAAATTCTCCTTTTGAAAAATTGTTTAAATTAGAATTTAATTTTAAAATTTGCTATCAAATACATATTTGTAAACATCAAATACAATTTTATTTTCTTTAAATCTGTTGTTTTGAAAATGCCTACTAAATAGGCATTTTGAACATTTTTATTAATCAGTTTATATTAAACTGATTTGTTTCTTGAATTGTGGATTGGAGTGATACAAAATTCTCGGGATAAAGACTTCTACTAGAAATTACTTGAGAATTGAGTTGTGATTGATAGGTCGGTCGGCTAAGTGTAGGTATCTCCCACGCATGAGCGAATATTCAAGGGTTTAGTTTTTTTTTTTTTTCTTAATATTGAAAAAAAAAATAATATTAATTTGGTTTGTGAAGAGACTGAAGAGTAAAGAATTTTGATGAATTTGAATGGGGAAAAAGGGTGGGAGTGCAGAAAAAGCATGTGATCAGGCAGAGGCAACAGGCATCCGGGTCTGGAGCATATAGAAAGATAAATTTAGGTTAAATGGTACAAATATCTCTAAGGTTTAAATTTTGGGTAAAAAATACTTTTGAATTTTTAAAAGTTTAAAATATGTCTTTAAACTTTTAAAAATAGTTAAAAAAATATATATATTTACCGTTAGTTTTGGATAGAAACAGTTAATATTTTTTTTTCCAAAAATACTCATGAACACTTTCAAAAGTATAAAAAATACCCATAAATTTAAAAAAAAAAAAAATCATAAATACCCTTAAATTTTAAAAAGTTCACAAATATCCTTATTGTTAGTTTATGAACAAAAACTATTAATACCTCGTTGCCAAAAAATAACTCTAAAATTTTAAAAAGAAATTATAAAAATGCTCATTCAATTAGTATAGTGAACAATTTGTTTGAAGTTTTTTTTAGTTCGAAAAAAACTAATTTTAAAACAAATTTATATATACATTCTCTAATTTTAAAACAAAATTATATAAACATTCTCGTTTCTTTTCATATAGATGCTCTAGATTTTCTCATATTTTTCTAATTTATACATCAATTTTTTCAGTAATGAAAATAAAAACCAGTTAAAACATAAATCTCACAAAATTTTAAAATCAAAATCTCCTATAAAACATATCAAAATAATAACTAGTCACATAAAAAAAAATATTTGGCTATTCTACACACTCAACTACTAACGTACAATTTTGTTAAAATATTTAAGTCTTTAAGATCTTTGCATGCTTCCATTATTCTTTTTCTTCTTATTATAATCTATATACCTTAATGGATGATTTTATTTATTTTTTATTTTTTAGATAAACAAATGTAAAATAGTTAACAAAAAAGAGGAGTAAAAGGACATTGAAGAAGAGAGGGGAGAAAAAAAGGGAGAATAGAGATGTAATTAGAGAGTATTAACAGTTTCTTTTCTATTCATATACTAACAGTAAAGGTATTTTTGAAAATTTTAAAAGTTGAAGGGTATTTTTGACACAAAACACTAATGGTTTCCATAAAAAACTTACTGTAAGAGTATTTTTTTTTTAAACTCATTTTAGAAGTTTAAGAGTATTTTTGAAACTTTTGAAGTTCAATGGTATTTTTTATGCAAAGTACAAAGTTTGAGGGTATTTTGATAATTTAAGCATATATTTATTAGAGTAAAAATGATTCGAAAAAAATAGGATTAAATTACAAGTTTGATAAATATTTCATTTTTATTTTTCATTTTTGAGATTTATGCTTTTTTTAAAAAAAAAAAAATTTAATTATAGTTTTCATCTTTGTAATGGAAATACTTGAATTCTTAGCCAAATTCTAAAAGTAAAAATAAGTTTTTGAAAACTATTTTTTCTTTAGTTTTCAAAATTAGATTTGATTTTTGTAAACATAATTAGAAAATGAACAACAAACATTTACAAAAAAACTTAATTATAGGTAAAAGTAGTATTTATAATCTAATAATTAATTTTCAAAAATCAAATAGTTATCGAACCGTGTCTAGCTTTTAGGGTTATGTTTGGTCTTTAAACTTTAAAAAATGATTAATAGGTTTATGAATGTTTAAATTATTTGGTTGATAAACTTTAAAAAGTATTCAATAGATGTTTACTTAATTAAACTTTCAATTGTACATCAAATAATTTCTTAATTATTTTCAATTTTGTGGATAATAGATTTAAACATTTTTTTTTTAAAAAAAAAATCAAAGATCTATTAAACTGATATTAAATATAAAATTCAACTTTTAGAAATAATATGACAGTAAATTTTTAAAATTTTCAAAACGTGTGAGATCGATTCTGCACAAAAAAATTGAAAGTTGTTTTGAGTTGCAGTGTATACGCTGGCTGTTTAAAAATAATAATAATAAAAATAATAATAAAAATAATAATAATAATAATAATGTTGTAACTTGTACGTGCATGTCCTACCAAACACAGCTATACCAAGGCTGGTCTATTTGTTTTCTTCTTTACCACACCACTCAACAAACCCTCCCTTTCATCTTTTTACGTTTTGTTACCGTTTATTACACACATGTGACATACTTTTTTTATATTAACGTGGCAATGACTCACTATTTTCTATTTACTTTCTTTTTTTCATTTTCAGTGTTACCATATATGTATTATTTTAATTATAAATTGCTAAAAGTTTAGATTAATTTAGGTTCCGTTTGATAATTATTTGATTTTTTATTTTTAGTTTTGAAAATTAGGCTTACAAACAATCTTCCCTCTTAAATCGTCGATTGACTCAAAAGCTTAAATTGATCGGCGAAGGTAAATTTCATTTTATATCATCTAACACTCTCATCCCTAAATGTTTTGCTTTCATGCACGTTTTAAAAAATCAAGCCAAAATTTGAAAACTAAAGTTTCGTTGGGTAATCATTTCGTTTTTTTTTTTTGTTTTTGGTTTTTTAAAGTTAAGTTTATTTCTTTTCATTTTCTTACCATGGTTTGTATTCAAATTTCAAAAACAAAAACAAATCTTTTTTAAAAAAAATTTAGTTTTCAACTTTGACTTGATTTTTGAAAACATAGGTAAAAAGTAGATATCAAAATAAGAGATTTAGAGGTGGAATAATTGTTTATATGCTTAATTTTCAAAAACCAAAGCAAAAAAATGAAATAATTACTAAAGAAGAGTCTAAAAAAAGTAATTTTTAAAAATTGTTTTTGATTTTTGAATTTTAATTCAACTATGGTAAAAGATACCAATTTTCTTATCGTAAGAAAATGTAAAAAGAAAAATAGGCTTAATTTTAAAAGATTAAAAAAAAAAGGAAATGAAAATCGAAAAGAGCACCACGTCATCAACATTCCAGAAGGCCCAAGAAACCAATTCGGTTAATATTTGATTCCTTTGGTTTTTATTTCCTTCAATTGTATAGCTGTATATTCCTTTATTCTTTATTATTTTCTCATTAAACCCAATTTAGGGTTTCTCTTGTATGAAGCCTTTAAGGCCGTCAGTGGTTAATAGTTAATACACAAAAAACAGAGGAAAGAATTTCTCCCAAAATTACGCTATTCTCATCCTTGATTATATTTAATGGATTGTATTAGCTAATTAATTGGAATTTATTACTGTAAGTAAAGAATAGAGTACTGGAATGAGTGAGTTTTTGAATTAGTAAAAAACGGTTTAGCCAGGGTTTAACAAGATGAATGTGGATATATTAAAAAATGACCAAATTTCTTTCTTATTAAAAAAAAAATTGCAAAACGTGATATTTTTTTCTTTAGTCAATCCAAACATACCCTTAGAGCTGGAAGGAGTGTTTATAGATTTAATTTTCACAAACTAAAAATAAAAAATTAATTAGTTACCAAATGGAGTCTAAATGACTAAAATACTCCAAATCAAAATTAGATAACTACAAGGTATTTTCGATTTGAATTGAAGGGATATATAATCTAAACTTATAAAATGTACTATTAATTTAAAACCTGTTTGGATTGACTTTTTAAGGGTTTAAATAAATATTTATAAGCGTAAAACAAAGTGTTTATAAACACTTAAATTTAATACAAAATCATCTAAGATTTGTGAAATCAATATTTTTTTTTTTTTTTTTGTTGAAAACTAAAACATAAAGGTATATGTGATATGTGCACACAAATACCCTTATATTCTTATATTCTGTGCTAACTGGACTCCGTATTTGAATTAGTTGTATCATCAATTTTGCAATTTTGTTTTTTTAATTAAAGGGCAAACTTAAATAATCAATTCTTGAGAGATAATCATGGTAAGCTACAACGGAAATATACATTTTAACAAGTTTCGTAATCTTCAATCACTCGATGAGTAAGAGAATGAGCTAAACCATTGTGACAACAAAGATCAATATGAAGAGAAGAGATGTTTCTAAGTGTTGGCCTGTTGGGTGATAGCCTTGTTAACTTTGTTATGAAAGAATTCAATTTTTGTAAGGCCAAAAAATTCGTTTTTCGAAAGCTTAACCACCTTTAACAATTATATTTTATCTCAAATCTTTCAAGGAGTCAATAGAAGAAATATGTTTAAAATATCAAGATATCCTATATTCCTGTCTAATGACAAACACAACAAATTGAATGTCTTTCACTTGAGAGTCACGGATCTCCCATTAAATTAAACAAACAACACCGGATAATGTTATATATATATATATATATATATATATATATATATATATATGAATTTCACTCAATTTTAGAAACTTATATTTTGTCAAATTTTGGGTTCAATAAAAAAGTATAAAATAAATCAGGACATTATTGTTAATAAAACGAGTAAAGCGCCATATTTTTAGAAAAGAGGAGAAATTTAAAGATTATATGATTGTTAACTAATTAATGCTCCATAGTTAATTTTCTGTTTTAAAATTGTACACGAGTCTATCTGAAAAAGAGAGAAAAAAAAAAAAAGGAAAATGATGAGTATTTATCACCTGCCTTTAACTAAAAATAAGGATGAAAATTTAACGAGAGTATGGAAAGTGGTTCAAGAGTCATATTGGAGGTAAAATTCCTAAAAAAAAAAAAAAAAAAAAAAAAAAAAAAAAAAAAAAAAAACTATTTTTACCGATGTCATGAGTCGTGTTCCAAATTCACCTTGTCACACCCCTTTTTAGATTACCTTCTAAACATGAAAAGAGATGTGAAGACAGTAAACACCACCCTCTTATGAAGCTTACTATCTACCTGCTCCTACTTATCTGAATAAACACACTAATATTGGTTATAAGCTCATATCATATCTTCCTAAAAGCTAAGCATGTACTTAAGGACTTCATTTAACATATGTAAAGTTTACTCAAACGTAAAAGTTAACAAGCAAACGTACTGACATAATCTAACCACACCTTCGAGGCAATTTCTTCCAGAAATTTTTATTAAATTTGATTTAGAAATTTTATTTCTAACGGTTTTACTATGAAATCCATATACCTTAACTAAAAGTTTGTAGTTTTGTTTATTTATTTCTAGATAAATAAATGTCAAGCAATTGAAAAATGGAATAAGAGAGTATAGAAGAAGAAATGAAAAAAAAAAAAAGAAAATAGAGAAGTAAGACGACATTAACCGTTTCTATTCCTATAACAATGAGAGTATTTTTTTTTTAATTTAAGAATATTTTTTGCACAAAACTTTAACGGTTTTCCTTCAAAATTGAGTATTTTCTTAACGAAGTTTAAGAGTATTTTTGAAATTTTTGAAAGTTTAATGATATTTTGACACAAAATATAAAGTTTAGGGGTATTTTGTATAATTTAGCTTAAAATTTATGTATTTATTTATTATAAATTTAAAAATTTAGAGATAAACTTAATTAAATTTAACCAAGTAATTATAACTTAAATAGAATGTAAATTGTGCTAACACCGATTAACAATTATCTAAATTTATGGGGAGATTTCCCCCTGGTCGTTGAGTTTGATTTGGCCGAGGCTGTCAGCTTTTATAAACTAGATTATTGTTATGATCTTGTCTGAATCTTTGTGCTTGGTGGGGAAGATTAAGGAGTTGACCCCAATGCAAGGGTGGTTTCTTTCTCCAAGTGCCCGAGTGGGTGCTTGTTCAGTGGGGATCCAGAAATTTTATTGACCAGAACTTTATAATTTAGTAAAAATAATTTATAAGTTAGTAGTTCTAAAAAATCATGAATTTACTAACTTTTGTACATCACAATTTTTCTATTTAAATTTCAAATTAAATTTGCAATAATATTGTAAAACGATAAATCATGAAGAAATTGACAACATAACAACAATATTATAACTTAAACAACCAAACAAATAGAGTTTAAGGTGTTTACTTAAAGATCCATAAATTATTTAAAAAATCAATAAAATGAATATAAAATAAAGAAATTAAAACAAAAAAAATAATAATGATTTGAAATATGAAAACCAAATGCATATAAATAAAATAAAAAATTAAAAAAAAAAAGAACAAAACTTATCTCACAAACTAGGAGAAAAAGTTGGAGAAGAAATTAGAAAGCTAAAAATTTATTGAAGTTGAAGCTTTCTAAAAATAAACAAAAAGAAATTTAAAAATGAAGTTGAATAGTGATGTAGATGACTTCTTCCTTAATTTCCAACGGTATTTAGTGGGGATTAGTGTGTAATTATTGTTTTTTTTTCCAAAAATCGAAGGACTGTTAAGGAAGGAAATCTGAAAAAATAAATGTAAAGAATGAGATTTAAACCTAGGTTTGGAGGAGGTTGGAAGACAAATTTAACATTGGACTAACTAAGAGTATTGATATTATATCAGTTATGTATATATTATAAAGTTGAGGGGCTGGGCCTATACTAAATATGCCCATGATGTTGCACATAACTCCGACGGTTATTGTTTATGGGAATATAATTTTGTGCATGCTTTTGTAAATGTTCCTTCTTCTAGTTTATTGTTGACGGGATATTGTTCTAAACACGAGAACCTTTGAAAAAAAAATTTAAAATTTATGTCCTAATATAAATAGTATAGATTACAAAACTTAAGAGATAAAACTTGTATCATTGACTTCAAAATTAAAGGCAAAAATAAGCATTATAATATCAAATTCACTTCTCACCTATTAATAATAGTAAAAAATCAAGGGGGTAAAAGATGATTTTTTTTTTCCAGCCAAAAAAAAGAAAAAAAAAAAACTCGGCTCCCTGCGACTGGAGGAAATCTGAAATCTCCCTGTTTTCCCCAACCATACACGATCAGACGATTATTAATGGAAGGTTATGCATATCAGACGGCTTAAAATGATGGGTTCCAATCCAACGGACCTCCCGTTGCGCTAATTTGCTCTAGAGTTTCAGTCCCTCGATCTGAAATCTAACGCTTGGATCATCATCATCATCTACCTCAGATCACTTCACATTTCTTGGCTACCCTACCACTGCAACAGGGAGGTCATTCTGTAATTTCAAACAAAACTTTGATGACTTCATTTGCGCCAAATCCCTAGTCAAACTCGGAGCGCAATTGCAATCGAAATTTGCAGCTTAGACGCCTAATGACGATGGCGCCACCGGCAACCACACGGTGGCGCGCAATCGTACCGATCACTGTGATGTTGCTGTTGATCTCACCGTCGATGGCCATCTACTGCGACGAAGACGATTGCTACGATCTCCTCGGGTACGTTGGGGGTTCATTTTCCCTAATTGTTGTCAATATTGTCTTAATTTTGGGTTTCATTATTACTGCGACAATACCTACTTTTGATCTTTCTAATCAATTTTCAACCTCCTCTTTCAGAGTATCGCAGAGTGCAACACAATCGGAGATCAAGAAGGCTTACTACAAATTGTCATTGAAATTGTTCGTATCTCTCTTCTATTCCATTCCTTCTTGAAATTCATTGTCATTCCATTTGAATTTCTGTTTTTGGTGTTCCATGAAGCCATCCAGATAAGAACCCGGATCCGGAATCAAAGAAGCAATTTGTTAAGGTTGCCAATGCTTATGAGGTACGGATACGTTAAGATTCTAGGTGCTATTATCTTCGCCATGCTTTTATTGTTACATATTGTTGTTTAATTTTAATTATCTTCGTTTCCTAAGCATGTGAGCTTATCTATGAATTGCAGATTTTGAAAGATGAATCCACGAGAGAGCAATATGATTACGCAATCGCTCATCCGGAAGAGGTAGTTTTAAGTATTTGAAGTCCACTGCTCATGCATAATAATATTGCTTTCACTATCAATATTTTCTTATGTGCTAGTTCAGCCATACCATAACCATTGTAGCTGGTTTTGTGGGTTCTTTCTCTGGTTTACACTTGTAGTAGAAGTGGCAATACACTCATTTGTTGGATGTATTTGAAGTCCACTGGTCATGCCTGATTGCATTCTATTTCCCAAGTACAATTTGGTTGCCTAGAGGCTGTCCAAACATAAGTGATAAGTCAGACGCTTGGCATTTGAACAATATGAAGATAGTGCTCAACAACATAATTATAGAATAGGATTACATTTAGATTCCTGGATTAGTTTTCTCCGTAAACAATAGATATTCTCTTTTAACCCAGATTCCAAGAGCCAATTCACTTTTTATGAAAATCATCACAGAAGGAGACCAAAATATTGTTAATATTTGCAGAAAGTTGCCGCCTTAAGCTTTCACTTAGGATGGATGAGATCTTTGTTTTGAATGTGCATGTTTTGGGCTACTATTACAAATTAAGATCTGGTGTAACATATGCGTCTGTACCATCTTGCTTTCTAAGAAAAGAAGAAACTCAAGCAAAGAACAAACTATGATTCTGTCATCAATTTTCCGATTAGCTGATGGACACTGGCTGCTTTTTAATATACTAAACTGTGATTTATTCATTTTTCAGGTATTTTACAACGCAGCTCGGTACTATCATGCTTACTATGGTCATAAGACGGTATGGACTTTTATATTTGTCTCATGCTTACAGAATATGTGGTTTATAGCTAGGTTTAGTTTATTTATCACTTTGCGCTGGTTTTAGTAGTTATGTTGATTTTCTGCTCTCATTTTAGGATGCTCGTGCTGTGCTGGTTGGCCTTCTCCTGATTATGTCTGCATTTCAATATCTGAATCAGTGGACAAGATATCATCAGGTACTAGTACCTCTAAGTTATTCGACCTTGAAAAGAACATGATGGTTTATAGGTGAAATGTTTGATGGATGGCCTGATGTACTTTCACAGGTCACAATCACATGAATTTTAGATTCGGATATCATTCCTGGTTCTGTCTGAAAAGTGAAGCCTTTGATATTTTGATTTTATCCTTCCTGTTCTGTCTTTGAGTATCAAGGACGTGGATGTTCAAATGTTGTTTCAACCTGATCTTGGGAACTTTGTATAGTTTAGATTCATATTTGTTATCCAAATCTGCAAATAGATGTTAGATTTCATTCTACTGAACCATTTACTTCATACTATAGGCTGTTGACATGGTCAAGAAAACCCCTGCTTACAAAAATAGATTACGGGCGCTTGAACTTGAACGAAGTGGAGGAGCAACAAACAAGAAGAAAGGTCACAAGCAGTTGGATAAGTAAGGAGTTGTTAGTTAATTACCAGAATAATTAGGGGAAAAATAAAATAAATGTCGTTCTTTCTGGAAAAGTTTGTTTTTACCTTATGCCAAGCTGAAAGAATCAAATTTGATATTTAAGCTGTAATTTTAATTTTTAATTGCTTGAACCTTGAAATTAAAAAGAAGATAAAATTAGTACCTTTATTTTATTTATTTATTTATTAATATTATTTTTTTGGATAATTGTAATGAGTAGCAATTTTAGGGATAATAACCAAGTGTATAACAACATTTTTAAAAAAATTGCAAATATAGCAAAGTGTGATAGACTTCTATCGCTGATAGACTCTTGATAGACCACCTAAACCATAAAAGTCTATCACCGATAGAAGTTTATCATTGATAGACTTTGCTATATTTGCAATTTTTTAAAAATGTTGATATATTTGCTAATACTTTGAAGTTGATTGCTATATTTGCAACTCTCCCTATTTTTATTTTTTTTTTCCTTTTGAGATTTGTAGCTACGTGCGAGTATCCATGTGACTTGGTGTGACTTGGTTTTAGTATTTGTTATGGGACTTTGGGTGTTTTATTTTTCTGTGTTTTGGCCCTTTTGTGTGATTTAGTGGTTGTAATTTTTAGAACTTTCCAACACGTTTCTTGGCCTTTTGGCTAAGATCAAGTGTAGTAACTGTTCTTATCAATTTAATTTTTAGAACTTTCCATCTTCACCCTGGAGAGGTGCTAATTCTAACACCTTTTCAAGTTCAAGATTAAAACTTTGAGAGTAAAGTTAACTCATTCAAGAAAATTGAGGGGTCATAAAAGGATTTTCTCCCTAGTATTTTTATTGCTGATTTTATTTAAACTTGGGGGATTGTTCTGTAGTGCAAATTACCCAACGTCGCTCTTCTACATAAAGTTTTTGGACTGTTTATTTTCTTATGTGTTTTTCCATTTTCTTATATTGGATTCTTAATCTAACAAATCTTATTTATTTGCTTGCTTCTGTTTTCTTGTGCTTGTGTCAGAAAAGTGGATGAAGATCTTGGCAAAGAATTGGAATTGCAAATAAAAGGAGCTGAGAAGCCATCTGTATGGGAACTTCTAGGCGTTCGTTTTATTCTTCTACCTTACACTATTGGCAAGGTAAGATTTTGTGTCAGCAAGTCTTGGATATTTTTATGGTCATTTGTATTTTCAGTTTCGATGTCTTCATTATATTTCTGAGAGGAGCTTTATTCATTTAGCTCATATACCTCAAGGATTTATGATTTATGATTGTTTTTCCTTGATCCAGTTATTATTGTGGACTAGTTGTTGGTTTTGGAGATACAAGGTAAAACAAATACCTTACTCTTGGGAAGATGCCTCTTACCTGACGCAAAGATCACTTAGAGTCCCTGTTGATGCATGGAAAAACATCGGTGAGCAATTAACCGTTGCAATGCTATTTTTCTTGCAGAGTTATTTAATGGAGCTCTGTAATTGTCCCATTATCTGTTCCCTTGACCCCTTCTTTAGCTTTTCGGTCTCGTTTCGTAACTATTTGGTTTTTGATTCTTAAAAATTAAGCATATAAACATGACTTCCACCTCTAAATTTTTTTGCTATGTTGTCCACTTTCTACTAATGTTTTAAAAAACCAAGCCAAGTTTCTGAAAAGTAAAAATAGTTTTTGAAAATCTTTGAAAACTGAAAGTCGTCGTGAAAAATTGAGAACAAACGAGTACAAGTTTCAAAAACCAAATGGTTACCAAATGTGACCTTCAGTACTGAAAAACATCGATGAAGTTCTTGGGAGGAATGCTCTTAAGAGCATATCCCTAATTAGTTAGGGAGTTTGTTATGCTTGCTTCTTCTCTATCTCTACTATTTTCTCTCCATTTTACCTCCTATTTCCCAGAACACCGTTGTGACACCAAAATGACAAGAACTAGAATAATATCAAATTAAATTGAAAGGTAAAGGATGAAAACTTCGAGGCACTTGGAGGATGAAAACTTCGAGGCACTTGGATCCTCGATCCTCCTTTCTTGAGATATCTCTCAAGTCCTAATTCACTCACAACATGCTTACCTTCCTCCTTCCCCATTCTCTCTATTTATAACCAACAAGTATAACAAACTCCTTAATCACAATCACAATACCCACATTAGTACGCACATTAATGATGGCAGAATGCGCATATTTGTTGAAAGGTTTCCACTGTCAACCTATGCTTTTCTTTTACCTACAATGCCTAATTTATGATTGCTTGAATTCTGTAAATCAGATGAATCAACAAAAGAAGACCTTATTCGCAGATGCTTATGGAAGAAACCCAACTTGGAGAACTACATGTCTGAAATTCGGAAAGATTCGAAACGTCGGAGATAGGCTGCTAAGATTTGCCCCCACAACCTTGTGCTTTTGGAATACCTGCAACAATTTTTCGGTAATCACCATGTTACCATTGTTAGAGAACGAGTTAGATATCAGCGAGTCAGTTACAACTTACAACAACCACACAATACAATCAATTACTGCCTCAAAGTTGAAACCATTTATATGAGTTGAACCTCATTGTTTGTGACTGTCTTTGAAATATGCAAAATTTTGACCCCTGCCACGAGGTAATTTCAGTTCAGATCAATTGTATCTCTCTGGATATCAGTCAAGAATCTCTTGTTCTCAAGTTAGTACTCGGTGCATTGAAATTTAATGTACGCATTTTATTAATTTATGAGTTAAATATCCTGCTGATAATTCAACTATAGAAATAAAGTAATCATCTTCATTTACTTTTCCCACCAAAAACAATATATTATGATGGGAATTGAAAGTGAATTCCAGCATTGTTCACTAGATTGGACAATAATTATCATCTAGTGAACAATAATTATCATCTCAAAAGTTAGGGGATAAAATTATCTCCCTGTTTTACCCTTCTTATTTCTGGTTCTTTAGGCTTTTCATTTATCATTTAAAGTTTTTTTTTTAAAATTACTCTCTCCATTATGTCAATTTTATTTTCTAAATTAAATTTATTCTTTCAAACCTTTTATTTATCATTTCTTGTTTCTTAGGGTTGTGTATGGAATGTTGAGTTGAGATATGATGTTTGTGGAGTTTATATGTCTGTGTTAGTCCATGCCTATGTTTGGGATGCAGAATTGAGTTTATTTGTCAATGGTATCTGGTGCAGTTTTTTTTTTTTTAAATCTAAATAATATGCTTTTATGATGACTATTTTTATTTAGAAATTTTTTTTATTAAGTAATTCTATACATTTTTAGTTTGAATAAAATATGGATGACAAGTTTTTTTTTTCATTGTTTTAAAGTACACATATATTATTGATGATCTTGAAATATGATCTAGAGTTTAATTTTGGATCATTAATTCCAAACATTCTTTTTTAAACAAAAACAATCATTTTAAAAATTTGATTTCTTATTAGTTGGATTAATTTGATGGAGAGAATTTTTGACTTAAATATTACAATGAATAAAGCATCAAAATGTATTAATAATATGATGCCCCTATCGATGGACATTTTATATTCTTGATGCAAAACTATATACTAGCATAGAAATACAAGTTAGTATTTTCAAATATACCAAGAAGTTTAAAATTTTGCAAAAAAAAAAAAAAAAAAAAAAAAAAAAAATCATTAAAAAACTAACGTTAAAAAACCTTATATGAATATGTTTTAAAAATTTATATTGCAAGTACTAAAATAACAAAAGATTTTTTTTATTAGTTTGTGTAATTATCAGTGAACATGCTTTTTTTTCTTTTGTAATTATTAGTGAACAAGTAGTAAATCAATATGCTTTAGAAGTGATAAAAGCATTATGTTCAAAACTAAAATAACATTTCTTCAACAAAAAATAAGGAATCTCATTTGTATACATTCTTTTGTACCATTTTATTAGTAGATTACAAATCAAGAGGGATGACCATTTTAATGTTTCATATCATATTCAGAATTTTTTAATTATGGTTTCTTCCATATTCTTTCTTCTTTAGTTTACAAATACATAATTTGACTATAATTAGTTATTATGTTTCAAACTTTTTCAAAATCAATTGGTAGATGAAAACAACAAATCTTAGAAAAAAATAACCCAACTTATCTCATCTCAACTTGGGTCTCCAAACACCCATAAATGAAAGAACGGAGACGAAAATCCATATAGAAAAAGCTTCATAGAGGAGAAATCTGAGGGTTTTAGGGGAGAAGGAGCTAGGATTTTAGAAGGATGGTTGAGAGAGATGAGAGACGTGAGAGAGAGACGTGTGAAGAAAAATGAAAAAGTTGTGTGAGGGCAGAGTGAAACGCATGAGGAAGTCAGTAATATGTGAAAACATTGTTTCCAATTCGGCGTGCGTAGGCATATGATATGGGTGAGATAGCAACATAGGCCCCCAAAAAATGCATTGACTTCATATTCATCTCATCTCATCTCAACTTGGGCCCCAAACAGCCTTTTATTGGGGTTAGCTTGCCTTGATTTTTTCCTCTATTTCTCTTACACAAAAGTTTGTCTTCTTTAGTTTGCTTTTCTACTACCATACTAATAGTTGTATGAATTTATAGAATATTGTCGTCTAAAGATCATGTATGACTTCAATTTTTAAATTATTTATTTTATTGTAATTATAAATGAACAATGTATTATATTTAACTTTCTTTTATTAATAACGGAAATTAAAATAAAGTACATGTTGAAAGACTAGTATATATATTTGCAATAGGGGAGAAGCTTCCCTACCTATTTGACCCTTTTTATCTCTTATTTAATTTAAATGCTTTTTTAGACTTTTCAATTATCATTAAAGTTTTTAAAATAACTTTATCTCTCCATTTTGCCGTTATTACTTTTTAAATTCCTTAAGTTTTTTCTTTTGGACTTCTCATTTTCTTTTGAAAAATATTGAATATGAAAAAGATTATGATTAAATAATATATTTAATTAATAAAATGTATAATATCATATATGGCTTCAAACTAACCTGCTTTATTTTATAAAATTAAATCCAAACTAGTTTTATATTGGTAGACTATAAAACAAAATTACAAAATTTCATGTGAATCACTCTTGATGTTCATTAGTGTCAAATAAACATACCCATTAAAAATGTAAAGAAGAAGTTTTTATTAAATTTAAAATTTTAATTTCTTTTTAGTACAAACTATAATTAAATTAAAAGTTCAAAATTTATTCGATGACATTGTAACATTGTACTTGCACTTATTATAACTACAAGTATAAAATTTACTTTTACTTTTTTTTTTCAAAAGAAAAAGGTCTGCCTTTTATTATTTTTTGTCACACATTTAACGATTTTTAAAGAGAGTTTTCATATATATATATATATCAAATTATTTATACAAAAAAAACATCGATAAATATTGATAAACTTCTATCCGTATCTATCAGTGATAGACTTCTATCATTTTTCTCACTGATAGATCTCTATCAGCATCTATCACAATTATCTAAAATTTTTGTTATTTTGTGTAAATAGTTTTCGTCACTTTTTTACTTTTAAAAATTCTCATATATATATATATATATCGGAAGATATTTTGATGTGGGATTTGAATTGTGATAAAAAAGGACAATTTGCATAAAGTTTGTGGGTATAGAGTCGGCAAGTTGCTTGCGATAAGGGGTAAGGCCCTACAATTCATCGGGACGGGGAATCTTCCTCCTCTTTTATTTTAGCCGACTCCTACGTCCTACCCATTTCTTGCCGACTTCCTCACTAATACACAATATTAATTTATTCCAATAAATTAATACTTTTCATTTCTGGATTTCTGAAAATTCCTTTAAAATGTTCACCAATTAATTATTTATTTCTTTTATTAATTTTAATAACGGTATGATATTTTTAAATTTATTCTCAAACCAAATAATTCTTTTTTTATATTATAGCCTAGACTTCAACATAAATATTAAAACATCTATATCTTTAAAATCTATTAAAATATAAAAAAGTTGAGATAAAACTTACAAAATAGCTAATTATTGAAGCTATGATTATATATATAAATATATATTTTTCTATCGGGACGGGGTCGGAGACGGGATGTATTTCCCTTCCTCGTCCCTGTCTAGCAAATAGGGAGAAAATTATCTTGGCTCCCTTCTTTATCTAATTGGGGATCTCTATCTTATTTTAGGTAGGTCTCAATTTCAAGGAGTAAATAGACATCTCTACACGAAAGTGTAGAACATATGTATAGGAGAGTGTAAGAGAAAATGAAAAAAGAAAGAAATTCTTAAATTTATCTTTCTAGTTTAAAATGTTATATAATTATCTAAAATAATAAAAATTACTTAATTTACCTTCTAATTTTATTATTTAAAATTGGAGCACTAAAAAATTATATTTAAAAAAATCAAAAGATCAAACACGTTTTTCAATATTAGATAACAAAATTGGTAACTTTTCTAATTAATTTATATTTATACAAACAGAAAGTTGTTTTATTTAATCTATTTTCATCTAGCATATTTTAATGACATACACTACTTTATTTGAAGTTGAATATTTAAATCTCTCAAACTTTAATTTGGTGTACTAAGAAAATCAATTTATACCTCTTTGTATATATATATGTGTTTTTTTTTTTTTGAGTTTTATATATGTCCTTGATTGATTGACTTTTAGCTTATTCGGAAATTTGACTTATAAATTAGAGTAGTTAGGTCAGTATAATTCTCAAAACAAAGATTAAAAAAGAAGTTATGAAAATCAAGGAAGGGTTAAATTTAAAATTTGATGTCCATCATTTAATTTTTTTTTATATGAATAGTTTTTAAATTGTCTTTTAATTCATTCGGAAAATCTACATATTTTCTTCTACTTTTTTTTTACCCAATTTAAAATTTAGATGTAAACAATAACTTATTTAAATAATATTTGCTATATAATTTGTGAGATTTGACTTAACATAACTAGAAAGTTTTGAAATCATAGATATTAAAATAAAATTATGTATAAATTCTAGGGGTTATGTAACCCAAAAAATACTCTGTGGAAGAGGGGATGGTCTGTCTAATATATTATTGATTATTATATTATACAACCATAAGTGCAAGTTGCAAGTTCCAACTACCGCAGGAATAATATAAATCAATTTTCTTAAAAAAAAAAAAGGAAAAAAAAAGAGAGGAAGGATAATATAAATCAACGCTATTTCCAAAAAAAAAAAAAAAAAAAAAGGCAAAATACACTTTTGGTCCCTGAAGTTTGGAGTTAGTGTCTATTTAGTCTCTGAAGTTTCAAAAGCTATATTTTAGACCCTGAAGTTTGAAAAATAGTTCTAAATGGTCCCTAAAGTTAGTTTGACCGTTAGTTAACTAACAAAAATTTGATGTGGCATGTTGAAGTAGCAAATTCTAGATAAGGTGAGCAATTTTTCTAAATTTATATTATTTTTTAGATTACAAAATCTCTTTTTAATTATTTTTTTAGTTTTTTATTCTTTTCTTTCCCCTCTCTTTCTCCTCATCTTCTCCAATTTTTCTCATCTTCTCTTATGCATGCATCTCCCTTTCCCCCTTTTCTTTCTCTCTCTTTTTTAATCCTCAATTTCCTTCCAACCATCCAACCAAATTCCTCCAAACGCCTCAACTCTCCACCTTCGCTGCCATTAATGACATTTCTTAAAACTCCTGCACTTCAAATTCTCAAATTGAGTTTATTGTGCTAAATTTTGTGAGCCCATTTTAGTTTTTTGTCCATGCCTAACCTCCATTACTAAAGCTTCAATCAAATTTGAAACTCCCTCTCTCAAATTTGAAAGTCTCTCTCAAGTGTCCTTGTTGTCAGCAATAATATATGTTAGTATTTGTGTGAAAAAACTATTTACTCAAAAGAAACTTGCATAACTATAAGAGGTTAATTAATGTGTTAAATTTATATGGTCTTGGAATGGTAGAATTTCTTTCTTATATATTTTTCTGTAGTTTTATCTGTTGAATGGTCAAAATAAGTTCAAGGATATCATCAAGCAATTGCCTCTATTGAAAATGTTTAAATGTTATATATTGGAGTTTTGATTTCTATTTGAACAGCTACAATCTAATCGTGGTGTTACTGCAAGCATCAGACTGTGACTGTGAACAGCGGAGTGGTGATAGCGACAGTAAATCTTGCTGGAGAACAGAGAAAAAAAGTGAAAAAAAAAACTACAGAAAAAATGGGAAGAGATGTTGAAAAGAAGATGAGGGATGAGAGAGAAGGAATGGAAAAATTTAAAAAAAATAATTTAAAAGCCATGTAATCTAACAAATGACATAAATTTAGTAAAAAAATTATACCATACTTAAAATTTGTCATCTCAACATGCCACATCATATTTCCGTTAGTCAACTAACGGTCAAACTAACGTTAGGGACTATTTAGAACTATTTTTCAAACCTCGGGTCTAAAATGTAGCTTTTGAAACTTCAGGGACAAAATAGACAATAATCCCGAGACCAAAATTATATTTTGCCCAAAAGAAAAATAGCGTCTAGAATTTTCTTTACGACGGAAGCTAACTGTTAAAACGGGCGTCAATAATGACGTCGGCATGTCGCTTCTGAATTTGGCTCCAAAGATTCTTAGAAAACGGCAAATGCCAGATAATACGTAAATACGTGGCGGCAAAGTAATGGATAACTATGTGACCGTCGTGACGAAATTGTCCCTCCAATTTCCTATAAATATAGCCCTCCTGCCCTAGTTTTTCTCGCAATTGAATTTCTCCTCTTCTCCATTGTAACAAAATCCAAAGCGAATTCTTCTAAGGTATTTTTCTATGCTTCCTTTTCTTTTTTGTTTCTTCTTTGATCATGTTTTTCCGTTTAGAGAGAGGAAATATTTAGGGTTTTGAAAGGATATCTTCGTTTGAGATGCTTCTTCTCTGCTTAGTTATGTGAATTATAGAACCAAGGTTTTGAGTTTTAGATTTGCTCTTGGATCAAATGAAAATTTGTATGTGGTTGCCTGGAAACATTGGGAATTTTCTGATTTTATCTGAACTTTAATTAGGTTTTTCAACTGTGTGATTCTGATTTATGGAAATAGAATTTAGGATTTCAATTATGTAATTCTGATCTGTCTATCTAGTTTTGTTGAGATGGAATTGAACCTGATCTTTCTGTTTTGTTCTGTTTAGATGCAAATCTTCGTCAAAACCCTCACAGGCAAGACCATCACCCTCGAGGTGGAGTCTTCCGATACTATCGACAACGTCAAGGCCAAGATCCAGGATAAGGAAGGAATTCCCCCGGATCAGCAACGATTGATCTTTGCCGGCAAGCAACTTGAGGATGGCCGAACTCTTGCCGACTACAACATCCAGAAAGAATCAACTCTTCACCTCGTCCTACGGCTTCGGGGTGGCATGCAAATCTTCGTCAAAACTCTTACTGGAAAGACAATCACCCTCGAGGTGGAGTCTTCTGACACCATTGACAACGTAAAAGCCAAGATCCAGGACAAGGAGGGAATTCCCCCAGACCAGCAACGTCTCATCTTCGCTGGAAAGCAACTCGAGGACGGCCGAACCCTTGCCGACTACAACATCCAGAAGGAATCAACTCTCCACCTTGTGCTCCGTCTCCGTGGTGGCATGCAAATTTTCGTCAAGACTCTTACAGGAAAGACCATCACCCTCGAGGTGGAGTCCTCCGACACCATTGATAACGTCAAGGCCAAGATCCAGGATAAGGAAGGTATCCCCCCAGACCAGCAGAGATTGATCTTCGCCGGAAAGCAGTTGGAAGATGGGCGAACCCTTGCCGATTACAACATCCAGAAGGAATCCACTCTTCATCTTGTCCTCCGTCTCCGTGGTGGCATGCAAATTTTTGTCAAAACTCTCACCGGAAAGACCATCACCTTGGAGGTTGAGTCTTCAGACACAATTGACAACGTGAAGGCCAAGATTCAGGACAAGGAAGGTATCCCCCCAGACCAACAGAGACTCATCTTCGCTGGAAAACAGTTGGAGGACGGCCGAACTCTTGCAGACTACAACATCCAGAAGGAGTCTACTCTCCATCTTGTCTTGCGTCTCCGTGGTGGTATGCAGATCTTCGTTAAGACTTTGACTGGAAAGACCATCACCCTCGAGGTCGAGAGCTCTGATACCATCGACAACGTGAAGGCAAAAATTCAGGACAAGGAAGGCATCCCCCCAGACCAGCAAAGATTGATCTTTGCCGGAAAGCAGCTGGAGGATGGAAGGACTCTTGCTGACTACAACATTCAGAAGGAGTCAACCCTTCACCTTGTCCTTCGTCTGAGGGGAGGAATGCAGATCTTTGTCAAGACCCTGACAGGGAAGACCATCACCTTGGAGGTGGAGAGTTCTGATACAATCGACAATGTTAAGGCAAAAATCCAGGACAAGGAAGGAATTCCTCCAGACCAGCAGCGGTTGATCTTTGCTGGAAAGCAGCTGGAAGATGGAAGGACCCTTGCTGATTACAACATTCAGAAGGAGTCTACCCTTCACCTTGTCCTCCGTCTCCGTGGTGGATTTTAAATTGTTATTCTGAAAATGGGAAAACTTCGTATGTGTGGGTGTTTGCGGCTATGTTTGGATGAATTTGGGATCTTCTTCTGTTTCTTTTACTTTTCAAGTTTGTTGTTTATAAATGTTCTCTCAAGTTCGCATTTTGGGGAGAACATTCTTCTATATGATGATGTGTGCAATATAATGTTAGTGGGTTCAGATAAATAAATTGGAATTACATCTTTTCCAAGAATGGTGTGATTAAACTACGAACATTAATAATATAATTCTAAAAGGATCTATGTTCTCATCATTTGGGAACTGAGAATGGATGTCACAAGGGAGGTGTTTGAACTAGAATTTGTATAGCATCTATTATACACACAAATTTTTTAAGGAGCATAAACCTTGTTGCCTGTCTTTTTGAATTTGAGCAACTTCGAAACTTCTTTGTATCAAATCTCAAGTGATCGAAGCCATATAGAAAGAGCTTTTCTCAGAAGAAAAAGTGTTGGAAACAGTTTTTTGTGAATTGATACACCATGATGGCAAGGTTGAATTTTACTTGTTTTAGGGTCGTGGTGGGAGAACGTATTTTTCTGTTCTACAAGTGGAAGGATTTACAATAATTTGGTAAACTACCGTTTAAGATGACATGGTAGAGAACGAGGTGAACCCTAATCCTTAGGAACTAACTGTTATGAATATGACTCGAATGAAGCCCGCAACTATCAGGGGACATTAGCTTTAATACATACAACAATCAACCAGAAGAAATTTGGTAATTGTAACAATTGAATAAATTAAATAACGAGCTAATGGAAAAGATCAAACAAAATACATCAATTGAATTGGGGGTATGCAATTATATGTGTTGATGACATAAAGCCAAGCCAAAGAGAAATCAAAATTTTGGTCGGTTCTCAAATCCTCAATCCCATGGACTCAATGAACACTCCCAAGGCAAAGTGGGGAACCTTTCCTTATCCTGGCAATAATCATAGATTACAAGGTTTCTCTGAACCCAAGCATAGTCCAGTTTCTGAGATTCCGATAGATGCCAAGCCTCG
Organism: Lagenaria siceraria; assembly: GCA_002890555.2. Classification (NCBI taxonomy): domain Eukaryota; kingdom Viridiplantae; phylum Streptophyta; class Magnoliopsida; order Cucurbitales; family Cucurbitaceae; genus Lagenaria; species Lagenaria siceraria. The sequence continues at coordinate 5,292,062 of CM016487.1, read as the reverse complement.
TATTGATCCCACCAGTTCTCTGTCGTTGTCGATACGCATTTCGGATATGGATCTTCCCATTGACAGGCATCTACATTGAAGTCCTTATATGAGGATACAAATGGCCCTTTTGTCCAGTTCGTCTTCTCCAGTCCGCCTCTTGTAGCCCAATCATCTGCGTTCCAGATGCTCGAGAACAGGTACATGGGCTTCTCGTTAGGGAAGAAGTTGTTTGGTTTACCTGAGTTCATGTACACTCTTATTGGTACTCTGTCCACATAAAACCTGTTCCGAGATTTCAATAGAAGAGTTAGTCATCTGGTTGTTGTTCTATTTGAGGATTTCGAAATTGGGAGTCATTTATAACAATTTATCTCAAACTATGATCTTCTACCTAAAAAGGGAAACATTCTACATAAGCTTCATTCACTCCACCCACCAGGTGTTCGATTAAATGACTGTGAGAGTGAATGGCCCACATCAGTGAATTTCTTGTACCCAAATTGTGCTGTTTGTTGCCATGGAGGACGATGACTAACTTAGGCTTTTAATGGAACTTGAGTTTACAGTAGAACTTACACAATCCTGTGGTCATTCCAGAGAATGGAATAGGTATGGAAGTCTTTTGTGGGGTCGAACCACAGCATGTGTCTCATCTCACGGTTGCCAGTCCCGTTCTTGTAAACATTCGTCTGAATCAGATATGGCTGTCCACTTCTATTACCCAAGAACTCGAAGTCTAGCTCATCTCTCTCCGGTCCAGCTCCATTCTCCGTGCACATCTGCAAAAGCCTTACAATCTTAGCCACAAACTGAAAAGAAAGATCAACTTGAGCTTGAAGTTTAAGGTTGTTAAGGAATCTTTAAGAACCTACATAATAAGCTGTGACAACACCGGCAGAGTCACCTCCGACCAACTTCAGTTTCATGCTGAACCAACCAAATCTATATCGCTCCTTTGTCTGAAACCCACAACCTGTTTTCATCAGTGGAAACAGAAAAAGGAAAGAGAAGATCACTTCATTAGAAAAAAGATAGCTTTGATTGGAAAGAAACTTGGATATCCATTGCCATTCAATAAGTACCTGCATCTTTGTCCAAGGATAAATGCCAGATCTGGCCACCTTCAGAGGTTTTAAAATGGTCGTCAGGACAAGACATTTCAAACATATCTGCGAAAGTTCCTTTGGAATCACCTGCAGATGAAGAAGAAGAGGAAGAAGCGGCCATGAATGCAGCTATGAAAACGAGGAAGCGTATTGGAGAAACCCTGTTCATCTCCATCTTGGACAGAGGACTCTTGAAGCTGGGAAATGAGAAATGGGGTTTCTCCAGAAGAAATGAGCACTAAATAATTGAAATTATTGATGTGAGTTGATATTTGATAATTGAACTGTAAGAAATGAACAAAGCTTTTGTACGCCCATATAAGTTACAAGGCATTTCACTTGCAATTTCAAGCAAATTTAATGTTAATAATGTAGTTGGCACTACGAGGAGTTTTGATCCATTGAACTTTGGTTGGTCTGAGGACTGAGGAGATAGTTATTTGACCAAAATGCCCAAAAGAAGCTTATTATAAAAGAAGGCAGAGGCAAAGCCGACATGGGTATTAATGGAAAGCTTAGGGAACAGGGAGGTGCAGCCAGGCTGCCATCCAATGGGGGTGTCTTCAAGAACATGACCAGTAATTTTCACAATCATTGAAGATATATACATATATATATATATATATTTTTTTTTTTTCAAATGGGTTTTATGATTCATTAGATCTAATCTAATCTACTAGCTGGTTTTATTGTGGAGATCACATGCGGAAGAGAAATGAATGAATATTGTATTGGGGTTATGAAGTCAAAAAGACTAAAGAAAAAAGGGTACTCACATTTTCAATAGGAGCACCGGATTAATTATGAAGAAAGAGACTCCACAAATTTTAAATTTGTTTATTGGTAAAAGAAACATTTGCTAAGATGCTAAGAACACAGTTTCCAATGGATTAATATGCCATCAAAAGAATAGATTAAAGTGAATAAATGTCCCATATAAAATGGCTGGGTATGTTAATTGGTTTAATAATATGGTTTAAATGGAGCCTAATTAGACGGTGTATGGAGATTTTGAAAGCTGTGGAGCCTTCACCTTTTTAAAGTCTCTTTCAATGAACTCTGATTTTTCACTTTCTTTTCGGTTTTAGCAAATATTGTCTTTATTCCTCCTTTTCAGACCTTTTTCTTTAATAGATCAAAGCTATCAAAGAATTTGATTCCTTGACAACAAGTTCAAATTCGAACATAATTAGGGGTTTAAAAACCTATATTTCATGAAATTGGAGGTTTGATCTATCTTATTGTACTAAAAAGATGTTATAACAATGAATTTTCTTTTCTTTTTTTTTTTTTTTTTTTTTTTTTGAAAAATATGGCACTTGAAAGCTTTAACAAGGAAAAAAAATGGGTATTTTTTGTTTGTGTTATAAATAATTGAATAAATATTAATGAAGTTGAATTGATGGGTTACATCTATTTATCAGTACCCTACAAAATTGAACAGCAAATAGAGAAGGAAATTGGGTGGCAAAAGAAGCAGGAGTCATGTGCAAAGCACAGGAGGTTGTCGGTGAAAGATAGAGATGCAAGATGCTATTATCTGTTTTTCCTTCTATTTTTATCTCAGAGGTTACTGGAAACCAATTTCTAGGGGTTGTAATGCAAAATTGGGCCTAATGTTTTTTCATGCATAATTGGGCCTAATGTTTTTTCATACATAATTGGGCCTAACCAAGATCAAGATGCTTGTAAAGTTACTTATAGCCTTCTAGGAGAGTTATTTTAGTTGCATGTGCTATCTAGAATGAATTCGCTTTGAATAATTTTAGAGATGGGGAGATCTAAATGTATGGATTCACATTTGTCTATCTATTTTATAGGACAATCAAAGTGTGACATTTATACAAGTAAATAAGTGAAGTCTAAGCATGTCTTGTATTATTTATATAATATACATCTTGCAAATATACCTTATCACCATTTAACTTCTCATGTAAAATATATATATATATATATATATAAGAGCTATTGGCGGACCCACGTAGGAGCCGAGGCATTTGATCTCCTTCAAATGATCACTTTTTGCATTTTTAATATAAATTTCATATATATATATCCACTACGGGGCCACACTTTGATATTAACGGCCATGGTTCAAGTCTTTGTGTTTTTACACTTTAAAATTGATTTTTTATTTTTGTCATTCTCTAGGATATACATATCATACCATTCACAAGTTTCAGGTTCTTCTCAATATTTTTATTTTTTATACTTTTAAATCCTAATACTTTTATTGGTAATACTTTTGTAGAATTGACTCTAAATCAATATGGAGAGATATTGTAAAAGAAAACAACAATAAATATTATAGAGTCATCGTCTTTAAAAAAGAAAAATACCTATAGTTCTGATAAATCTTATACATAAATGAATTTAGGAGAACTACTCGTAGATCTTGATCTAATAACTTAAAATTCTGAATATAATTATAATATTCAAGATTAAGTTCGTAGAGCACAAAGAGGTCCCTGTCTTCCTCCAAATCATACTTTTTTATTCAAGAAATTTGGAGCAAATTAAAGTCAAGAAGATTTAATCCCAGCTTAGTTTAATGAATATTCTAATTGATTAGAATACAACATATAATATTTCAAAGGATGAATGATTGTCTTATAGCATATATTGAGAAAGAATTTGTAACGATCTGAGTTTAGGAGGGGAACAATGAACCGTGATCACATTTGAATGAGAGAGATCCTGAGGACATGAAAGTATAGTTAAGAAAGGCTTAAAAAAATTGAAAGTTACTACCTATACCAACAATGTGCACCTTCCTTTTCGGTGGCTCAATCATAAAACTCCAAAGTTAAGCGTGCTTAGCTTGGAGCAATTCTATGTTAGGTGACCTCTTGAGAATTTTCCTAAGGTGCATGTGAGTGAGGACAAAACATGTTGAAAGGACCCGTTTTGGTTTGTGGGGACAACTTTCACTCTTAGAAGCATTCAAGGTAAGCAAGGTTGATGTAGCCGGATCGCAGGGGATGCAGGAAAATGTCGGGGCCATCAAGTGTCGAATTTGAATTTTGAATCCTGGTCCGAATCCTAGGCCCGAGGCATTACAGATTTATTGGATAAATTAGACAATAAAATTATCATGGATCAATTTTAAAACATAAAAACTCGTAGAAGACAATTTGTAATGTATATTAAATTAGTTAATCAGTAAAGCTATGAATATATTTCTTTTATACATTTTTTTTATAAATTTTTATTACATAATGTCCCTATATGAAATTTATGGATCCGCCCGGATAAGAAGTCAAACTTTTTTTTTTCTTCTTTTTAATAATCTTATTGAATATATGAGATAGAGAGAAATTGAATAGTTGGTGTAAAAGAGGCATATGAAATTAAGTTGATTGATTTTTTTTAATAAAAATATTTATTTTTATCTTCCATTTTTACTTCCTTCAGGGATCAATATACATTTTCTTAATCTTAGAAACTACACGACCAATACTACAAATACATCTTGGACTACATTCAATTTTTTTAGCCTATTTTAACCACAACACATAAAAAATTTAAATATATTTGTAAAGAAAAGAAAAAAAAATTGTCACATGGCAAATTGTGTGGAACCACTAGTAATCCCAAAATGCATGTACATCTTTTTCTTATTACATCTCAATACCAAATATATGAGCTTTGCCAATGTATCTGAAAATCGATAAGGATGAAATCAAATTAAACACATCATATTCTCGAAGAAGCTTCTATTCTTCAAATGACATCTCAACTTTATGTATCGATAGCCAAATAAATATAAAATTAAACTCTATCGATTTAAACACAAAATTTTCTGCTCTGATATAATGTTAAATAAACACTCATCAATTCAAAATTGATGGTCTATAGTCAATTTAATTATATCGATATTCTAGTCTAATATAATCTCAATTTTCATTATTATTATTATTATTATTATTATTATTTTATCGGTGTCCATGTATGCATGGACCTATTTGAACTAGTAAATAAATTATTTGTAGTTACATATTATACTCCAAGAGTCGCAAATACTTCAATTTTGTCCCCTGAAGTAACCTCTTTGATTATTTTCTTATACAAGAATAATCAAAGTAGAGAAACAAAATAATGTAGAGTTCGTTTGGATTAATTTTTTAAGTGTTTATAAACATTTTTTTTTCCACTTATAACTACTTATTTAAACACTCAAGAAAAAAAGTAAATCCATCACAAAATTAGTAAATTTAGAAGGTAGTTTATTGGATGAAGGCAAAGAATATATCTAAAATTACAAAGCCGAAAGGACTGGAAAAGTGATGCCTTCATTTTGATACTCTTTTACCATCTCCTTTATTCCTCTCTCTTTGCGTACATATACAGCGATTTCAATTATTCCCTATTTTCAATCACTCCCCCAAATGACTCTTCTACCCATCTTCCCCTTCATTTGTCAAGCAGATATCTCAAGGGCATGCCAGTAATTTCGTCCCCTCCTACATGCACTTGAAAATAAAAGGGTTTGAAGAAACTTAGTAAGTGTACATTATAGTTTGTTGTTGTAGAGAAAAAGAAATGGAAGAAGAGGCTGAGATAATTGGGAAGGCTTTTGTGGAACATTATTACCAATTGTTTGATAATGAAAGAGCTTCTCTTTCCTCTTTGTACCAACCCGACTCCATGCTCACTTTTGAGGGCCAACAAATTTTAGGTGTTGATGATATCTCCTCAAAGCTTCAACAATTGCCATTTGAACGTTGTCGACATATCGTTAGCACCGTCGACACGCAGCCTTCCTCCGCCCTCGGCTCCATCCTCATCTTCGTCAGCGGTAGCCTTGAGCTGCCCGAAGAAGAACACCAACTCAGATACAGCCAGGTTTATGGTTACCCCATCCATTTATACTTTTGAATGTTTAAGATGATTACAGTAAATTTAATTAGTTAATTATAACAAACTTTAGACCTCATTTAGTTTTTTGTTGGCGAAAATTAAGCCTACAAACACTTATTTCACTTTTAAATTTCTTGTTCTACTTTTTATTAATATATACGTTTTCAAAAACTAAATTCAAAATTTAAAAATTAAAAAAAATAAAAATAGTTTTTGTTATTGAATTTTAGTTAAGAATTCAACTCTTATACTCAAAGAAAGATGTAAAAAAATAGAAAATAGATTTAATTTTCAGAAAAAAAAAATAGTTATAAAGACACTTAATTTTAAAAGTTTGTTTAAATTTAATTGGACAAGTCCTTGCTCTAATATTATTTTAAATTGATAAATTAAGGTGAATTTAATCTTGGTTAAAATACTGTTTGTTTGGTCTCATTCTATTTTCAAATATTTAAATTAGTGTGTTCTATTAGTCTATTATTAACTTTTCTTAAACATTTTACAACATCAAGTCTCAAATAAAAATACTTTTATATTGTGTTTATTCTTTGCAAATAATTGTTATTATTTAACTATTTAAACTAACTAGTTTTAAGATAGAGAAAGATTAGGTGTAGCGTAGGTTGCACCTATCTCCATACTTCCTATTTTCTTTTAAATATATATATTTTAAAAAAATTACACCATGTGACATAATCTCAATGGGTGATGGCTAGGCTGGGTTGTACCCGATTTTTTTCCTTTTAAAATTTATTGAAATTATTTAAATTAAATTTAGAAATTTAGAATAATGAAACTTTTAATATTTGATTAACATTTTTAACAAAATTAAATAATATTTGGTTGCAGATGTTTCACTTAGTACCTTCGCCACTGGGCAACCTTTTCGTTCAGAACGATATTTTTCGCCTCAATTACGGTTAGTTCGTTCAGGGCTTCTTCGTGTCTACATTTCAACACACAAACGCTGTCGTTTCAAGGGATGTGATTTGTATTCTGCTTCTTATCTAAATATACGAAATTTCTGATTTGTTTTTTCTTTATAATCTCTTATGTGCTCTGTTTCGTCTCCCTTTTCATTTTTGGGCTTGGTATTTCGGCCCAATAATCTAGCTATGACTTGCCCGGCCCAATATCTCGACTTAAACAGGCCCCTGGTCGTAACTGTGCTAGCTTTTTGAGACGTGATGATCAAAGTTTATTTTCGATCAAATTTAATAATATTTTTGTGACTGCTGAGTGAATATCATTGCGTAAAGCATTAATGAGTATAAAGTAAGAGGCGTCATGATAGTTTATAAATTTATGTCGTAAATATTAAAATATTATGAATTTTCAACTTATTAGGTTCTTTTCATAAAGAACATTATAAAATGTAAAATTTCACAAACATCTTCTTTAGAGATTTGAGTGATGTTACCACTTGATGGTTTCATTTTTTTTTTTTTACCTTGATTAATTTTACGGGACAACTTGTGTGATTCTACAATATGTAGATATCAAGAAAACTCGTAGCACGTTAAATCATAGGTAAGTGCGCATTGTGGATTGAATTAATTCTCTCTATATCATTTATTAAACTTATGCCCTTCATTTATCACTAGGCTAACTTATAATGAATGAATGAAGGGTCGTTGCCAATAAGAGCTTAGCAACTGACATCTGTATATGCTAAGGACCAAGAAGTCAGTGGTTCAAATCTCCCGTTTTAAGAGTATAAAATTGTAAAGTTATTTTTAGTTCAACAAATGATAGTAAGAAGATTTGAAAACTTTCTTAATGTAACACACATGTAAATTACTATTGAACTAGATTTAAGAAAAAACAAAAACCTTAAATTGTCACTATATTCTTCACACTTATTTTAATTAATATATGTATATTTTAGTTGTTAAGTCCAAATGTCCCAAGATCGTATGAAGATGATTTATTTTTGAAAAGTCAATTCTTAAATCATGAATGTTAGAAATTATGGAGAGAAAAACAACTCAATGGATTTTGTAATGATAAGTACAAACATTCAACAATATAAAAACATTCATACTAGAAAAAATATTTTGTTAAAAGATCATTGATAAACTTATGGTAATAATAATAATAAGAAGAAAAAGAATTAATCACAATTAGTTCCACATATTAATTCCTAAAAACACAAAACATCTTCATTCTCTCTTCAATTTGATATTGAACAAGAAATTACATATATACTTTCATTTTTGTATTGAAAATTTATAATGTATAAAATGAAAAATTTATAATCAAAGCTAGCTTAAATCAACAATAAATATCGATTTTTATTTTCGTAGTTATTAAAAAAAATAAAAAATTTGTGAGAGTTAAGAAAAAGAAAATGGTAAAAAATTGAAATGAATTTGAGAGATGTAGGAAGAGAAAAAGAAAAGAGGAAATGGGTTTGTTTGATATAAAGAGACAATTTTGTTGAGCAAAGGCCAAGACGTGCCTCCAACAACCATCAACCACACCTAAGCATTAAAAGCAGCTGTCAAATGGAAAATGCCCAAATGCCCCCATTAACCCATTTCAGTTCACCAAACTCAAAAGAAGTTTAATTTTGTTAATTATAATAAATAATAAAAACAAAAAAAGAATATTGTCTTATTTTAGAATTCAAAATCCCCCTCGTTATCCTTATGGGGTGCACGAAAGAAAGAGAAAATAAAAACCCTTATTTAAAATTAGATCCAATATAATAAATTTTTTTTAAGATGATGTCTTTTCAATGATTTACTAAACACTGATGGAGGGTGGTAGATTTGAATTTTTAACCTATATGAGTTATTCGTATATCAATTGAATTATATTGGTGTGACACAAAAAAAATAAATTTTATGATTTTATTAGATAAATTATTAAATTTTATGTCAATATATCAACAAATTTTTTCTGAATATATCGAAAAGGGTTGTTTTCAATTATAGTAAAATGAGGCAAAATATTTACACATATAACAAAATATTACTGTCTATCAGTGATATATATTGATAGACTACTATATTTGAAAATATTTTTAGTAATTTGCCATGTAAAACAATTACCCTATTAAAAATTTATTAAACACAAAATCGAAAGTTTAGAGGTTTATTAGACATTTTTAAAGTTTAAGAATTGATTAGATCACACAAAATTGAAAACTAAGAACTTATTAAATATTTTTAAATTTCAAGCACCTTTTAAACATAAAATTAAAAGTTCAAATACCTATTACATACTTTTTCTAGTGTTGAAACATTTTAGACACGAGTTTCAAAGTTTAGATACTAAAGCCACATTTAGTAATCTTGAATTTTTGAAAATTAAGCCTATAAACAATATTTGACTACTGAGTTTCTTTGTTTTGTTATCTACTTTTTACTAATACTTTTAAAAAAACAAGTCCAAGTGTTGAAAGTTAAAAGAACGTAGTTTTTAAAAAAGTTGTTTTTATTTTTAAAATTTTGCTTAGAAATTAACTCTTTTATTTAAGAAAGATAAAAACTATTATAAAAAATTGAAAAAAAAAAATTAATTAGTTTACCAAATGGATCTAAATTTATAGTTTTAACATTTGAATTATGATTAAGGGAGGGAAAATATTTAAAATAGTAGAAAAAGGAAAAAAGAAGTATTTTATTATGGAGTAGGATTTTGGAAAATGAAATCTGAGAGAGAAATATGGGAAACAGCTAGAGCAGAGAGGAAAAAAATAGGACCAGCTGGAAATGAAAAGAAAAGCAGTAAACCACTTGTTTAGGAAGTCAAATTGGTTCATTTTGGCTTTTAATCAAACCCTACTATTTTTCCTCACTTACAGCTTTTCCCAAAAGTCACTTTTAAAAACTCACCTAACCTCAACTTCAATCTTGATGATGGCTGTTTTTAAAAACTACGATACTTTTTTTTTTTTTCTTTTTTTTTTTCTGGAGGGTAAGAAAACGACTTTTATTTTAATTGTCCCACCACCATATTATCTTTTCCCTTTTTTTTAATTGTTTTTCCTATTTTTATTTCTATTATTATGGATATTATTATACGAAATTAAACTACTATCACCAATTTTACATTAATTTTACGAAATACTAATACCAAAATTGGTTTTAAAAAACTAATATCAATCTGCCTCTTAATCATTTTTTTTTTTTTAACAATACTTGATCATATTTCTCCAACATCATATTATGATATTAAAATGCACTAAGATTTACATTTTTCTTAAATTAGTGAGAATATTTAATGTTGGGGATGATTTTGAATAATTCAAATGAAAAATAGACTAAGGTCGAGATCCAATATAATATTTTTAAAAAATTGAACAACAACAAAATAATCCACCTGAAATAAAAGTAAAGAAACAAAGAAAGTCACTCGCTCTCAAGAGGCACCATCTAATTAGACAATAACAAGCTCATTTGATATCAATTGTCGTAGATTTTTAGGTTTAAATTTCATTTTGGCCTGAGAATTTCTAGGATTATTTTACTTTTTCTTAGACTCTATTTAATAATAATTTCATCTTTAGTTTATTGTAATTGAAAATTGTATTCATTTCATCACAATTTCTTTATTACATTTTTCACATTCTTAAAAAATATTTGACTTCTTAACCAGATTAAAAAGAAATGAATTTTTATTTTGGATTTCTAAAATATTTTCAAAATTAGATAACATACAAAAGATACACTGAGATGAAATAGTGATTATAAACTTGATTTCAAAAATCAAAAACAAAAAATCAAATGGTTATCGAGCAGAGTTTGGACAATATTATCTTTATTTGGTTTTGAACTCTAAAAAAACAAATATTTATTTGGTTTTGATCAATAAATTGATAACATGTCCATCCAAACATAGCTTAATGAATAAAAACGTATATTACCATTCTAAAGATCAATGATTCGATTTTTACCCATAATAGAATTGATGAACTCAAAAAAGAATAAAAATGAAAATATGATTCAAAGATATTTACTAAATTATGCACGTATCTTTAAATCATGTAGTTTGGACGTTCTAAGTGACAATGTAACACAAATGAGTTATTCTTTGAAAGTTATTTTTTTAAAATTTAAAAAACCGGAATAAAATAAACTAAAAAATGGAGGACTAAAAAAGAAATTTAAACAATTATTATTATTTTTTATTGACCCACAAAACAGCGTCTGTCTAGCAAAATACATGTACATGAACAGAGAATACTTATCACTGACCCAATACCTAATCTTATTTGTATTAAGTTCCTGGCCTTGTCCTTCGAAGTCTCTCAATTACCCTTCATTTTGGAGGGCTTTCATAGTCAATTTACCATTTCTCCTCTTCTAAGGCCATACATTTCTTTCTCTGTCCCTCTCTATAATGAACATCTTCCACACTAAAATCTTCCTCACTCTCTGGATTTTACTCATTTCATTTCATTGCTCCTCTGTTCTTTCTTCTTTTTCCTTACTGGGTTTTCACTTTTAGGCTTTTTCAACACCCAAATGAATGCTTTGGATCATTCTGCTTCCATCCAAAGGAATCGAACCTAACTGCAGAAGGAAGCTCCAGCCTCCTAATTGCTGGAGGAGGAGAAGAAGAAGAAGTTTCTTTTCTTTAGGTATCGTATCTTTTTAATTTTGGCTTTTACTTGCATTTCTGTTTAAATTTCTGTATTTTGAACTGTTGTATTAAGGGAAAGAAATGTGGGGTTTGAAACCCTTTAATGAATTTGAAAATCATATCTTCCTCATTAATGAAATGTATCTTCTTTTGTTTCAATTATTAGATACCATTCTTCATCCAGCGGAAAAAAAGGAAACTAAGGGGAAAAAAAAGTTGGGTTCGAAATCACATGCACTCAGTCTTCTCTGATACTCTAGGCATTGTTTGGTTTCAATGTGCTTAAAAAATACACGCAAAGCTTTGTTTAAGCTGAGCATGTCTACTTTTTTGGCAGGTTTGAAGGAAAAAAGCAAAACCATTGATCTCCAACTTCTTTGGGGATTTTTGCTTGTCGATTCGCAATCTTATTGTTTAAAGGGGTTGGTTGAATCAGCTGTTGTATTGGTCTCTCTTAGTTTCAAAATCATGTCAAACAAATTGAAAGGGATCTACAAAAGTTTCAAGTACATTTCCCAAATCTTTGGTAATGGTTCTGTTTCTTCTCATTCTTCTCTGCTTTACACAATTTCCTTCTTAACTTTTTATTTGGTTTCTGATTATTTGGGACTGATATGAAAAAATTGGGGCTATTTTAGTTGTGAAAGAACGAGAGATGGAGATTGGGTATCCTACAGATGTGAAACATGTGGCACATATTGGATGGGATGGCCCTTCTGGTACAGCACCCAGTTGGGTACGTTATCACCTTCACCATCATCTGGTTTCAATATTTTCACTTTCTTTTAGATTTTTCAATAGTGTTTGCTTTTCTTTGCACAATTTTACTATCTGGGTCTCTACAAAATTTCCCTTATTATGGCAGATGAATGAATTCAAAACAGCACCAGAGCATTTCTCAGCGACCTCGTTTGGCGATATTAGTGATAGAAGAGATTCAAGTTCTACTGCTGTAACAGCTCCTACAACATGGTCTTCTCTTGGTACTTTTTGCTACCCTCCATTGTAGCTTTTCTTTTTCTTTTTAGGATCACTTCTTTTTTTAAGAAAAAACAAGTGTAGGATTAGAAAAGAAACTGGGGTAGATGGAAAGTGGGAATGGAGAAATGGTACTGAGAACATGTGCAATTGGATGGAAGGTATTTTATGTTAGTGGACAAGTGAAAACAGGGGCTTTTCACGGGTTAACCTGTTGAAGACAACAAATTAATTTAATGTCTCTTTCATAATTTATTGAATAGCTCCATGATATGAACAGATTTGAAGATTCTTTACCCCCGTAGAGAGATATTTTGGCTTTTATGTCACGAGACCACCACTCCCCTCTCTGGGGTAATCTTGGTGCTTATTAGCCTTAGAAAGGAACAAAGTTATATTTTATTATAAGTGTGGTCCACAATATGATGGCAGATTGATTGCTTATATCAAAAACCATGTGGTAAATTCAATTGAAAAATGCAATATCATGAACCATTTCTATCTTTTGATGGTTGAATCTGCCCAACCCATGTTGATAAGCCGATCCACTCCCCAATTTCTTCTTCTGGTTGATCGCGAAATTGCAGTCTGCATTAGAAAATAGTTGGTTCTGGCTGTGGTGACAGTATTATATTTGGGATTTACCATTCTATTTCACTTTGTACATTTGACTGTCTGCATTTTTTGTCAGAGTTTCATCCTAGGCATAGTTCTTGGATTTTTGTTGACACTTGAACTAAATGCTAAATTTGGATAGTCTGTCATCCCAGTTCTGATCAGTCTTTGTGACACTTACTCAGACCTTTTCTTCCTTTTCGAGTCTCCCTGTTCGACGTTGATAGGCAGTTTATAATTTTCTGTGAACAATTGATGGAAGTTGCACATGGTCTGTGATTGTTTGGTTGCTGTGGTGTGTGTCTACATTATGTTCTGGACAAAGAAAAATGAATGGTGAATCATTGCTTATCAAGGATTTTTATATTTTTCATATCTGTTAACAGATTTTGATCAAGCAATGTTACGCCAACAATCATCAGACTTCTTTGGCGAACTTCCACGAACAGAAATTCCCAACCTTCCTACAAAACCAAAGAAAAAGAGCAGAAACTTCTCTCCAAAATCCTCATCTTCCTCATCAAAATCATCTCGAGCATCAAAGACAAAGCCATCATCCTTCGGCGAAATCAAGATGGTACCCAATTTGCAAGTTTAGAACTGCTAATTGCCATCATAACTCTCATACTTGTGCAAAGGAATAGAAAAAACCAGTCTATATGCGTAGAGAAAAAGATTGTCAAAATCAGTCTGCCTTTTTTTATCATATCAGGAATGGTGTAATTGTTTCGACTGGAGTGTAAATCAGACAAACAATAAAACGTAGTAGTATTCGGGTTCTTTTCGCCCCCGAGAAGGAAATCTAGATTGGCATCAGAAGATGTGTAAAAAAAAGATCTTGATGCAATATCTAAGATGGGTCAAAAGAGATCATTTTGTTTTCATTTCAAGAAGAAAAAGTCATGCTGGAAATGGCAAGTGTGCTATTACTTCAGTACTTTGAATGAATGCTGTAAGAAAAAGAAAAAGCTGACCTTTTTTTTTTTAAAAAAAATTGTTTTGTTAGTTCATTTTCCTTCTTTTCCTCCATTCTACAGATGATTATAAATATTAATTTGATGGGTCTGGAAAATTTATTATTCAATGAGCCATGTTTGGTTCTCTGTAAACTGCTGGTGTAACGTTGTGAATCTATGACGTTGAAGAAACGACACTGCTTACATGAATTCATTTAATGAAGAAACGACACTGCTTCAGAAATTTCCAGCGCTCTGTGCTGATGATGGATGCTTTTGTTTTTATTTTTCTTCGCCCATTTATTTATTTACATCGTCTTCAAAAACATTTTGGCCTTTGGAGAAAAGGTTGTTTCTGGGAAGGTTTCAAGTTATTAGAATTTTATGGAGCTAATGAGATAAAATAATAGGCCACTTAATGATGTACCAAATTATATGCATTGTGATAGTACTATGTCTCAAGAAATCAAAATTGATAATGTAATCTATATTGGTTATTAACACAAATATCAATGCTTCTCATGTGAGAATTTGGCTCATACATTTATAAAAATCTATTTTCTTGTGCCTGAGTGAAAACTTGGAAACTTATAGATATAAATAGTGTTGGATATTATATTAAATTTTCTTTCATCTATCAGTTTAAGCTTGAGTCAATCGACAATTTAAGAAATAGTCCTAAAGAATAGTGTTGCTTGTCTTGAAAAATGTCTCACCTTGCTTCTGATTGTCGTATATTACCCGGTCATCACTTTCATTGCAGGTGGGTTGCTTAATTCGACGGGGTTGTGGTAAATTTAATTCTATCAATACTTCAACACTCTTCCTTACCTATGGGCTTAGAAATTTGTAAAATGCTCAAGTGGAAATCAATATTAAATGAGGTTTTCTACTAGCCTAAATAAATAGCTTTAATTACACAATTATCTAAAATTTTCATTTTTTTTATATGAATAGCCTAATAGGCTATTATTTTATACATAAGTTTGATATAATTTACCTTTTCAGCCTTCCTTGCCATTTTGTTTTTTTTTCAGATATATATAATAATATTAATACCAAAAGAAGCATGTAAGAGAAGTTTCTTATGATTATGAACTTTCCAACTGGTTTCTTTTCAAAACCTACACAAGTAAGGAAAAGTTTCTAAAAATTTTTGAAAATTGTTGCATCATAAATGAAAGTAAGAATAAACAAGAAGCTTCGAAGGAGAAAACAAGGTATATTTGATATATACAACCACTTTGAATTTTCTAGAAATAAACGAGGGTGTATTTGATAAGTGCACATTTTGTACATTATATCGTTTTATATATTGAATAATATATGCGATATATGTTTATAATTTTTAGTATATTTGTATACTCACAAAAAAAAATCATGGTTTATGCAATGTATATTTAGTTTTTCAGTATATTACCAATATATTCGATATATATTTTAGATCTAAATGGAGAGTCGATTGATTTTCAGTTATGAATATGAAAGAAAATAACGAAATCTCCTAAATGAAGTAAACATTAATTTGAAATATATTGCATTAAATGAATATCAACCGAAATTAATAAATAATAAAAATAAAGTGAAAATTCGAAAATGATGTTAATAATGAAAGAATTAAATATTTTGAAAATGTATTGATGAGAGATAATATAATTATGATATTTCAAAAAACAAAATTCTTATATGATTAATAGTAAGTCTGGAAATGATATATATTTTTTAATTTTAAAATTTTACAAAATTAAAATATAAGAGTGAATCTATCAAAAGGTTAAAAATGTTTCAAAATGTAGTTATGAAATATTAATAAATTTTATGACATTTGTGAAATATTAGTTATGTAGTACGCGAATTCCCTAAATTAGGGAAGAAATAACATCACATAGGTTTGAACATAAGATTTTCTAGACCTCTTGCTCTGATACCATACTAAATCACCAAATGACCCAAAAGTTTAAGACGATGAATTTTTCAATAACACATTAGTGCATTGTTGAGAGAGAATAGTGAGAGGAAGATGGTGTTGAAGTTACAAAAATCGACGCTTTGACTAGTGACATGTAGCTCTATCTATCAAAAGCTTAAAGTTGTAGAATATGAAATCTATCCGATGAAGAGGGAGGAAGAAAAAGGGTCCGTCGGATGGATGACCCAAATTTTGGGAGAAAAATGGGTTTCGCCCCACTTTCTGGAAATGAGGTTTTTTGACCCTTTGCTAATGTCAAATTCGGATGAAATTACAAAATAAAGGAACTTCACGCACGTGGGAGGGGCTTTTTCTCGCTCTTTCACCCCTTTTTCTCTCACAGACCACTCCCCTCTGATCTCCCTTTCTCTCATAGTCTTGCTCTCTTACTCTCGCTCTTTTGCTCTCTTTTCTCTCACGGATCTCTCTTCTCTCACTTTTTCTCATGGTCTCGCTCTCTTACTCTTGCTCCCTAGCGTTTGGTCTCAAAGAAGGAATGACAAATTTTTAATTTCATGTGGTTATGACATTAGCAGAAGGACAATTACCATTATTTTTAAAAAGCGTGGGACATTTTTCATTTTGAACTTCTAAAATGGAGAAGTTGTGCAATTTTCTCGAAGAAAAAAAGATAGGTTGTGCACATCAAGAAAGGGGAAGAGGGGGAAAAAGTGAGGGAAGAGAAACCAAATACATAGAAATCTAGAAGAAGTTTAAAAATTATGAGCAAGACTTGTATCGACAATAATCAAGTCAAATCTCAATGAGGTTCAATTTTTCAGGTCAGTCTATCAAATCATTCTCGAAACCAAAGTATTGCAGATATCCCCAATAATTTAACATGTACATAAAAGTAATGTCCAGTAACTCTTCCCTAATACAGTACTTGCATTATCAATGTTCCATTTGATATTGAATATAAACACTATAGCTTAATTTATAATTTAAACATGCATCCTAAAAGAAAAAGGTCAAAACTTTAAATTTCAAACCAACAGCTAAGCCGAAAGAAATATCCTACTAATTAGGAAATAATCAATTTGAGCTCAGTTTTACGCCTTGCAACCTTGAAGGTAGACAACAGTAATTTCCTTTACATCATCGACATAACACTTAAGTACAGACAAGTGTCAGAGGAAGAACATTATAAATAACTCCATTCAACAATTCCAAGGGAAGAAAGAAGTAATCTCTAAAGAAGAGTTCTGATCTTTTTCTCACTATGCTTGGTTGAACTATTCAACAACTCTAAGTTAAGCTTGACACTACACTAATGTAAGTAACTCTCATGCAAGTCAACTCGAAGAATAAGACTAGGTGAGAGACAAGCCCATAAAAGGTCACACTAATGACAGAACGCGTGCAACTTTCCATGAGAACATAACTTCATTTAATCAACCACTGAAAAAACCAAGCAATCAGTACTTGTTGATGTAGTTTTTCATATTTTTATAAGCAATTATTTTATGTTTTTGCTGCCACTAAGGACATTAATGGATGTGCTCAAACAGTAAGCAAAGGCATTGAAAATCAGAAAAAAAAAAGGTAGAATGAAAAATGCTGAAATTGATGAATGCGTGGGCAAAAGTCAATGTATTATATTTGTGCTTAGAATGCTTGCAAGAAACAACAAAGCAATATTGGGCATTGAGTTAAGCTGCTCTGTTTTAATTAGAATGGGCTTTTGAAGGACAACCCACTTTAAAGCTTGGCTGCATCTCCGTCCACAATTTTGTTTTCCCAACTTCACTCGAAATTAAGTTCATTAATATATAACCTAAATTATATGAATTTTTTTTGCAGGGCATAATTCATTTTATTTATAACTATGTAATAAATGAAAATTATTGTTGGTTGACATTTATATGTAACATGGGGGGTGAAATTGAAAATTCATAATTATTTCAATTATTGATTTCTTTTTTCTTTCCCCCCCCTATTGAAAAGAATATTACATTTTCCTTTTATCATTTGTTCTAACATTAAATGCTCATTAAGAATGCCTTGTCGCAATGGATAACAAGTGCCTTATCTTTATATTCTATTTTATTCGAGATAAATCATGACCATGTGAGAATTTTAAATTACTTTCTGCATTTTTTATTTTTATTAATGGTCGCTTGAGTAAAATTTAAATGGAAAACCATACATATAAGTTCAAAACTTTAGAAAGGAAATATTATATCAATATAGAAATGAGGAGCACTTATATCCATAGCACTTTGTCATAATTGTATAGTCATTTGCCTTATAAATTTATAAGGAAATTTGTTGATCTATCATTGATTTTTCTATGCTCTAAACTCATGCTTCTGTTCTTAAAATGATTTAAAATGAATTACGCTCTTACCTACACATACATCCATGAAAGTAGGAAGAAGAAAGAAAAAAAATGCAAACGTATACATGCCCATTAAACCCTTTTCTTATAAAAGTCCAACTTTAAACTAATTGATTAGAGTAAATTCAATTATATCAACACTTTAACAAAGTCGTATACTTTCTCAAGATTGAATGAAAATTTATAATTTTAAACTAATGCTCTTATGAGTGATTTTGGACCAAATGATGTAATCGATATTTGTTGAAGTTCAAAAGCAATTAGACAAAAAAAAAAAAAAAAAGGTGAGACCCACAAAGTTTAAAATATCAATGTCGCTGAAAATATCGAAGTCTTAATTTTATCGAAATTTTGATGGAAATATCGTTCGATAGATATTTCTGAAAAAATTATAAAAACAAAAAATTCAAAATTTAAATTTAAATTGGTAAATAAACATTTTTATTATTTTCAAATAAATAAACATGTCTATTATTTATATTAGTGACATTTTGATGTTTATTTTCATGTTTTGTGGATTTTTTCTACGACATAATGAAAATATCGATTCACCCCTCGTCTCGATATCGAACCTACGGAAACATGGAAATATCGATGAAAATTTCAATATATCGATAGAAATTTAATACTATAGACCCAAGTTAAAAGACACCCGAAGATCCAGATGGGCTCGGAGGAGAAGCTCAAATTCTCTTTCTCAGCCTCGATATCTTTGTGAATGGTACATGTCCAATGTATGCTCAGGCCAGGGTGACTTGATATTCAGTCTAATCCTAATTTGACTACCTTAGGTCCTATTTTTCTTATAAATATTACATCAATATGACTCCAAGAGAAATAAACCAATCCTCACTCTCACATCATAAACCTTCTACATTTTTTCACTTCTTGATTTAAAGCATTAGTGTTGTGTGTGACAAGCATAGCACCACCCTGGCGTGTGTAGGCTTCTTTTTTATTTTATAGGTCATATTCTTTTTTTTTTAAAACAAATTTACCACTATCGTTGTTACATGAAGATCAAACATTTTTCTGTCGGTACGAATTTCGGCATCAATAAATGCAAATATAGAATACAAGAAATAACAACTAATAATTACAACACCGTGTATTTACAATTGACAGCAAAAGAAAAAGGGAAAGTAAAAGTAAATGTGTAACTAATTTTGAACCAGATGTTGTACAAGTGGACTAAATTAGATATTTGAAAACCTACCTACTAATATCAAAAACTAATTGATAGATTAAGATATATACTCTCTTATATTTTTCATTTAACACACAATAGGGAAGTTTAAATCGGCTAAACTCAATAGCTTAATACAAATAAAGTTAAAATTTATATTTCATCGTATAATCTATATTATAATAGGTAGTTTAATCTTTATTAAAGGACAAAAACACATTATAAGTAAGGTTAGGAGGAGAAATTAAGAAAAATCTAATAACAGTTAGAAAAAATAGAACCATACAACAGGAAGGGCACAATAATAAGGTAGCTGCTTCCATGTGAGGACCAAAATTATCAAAGAAAGGGCCACCAGAATAAGTACGAACTATTACAATGTTTTACCACAAAATATCTATTTTTTTAATTTTTTTTTTCTTTAAGTTTAGAGTAATATTCTGGAAAAAATTGCAGAATAAATTTGTTGAATTATTTTTTAAGCTTAATAACCTCATACTACTTTACCATTTATTTTGCCGGTCTCAGTGGTTTTTGGACAGTTCAACTTCTCTTACGTAAAAAGGAAGAAATTAGAGAAATAATCTCGATTAATTAATAATTAGCGCTGCGGTATTAACTTGTGAAGAAGGTTAATTATACATTTTAGCTTAATTAATTAGCATATACTTTACAAAATTACATGTTTCAGTACCAAAGAGAATTAAAGGGTTGGGATGGGAAAATGGTAGAAAAGATTAGAAGGAATAGAAAATGGAAGGTGGAGAAGGCATTTTAGAATAGCTTAAATTATTAAAAATGCCTCATGAATTAAAACTTTGAAAACTTTTATTCTAATTCATAAAATTTGATTTGTTTTTTCAAAACTTCAGTTGAATGCTTTTCTGTTAGTTATGGACAAAAAAAAAAAAAAAAAAAAAAAAAGTTTGTGTATGGTTATGTGTTGTTTCATCGAACAAACATAAATACATACAATAAGTAAATTTATGGTTAGAGTTAACGAAAAAATCATAAATGAAAGAACATAAAATTTGGTCGTGGGATTGATAGGAGGAAAAAGACAACATATATATGTATGTGGTTCATAGATGTGAGCTATGCAATGGCGGATTCAGAAATTTTGTTGATTTGGTGGGAGTTGAAAGACAAATTTACCATTAGGCTAGTTAATGCTATTGATACTATGTTAATTATATATATATAAAGTTGAGGGGAGTATAAAGTTGAGGGGGGATTGGGCCTATACTAAATTCACCCCTGACGTTATATGTGTGTATTCATGTATGTGTTTAAATTTGTTTATATAAGTAGAAACAAAGTTTCCATCTATCAATTCAAGAACAAAGGCTTACGATGTGTCAACCTAGTTGAGGTATCTGAGTGCGTCTACTGATCTTTCGACCTTTAGTATCTTTTTTTTTAAAAAAAGTACAAAAACTTACAATGATTGATTTAAAACAAACTTCCAAACTTCCTAGTATAATTGAAATCAACAGCATAGTTTAGAGATATTTTTTAAAATCTAACCTTTTAAGAATATATATGGAAATTATTGTAAATATAGGATAGAGATAAGGGGCGCAAAATTCACACGATTCAAGAGGGAGGAAAAAAAAATATAAAAAAAAAACAATTATTTTAATAATTTGGAATATTCTCTCTCTCTCACTGGATTGGATCTAATTTTTTCTTGATTTTTTAATCATTATGAATTTATTGTTCGAATTGAATTTAAGTGATTAATGATGGTAGTAGGTAATTAAATTATTGCTTATATGAATGCACACAAAATTTACATGATTGGTTATTTGGTCTATTAATTTGAGTGTATATTTGCATTTTAATTATATGTTATTAGACATTTTAAATTCGCCACACATGTTAGTGAGCTGTCATGTAGGAATCTACTACTCTACCATTAAGGTAGACTTTAAAGTACAAATTAGGAGATAATAGAAAAAACCTGTTGGGATGATTATTGGGTTCTTGATTTTAAGGGTAATTTTGAATGAGACTCCAAGCGAAATTTAGGCCAAATATATACAATAAGTGAAGAAATATATTTTTCATGTCTTTAGAATTCAAAATGCTACGTTTCAAAATGTTACACTAATTTTACTCTTAATTTTGAGTTTAATTTTCATTTGATCCTTCAATTTAAATAAAAATTAGTTTAGCATAATAATAATATTTAAATGAAATTATAGCTAATTCAATTTCAAAGACATGTACACACCTATATGTTTGTCACAAGGGTATTTTTAACCCATGATAATATTTAGTGTTATGGCCAAGATGAATATATCTCAATCGATATTAAAAATGTACTATCAATCTTGACATCTTGTATTGTCATATATATATATATATAATTTCAGGGAATCAATATTACTCATCCTACATATTTAAATAAAAAATTTTATTCAATACACTTAAAATCTTTTTTGAACAGAACAATACACTTAAATCTTAGATATTTAACTCTAAATATTTAATATTCTTGCTCTTCAAATAATATCCACGAACTCGAGCAATTTTATATGTCTGTAAACCAATTTTAATTTATGATTTTTAAATAAACAAAGAAAAAGAAAAAGAATATGATGTCTAATTAGGCCACAACCCTTTTAAGTTTTTTGTTTGATGAATTCACAAAATTTGAACAAAAAAATATAATATACATTTGTAGGATGAAAAAAAATAACGGATATTTTAAAACATATTAGATACAACATTACTCAACTAATTAAGGCATGTGTCATCGATCAAAAGATAAGAACAATCTCCATATTTTGAGTCATTGTTAAACTAAAAGAACACTTAACCTATGGATGATGAAGGAAACATGTCTTAAACAATAGAGCGTTTTAAAGCTTAGTAATGGAAGAGAGAAAATAGGAAGTTGAAAAAGTTAAAATGAGAGAGACAATGTTACGTAGCTTTATCGTGGTCAAGGATGTAAATATCTATCAATATGTTAATATATCCATAAATCAAATGGTTCAACATCGATATTAAATATCTTCGGTTATCTCCAACATCTTTTATGAATGCTCATAAAACATAAAAGATGACATCTATTTAGTTCAATATGAATAGAAATGCCAATAATAATATTTAGAATTTAGTTTGAGAGTAAGAACAACTTAATTATTAATCTAAATAAATTTGATAAATTTTATGAACTACATAAATATTTATCGATATTTGTAAAATTGAAATTTCGATATCGATAACGAGATCAATATTTTAAATCTTTAATTGTGGTTGGGGAAATGACAAAGAAAAGAAAGCGTTATATATAAAATTATGAAGGTGGGTTCTAGATTTTAATGGAAAAGCTGCGCAAAGGCGATATTTTGTAGGTACGGCCGTCTGTGTTCTCATTCTCACCAAACCATAGTTCAACTAAAAAGAAAAATAAATAAATTACGAGCTTAAATTTTGAAAAAAAAAAAAACTCTAAATTTTGTATCTAATAGGTATTTAAACTTTTAATTTTGTATATAATAAGTCTCTTAAATAATTTTTTTTTTCAAAAAAGTTAATTGAAAATAGATTTATTAGATATAAAATTAAATTTTATGTCTAATAGAATTCTAACCTGAATTAAAAAAAATATGGTGAATAGGTTAATAACTTATTAGTTACAAAATCGAAAAGTTTAGATCTCATTTTGATTTAACAATATACATGAGGCAAAAGAGATCAATGGGTGCACTGCAAAATGCAAGAGGCAAGAGGAAACAATTTAAGTATGACAACAATTTAATTCGTTTTTAGTTTTCTATTTTTGAAATTTATGTGTGTTTCTTCCCAAATTCTATTATGGTTATCACATTTTTTTAAAAAAAAAGAAAAAGAAAAAAAAAACATTTGAATTTCTACTTAAATTTTAAACAAAAATCAAGTTTTTGAAAACTATTTTTTTTTAGTTTGGTTCATCAGTAAAAAGTAGATAACAAAATATAAAAAATTATTGATGAAAATAATGTTTCTTAATTTTCAAAAATAAAAAATAAAAAAACTAACTTCTTTTAAAATTTCATATATGAAAGGAGAAATTACTATAAACAGAAAAAATATCAAACTCTTTACAAATATAAAAATATTTCACTGTTTATCCGCACTAGATCGCAATAGAATTCTGTGGCGGTTTATCGTTCAAGTGATAGAATTTTATCGCAGTCTATCGCTGATAGATAGTAAAATTTTTCTATATTATAAATAGTTAGACTTATTTTTCTATATTTGAAAACAACCCATATAAAAATGGAAAATTTTCACAGATAAAAAAAAATGTCAAACTATTTACAGAAAATACTAAAAAGAAAAATACGGATAGACATTGATAGACTTATATCAGCATCTATTAGTGATATACTTATATTATTTCTATCATTGATAGACCTTGATAGACTTCTATTAGCATCTATCACAACTATCTAAAAAATTTGTCATTTTATGTAAATAGTTTATTTTATTTTCTATTTTTAAAAATTTCTTATAAAAATATTTTTGTATATTAGTTATAATGTTTTTTTTTTCTCTGTTTCTCTCTTATTCCTGTGCTGTGTGTGTCTGCAGTCCTTATTTACTGTCCCACTGCAACTTCCACTCGTCTCCCCAACTGTTCCACTCCAAAACCCTTTCATTTCTCTCTCTCTTTCTCTCATATTTAGCCGTTTTTCACAATTACTCCTCACACCCACTTCTGAACTCTCTTTCCTTTCTTTATAAAAACCATTTTTTCAATCATCAAAATCCCTGACCATTTCTCTCTCTTTCTTTCTGCATTTCCCCCCACAAACTCTAGAGAAAGAAGACACCCATTTTTCTCTTCTTTTCTCTTCACCAGAATCAATCATCACAAAATTAAAAAAAAAAAAAAAAAAAAAAAAAAAAAAAAAAAAAAAAAAAAAAAAAAACGGTGGGGGAGTTCAAATGGAATCTTGACTACTGAAACTCAGGGGAAAGGCGTTACAACGTTTTTTAGTTTTGTGTCTTGGTTTTTGTGATTCTTAAAAACTGAAGTTTTCTTCTGTTGGTTTTGTCCCCAATCATCCCTCTCCACTTCCTCATGTTTTTTGTTTTTTTATTTTTTGCTTTTTTCTTTTGTTGTTGTTACTTACTACGTTAATCTGTTTTGGCCTTTTTTCACTCGTTCTGTTTCAAAACCTTTCCCTTAGCTTATTGTCAACGCTACCTTTCCTTAATTATTTTCCCAACTTCAAAGTGAGAGAGAAAAAGAGGGTTTTATTTAAGGGTTTTTTCAAGTGCTAATTTTTGTTGAAGCCTTTACTCACGTTGCATGGCAACCAATACTAAGCTTCACTCTCTCACCTCCCATCTCAATTCAACAACAAGGTGAAGTATCAATACATTTTCTCATAAATTATTTTCTTCTTGCAACATTATACATATAAACTAAAGGTTGAAGGTAATTTGTAAAAATCTTTGATCGGAAAGGCAAAGACCAAGAAGATTTTGAAAAGATTTCACTGCTGGCTTTTTGAAACGAAAAGCGTTAGTCTATTAATTCTCCTTTGATTATCCCATTTTCTTAATTAATGTTCTACACTTTATTTAGCTATACTCATTATGGGTTGGCACAGAAATTTACCAGAAATGGAAAATTATTTTTTTTTTAAATATATAATACAGGAAAATTTAAATTTTACATTTTTTTTGGGAGTGCATTAAATTTTACGCTCTGCATGTTAAATATATTAACACCGTCATATAAATTTTTTTTTTCTTCTTAGATTTCAGAATGTGTACTGTATCAATATGAATGTGTAATTAATAAAAGTATCCCATATCATTACTTTTGAGCTTTAAATTCCTCTCAGCAATATTGATCTTTGCCTTTAATTTATAATGGGGTTTGTAGATTTTAGGAGGCTAAGATTATTGAAGAAGGAAGAGATGTTTGGAGCACATGGTTTTGAAGATGCTCATGAGGATCTACTACTGGAGATGACACAAAAAAACTTTGAAACTGAACTGGAGAAATTTGGAGAAGATGAGTTCGAGAGTAGATCGGTGACCGACGCCATGGAAGCTCCTTTAGGAGAGGAACTTTGTCTTCTGAATCAGAAAAATAAGAGGAAGCGCTACCATCGCCATACTCAGCTTCAAATCCAGGAAATGGAAGCGTAAGCATCTTCTTCTTTCTTCTCTCTCTATTCTATTAATTAAGGCTTGCTAACTAGTTTAGAATCTTTGACCTTTTAGACTCAAACTTTGACTTTTTAGTTAATACTATATACTTTATATCCGTCAAATAGGCGTTTCCTCAAAAATAAAAAATAAAAAATACTGTCTATTTGGTGGAGATTATAATTACTTTAACTGATTGGCTATTATTAAGAAAAAAAAGTATTCGTGCTTAATTAAGCTTAAAAGTTTGTAAAAATTTTACGGATAAAAAAAATGTCAAATTATTTAAAAAAAAAAAAAATAACAAAAAGAACACCGATAGATATTGATAGACTTCTATTAACCTCTATCAGTGATAGACTTCTATCATTTCTATCACTGATAGACCCTGATAGACTTTTATTAGCGTCTATCACAACTATCTAAAAATTTTATTATTTTATATAAATAGTTTCCTTTATTTTTTTTATTTATAAAATTTTTTCTAAGTTTTGATATTATAATTTTTTGTTAAAAAAAAAAACCTTCGATTCCTCACAACTTTTTGTTGCGATGTTTTTACCTTCTTTAAAAACACATATGAATTTTAAGCCACATTTTTTTTTAATATCAATGTTTTAAAACTATATATATATTTTTTATATTTTCAAAATTTTGTCTCGGTTTAACTTATGGAAATACTACCGATAAAAGTAGTGTTTATAAACTTAATTTTTTTGAAAATTAAAGATCTAACTAGGTGAAGTGAAAAGAATAAAACTCTCAAAATTTCTATAATATTACATGATTGGGAGTGATTTTGAAACAGTTAGATTGTCAAGTTTAAAATCACTCTGAAACACATCTTATTACTCAAAATCAATTCAATGTTTAATTTTACACTTTTAAATGTATTTTTCATACTATTGAAATGATTGTTGAATGATTAAAAACATTTGAAAGGATCTTGAAAATGACAAAAGTGATTTAAATTATTTTAGAATAAATCTCAAACATGTCAATAAGTTAAAACTAATCACTTTGAACCAACATGAATTAACCTAATTGACTAAAAGATCATAGGTTCAAATTATTACGACAATATATAGTATCCAACCGCGTAAAATATCCTCTCTTTTTTTCAGAGGAAAGAGGGATTTTTTGTTTTTGATTTTTTGATCTATGAGATTTAATTTAAAGAACGGATGGGAAGTGTTTCAGGTTTTTTAAGGAGTGTCCACATCCAGATGACAAGCAAAGAAAGCAGCTGAGCCATGAGCTAGGACTCGAACCCCTCCAAGTCAAGTTCTGGTTCCAGAACAAGCGCACACAAATCAAGGTTTCATATTTTCCTCTTTTTTTTTTTTTTCTTTTTTTTTCTTAGAAAAATTGATCAAGATGGTTTATTTCTAATTAAAACCGCATCTTTCTCATAAGTTGATTTTAAATGCAAATTTCAAATGGCATTTAATTCAGACGAATCTTATAATTAATTACATCCAACAAATTATCCATTGTTATAAAAACACTTCAATAATATTTATTTTCCCCTGCAACCGACAGTTCAATCTGTCTCTTACTCTTATCCATTGTTATAAAAACACTTCAATAAACCCACCAGTCCTATCTCATCCTTATTCCTCACAGTTATTAATTTTAATTCTATTTATTCAATTCTCTATACAATTTTCTCCCATATATATTATTTGGCTGAAAAAAAAGGCTCACTACACATAATTTTCTAATAAACACTTTATTTCTTATATGTATGTATATATATATATATATATATATATATGACCCTACTTTTAAAAGGTCCCTTTTTGTTTACTTGTTGAAAGTCACTATGTGATGAACCACATAAAAAAGTTTTGTATGTCATTGTAAGTATTAGGAAAATATATCTCACCAAATTTAGCTAAAATAAGATTTGTCCTACTTTGGAAAAATACTTTTTTAGTATTTAAATTTTAGGTTTAATTTTTTTTTTTTTCAGATTTCAAAATGTTACACTTATTTCAATTTAGTCTTTAGATTTGAAAACATGACAATTTTACCCTTGAAATTTAAGTTATTGTTTTGATTTGGTCCTTAAGCTTTAAGATTTACACTTTTAACATCGATTTTTCATTAAATACTCATTTTCAATCTTTAATGTTTATGTTTATTAATTAATGCAAAAGACTTAAAAGAATTATAATTAATCAAGTTTCACTATTTTTTCATCACTGTAAAAATTACTTTTAAAATTTTCCCCATAACTTTTTAAAAATTAATTAATAGACATTAACACCAAATAGTGGAGTACCAAGTCCATAATTTTATTTTCATTTTGTAATTATGGTGCTGCTAATATCTCTCTCAATTGGGAGGCTTTTATATAGTCTCCCCTTGCCTGTCCTGAACTTTCGAGCTTCCCTCTAGCTCGCTTTTGTATCTTCTTTTCCTATCAATGCATCGTCACTTTTGGTCTTGGAGTGTGACGAGGGTGTTAGGAGGGTGTCAACCTAGTTGAGATGTCTCAGTGCACCTCTTGATCCCTCTTGCCTTGTGAATATTTTTCAAAAAACACCAAATAGTGGAGTGAATATTTAATGAAAAACTGAGGTTAGAAGTGTTACATCTTGAAACTTAAGGATGAAAAAAATATTTTCCCTACTTTAAATCTAATTAATTATCACAACATTACTTTTGAACTCCATTGCATTTTAAGGTTTATTTAGATTTTTGTTCTTTTTTTTAAAAAAAAAAACTCTCTTAAGCACTTAGAAAATCAGCCAAGGAAGAAGAGAATAAACACGAATATATAAAACTTAATTAATTGACTTTTTGTCACAAATTAACCTTTCCATTAACTGCCCTTTTGTTTTATTTGAGTGGAATTAATTAACTAATTAATTATGCAGTAATATTTGTAAAGTTTGAAAAAAACATGTAGGCTCAACAAGAACGTCATGAGAATGCAATATTAAAAGCTCAAAACGAGAAGCTAAGAGCAGAGAACATGAGGTACAAAGAAGCTCTAACCAGTACCAGTTGCCCTAATTGTGGAGGTCCCGCTGCCCTTGGTGAAATGTCCTTTGATGCTCAACATTTGAAAATTGACAATGCACGTTTAAGAGACAAGGTAATTAATTATTATCTATCTAAATACACCCCATCTGGTTAAGACATTATTATATTAATTATTGAAATGTCGTGTATTCGTATTTATGTTATTTACGATTTTAATCCCAACATTCCGAGAATTACACTATATATAAACATTTTAACTCTATTGTTCTTTTCTTCTATTTGTGGAAGTAACTAACACATTATTATTATCAATTTTTTGACATTAATTAATCTAAAACCGTTACAGATAGAGATATTAAACAGTAGTAGCAAATATGGAGGGAAGGCATGGGGTTCTCATTCTCATATTGTTCAATGTGGAGGGCAGATTGATCATCTTGGGGTTGGAAGATCATCATTAAAGCCCCAACAAGGTGGTGATCATTTGTTAGGGGAAATGTATGGATCAGGAGTGGGAGAGACAATGTTAAAAAAGTCAGTGACTACTGAGATTGATAAGCCAGTAATTGTTGAGCTTGCAGTTGCAGCCATGGAAGAAGTTTGTAGAATGGCTGAAGCAGGTGAGCCATTGTGGGTTACTGGTGAAAACTCCATGGAAATGCTGAATGAAGATGAGTATTTGAGGACTTACTCTACAAGAATTGGCCCTAGAATTGTGGGGCTTAGCTTTGAAGCTTCAAGACAAACTTCCATTCTTGCTTTCAATCATTTAAAACTTGTCCACCTTCTCATGGACGTGGTGAGTTTTAATTACCTTTTTACTCACTTTTTTTTTTTTAAAAAAATAATGTAGTCAAGTTTAAATTATAAGTTTAGAGAAGAATTAAACTAAGATTATGGATTTTCTTATTGGACACAAAATTCAATTTTTTTTTTTTTACATGGTGACATTTTTCAGAATCAATGGTCAACCATATTTTGCGGGATTGTTTCAAGAGCATTGACACTCGAAGTCTTATCAAATGGAGTTGGTGGCGACTATAATGGAGCTCTACAAGTCGTACGTTCTCAATCTTTTTTTAATATTAATTTACAAGTTTAATTTATCTTAAATTTGTCTTAAAGGTTTTTAAATTAAAAAAATTTAATAAGTGTCTTACATATTTGAAATTTAAATATAAATTGATTTAAAATTTATGTTTAATAATACAAATACACACATTTAATTCTATGTTTAGTAGTGTTAGATGATATGATATCAAATTTGTCTATTAATCTAAAAGTTTAAATTGATTGATAAAGGCAAATTTAATATCATACCATCTAAAAAATAACATGTGAATTTTAAAAATCACGTAGGTAAATGATACAAAATTAAAAGTTGAAATATGTATCGGAAACAAAATTAAAAATAGATTTTTTTTTTTTTTTTTTTTTTTTTTTTTTTTTTTTTTTTTTTTGAATTAAGAGATGAAATAGATACAAAGTTTAAAGTAATAATTGGTTTGTGAAGATGACGGCAGAGTTCCAAGTTGCTTCTCCCCTGGTTACGACTAGAGAAAATTACTTTGTGAGATACTGCAAGCAGCAGGCAGACCGGAGTTGGGCGGTGGTGGATGTTTCTCTTGATTATTTACGTCCTACTCCTACTTCAAGAACTCGAAGAAGACCATCCGGTTGCTTAATCCAAGAACTACCAAATGGTTACTCAAAGGTCTCTTTTCTATTTTCTTTTCCATTCCATTTGATAACACACGTTTCATAATCATATAATTTTTTATTTTTGATTTTTCAAAATTAAGTTTATAAATACTACTTTTATCCATTCATTACTTTGTTCTGTTATCTACTACTTTTAAGTAGTATTTTCAAAATACAAAGTCCATATTTTGACGACTAAAAGAAATAGTTTTTGTTTTTAAATTTGTCTTTAAATTCAAATATTTATTTAGAAAGATGAAATCATAATAAAGAAATGGTGAGAAAACAAGTATAATTTCCAGTAACCAAAAACTAAAAATCAAATGGTTTAAGTATTTCATTTTTTGTTTTCTACTTTTCTATTTATGCTTGTTTCCTCCTTTTTCGGTATTGTGATTTTTACATGTAATTAAGAAGCATTAGCATTCTTAGTCAAATTAAAAAACAAAAACAAAAGTATAAAGCTATAAGTGGAAAGTAGTGTTTGTAAGCTTAAAGACATGTTTGGATCAATTTTCTAAATTTTTAAAAAAGTATTTCTAAGTTAAAAAAAAAAAAAATTAAATCACATGGAAAGTCAACCTAAATAGGTTTTAAGTTTTATTTGATAACCATTTGGTTTTTTAAAATCAAGCTAATGAACATGCCTTAATGTTTTGTTGTATACTTTTTAGAGTGTTTTAAAAAACCAAGTCACGTTACAAATTTGTTTTTCTTTCTTGAAATTTAGCTATGAATTTAAATGGTATGTTTTGAAAAGATGAAAAAAAAAAAAAACAATCATATTTTCATAAATTAAATAATTATCAAACCGACCTTAATCTTGAAAATAAAAAAATTAAGGCTCCGTTTGGGTAATTATTTTGTTTTGGTTTTAGGTTTTCGATAATTAAGACTATTTCCTCACATATTCTTAAATGATTTGCATCTTTCTTGAATATAAAAGTTGAATTTTTAGCCAAATTCTAAAAACAAAAACAAATTTTCAAAAATTAATTTTTTTTTTTTTTTTTGGTAGCAATTACAGAAGTATTAAAGTGAGATTATGTGATTATAGGTAACTTGGGTAGAACATGTAGAAGTGGATGATCGAGCAGTACACAATTTGTACAAACGAGTGGTTACATGTGGGCTTGCCTTCGGCGCAAAACGATGGATGGCTACTCTTCATCGACAATGCCAACGCCTAACCAATTCCTCCTCTACTAATATTCCTGCACTAGACATTTGCGGTAAATTAGCCAACAAAAATAACATCACATTTTTTTTTTCTTTTTTAATTAGGGAATTTAAATTAATTATACTAATAATGATTGAATTTTGCAATAATTTTGTGTGAAGTGGTAACAGGGCAAGAGGGGAGGAAGAGCGTTATGAAGCTAGCAGAGAGAATGGTGAGGAGCTTCTGCAGTGGCGTTGGGGCTGCTACTGCACACAATTGGACCACATTATCCACCATTGATTCCGACGATGTTCGAGTCATGGCCAGAAAGAGCCTCGACGACCCAGGTCGACCTCCTGGGATTCTTCTCAATGCAGCAACTTCTTTCTGGATTCCAATTCCCCCTAATAGAGTCTTTCATTTTCTCCGAGATCAAAACACCCGTAATCAGGTAATTAATTCTAATGTCTCGTTTAGTAACTAAACTTTATACTCATCTTGGAAAGTCAAAATACAGTTTTGTTTGGTAACTTTTTAGGTCTTGTTTAATAAGCATTTGATTTTTAGTTTTAAATTTTTGAAATTGAAGTTTATAATTAAACACTACTTCCACCCTTATGTTTTATTATCATCTTCGTCTCCTATTTTAAAAAATTCATATCACGTTTTGAAAACTTAAAAAAAAAAAAAAAGTACATTTCAAAATAGTTTTTGTTTTTAGAATTTAATTAGGAATTCAAGTGTTTTTTCAACCATAGTGAAAATCATAATTGAAAAATTTGGAGATGAAAATAAACAAATGTTTCAAAAATTGAAAATTGAAAATGAAATGTTTACCAAATGAAACCTTAATATTTGTCTTTTTAAAATTATCTCTACAAAAACTACTTCAACGATTGGTTTCTTTATTTTGTTAGTACAACAATTGTCTCTATGATGGAAGATCATGGTCAATTACCACTGAGTTAAGTTCGTTTGGAAAAAAAAAAAAAAAAAATATTTTGAGAATTTGACTAACAATTTAAGTATTCTTTTAAAATAGATAAAATTTATAATAGAAAATTTGGAGGGTATTAAAACTCAGTCAATAAATCCTTCTTATTTTATTGAATAAAAAAAGGCATATATATTGCCACTGTGATAACTAACTGAATACAACAGAATAAAGGGAAACAGAATATACATGAATAAACTCTAATAGAAGGAAACAAAAACAACAAGAAATTTAAAATAAAAAAAAAAAAAAATTGAAAATTGTGTTTTCAAACGAAACCTAAATAGTTAGTTTTTAAAAAATTAATTTTGTTTTTGGAAATTTACCGAAGAATTTAAAGGAGTTTATGTGAAATAATTGTGAGCTGCATTATGAAATATTTGTTTGCCAGTGGGATATACTTTCAAACGGTGGGTTAGTCCAAGAAATGGCTCGCATTGGCAACGATCGAAACTCAGGAAACTGTGTCTCATTACTTCGTGTTAACGTAAGTGGTTATTCATTAATTCTCATTCTTTGCCTCTTCACAGTTAAACAATTAAATTTCACAATGAATTCACAGAGTTCAAATTCAAGTCAGAGCAACATGTTAATACTACAAGAGAGCTGCAGCGACAACATCACCGGTTCCTACATAATCTACGCCCCAGTCGACACCGTCGCCATGAACATGGTCTTAAGCGGCGGAGATCCTGATTACGTGGCTCTCTTGCCATCCGGATTCGCCATTCTCCCTGATGGGCCGCCCATTGGGCCTGATGGGCCTCCAGGAATTCTCGAATTCGGGTCCGGTGGTTCCTTGTTGACCGTTGCTTTTCAAATATTAGTGGACTCAGTCCCAACTGCCAAATTGTCTCTTGGGTCCGTCGCTACGGTTAACAGCCTCATCAAGTGCACGGTGGAGCGGATTAGAGCTGCACTCATGTGTGACCAACCCATGAATTAATTTATATTTCATAAACACAATTTTAATGTGTTTTTTTTTTTTTTTTTTTTTTTTTTTTTTTTTTTTTAAAATTTAATTTAAAGAAAAACAGAGAAAAAAGGGGGGGAAGAGGAGTCAAAAACGAACCTTGTATTATCCTTAGCCTTGTGAATTTGGTGGGTGTTGTTTTGTTTGTCTTAAATTGACAAAACAACCAAACGCACCAAAACTCACATTAAGGCTTGTAATGGTAATGGGTTCGGACATTGACTTCTCATATGCCAAAATTTTAGTAATAAATTAAAGTATCATCATCATCATCAGTATCAACCACTGCATGTTTTTATTGGAATTTCTGTTGTTATTTCACAAAAAAATTTAGGTTTTTGGTCCCTAATTTATTTAATTTTAGTCATGTATTTTGAAATGTCCAAGTTTAGTCTATATATTTTAAATTAGTCTACATTTTATTGTTGATTTTTTTCAAAAACATTTTGTTATTTAGTAGCATTTTCATTTTAAATTTTGAAAATAAATTCAAGGTAAATTACTCTAAACAGAAAATTATTTGGGACCGGAGGGATTATTCGATGGTAATTACATTCCAACTCTCATCCAAACCAACACTACACACATTTTAATCCCCTCTCATTTATTTCATTTAATCCCCATGCATGTGTAGTTGAAAATCAGTTAGTTGTTGATTTTTTTTTTCTAATTTTAAAATTATTACTATTTATTGATTAGTATTAATGATTATATATAAAAATATATATTGTTATATTAGATTGGGCTTTTTGACCAGTCCGACGAGTCAAATCCAAATAGGGCTCAAACCGATTAGCCCAATTTATAAAAGATCGATCCGTATCTAGTCTAAAGATACATAATATAACAAATTTGGTCAAATTACACGATTGAAATTTATGCTCTAAAGAGGTCAAATTACACGATTGAAATTTATGCTCTAAAGCCCTGTAATTAATGTGTTATATGATAAACTATTTAATTATTTTATATGTGATGCTATATTATCAATTATAATAAAAATTCAAGGTTATTAAGGTAATCTGGAATAGTGTAATGTTGACATACAAGTGAATCATGTTCAAGAAATAATCTAAAGGGTCTATAACATATGAACAAGGTTGGGTGTCTTACATCCTTGTGACACAATGGATACAGTTTATTTTATGTAATTGTTACAAATGATTTGATCCAAATTATTTATGTCGACACATGCAGGTAGAGTATTCTATACAATGTAAGTTTGTATAAGATTGAACTGCGAAATACTTAATATCTCTTTATAAATCTGTTAGTTGAAAAGATTAATGTTTTATAGGTGATCATATGTAACTCAAATTGAATCTTGAGTGAGTTATCAACTCCTATCTGTGAGGGCTCATCTTTTGATTTGTATTGGCGTGAGAATGATTCTAGTAGCCAATTCAATAAGTCTGTCATTTTGGAAACTTGACCAAATAGGAGCGTAATTTCACAAGATAAAATTCACTACTTACCATATATAAAAGTTATATAGAAGTAGATGAGTAGTTCTGCTTATTAATGCATAACTTGAACAACGACTTCACCCCTCTTGCTGGCTTGAGACAACGACTATACTCGATGTATAGTATAGAGTATAATTTTTTGTTATATTGTGCATATTAAAATTACTCTTTATACCAGTATGACCACAGATTATGACCACAAATTTAGGTACATGTTTGATGAAGATTTTTACTTACCTATACGATTACGTATTTTCTTAAAAAATTATTATTTTACACATCTCTTTGATATTTTAGGAACTTAATTTGACTTAATTAGTTAGGCTGAGTAGGTAAAGTAATGAATTATTCACTACTTTTAATCAAAACATTAATTTCAAGGTTTGACACAAATTCCAACAAAGCTAATATGTGATACCACGTTTTTCCTATCTTGCCAGTGAACTGATGCATGCATTGTGTACGATATAAATGCTTGAATGTGATGTGATATATCCATTTTTGTCTTATAACCTTTTTACGAGTTATACTTATAGTTAGAAATATTTTAAGCTTAGGTGTGCTAACTTAGTTGAATTTCTTTTGTATTTTCTAGTTTGATAGTAGAAAAAAGATGTAGGTGGTGTAAAAGCTCTGAAAGAGTGCTCTTAAATTGAGATCGATGAGAGATTATTTTGTGTGATTTGTAATAATTTTTCAGATAGTAAATTTTTTTTGGTGGGTCGTGGTTCTTTTTTTTTTTTTTTCTTTTTCGAATTGAGAGTTCTCTATGTAAATTCTTGTGTTTCAAATTTTATTGCCTTATTTTAATTCGTCAATTATTTTTTTTTATTTATTCTTGCAATAGTGGTGGGAGATTTTTTTCAACCTATCTTCTTTGATTTTTAGTTAGCTAGGCTAGGCTTGAGCAAACCACGTACACACACCCATTAGTGGAGGAAATGTGTTGATTAATTAGATTAGACTTGTGCATGATATAGGTCATAAAAAACAATTAAAATATTTTAGTCTAAGATAATTAAATATAATGAACTAAAAGAAAGAATAAATATAATGTCCAATTGTTTTAAAATATAGTAAAATAAATTAAAATATTTACAAATATAGCAAAATGTCACTGTCTATCAGTGATAGACACCGATAGATATATATACTGATAAATATGTAGATGTCTATTAGTATTTATAGACGGTGACATTTTGCTATATTTATAAGTATTTCTAGCCGTTTGTCATTTTCAATATTTTTTTCCTTATTTATTCATTCATTTATTTTATGGAATAAGATAATGCCCACTTTTTTGACGGAATAATGTAATGCCCTCTCCCATTACCGTTCAATTTTGATTTCAAGATTTGCTTCAAGATATTTGCAACTAGTGCATGTAATCAAGGTTTTAAATAATATTTTTAAATTTTTTGCCAAAAAAGAAAAAACAGAATAAATCGGAAAGAATATTTAACTTAATAAATTATCATATTACACGTTAAAAGGCTTACTATGATATTAGGTTGCTATTCTTTAAAAATGTTTCATTGTTTTTTTCAATGATAAAATTGAAACTTTTAAACATAAAAATATCAATAGAAAATTAAACATTCAAGTTTATGGTAAAATAGTTTTCAAGAAGTTAGGTGTGTTTGAGTCCCCCACCTCAAATAGATAGAGTAGACTATTATAACTCACTTCATGTTTGAGTCTCTAATTATAATGGTTGGTGATTCTAAGTATCATAACCTACAATTAACTATAGCATTACTATTTCAAATCCCTCTTTATTATAGTATTTACTAGTTGCTATAGTGTTTACTATTTCTTACTCATCATCACTTTCTCTCTTTGTTACAATGTTTACTATTTCCGACTCATTATCACTTTTCCACTTTGTAACAGTGTATACTATTTCCTACCAAGACTAAAAGAGTTTGTACCCCAAACACAAACTATTATAACTCATATTAAAGTAGTATGCACTCCAAACAGTACAAATTAACTGTTATAACCTGTAGGTTATCATAACCCACAAACTATAACGACCAACTTAGCACCTCAAACACCCCCTTAAAAAAATGTCCACTCAATCTAATATTTAGTATATTCGTTAGTCTTAAAAAATGTTGAATATGTCAAAGAATTTTATACTCAAAATTGAAGGTTTAGATCTCATTTGATAACAATTTGATTTTTTACTTTTACTTTTTGAAAAAAAATGTGTTTATTTTCTTATAATTTCTTTAATTACTATCATGTTCATCTTTTCTAAGTAAATATTTGAATTTTAAAGAAGAAAAACAAGAACAAAGTTTTTAAATTTTAAAAGGTAAATAATAAAGCAAAGACGCCCATAGATAAAAAATAGTGTTCATAAGTTTAATTTAAAAATAAAATAAAATTTCAAATGGTTATCAACCAAGTTCCCAATTGTTTCACAAAAAAAGCCCTATGCTCCATTAGTTCCCGATTGGCATGATAGTTGCTTGAGTGGTCCCATTGAGTGTTGTAATGACCTCGTAAAGCCCAATAAGCTACTATTTAGGCCGGTAGAAGTCCAATAGGTACCGAAGTAGATTGCTAGAGCCTAATAAGCATTATTATGCCCTAACAAGTCATGATAAGTGCCCGAATCATCCGGTAAGCCCCAGTAAAGTGTTTTAAGTAAGTTTTGACCCAACAAATGGTTCAAACTCATCCTGGTGAAGTCCCAAAATAATGTGGAAGCGTGGGGGGATTGTTGTTGAGAATCAAGATGATGAAGGGTGATGCGACGTTGCATTGTGATGGCCTAAGCCTAGTATATAGGCAAGGTTGAGACTTAGGACTTGGCCTAAAGTAGAGGCAAGATGACTAGAGTCGCCCATGAGGGAAACACGTACGGGCACGTGATGACCGAATGAAGTTTAGTTTCACATGAGTTGAGTTTGGCTGAGAATTGAAAAAACACATCTAAGTTACTGAAGTAGGCGGGTAAGCGTTATTATGCCCCGAAAAGTCCCAATAAGTGCCTAAAGCACCCGGTAAGCCCCGATTAGAGTGTTATTAGTTTGTTTTGATCCAACAAAGGATCCAAACTCATCCTGGTGAAGTCCCAAAACGATGTAGAAGCCTTAAGACTTGGCCTAGAATAGAGGCAAGTTGGCTAGAGTCGCTCATGAAGGAAAGATGGGTGAAAGTAAATTTAATATTATATATGATTGTGATAGTTTGTTAAATCACCGATTTGACCCAAAAAATTTAAGTGGATAAGTGAAAGTAAATTAATATTATACCAACACTCTAACAATTATACTTTTACAATTAAAATTTGAAATTAGTTTCCACTATTCCGTCCATAAATTTCAAAATAAATTTTCATTAACTATTCATTTTTACCTTTGATATTAACTTTTTGTTAATTAATTTAATATAGTTATGATGTGAATATTTTTGTTAGATGATGTAATATTAAATTTGCCTTCACTCATTAGCTTAAATTTTTTAGTCAATTGGTGATTTAACATTGTATTAGAGCAAGTGGTTCAGAGAGGTTTTGTGTTCAAACTCCTGTTGTTTCTTTTAAGCTTTTAGATCCATTAGTGATTTAACAATTTTTATTTAATTTATTTAATGCTTTAATTTCAATAACCTTGATCAGTATTTTACTTCTTTTTATATCAATATTTTAAACTGCAAAATTGATCAGTATTTTCCCTTCTTTTTATAACAAGAGCTTTCCTCTTTCCTCTTTCCTCTTTGTTTTTCCTTTTAAATGTTTTTCAATGTCAATGATCATTATTTTACCTTGTCTTTAATTTATCACTATTGATTCATAAGAAAGAGTTTTGTTTCTTCTTTTTTATATTAACAGCTTTTCCTTTCCTTTGTCTTTTTATTACTCTTCAATGTCCTCGTTCTTTATTTTATTTTGTTTGTATAATCTAAAATGCTGTAGTTTTAATTCATTTAATTACATATAAAGAATTTGTTTGAAATAGTCCATTGATTCGTAAGTGAGTATTTTTTTTGGGGATTGGTTTCAAATATAACAAAATGAGTCACTTTATTTATAAATATAGCAAAATGTCATAACATTGATAGACCAACACCTATCAGCGACAATAATATATGTCTAAACTTTTAAGTACATAAGCTAAGATAAACCAAAACCAATTAATTATATAAAATTGTCTAAACTTATGTAATTTGATTTCAATTTCTTTTCTTAATATTTTAAATTTTTTAATCTTACTTCAAGTTTTTAAAATTTTTATTAGGTCTTTAATTTTACAAAAGGTTTCTGAAATATATCTTCTCCTTTTTTTTTCTTTTCTTTTTTTACAAAAAAGAAGAACACAATAAAATATTGAGAATAAAAGTCAAACTTTATAAACATTCAAATCATAATCTAAAATAAGCATATACATCAGGCATTACATATAATAAGTTTATCAGTAACGTTTACATTCTTCTAAAAAAAAAGTAACGTTTACATGGATGTTGAAAACTTCAGTCTTGTGAACTTTGACGCGTAATATTTTGCATTTAAAATGTGCAGTTCCCTACAAGAACAAACGTATTGTAATTCCTATGCCTATGCAGCAAAAGGAAAAAAAAAAAAAAAAAAAAAAAATAAATTAAAACTTTTACGCGTAATTATATAAATTCGTTTATACGTATTTTTGTAGGGTCACGTCTTCGTTGTCGCTGCCGAGCTTGTTCTGGTAGCTCATTTGCTCTTGCTTTTTCAAATACTTCCACGAGTTTAATATCTTCAACGTGTGGTGGAAATTTAATTTCTTTAAAAATAAAAATAATAATTTTGTCGATGCAAGTTTATAAACGTGTCCCATGTTTAATATTTATGGGAAAGACTTTCCAAATTTGTTTTCCACGTGTCTAGAATTTGAAATTTGTATCTATAAACTTTATTAAAAAGGATAATTCGGTCCGTAAACATTAAATTTTTTGGGTAATAAGTAATCAAATTTGAAAACGGTCTAATTGATATTTGAATTTAAAATTTCGTATTTATTTGTCATTTAACACATTCTGACATTTGTTTTTAAATTAGTAAATCTATTATACGACGATAGATTTGGTACAATAGATTAATGGATTAAACAAAAATAAAAAAAAAAGATTAATGGCCTATTAAATATAAAATTAAAAGTTTAATGATCTACCGGTACTAAATTAAATTTTTTGAGACTTATTAAATGCAAATTTAAAAGTTTAGAAGTTATTTGGTAGTAGGATAGCTTTTTACAATATGTATTTTTTAAGATAAAAAAGTTTAGGGAGCAGTTGTAAAAATAGCAATGAGACATAAAATATTAGTAGATATAGCACAATGTAAATTTTTTTGCGGATATAGCAAAGTTTAGATCTAACTCTCGGAGTTTATTAGTAATAGACTATATCTTTGGTAGGAAGTCTATCAACGATAGAGTCTATTATGGGTGATTTTGGACCAAAGTGTATAATCGACATAACATAAGGATAGAAACAACAAGGTCGAGAAAATAACAAGGTTTGAGCCAAAGATATAGCAATCGAGCCTAGGGGAGAGGATTAGTTTGTATCAAAGCCCAAATTAATGTGATTTGTTTTGGCCTCGACCAAGGCCAAACCTAACAAAATAGCTAATGGGGCAATGTACCATGCATGTCGCGACCCAAAGCATCGCTCTACGACCAAAATAGTCCTAAGGAAAGATGCACGATCTCAACCTTGACCCTGGCCAAACACGGCGGGGCACGCCCCTCGACCCGGTAGGTTGTATGATTATCCTAAAACAACTTCGAAACCCTACTGGAACAACCTAGGCCAATCACCACTATAAATGCACATCGTTATAGCTTCATATGAAGTAACAACTCAAATCCTACTCTCAAACTCCCTAGCTTCCACACTATTTCACTCTCCAAGTTAAGCATTGGAGTATGTGTGTGGCAAGCACCACATCAGTGTGAAAGTTTTTTTCTTTTGCAGGTCGCGTTCTTCTCCCCTTCAAACAAACTCACTGCTAGTGTCACATGAAGATCAAATGCATTTTCCCTCTCCATATTTTGGCATTGTTCTATTGATAATCTGCATACCTTACAAAATATGAGTAAGGGTGTCGAAAACAGGAACTTGGTAGAAGATGATTCGGACCAAGACCGCCACCCATGGAGAACAAGAAATCAAACACCACGTCCACCTGAGGAAAAATTGGAAGCATTGTGTGACTGGAATAAGGTTGCGATCTGACTCGATTAATTACGAGAGATTCTAAACAAGCAGAACTCCCTATAATGGTTCAAGTGGAACCATTAGTACTGGATCCTGCTAAAGGAAAAGCCCCTTTGTTTGAGGATGTCGGAGAAATAGAGTTTCATGCCCAAAGAGCAAATGAGAGGCTAATCTTAGGTGGGAACAACTAGAGAAGGCAACTTCAGACTAATGGCTAGTCAAAGTGACGTGAAGCTGCACAAAACAAGCCTAGTAGGATTGATGGACTAAAATTATTGGTGCAAACTTTGACAAGTAGCTCGAGTCGAGTCGAGGACGAGGCCAAGGCCGAGGTTATCTTAGCCGAGGAGCACCACCAGATACCGAGGATCGATTATAATCTCAAAGGATGAGGACACAACCAAGACATACCTTCAAAACTTAATCGAGGAAAAGCGAGGAGACAGGACGGAGGTCGAGGAGAACAACCAGAGGCAGAGAATCAACTAGAGCTTTAAGATATGAGGAGACAATCAAGTCAAACTTGTGAAACTTGATTGAAGAAAAGCAACCAGCTGAAGCCGACCTGCCAAGGCTGAGGTTGAGGCCAACCTTCCAAGGTCTAAGCCCACCCAATCGCAGGTTACTTTGCTTTTTATGATAAGTTTTTTTTTTTTTTTTTTTTTTTTTTTTTTTTTTTTTTTTTTGCAGGATGGTTGCCTTCAATTCATAATATATTATTTTCCATTAAAAGAAGAAAACTTTTCTTAAGTTATCAAATGTCATACTCAAGCAAACATTTTCTCTAAATAAAATGTTTCTTGAGTAGGGAGCTACACAGGGGATATGCTTCCATGTGCAAGTTTTTTCAGAAATCGATATTCATCTTTCTCGAGAAAGTGCTTAAAATCTTAAAAAAATCAATTTTCATCTTTCTGACAAGATTTTTGGTAACCCATAAAATACCATTTGCTAGCCACATCACCTCTAAGAAATTGATATTCTTCTTTCTCAAAAAGGTGCTTATAATTTTAAAGAAATCGATTTTCATCTTTCTGACAATATTCATTATATGGTTAGTTCCCTAAAGGGATTGGCTTCAGAATAATTGAACTTAGAGGAACTCCAAAACTCAACCCTATTCATATGGTGTCATGGGTCGTCCTCAAGACAATCTAGGAACTATCCTGGAACACCGTCAAGGTAACTTTAAGGCCTAAAGCACAGTCCAAAGAAGTACCCAACATGAACCTTAAAGGTTTGATGGGTTAATTTGTGGGCACCTCACATGGATACCGATGAGAATCTCAGCCTTGCTGAGAGCCGACTTACAAGAGTCCTTGAAGCAACACAAGTTAAAAGAAATTATACTCCCAAGTCAGGCCTAGAATGTTTACCTCATAATTTGTGGGCATCTCACATGGACACCGGTGAGAAGCTCAGCCTTGCTGAGGGCCGACTGACAAGGGTCGTTGAAGCAACACAAGTTAGAAGAAATTATACTCCCAAGTCAGGCCTAGACTATTTACCTTATAATTGTGAGGAGCCAAGTTGGGCCTAAAACGACTTTGAAGCCCTATCGAAACAACCTAAGTTAATCATCTTTGTAAGTACATCATTATAGCTTTATATGCGGTAATTCAAATCCTACTCTCAAACTTCCTAGTTTTAACACTTTTTCACTCATTGACTTAAGTATAGAGTGTGTGTAGCAAACCCCACACCAATGTGCAGGTTTTCTTTTTTGCATGCCACATTCTTCTCCCCTTCAAACAAATTCACTTCTTGTGTCATGTAAAGGTCAGGAGCATTTTCCCTCTCTGAATTTTGACATCAATAGAGTCTATCAACGATATTATAGTCTATCACTGATAGATTTTGCTATATTTACAATTGTTTAAAAATATTGCTACACACATAATTATTAGCCTTAAAAGTGCTATCCATTGCAATTGCCCAAAAATTTATTAGATACAAAGTTATAGAAATATAAAATACATCAACAGTTATTAAACACGAATTATATTAAAATTTAGCGACTAAACTTTGCAACTAATTAAAAAGATTTATCTATTATTGTGAAATTGTTTTCTTAGTCATCACAAAAAGTATCCTATCGTTATTTTCATTTGCAATGAAGTTAACTTCTTTTCCCATTGCCAAAAGAATCCGTACCTTTGTTGCGGGTGCTACTTCAATAGATTATAGGTAAATGTCACATTAGTCTCTAAAATAATAGGAAAAGATTCCGAGGTTATTAAGTTCTAACAGGATATACCTTTGCTTGTGTCTCCACATGTGCCTGCATAAAATTAGCTTGAGAAATAATGGGTCGGTTGTGGGAAGTAAGGATCCATATAAGGTTGGAATGCCGCTATTGGTGTGATACCTCAGGGCTGATAGCTTTGACTCCTAAGGAGAGGTAAACGAATGCTCTGTAAATTGGTATTTAAACCCTAGAAAGTTCCTACCACCTATGCAACTTTTCCTATTAATAGGTGAACAACGGAGATTAATGCTTTTGGTGTTGTCTTTGCCACAACCGCCTTTACTGATTCACTTGGATGTTCCAATGTTTGCTTCAACCGGCATATACAAGATGAATTTCAATTGAAAAATATACATTTATAATAAATTACCAAACTTGCAATATTTAAAAAAAAAAAAAAAAAACTCTCCATTATTCGGCTCATAAATTTCAAAATAAGTTTTCATTAATGAATCACTTTTAATATTAACTTTTGGCCAATTAATTTTTCATTAGGCCTTCTACAACAGGTTTTTGAAATATACCTTTTTGCTAATTAATTTAAAATTTCAATAGGTTTTGTGCCTATTTGTGCGAAAGCTCATGGGGATGTTGGAAGGTTTTAAATTCGCTTTCCAATCTGGGGCGCGTTCGGATTGTGAGCTAGTTGTTGATATGATTAATTGGGTGTTTTATTCACGATGTTTGGAAGAAAAATACTTCAGTGTATTCTGGAAGGTATCTATCTTTGTGCCTCTCGTCAAATTGTCCTCATAATGTGACATGTGATAACTATTTTTATTTACTTTTTAAAATATTTTAATTATTTTTTTTGGTGTGAGTGATGGAAGTAGAAGCTTAGAGATGGGTGCATGTTGGGATGCACCCAAGTATTACTCGATGTTCTTTCGTTCTCCTTGAGCTAGAATTTGACCGATTTCTGAGATTTTCTGAGATTTAGGTTAAAAAACACTTTTGGACTCTAAACTTTCATGAAAGTAACAATTTAGTCATTGTATTTCAAATTTATAACAATTTAGTCATTGTACTTTCAAATTTGTAACAATTTAGTCCCTAACGTATAAACAATTA
The DNA here is from genome assembly GCA_002890555.2 of Lagenaria siceraria. Classification (NCBI taxonomy): domain Eukaryota; kingdom Viridiplantae; phylum Streptophyta; class Magnoliopsida; order Cucurbitales; family Cucurbitaceae; genus Lagenaria; species Lagenaria siceraria. The sequence goes on along the minus strand of CM016487.1, from coordinate 5,247,496 downwards.
TCAAAATTAGATGTCAATGTTTATTCTTTTATGATGTAGCTCTTGTATTTTATAAAAATATTGAGTCTCTAATTAGTTTATTAGTTTATTTATGCAAGAAACCTCATTAAATCTTAACATCATGTTCTTTAAAAAGGACTAAATTGTTACAACTTTTAAAGTATAAGGACAAAATTGTTACACAATAAAGTTTAAGGACTAAATTGTTAGAAAATTAAAAGTTTAAGGACTTATAAGTTGTTACAAACCAAAGTTCAGGTACTAAATTGTTAGTTTTGTTAAAGTTTAGGAACTATAAGTGATTTTTAACCTTAAAGATTTATAAATTTCAGTTTCTAAAAGAAAAAAAAAACCTTCTTGTTTCTTTTGAAAGGAAATAAGAAGGATAAAATATTGAAACAAGCATATACATCAGGCATCACACTTAGACATGGACGTTTAGCATTAACGTTGACATGGATGTTGAAAAGCTTGAGTCATTTAAATTTAGACACGTAATAGTTTGCATTTAAAATGTGCAGTTTCCTATAACAAAAGATATTTTTTTCGAGTAATACTTCGATACACGGATTTCTATACATCTCTCATCACACACACATAAACCATGAATTAAAATATTTCAAGAAAGAAGTAAGAAAAATTTGTCATGTGATAAATTACGATTAGACAATTTGATAGGATGCGCCTATCTTTAAACATCTCGAAATACAGCTAAATATTTTTTTTTATCCTATGAAGAATAATTAAATTTTAGATGATAAAAGTTACCCAACCTTTTAAATTTCCATCATTAAATTTAAATTCATAAATTCTAAAAATTTGATTATTAAAATAAAGAGAGAAATTTCATATTAACATCTTTATCTCTAAATACTTATAGATTACGTACGGATATGAGAATGTGAAAATAATAAATAGTTAATGTTTATCTTATTTTATTTTATTTTTTATATTAATTAAATAAAAATAAATAATTTTATATTTATATGTAATAAATAGAAGTCTATCGCGATCTATTGCTGATAGACAGTGAAATTTTTGTAAATAGTTTGACTATTTTTCTATATTTGAAAACAACTCAATATTTAAAATATTATTGCATATGAAGAAAAATAATTTGAATAAAAGTAGGATGACATAAACATATATTTTTCATATTTTAAAATTGTTTGAATAAATAGTTTTCAAGTGAGATCTTATTTTTTTTTAATAATATGTCAAATCTCAAACCTCATAGTTAATAGTATAAGTTTATGTCGATTGAGTTATACTCATGTTTGAGGTTATGTGAGATTTCTATTGGTAAATTAATAGAAAAGCCAACTAAGAAAGAAAAAATGCAATCGAAAGCAAACCTCGTAATGGTTAAGTTTGAAAATTCAATGAAAATGCAATCAAAACCAAATTTTAGCTAAAAGTGATTATTTTTCTCTCTAAAATATATATATATATTAATTCTATTAATAAATGAGAAATCGAAAAGAAGTATTTCTCATCAACGTCACAAAAAGTTGATAGATAATTTCTATTGATATTAATGAAAAATCTCTATCTCGAGCCAGGCCTCAGTACTTGTACAACACATCCTAACCTTTAAAATTAAAAAAAAAAAAAAAAAAAGGTTTATTGGCCATTTTAATAAAAGAAAGAAAAGAAGAAAAATTCCCTTAATCAATCGTGGCCACAATTCTCACGTTTTAAATGAGTACACACTTTCTTAATAGTGTCATGTCAGATTTTCATTAATACTTAACAGAAAAATTAAAAATTAAATTTAAAATGATATAAAAGCAAACCTCAAAATTGTCAAATTCGAAAATTTTGAAAAATTGAAATGCAACCATAAACAAATCTCAGTCACTAAAAGTGAAATTAGTTTTCTCTTAAACATATATACACGTTAACCCTATTGATAAATGAAAAATCGACAACAACTTGGGATGATTACGAAAATGTATTTCTCATCTCCGTTTTCAAAAATTGATAGATAATTTATAGGAAAATGATCTATCTCTATACTCTCTCTCTCTTTTTTTTTAATTAAAAAATAATAAAAAATTATTTTTAAAAAATTGCGTCAGATGACATAATTCCATTGAATGTTAGTCGAGCCGCTGATATTTAAGAGAAATCTTCATCTGGTGTCAGGCCTATGTACTAGTACACCAATTCTAACCTTGGAATTTTTTATTTTTTTTTCTAAAAAAAAGATATATATATTTCCATGTAATAACGAATTTAATTCTTTCGTTTTAAATGAGTGCACTCTTTCATAAATAGGGATTGAAAATTTTGCTATTTCTATATAATATATTAAAAAGTGAAGATCTTGTAAAAAAAATTTGGTCATTTTTGTCCTTTCTCTATTTTACTTATTTACATAAATACCATTAACAATTAGTAAATTGATTCGTTAATCGTTAATCAATAATGAATTATACAACTTAAATGTTGGAATGTAGAGGGTCTTCCAACTTACAAGTTATATTCCATTTTTTATAGAATTTTAATAGTTTTGTAACTATTCACCTTCTACTACTATAAAAAAGGGTTTCTTCTCCATTTTTTTCATCAACACTCAAACTTCAATCTTTCTTCATTTTTTGTTCTCTCAATTCATTGTTCTCAGGGTCTTTCTAATCTTCAAAGCATCTCAAGATATTCGTGTTTATGTTCAAGTCGCAAGAATGCATGTGTCAAATCAAAATCTCAGATCTTAGGCTTGCTACTTTAACAATTCACTTTGATGAAGTTGAAAAATAGAGTTTGATTTGCAATTATTAAGAAGTGAGCAAATCTAAGAAATGTGTATAGAGGGTCATTATTTTTTTTATTTGTTACTATATATTGTTTTGTTATTTGTTATTATATATTATTTTTTTATTGTTATTTTATAACTAGTTAATTGTTAATTTCATTTTTTTAAGAGAAATTGTTAATTTATTTTATATATTAGAAAATAAATTATTGATCAATCAATTGCATGCTTATATTTTTTTTTGTTGAAATAAAAAATCATGTAACCTCATGACTAAAGAAATTGTTAATCGGTTATAAAAAGTAAATTGATTAATTAATTAAACATCAACACAATAGATTAAAATTTAAAATATGAGAATTAAAAGCTAAAAGTACACTTTAAATATGATATGAAATCAAATTAGTAAACTAATTTTAATCCTTTAACGTCATGCCTAAAGAAATTGTTAATAGATGATAAATAATGGTGATATTAAATTTCATTTTTTTCTAATTAACAATCAATAATAAATTTATTATTGATATTTAATGTTTAATGACAAAAATTGTAATATATAAAGTGAAATAAGAGAACAATAATTCCTCCACCCACGCATGGTAAATAAAAGTAAGAGAATAATAATAAAAATATTAAAGAATAATAATAAATAACCAAACTATTATTGTGAAATAAGTATATACTAATTGGTAAAAAAAATAATTAATAATAATTCAAATGTCATTGCTCATGAGATAAGGATGAAATATATACATAGAGTGACTGCATAATTATATGTTCATGACACAAGTTTAAGTATGATGCTTATTTATTAACATATTTTGTTTAACTTAGATTTCAAAATATTTTTGAACTTTAACTAATTTTTTTTAGTAAATGAATTAATAAACATAAACATATTTGAAGAAAATACACAATAACATACTAAAATTAATTTTAACATAATGAAAATTATTAACATTTTGCCTAAAGCATTTTAGAATTAAGTGATTTTAGACTAATTAAAAAAAATACACGTGCAAATGCACGTGGTAAAACACTAGTATTCCATAAATATCTTAGATTTTGAATTATAGTAGGTCGTTTGAGAAGTTTTAAATTAATTTTGGACTACTTAAACCTTTGCACCCTTATTTTTTAATTTTTGAAATATTTAATTCTTTTCTGGTTAACATCATTTTCAAATTTTGATTTTATTTTTGTTATTTATTAATTTAAGTTGATATTCATGTAAGAGTTGTTTTCAAATTTAGCAAAATGAGTCAACTTATTTACAAATATAGCAAAATGTCATTGTCTTGATATATTTGTAAATATTTCTATTGCTTTTGCTATTTAAAACAATTACCCTTCATGTAATGCAAGATACTTCAAATTAATATTTCATTCATTTTATGAAATTTCATTTATTTTCATCCATTTTCCTAGCTAAAAATCAATCACCTCTCTATTGAGATCTTAAGTATATGTCGAATATATTAGCAATATACTGAAAAATGTAAATATACATAGCATGTATCATGATTTTTTTTTTTTTTTTGATGTTTTTACAAATATGCTGAAAATATAGATCTACATCACATATATTGTCTGGTATATAAGGCGATATATTGTACAAGTTGTTTTATTCATGCACTTATTAAATATACCCTGATTTATTTGTAGAAAATTCAAATATAACATTGTGTTGTATATATCAAATATATCTAGTATTCTCTTTCAAAATAATAGCTCATTAGGTAATTATGTAATTTAGCCTATTTATTTAAGTTATATGTGTAGAAAGCACAAGAAAAAATACATGTTGATTACTATTGAGCTATGCTCACTTAATGAAGAGGGAAGTGATATAATCAAAAAGTTTTTCTTCCTTTAATATATCTACCTTTTTCTAAAAAGGGTCTAATTTTTTTTCCTAGTTAGTGTGTGTGGTATTTTGTGAAATCTGTGGAATATTAAGAAATTTGGATAGGGATCCCTTAGATGTTTTATTCTTTATTAGACTTCATATTTCTCTTTAGACTTCGACATGAGATTAACCTTTTCTAATGTCAATCGATTTTGAGATGCAACCATGTATTTATCGAATAATTTTAACCCTACATATAAAATTCTCAAGCCTCATGGATAATGTGTCTATATTATATATAGGAGGTTTGAAGGCTTGGGGAGGGTCCTTTTCGTTTTATGTGTGACTAGGCCAAACACATGGAACCAAACAACCCAATTTATTATGTACCTAATTTATTTATATATTGTTGACCCTCATTGGTTATTACTATACTTTTTGACATTACATTCTATATCCACCCCTTTCCACTTGCTATATATCAACATGTGCCACATAATTAATTTGGACTCAGTACATTTTTGTCTATATAAACAATCTCTGTGTCCCTCATTTAACACATAACCTTATCTCTCTTTCTCAGCTCCTTCTCTTTTTTGAATATCCTAAAGAATAGGAGAAAAAGTAGCCTAAAAATGGCATGCAATTTGCTGAAGAATGCTGCAGTTACCAACCAAGTAGATGCGGGAACAGGCATAGCCAGATCATATATAAAGCTTGGGAAATTGGGAAATGGGTCAGCCAATTTGACGAAAATTACAAAGAAGAAGAATATGCAAAATATAAAGATGCAGCTTGTAACTGATGATACAAAGAAGTATAAAAAATTACCAACTGGGGAGTTGGGAAAATTTGGGAAATTCGGTGGCAAGTTTGTTCCCGAGTCACTAATCACTTGCTTGGGCAAATTGGAAGCCGAGTTCAACTTGGTTTTAAACGATTCCAAATTCCAGGTCCCAAAATTAACTCTTTGTTGGGTACATCTAATTTTTTTATTTTTATTTTTTTTGAAAATTGAAATTTTACAAATGACCTTATTAAGATGTCTAATCTTTCCTTAGTGTCATTTGTATTTTTTTTCGGGATTAGTTTTTTCTTTTCTCATTCTTGCTCACTTTCTCGTTATTATTCATTTTTTTAGCTCTTCCTCTCACTAGTTTCTCTCTCTCTGATTGCCTCACACTCTCAACTTTGCTCGTTGACGCCTTTTCGTCGTTAAAGGCAAAACGTAAAGAAGATGAGAAGAAGAAAAATAGGGGAAGAAGATTTAGAGAGGGAAATAGAATGAGAATTGAGAGAGAAAAAAGGAAATATAAAAAAAAAAAGTTATAGAACTTTATTTTAGAAAGAAAAATACTTAGGCACAGCTATATTTGTACATCATACTTAGTTACATCTATTTTATCCTATGCATCTTTCATGAAGGAAGCGGGATCGGTAGGTCCATGCATCTCTTTTTCTGTTACTAAGAGAAATAATAATAATTCAATTTCTTTTAAAAAAAATTGACACATGACAAATTTTTATTAGATAATTATCTGAACAGTACAAAAATAAGTACAGTCCATACAACACTCAAGTTTTTTTTTTCATATTTTAATTCCTAGGATGCACCTGTTTTATAAAATCATGTTAAATAACATTTTGGTCCACTTTTAAGGTAAATTTACCAACATTATCCCCCATATGTAGAAGTTTTTTTTAGGCATATAGAAATGAATTGAAGTATATGGTGGTGTGTGTGTCTGCAGGAGGAGTTGGAGGTGGCGCTGAGGGATTTTGTTGGGCGAGAGACGCCGCTATATTACGCGGAGAGGCTAACAAAGCACTACAAAAACGAAGAGGGAAAGGGGCCTGAAATCTACATAAAAAGAGAAGATCTGAACCACTGTGGTGCGCACAAGATGAACAACGCCATCGCACAGGTTATGATAGCGAAGCGCCTGGGCCGGAACAGCGTGGTTGCAGCCACTGGGGCTGGCCAGCACGGCGTTGCCACTGCAGCTGCCTGCGCCAAACTTGATTTAGACTGCACCATTTTCATGGGCTCTGAAGATATCATCAAGCAATCTTCAAACGTCCTCTTAATCAAATTGCTGGGTGCTCAGGTACTAATTTTAAAACTATTCTTTTTTTTTCTTTTGTAGACGAAATATAGAAACATGTCCATAACTTTATATAATTCAGAATTTTCAACAGATTAGGAGCAATATTAAATAGTTTAATTAAATGATTATGGACCAAATTGAGAATCTCCTAAAAGATTACATGTCATTTACTATATTTGGACCAAATAAATGTTATTATATAAAATAATGTTGTTTTCAAATATAAAAAAATTAGTCAAACTATTTACAAATATATGAAATTTTTATTGTCTATTAGCTATAGACTGCGATAGATAGGGATAGAAGTCCATCGCTCAAGCAATAAAATTCTATTCTATCCCAATCTATCACTATAGACTGTGAAATCTTTCTATATTTGTAAATAGTTTGCTATTTTTTTTTTGTTTATAGTAATTTTTCTATAAAATATCTATTTTTTTTTAAAAAAAACAAAATTATGTAGTATTCAATATTCAGTTTTATATTTATTTAGTCCTAACATTTTAAAAGTGTCTAATAAATTTTAAACTCTTAATTTTATGTTTCGAGATGATTCATGATCTTTAAAAAGTATTTAATAGGTCAATTAGACTTTCAATTCTATGTCCAATAAGTTCTTGAATTTTTAATCTTATGTCTAATACATACCTAATTCAACATTTTTTAAAATTCACAAACCTAATAGCTACAAAATTAAAAGTTTAGGGCTCCATTAGATATAAAGTTTAATTGTATATCTAAGATAAATTAACTATTAAAAAAAATATGTTAGGGACCTATTAGATTCAACATTGAACATTGAATGTCCTATTAACATTTCTTAAATCCAAACTTATCAAACACAAAAAAGTCACGAACATCGTTATTCGAGAGTTAACCTTATTTTGGGATAACACTTTTAAGAATAATAATTAATTGTATAGCAACATTTTTTAAAAATTGCAAGTATAACAAAATTTATCAATGATAAATTTTATCGATGATATACTCCTATCAGAGATATAGTTTATCATTGATAGACTCCAAAAGCTGGATCTAGATTTTGATATATATGTTCCTTTGCATGATGTTATATCTATTAAGACTTTGGACCTGTTTTCTATATTTGTAAAATTGTATAGCTTTGGTCCTATTCTCGTTTGGTCTTCTTTTCTAGTCAATAGGGTTACAACATAGAGACTGGTGACCACATCTCTACCACAAAGGAATTATCTCATTAGGTTAGGGACGACTATTACAATAGAACAAATCCGATTGAAAGAATTTTGTTGAGGATCTCACATTAAAAAGATAAAGACATGTCTCGATGTGTCAACCAAGTTGAGATGTGTCGGTGCACCTATTAATCCAGACACTAGTATCTTGTTAAAAAAATTAATATTTAAGATAAATTAACTCTTAAAAAAATATGTTAGAAATCTACCAGACTCAACATTGAACATTGAATGTCCTATTAACATTTCTTAAATCCAAACTTATCAAACACAAAAAAAAGTCACAAACATAAAAGTAATTCAAGAGTTAACCTTATTTTAGGGTTGCAGTTTTAGAAATAATAATTAAAGGCGTGTTTGGATTGACTTTCTAAGTGTTTAAATAAGTATTTTGATAAGTAAAAAAAAAAGTGTTTATAAACACATGGAAAACCAATTCAAACGGGCCCTAAGTGTATAGCAAAATCTGTCGCTGATATAGTTTATCACTGACAGACTCCGAAAGCTAGATTTAAATTGTGATAATATCTGCAAATTCTTTTGCATTATGTTATATCTATTAATATTTTGGACTTGATTGCTATATTTGCAAAACTTTATGGTTGTGGCCCTATTCTCATTTGGTCCCCTCTTCTAGTCGATATGGTTGCCAATGACATAGAGAAATGGTCACCATGTCTCTGTCACAAAGGAATGATCTAATTAGATTAGGGATGACTATTAAACTAGAGCAAAATTGATTAAAAGAAGTTTGTTGAGGGTCGATCTCACATCTAAAAAATGAAAGAGACTTTATAATCTCTTTGTAAAATACTTAAATTATTCATCTGATTGTCAATTGATTTTGTGATGATGAACCTATATATATATTCAATAGATTTTGAAGTTAAAAAAAAAAAAGCTTTTTTTTTTTATTTTTTTATTAATGGGTGATATAGTTAAAGTGATATGACATGGACTGTGTGGGACAGGTGAAATCTGTGGAGGGAAACTTCAAGGACGCATCATCAGAGGCAATAAGAGAGTGGGTAGGGAACTTGGAAAATGGGTATTATTTGACAGGCACAGTGGTAGGGCCGCATCCATGTCCAGCTATGGTTAGGGAGTTTCAGTCCGTGATTGGGAAAGAAACGAGGAGACAAGCTATGGAGAAATGGGGGGCCAAACCAGATGTGCTTTTGGCTTGCATTGGGAGTGGCTCAAATGCTTTAGGACTCTTTCATGAATTTATCAAAGATGAAGATGTGAGGCTGATTGGGGTTGAAGCTGCTGGCTTTGGTTTGGACAGTGGAAAGCATTCTGCTACTTTGTCTAAAGGCCATGTTGGGGTTTATCATGGTGCTTTCAGCTACCTTTTGCAAGATGATGAAGGCCAGATTTTGAACCCTCATTCCGTTGGTGTTGGGTAAGAAAAAAAACAAAAAAAAAAAACAAATTTAAATATATTATTACTTTATTCTTTAATAAATGAAAATCAATAATAATCAGAGAGAAGATATCGTTATAGATGTTGAAACATATGATACTTAATATTTTACCAATTCACTCGAAAATTTATAATTTGTTTGATTGGGTAGAGTTTGAGAGATTTTAAATCATAATGGATTTCTAATGAATTTTGTTGTTTGTTATCACACTCGAAAATTTATAATTTGTTTGATTGGGTAGAGTTTGAGAGATTTTAAATCATAATGGATTTCTAATGAATTTTGTTGTTCGTTATCACCTGAAAAAGATTAATTTGAAATAGTCCCATCATGTTTTTACAAAAAAAAAAAAATGCTCTTCCCTAAAATGAGTTGGATTTGTAGGATTTCAAATTAGAATTTTAAGACATATTTAACTATATAACCAAAAAAAAAAAAAAAAACGAGAAATTTTCATAATGTCAAACTATTTATAAAAAATAGTAAAAAAAAATACTGATAGACATTGATAGACTTCTATCAACATCTATTAGTGGTAGACTTCTATCATTTTTATCACTGTTAGACCTTGATAGACTTTTATAAGTGTCTATCACAACTATCTAAAAATTTTGTTATTTTGTGTAAATAGTTTTATTTATTTTTCTATTTTTTAAAAAAATTTCAAAAGAAAAAACTATATCATTATAACTATCTGGTTTCTTTGATTTTAAAATTTGTGCATGTTTTCTTTTAATCATTGTTTTTTATCTTTCTTATATAAACATTCAAAATTTTAGTCAAAAAAAAAATAATAATAAATAAATAGTGAAAAGTCATTTATTATTGATGGTGGTAATGAAATTGAACACGCAGGCTGGAATATCCAGGAGTAGGGCCAGAGCTGAGCTTTCTGAAAGAGAGTGGAAGAGCTGAATTTCACACGGCGTCCGACACGGAGGCGGTGGAAGCTTACAAACGGGTTTGCAAATTGGAAGGCATATTCCCATCGTTAGAGGCTTCTCATGCGTTTGCTTATCTTCACAAGCTTTGCCCCACTCTGCCTGACTCCTCCAAGGTAGTCGTCAATTGCAGTGGCCGTGGTGATAAAGACGCTGCCATTGTTTTCAACTATCACCACCAACACTAAAAAAATATTTTCAAATAATTCCCAATCACACAATTCACTTTCTTGTAAATAAAAAATATTATTATTTTAGTTTCATTTACCAACATATTTGGTGCTTATTATACAAACAAAAGAGATGAATATCAATTTATATTTCATCCAACCATATACATTTTGAGTGGTCAAATGTTAATACTCCCTTGTGAGGGTAGGTGTACGATTGTTATCCCCTCGTTTGTAATATATTGTTATTTGGAGGAAATAAAAAGGGAACTGATATTTCTAATATTTATTAAAATCTTAAACTTTTAGTATAGTCGTTTAGTTTTTGAAAATTAAGTTTATAAATATTTTTTTTTTGTCCATAATTATTTCAGTTTTGAGGTATTGAAGCCTTAATTTTACATAAATATAAAAAAAAATGGTTGATGTCGATAGATATCTTTTTTAAAATTATAAAAAAAAAACATTAAATATTTTTTTTAAATTAGTTAACAAAACTTTTATTGTTTTTTTTTTAAAAATAAGTTAATCTTTATTATTTATATTATATTTACATTAATGACATTTTGTTACTTTTTTTTGTTTTGTGAATTTTTCTATAATATAATAAAAATATTGATTCACCTCACATGTCGATATCAAATCTATAAAAATGAGAAAATATTAAAGGAGATATCGATACGTGGACGAAAATTTAATACTGTAGGTGTGGAAAGGCACTTTTTCCAACCTTTTAGAAATTGAGTCAGTAGGATTTTTGGTTTATAATGAGTTGCTTTTGAACAACCGTGTAACATTTTCTGAATTCATTTTCAAGCATAAAAGAAATGTGACTCAATTATAGATAACAGTGACGTATCATCAATCATCCGAGTGTAGAACGTGATGATAGTGGCTTGGCGCTGAAAAACTTTATCGATAAAAGAGAGAAAAAATCAAGCAAAATAGCCCTTGATAGTGTGAAAGGTCATACTTTTCTTTTCTTTTCTTTTCTTTTTTTTTTTTGTCAAAATACTTGGAATGAAGGATTTTTTTATAAATTTTTTTTTAAGAAATAAGGAAACTCCAATGATAGTTTTTTTTTTTTATCATTAACACAATGTAGGTTAGTTGAGCTATACTCATTTTGACGTGGGAAAGATTCTATCATACTAAAGATTAAATAAGACTTGGTCAACTTTATTGATAGATGACCAAACCTTAAAATAGTCAAGAGAGAGTATAGAGAAAAATAACCCACTAACTAAAAATAGAAATACAATAAAATCACACCTATCTTGGACAATAGGGATGAAAAAGAAGATAAAGGCAAAGCCTTAGTTAACAAATTAGCAAGCTGCAAATGAGACCAAATAGGGAGAAGTTTCACATCACCCTGAGCAATCTTATCGCTTATAAAATGGCAATTGAGCTCAATATATTTCGTCATCTCGTGAAAAATCGGATTCGAAGCAATGTGAATAGCGAAATGATTATCACAATAGATAAGAGCCAGCAGCAGAGAAGTAATTCACAAGTCTTTCAACAACTGAATTAACCAAATGAGCTCACTAGTAATAGAAGCCAATGCATGGGATTTCACTTCAATAGAAGACCTGGAAACAGTGCTTTACTTTTTTAGCCTTCCAACAAACCAAAGAATCTCCCCACTACAAGAATTTTACCCTTTCTCGATAGCAAAAGTTGTCGAGAAAAGTATAAAAAGTGTCGGGCAAGACTTTTCCAACGCCTAATTAACCGTCAATAGGGTCATCGGGGTAGCTTCGTAGGGAAAGCCTTTTTCCAACGCAAAAAAGGCACTTTGTCGGGAATAAAATATTTTTCGACGCCAAAAGCCCGATTGTCTGCGTTGGAAGAAATGCCTTTGCCTGATACAAGAAATGGATTTTTGGCATTGTAATAAAACTTCTCCCGACGCCACAATATGTACGCGTCGGGAGAAATCAAAATTGTGTAGATAATATTCATCTCGACGCTAAAATGTTTTGATATAATTGATACCTTCTTGTTGTGTGTAGTAGCCTTTTGCCATTAAACGAGTCTTGTACCTTCAATGGAATTATTCCATTTGTGCTTGACTTTGTAAATCCATTTGCAACCAATGGAATGTTGGCCATGTGGAATCGTAACAACTGTCCACATACGATTTGTTTCTATAACTTAGAGTTCATCTTTCATTGCATCATTCCAATGAAAAAAAAATATAGCTTGATAATAAAATTGTGAGACTCATCAGTAGAAGAGACATTAAGCAAAAGAATCTTCACTAAGCTAAAAGAACAAAACTAAAATTTTAAGTACATAGAAATGAACGAACAATATTAATTACACGAAAAAAAATGTTTAGCTTGTCTTCGTTTTTGTCCACTTGCTCTACAACACCTTCAAGATTGAGAGATTTGAAAAAAAATATATTAAAGTTTAATAGGTACAACATACTCAATCTTCTTTGTTTCAAATGAATCATGAAACAAAATTAATAAAATAAACTTAAGAGTATGAGAGATGAGCTAAGTTTGGAGCTCATTAAACCTTTGTAAGTAAGAGATACTCAACCTTTGTAAGCCAGAAACAAAACTTTACAATCATATCCAAATTCTTACAATTGTTTCTAACCCCCCCCCCCCCCCCCCAAAAAAAAAAAAAAAAAAAAAAAAGCCTTCACGTGGTCCATTCCCAAATCAATTTTCTCTCACTCAACCACCAATTGACACTCCCACTTATTAAGTTTTTTCCTTCTCTTCTGTTAAGATAGTTATTATTATTATTATTATTATACACCTTCTCTCTCCATCGTGCCAGATGTACACTTTCTCTACCGAGACATGGTCTTATAAAGAGCTGCTCCAAATGAGGCGAAATTTCCTGTTTAGACAGAGAATGAAGGAGGGAGTGGAAGAAAAAATTTCCGAGAGCTAAATGAGGACCGGAACAGGAAATGCATTTCCCGCCTATGCATTCCCCAGCCTTGTTCCCGCCCCCGCTCCATTATTCGTTCCTCATTCCTACCTCGTTAGGCTTTTTTCTTATATTTATTATAGTAATTTAATTTTATGTTATTTATTTTTATTCTATAAATATTATATTTAATTTTCAAGATTTATTGTTGAATGGTCAACCTAATAAATATGTTTGAATTAGTGTTAAAAAAATGATATGTTTGAAATTTTTAATTTAAACTTTTTTATAATAGTGATGTATGTTAATTGGTTTTTTTTTAAAAAAAAAAAATCAAACAGAAAAAATTTAAATCCAACCACCATGTAAAATTTGGTAGAGACGAAGAATAAAATAGGAAACGAGAATCGGAAGCGAAGAAGTCATCCCTGCCTCCGCCCGTAGACATTTCTAATCGTGCCCTTCATTGTTTTTTTTTGTTTTTTTTTTCGCTCTATAGCCATGTGTTCGTAATTGTTTTTCATCAACAATTTTTTTTAAACCGAAGAAAACAACCAGTAACCCTTACTCAACCAGTAAGTCCATTAAAGAACTCCTCTAGGGCCGGCCTCAATTACTCAAAATCCTTCAAGGAAATCACTTACTTATTCAAACAAATTACACCCTAAAATTCTGAAAAGCAGCTTCTAATCACAGCTCAACCCCTCAAATCTTACTCTCCTTTACCTCTCAATTCTCCTCTGTTCTATTTTTTGTTCTTCTACCTGAGCTTCTCCAAATTCCCCCCTCTCTCCCACGATTTTAGAGGATGATTAATTTCCTAATTTTTTTTTATTTTTTTTTTTAATTTTTAAAACCACAAGCCAGATGTCGAAGACCCAAACACACCTACCTCCACGTGGGTAAGCCACAAATTCCTCAAAGTTGTTATTTATTTTTTTCTTTTTTCTTTTTAACTAATCACTTAATATTAACTTTCATTTTTTATTTTTATTTTAATTATTATTATATTTTTCCTTTTTCTTTTTATTATCACTTCCTTTTCATTTAACTCTTTATAGACTTTTATCAACCTAATTTAATTTTCCATTTGAATTTATAAAGGAAAGAAGAAACCTAGGTGGTCACAAATTCTTAGATTTTTTACTTAAATTTTGCTAAGTAATTTTAAGTTTGGCTATTTATGTAGCTCATTTTATCATATATACAATTATCCCTAGATATTATGTGTCTAGCTATATTATATATAGGAGGTTGAGGAGTTGGCAAGGGTCGTTTTTTTTACGTTGACCTCAACCATGGCTGACTTTGGCCAAATACATGGGACAAAACAATCCAATTTATTGTATATCTTAAAAATGTACATATATACATATACACGTTGACCCTCATAGCGTTCATACTATTATGACATTTTCATCTCTTTTCCACTTGCTATAAAATACGTATATGCCATAAATTTAAGGTCTGTTTGGATTGAGTTGAGATAAAAATATTTTAAAAAAAAACTCATTTATTTATTTAAATTTTTTGATAAAAATTGTTTAAAATAAAGTTATTTCGAGTAATTACCAGATACTTAAACTTTTTTTCAAAATGACTTATTTTTTTAAATAAAACACTTCAAAATGTATTCCAAAAATAGCCTTAGTTGGGATATTCTGTCTCTATATAAATTACAAACCCAATGTCCCTCATTTGTCACATAATTCAAATCCCTCTCTCTGTCTCATAATTTTGTTACAGTTATAAAGAGAAAAATGGCATGCAATTTGGTGAAAAATGTTGGAATCACCATGCAATTAGTTGCAACCACAGCCATAGCGAGACCACATGATGTAAAGCATGGGAAAGGAATTGGATCATCAGCCAGTTTTTGGAGAACAAAGAAGAAAATGGGAGCAATAAAGATGC
The DNA here is from genome assembly GCA_002890555.2 of Lagenaria siceraria. NCBI lineage: Eukaryota > Viridiplantae > Streptophyta > Magnoliopsida > Cucurbitales > Cucurbitaceae > Lagenaria > Lagenaria siceraria. Next base: position 5,232,217 of record CM016487.1, on the reverse strand, counting down.
AGCTTCATAATAATGAGAAACCAAATGGCGAATTTGATACCAACTCTCTATTCCCCGTTCGAACTCCCGACTTGGAATTCGTTTTAAACGATCCCAAATTCCAGGTCCCAAAATTACAATTAAAACAATTTTTTTTTTAAATTTTGGGATGTGGCGATGAATTTTTCGCATGGTTGTGTGTGTGTGTAGGAGGAGCTGCATGTGGCGATGAGGGAGTTTTCGCTGTATTACGTGGAGAAGCTGACAAAGCAATACAAAAACGAAGAGGGAAAGGGCCCTGAAATATTCATAAAAAGAGATAATTTGGAATATTTTGATGCGATCGCAGGGGTGATGGCTGCGAAACGCATGGGGATGAAGAGCGTGGTTGTGGCTACTGATGAAGGCCAGCACGGCCTTTTCATTGCAGATGCCTGCGCCAAACGTGGTCTAGATTGCATCATTTGTATGGCCTCTTATCATATTCACAAGGAATCTTCAACTGTCCAATTAATCAACTCCTTAGGTGCTCAGGTACCCTTTTAACTCTTTACAAATCTCAAATTTATCTCAATATTTTATAACAATTATTTTTTTTTTTCAAAATGCTTTTATCCACGAATTGAAATTATTTTAAACTTAAATAATTATGTTATAAAAAGTTATAAGTTAAATATATATAAAAGTAATTGAAATAATAAGTCTATTCAATTTAGCATTTACTTCCTCTCAACTGATATTTCTAAAAGCACACGACATCCAACAAGTACTTAAAGCTACCTCAATTCTAAACTTTTTTTTTTTTTTTTTTTTTTTTTTTTTTTTTTTTTTTTTGAGAAAACCTCAATTCCAAAATTAGCCTATGTCTAATTGAGAATTTTCAATATATTAGGAGTAGAATTAAACAATGGACGTGATTAAATTGAGAATTTCTTTAAACGGTTACAAACCATTTAGTATTTAGTCTCATAAAAACAAGCTAGGTTAGAAGGTTATAAAAAAAAAAAAAATTAGAGAAAAAACTTTAGGTTAATTTATATGGTTGGTCTTAAAATTTAAACTTTGTGTTCATTAAACTTTTGATTTTGTGTCAAATAAATTCTTGAATTTTCAATTCTCTGTTTATTAAATGATTGATTAATTCAACATCTTTTAAAATTCACGGAAGTAAAATATGCAAAATTAAAAGTATATGTTTCATATATTTCATAAATGAAAAAAAAAATGTCAGATCTAGCCTGACTTAAAATCCTCCAAATTTTTTATTTGAAATTTGATATGATTAGGTATGATTGTTTTTATTTATTTGTATATATTTTTATTATACGACTAAAATAGTGGATGATTTTTCCCTTAAATCATCTCCTTGCTGTGTACTTTCTCTATAAGTTTTTTTTTTTTTTAATGTAATTTATGCATATTGTTTCTCCAAGTTGCTGATTCTTTTAATAGAATAATAGATGTTTTTGTCTTGTGTGACATATATAATTAAATATAGTTACCAATATTCCGATGGGAGTCCAAACCCCCTTTGCAGCTGTTGTCATTTTATTATTATTAAAAAGATCCTTAGTGATTTTTTTTATTAACGGATACGAAAATCTTCACAGATAAAAAATTGTCAAATTATTTAGAGAAAATAACAAAAAAAAAAAAAAACATTGATAGACTTCTATCAACATCTATTAGTGATGTACTTCTATCATTTCTATCCCTTACAGACGCTGATAGACTTCTATCAGAGTCTATCACAACTATTTTAGACTATTTAAAAAATTTACTATTTTGTGTAAATAGTTTCTCTTATTTTTCTATTTTTAAAAGTTCCACTAGTAGATATATAGAAAGATGAATAGTTTTAAAGGTAAAGTCAACCGTTATAGAAACATAGTCCAATTGTTTTTTTCTTTTTTTTCTTTTTCTAATTTTAAGAGGATTGCTTTAAAATATAAGAAAATGAATCAAAATATTTATAAATATAATAAAATTTCACTTCTATCCGTATTTATTTGTAGTCTATCGTAATACAGATAGTAGTTTATTACAGTTTACCACGATCTCCAGTGAAATTTTATTATATTTGGATATATTTTCAATAATTTAACATTTTAAAATTTTAATTATATTTTTGAAAATATAAGGTCTAAATAATGTATGGTTGTGAGGCAGGTGAACTGGGTAGTGGGAAACTTGCGTCAGGCAGTCCACATGTCGAAGAAACAGTGGATAAAAGTTACGAAGAGGGATTGGAAGAAGAACGGTGGAAGGAGTGCTTATTATATTGGCAAAGTGGTAAGGCCACAGCCTGCAGGTCCAGTTTTGGTGCTCGGAAAAGAGACGATGAAACTAGCCATCAACAAATGGGGCGCAAAACCAGATGTGGTTTTGGCCTTCATTGGGACCGCCTCAAATGGCTTGCCCTTCTTGCATCACTTCGTCCAAGAACAAGACGTGAGGTTGATCGGGGTCGAGGCTGATACTGAGAAAGGGTAACTAAAAACCACCATGTTCATTAAACAATTCATATTATGGTTTGTTTAATTTGCTTTTGTTCACGTTTTTTAAGAATTTTAAATCATATTATTATGAATTCCAAGTTCATTTTATTGTTTGTTAAACCGATTTCAAATCATGTTTTTACTTCTGTTTTTCTTTTCTAAGAAAAGATTATTTATTAAATGGTTGGATTTTTCAGGTTACTTTATCATTTGAAAATAAGTTACTATATACTTATAAGAAAATTATTTTAAACGAAAAAAATTCTTAAAATATTTATAAATATAACAAAATTTTATGGTCTATTTGCGATAGACCGTGATAGACTACTATCTTTGTCGTGATAGATTACAGATAGACATAGATAGTAGTTTATCGCAGATAGATAATGAAATTTTGCTATAGTTGTAAATATTTCGGTTCATTTTCCTATATTTAAAAATAGTCCGATACTTGTTTAATCTTTTCATATCTTAATTTAATCTATATTGGGTTGACTGCACAAAGATGGGTACAATCTGAGATGAACTAAGTATTTTTTTTTTAATTATTATGATGCATGTATGTTTATTATATATTTTAGAAAAAGACCTGGAAAAAAAAATAAAAATGTCTAATTTTAATCTATAAAAAAAAGGGGCTCGATTTAAATTTTGAAAAGAGTAAAAAGGCTAATTTAAAACAAGAGCAAAAATAAACAAAAAAAAAAATGGAAGAAAAAAACTAAGAGCTAAATCGATAATAAATCAGTCCAAATAATAAACTAATCTATTGGTTTTGTTTTTTTATTGGTTATCGATTTGGGTCCCTTTTTTATAAAACCGATTCAGTTTGATTTGGTTCATAGTTTGCCCCAAAATAGATGAAAACAAACTAACGCTTCACTCCTAGGTGTAATAGTAAAAGACTCGGACAAAATTGTCATATTTACAAATTATTTATTTGTGTGACATATTTCTAAATATACATGGTAACCAATTTTTGCTACGGATTACAATGATCTTTAATTACATCAATACTTGAACTATTAGGAGTAGAAGTTATTTTTATGGATGGTGCATATTGAAATTGAATGCGCAGGTCGGAATACTCGGGAGAAAGGGTAGAGCCAATTCTGCAGGGAGCAGAGAAAGTTGAATATCACACGGTGGCCGATACGGAGGCAGTGGAAGCTTACAATATGCTATTTAAGTTGAAAGACATATTCCCAATATCGAAGGAGGCTTCTTATGCCTTTGCATATCTTCACAAGCTTTGTCCCACTCTGCCTGACAGCTGCAAGGTGGCCGTCTATTGCAGTGGACGGCCATGGCGATAAAATGTTACTGACTCTGAAGGTCAAAAGTCGCTTTGAAATGTTAGTTTTCTATTTGTTGAATGATATTCTCTGTAGTCTATATTATGGACATCATATTCTCTTATAAAAAAAGTTCTAATGTGTTTGAGTTATTGTGGTAATTTTTTCTTGCAAGGCCTCTTTGTTTGTGGCGATAGGATATCTATTATCTAAATTATATAAAATCTAAAAGACGGTTTATTTTTGTTTTTTGGAAATGTGTAGATCATAACCATAATTTTTGGATGTTTGAAAGTATAGATGCTCGGAACTACAGGATATTTAACATCTTTAGATAACTAGGTTTATTTCATAGACATATTTTTACAAATAACTAATTTCTACTCGATAATTTCTTAAATTTACAAAATGTTCTAAAAATGCCCATACAACTATTCATTAATTTATAATTTTTATCATGGCTGCCTTTTGAACTTGGGTTGTCTCAATATCAACCACCATCTGCTCTGCATTTATTGGGCCTTTTGTTTGAACCATAGAGTGGCTTTTTTTTAATTTTTTTTTAATTTTTTTTATTTTTTATCTTTAAGCCCATTGGCCCCTTTTCACAAAAGATTTTGCAGGTACAATAGTATTCTTAAAAAAAACATTGTTATTTGTGGGAGGTGGGAAAGCTACCTTTTGGGCTTTTTGGACTTTTGAAAGGGGCAGTCTTTTGCAATTTATTCTTCCTCCTCGTGTAGCCTTCCTTCTTCCAGGTCCTGTCTGATCATTTTCCCTTTTCTAATTCTTTCCTCCATCGAGTGATTTGACTCATTATTGTGGCTAGGATATGTAACATGTATAGGAGGTCTGGCAAAGCTGTCTTGGATTTAAAATGATTTAGAGCTTTGGTTAGTGGACTCGAAAGATACGGCGACTTCTCTAGTGAACGAGCCAGGTATCTTGGAATGTCTACTAATGAACCACTATCTGTTCACCAAAGCCACCGTGTGGATAGCAAATTTTTTCCCTTCTTCATCAGTGATATATATATTCGTTAGGATGAAACCGCAATAATTATCAGCCCACTTTTATTTTTGCTTCTATTATATCTAGCTTCCTCTGAGTGTTGTAATCAACCTCCTTTGAACCCTCGACAAGCATCATCGATCCGTGCTTGAATGTGTCTAAATTCCAGGCATGTAGGGGGATTCCCCTAAAATGAAGCCAACCACCATAGCTCGGAATTAGTTTCGGTGTTGCAGGTATTTAAGGGGGACCATTTTTAAAATTTCACCATAAATATCCCAATTGTGACCCAACTTTTGTTACAACAACGAAGTCTGGCTTGTTCTTTATCCTAAACAGTAAGAACTGCTTTGTTCGCATGGAACGGGTGGAAGAAGTCAATGTCATCATTTGTTTCTCTTAAAGCTTTGAGGATACGAGTCCAATCTGAAGGGATCGAATGGCACAGTGAAAGCAAGTGATCATTTTTATTTCCATTTTGTTTGGAACTTGCAACATAGAAAAGAAACAATATACATACATTTATAATGCAGTAAGAGGCTAGACATGAAAATAAATTATACAGAAGAAACGAACTAAACTTTGAAGACTCTTTAATTTTCGAGCAATTCCTTCTTCCTCAATGTACTGATTTCTCTGGCAATAGTTCTCCTTGTTAGAAAAGAAAAAAGGTGTGGATGACACAAATGTGGAGAAAGTGATATCTTGATTCAACAAAGCATGCCTTTATATAGGCTTACAAACCAAAACCATAGAATTTCAATGGTTAAGAAATCATAAACAATCTTACTTAATTCTCATAACTTCTAAACTCCCAAAGAGCTCAATGGACACTATTGGTTACAAAAACCAAAAGTCACAAGTCAAGTTTAATATTAAAACTTCCATTATTCAAATTAGCTTTTCATATTTTCAACACCCCCCCCCCCCTTAAACTTGATTTGTTACACCAAGTAAACTCCTCATTTTGATGAAAGTCTCCAACATTCCATTGGTGTTCCAACCGGATTAGCATCATCCATATTGAACCTTTTGAGCATTTCTCTAGCATAGCCCTCTTGAGATATAAAAATCTCATATTCATTTTGTTTGACCTCGATCCCAAGATAATAACTCATGAGACCAATGTCCGTCATTTCAAACTCCTTTGTCATTTCCCTTTTAAATTCATCAAACATGCAAGGATCGTTTCCAGTAAATATTAAATCGTCAACATATAAACAAATTATTAATATACTTTCACCTTGCATTTTGATGTATAGGGCATGCTCATAAGGACACTTCATATACTTATTCTCTCTAAAATACTTGTCAATCCTCAAATTCCATGCTCTCGGTGCTTGCTTCAAACCGTAAAGAGCCTTCTTCAATCGAAGTACCTTATCTTCTTCACCCTTGACTTCATAGCCCAATGGTTGTTCCACATAGACCTCTTCCTCAAGAATTCCATTCAAGAATGCCGATTTGACATCCATTTGATGTATCTTCCAATGATTATGGGCTGCCAAAGCAATAATCAAACGAATAGTTTCAAGGCGAACAACAGGGGCAAATACCTCATCATAGTTGATGCCATGTTGTTGACTATACCCTTTTGCTACTAGTCTCGCTTTGTGCCTCTCAACTTCGCCATTGGTCTTTCTCTTTGTCTTGTAAACCCACTTCACTTCGATTGGTTTTTGTCCTTTTGGAAGCTTGGTCAACTCCCATGTGTTGTTTTTCTCTATCTCTCGAATTTCTTCATCCATTGCATCCTTCCATTTTTTATTTGCAATGGCTTCTTGGAAATTAATGGGCTCACAATCACCAAAAAGACAATAGAAAATTATGTCATTTTGATTTTCACTTACCTCATTAAGTTTTTGTAGACTTCGGGTTCCTCTTGGGCCAATTTCATTCTCCGAGTCACTGGAAAGTGCCTCCGTTCCGTTGGATGATGCATTAGATGACTGATCGGTTGATTGAGGTGAAATTGGAATGGGCAAAACTTCACCCCTCTCCCTGGTTGGCTCATCGTCTTCCTCAAAGTATGGAAGAAAATCATACTCCTCCGTCTGTATATTCACATCCCAAGAAGCTTTTTCATCAAAAACAACATCACGACTAATAGTTACCTTCCCATTCAAAGGATTGTAAAGGCGATAACCCTTTGAGCTTGCATCATAGCCGATGAATATGAGTTTTTCGCTTCGATCGTCAAGCTTGGTCCTTCTTTCCTCCGACACATGAGCATATGCAATACTTCCAAACACCTTGAAGTGACCAATTCCAGGCTTTCTTCCATTCCATGCTTCTTGAGGCGTCTTGTCAAGCACACTTTTGGTTGGTGCTCGATTTGTTAAATAAACCGCACAAGCTACGGCTTCCGCCCAAAATTCCTTAGGCATCTTTTTCGTCTTCAACATGCTTCTTGCCATGTTTAAGATTGTTCGATTCTTCCTCTCCGCCACGCCATTTTGTTGCGGTGTCCTTGGCACTGTTAATGGGCGTCGAATGCCTTTTTCATCACAAAACTGTTTGAACTCATTTGATGTGAATTCACCATCTCGATCTGTTCTCATGGCCTTAATTGTAAGGTTGCTTTCATTCTCCACACGCACCTTAAATTTCTTGAAGATCTCAAATACTTCCGATTTTTCCTTCAAAAAGTACACCCATGTTTTTCTAGAAAAATCATCAATAAAGAGAAGGAAGTATTTACTTTTACCATGAGACTCCGGTTTGATTGCTCCATACACATCAGCATGGATGAGTTCTAGAGGTTTGTTGGCTCTTGTCATAGACTCCTTTGGAAAACTACTCCGATGATGTTTTTCAAGTAGACACCCTTCACACACTTGGTTCGGCTTCTGAATATGCGGTAAACCCCGCACCATCTTCTTCTTCGACAAGTCTTCTAGACTTCCAAAATTGAGATGCCCGAACCGTAGATGCCATAGCAAGAAACATCCTCATAACACGTCTTCAAGCATTTCGGAACATCATTACATATATTCAAAGGAAACATTCGGTTTTTTGTCATGATGACTTTAGCAATAAGTCTCTTATAATTATCTCTCAAATACAAACAATTATTTTTCATTTGAACTTCAAAACCTTTCTCTAACAATTGTCCTACACTCAATATATTATTTTTTATATTCGGAATGTAATAAACATTTGTAATATATTGATTTTCTCAATTTTTCAACCGAATGAGAATTTTACCTATTCCTTTGATGGCGGCCAAAGAATTGTCTCCAAAGGCAATATTACCTTTTTCCATCTCGTTCAACTCTGCAAACATCTCTCGGTTCCCACACATGTGATTTGAGGCTCCCGTGTCAAGATACCACTTGCTATCTTGACTCTCTTCTTCTCCCTTTGAAACCATGAATAAGGTTCCGTTCTCCTCTGCATAATTGGATTGCCCTTCACGTGCTTTGGATGTGTTAGCGATTGATCGGTCATGTTGCTTTCGATCGATTGACTCTGATTGAGATGAGTAACACTCATTCGCATAATGTCCATATTTATTGCAATTGTAACATTTTACCTGAGATTTATCTCTTCCGGACCTTCCACCACGTCTTCCACGGCCTTGACCTCCTCTTCCTCTTGAGGATTCACTTGAGTTTGGAGAAACATCAGTGTTGGATTCACCTCTTCCACCACGGCCTCTTCCACCACGACCTCTTCCACGTCCACGACTATTCTCCTCCTTGAGTTTAAGTTGGAGAAGTTGTTCGATGGTCTCCGATTGCTCCATCTTTCTTTTCTTTTTCTCCTCGTAGGCTTGTAATGAGCCTATAAATTGTTCAATCGTCATGGTCTCGAGATCTTTTGTCTCCTCGATTGTCGTGGCAATGATCTCAAACTTAGTATTTAGGCTCCGTAGAATCTTTTCCATGACACGAACATCGGCGATTTCTTCACCGTTCCGTCTCAATTGGTTGACAATAGTCATAACTTTGGTGTGATATTCCGCTATCACCTCCGTCTCCTTCATCTGTAATGATTCAAACTCAGCACGTAAAGTTTGTAATCGTACCTTTTTAACACGATCAGCTCCTCTATGAGTCGATTGGAGCTTGTCCCATGCTGCCTTTGATGTCTCGACATCACAAATGGTCTGAAATGTGTCTTCGTCAACTGATTGGTACAAGATATAGAGGGCCTTCTTGTCCTTCTTTCTTGTCTCCTTTAGCGCATCTCTTTGCGCTTGATCAGCTCCAGCTTCCGCCTCTTGGAAATCGTTCTGCACAATCTCCCACATGTCTTGTGCTCCTAGTAATGCTTTTATCTTGATGCTCCAACTGTCATAGTTGAGCTTGGTAAGCATCGGCAATTGAATCGAACTCATCCCACCGTTTGCCATTTTTCTCTCAAATTTTACAATGGCTTTGATACCACTTTGTTAGAAAAGAAAAAAGGTGTGGATGACACAAATGTGGAGAAAGTGATATCTTGATTCAACAAAGCATGCCTTTATATAGGCTTACAAACTATAACCATAGAATTTCAATGGTTAAGAAATCATAAACAATCTTACTTAATTCTCATAACTTCTAAACTCCCAAAGAGCTCAATGGACACTATTGGTTACAAAAATCAAAAGTCACAAGTCAAGTTTAATATTAAAACTTCCATTATTCAAATTAGCTTTTCATATTTTCAACAATCCTCTCGAGTGTTAACGTGACGCCTCCATAGGGTCTTCCCTCTAACAATGGATTGGTTTATGGGAATTGCCTTTTGGAAGAGTGGAAGGAATTGTTGTTTGGAGATCAATCTTACTATTTCTCTGTGTTTTCTTGAGAGAGAGAGATGAGAAGGGAGAGAGTGGAAGAACTCTCTGCAGTAACTTTACCACCCAGAGAAAAACTTACCCCATCTTTTAGCTTGCGGTGGGATTCATTAAAAAACCACCCACTTTACCCATTAAATAAATTAAATTAATTATTAATTACAATAATTAATAACTAACTGAAATTAATTAAAAAATTAATTAATTAATTTACAATAATTAAATATCTAATATTTAATTAAGTATTTGAATCTTATTCAAATATATATATCTCCCTTAATATTATAATGTATCTATATACAAATATTAATTATATCATATATAATTAATATTATTCCCTTAATTAATTTGAACAATTCAAATTCTTTTAAAACTATTAGTCCTTGTTTATCAGTTGTGAGCTAGTAGGGAAACCTAAAGGACCTACCGATTATAAGCTCCAATGATCTAAGATTAATTCATTAAACTCTTTAATTAAACTAACCAACATTCATTAACTATGGGTTTAACCATCACAAGTAAGTCGATCTTTCATGAGTTGTTCGTAATTACATCTGGGTCAAATTACCATTTTACCTTTTTAAATATCTCTTACTCCTTAAGTACCACTGATCCCTCTAATGAACAATTTGTTTATGGTCCTACCATAAACCAAGTCCCTCTTGGCCAATGAGAGCGCAGACACCCTTTGTTCTAAACCCGAAATCAATACTTGAAAGAGAGGGAAGAAATTCATAAAAAGAGAGAGAGAAAAGAGAAATGGAGATTGGAGAAGGAAGATGAAAGGAAATGTGGGTAATGGATAAAAGAATTTAAATTTTCAAAGTAAAAAAATAAAAAATAAAAAATATATACATTTATATGTAGGATAAGTAATGATGACCTAGGTAGTCATCATTACCTACGTTACAGCTGCATCCTTCTTAAAACGCACGCCAGTGCCATCTTCTTCCTTCTTCTTTCTTTTTCTTTTTAAATAATATCTTAATGCTCTTAAGCGTGTCAGTGTCATCTTTCTCATTTTTTTCTTTCTTAATAATAATTCATGCTCTTAGAAGAGGTCTAGCGATCGGTCGGTTTGGCTTACTAGAACTAGCTCTAACTCTAATCGGTCGATTTGGTCACTTTCGGTCGGTTCTCGATGATTTTATTGTTTAGTAAAAAAAATATTGAACCTCTAATAGAAGAAAAGAGAAAGAAATGGATAAGAAAAGCATAAGAAAATAAGAAAAATAGTGGAGAAGAAGAAAAGAAGGGAAGAAAGAGAAGATGAGGTAATTGCAGTCAGTGCCAACATTGAACCTTCTTCGGTGACTGACCCTATGCAAAGAGAGAGAGAGAACGATGAGATTCATAAAAAGAGAGAGAGAGAAAAGAGAAATGGAAATTGGAGAAGGAAGATGAAAGGAAATGTAGGTAATGGATAAAAGTATTTAAATTTTAGAAAGTAAAAAAATAAAAAATAAAAAATATATACATTTATGTGTATTGTAGGTAATGATGACCTAGGTAGTCATTATTACCTACGTTACAGCTGTATGCTTCTTAAAACACACGCCAGTGCCATCTTCTTCTTTCTTTCTTTTTTTTTTTTTACTACTTAATGCTCTTAAGTGTGACATTGTCATCTTCTTATTTCTTTGTAATAATACTTCATGCTCTTATAAGTGGTTGAGCGATCGGTCAGTTTGGCATACTAGAACTGGCTCTGACTCTGATTGGTCGGCTTGATCACTTTCGGTTGGTTCTCGACGGTTTTATTGTTCAGTAAAGAAAAAAAATATTTGAACCTCTAATGGAAGAAAACAGAATGAAGTGGAGAAGAAAAGTAGAAGAAAATAAGAAAAATGGGGAAGAGTAAGAAAGGAAGGGAAAAGAAAGAGAAGAGGAGGTGGTTGCAGTTGGGGCACCAGCGTTGAACCTTCTCTGGTGAATGACCCTACGCAAAAAGAGAGAGAAAGGGAAGAAATTCATAAAAAGAGAGAGAGAAAAGAGAAATGGAGTTTGGAAAAGGAAGGCGAAAGGAAACGTGGGTAGTGGATAAAAGAAATTATACATTTAGAAAGTACAAAAATAAAAAATAAAAATTTGTACATTTATGTGTAGGGTAGGTAATGATGACTAAGGTAGTCATCATTACCTAGGTTACCGTTGCATGCTTCTTAAAACGCACGCAGGTGCCATTTTCTTCTTTCTTCTTTTTTTTTTTTTTTTAAATAACATACTTAATGCTCTTAAGCGTGCCAGTGCCATCTTCTTCTTTCTTTTTTTTCTTTCTTTTTAATATTACTTCATGTTCTTAGAAGCGGTCAAGCGATCGGTCTGTTTTGCGTACTAGAACCGGCTCTAACTCTAATTGGTCAGTTTGGTCACTTTCGGTTAGTTCTCGACGATTTTATTGTTCAGTAAAGAAAAAATATTGAACCTCTAATGGAAGAAAAAAAATGGATAAGAAAAGCAAAAGAAAATAAGAAAATTGGAGAAGAAGAAGAAAAGAAGGGAAGAAAGAGAAGATGAGGCGATTGGAGTGGGTGCCAATATTGAACCTTCTCTGGTGAGTGACCCTACGCAAAAGAGAGAGAAGGACGAGATTCATAAAAACAGAGAGAGAATCTTCTTTAAAAAAAATAAAAAGAGAGAGAGAAAAAAGAGAAATGAAAATTGGAGAAGGAAGATGAAAGGAATCGTTGGTAATGGATAAAAGAATTTAAATTTTAGAAAGTAAAAAAGTAAAAAAATAAGAAATATATACATTTATGTATAGGGTAGGTAATGGTGACCTAGGTAGTCATCATTACCTATGTTGCAGTTGCATGCTTCTTAAAACGTATGTCAGTGCCATCTTCTTCTTTCTTTTTTCTTTTTTTCTTTAAATAATAATATTTAATGCTCTTAAGCGTGCCAGTGTCATCATCTTCTTCTTTTTTTTTCAATAATTCTTCATGCTCTTAGAAGCGGTCGGTCGATTTGGCATACCAGAACTGGCTCCGACCGAATTATAACTGGTTTATAGTTCAGTAAAGAAGAAAATATTGCCCCTCTAATGGAAGAAAAGAGAAAGAAAAGCAGAAGAGAAGCAGAAGAATATAAGAAAAATGGAGAAGAAGAAGAAGGGAAGAAAGAGAAGAGGAGGTGGTTGCAGTGGAGCGCCAACATTGAACCTTCTCCCGTGAATGACCCTACACAAAAAGAGAGAGAGGGGAAAGAGATTCAAAAAAAGAGAGAGAGAAATAGAAATGAAGATTGGAGAAGGAAGATGAAAGGAAACGTAGGTAATAGATAAAAGAATTTAAATTTTATAAAGTTAAATAAAAAATATATACATCTATGTGTAGGGCAGGTAATGATGACCTAGGTTGTTGCATGTTTCTTAAAACGCATGCCATAGCCATCTTATTCTTTCTTTTTTATTTTTTTTGAAAAATAATACTTAATGCTCTTAGGCGTGCCAGTGTCATCTTCTTCTTCTTCTTCTTCTTCTTCTCCTTTTTAATAATACTTCATACTCTTAGAAGTTGTCGAGCAGTCGAGCGGTTTGACATACCAAAATTGGCTTCGACCAAATTCTGACTCTGGTCGATCGGTTTGGTCACTTTTGGTTGAAGCTGAGGTTTTTTATTTATCTTATAAATATTGCGATGTTTTTTAGTTTTTCAATATAAAATTCTCAACATGCCTCTTCAAGATGATGTTTTTTGGATTTACCATTCTTGTATTATATCCCAATTAGGAAGTGTTTGGTCCACCGACTTCATAAATCGATGTTAAATAACTTTAGCTCCACCAACTTCAACTTCAACAGTGTTCACTATTGAAATTTGCACATTTATCGATGAACTCTCATCTTCCTCTCTTTCTCTCTTCCTTCCTCTAATGTTTTTTTAACTCTCTAGACTAAACAACTCGGCACTCCAATTACTAACTTTCTAACTCCAACATATTAACTCTAGACTTTAGAACTCAATTCAGCATCTCAAACAACTTCTAAAGAAAAACATGGAGTTTCGTCTCAAAAGTAACTAGCAATGAGAAAAGTAGCTCATTTATATTTTATAAACATTTTTTAAGGGTCCTTTAATTTTTTTTTTCAACGTGAGATCCTCAACACGAGTGAAGGGTATTGGTTTTAATCAAGAAATCTTATGTGATGTTTTAGGGCCTGTTTGATAGGCAATTTAAAAACAAAATTTTGAAGACAAGAGATTCAACGAAAACATGGTTGGCATACAAGAATCGACTTTCCTCTAGCCTCTCTTTATTTAATTTGTATTCTATTTGCTTTGAGTTTTTCTCTAGCTCACCCCAAGTATCACTTTCCTTTTATTAATGCACATTTTTTTATTCTGGGACATGATGAGGATGTTAAAGATGTGTCAACCTAGTTGAGATATCTAAGTGCACATATTTATCCCCCGACCTTTAGTATATTATTGGAAAAAAACATCAACTACTTAAAAATGTTATGGGTCAATAAAAGTCAAAATTGTGGTAGATATTATGAGCCTGTTTGATAACGCTCTCGTTTTTCGTTTCATGTTTCATGTTTCTTGTTCAACAAGAAACATGAATATGTTTGATGACTATTCATGTTTCCTGTTTCTTGTAAAAAAAAAAAAAAAAAACAGAAACTTGTTTGATAACTATTTATTGTTTCTTGTTTTTTATTTTTTTTTGTAACAATATAATATAAAAAAAAAATGTCATACATTAAACATTGAAAAAATATTATCAAAAGTTTATGTCATCTAATATAAATAAGTCTCGATGACAACTAAATCTAATAACAAAGTTATATCCTATCCTTCATATATGTTGTCCAAATTTGATCGTCGTTGTCATCTCTAACTCGAATCATTTGTCTTAAATGATGTCGAGTTAAAACTTAATTATATTATTATGTAAATGTGGGTAGCATGGATGTGCATGACTTTCAATAGGCCAAGGATAAGTTTTGATAAATAAAGGAAACAATATTGTATAATACAAAAACGAAACAGGAAATTTGACCTCACTTTTAGAAATGTTTCTCAAATTCTAGAAACAAGAATCGGGAACAATTGTCAAATAAGTCAGTTTCTTAAAAAATGAAAAACAGAAAACAGAAAACAGAAACGTTATCAAACGGGCCCTATGTATATATATGTATGTGTATATATATGTGTGTGTGGGAGGTTGGGGGTTGGCGAAGGTCCTTTTCGTTTTACATTGAGACCTCAGCGTTGACTGACTGAGGTCAAGCACATTGGACAAAACAATTAAACAATCCAATTTATTATATCCCTAAAAAAATTTAAATATGCATGTTGACCCTCTTAGGGTTCATACTATTCCTTTTGAAATTTCCATACCTTTTCCCCTAGCTGTAAAATACATGTACCATATAATATATAATATAAACTTAGTTTGGACGCAGTCCAATATTCCTCTCTCTATATAAATTACAAACCCCATGTCCCATATTTGTCACATAATTCAAATCCCTATATCTCTCTGTCTCTCAATTTTGTTAGAGTTATAAGGAGAAAAATGGCATGCATTAATATTTTTGTGAAGAATAATGCTGCAGTGGCCAACCAATTAGTTGCTGCCAAAGCCAGAGCCAGATCACATGTAAAGCCTTGGAAAGTAATTGGATCAGTCAGTTATTGGAGAACAGAGAAGAATATGGGAGCAATAAAGATGAAGCTTCGTAATAATGATGGTCAAAACAATAACGAGAAACCAAATGGCGAATCAGGGAAATTCGGTGGCAAGTCTGTGCTCCAGTCTTTATTCATCGAACATGCAATCGAGTTGGACTTGGTTTCTAAACATCCCAAATTCCAGGTACCAAAATTAAAATTAAAACAAATTAATCTTTTTTTTTTTTTTGGAGGTACAATAATATATACAAATTATTTGAATATAATAAGTAGTGATAAATTTCCAGGAGGAGCAGAATGAGGCGCTGAGGGAGTTTTTGCTGAATTACGCAGAGAGTCTGACAAAGCACTACAAAAACGAAGAGGGAAAGGGCCCTGAAATCTACATAAAAAGAGAAGATATGAACCATTTTAATGCCATTGCAGAGGTTATAACTGCGAAACACATGGGGCAAAAGAGGGTGATTGCTGCCATTAGGGATGGCCAGCTTGGCATTACTACTGTAGTTGCCTGTGACAAATATGGTTTAGATTGCACCATTTTCATGGCCTCTTATGATATCGTGAAGCAATCTTCAAGTGTCCAATTAATCAACTCCTTAGGTGCTCAGGTAATGTTTCACTATATTATTTTTTAAAAAAATATTCAAGCTACCCCTATCTTTGTGCATCCATCAAATTCTTCCATGATCATAATTTGTCACATGGTAAATTATCCTTACTTTTTCTTGCGAATATTTTATTATTATTTTTATGTGTATGATGAGAGTGGGATGATCCAAGTATTGCTCTTCTTTTTGTTGATAAAAGATAAAAACGTGTTGCAAGTATGGTCTCTGTTTATGGTTGCATTTAAATAATAATGAAGAAAAATTTAGCTATTAATTTACCAAACGACCTAATATTTTTTTTTAGTTTAAAATTGAAATTTATAAAACATTGTTTTTACTCTATGCTACCGTTGAATTTTTAAAACATAGTTGACAATAATTATTTTAAAAGCCTAATTCTAAATTGAGTTTTCTTTTCCTCGATTTTAAACAAATATCTAATGGAGAATTATCAATATATTAGGAGTAAAATTAAAATATGTAAATGATGGAAGACCAAATTGAGAATTTCTTAAAAGGTTACCAAACATTTAGTATATTTGGTCCCATGAAAACAAACTAGGTTAGAAGATTAAAAAAAAAAAAAAAAAAAAAAAAAAAAAAAAAAAAAAAAAAAAAAAGCCTTTAGGTTGATTTATAATACGGTTCCTAAAGTTTAAACTTTGTTTCATTAAACGCTTGATTTTGTGTCAAATAAGTCTTTAAATTTTAAATTTTTATCTATTAAATACTTGATCTATTTAACATCTTTTAAAATTCACGAATGTAATATATCCAGGATTAAAACTTTATATATAATTTTATGCATTAACATGAAATTAAATGAATTATATAGCAAACATAAATTAATTCTTTAAAAATTAATACATTAGTGAGTGATTTGAAAGTTAAGAAATTTATTATATATTTTTATAAAATTTAAGGATCGTCTAAAAGTTGGAGAATGTATTAAATAGTAAATTACATGAGACTCTATTTTAAAACTAATTGACAACGAGAGGAGTAGCTCATTTATCTTATAAAAAGTATGAGATTTTTTGTTTTTTTCAATGTGGTATCCTCAACATCAAACATCTTTAAAAAGTTTATGGGCAAAATAACCACAAATTACAATATTTATTTTAAAAAAATATCAACATTTCAACTATATATTTCACAAACGTCAATTTTGAAGAGAAAATCCAATTTTAGCCTGACTCAAAATCCTACATATTTTTCAGTCTAATTTTGATATAATTAGATTTGATATTTTCTATGTTTAGATGTAAATTAAATGTCTATTATTTTATTATTCGACTAAAATAGTAGATGATTTTCCCCCTTAATCATCTTCTTGCTATGTAATTTCTCTATATGTATATATGATTATTTTTTTTAATCTCGTATTGTAATTTATATATTATTTATTCAAGTTGCTGATTTTTTTCACTAAAATAGTATATGTTTTTGTCTGGTGTGACATATATAATTAAATGTAGTTAACAATCTTTCAATATATATAACAAATATCTTAGGACCCATTTCATATTAATGTTAAAGTCCATGTTCAAAATGTTGGTAGACATTTTATTACACATATTGTTTCCATTATCAATTAAGTAAAGGGTGAACTATTGAATGATTAATCGTATAATTTCTGCAATATATATTGGTTAAAAATTTTAATATAATTTTGAACTTTTTTCCCTAATATCCTTTTCTTTTCATATATACCAAGTATTTTTTCCAATTTCGTAATAATTTTATTTATTATAATAATTGAATGTTATGTTATTATTATTATTTTTATTATATAAATATTATATTTAAATTTCAAGTTTTATTCTTTAATGGTTCAGATAATAAATATAATTGAATTGAACATTTAAATTTAGATTATATATATATATATAAATAATTTGATTGGTAATTCTTTCCTTTTACTAGAAAAATTGAATAAGTTTTCTTAAAATTCAAATGTTCATATGAAGCTAATCATACATTAAAAAAAAATTAAAAATAGAAAAATAAAGGAAACTATTTACACAAAATAGTAAAATTTTTAGATAGTTATGATAGACGCTGATAAAAGTCTCTCAAGATCTATCAGTGATAGACGATAGAGATGATAAAAGTCTATCACTGATAGATACTGATTGAAGTCTATCAATATATATAAGTGTTTTTTTTTTTTTTTTGTTATTTTCTATGAATAGTTTGACATTTTTTCTATCCGTGAAAAATTTCCTAAAAAAATTTAGTGAGAAATTTAACTATTTAATTAAAAAAAATTATAATATTGATTTAATTTAATTATTTTTTTTTAAAAAAAAAAAGAAAAACAAAATGAAGAAAAATTCTCATGAGAAATCCCCATCTCAATCTCCATATAAAATTTCATGGTATGGAAAATGAAACGAGAAAATTTCATGGTGTATTGTTGTAGTTAACCCCATTTGAGAGGTGTGGGGCAGGTGAAATCGGTGGAGGGAAACTTGAATAACGCATTAGTAGCGGCGACGGAAGAGTGCACGACAGTTACGGTGGAGGAAAAGAAGGGGAACTTGGAAAAGAGCTGTTATCTGACGCGCACAGTGGTAGAGCCGCACCAATCTGATCCGGACATGGAGAAATGTTGGGCCAAACCAGATGTGATTTTAGGCAGCTGCATTGGGAGTTCCTCAAGTGCCTTGACTCTCTTCCGTGACTTCTCCCAACAACAGGATGTGAGGTTGATTGGGGTCCTGGTTGATTCTGGAATGCACTCTAATTCCATAGATGAACAGTAAGTAAAAACCTAATTCATAAGCTTATGCTCATAGATTATAGTTAATTAATTATATCGACACTTTCTGACTAATGGCAACTCAATAATAAAGATTTGGATCTTTAATTTGCTCCAATCTTTAATTTGCTCCAATTATATTACCAATCAATTTAAAAGTTTTGAGGGATTTTAAATCATAATGCATTTGAAATTAATTATGTTGTTTGTTTACTATGTGAAATTATTTTAGAATCTAACACACAAAAGATAATAAACAATTAATAAACTTTCTATGTTTTTTTCAGCTGAAAATTTTGATTGTGTACATTTCGAAATTTTTTGTGTTTCAAAAAGGATAATAAAAATCGAATTAAAACCATTTCTTGAAAATTGCACTTGAGATTAAGTTAATGGGTTATTGTAAATTTAAATGTAGGGATAATTGCATATATGAGAATTTACTATATCAATAGAATATAAATAATATATATATTACTAATGATTTGCATGCTCTTCTTTTTTTTTTTTTAAGGTTTATTTTAGATATACACTATCAACAAAATCTTATTTTTAAAAATAGTAATATATCCAACTATATTAATATGTTAAAAATAGTAAATTTGTGATAAAAATAGTCCATCGTAAACATAGAAAAAGATTACTAATAGACAAAAATAAAATAGTATATCAATAATAATATAAAAAAACAAACTGTCATTAACGAATATATCAATAGTCGAATAAACCATAGATATATAAATAAATAAAACAAACAAACAATTGTAAACAATAGACAGAAAAAATGGTGTAACTAGGAGTGTAATAAAAAACTGAAAAATCGAATTGATTCACTAATTTAATTTCATATTTTAGTATAAAATTGAACATCTTGATTTATATTTAAAGAAAACAAAAAATTATTTGTTTGAATCAGTTTTTTATTAAAAAATACCAATCAAAATTGAATCAAACTAATGGCATATAGCCCTTAAAAATAAGAGTAATGATTAGGTGCAGTACTCTAGTATGCACCTAATCTCCATTCTCCCCTTTCCTCTACATACATAAAATAAAAGAATAAAGAAATCATTTTTAGCAAAAAAAAAAAAAAAAAAAAGCCACATGGTAGTATTTTATTAGCCAACTACCTCGACTACATAAAGATAGGTGCAGTTCAGGCAACACCTAAATTTTTCTCTAAAAATAAACTCTAAATCTAGATCCTTTTTAGTATTGAAAAATTGTTATTTCTAACCTAAAAAGTTTTTGATGGGACAAAATAAATGTGAAAAACTATTTTTCTAACCTCTTTTTTACCTTTTTAGTTTTTAGTGGACGGCCCCACACAATGAAAAGTCTTGAATACCCTCAATTATGTGTTCATTTAATTGCCTTCAATTTGCCTTTCATTTTACCTTGGTACTTCATGTAAGGATTCTTAAGAGTAGTACCAAGAAATTTTACAGTATTTTTTAATAAAGTCAATTCCATTTTTCTACCATTATAATTTGAAGAAAAAAAAAATCCTTATGCAAAAATGTTTTGGTACTTCCCATAAGAATCCTTATTGGAAGTACCAAAAAGTTTTAAAGTAATTTTTTTTTGTTAAGCTAATTCCATTTTTTTTCTCCGTTAAGCTAATTTTTTTTAGCCAATTCTAATCATTTCTTTTAGATTTACTTTAAATTTTGAGAAATTTTCACAGATAGAAAAAATATCAAACTATTTATAGAAAATAGCAAAAAGAATACTGATAGACATTGATAGACTTCTATCAACATCTATCAGTGATGGACTTCCATCATTTCTATAACTGATAGACCCTGTAGACTTCTATTAGTATCTATCACAACTATCTAAAAATTTTGCTATTTTGTGTAAATAGTTTCTTTTATTTTTCTATAAAATTATTCTTAAAATTTTTTGGTACTTCTTGTAAGGATTTTAATGGAAAGTACTAAAAAAATTTATAGTAAGGATTTTTTTTAATTGGTTGAAAAAAAATAAACTAATATTTATAGAAATTGAATTGATTAACTTAAACAAACTACGTTTTAGTTTTAAAAAAATTGAATTGAAATTAACTAACTAACTTAAAACTTAGAAGAGAAAAAAATGGAATTAATTTAAGTTTTTTTTTTTAAAAAAAAAGAAAAAAGTAAACGGGAAGATTTTCCATAAGCATCTTTAGGAGAATTTTTCCCGTCGGCTTTAAATTTTGTTTTGTTTTTTGTTTTATTTAGATTTAAACTTTTAAAAAAAAATCTAACTCAAACTTAGGGAAAAAATTTTAAACTAAAAATTGAATTAAAAAAATATTAAAAACTAGAAATTGAAATTGAAATCTAAATTGGGTAAAAAAAAATTAAATATAAGATTTTCTAAATTAGAAAACTAAAATATATATATATATATATATATATATATATATATATATATATATATATATATATATATATATATATATATGTTTCTCGGTAAAACCAGGAAACTACCATGAAACCATTACATCTTGTTAAAACCAGGAATTCTCGGTGAAACCGGGAATTTTTGTTTGAAAATTAGAAGCAAAATACCGGGTAATGTAAATTTCAAAATGAATTATCTTTGCATACTGTTTACTTAGGTTCAAAGTGAATTCTAGTAGTAATGTAATTATCTTTGTGTACCGGTAAAAATCTTTACTAGAAGTACCAAGAAATTTTTTAATAAAGTAAAATTGAAAGTAAATATAAAGCAATTAAATGAACACATAGTTGGCGGTATTCAAGGTTAAGAGGTTAGAAAAAAGAAGTTTGTAAAAAGTAGGGTACTTTTGTTCCATAAAAAAAAAAAATTTAGATTAGAAATATCAAATTATTTTAATTATTAGTAAAAATTGGGTACGCCCATGCTACACTCATCTCCATGTGTCCCCTTCAATCACAAAGGAAAATATATATTTTTTTTAAAAAAAATTACCATATGACAACTTAAGAATGGACATTTGGGTGGAGTACAGCCTTAGATGCACCTAAATATTTTTCTTTAATTATTATAGTTCATGTATATTTTTTACTTAGTAAAATGAGCAATTATTATGGTGCATATATGTTTGTTATTTAGAAAAAGACTAAGAAAAAAAAATTAAAATATACAATTTCAATCCGTAAAAATAAAAAATAAAAAAATAGTCTCAATTTAAATTTGAAAAGAGCAAAAAGGCCCAAGAGAAGGGCACTTGGTTGGTTCTTCTCTATAAAATAGATTGATGGATGTTTTTAGTTGACTCCAAAAACGACGAAATCGAACTGACTTTTACCCTAAGTATAATAAAATCAACCAATTTTTGGTACCCATATTACAATTATCTTTAGTTATATCAATACTTGAACTAACTGGAGTACGAAGTTTATTTTTATATATAGTATATGTTGACATTGAACGCACAGGTTGGAATACCCAAGAGAAGGACTAAAGCCGAGCTTTATGGAGAAGATAGGGAAAGTTGAATTTCACACTGTGGCCGATACGGAAGCGATAGAAGCTTCCAATCTGCTATTTAAGTTGGAAGGCATATTCCCATCGAAGGAGGATTCTTATGCCTTTGCATATCTTCACAAGCTTTGCTCCACTCTGCCCGATGGCTGCAAGGTGGTCGTGGTGATGAAATGTTAAGATAGCCCACTGATGTTGAAGGTCAAAGGGAAGTGGAAATGTTCTTTTTCATTATCGAATTATTATGTTTTGTATTTTGGACTTTGTATTTTTCCTTTATGTTGCCCTCTTGCATTTTGGGCTTGATATTCTGTTACAAGAAATATTCTATGTAGTAAGGATAAAATTGGACCAGAGGGCAAGGTGGTCACTTGATACAGGTTACTAGGCTTAAGGAAAACGCCGAAACGAATGGTGGCATAGGCCAAGCCCATACCATCTACTCGGCCTCGGCTATTGTCGAGCCCTAGGAAACCCTAGGGTTTCGACAGGTCCAAGAGCAGGGAGGTGTTTATGAGAAGGAAAAGGATTAGGGGATGAGGAGAAAAACTATAAATAGGCCGGAATTACACCAGAGAGGAGGTAACTTAAAAGTTCTGATTTCTTCCCTCCACTTCATAATTATGATACTAACTTAGGCATCGGAGCCCTTTTATTTTATTTTGCAGGTCCTCCCTTTCTCGAATTACAAATTTACCGTTGTTGTCACGTGGAGGTCAGTTGTGCTTTCCCTTGGCCAAAATTTGACATCAACAGTTGGCGTCGTCTGTGGGAAAGAAACTGTTCTACCAATAATCTACATTGTCGCTACGGGTTTGCGAAGCGGAGCGGCCGACTTTGTTCCCAATAGGAGAGGAGAATGGACCAATCTTCATTTAGAGGGTGTGACTAGGCATCTAAAAATATGTTAACATGGTCTGCAAACAAAATATAAAGGATTCGGGAATTTTTGTTATATGGGGAAGGTATTAGCACCCAAAACACTCGTTCAAATAACAAAGTATTTTTTTTCTCGTGTTAATTTAAAGAAAATGGCCTTTATAGAAAAAGAAGATTTTTATGGTGAATTTTAAATATTCCATATTTTATTGGTTACTATTAAAATATATAGTAACAATAATTATGAGTGGCAAAATACTATTAGAAAATTTTATTTAAATTTAATTTGGCTTTTCAAAGTAAATTCATCACCTCAACAATATGAGAGTTTCAACCTCATGAAACTCTAATTTCCATCATAGAAAAATTTTTACAAAAAAAAAAGATGTTTGGAAAAAATATTTTGTGAAAACTTTTTTTATTTTTATTTTTTAGGAAAATATTATTTATGAAATCAGTTTTTTATTTAATTTATTTATTTTAAAAGCAAGGTATGAAAGGAAAATTTTACTTTTTTTTTTTTTTTGTAAGAAGAAAAAATCTTGTAAAAACAATTTTATTTTTAAGTTATTTTATTGAAATAAATATTAAGAGATTTGATTTTAGAGAAATTTAAAGTTTATTTTTAAAGAAAAACGCCTTTTATAAAAAGATTTTTTAAATGCATAGTTTTCAATAAATGTTTTTTTTATTATTAAAGAAATCAAAGAATAAGCAAAAGGATAAGATTTTTTTTTTAAATATTTACAAGAAAACATATTGAAATTAAATCTTGGCTTCCTAAGAATTTAGATTTATACTTCAAGAATTTCAAATAATGGTCTTCCGAAAATTTGAGTTCCATTGTTGGAGGAAACATTCCTTTTCAAAATGAAGGTTAATATTAACAAAAAGAAAAAGAAGGATTATTATCAGTTTTGATGCCATCGGGCTGCGAAACGCATGGGGCTGAAGAGCGTGGTTGTGGCCACTGATGATGGCCAGCACGGCATTATCATTGCAAATGCCTGCGCCAAACGTAGTTTAGATTGCATCATTTGTATGGCCTCTTATCATATATTCAGTCAATATTTTATAATAATTATTCCTTTTTAATGCTTTTATCCACGAATTGAAATTTTTTTAAACTTAAATAATTATGAAAAAATTTCACACATAAAAAAAATGTCAAACTATTTACAGAAAATAGCAAAAAAACTACTGATAGACATTAATAGACTTCTATCAACATCTATCGTGATAGACTTCTATCATTTCAATCACTGATAGATCCTGGTAGACTTCTATCAGTGTCTATCACAACTATCTAAAAATTTTGCCATTTTGGGTAAATAGTTTTCCTTATTTTTCTATTTTTAAAAATTCCCCAATAATTATCTTATAAAAAGTTATAAGTTAAATATATTCATATAAAAGTAAGGAGAATTTAGAAAAATGAGGAAACTATTTACTCAAAATAGCAAAATTTTAAGATAATTGTGATAGAAGTTACTAGGTACTTATTTAATCTGTTCGTATCTTTATTTTCAATTAATAGATCAAGGTTAAAAGTCTATATTGAGTGGGTTTGATATGAATCATCCCGGCATCAAATTATTATTTATGTTTTATTTAATAATCTTGATGTAATTTTAGTATTTTTTTAATTTTATCCTTTTTTATGACATTTAAATAAGGGTAATTTTGTCATTTTTACTACGTTGCATTAGGATTTCTTTTATTGGGAGGTCATTTAAAGCCTTGCCTTTAGGTTGTTGGAACGGTTTTTGATGTTTTTAGAACTTGAGGGTTTTCTTGAATGAGAATTCTCTGGTAGATGACAGAGTTTCATCCGCCACTTTTACAATTCTTGAATTAGGGTTGCATGCCAAGAACATTCACGTAAGTCTGATCATCTTGCTTGTGGAGTGTTCGAACTTGTTGGAATAAGGAACTAGTTCTCCTTATCTCTTAGTCTTCGATCAAAAGGTAATCCAATTCTAGTCTTTTCCCTTTGGATTGGCATCAATTGATTTGGGGGTTTTGGGATTTGTTGTTAGGGGTTCATCAATTGGGATCCTAATTTTTAAATTGCTAGGGTTTTCATATCCGGGTTGCACAAAGATGGGTGTCGCCCAAGATGACCTAAGTTTTTTTTGTAATTATTATATATAGTGCATGTAAATTTGTTGTTAAGAAAAATGATGAATTATTATGGTGCATGTATGTTTGTTACTTCAGAAAAGACCTGAAAAAAAATAAAAATGTCTAAGTTAAATCTATAAAAAAAAATGGGCTCAATTTAAATTTTGAAAAGAGCAAACCGACTCAACTCAAAACAAGAGCGAAAATAAATAAATAAAAATTGGAAGAAAAAAACAAAGAGTCAAACTGAAAATAAATCAGTCCAAATAAAAATTAATCCATTGATTTTATTTTTTATATTGGTCATCGGTATGGTTCCCTTCTCTATAAAAACGATCGTGATTTGGTTCTTAGTTTGCCGCAAAATCGATAAAAACAAACTAACTTTCAGTCTTAAGTGTAACAGTGAAAGACTCAAATAAAATTGTCATATTTACAAATTATTTATTTGTGTGACATATTTCTAAATATACATGTTAACTAATTTTGCTTACAATGATCTTTACCTCCATACTTAAAATAGTTGAGTTTAAAGTAGTTCTCAATATAAAACAATCATAAACCTCAATTCCAATCTTGTGAATCAATCCCAAAGCACAAGCACGCATGAAGGAGCTTAAAGTAGTTCTAGAATTTTATTAAAGTTGACGATTTAATTACGGTAAACTTAATCATGAACCATTATTGATGCTAGTTTTTAATCAACTAATTAAAAATATGTTAGGCATGTTATGGGTAATTTTGGACCAATAAATAAATCTAAGATAAAAATAAAACTAGGAGAGTTACCTTATCCTAAACGAGCCCAAGATTTGCAGAAAACCAGTCTAGATGAGTTCATTTAAAGTGTGGAAAGAGAAATTGGGTCGTATAGCCCAATTGGCCCTCTCGGCCTCGAGCCAACATATTCTACGCATTACAGCCCATTACAGTAGAGCCTTTATATTGAACCTCCATGGTGGCTCGGTCCAGATCTCAAGTGTCCTATTTCCAAAAAGGTAAAAGGCGATAAGATTCTGATTGTAATTCTAAAAGTATGAGGAAGACCCCACCTAACCCATTATAAATAGATCGAGCATGACAGACCAACATGAAGTAAGTTGATTTTTTCCTTAAATTGTTTGCTTTGATTTTTGTGCTGAGATATAACTTAAGCATTAGAGTGTCTGTGCACTAGTGTGTTATTTTAACTATTTTACAGGTGACCTCCTTCCCAAGCTACAAATTCGTCGTCAATTAGTGATATGTGAAAGTCAAGTGAATTCTCTTGGCCAGGTTTTACCGTCAACACGCATCAATAATACTCAAAATTTTGTAGTAGATATATTTACGTGTCTAGATATATTGTATTTAGGAGGTTGAGGGGTTGGCGAGAGTCCCTTTCGTTTTACGTTGACCTCAGCCATGGCTGACTGAGGCCAAACACATTGGACAAAACAATCCAATTTATTATATACCTAAAATAATTATATATGTATATGTTGACCCTCTTAGGTTCATAATATTCCTTTTGAGATTTTCATCCCTTTTCCACTCTCGGTAAAATAGGTGTGCCATAAAACTTAGTTTGGACTCGGTACAATATTCCTCTCTATGACGTATAAATTACAAACCTCATTTGTCACGTAATTCAAATCCCTCTGTCTCTCAATTTTGTTACAGTGAAGAGAAAAATGGCATGCTTAACTTATTTTTTCTATCTATGACTATGATTATAATTTGCATGCTCTTTCGTTATTTGATCCATCACCAATATATTATATCAGTGGAATAGAATTTAAAAGGGTATATTAGTGATAATTGAATTTTTTTTTTTTTTTTAATCCATGATTGTTTGCATGTCATTTGTGAGGTGTACATTGATTTATCAAATTAATATATTAAAAAAGTTTTTTTTATTCAACTTTTGTTTTCTACTAATGGTTGTTGATATAACTTATTTGTGCTTAGGTCTATCATTCATATATCATATCAATAAATAAAAGAAATGTATATTAGTAATACTTGAATTTGTTATCTATCAATATCAATAATTATTTAATGCTCTTTTAATCTATTGGGTATATCATTAATATCTATATCAATATGATACAAAAATGCATATAAGTAATATTTCACTTATCTTTAATACAAAAAAAAAATGTATACTTAGTAGTATTACAATCATCTTTAATTATATCAATATTTGAACTAATTAATAGGATTAGAAGTTATTTATATCAAAATGTATCATTATTTAGTTATCAAACTTATTCTTAAGAATTCGGAGACTAAAAAGTGTATTTTGAAAATTCAGGGACCAAATGCACCCATGTTTAAAAATTTGAGGACTACAAAAGTATATTCTTAAAACTCATGGACCAAATGCACTTATTCTTCAAAACTTTGAGACTAAAAAGGTAATTTTTCCTATAATTAATCATTTAAATTATTTTTTAGTGAAAAATTAACTATTTCATTAAAATTTTGAGAAAATTGCAAAACCACACCTCTTAACTATGGGTCTATTACAATTGCACCCCTAAACTTCTAATTTGATCAATCACCTCCTTCAGCTTTGTGGTTTGTTACATTTACACCCTTAAGCTTTTAATTTGATCAATTAGTCCCTGTTGTTTGTTAATTGTTGCAATTAGTCCCAATAGTTTTTGTCAAAATTTAACATTTATCCTTGTCCGTGAGCTATATAAGTATTTTTAACTTTTCTTTGTTGATGTAACATTGATGAAATTCAATATTTATAAAGAAAATTAACAGAAATAATTGAACTAGAATACATAAATAAAAAAAATTATTTTTTAAATGATAAAATTGCTGAAAATATTTACAAATATAGCAAGATTTCACTGTCTATCTGCGATAGACTGTAATAGACTACTATTGTGTCAGGATAGACTACAGATAGTAGTCTATCGCGGTCTATCATAGATAGAAAATAAAAGTTTGCTATATTTGTCAATATTTTGGTTCATTTTCCTATATTTGAAAGTTGCCCAAATAAAATTCTTAATTTCTAATTAAATAATAATTTTAAAATATTTAGAAATTAAGATTAAAATTTTACATTTACCTTGTTCATGAGTTATAAATATATTTTTAATTTTTTTTATTGAAGTGTCATTTGATAGAATTTAAAATTAAAAAGAAAATTGACAAAAATGAATGGAAGAATGATGCAAAAAGTAAAATTGAAAATTTTTAATTAAATAATAATTAAAATAGTTAGAGTTAAAGTTGAGGTCGGATTTTGTTTTGATGCAGATAAAAGAATTAAAATATTGGCATGCTTAAATTAACGGGTTCGACATCATTATTGAGAAGCATTTGAAATCAATGATTAAAATATTTGATGTCAATACATCAATACAAAATTCTAATTTTACAAATATATCAATATCAATACTAACACGAGGGGTTGATAATTGGTAACAAAATAACAAATTGTGTGGAGACTAAGTGTCTATTTGATCTTTAAAGTTTCGAAAGATATATTTTAGTTCTTGAGATTTTAAAAATTATATTATAAATTGTCACTCAATCAATTTAACCGTTAGTCACTAATAGAAAATGTTATGGCATGTTGAGATGTCAATTTCTAATGGGTGGATAACTTTATGATATATTTTAGATTACATGGCTTTTTTTATTTCTTTTACTTTTTGATCTATTTCTCTCTCTCTCTTCATCTTCTTTTCTTCAATATTTTTCTTCTCATCCTTTCCAATGGAATCAACCTCCTTCCCTTCCCTTCCCTTTTCTTTTCTCATTTTCTCCATTGTGGCCGAAGATACTCATAACTAGACATACAATTATAACTCCGATCCCCACCAACACCTAACCTATGGTGGCCTTCGTCTTCTCCAAGGAAGAATAATAATGTGTATTATATTGTCTACTTTACCAGCTTCTTCCAATTGCATCAATGAATATACAAAATCAAGTAACTCGGTTTGAAATCAATATCAAAAATAGAAAACCATAATGCATAGGTTCTTTTTAAAAAATGGATGGAGGAAGAGGAAGGTGTCCAAGAACGAATTCTAGAAGTGGAACAAATACGTTGTAGCCATTTTTTTATTAAATTAGAGTAGTTTTCATTTGCTCGTCTTCCTCTATTTAAGAATTATTACCAGATAAATTTTCTTGCTATTTTAGTCATATGTTTTAAAAATAATAATTTTAGCAAAAATTTCCTTTTTAGTCGTCATTGCTCCTAAAATCAATTTGGATTTGGATTTCTTGAAATCCTTATTCTTAAAAATTCGGAGACTAAAAAGATAATATTTTTCATAGGATTATGATTTTGAGCTAATTTTAAATTAAAAGTGGAAATAGCTACAAATTACTTACAAAATATCTAATTTGATTCACTTGTGTAATTTCAAGAAATTTTAGTTGATACAATTTAAAAAAAAAATGCTATAAATAACATGATTGATATTACATATTTGTCTATTTAAAGAGGCTAAAAAGATGTAGCTAAACTAATGGAAGATTTTAAATTACCACTAAATAATAAAAGAAAAAGAAAACAAAACTTCAGTGCATTCTTGCACAAAAATAACCAGTGTCCAATACAACGTTGTAGCATGCTAAACTTTTTTTTCATAAAAAAAAAAAAAAAGATAATTTTTATTCTTTTTCATTATAATTGAAGGAGATGCATCAACATGGAGTTATACCCAAGTATTATTCATAATGAGAAAAATTTATTAGTGGTAGTCTAATCCTATCCTCCTCTTCCTTTTACATATAAAATTTTTTATCATTTTTTGATTGAACAACTACTTAAACTGCACAAAGATATGTGTGACCCAAGAAGAACCTAAGTATTTAACAAGATAAACTCAAATGTGTAGTTTAAAGAAACGCTCTCTAATAAAGACGGAAAAAAGTGTCTCATTCTCCTAATTTGTTTTTTAAAAAAACGCTTGAAGTTATGTTTATACAAGAGAGAATCTATATGGTCTAGCCTATTTGCTAAACAAATTATTAAAGCTTATTTGATAACCCTTTAATTTTTTAGTTTTTGTTTATGAAATTTTTGTTTGTTTCATACAAGGTTTTTTTAATCATGGTTTTCGTATTTTCAATGTTAATGTATTTTAATAACACTCCTAAAATGTAGACATTTATAGTGGTGTTTATATGTTTAATTTTAAAAGAATGGTTATGAAATGAAAGCCTAATTAATATATCAAAAATCAATCCTCAATTTATGGTAACATGTAAAAGTTGATATACCAACTTTTAGATTCAACTTTTTGACACTTCAGCTGTTTATAAATCTCAAATTTATCCTTTCCTATTTTCTATTTTTCACATTTATTCTCTCATAAATTTTTTATTGATTCAATTTTTTATAACTACACTTTTATCAAATACCTTAGTTTATGCAAGATGAGATGCAATTTAAATCAAATAAATTTTAAAAAAATTATCTTCTTATAGAAAAATTACTATAGACAGAAAAAAAAAATATCAAACTATTTACAAATATAGAAAAATTTTACAGTCTATCACCCAAGGATTAGAATTCTACTGCAGTCTATCGCATCAACTAAACATTTATTTACAAAATACCATAACTAATTTTTTTCTAATCTAAAGTTAAAATTTATTACACTATTTTACATCATTTGACTGATATTTTTAAAAATACACAACTGAGAATAATTATTTTAAAAGTTACCTCAATCCCAAACTCTTGTGATATTTTCTTATCATTTTATATAGGAATTTCATTCTATCAATGATAGACTTTTATCCTATTAATAATTGACTTGTCATGAAGATGTATGACTGATAGAATTCTATCACTAATAGACTATGATATTTTCTCGTTATTTATATAGAAATCTCATTCTTTAGTGACAGACATTTATCTAATTGGCTTGTTATGTAGATGCATCACTGATAAAAGTCTATCACTGATTTATCATGTAAATTTATTAGTGATAGACTTTTTATCTCCTTAATAACTAACGGCCTGTCATGCAGATTTATCACATCGATATAAGTCTATCATTGATTTGTCATGTAAATTTATCAGAGATAGATTTTTATCCCTGCTCACTTGTCATATCAGTGAAATTCTAAGTTTTTCACTAATAGGATGATATTCATTTCAAATATCGTAGATGCTAACCGAAATGTATATGAATGAAAAATAATTAAGAATATTCATGGTCAAGTGCAAAGCATATACATTGTCAACAAGCAGTAATATGAAAATATTCAAAGTATCGTTTTCCCACGAAAATTATTTATGCAATTCAATTTTTCTAAGAAAGGGTTTTTCAATACAGATCAAATGGTAACCGATAAATATGTGATTTTGGAGTTGTTTGCAAATAATTAAGATAAACAATAATAAGAAAAGGGGATTATAGGTCAAAGCTTCAACCCATAGATAAAATATCTTAGGTCATGCGGTTGTATCACAATCGCATCACTATCTTATGAACTGAGAACAACTCTTATTCAATCTTGTTTTCGAGTACCTTTAGAAGCCTAATTAATTAGTCCTATATTTCTATATAGCTAATTAGATCTTACCTCGTGAGAAGATTAGCATGGCCCCTGCGCAAGGATGACATGCCTATCATTGGTCCAAATCGAGAAATGGTCCAAATTATTATATTAGTTATTATCTGTTATGAATATAATTATGTCACATAATTTTTTTTTCTTTGGGTTTTTGTAGTAATTTGAATCCATGGTTAAATTTTCTATAGTTGTTTTCATGGTAGATATTCGAATTAATAATAATTTCTATATAAAAAAGGAAGCGTTGTTTTACTTTGGCTTTTCTCCACCCCACCTATTAAATCGCAGAAAAATATAAAACTTGTGCATATAGTCTATCAATGATGGGCTTCTATCACTGGTAAATTACATACTTCTTGATTGAATTATATCAATGATAGAACCGTTAATGCAAATAGTTTGAAAGAAATCAATTTGAGCTAACTTTGTATATTAGTGATTGGGATTGAAATGGTGTATTGATGATATTGAAGAATTCTTAGATTTTTCACTTAGACTTTGCTAAATTTGCAAATAGTTGTAAGTTTGTGTTGTTCTCGCTATTAATTTAGCTCATTTTATCATATGTGCAACCACCCTTAGATATAATGTGTCTAGCTATATATTATATATGGGAGGTTGAGGGGTTGGCGAGGGTCCTTTTCGTTTTACATTGACCTCACCCATGGATGATTGAGGCCAAACACATTGGACAAAACAATCCAATTTATTATATCCTTACAAAATTTATATATTTATGTTGACCCTCTTAGGATTCATACTATTCCTTTTGAAATTTCCATACCTTTTCCATTTGCTGTAAAATACGTGTACCATATAATATATAATATAAATTTAGTTTGGACTCAGTACAATATTCCTCTCTCTATATAAATTACAAGCCCCATGTCCCTTATTTGTCACATAATTCAAATTCCCTATATCTCTCTCTATCTCTCAATTTTGTTACAGTTATAAAGATCAGAAAAATGGCATGCATTAATATATTTGTGAAGAATGCTGCAGTGACCAACCAATTAGTTGCGGCCACAGCCATAGCCAGATCACATGTAAAGCTTGGGAAAGGAATTGGATCAGCCACTTTTTGGAGAAAAAAGAAGACTATGGGAGCGATAAAGATGCAGCTTCATAATAATGAAGAACCAAATGGCGAATTAGGAAAACTTGGGGAATTCGATTTCAAGGTTGTGCTCGAGTTTTTATTCCGCAATCAGGCAGCTGAGTTGGACTTGGTTTTAAACAATCCACGATTCCAGGTCCCAAAAAATTTTCTTTTAAATATAGAAAAATGAACCAAAATATTTATAAATATAGCAAAATTTCACTGTCTATTTGCGATAGACCGCAATAGACTACTATCTATGCATATCTGCAGTCTATCGTGGCACATATAGTAGTTTATCATAAATAAACAGAAAGTTTTAACTGTATTTATAAATATTTTTAGTATTTTGTCATTTAAAACAATTTTTCATTATATATACAAATTATTTGAATATAATAAGAAGTGATAAATTTCCAGGAGGAGTTTTCTATATACCTCTGAATGGGAAGACTTATTTCAATCTCATCAAGTTCATCGCCTTGCGAGAACAACGTCAGACCATTATCCACTATTTTTGAACTCCAATGATTTAAAGTGGGGTCCATGTCCCTTTAAATTTGACAATCGCTGGTTAAACAACAAAGACTTAATTCGTTCCATTCAGCATAAATGGAATTCCATAGACAAAACTGGATATCCTGGATATTACATCATGAAAGGCCTAAAAGTATTGGCTTCTCACTGCAGAATGTGGAATACACAGGTCTTCAAGAAGGAGTTAAACAGAGCTGGTGAAATTACAAAACAAATTGACAAATTCCTATGCGCATCTCTCTCAAAGCTGATCTCCTCAATATACATACGCTGGAAGCCAGAAAATGGAGACAATTATGTAAAGCAAATTGGCTTATTGATGGTGACGAAAACACAGCCTACTTTCATAAAATGTGCATCGCTCGGAGGAGATTCAATTTTATCTCTGAAATACAAAATGTTTCAGGTATGGTTCAACACACTGATTCTAATATTGAAGATGCTTTTATTGAGTTTTTCAGGAGTATATATGTTGGACCGCCGGTCGATAATCCTTGGATTATTGATAATCTCAACTGGAGACCCATTAATAGCTTTGCTTCTCAAAATCTCTGTAATCCATTTGAAGAGCAAGAGGTTTTTTATTGCATCAAGATCTTAGGGAGCAATAAAACGCTTGGACTCGACGGGTTTACCATCGAATTCTTCAAACAGTGTTGTAACACTTTCAAAGCTGACTTTATGAACCTGTTCTAAGACTTTTTCCAGAATGGCATCATCAGCAAACAGATCAACGCTACACACATTGCTCTGATCCCCAAAAAGAATGCTCCTTCTAAGGTAACGGATTATCATCCCATCAGTTTAACAACGAGCATTTATAAGATCATTGCCAAAGTTTTAGCCGAGCGTCTTAAACGTGTTCTTCCCGAGACCATTGCTGCAACACAATCTGCCTTTATTAAAGGGAGGCAAATCATCGACCCTATCCTTATTTCCAATGAAATTGTTGATTTTTGGAGATGCACCAGGCAAAAAGGATTCATTATAAAGCTTGACATTGAGAAGGCCTTTGATAAGATCAACTGGAACTTTCTTCTCTCCATGTTGGACCGTAAAGGCTTCCAGGCTAAATGGATCAGTTGGATCCATGCTTGCATCTCGACTGTGGGATACTCCATCAATATCAATGGGAAACCTCGTGATTACATCCAAGCTACGAGGGGTATGAGACAAGGCGATCCACTATCACCTTTCCTGTTTATTATTGCTATGGACTATCTATCGAGTCTTTTGGAGGATGCTCAATCAAAAGGTCTGATTAAAGGGTTTATTGCCAGAACAGGTAATATCCATATCTCTCATCTCCTCTTTGCAGATGACATACTATTATTCTCGACCGCCGACATTGCCTTGTTGGAGAATCTTAAGCATATCCTGACGGCCTTCGAGATTGCTTCTGGCCTTAAAATCAATCTTAATAAATCCTCATTGGCTGGTATTAATGTCGATCAGCTTGAACTTTCTGCTGCACACTCGATCTGGAATTATCCCACAGTCTCATTACCTATGAATTATTTGGGAATGCCTTTGGGTGGTAATCCTAAAATGGTTGATTTTTGGAGACCGATTATCGAGAAAATTGAGCGGAAATTCGCAAACTGGAAGTTCTCATACATTTCGAAAGGGGACAGATTAACTCTTATACAAGTTCTCCTCAGCAATCTTCCAACATACTACCTTTCCATTTTTAAAGTCCCAGTCTCCGTATGCAAAGAAATTGAACAAAAGATGAGGAATTTTCTATGGGAAGGACCCGATTGCGATGGTGGTTCTCATCTCGTTCGTTGGGACTTATTACTAGACCGAAGGAACAGGGGGGCCTGGGAATCGACAAAATCAAGGTGAAAAATGACTCGCTCATGGGCAAATGGATTTGGAGATTTTTCAGTGAACCTACTGCGCTTTGGAAAACTGTTATTGACAAGAAATATGAATCGACGCTTGATAGTTCTGTTCCCACCAAATGCAATCATTGCAGTGCGAAAGCTCCGTGGTTCAATCTGTCTAAATTTGCCCCTGTGGTGTGCAACAACATTAAGAGAGACATATATAGTGGCTCCAATACCCTGTTTTGGCTTCAAAATTGGGTAACTGATAGGCCCCTAAAGCAATTATACCCCCGTTTCTTTGCATTATCCTCTGATGCTTATATCTCTGTTAAGGAGGCCTGGAATGCTAACACCACTAAATGGAATCCAAACTTCAGAAGACCGTTAGTGGAAAGAGAACTTATTGCTTAGAACAATATTACTACTGGTTGGCAGTGCCCTTCACATACAAATGTTCCAGACTCTTTGTTATGGAATTCATCCTCAAATGGCCTTTTCTCGGTAAGTTCTTTAAAAAACATCATACAGGGCGAGGCCACACAACAACCTCGCTTGGTTGTTGGCCATTTATGGAATAATCTGCTTCCGAGAAAATGCAAATTCTTTATTTGGTCCATGCTTCACAAGGGGATTAACACTATGGAGAAGTGCGTGTCTAGATATCCTGCTCTAAACATTTTTCCCAATTGGTGTGTCCTCTACAAAGAACATGGGGAGGATATCGAACATCTTTTCATCAACTGTGAATACTCCCGCACCTTATGGAGCAAATTTTATCGATTCGTTGATAACGGAACCGATCAGCCCCTATCGATCGACAATGCTTTATCCGCCCTTGTCCAGTTAAAGACTACCTCTAAACGGAAAATTCTCCTTTCCAACCTCATTGGAGCTACTCTGTGGTGCCTTTGGCTTGAGCGGAATAATTCGACTTTTCAAAATCAGAGCAGAAGTGCTGGTCATTTGTGGGAAGAAATTCTTACTTTATCCGCCCTTTGGTGCACCAAAAGCTCTCTCTTTTGTAACTACAACGCTGCTTCTATTTCTCTCAATTGGAGAGTTTTTTGTAATTAAATGCTTGTACTCTTCATTCGAGCTTCTCTTTAACTCGCCGTTGTACCTTCTGACTTCTATTAATGCTATCTTTTGGTCTTGGGGTGTGATGAGGGTTCTAAAGAGGTGTCAACCTAGTTGAGATGTCTTGGTGCACTCCTTGATCCCTCTTGCCTTGTGAATATTTTCAAAAAAAAAAATGTGGCGCCAGGGGACTTTTCGGTTTATTACGCGGAGAGTCTGACAAAGCACTACAAAAATGAAGAGGGAAAGGGCCCTGAAATCTACATAAGAAGAGAAGATATGAACCATTTTGGAGCCATCAGCGAGGTTATAATTGCGAAATGCATGGGGCGGAAGAGGGTGGTTGTGGCAATTAGGGATGGCCAGCTTGGCATTACCACTGCAGTTGCCTACGCCAAATATGGTTTAGATTGCACCATTTTCATGGCCTCTTATGATATCGAGAGGCAATCTTCAAGTGTCCGATTAATCAACTCCTTAGATGCTCAGGTACCATTTTACTATTCTTTTTATAGATGAATTAAAGATAAAAGGGGCAACAAGGATGAACGTTTTAGAAAGTGTTTGAGGCGCTGAGTTTGACTTTTGAAATTCTAAAGTTAATATGTTGAACTTAGGAAGTTTTTGTTTGGAATGCAGATTTATGAAAATTGAGTTTCTTGATAAATGTGCAAACTTCAATAGTGAACTATTGGACTTCTTGTTGCAATCGAGTTATATTTTAACACTGACTTATGAAGTCAGTGGACCAAACACCCTCTTAATCACATCTTATCTAACCCTTTACAAAGCATAAATTCATATTTTATATATTTTTTGACATTTAAAGTTAACGCCAACTTATGATGTCGGTGGTCTTACATATTTTATATATTTTTCACATTTATTCTCTCATTAAATTTTTTATTGATTTAGTATTTTGTTGAGTTGTTTCAAATATAGAAAAATTAGCTAAACTATTTACAAATATAAAAAAAAATATTGTTTATCAGCGATAGATCGCGAAAGAATTCTATCGCTTGAGCGATAGACAGCGATAGAAGTCTGTTGCTCAAGCGATAGAATTCTATCTCGGTCTATCGCTGACAAACAGTAAAAATTTTCTATATTTGTAAATAGTTTGATATTTTTTCGGTCTATAGTAATTTCCTATTATTTTTCTTAAATTTTTTTCCAAAATAAGTTGGTTGAAACAAATAAAATGAAATTTAAATTATATAAATTTTAAATAATTATCTTGCAAAAAGAAATAAATTAACTATATTTATAATTGAGAACTTTTATGAATTAGTACCAGACTTTTTTTATAAGGAAAATATATTCAGTCAGATTCAACCAGCCACAACATCCTTAAAAGTAATTTCAAAACTCTAATAATAACTAACCAAATAGTATATTTAGTCCCATAAAAAAGAAGCTTGATTAGAAGCTTATAAAAAAATTAATTGAAAGAACTTTAGGTTAATTTATAAGGTTGTCTGATCATTAAACTTTTGATTTTGTGTTAAATAAATCTTTATTTTTATTTTTTTCTGTCGGTTAAATACTTAATCTGTTCAACACATCTTTTAAAATTCAAGGATGTAATATATACAAAATTAAAAATTTATATATGATTTCATGCCTTAACATAAAATTCAGCTAATTATTATATGTCAAATATAAATTAGTTCTTTTAAAGAAATTAATATATTAGTAAGGGGTTGAAAGTTGAAGGATTTATTATACATTTTTATAAAATTTAAGGATCATCTGTTAGAAATACACCTGAAAGTTAGAGGTTGTATTAAATAATAGATAACATAGGTTCTAGGTTGTATTAAATAATAGATAACATAAGTTCTATCTCAAAATTAATTGACAAAGAGAGGAGTAACTTCATTTATTTTATGACGAGTAGGAGGTCATTTAATTTTTTTTTTTTTTTAAATCTGGTATCCTCACCATCAAACACCTTTAAAAGTTTATGGGCAAAATAAACACAAATTAAAATATTACTTTTAATAAATATGAACATTTCAACTATATATTTCATAAATATCAATTTTGAAAAAAAAAAAATAAGATTTACCATGACTCAAAATCTTCAAATTTTTTATTCGAAATTTGATATAATTAGGTTCAATTTTTTCCATGTTTAGATATTCTCATTAAATGAATATTATTTTATTATTTGACTAAAATAGTTGGTGAATTTTTTTCCCCATCTTCTTGTTGTCTAATTTGTCTATATATGTTTTTTTTAATAATCTTGTGTAGTTTATGTATATTATTTGTCCAAGTTGCTGGTATTTTTACTAGAATAATAGATGTTATTTTGTCTTGTGTAACATATATAATTAATATGTATAGTTCATTTAAAGTTGAATATTCAAAATGTTGACAAAGAGTTTATTATATATATTGTTTGCTTTATTATATATACATAAATATAAATTACAGTAATTACATGTTTGAAAAATTAGATTAGTAATTTGAAAGATGGTTTCGACATTAAATTACTTAGACAATGACAATGATTTCTAAAAAAATGATAAAAAAAATAAAAAATTACTTTAAACAGAAAAATATCCAACTATTTACAAATATAGAAAAACTTCGCGATAGACTTTTATCGTTGTCTATCGCTCGAGTGATAGAATTCTATCACAGTCTATCGCTGATAGACAGTAAATTTCCATATATTTGTAAATAGTTTAGCTCATTTTTTTATATTTAAAAATGGCCTTAAAAAAATTATATTTTTGAAAATATAAGGTCCAAATAGTATATTCTCGTAATTAACCCTATGGAGACTATGAGCCAGGTGGAACCGGTAAAGGGAAACTTGGCTATAGCATCACAGGCCGCGAGGGTAGAGTGGACGATGGTTACGGCGGAGGAGTGGTTGAGGAACTGGGAAAGGAGCTCTTATCTGATGCGCACAGTGGTAGAGCCGCACCCAGGGCTAGATGTGGCGAGGGAGTCTCAGTCGATGATTGGAGAAGAGACGAAAAAACAAGACAGGGAGGAATGGGGAGGCAAATTACCAGATGTGGTTTTGGGCTACATCGGTAGTACCTCAAATGCCTTGGCCCTCTTCCATGAGCTCATCCATGAAGAGGATGTGAGGCTAATCGGGGTCGAGGCTGATAGTGAACAGTAAGTAAAATCCACCACGATAAATTACCGATCAACTTAAAAACTTTTAGTTTAGATTTTAGCAATATAGAAGGTTTTTAAACAAAATAATAATAATAATAATAAGTATATAGTTTTATAATTATCTACATTTAATGAGCAATTATTGTAAAAATAGTTTGATCTTATTTTTATATAGAAACATAAAACTAAAAAAATTAAGAAACTTTTTTTATTATTTTTTAGAAATATATAACCAAGAAAACAATTATATTTCTTTTTTCAATTTAAAAAAAATACCAAATATATTTTTTGGTTTTTTGTTTAAAAAAAAAAAACTAAAAACTATACCCAAACAGGTATGATTTTTGTTTTTGAAGAACAGAAAACAAAAAATAAATTTTTAAAAACCACAAACATGACCTTAGCTTTCATTTTTCAATTTCTGAAAGGTAAGTGTTTATTTTATATTAATTATATATCATTAATATATCTTATCAATAGGACCTAAAAGTTATATTAATGATATTTGACTCTTTTTTTCTTTTAGGTACTATAATTTGTCTGCTCATTTGTTTCGTTATCAATATACCATATCAATAGGTTAAAAATAGCAAATCAATGATAATTTAATATCAATAACAATTACTAGTAAATTTCTAATAGCAATGTATCACTAACATAACATTTTTTATATCTATCATCAGTAAATGTGAATTAATGATAACTAAATATGATAGACATAGAAATGGTATGTTCGATAGTAAAACCATAAAAACACTCAACCAATGATAAAAATGGTCTATCAAAAGATTACTATCTAATAGACAAAAATGAAATAGTCTAATAATAATTTTAAAAAAAAAATTATCAATAATGAACATATTAATGGTCAAATTGACAATTGATATAAAAAAAATTGCTAGCAATAGACAGAAAGATTCTCAATTAGATAGAGAAATCAATCCATGATAAACTAGTGATGGAGGCCTATCATTAATCGACTATAAAAATGGTGCAACTAGGAATATATCAACAAACTAAAAAATTGAATCGATCCATTGGTTTTGTTTTGTTTTTTTAGCATAAAATTGAACATTTTGGTTTGTACGTGAAGAAAACAAAAAAATTATTGGTTTGAATCAATTTTCATTGAAAAAAAGGGGTTAAAATTGAACCATACTAATGATATACACAACCCTTAAAAATACACACTCTATAACCCAAGATTCTTTTTAGTATTTTAATTATGAGTATTATTTAGGTACAACCAATATTACACCCATCTTCGTGCATCCCCTTCAATCACAAAGGAAAAAACATATTAAAAATAATTTTTTAAAAAAGGAATACCACATGGCAACTTGAGAATGGGCATTTGGGTGGGCTGCACAAAGATAGGCGTTGCCTGAGATACATCCAAGTATTTTTCTTTAATTATTATGGCTCATGTAAATTGTTGTTTGGAAAAATGACCCACTATTTGTATGTTTGTTATTTAGAAAAATGCCAAGAAAAAATAAAAATGTCTACCTTCAAATCTATAAAAATAAAAATAAAGAAGAATTATTTTCAAATATAGAAAAATGAGTCAAACTACTTACAAATATAAAAAAAATAAAAATAAAAATAAAAAAATAAAAATTTACTGTCTATCAGCGATAGATCGCTGTAGAATTCTGTCACTTGAATGATAAACTGCAATAGACTTCTATCGCGTATCGTGATCTATCGCTGATAGATAGTAAAAATTTTCTATATTTGTAAATAATTTGATATTTTTTCTATTTATAGTAATTTTCCAAAATTTAAATTTGAATAGAGTTAAAAACGCTCCATTCAAAACAAAAGGGGAAAAATGAAAATTGGAAAAAAAAAATCACCGAAAAAAAACTAAGAATCAAACTGATAATAAACAATAAAAACTAA
This sequence comes from Lagenaria siceraria, assembly GCA_002890555.2. Lineage (NCBI taxonomy): Eukaryota > Viridiplantae > Streptophyta > Magnoliopsida > Cucurbitales > Cucurbitaceae > Lagenaria > Lagenaria siceraria. The sequence goes on along the minus strand of CM016487.1, from coordinate 5,191,023 downwards.
TTCATTGTTTTTTTTTTCTTCTAATAAATATTGATTTGGTTCTCTTCTTTATAAAACATATCGATTTGATTTGGTTTTTGGTTTACTCCAAAAACTACAAAATCGAACTTAACTATAATTCTTACGTGTAACAATAATAATAGCATATTTAGAAATTATTTGTTTGTGTGGCAGGTTAACAAATTTTTCTATCCATATTACAATTATGTTTAAGTCTATGAATACTTAAACAAATAGGAGTTGTAGAAGTTATTTTTATGAATGGTATATGTTGAAAATGAACACACAGGCTAGAATACCAAAGAGAAGAGCCAAAGCTGAGGTTTCTGAAGGAGACAGAGAAAATTGAATATCAGAAGGTGGCCGATTCAGAGGCGGCGGAAGCGTACGATCTGGTTGTTAAGTTGGAAAACAAAAACATATACCCATCGAAGGATGATTCTTATGCCTTTGCGTATCATCACAAGCTTTGCCCCACCCTGCCGGACGGCTACAAGGTGGTCGTGGTGATATAATGTTAAGATAGCCCATCGATATTATTGATGGTCAAAAGTCAGAACAGAAATGTTCTTTTTCTGCATTATTGAATTATTATATTTTGTATTTTGGACTTTTTATTTTTCCTTTTTGTTGCTTTCGTGGATTTTGGGCTTGATATTTGTATTAGAAGAAATATTTCTAGTGTGTGTTATTGAGTTTTTTTCCGGATTTTTTTCTTAATTTCATTTCTTTTTTATCTGCAAACATGCATTAAAATGGTATTAGAACATGTTGTTTAATGACTTTTTCGTTCGAGAGTAAATAATTATATTAGTTGAGATAAACTCATGTTGACATATATATGATAAAAATATAGATTTAGAAAAGGTAATTTCTCGTTAAAGTTTGAACTCACACGGATGAGTACATAATATTTGTATAAAGTATAGAAGAGAAGAAATTTAATTTTTATAGCGATTCTTTTGAAAACATGACCAAATTTTCACAAATATATCGCTTATCTATCTTTGAGTAATAGAATGAAATTGGTATACTTAATACAAAGTATATCATTTTTAAGAAAGAAAAGAAAAAAAATTATTTTATACAAACCACTACTAGGTAAATTAACTCCAAAAAAACTAAAAAATTGAAGCTCAACCCGCCATTCTTGAAAATAAAATGTCGTAAAATTGAGGTTGTGATCTCGGTTATAGAATTTGTTTTTAACTGAGCATCGTCATCGTGAAAGGAGAACTACTCCATCTGGTTATGATTTTCTTGAAAGTAATCCTAAGAAAATGATTAGGTTAAGAAACATGAAATTTAAGGAAGAAATCACTACCAACAAAGGAGAAATTATAAAAAAAAAAAAAAAAAAAAAAAAAAAAAAAAAAAAAAAATTGATTGGAGAGCAAAGTTTAAAGGCAGAGAAAGGATTGGTGTTCACATTACTAGTAGTGGCACATAAACAAAAACAGAGCATAGCATTTTTTTTTTTTTTTTTTTTTTTTTTTTTTGCATGAGAGAAACAAATAAAGGAAAATTTATTATAAATTAAGAGAAAACATAATATTTGATTTCACTGGAAAAAAAAAATTAATAGAGTCTACCGAAAACTTTGAACAAGAAGTGTGAAATATCATATTTTCTAGGGGAATACGCTTGTGACTGCAAAGAAAAGAAACCGATGAGAAAAATCAAGAAGAAAAGCGATGTTTTATGTTTGTTAGAAAAGGTAAATTTGGACTATAGAATAAACAAAAATTATAATATAAATATTTTGCTATATTTGCAAAATGATAAATTTCAAAGATACACTTACAATTTTCCTAATCTATTTTGTCACCCATTCAATTTCCCTTTAATTAATTAGTTGATCATCAATTGTATGTGTAAATTATGAAAAGAGAAAAAACATAATACTGTGAAATATTTTGTTAAAAAAAGTGTAAAAAACATGTTATTTATGGTGGTTTTTATTGGAAAGATTTTGAAAAGATTATATAGAATATAGGCACATAGGAATATATCTACCTTAAATGAAAATGACTTAATAATATTCATATTAATTAAAAAGTTATATGGAAAAGTCAAAAAAATAAAAATCAAATCAAAGGGAGAAAAAATTCCTATGTTTTTATTATTATTATTATTATTATTATTATTATTATTATTATTATTATTATTTTTCAATTGAAATTATATTAATCAAATGTGTTGATGCCAAAATTTAGACAAAAAAAATACACCTAACTTTCACGTGACAGTAATGGTAAATTTTGTAATTTAGAAAAAGAAGACCTACAAAACAAAGAGAAATAACTCCGACGTCAAAGTAACTATATAATAGAAAATAAGTAGTTTAAGTTCTAGATCCATATTAAGATCAAGTTTCAGTTATGGAGTTATAACAATATATTTATAAAGAGAATGATTGGGGTTTACCTTTTCTCTTAGGATTGTGATGAGATATATATTTTTATCGTTAGAATTAGATCTAATTTGACTAATGATTAGTTGGTACTGAGTTATTTGATCCAAATCTTTTTGTAATTTTTCCTAGTCTCATCTTAGCCTTTGACCTATTTTGTCAGATTCAAATTCACCTGTATCATAATACATATTGAATAAGAAGATATCATATAATGCATGGAAAGCCAACACATGCAATGCAATAAGAAGTTCGAAGAATAGATTATTTGTTTTTCAGCATAGTAGTCAATTGAAGCAAAATTTGAAGAAGTGTAATAAAAAAATAATTGGTAATTAATTATAGGACTAACAATATTTTTTAAGTGTTTAATTTGAAAATAAGTCATTTTGAAGAAAAAAATCAATTATTTGACAAAATTAAAAATAGATTAAATCTTTGACTTAACCACTACAAATTCTGATAGGACCAAATGTTTAAATGAAAATGAATTTTTTGAAAAATATATTTTTTTCAATAGACCTAAAAATAAAATAACCATATAAAATATAGGGAAAAACATATGGAGTTTTTTTTTTCTTTAAAACAAAACACATGGAGAAATTGATAGATATTCATGAGTTGATACAATAATTAAATTTACTGTTTAACTTTTGACTAACTTGGGTGTCATTCTCAAGTTCTCATAAATATCAAATATCGAATCGATTATACTTTCCCACCATTTCTTAATCTTAGTTTTTATTAGTGAAATTAAAAAAAAAAAAAAAAAAAAAAAAAAAAAAAAAAGAGAGAGAGAGAGAGAGAAGAAGACTACTTCTTATAATTTTTAAAATTTGGCAAAACTTAATTTTCAAAAAACATAAAAAATCAATAGATTAAAATATTGTTTGACTTAATTTTCAAAAATTAACGACCATTTCGTTTTTAGTTTTTGGTTTTTGAAAATCATGTCTATTTCCTTTCGTTTTCTTACTCTAGTTTGTATCAAATCTTAAGTAGTAGAGTTGAACTCTTAGCTAAATTCCAAAAACAAAAACAATTTTTAAAAACTACTTTTTTTATTTTCAATTTTTGACTTGGTTTTTGAAAACATTAGTAAAAAATAGATATGAAAACAAGAGATTTAGAGGTGAAAGATGTATTTATAAGCTTAATTTTCAAAAACGAAATAGTTATTAATCAGGGTGAGAACTAAATGCTCTATTTTATCTGGACATTATTATAAACACGATATTCACATAAAGTGTTTGATTTTTCTTTTTGGTAAGATAATGACACTTAAGGACCCCATCGGTTTCCCATTACAAGAAGTTTCATTCGTCCTAGATTGCCCTGAATTCGTTAACATCAATTCATTTTGGAGAAGTGGTCTACGATGCCCATAAATTCTATTTTAATTTTTTTTTTTCAACAACTTTCCAATTTAATGTAGTCTGGTGCATTTAGTTCTTAAATTTTTAAAATATACATTTTTAATCTCCAAATCTTTAAGAATATATGTATTTGGTTTCTAAATTTTTAAAATGTTACATCTTTAGTCTCTAGGTTTAAAAATAAAATTAAAAGGTCTCTCAAATAATATTATTATTTTAAATAATTATACGACATTTCAAATTTAAAAAAATTTAAAAATTATCTCTTCTCTCTAAAATTACTTTTTAAAAATATTTTTCTAATTTTAAATATATTATAATTATTTTAAAAAAAATTAAATTACTTCAAACACCTTTTAAACCTATTCTTAAAAATTCAAAAATTAGAAAGATGTATTTTGAAATCTCAAGGGTCCAAATGCCTATATTCTTAACAATTTGAAGACTGAGAGTGTATTTGATTTAACTTTTTAAATGTTTAATTTTAAAAATAAGTCTTTTCGAAAAAAAATTGAAGCGTTTGATAATACTCAAAATAGTTTTTAAAATACTTTTAGTTTTTGTCAAAATAGTTTAAATAAAAATGTCATTTTTAAAAAATATTTTTTTCTTTAGTCAATCCAAAAGACCATTAAAAGATACATTTTTTAAACGATACTAAATGCACATATTCTTCCAAACTTTAAGGCTAAAAATGTAATTTTGTTAGGAATTGTTCTCTTAAAAGTGAATTTAAGAGAGAATTATTCAGATAGTGACTTTAAAGTCGAGGGATGTCCTTTTCCCATACTTTTATCTCACTATCTGCAGTAACATTAAATAAGTGAAATTCCATTCGCGCAATTAGAGCTCTGTTTTCCAATTATGGAGTTTTCTTTGATATTTTTTGCAGTTTTTCTCCAGGTTTTGGTGTTAGTTTCTGCTTTCAATGGGTCTAAAAGCCACGTATCATTGGATGAATCTACAAATTCAAAATCGTTCTCAAAAGAATTCCTTTTTGGAACTGCTTCTTCTGCTTATCAGGTTACTATGTTTGTTTGTTTTTTTTTTTTTTTTTTTTTTTTTGCTAGATTTTCTTGCCATATTTTCTTGTCTTACATAATATCTTCTTTTACTTCATTCAGTTTGAAGGAGCTTTCTTGAGTGATGGTAAAGGTCTTAACAACTGGGATGTTTTTACTCATAAGCCTGGTTAGATTAGTCACTTTTTTCCCTCTGTTTTTTTCAACCCTTTTCTGTTCTTCCTCCTTAAATTGATAGAGTGTGAGCTTTTTTTCAGGCAATATTAAGGATGGAACAAATGGAGATATTGCTGTTGATCAGTATCATCGCTATCTGGTTAGTCTTTGAAATCATTATCCTCAAGCTTCTAAAAATGGCTCATTTCATTTTTCTTAGCTCTTTTTCAGCTGGATAGCTCATCTCTCTCCCGGCTTATGACTTTGTTGTTGACATTTTTATGGAAAATGAACAAATAACAGGAGGATTTTGATCTTATGGACTTTATTGGAGTGAACAGCTACCGCTTCTCTATCTCATGGGCAAGAATACTACCTAGTAAGCTTCCATTTTCTAGCCAAGCATACCTCAGTAGTAATGCATGTTTCAAATTATTGTGATCAAAGATTCAAATTTCCATACCTCATTCAATATTTTACAAAAACTATTGAGGTTTATGCCTTGAGGCTAGCTTCGAGATAACTTTTAGCCACCAGAGTTACGCTTTCGCTGACCCATAAGATGCTTATGCTTTTACGAAAAGGCACTAAAACTTAGAACCTCTACACCTTGTGTAATAGAAAAGAACGTAATAGAAAGGTTTGAGATGTGACAATTTGAACTACTACCACTGTGACTTTAAAATATTGAAGATAAAATTGTATGGTAATGAGTCAAATCCTATTTAATGATATCAACAGTGATGTAAATTTTTTTTTTTCAAGCGTCAATTGATGGGGTGAATTTTCTTTTTATACTTTTTACGTGAGTGTTTTGTTTGGAGTTATACCATTTTAGATTTTTTTTTATTTTATTTTATCTTTTAAATTTTAAGGCTTTCATCTCATACCACTGAGGTGCAGCTATTTAAGAGGAAAAGTCTCATGGTCGCCTTTGACCTTTTAAAATATTGAGTCGATTTTTTGTTGTACTAAAGGACAAACTTTCATTTGGAAACCTAGGCAATAGACTTTGGCTAATCACTAGTATCTTTTGAAATTATGAACCTACAGAAGGAAGGTCTGGGGAGGTGAACAAGGCTGGGATTGATCATTACAACAATTTCATTGATTCTCTTCTCAAAAGAGGTATTTAATGTCCTCACAAATTGATAAGACACTTAAAATCATCACTCACAATTTTTCTGTCCTGACAATAATTCATATAAACATCAATGTCTTCATCTGCTTTCAGGGATAGAACCATTTGTGACATTGGCTCACTATGACATCCCTCAGGAACTTGAAGATATATATGGAGCTTGGTTGAGTCCCCAAGTCCAGTATGATGCAAATAAACTAGCAATAATCTCCCAATTCCGCTCAATTTTTTAACATCTTTTCCCCCATCACCATCAGTCCTGCTGATACTGAAAAACACTTCACACTTTTTTATTTTCAGGGAGGACTTCAGATATTATGCTGATATCTGTTTTAAATCATTTGGAAATCGAGTCAAGTACTGGGTCACCTTCAATGAGCCAAATGTTCAGGTTATTCGTGGCTACAGGAAAGGGACTTACCCTCCGTCGCGTTGCTCGAGCTCATTCGGTAATTGCAGCAGCGGAGACTCAGAAAGAGAACCCTATGTAGCTGCCCACAATATTATTCTATCCCATGCTGCTGCTGTCAATACTTACAGGTCCAAATATCAGGTAAGCTGTTTATCAAGATATCCTCTATCCTTTTAAACTCTTTGAGAGAATCTGTTATAAATTAGATTGATCTTGTTTGCAGGCCAAACAAGGAGGTCTAATTGGAATAGCTATCAATGCTGTGTGGTTTGAGCCTATAAGCGACTCGTTCGAAGACATATTAGCAACTGAGAGAGCTCACTCTTTCTATATGAATTGGTAAACCTCTACGCCTCCAATGTATTAATTCCTTCACATTTAACATCACTTCATTGCCCCTGTAAAAAAGAAAAAAGTCATATCATTCAGTTGCCCATAAATTTGCAGTGTTTACAACTAAAATGCAGGTTTCTGGACCCTATTGTCTTTGGGAACTATCCAGCAGTGATGAAAGAAATTCTGGGACTTGATTTGCCTCACTTTTCAACTGAGGATCAAAAGAAGTTGAAGAATGGAGCAGATTTCATTGGCATCAATCACTATACCAGTTTCTACGTAAAAGATTGCCTCTATTCTTCCTGCAAACCAGGATTGGGGTCATCTAAAATGGAAGGTTTTGCTTTCTGGACACCAATGAAAGAAGAAACCTTAATAGGAGAACCTGTGAGTAATTTCGAAAGGTTCTGTTCTCCATCGTGCGGCATTGATATCAGGCAAAATAACCTGTTTTTCATTTTGATGTAGACTGAAATTTCATGGATATATGTCAATCCTCAAGGAATGAACAAGATAGTTACATATATAAAGGAGAGATACAATAATATACCAATATTTGTCACAGAAAATGGTAAGTGGATTAGAAGGCAGGACACAATTTAAACCTTTGGTGATATATTTTTGACATTTCCTCCTGAAAAACTGTTGTATTTTCATGAAGGTTATGGGGAGAAGAACAAGCCCAATACTCAAACTGAAGATTTACTCAATGATACCAGAAGAGTAGATTACATGAGCAGTTACCTTGGTGCTTTGGAAACATCAATGAGGTATAAGCAGTGGTATAATACTATCTACATGCATCATCTACTTCTTTAATTTCTTCCATATTATCCTTTCATTTTGTTTCTCTTCATTCAAGGCTCTCACCATAATTTAGATATAATCTATAGATTCCATCTCTTCCCTTTTCTTTGTCTAATATGCATTTGAAAACATGAGGGGGCATAGACAGTGCCCTTCTTCCTTATCACATCCTCTTCTAAAAGAAAAATAATCTTCACATGGCCTTTCCTAAGGGAAGGGAAGTCACTCCTAAAAATAACAAATAAATAACTATCATTTTAATCGCATACTATATTAGAAAACCTAATAATTATATGAAAATTTTAGGAAGGCTAGTTATTCTTTCAAAAAGAATCCCTAAATTTTCTCCTGAATTCTAGTCCATGGAATCACAAATCGGAGTCAAGAACATCTCAAGCTGAGATTTGAGGAACTTTTTAGAGATCTTTTAAGATTTTCTTAAGCTAGTGTCAGATGGTTAAGGAACTTCTCCATAAACTTCTCTACTCTTCTTCTATGGTTCGAAATTTTTTCTTCCATCAAAAAACAAAATCTTTCAAATAAATACTAAACATACAAGTACTTTTTTCTGGAGAATGATTTTACTTGAGCAACTAACTATTTTGAGGGAGGGGTAAATTAGTTCGAAACAGAGTCATTTTGACCCATAATTTCTAAGAGGGACATGCAAAAGGGGATTTAGCCCCCAAAAATATTTACTAAAAACAAAAAACCAAATTTATAGCATTTCACTCCATGATTGGGAAAAGTCGAGAAATAATACTTCGAGGAACAACACTCATAGACTGTATACCTTTGAATTCATGCATTTAACATCAAACTTGATAACATCCATTGGGAGTACAGAATGAATTGTTTGAATTTAACTATATCATACATCCAATGGTCCAATAGAAAGCAAGAGTTTGTCTTTATGCGGCCGTGATTGAGTTGAAGCTTGTCTTGATTGTATATAATGTGATGCTTGTTCAGAGAAGGAGCAGATGTGAGAGGGTACTTTGCCTGGTCTTTGCTGGATAATTTTGAATGGATGAATGGATATACTGAAAGGTTTGGGGTTTACCATGTAGATTATACCACTCTGAAGAGAACCCCAAAGCTTTCAACCTTTTGGTACAAAAATTTCATTGCCCAAATTTTGATGGGCAACAAAGTCGGTGCAATTGCATCCAAGAAAGTGATCTAAGCAAGCAGCGCGCCTAAACTATATGAGAATTGCCAATGTAATTGCTTGCACACGACTGATTTAATAACTGAGTGTTGTTAGTTACGTTTGTTAACTTTATATTGAGCTGGTTATAGATGGTTATGATATCTTTGTAAACAAAAGACTTGATTTTACAGCAATACAAAATAAAGAGAATCATTCTCAACACTTTTCCGTGTGTGCGGTGGGTAGTTGAAATAACCTTACAGATTTGGAGGATGTTGGCTAATGCAAAATGATGGCTTGGTGTCAACATTGAGCTATAATTGCTCCTGCTTCCACCAAGGAGTCCTAGCATTGTAAATGTGTTCCCCTGAGTCCCATGAAATCTCATAAGCCTGCAGTCCAATAGCGACGGCTGGTTCCTTTCCGTGCAGAGCAATCCACTCTGTTGCTGCAATTCCTTTATCTTCTTCGCTTGCATACTCTTTCTTACATTTTCCAAATGGATTCAACCCAGGACTAGCCATCTCCGCAACCGCAGCAGGCATATACATGGAATCACCAACCAATGGTGCTCCACAATCAGCCAGCTGTGCTCGAATCTGCATCATCAGGAAACAGCGTATTCATTTTAAGAACTAATTTCAATGTCCCAACTCTGGCTGCAAGAATTTATGAACAAAATAATAAAGGTAACTACCAAAAGAGAATGACTACACTAAGAACCTGATGTGTTCGACCAGTCAAGAGGTTGATTTTACATTCATATGCTTTCTCTTTGGAGGGCCATCCACAATCTTCAATACAGTATTTTGCTTCAATATCAGCATCCGGCCATGAAACCTCTCTACATTCCAACACCTCAAGCTGACACAGGTTCCATCCATCAATACAATCTGCAAGCAGAAGAAGTTTAAAGTGACCAAAAGGACTTTTGTCAATCACACCTTATTATGGATACATTCGTGGCCAGGGTTGGAGGTTGAGGGTGACACTGTTGTAGGTGCCGGGTTGGGTGGAAGTTAAAATGTTAATATGATTGGGACGACCATTTGCATATTAATTTGTTGGCAGAAAAGCTAAGACTGATTTTCTAAGCGCTTAATTCTATGGCTGCAAAATAAAAATCAAACGGTATGCATATGTTCCCCAACATATCAAATTGCAACAAATAGTTCAAAGCAATATCCTATTATTATTTGAATGCTTGATCGGGAAACTTGCCTTTGGAAACAAGTCTGGGAGCCATATTAATTGGCCGCATGTAGTGTGTTATTATTCCCATTGGCACGGGAGCAGCAGCAAGCGCAAGATAAAGCTTCATAACCTTTTTCTCCTAGTAAGAAGAATTGTAAAGCATTACTATCAAATTAAGAAATGAAAAACATCAAGACAAATAACTTAACTAGTAAATTCAAATATGTATAATGGATATTCTACCAACACCACTAAAAATAAAATAACTCGTCAGTTTGTGCAGCTTGTTTATCATGAATTATCGCTAAATAAAATCCATTGTTATTTCCTTTATCTTGCACTTCCCATGTTGCAAAGTGCTTAAACATGGCAATCTCAAATGCAAAGTTTAATGACTAGCTTCCGTTCTTGTTCCCTTGATGGAGCAAGACCTCTTTATCATAGAGATAAGACTTCATAGAGTAAGAGCATTTTTATATTTTACCAGTATGGTCAGCATGACGAAGATTTGGGCAGGAATATTTAACTACTCCATATCCAAATTATAACACACATAAACAATGGAAAAGGAGCAAATGAACAGAGATCGTTAAAAAAAATAAACTTATGTAACAATACGGGAATAGAGAATAGAGTTGTCGCTTTTAAGCATTGTCTTGGAATGAATTTTACCAATTAGTAAAGTAAGTTAACCGCAATGGTCAAACTCAAGAAATAAGACATGAAACTTACTCTGATTTTACGATGGAAGATGGAGCAATATTCTTTCGTCCTAGCTAGAATGACGCTGCAAAGTGTAAATGAATGAGAACAAGTATTTTGAAGAAAGGAATTGGACATAGAAAGATCTATAAGAAACATCATTACCACCCTTCAGTGCAGTTGTCAATCTGATGGGTAGTCCACAAGGGAGATGTTAATCCTAAAGCACGAGTTGCAAAGGTTGCACAACTTTCTTCAATGTTGTCAGTAGTGCCTCCTACCTAACAGAATATTTGTCTTACTTAATGACTGAGAAATGAATGTTCCGCTACATGCTATTGATGTAAACAAATTGTTTTATCAAAACAAAAAAAAAAAATGATGCAAATAAATTGTGTCATTCTCTATTAGGGTTTATTGTTCACATCATCAAATTTTATTACTTAGAGCCTCAGAGGTGGCATGTTATTGAAAGATAGGTAAATTTATCCATATCACCAAGATGCCTAGTGCCTACGTCTTGAATCTTGATCAAATTTTCAGAATGTTACAGGAAGAAAGTGTGCAACAACCAACAGTCACCAGAAATAGAAGGCAAAGAAAATAATTCCTCAAGCCAGAGATTAATGGTTCAAGTGTTCAACCACAGACCGATGTACCAGCAGGTTTGTCCAAAACCACATAGGATTCTGTCACAGCGATAATTCTTGATTTCCAATCAATTTCATAGCACCTGATTGATTGTAAATTTCAACGAGCATCATTCCATTATGAACATCATTTTGTTTTTAAAAAGAAAAACAGGTAGTTTATTTCACCTTGGAAAGCGTTTGGGATGCACGTGAACACGCAAGTACGTTCCAATTTCCACAAACTCATCAACGTGAGTTATCCGGAAAGTCTTCTGTGCTTCTCTCACAGTTTTTCCTTTGATAGATTTTCGCCCTTTCAAAAATGATGGTTCTGTAAATTTTTTGAACAGTCTAATTTGCTCGGGGGTTGCAGTTTGAGGAGGCCGTGGGCATACTAGGGCATAATATACTGCACCAAAATGAATAAGGTCTGCAACATACCTTCAAACAATGAAATTATGAAATCATTACTTCATCGAAATTAGACTTAACCTTATGTTGCAGACTAAATTATTATGAACAACTAAAAGCTAGAAGTAGAACTTACAGAGGAGGAAGGTCCAATGATTTACAGATGTATTCCATAACAGGTCCCTCTTCCAGAACGACCATATGTTCAACTCGTGGTGGTTCATTGAATGAGGGACATGGAAGCAAACGATGATATTGAGGATACCTGAAATTAATTTCAGACTGAGCATGCTAAATCCTAAAAGAATTATAAAATGAAATTCAATACCAGGGGTTGGGAGAATGAAAAAATCCAATAACAAATCATGATTACTGCAAGTGTATTAAGCATCTCACAGTGTAATCAGCAAAGGTACCGTAACCCATCAACTTAAACTTCTTAGTTGATTGGTGATTTAACATACTATCAATGTAGGAGGTCGGTCATGTGTTCGAACCTGTAATGTCATTTTCTCCTCAACTAATATTTATTATTTATCATAACCCATCAACTTAAGCCTTGGGTTGATTGGTGATTTGATAGTTCCAAGAAATCATTTTCTCCCTTATCTAAGGCAAATTGAAGTTTGGATCTACTAACAAGTAAGTCAGTTTCGACCACAAAGTTTTAGGGAATTTTTGTATATATGGCTTACTTTAAGAGGCCCAAATGAAATCTAACCCGATTTTGAAAATCTACGTTTCTTGACCTTTCACTTGTGTAACTTTTTTTTTTATCGGGACAACCCGCCTGACCCTATAACATTTGGGAACCAAGGAAACTCATAGGATATTAAATCCTAGGTAGGTGGCCACCATTGATTGAACTCATGACCTCTTAGGTCTTTATCAAGGCATACCCCCATATTTACCACTAGGCCAGCCCATGATAGTTACCTTTCACTTGTGTAGTCGTTGGATGAAATTACTGAAACGACCATAAAACAATTCCTTCTCTTCCTTCTCTTCCTTCTCGCTCCCGCTTCTTTCCCTTCCTCAGATCTTCATCTTCTTGTCCAACATTTTTGCGCAAACCATCGACAAAGCCCCACAAACGGTACACACGCACTTCCGATTGATGGCAACCCACGACTGCAATAGACTCCGGTGCTTCACGGCGACGGTCGAATCTTCAGCACCCAAACAGTGGCCCTTCAAGGTTTAGAGGTTTGGTTCATTAAGGAAGATGAAGAAAAGATAAGAGAACGAAGAAGATAAAAAGTGGATCGAGAGCAAGGAACGAGGTCGAGAATTGAGAAGCCTAAATGCATATTTGTTGGTTGTTTTGGCAATTTCACTCAACGATGACGTAATCTAAAGATCAAAAAAAACTTCAATTTTCAAAAGTTGGACAAGATTTCATTTGCGCCTCTCAAAATAGATCATCCGTATGAAAATCCCAATTTTCAGTGCTTGTAAGCCTGTAGTCCAAATATAATGCATATAGTTCGAGCCATCAGCCACGAATTTTCTTTTTTCTCCTTTCTCTTTTTTTTCCTTAACCTTCCACTTTGCTTTTATTCTGTAACTATTACCACAAGACAAGCAATACGTAGAAAAACAAGATCCTAACTCAATTCAACGAGTTACATAAACCAGAAATGTTGGAATGACCAACGATGAAATTTCCCACAAGCATCAAATAAACATTCAAACAATCTAAACATGTAAGTCGTTAAGTCACATTTATACGATTAAAGCACACCTAAACAACAGTGTAACTGTTCAAACTAGCAATCAAACGTCTTATAAAAAATAAAAAATAAAAAAAAAATAAATAAATAAAAAAACTACCAATCAGACTAATAAACAAGAAGGTATAAGAAAAAAAATTAGCGGTACCCATTTTCTGTAGTTGCAGTTTTTGTGATTGTAACGTCTGTTATTGAGGATTCACAAGGGAACGCGCTGCTCTTCGAACTCAAAGAACGCCGAGGAGGAAAGTAATTGCTGCAACTGGCAGCACTGAGTCTAGCACGAGCTCTTGCCAATGTGCGCAGCAGGGAAAGTGATGTAGTGAGGCCACGGCAACCATGGGAGGCCACCAGAGCTATATTCACGGAAGCCAGCATCCTTTGGAGTCTTTGGAGCCGGGATGGGCTGATAAGACCAAATGATGCTTGCTATCCTAAATTTCGGGCTCCTCGTCGTCGCAAATTTACTAATAAATGATATATTACTATACATTTGGAGAAACTACTTTTTTTTTTTAGTTTTCATTAGATAAATTTAAAATATTATACATTTAGTCTTGAATTTAATTTTAATTTATTCTAAATTTGAAAATGTTACAATTTTATTCATCAAGTTTGAATTTTCTTTCAATTTGATTAGTAGGTTTCAAGATTCACATATTCAACATTAGGTTTTTATTAAATATTGACTTCCGTCTTTAACGTTAATATCTATTAATAAAATTATCAAAAATGAGCTTAGCTCAGTGGTAATTAGCATGACATTTCATCCTAAATAGATGTAGAAGGTTTGATCCTCATCCATACAATTGTTGTACTAAAAAAAATATCTCTATTAATAAATTTAAATTTTAAAATATTTATGAAGTGAAATTTTAATAGTAAGGAAAAAATTGTGAAAATATAAACTTTTATTTCTTTTAAATTAATTAATATTTATTAACATTAAAGACTAAAAAGTGAGTATATAGTAAAAATTTGGGGCTCTTTTCAAATATAGAAAATGAGTCAAACTATTTATAAATATAGAAAAATTTTACCGTCTATCACGGATAGATCGTGATAGAATTCTATCGCTTTCTATCGCTCATGTGATAGAATTTATTTGCTTGAGCGATAGAAAGCGATAGAATTCTATCGCGGTCTATCATTGATAGATAGTGAAATTTTTCTATATTTGTAAATAGTTTGATATTTTTTCTGTTTATAGTAATTTCCCAAAAATTTGAGGTTAAAAGTATAAATCTTGAAACCTAGGGACTAAATTGAAACAGAATTCAAACTTTACGAGTAAAATTGTAATATATTAAAACTTAGAGACTAAATTAAAATCAAACTCAAAACTTAACAAAATAAAAATATAATTTTTTAAAACATATAGACCAACTAGAAATTATATCGAAATTTAAAAAAAAAAATAAAACAAAAAGTAGGAACAAAAAGATATTTTTCCAATCTTTTATTAAAACATTATTTTAGTCACATTGTCAAATAATAATATTAATATTAACATTATTTCATGTACTTCCAAAAAAAAAAAAAAAATTATTATCTTCTTTTTCCATTATGAATATTGAACATATTCTTTTAGTGTATACATCAACTAAAATTCGACATCTGAATGTAATGAAATTAACTTTGAAGTTTGAATAATGCTAATGGTATATGGACCATAATAATATTTTAACATATCTTTTTAAGGTAAAATTAAAAAATATAAGATTGTTAAAAAAAAGTGTCTATCATCTTATAAATTAATCTTTAAATTAGTTTTACATGTTTGTTTGAAGTTAATTTGTATCATATTTGGTAAAATAATAACAAATATATTTAATTTAAAGAAAATACATAATGTGAATATTTTTTTTCAAAATTTATTGATAAAAGTTTAATAAATACTAGCTTGTTTGAATTTATTTTCTAACTGCTTAACAAAATATTTTTAAATGAAAAATGAATATTGATCATTTTCTAAGATTTGATGGGCAACAAAGTAGACTAAGTGGAAGCTAACCAAAAAAGGTCATTTGACCCATAATTTCTTAGAGGGTCATAAAAAGGAGAAACTATTTGGTGAGTAATCACAACGTGGCTGAAATTTTTTCATTATTGGATGTATAAGAGAGAAGTATTTCAAATTTATATCAAGTGATTTTTAAGGCACATGCAAATATTTTTAATCTACGGAAAGGAAATGACAAAAGTGCTTCGAGACTATATACTTTTGAATTCATACATATAACATCAAACTTGATTACATCCACTGAGTAACACAGACAGAATGAAAAGTTTGAATTTAACCATATCCATCCAATGGTCCAACAGAAAACAGAAGTCTGACTTTGTGCGGCCTTGATTGAATTGAAGCTTGTCCGGATTGTATATAATGTGGTGTTTGTTCAGGGAAGGAGCAGATGTGAGAAGGTACATTGCCTGGTCTTTGCTGGACAACTTTGAATGGTTGAATGGATATATATACTGAAAGCTTGAGCTTTACCATGTAGATTATGCCACTCTGAAGAGAACTCCAAAGCTTTCAACCTCCTGGTACAAAAATTTTCATTTTCCAAACTTTGATGGGTACCAATGCCATTGCAGTTGCGTCAAAAAAAAAAAAAAGTGATCTAAGCAAGCAGCACCCCTGAACTACATGAAAATTACTAATGTAATTGCCAGTAAACGACTGATTAGATAATAGAATGTTGTTAGTTTCGTTCCTTAACTTTCTATTAAGCAGGTTATAGATGGTTAAGATAGATTTGTAAATAAAAAAACTTGATTTTTAGAGCAATATAAAATACTTGAGGCGTGTTCTAATTGACTTTCTACGTGTTTAAAAACGTGTATGTAAGTAGAAAAAAAGTTTTTAAGCCCTTAGAAAGTCAGTCCAAGCAAACCTAAGTATCTTTCTCAACTATTTTCTGTGCGGGTGGTCGAAATAACCTTGCAGATTTGGAGAATGTTGGCTAATGCAAAATGATGGCTTGGAGTCAATATCGAGCTATAATTGTTTCTGCTTCCACCAAGGAGTCCCGGCATTGTAAATGTGCTCCCCCGAATCCCATGAAATCTCATAAGCCTGCAGTCCAATAGCAACGGCTGGTTCTTTTCCATGCCGAGCAATCCACTCTGCCACTGCAGTTTCTTTATCTTCTTCGCTTGTATACTCTTTCTTACATTTTCCAAATGGATTCAACCCAGGATTAGCCATCTCTGCAACTGCTGCAGGCATGTAGATGGAATCACCAATCAATGGTGCTCCACAATCAGCCAGTTGTGCTCGAATCTGCTTCATCAGGAAATATCATATTTATTTTAAGAACAATGAATGCAAGAATTTCTGAAGATGGTTTCAAAATAATAAAGACAACTGCAGAAGCAGAAAGACTACGCTAAGAACCTGATGTGTTCGACCAGTCAAGAGGTTGATTTTACATTCAAATGCTTTCTTTTTGGAGGGCCACCCACAATCTTCAATACAGTATTTTGCTTCAATATCAGCATCCAGCCATGAAACCTCTTTACATTCCAACACCTCAAGCTGACACAAGTTCCATCCATCAATACAATCTGCAAGTAGAAGGTGTTTAAAGTGACCCAAAGCCGTAAACTGCCTATCACACCTTAGTGTGAAGACATTTGTGGTCAGGGTTGAAGGTTGAGGTTGACACCCTCGAAGGCTCAAAGGTGTCAGGTTGGGAGGGAGTTAAAATGTTAATGAATAGGACGACCATTTGCATGTTAATTTGCTGGAAGAATAGTTAAGACTGATTTTCTAATTGCTCGAGTTTGTGGCTGCAAAACAATAATCAGACGGTATACATATGTTCCCCATTCCCCACTATAAAAAATTGTAACAAATAGTTCAAAGCAATATCCGATAATTATTTGAATGCTTGATTGTGAAACTTGCCTTTTGAAACGAGTCTAGGAGCCAAATTAATTGGCCGCATATAGTGTGTTATTATTCCCGTTGGCAGGGGAGCAGCGGCAAGAGCAAGATAAAGCTTCATAACCTTTTTCTCCTATAAAGAAAAATTAGTAAAGCATTACTATCAAATTAAGAAATGAAGAGCATCAATACAAACAACTTTTCTAAAATTTCAAATATGTATAGTGGATATTCTACCAAGACCATTAAAAATAAAATAACTTGTCAGCTTGTGCAGCTTGTTTATCATGAACATATCACTAAAGAAATCCATTTTAACTTCCTTTTTCACTTCCTCTTGTTGTAAAGTGCTTAAAAATGACAGTCTCCAATGTAATGTTTGCGACTAGTTTTCACTCTCGTTCCCTTGATAGACCTCTTTATCATAGAGACAAGACTTCATATTTAGAGAGAATAATAGGAGCATTTTAATATTTTCCCAGTATTGTATGCATGAAGAAGATTTAATTGGGAATATTTAACTACTTCATATTCAAATTACAACGTACATGATAGACTGGAAAATGAGTGAATGAACAGAGATTTAAAGATGGTAAAAAAAAGAGAGAAAAAAACCCTAATGTTACAATTTTTTTTAATAGAGCGCGCTATTGCTTAGTGACTCAACCGCAATGGTCAAACTCAAGAAATAAGACCATGAAACTTACTCTGATTTTACGATGGAAGATGGAGCAATATTCTTTTGTCCTAGCTAGAATGACGCTGCAAAAAAGTTAAGTGAATGAAAACAAGTATTTTGAAGAGAGGCATTATATTAGACATGAGAATATCTATAAGAAACATCATTACCAGCCCTCAGTGCAGTTGTCAATCTGATGGGTAGTCCACAAGGGAGATGTTAATTCTAAAGCACGAGTTGCGAAGGTTACACAAGTTTCTTCAATGTTGTTAGTAGTGCCTCCAACCTGACAGAATATTTATCATACTTAACAGCTAAAAAATGAATGTCCGCAAGATGGTATTGATGCAAATAAAATGTGTCATTCTCTACAAGTGTTATGGTTTACATCATCAGTTTTTTTTACTTAGAGGTGCCATGTTATTGAGACATCTGTAAATTTATCCATATCACCAAAATGCATACACCATTCTTGATCAGATTTTGCAGAATGTTATAGGAAGAAACAATACAACTACCAACAGTCACCACAAATGAAAGGCAAAGCAAATAATTCCTCAAGCCAGAGATTAATGGTTCAAGCGTTCAACCACAGACCGAAGTACCAGCAGGTTTGTCCAAAACCACATAGGAATCTGTCACAACGATAATTCTTGATTTCCAATCAATTTCATAGCACCTGAATGATTGTAAATTTGAACTAGCATCATTCCATTATGAACATTATTTTGCTTTTGAAAAGAAAAGCAGGTAGTTCTTTCACCTTGGAAAGCGTTTGGGATGCACATAAACACGCAAGTATGTTCCAACTTCCACAAACTCATCAATGTGAGTTATCCGGAAAGTATTCTGTGCTTCTCTCACAGTTTTCCCTTTGATTGATTTTCGCCCTTTCAAAAATGATGGTTCTGTAAATTTTTTGAATAGTCTAAATTCCTCAGAGGTTGCAGTTGGTGGCGGCTGTGGGCATACTAGGGCATAATATACTGCACCAAAATGAATGAGATCTGCAACGTACCTTTTCAAACATGAAACTATATTCATTGCTTCATCTACATTAGACTTGATATTATGTTGCATAATCAATTATTATGAGCAACCAAAAAGATTGAACTTACAGAGGAGGAAGATCCAAGGATTTAGAGATGTATTCCATAACAGGCCCTCCTTCCAAAACGACAAGATGTTCAACTCGTGGTGGTCCATTGAATGAGGGGCATGGAAGCAAACGATGATATTGAGGATACCTGAAATTAATTTCAGTCTGAGCAGGTTAAATCCTAAAGGAATCATAAAATGGGAATCAATACCAGGGGTTCGGAGAATTTAAGAATCCAATAACAAATCATGATTTTTGTTAGTTCTATCTTTTTGGTTGCTACCTGAAATTAATTTCATCTACCTTTTTTTTTCTCCTTTATCTGACAGTATAAAGCAAAATTGAAGCTTGGGGCTGATAACAAAGTTTTTCAGTGCCAACCGGTGACATGGGTTCAATGCTCATATGATTCATAGTCCATATATAATGCATATAGTTCGAGCCATCATCCATGGATTTTTTTTTTCTCTTTCCTTTTTTTTCTTAAATTTCCATTTTGCTTTTATTCTGCAAATTTTACCACAAGACATGCAATACGCAAAGAAAAACAAGATCCTAATCCAAATCAACGAGTTGCATAAAGTAGAAATGTGGGAATGACCAACGATAAAATCTCCCACGATCATTGAAATAAACATTCAAACAATTCAAATAAGTAAGCCGTAATCTCACATTTATACGATTAAAACACAACTAAGCAACAGTATCCCCGTTCAAACTAGCAATCAAACTAGTAAACAAGAAGGTATGAGAAAAAAAAATTAGCAGTACCCATTTTCTGCAGAATTAGTTGTAGTTTGTGTAACGGCAATGTTTGTTGTTGAGGATTCACAAGGAAACGCGCTGCTCTTCAAACTAAAAGAACGCCGAGCAGCAAAGCAATTGCCGCAAATGGCAGCACTGAGATTAGCACGAGTTCTCGCCAATTTCCCCAGCAGGGTAAGTGATGTACTGAGGCCACGGCAACCATAGGCAGCCACCAGAGCAATATTCATGGAAGCTAGCATCCCTCGGAGGCTTCGGAGCCGGGATGAGCTGGTGCCTGATGAGACCAAAACGATGCTTGTTATCCTTCCCGTGCGGAGAGAGTAATTTTGGGGGACAAGAAGTATAGTGAGCTTAGCCCTTCGGAGTAATTGACTTTTTTATTGGGAGGAAACCATTCTAATTTTTGTTCTGAAATATAATCACAATTATTGGAAATTAGAGAAATTTTAGAATATGTTAGGTATCGAAAGGGGAATAAAAATAGGATAGTGAAACATAAAAACTGTGGTAAAGAAAATTTGATTAAAAACTGTCGAAATTAAATGAGTTTAGTATTACAAATTAGGCCCAAAGCCCTCAATCCAAACATGAATTTTAGATTACATTACAATCCATTCATTCCAATACGATCTCCCAAACATTACAATCCAAACTCATTCCAATATTGTAATAATAGTATAAGATTATTTGTGGAGAAAAAATCACATGTAAGCATATTTTTAAAGTATAGTATAAAGCTTTTTTACCTTAGTGTAGGTGTGGATCTCTTACTATTTATAGAGACAAATTTTTAGTGTATACAAAAACATATAGTACCTATGTAATACTATGAATTTTTTATAATATGATACTCCATTTTTGCTAGCGTAGTTTGGTTCAACATACTTTTATATTATGGTTGAATGTTCACCTTTTTTTTAAATTAGTTTTTTAGTCCAATGGGAGTTAAGAGATTCAAACAATAGACTTAAAATGTATTTAAAATACACTTTTAAGTGTTTTATTTTAAAAATAAGTCATTTTAGAAAAAATTGAAGTGTTTGGCAACTACTGAAGTGTATTTTAAACGGTTTTTGTCAAAAAAGTTTAAATAAAAATGAGTTTTTTGAAAAACACTTTTTCTTTGGTCAATCCAAACGGACCTTTAGTCATTAACATATCTCTATGCCAATTAAATTATACTTACTTTGATATTTTTATTTATACATCTTCCATTAAACATTAAATTATATTTTAAACGAGTTATATTATTTGTCCCTTTCAAGTTTTGAAGTGATAAATGTTACAGAAATACTAAGCAATTAGGGTTGTTTTCAAATATAGAAAAATGAGTCAAACTATTTACAAATGTAAACAAAAATTACTGTCTATCAGTGATAGACCACGATAAAATTTTATCGTTTGACGGTAGACAATGATAGAAATCTATCAATCAAGCGATAAAAGTCTATCACTGATAAATAGTAAAAAAAAAATTATATTTATAAATAGTTTGATTTTTTTTTGTTTATAGTAATTTCTAAAATAATTACGTACATTTTTCCTTGATAACTACTCAGTAATATGTATATAAACTTCACGTTTAGGTGTTAGAAAAAAATTTAAACACAAGACCAAGGTTTAAAATGAAGAGAATGATAGTTCAAAAACTTTTTTTTTAAAAAAAAAAACTAGCAGTAGAAACATGATTTTATATGAAACGGGAGAAAACAATGATTATTTGTAAATATAGTAAAATGAGCTAACTTATTTATAAATATAGTAAAATATCACTGTCTATTAGTGTGATCTATCACTAATAGATAGTGACATTTTGCTATATTTGAAAATATTTAAGCAATTTTATCATTTAAAAGAATTACCCAAAAAACAAATATAATTCAAATAAATAGAAAAAGAAAACACATAAAATAACTTATGATCTTTAAGAGACAAAGCACATACCAATTAAGAAGTGGATAATTGTAAAGGGTAACAAAATTTGTTGTCATATTTGTAAATAGATAATTTACAAATAGAATACATGTTAAACCTAAAAGAAAAATGAATAGTAAATTTACATTTTATTGTTATAGAGATGAGAATCAAACCTTCAACATCTAGAGAAAAAAGTCATGTCAATTATCTAAGTTTACTTTAATTATAAGTAACAGTCCCTATTAATGATATATACGAATAGAAGTCAAAATATTTGTAGTTGGAATCTCCTTCTTTAGTTTTTAAAAAGAGGGAAGACTAGACACTTCCTTTACTTTGTGAAACTCATTTCAAAATGTCAATAAGATAGATAATCCGACTGCGAATTAAATAGAGGAGGAAGTGAAACGACGTCGCATCGTTCACCCAAATCGCGTGCTTGCTTGAGGAAACGGTAAATGAATATATAATCGGGAACTCAGAAGGCTTAAGAAGAAAACGTTTTGTGTCAGCTTCTTCTGGTGTTCTCCTAGTTGAACAATGAACGATAAGCTCCCATGAATGCCCGTCGACTATCACTCCGGTGACCAATCTCCGTTTTTCCTTCTGAGAAATTCCGATTGTACTTGGAAGGAATCAGTGTCTTCTTTCTGGTGTTTAAGAGCAATGGTATTATGCCGTGAACCAGGTGCAATTTGACTTTGTTCCCCACTGCTCGATTGGATCATCGCGAATTTGTAAATAAATTGTGATTTGGTTGAAATGTCCTGGGGACTGGGATGGAAGCGGCCATCTGAGATTTTTCATTTGAAACTGAATTATGGTTCGGAAGAGGATGAGGAGAATCCTGAACGTATCTCCTCATCGTCATCGTGTTCTTCTTCTTCGTCGTCATCGTCCGCATCGTCGACCATTTTGACGCAGGGTCAGGAATTTGGATTTCGGATTGATTTGGATTGGTCGACTGGGGATGACGAAGATCAGGTGGCTCTCAGGCTTCAGTCTCAGCTCATGGTTGCCTTGCCAGTACCGCAGGATGCTGTGCAGGTAGAATTGAAGTACCGCGAAGGAACAGAGAATGTGGATGTAGATATGAGGGTTTTGAAGAGGAGGGAGCCTCTTAGAGCTGTGACGATGGCGAAGTCAGCGGGATCGGGGCAGCAGAATGATGGGGTTGGCGTTCTGACGCGGTTGTTGAGGTCGAATTTGGCACCGACGATGCCAGGGGCTGCCGATGGGGTGATTGATTTTGGCGAGCACTGGAAAACCGTTACCATGCTCAATCTTTGTGGTTGTGGTTTGTTGGTAAGCGTTTGTGGCAATTTATTTTACCAATAAGCTTGCCCTTCTGCGAGCATGTTTATTATAATGGCGGTTTTCATCAGCTTTTCCAGTTTGTAAAAACAAGCTTTTGTATTTCGAAGCAGTGGGACCTTGCGACATCTTCGGTTTCTTGATCCTTTTGATTGATCAATTATGTTTGGATTGCTTCTTGTTGTTACTTTTATGGATCAATCATTTTTATTGCTGTGGAAGTATGATTTGAAGTAGAGTTTATTAATCTTTATTTGTGTTCATTCCAGGCATTGCCTGCAGATTTAACTCGACTGCCACTACTGGAGAAATTGTATCTTGAAAACAATAAACTATCAGTTTTGCCGCCTGAGCTTGGTGAGATCAAAAGTTTGAAAGTGCTCCGGGTTGATTTCAACTTTCTGGTTTCCGTACCAGGTAAGCATTGTATTCTAAAACTTATAAGGCACTGGTGCGTGATAGAAACTTAATTTATACCAAGTACAAATGAGCCTCGAGTATGAGCTGCTTTGATACATCTCCTGCCATATTTATTTGATTTTTTGAAAAAATGTTGAGCAGTAGAGTTGAGGCAGTGCGTTGGACTGGTGGAGCTATCATTGGAACACAACAAACTCGTTAGGCCTCTTCTCGACTTCAGGTTATTTGTCTTATTTTGGATAATCAGCAATTCTTGCTTTGTGCTTTACACTGTTAATACCTCTTGTTTTAAGAGTATTTGGTGATCCCTAGATTTTTTTTTTTGGGTCTAATGATCTTCTCCAGCTTTCTGACAGGGCTATGGCTGAGTTGCGTGTTCTTAGACTATTTGGTAACCCTCTCGAATTTCTTCCTGAAATCTTGCCATTGCACAATTTACGCCATCTTTCTCTCGCAAATATCAGAGTTGTGGCAGATGAAAACTTGAGATCTGTGGATGTTCAAATAGAGGTAGTATTGAACACAATGATGCAAATATTCAAATAAAGGACTGGATTAACTCATATGACATAACATTTTGTGTTGATTGATTTTACTTTTGATGTGTGCAGATGGAAAATAATTCTTATTTTGGTGCATCTAGACATAAGCTTAGTGCCTTCTTCTCCCTTATTTTCCGTTTTTCTTCCTGTCACCACCCTTTGCTAGCATCTGCCCTAGCAAAAATCATGCAAGATGAAGGAAATCGTGCAGTTATTAGTAAAGATGAGAATGCAATTCATCAGCTTATAAGTATGATAAGCAGTGAGAACCGTCATGTGGTGAGACTTGTGTTTCTGAACTTGATTATTCCTTTGTACTTCTTTTTTTATTTTTTGAGGTACTGCTGCTAGGTTTATTTTAAACAGTTGTTATTTTTGGCAGGTTGTACAGGCATGCTTTGCTCTTTCTTCTCTTGCTGCAGATGTTTCCATTGCAATGCAGTTGATGAAAGCAGACATAATGCAGCCCATTAAAACTGTTCTAAAATCTGTTTCACAGGATGAAGTAATTTCTGTATTGCACGTTGTGGCTAAGTTGGCTTTCACATCTGATACTGTAGCTCAGAAAATGTTGACTAAGGAGCTTTTGAAATCCCTGAAATTATTATGTGCCCAGAAAAATCCAGAGGCAAGGCTAAAAATTCTTCAGTTTACCAATGCTCCCTTCCTTCATTACTCTTTTTTATGTAATTCTCACAATCTTTTTCTGCAGGTGCAAAGGTCAGCTTTATTGACAGTTGGAAACTTGGCATTTTGCTTAGACAATCGTCGCATTCTAGTTACATCTGAAAAGTTGCGTGAACTACTATTACGCTTGACAGTTGCACCTAACCCACGTGTGAATAAAGCTGCAGCTCGAGCTTTAGCAATCCTTGGTTTGTATTTTTTATCTAATTTAATTTCTACATCTGAGATTCACGTCCTCAAATTGATTTTTCTTTTTTTCCATTTTCCTTTTGGATAGGGGAGAATGAAAATTTACGACGTGCCATGAAAGGGAGACAAGTAGCAAAGCAAGGACTGCGAATACTCTCAATGGATGGTGGTGGCATGAAAGGTTTGGCAACAGTTCAAATACTTAAAGAAATTGAGAAGGGAACTGGAAAGCGGATACATGAATTGTTTGATCTTATATGTGGCACATCGACTGGAGGCATGCTAGCTGTTGCCCTTGGGATTAAGCAGATGACTTTGGATCAATGTGAAGAAATATACAAAAATCTTGGTAGGTATGCTGCAAGGGTAAGCTGTGATTAAATTCTGTACACTTCATCAATTTGTGGTAATACTTTTTTTATTTTGGATTATAGGAAAGCTCGTCTTTGCTGAGCCTACACCAAAGGACAGTGAAGCTGCTTCCTGGAGAGAAAAGCTGGATCAACTTTACAAAAGTTCTTCACAAAGTTTCAGAGTTGTTGTCCATGGATCTAAAGTACGATTATTTTCTAGATTTTTTGCATCACTTTGTCTATGTTGCGGTGGTTCCATCCTTATTCATCTTAGTTTATTTTTTATTTAGTGAAAGAAATAATTTCATTGATGATATGAAACTACAAAAGAGGGGAAAGACCCCAATAGGGAGTTACAAAAGACCTTTCCAATTGGACATGAGCAAGGTAAAGCTATAGTGGTGAAATAAGGGGGAACATTTACACCAAGTCACAATCGTATAGTATATCCAGCCATGTATCAAATGGCAATGTTTCATAATGCTGGAAGGAGATATTAGCCCCGTCACCGCAAGAGCATATTCATGTTAGTTTATGGGAAGCTCTTATTATATTTAACTTTCTGAAAGAAAATTATTGTTGAATTTGTCAGCCCAGCTTTTCTTTGGTTTTCTCGACTCTTGGAAAAGCAAAGCAGCAAGTTTTTTGAATGGTCACTCTTATCTAACTAATTGTTTAAAATTATAATTATAAATGACCGAATATGGTAGATACATCATATTCTTTTCCAGTAAATTAGGAATTTAGGATTTATGTATAACTATGCAGACATTTGTTGTTTGCATTTTATTATCACCAACCAGCTGCTGATTGAATATGCTGTTGCGGTGATGTCTTGCAGCATAGCGCTGATCAATTTGAGAGGCTATTGAAGGAAATGTGTGCAGATGAGGATGGAGACCTATTAATAGAATCTGCAGTTAAAAACCCTGCGAAAGTATTTGTGGTGTCGACTTTGGTGAGCATGGTACCAGCTCAGCCTTTCTTATTCCGCAATTATCAGGTTTGAGATCAAGACTTCTATCTTCTTTTAAGTAAGGCTCAGAAGTTGTATATTAGAAGAAAGGATCCACAATATGCATTAGATAATCTTCAGCATGGAGAACCACGAGGAAGCCATGAAACAAACCTTGTGCCATGCTGAAAACTTATCTTCCACTCTCTGAATTCTGATTGCTATCTCCTTTCATATGCACGAAAGGATAGTTCAATCACAATCAAAGGGAATTTATTTCCTGTTCTTTCTAAATGCAATCCTTTCAGCATTAAAGCCACAGAGTGAAAATTTATCTTCCACGCCCTCCAAAGCCTGATAGGCTTTTTATATGTACAACAGGATAGTTGTAGCAAAATGGGAAATTATTGAATCTCTAAGAGATTTTAGTTGGTTTGTTTCTTTAGCCTGATAGGTTTTTATATGCACAACAGGATAGTTCTAGCACAATGGGAAATGACTTTTTCTGTGTTATTGCTCCTGTATGAGCTTTTAGTTGTTTTTTTTGTTTTGGTGGATGCTGTTTTGGCCTATTTTTATTTTTGGTTGTTTATGTTTTTTTTTTATCCCTTTGGAGGTTGTTTTCCTGAACTTTTTGTATCTTTCATCCATCAAATGAAACAAATTTGATCAATGCTGCATGATCTAATCCAAGTTAAGATTTAAGCTACGTGTAATAGTTTAATCTAAGTTAAGCCAAGCATAATCTAAAAAAATAAGTGAACAGTTAAAAAATAAAAGAGAGAGAGAGAGAATGGAAATGAGACATGAAATAGAAACGGCCTGGACAGTCAAGCCTCCTAATTCGGTCTGTGAAGAACTCAAAGAAAATCCTCTTTTCAGAAGAAGACTTCAAATAAAACCTTTTAGTTTCTGATTTTTTATTGGGGACACAACTGTAATCCTAGCTCTGATCGTGGCAATTGCTGCATTGCATTCTACATTTATGCAGTATCCTGTTGGCACACCAGAGGTACCTCTGGCAATTTCAGACAGTTCAGGAATTACTGTGTTTGGATCACCTTTGGCCAGTGCGCAAGATGGCTATAAGCGCAGTGCTTTCATTGGAAGTTGCAAGCACCAAGTATGGAAAGCTATAAGAGCATCGTCTGCTGCTCCTTACTATCTTGATGATTTTTCAGATGGTATTTTTTACTAGTCTTCTTTTATTATTAATTAATACCATACGTTGGGTAATTAATTTTATTCTAGTTTTTAACAAAGTAGCTTTTAAATGAATTTGATTAAATAATTAATAAATTACATAAATAAATTCAAGATGTTTCTTAAATTTGTGATAATTTGTATGGGTGTTGTGAATTTTAATTGCAATTTTGAAGTGAAGTAAGTTGCTAGTGAATAAAAACATGCGAGTAGGATGGGCATCATGACCTCAATGTACAAATCTTTCCACCGATTGTTGTAAGATTGATTGCAATATTCATATGTAATGACATGAATGAAATTTAACACGTGAGTAGGGTGAACATAATTGTTAACTAATGATTCTCTCATTCATACTTTTAATTTATTAAAGATTAAAGATAAAAATGCTTCATCATAAAAATGCTTCATCTTTGATATATTTATTCATGGTCCTCTAAAATTTTTGAAGACGTAAATCGCTGGCAAGATGGAGCCATTGTGGCAAACAATCCTACTATCTTTGCCATAAGAGAAGCACAACTTCTATGGCCTGACACAAGAATTGACTGCTTAGTTTCCGTTGGCTGTGGATCTACTCCAATGAAGGTAATTTACTTTTCTTATGAATAATTAGATTATTTTAATGCTCTAAAACTGTCTTGACTGTTTTAGGTGAGGAAAGGTGGATGGCGTTATTTGGACACTGGACAAGTGCTTATCGAGAGTGCATGCTCTGTGGATCGAGTGGAGGAAGCCTTAAGTACGTTGTTACCTATGTTGCCTGAAATACATTATTTCCGGTTTAACCCAGGTATGATATCTTAATGTGCACATGGGTAATTGCTTTAGCATTTGCGTGAAATTTCATTTGTGCAGTTATTTGCCTTCATCGAATTCTGACCCTAAAAGAATTCAGGGTTATCCTATGCATGTCTATTTTGAGAACGGAGATGTGCATATAATCCTCAGTCTATTTTATTTTATTTCTCTTTATCTATTGCAGTGGATGAACGATGTGATATGGAACTGGACGAGACTGATCCAGCAGTCTGGCTAAAGTTGGAAGCTGCAGTTGAGGAGTATATCCAAAGTAATAATCTGGCCTTTAAGAATGCCTGTGAAAGATTAATCCTGCCTTATCAACATGATGAGAAGTGGTCGGAGAACTTCAATTCACTTCATTTCTCCAGGGTTATGGCATCATCGGCAGGTGTTTGGTTTGTCCTCATAGAATTTTCAACTGCTCAGTAATTTTGTATGGATTTTTTGAACTAACCAGTTATTCGACTGATTTCTGGAAATGTTAGACGAGAATAGCCCTTCTTTGGGTTGGAGACGGAATGTACTACTGATTGAAGCTTCCCATAGTCCTGATGCTGGAAAAGTTATGCATCATGCTCGTGAACTTGAAGCATTTTGTTCCAAAAATGGAATTCGAATATCCCTTATGCAAGGAACATCTGGGGATTTGAAGACTGTTCCTTCATCAACATTCCCAACGCCTTTTACATCACCCTTGTTTACTGGAAGCTTTCCATCAAGCCCACTTCTATATAGTCCTGATGTTGGACCACAAAGACTTGGTCGAATTGATATGGTTCCACCTTTAAGCTTAGATGGCCATTTGGGTAAAGGAGCAGCATTCACCCCCGAGTCTCCTTCAGGACCCAGAGAACTCTCCTTACCTGTACGGGCATTGCACGAGAAGTTACAAAATTCACCTCAAGTGGGCATTGTACATTTGGCCCTTCAAAATGACTCGTCGGGCTCAATATTAAGGTCAACATATGTAGCAGACATTTATGATTTATGAATTTAGTTGCAGCCTTTTCATTTGGTCCTGACCTGCTTATTCTTCAATCTTGTAGTTGGCGAAATGATGTTTTTGTAGTTGCAGAACCTGGAGAACTTGCAGAGAAATTTCTACAAAGTGTTAAGCTCAGTTTGTTGTCAGCCATGCAGAGTCATCGTAGAAAGGGTGCATCATTGCTTGCCAATGTCTTGACTGTGTCTGATCTGGTGGCACTCAAACCCCACTTCCAAATTGGAGGCATCGTCCATCGTTATTTAGGACGACAAACCCAAGTATGATATCTTGACATTTTTCTTTGCTTCCTTGTGATTTCTTGTTATAGTCAAAAGTCACAATGCAGAGAATTCCAGTTCTGAATGTCAATTGATGTTTGTGTTGAAGGTTATGGAGGATAACCAAGAAATTGGGGCTTACTTGTTTCGTAGAACAGTTCCTTCCTTACACTTATCACCTGATGATGTTCGTTGGATGGTAGGGTTTCAAATCTTTCTATTACATATCTCTTGCATTTTTTTGTCTTCAAAATTCTTACCTTTTATGGTAATTGATGCATGTTTAATTAGTTAAAGATGTTATAGAACTCTCTATTGGGGGGAGGGTTTCAAGTCATTTCTAGGAGGATCACTGGAACGGTGAAAGTCCGTTAGATTGTTTGTTTCATATTTTCTCATCGAAAAAAGTTTTCTCCAATTGCTTTTTTTTTTTTTTTTCATGTGGTTCATTTTGTCAGAACTATTTGGTTGGACCCTTTCAGATAAGATTCGATGATTTTGTCCTCCTTGCTTTCTCTTCTAGATGTTTGTTGTTGGCCTTTGTTCGAATCATGGTGCTACTTTTATATGCGTGTCCTCAGGCACTTTCTCTTGCAACCAATATTCCTGGTGAATAATCATAAATACGTTGGAAAATAGGTCAATGATACAATGACTTTTTCATTCGATAATCCTTGAAGGTTTTCAGAATATTATTTCGTCGACGTTTGATTCTCATAATCTTATTAGTTTGTTAAGGCAAGGATAGCATAAGTTTTAAAGATGGTTTTCTTATAAGTTTCAAGATGATACTTGAGATTTGATGGATAGAAACTTGTACATTAGATTTGTCAGTCCTTCACTTTATTGGTTAAGGAAGGGAGAATGAATCAGTAAGTCTCTAAATATATGGTTCTCCTTCTCCTAGTACCGAAAGTAAATGGTTAATCCGCTTGTAGCCATGTCTTTTTCCCTTAATGTGACTTATTCATTATTCGTATTTCTGAATTTTTCTTTAGGTTGGTGCTTGGAGGGACAGGATAATTTTCTGCACGGGAACTTATGGGCCAACCCCAGCTTTAATTAGAGCCTTCCTGGGTTCTGGCGCTAAAGCTGTAATATGTTCTTCAAATGAACCCCCCGAAACACAATCGACAACATTCCAGGCAGGGGACTATGATGCCATGGAAAATGGGAAGTTCGAGCTTGGTGAAGAGGAGGGAGAAGATGATGATGATGCAGAGCTTTCTAGTCCCGTAAGTGACTGGGAAGACAGTGATGCTGAGAAAATTGGAAATTATTCTTTGGATGCCTGGGATGATGATGAGGGGGAACTTTCACAGTTTGTTTGTCACTTATACGACTCGTTATTCCGAGAGCGTTCAAGTGTAAATGCTGCTTTACTTCACGCTCTTGCTTCGCATCGGAAGTTGAGGTATACATGTCATCTCCCTGGTGCCCAATAGTATCTTCATCAATCTCATTCATACTAAAATGAATGAAAGAGATTTATAATATAGAGAGACCATAGTCGGCAAATAGATGGTTTTTACTGGAGTACAGAGAATATTTAAGAAAATAAGAGGGAAGATCCAATTTTGAGGCTTTCGTTGTGTTCATCATAACTAATAACTGTTTTTTGAATGCCACAGATATAAGGCACTCGAAAGGTTCTCTGATTGCTCTTATTTGTTCAATTATAACTTTGTTTAGGCAAATTTACATGTAAAAATGAACATAAATCCTCATCTAATTACTATGCTTGTATTTTGTTACTCGAAGGAAGGTCCAGACTCCAGTGGAATACCCAACTACCAAACAGTTATATGGTTGGAAGCATCCACCTTTTGGGGAGGATTTGTTTATAAGATAGTATGTTCGAATGTGAAAGATGTGCCAATAGTTACTAGTTAGAAAATAAAATGCCATTTTATTTGATGTGTGTCATCTTTTATTACCCGAGTTTACTATTGTAAAGCATACTTCAATTTACATAAAGTGTACTTGCCGAAAAAGTTTGTAGTTTAACTCCTCCACCTTTTGTTGAGCTCAAAAAAACATTGTCCAAGTTATATTTGGATATATATGCTTAATTGAGCCGAACACTCCTTGACAATCATTCCACAACTAGTCTCGCCTATATTAACATTTTGATAATATATATATATATATATATATATATATTATTTATTTGATTAAGACTGATTATTATATCATGAATATAGGGATGATTTTCTTTAACCAATATTTTATCTTGTAATTGAAACGAAAAGAAAGAAAAAAATCCAAAGTGGACAAAATCAAGACTCCTTACCTTAAAAAGGCAAGCAGGCAAGATGGGAAAGATATGATGAAAGCAAAAGTATGGCCACCTAAGAATGCCAAGCAAAGCGATCAATTGAATGGGTTTAGGTTCCTGTAGGGTGCAGAAGAAATCTTCACAACTCAATTACACTGTATCGTATTGAGAATCAAAATGCCACTTTCATTATAAAAGCATTGATCTTAATTTTCTGTTTAAAAAAAGTTGATACTGTTCTCACAAAATGAAACATAAAAGGAACAACCAACAAATCATGATTATATTTTCTATCATTGCTGTACTTCTTTTAAATATAATAGAGTTTTAAAAGCATTGACAAGAAAAGAGTATTTTATTCAATATAAAACTAAATAATTTGGAGTAAATTCTCTCTTAAAAAGATATTTTTTGGGGAAATCATTTTTCAAAACGACAATTTCATCTATATTTTCAATAAAATAGTTTATCCAAAATCATTTCTTTAGGGGGACTGCTCAGCCTAAATCTAGAATTACCTCAAAAAAAAAAAAATGTGGGCAACCTAATTAGAAGAAAAGGTATCATAATTTCGCCGGGGACAGGGCACACTACGATGCTTCTTCGCAGCATTCACATTCAGAATGAATATTATATCAAAATCTCATGCTGATTCTGCTATCTCTTCCAAAGCACTTTACTTCAATAGATGGCTTTATAAAAAGATGAAAAAAGGAGGTGGCTTAGACTCAAAGCAAACAATCCCAACCCTTCAGGAAAAGGACCCTACGATATCACATCCTTCATCCCAAAAATGTGCTCGACTTTCGATGTTGCGAGAAGCAAGCGCTTGAATAAGATTTCTGGGTTAAGTTATACGATCCTTCAGAATGATTTCCACAGCTTGCACATGTAGATGATGTTTCACAATCCTCAGAATATGTAATCATGAGCTCGGGGATCTGCAAGAGAAGCTACCAAGCAGCTTCTTAAATGTGAGTTGTTCGATATTGCAGATGCTTTTTATGGTTTGCCTTTCCAAAATCTATTATGGAAACTTCCTAGCTTTCCATTCAGATGATGAGCCACAGAAAAAGGGAACCAATTAGCTGTTTCAATTGTCAAGGTGCAATCCAGTTTTGGAGAAAATATTCAATTTTTCTCTGGGGTAATTTGTTCCTGCAATTGTATGGGGACTGCGGCTCTTCAGAAGTTTCTCCTTGCAGGTCCATGAGAAAGAGAAGTGAGAGGGAAATAAGAGAACTACTGCAGAAATGTAACGTGTGATGAGAAGAAGTTGAAGAACCATTAGAAATTCTGTAAAATATTAGTAGTTCTTCAATATTGTGGTTTTCATACACGTTCCTGCCACCCCAAATCCATCTCAGATTCAAAAGTTCTTGACTTCATTTGAGTTACTGTGCCTTTTCCCTCTACAACAGAATTCCAGTTACAATTTATTTGGTATAGGCTGGTGGTGCAGGTAGCAGAAAGCACCAGCATCACCTGTATTTCACTCGATATGCATTGTCAAAAATGTACACTAAAATGAGCAAATATAATTGTAAATCACTCCAGGTAAGACAATTGCATAAATCCAAAATCATTGTGAAGACGAGCAGAAGAAACATAGCATTTTATCTGGCAATTACTTCCTACCCAAATTCACAATGGCAGAGAGGGAGAGTGGAATCATAACAAGAAAGATATGACTAAATCTGAAGACTCCTCGAATAAAAACCAATGCCAAGTTTCTATCTTTATTGACAGACAAAATTGCTTAAAACAATCTAGCTTCCATCAATACAACAATTACTAACCTAACAGGAAGATCCACGACCATATTTCAAGCACATTATCACACCCTTCTTTAAGGGGGTCGAAGCCTACCAATAGTGAGAGAACTCATTCAACTACAACATCACAAATTTCAACCAGCGGCAAAGCTAGAACATAAAAGATTGACATTAGAATTTCAGCATAGCCTCTCAGAAGTCGACTTGACTGCATAGCCAAAGTCATAAAAAGTGTTTTTCGATAACATCTTCCTGACAAAACAATTAACTGCACCAATGTAAAACATATGCAGAGGGTGATTTGCTCAAGCCAAGAAAAAATGCCGCATTCTCTAGTTTTTTTCCTTAACACTCGCGCTTGGTATTGATGGTTGCACAGTATCCCAGAATTTCCTCACTGAGGCAATCCAGCTTCAATTTCATTCCACTTTTCAACATTCTTCGAGAACTTCTCCTTGATTTGCCCAATAAGTTGCTTTGCCTCTTCGACCTTCGAAATGCTAACTAGCCCATCAACAAGAGACTTCATTGTAGTGATATTTGGAACCCAACCCTTCTCCATACTTTCCGCACAGATCTTGCATGCTGTTTCATAATCTCCTCCTCGACAAAGGAAGTAAATCATAGTGAAATAGCAATCACTGTTCGGTAGGCAACCGCTGTTGATCATTCTCTTAAAAAGGCTCTTAGCTTCATCTAGTTTGCCTTCCTTACAGAATCCATGAATCAATTCACAGTATGTAACAGAGTTTGGTTTCATACCTCTCGACAACATCCCATCAAATAAAGCCTTCGCTTCCGATGATTTCTTCAATTTACAAAGACTCTTTATTCTTGCATTATATGTACTAACTCCACGCTGCACGCCATATTTCTCCATCAATTTTATGACTTTCTCAACATCCTCATACTTCTCTTCCATGTAGCACCCAGCAAGCCAATTCGCAAAAGTAGTCGCATTTGGTTTGACATCCTTCCTGTCCATCTCCGCTAAAATCGAATACACTGCACTCGACGAACCCGACTCCGAAAATGCCTTAATCACTCTGTTGTAAGTATCGAGATCCGGTTCGATTCCATAAATCTTAGGGAACTCCATAAAAACACGCTTCAGTTCCTTGTAATCCTTAGCTAAATTACAAGCAAATAGTAAAGCATTAAGCGATTTAACCGAGTGACGCACACCCAGTTCATCAATTTGCTTGAAAGTGCGAATAGCATGATCAAGCATATTAGCCTGCCCATAAAGAATAGTAGCGTGGCAAGCGAAACGTTCGTTCTTCAAGTCGGGACGAGATTTCAATTCCTCGAGGAACTGGCGAATCCCATCGAAGTGCTTGGACGCTGTAAGCTTGGAAATAGCAATAGAGAAAGCGATGCGATCGAGATGTAATTCTGGAGTGAGAGTAGCGGCTCGGCAAATATCAATTATACGCTCAGGATTGTCCTCCGTTTTCAGTAGGGACAGTGCGGCCCTCGATTTTTGTTTTGCTGACAAAGGATTAGAGGAATCAGGGGAAAGGATTGTCGAGAGAGAACGGCAGTGAAGACGGTAGTTGATGTAAGTCGAGTTCGAAGGAAAAGCATAGCGGAGTCGATAGAGAAGTGCCATAGCTCAAGAACGATCAGCAGAGAGAGAGAGAGAGAGATGAAGGTCTAGGGTTTTGTACAAGAGCTTGAAGACGAAGGCAGGGTTTTCCGATCTGGTGCAGGTGTGAAACACGGACGATTAGTGAGCCCTTTAATCTTTGCCGTCATTACAATTTGAGATTTCAAAAGTATGACAAATGAACGGTTGAGATCGAGAGCATTGAAAGTGGTTTTATTGAGAAAATAAAAAGGAAATTTGTGTGAGTAAAAAAAAATGATACGTTAAAGATCGGGATTTGAACCCGACGTGAATCGAACACGCAACCTTCTGATCTGGAGTCAGACGCGCTACCATTGCGCCACGGATCCCACGGTGTTATGCATTCTACAAATTAAATATATAACTCTTATCTCGTATTTAATAAATAATCTATTTTAATTTAACATGTCGTCTATCATTTTGTTTACTTAAATGTTTGAGAAATTATCGAAGAGGCTGAACAATATGGCTAGCGATTTTGAGTGGTTGAATGTGGGAGAGAAAATTTTAAAAGTTGCATTTTGTATCCATGTCAAATGATTATTAAGAGGCAAATAGATGCTCAATTAATATCTTTTAGTGCTAGAATCTCGTTTACATTAGATGTTGTTGTGGAGCTCTCGTGAACTTGAGTTTTGGTCTGCTTCTCCCTAGTGTGGTTTTGTCTCTAAGCTTACATGCGTAAGAGATTGTCGCACTGATTTTTTTAGTCTATCACACTTTGATGTCTAAATTATCGAGTATATAGTTGAGCTAAGCACACGAGATAAATGTCAGGGGCTATTTTTTAGGGATTATTTACTCTTCTTCTTTGGGAGTTGTCGAATGAAACTATTTATAGGCTCTTTCTCTGACACTCGTCTATGGTTACATGTCAACGATGTCAAAGTTATTTCCGGCGCTCGAGTTGCAGGGTGCCACACCGAGTGCAACTCGATTATTTTTCGATTGGCCTATATTTTATCGACTCGGCTGATCAGTCTGAACCTCAAGGCATTGTCTTTTCCCTTTTGAGATGCACATTCTCTTATGCCTCCTCCTAGTACCCTATGGACTTGGGGTCATATCCTAGGCAACCCTTAACAATATCTAGTAAATTTTAAGAGCATTTCATGAATATCTTATATTAGAAAGAAGTATTATATCTATGAGGTTTATTATGAATGAAATTATTGGCGGTTTGTTCTGTAGAATTTCTACTCTGAAATTTGGGAATGCCCACAACTTGGGAATCTAGAAAACTCATGTTTAAGGGGCATCCAAAACTCTCCAGATGTCATGACATCTTACAATACTACAAAACAAATACGGTAATGGAGATGCCCACTTTATGAAAATCTAGGATACCCGCGAAACAAATGACTCCTTAATTTTTTTTAAAAAAAGTCAACCATATAAAACTTCCAATAACTAAATACAATTTTAAAAAACAGGAAATTTAAAAGAAAGGTTATTAATTAAGGTATTTAATAAAATCGCATTACAATTATTTACATCGAAATTTCAATTAACTGCCAAAATCATTAATTAAAGGTATTTAACGACTCTTTAAACCTCTGATTTTAACAATTTAATTGATATATTTTTAATTTTATAATAATTTAAGTCTCATTTGAACATCATTTTATTTTTTTTATTTGTAGTTTTTAAAAATTAAGTCTATTTGATGGTTTGCATTTTTATTGAGTACAAGAGTTGAATTTTTAGCCAAATTCCAAAAAAACAAAAACAAATTTTTAAAAATATACTCTTTTTTTTAATTTCCAAAATTTAACTTGATTTTTGAAAATATGGGTAAAAAAAGTAGATAAGAAAGCAAGCAATTTAGAGGTAGGAGGAGTATTTGTAGCCTTAATTTTTAAACACTAAAAACCAAAAACCAAATGGTTACCAAACAAGATCTTGGTTTTTAAAATTTAACCTCTAACAATTTAGCCTATGAATGTTCAGATTTATAAAAATCTAATCGCTATCAAAATTTTCATCAAACTTAAGTGTCAATTTTGATTATGTAATGACTTAGTATTTATAATCTATAAGTAAACTCGACCTAAAATCAATTTAATGTATACGGGCAAGAAATTTAATTAAATGTTATTAATATTTTTCGCGACATGGATTAAATTATTACAAATTGTAAAATACAAGGACTAAATTGATACTTATTAAGGTCGAATTAAATAGTTAGAAATTTAGAAGTAGAAAGACTAAATCGTTATAAACTAAATTAAAATCAAGGGATCAAAAGTAATTATTAATCAAATAATAGACTCAATACTCCAATTAGTTGTTGGGAGCTTAAAACTTATGTGTCCTTGTGCGGGTTGAAGGGAAGAGGGGGGC
The DNA here is from genome assembly GCA_002890555.2 of Lagenaria siceraria. Taxonomy (NCBI): domain Eukaryota; kingdom Viridiplantae; phylum Streptophyta; class Magnoliopsida; order Cucurbitales; family Cucurbitaceae; genus Lagenaria; species Lagenaria siceraria. The sequence continues at coordinate 5,153,424 of CM016487.1, read as the reverse complement.
CCAAGTGAACCATTCGAGATTATGAGGGATCTCCTGTTGGGGCAGGTTTCAAGGTGGTGAACAAGAAATGATCGGTCAAAGCTCTTAAAGGTTTGACAATATTATAAGGCTTGAGAAGTATCAAAGACAAAATTTCAATTATTCATTGGAATTCATCAAAATCCTTAATAGGGATTGTTTGGATTTAAGACGTTGAAAGATTTTTTTTTTTACCCTTTAGGTGAAAGCTCTAAAATTTTCTTTTTGTAATATGACTTGCAATAGGGTTGCTCACGCTATTTGCTGTCTGGGTTCGTACAATATTTTTGTGTAATTTCTCCTTTTCCTGGTTGGTTCTCAAATTTTCACTACTTTATCGGAGGATTTGGTATGTTTTTAGTGTGTTCTCAGTTTAATATATTTATTCTGAAAAAATAAAATAAAATGAACCGTCCAAGTCCAGATTTCCATTCAATTTTAAACAGCCATAAACAATCCGAAATCACTTAATTTATGTTAATTTTCAGATTTGGCGTGTATTGTTTGGACAATAGTTCCATTTAAAATGTATACTTTTAAATTCTTTAATTTAATCTTTTATGATTTGGATTTAATTTCAATTATATCCATTATTTGAATTTAATTTAAACTTAACTACTATAATTTTAGAAGTGTCAGTTTGACATATAACAGTTTAATCATCACCAAAGATCTCTACCATTATAATATGGACAATTTATTTCCACTTAGCAACTTCGTATTTGGGTAAACCATATTTGTTGCCCTTTGCAAAAAAAAAAACAAAACAAAAAATTGTTGCCTATTTTATAGTTCATAATTAGGTAAAAAATAATGTGTGATTTTCAAAGGGGTAAAATACAATTTCACAAACTATGAGTTTTAATCGTGAGCCTTATTAAGATATATATATTATTTTTAAAATATATAAATATATAAAAGGTTTAAATTCTCACTCTTGCCTCTAACTAAGAGCATCATTAGATATGTATTTTTAGTGTGATTTTAAACCTGATAAAATATCAAACATGGTTTAAATTAGATTACAAATTAAATAGTGAAAATCATGTAAACAAAATTAAAACTTTCAAAACGGACCAAATGGGAGTTTAAGCTTATCAAAATGATGTCACGAAATTATAATTTAATATCTAAAAAAAGAAAAAGGAAGATTCCAGCTCGGCACAAGGAAATACCAAAAAATGACAATAAGTAAAAGTAGACATTTTATAAATTATGTGGAGGGAAGCATTACTAGAATTGTTCTTTTCCACAGCCTTCGTGAATTATGAATTGATTACTTTGGGAAGAGCGACCAAAATAAATAAGGGGCTGAAACACAAAAACAAAGAAAAATCCCTCTTCTCCTTTGCCCTCTTTCCTCGCCGGCGTACGGTGGCTGTCTCGCCGGCGTCCGCTTGGTCGTGTCAATTCATCAGATTCTCGGTTCTCTGAATCTACGGCGGAGAGGGAGGGCGATAGTGAGAAAGCTTCTTTACTATTTGGGGAATAATGGCGAGATTGCAGCTGAACTTGACGACGGCCATGGAGATGGGAGTTACGGCATCCAGCTGGTGGAATGACATTAACGAATCTACTTTTTGGCAGGATCGGATTTTCTACTCTCTCTGTGCTGTGTACGCGCTAGTCTCCGCCGTTGCTTTGGTCTCTCTCTTTTGCTTCCGTACCTCATCTATCTAAAACTATCTGCTATACTGTTTTCTAGAGCTCGTTATGGCTATGGTTTTGAATTGGTGTATTTTTCTTCTTAATTGATTGCTAATTGGTAGGTTTGAGTGCGTTTCCATATCTTAGAATTTCTCCTTTTACCTACCGATGCCAAAGATTATGGTTTATTTAATGGAACTCTAGGAAAATACATTTTCATATTCCTGCAAGTACAATTCGTGTTTCCATTATTTAATTCATATACTTTCCGGGCTTTGAATGCTTTTCTCCAAGTTAGCAGGACTTCTTTAAGCTTTCAATGTCAAAACTTCTGTTCGCTTTGGCAAGAATGGGGGAGAAAAGTAGAGCTGTTGAATATAGATTTTTGGAATCCGGAACTTAGTTTGTGTACGTGCGTGCAGATTCAATTGATAAGGATCGAACTGAGAGTTCCGGAATATGGCTGGACAACACAGAAAGTTTTCCATCTCATGAACTTCATTGTCAATGGAGGTAACATAAGAATATTGTTCGACTTTATTCTCAATGGAGGCATTTGAAGGTTTTGATTGATAGTTTCAATTCTTCTTCCATGATTCAGTACGTGCAATTGTGTTTGGGCTCCACAAGCAAGTGTTTCTTTTGCAACCGAAGGTAAGTTTACTCGAGCAATTTCTGAACCTTTGATATCATTTATGATAATTTGCCTGAGCAATATCTGAATCTTCAATACTATTTGGGACTTGCCAATTGAAACTCTAGATATTTGGAGAATTAATGATCTCTATTTCACTGTATTTGATGAGGAAGTGAAGTAGCCCATTATAGGTAGCCAATACTCAAGATTTACAAAATATTTACAATTAGAAAATCAGGAGATTGTTATAACACACTTTAAGTTACAACAGAAATATTTTTAAAATGTAAATTGACTAAATCCTAACTTTGCCGGGCTCAAATTTTCAGTTCTTCTTCTTATTATTATTTTTTGTTCACAGTAGAGAAAAAGACATTTACCATTGTTATTTTATCTACTTGTTGCCAAGCTGTTTTACGAGATAAAAGATTGCACATTAGCTCTCTTGAAATATTGAAGATGATGATAACCTATATAAGAGATTACACATCGTATTGGTTTGTCTTTTGTGGAAGATTGATTTTTTTTTTCTTTTACAAATGTTCTACAATTTTGGAACTCTTACAATTTTTCTAGGTCACTTTGAACATTTACTTATTGTTTATGTGCCTTCCGTCGTTCTCGGGACACTCAGAGAGTTATTCTCAAGTTAACAGCTATTTTGTAAACCACTCAACAGAAAACAACTTTTAAAGTCAACAGTTTTTTTAACAACATTTCCAAATGGCATCTTCGTTACTTTTTTCTTTCTTTATAGAACTTTCATAATATTTTAAAGTCTTCCATAGTCATATGTCCTCTGAAAGTCTTAAGAAGGTGTGATGAAGACTATACCTTATATACTGAGGTATGTCAACTAATTCTGAATCAGGTTCTGCTATTGTTATTATTGGAACTTCCTGGTCTTCTTTTTTTCTCAACGTACACACTCTTGGTCCTCTTCTGGGCAGAGATATACCACCAGGCAAGTTTTGCGTATTGTTTTGCTATTTGTTTTCTTTTAAAATTTTCTTTCTTGCAACCAAGGCTGTCTTCCCTTTTTAGTGGCTGAGCTGTCATTGAAATTTCCATCATTTTGGGCACAATGACGATTGCTGATTTTTCCTTGTTTTGATGCACAGGCAAGAAGTCTGCCAACAGATAAACTAAGAACAGTTTACATTTCAATCAACAGTGTGATATATCTCATACAGGTACTTTTAATACCATTATTCTTAGCTACCCTTGTTTGAAATCAATAAGTAGCCAATTCATAGTTTAAAATCCTTGACTGAATTTTGAATATCATTTGGAAGGGTGAGGGAATTCCTTGTACTCAAATTCCTGTGGAGGGATTTTGCTGAATCATGTTTTGTGTTGAACTCAACTCAGAGTTAGTAATCTATGGACAGGTTTGCATTTGGATATACATTGGGGTGAATGACAACAGTGTGGTGGAATTCGTTGGAAAAATTTTCATTGCAGGTTAGTATTTGTATCCAGTGAATCATTTCCTGTGTACAAGAGGTCAAGTTTTGTAGTTTGGATCTAGGAGATAATCTTATCATTTTTTCCCTTTCTAACCACTTCTTCCGTTGTTCATTTTATCAGTGGTGTCTTTCATAGCTGCAGTAGGCTTCTTGATATATGGTGGAAGGTGAGTATCTACTTCATGTCTGTTGGATTTATTATTCAATGCATCTAGATTTTGTATTATCTTTGATTACCTTTTTTTGACTACTACTGTTGTATGAAAATCTTTAGATTATTTTTCATGCTTAGACGTTTTCCAATTGAATCTAAAGGGAGAAGGAAGAAACTTCATGAGGTATGTGTCCGTTATTTATTAGTCCTCTATCATGATGTAACCACAAGTGCCCTTTTCTTCCTATTGTATGGACAAAGTTGAGTCATTTGTGAAGTTTTCTATCTTCCATATCTGCATGTAATATTCTGGCAACGGGAAATGAAAATTTCATAATTTATACAGACATTATCTGGTCAAAGTCTATTTACTTTTCTGTGGAAATTGTCAGCTGAGATACCATGATTAAACTTAAGCTGATTGTTTGGAAAATGTGATATAATTAAGCTTCAGATATATCATATATGTTTATATATATATATATATGATCTCCACATCCGAACCCGTTCCCCAGGCTGTGGTATTTGTAGCTACATTAAAATTTGACCTAAATGAAGATAATAGAAAAAGATTACAAGGTAAGCTCCATCAATTGTTTGAAGTAGGATCAATGTTGTTATTTGTAGGCTTGTTAGCCGTTACTTGTAGGTTTTCATGTTTATTGTGGATCTGCCTAATCACGCTTAGGTGCTTTTTAATACTTTTTTTTTTTAAAAAAAATGATTGCAGGTTGGATCTGTAACTGCCATATGCTTTACCTGCTTCCTCATTCGATGCTTTGTGGTATAGTTCAAGCTCCTCCTTTTGTTAGTAATGGAAAAACCTTCTCTAGGGAATGCTAATTTTAAGCATAGGGTGGCAAACTTTATAAATGGACTGAATCTGTGGTTGAAGAAACAAAACTTTTCCGACATTGCATGAGATTCACAAGATTTTTTTAAACTGTTGAATGCAGGTTGCTTTATCTGCTTTTGACGCAGATGCATCACTTGATGTTTTAGATCACCCCCTTCTGAATTTCATCTACTACTTGGTACTTTGCGTTACTAAGCTAGTTCGTGTTTCGTATTTCTGATTTCGATATATTCTGTGTCCTCTGGGCTGATGTTAACCATTTTCTTGAACTTACAGTTGGTCGAAATTCTGCCTTCAGCATTAGTTCTTTACATATTACGCAAATTGCCTCCTAAGAGAATATCAGCTCAATACCACCCCATTCGCTAGTTAATGTGCATGTATTACATTCTGAACACTTCTTCACCTCCTTGGGGTTGGTTTTTTAATATCTGGGAGTTGTGGATTCTTACTTAACTGGAAGAAAACAAGTATGAAAGGTTGGTCAAATGTGGCATTCTGCTGTGGCATGTAATGCCAAAGAAAGTCCCAGCTGTTTGCTGCTGGCTGAGCAATTATGAAACTCTTCCTTCGGTGTTGTCTGATTTGAACAACTCATTCTATTTGGTCTAATTGTGCAAAGATAGATTTCTGTAAGAAGTATTGTGTGTTTTGATCAGTATCGAAGTGTTGAGGACTCAGAGAACTGCTTGTAATTTATTTTTGCTTATTGATGCGCTTGTTTGTGATTTTGTTTAGTATTTGTATACAAGTGATGAGGTGGATTGATTTGCCTTTCTTCTGAATTTCGAGTCGAGCACGGTTGACAATGTCGGAGAATTCTTGATTAACAAAGGATATACAAACAAGTGGCTGTGGCAAAAATAATTTGGCTTTGCACTGTGTGGGAGTTTTGAAACAGTCATGAGAGTGAGATTTGGAACTTTTGAAAGAAAATATGGTTAGTTTTGAAATAACTAACAGAGTTTAGGAGTTTTTTCCCCCCTATAATTTAGCTATCCAGTTTCTGTAGTTCAGGGACTAAATTAATGTCTTTGTAGATTTTTTTATTTATTTATTTTGGAAAAATAAATGTTATAAAGCTTGAGGGAAATTTTCACAAATAGAAAAAATGTCAAACTATTTGCAGAAAATAGCAAAAAAAATACTGATAGATATTGATAGACTTCTATCAGCATTTATTATAACTATCTAAAATTTTTACTATTTTGTATAAATAGTTTTCTTTATGAGAAAATTTTTAAAAATAGAAAAAGAAGAGAAACTATTTACATAAAATAACAAAAATTTTAGATAATTGTGATAGATGCTAATAGAATTCTATCGGGATCTATCAGTGATAGAAATGATAGATTTCTATCACGGATAGATGCGGATGAAGTCTATTAATGTGATAGTGTTTTTTTTTTTTTTTTTTTTTGCTGTTTTCTGTAAATAGTTTAACATTTTTTCTATCCGTGAAAATTTTTCTTTCTTTATTTTTTTATTTTTAAAAATTCTCTTAGGATAAACTTGAAACAAAGTTAAAAGGAACAAAAATGTGATTGCTAATTTAGAAAATACAGAAATGAAAACGAGGTTAAGAATTAAATCTTATTGTTTATTATATGCATTAAATAACGGTCTATAATCCATAATTTTGAAAAAGAAAAAAAAAACTTTGTTCTGTTTATAAATGATTCGATTGTGAAAAAGTTACTGAGAACAATAAGCATTCAGGAATTTTTCGCTTTTTGAGATGTTTGTGCATAAGATTTCTACTTAAAAATGTCTTGAATTTACATAATGTTTCAAGAATGTTATCGCAACTATTCATTAATTTATAATTAATTTAATATAATTTGAACTAATATAACATTTTTTTTATAAATTTGAATTTATTTTTAAATTAATAATGTTATATTATTTGTGTGTAAATTTTCTCAATAAAATATATTAATTTAAGATTTTTACAAAATAAATATTAATGTATAGTTAAAATTTGAATATCTTTCTAAAAAATAAAAACTAACAATATAACAATAAAATAGTGATATATATGTTTGAAAATATTTATCTTATTTATAAATTACAAATAAATAAGAGTGATAATATATATATATATATATATATATATATATATATATATATATATAACTTACTTACAATGATAGATAAAATGAGCTATATAGGGTTATTTTCAATATAGCAAAATGAAACAACTTATTTACAAATATAGTAAAATGTCACTGTCTATCACTAATAGACAATAATATTTTGCTATATTTGAAAATATTTTCAGCAATTTTGTCATTTAAAACAATGAAAGGTAAAAAAGTAAAAATGGGATATCCTCGATATGAGAATTCAAAAAATTCATATATGAAGAGGGCGTATAGAACTCTCAAGATGCCTTCTGTGGCTCCATGCATCTTAGGATGTCCAGGAATATTTAGATGCCAAGACATCTTACATTACCATAAAAAAAACATGGTAATCCAGATGCCCATTTCGTGAGAATCTTAGATGCTCGCGAAACAAACCGCCTCTTAAACTATATAATATTGATTCCAATCGAACTCGATTTTGTTTTTAACTCGTTATGCCATTTTATTAAGGTTAATTGTAATCAATAGCAATTTTAGAGATAATAACCAAGTGTATAGCAACATTTTTAAAACATTGCAAATATAGCAAAATCTATCAGTGATAGACTTCTATCATTGATAGACTCTTATGGTCTATCAATGATAGACCACCTAAACCATAAAAGTCTATCAACGATAGAAGTTTATCACTGATAGATTTTGCTATGTTTGTAGTTTTTTTAAAATGTTGCTATATATGCTAATACTTTGAATCTGATTGCTATATTTGCAATTGTCTCTTTTATTAATTGTTTAAAGGCAAGAGGTTGGAATTTACACTCCCAATATGCTGTTATATGACTCATCAAATTAAAAAGAAAAAAAGAAAAAAAAAGAATCGATATCTGTTATTGTAACAACCTTTCGAATGAGTGATAGAATTTGTAATATTTTCAATAATATCTTGTAAAACTGGTTAAACATATGTTTTTTTTTAATGGTAATAAATAGCATTTTAGGACTAATAATTAAGTGTATAATAATAATTTTAAAAATTGCAAATATAGCAAAATCGGTGATAGATTCTTACCAGCAAGTTGGATCTAAATTTTATATTTCTACATATTATTTTTTATTGTGTTATGTTTATTAATATGTTAGCTTCTTTGTTTTTTTTTTTTTTTACAAAAATGTAAAAAATTGACATTTTAAAATATTAAATACTGAAAAAGAAAAACACTCCAACGTTTTATTTAGACAAAACAATACAACGTTGGCACTTGGTCTTTGCTCTGGAGATTACCGTCCAGGTCGACAGCCTGCACGTGCACCCCACAAGCGGCCTTCAACTTCAACTATATCAAATCTGTCATACGAAATAAATTTATGTTTAAAATACCATTTTTGCCGGTATTATCAAACTTCAAATTTAATCGATGTAATCTTAAAATCAGTCCACAATTTACTAGTTTAGAGTTAATTTTTTCAAAAACAAAAATAGATGTTTATTAGTCTTACTTCAATCAAATTTGAAAAGATATGCACATGTTTTTTTTAATAGAAACAATATTATTTTATCAAATTCAATAAAAGTTGACTTCTAGATTAATTTTGAGAGTTATTAAAGTTTATGAAGTAAACTTTGATATTCACCAAAATTAGATGGATCAAGACGAAAATAGTATTTTTGTAACCATTTATTTTTCTTAGTCCCTAAATTTTAAGAATCACCTCTATTTGGCTACTTATAATTCTCTGTATGTTTGGGACACTAACTTGAAGTTAGTGGAATAGGTTCATTCCATGACTGTGACACCAAATATAATAACGGTATTTACAACTATTTATAACTCTTTTTGCTATCGTATTTTTTACTCATTCTCTATTTTCTTCTCTGCTAGAGTATTTATTATTTCTTATGAAAATAAAAATAATTTGCATCCCAAATAATCTAGACTAAGATAATGTGCACCCAAAATATAAATTATTATAACTCACTGTCTATAATAATTATCAATTATAATAACCAACCCAACCTCAAATTTATAAACTCTAAAGTTTGAGTTAACGGTTTGTTTGGCAAATTAGAAATTCATAAAAATTAATTTACTTGAGAGAAAATAAACACAAGATTTAAAGTATAGGGTAAAATTGTAATTTAAACAAAAATTTATGTTCTCTTATTTAATACACGCTGTCTCTCCCTCGCATTTTGAATTCAAACACACAAACACTCAGGGGACGAGGGGCTTCGTTCTCTTTCTCTGGCAATTCCCCCCCTGAAAGACCAAGAAACCTTCAAATTCAAATTAAAATTGCAGAGAATCAAGTTTAAAGCAGCCATGGAAGGAGAAGAACTACCTTGTCCCTCTCCTTCACCCTTTAAACCTCCTCCCTCTTCCATTTTCAAAGACATCTCAAATTTCAAAACCCCCAAACGCCAATCCTACATTTCCAGTCTTCAATCTCCATGCCATCAATTCGTTACTGCTTCTAAGAGAACTCCTCTCGCTTCTTCGACACTTCGCCGCCCGCGGCCTTCTCTGGCTCCTTCCTCTTCCGCTGCTCGGTCCAAGGCCTCCCGCAAACTCAAGGCGTTTGAGCTTGAGCAATCGCAGTCCTCTCGCAAGGTTCAGGTGAAGAAGGAACAATCGCTGAAATCTTTAGCTAATTCTCTCACGGTGTGGCTTAATTTCTTGTTTGAGAACCCGAGATCCTGCGGATGCGAGTGGCCTGTGGGCGACGATGGATGCAGCACTGTATCGCGGGGGAAAGGAAAGAGAGATTTCGATTGTCGTTCTGCTGTGGGAGTTGATATGGCCTGGCGATGTCCGAAGAGGCAGAAAGACTTGTCGTGGGGATCTCCAAGTGGCGATGTCGCTGAAAACGATGTTGAGTTTTCGAATTCGAGGTATGTGAAGTTGAGGGAGTCGTTGAAAGATGTATGTAGCTTCGATGATTTGACGCAACGAATGCGGGTTTACTTGAGCGCGAATAATTGCAAGGATACTCTGGACATCATGGCTCAAGTGGCTAAGGTTCGGTTTCAATTGCATCATTTCCCATTATATTTCTCCCTTTATTTTAGCTCGATTAATTTCAATCCCAACGTAGAAATATACTCGTACCATGTTATGTTGAGTAAATGGAGGCTCCACCATTGGTTTGGGAGGCGAATACTGCTTAGTTGCAATCTTCAGTTGTAATAGTCCTAATTCTTGCCATAAATGGGGTGATATTGTAAATTGTAATCACAATCGAGATGCGGTTTGTACTGTAATAAACTTGAACCTTATGTTGATTTTTAATGCTTGACCAAGATTATTAGAGTATGCCTCTTTTACGCTATCAATAAAACACGGGTTCTTCAAAATTCTTCGAAGTTTCCAATATATTTTATCTTCCCTGGTTCTCAGAATATTGACGATGGAAGGTTAAAAATGAAGGCTCATTGCCCCATTGTAACTGACGTTAGACTGAAGGAGAGCACCACGAGGATCCTTATGGCTTACAACCCAATTTGGCTTCACATTGGATTATACATCATATTTGGTGGTGATTCTTTGCTGTCTACTGAAGAAGTGAACTCCGAACAAGATAATGCATTCCTGAAAATGGTCCTGGGGAAGCAGTTTTTTTCTCATTCTGGTCTGGCGAAGGCATATTCTTATAACCGGATGGTTGAGGGTTTATATAGACCGGGATATTATGAAGCCTTGGGTAATATTATTCTGAAAAGGTTCTTATTGCTAGTTCTTATTCTTGATAAAGCTAAGTGCCAGAGCAGTCTTCCTCTTGATTATGGTATCGATGGCCTGGACGGGGGTTCTCCTTTGCTGTTCGTTGTGCAATCTGTCATCAAATCAAGTCGTCAAATGATTAATGGTAATCAGCAATTGCTCCACCCATTTTTTGCCGATTATTCTATAGGTTTGAAAGTGCATAATAACTTTTGTTCTTCTCTTGGTGCAATTAGATTTCCTATCATCAGATGTAATGCATGGAGAAGGTAATCTGCTAGCACATTTGGTGATTATGGGGTATAAAGTATCTTACGCTCAGGTAGTGGTTCTATATAACATGACTTGATGTCCATTTTAACCTGAATCTTTATCCCTGGGACCAAAAACATCAATAGTTTTGTGGTCGACAGTTGACTAATAACTAATTTAATAATGTTTACCCTTATTGGCTGACTTGGTGTAAATTCCTGCAGTGTCCCATTTCTGAATACGACTTCAGAATTACCGATTTATTTGTAGACATCCAAGACGGAGTCCGACTGTGCAGAGCCATTCAACTTTTGCTTAATGACTATTCCATTCTGACGGTAGTGTCATTTTTCATTCATGAAATTATAGGTTTTAATAACTCTCTTTTTCCCCCATTTTTAATTTTGTTCTAATTCTGCTGTCAGAAAATTGTAGTTCCATCAGATACTCATAAGAAGAACTTGGCAAACTGTGGCAAGGCTGTACAGTATCTTAAGCAGGCTGGTGTAGCATTATGCGATGAGGATGGAATGATAATTGTTGAAGATGATATTGCTAACGGAGATAAGGAAATGATCCTTTCTTTGCTCTCTAACATGTTTGTTCATCTTCAGGTATTCTAAAGTTCTCCCTTTCTCTTTCTTGGTTTTCCATGATAATCACTCAACTTGTCTGTGTAATGTGTAATTGATTGTCAGTGAGTTGGTCGTTCTTAGCTCTCAAGTCCGACAGTCATGTAACTTACCTTTTTCCGCATAAAAAATGCAGTTACCTCTTATAGTCAACAAAAACCTTCTAGTTGAAGAGGTCTGCAAGATTCGTGGAATGGTCAGTATCATCCTTCTTCTTTGTGACTTTTAAAGGCGTCTTCAGTCTCAATACAATCGTTGGTTCATTACTTTGTTACTATTTAATGTCCAGTTCTATTATGTTTTCCTATTAGATTCTTCTTTTAAATAATGTATTTGATTCACATCTACTCATTCTTCTCCATCCATCAGGAAAAATCTGAAATTGTCAATTCCACACCCTTGGAAGTTATTTTATATTGGATCCAGGTACTGCTTTCAGTTCCATCCTCTTTTGGCTTTCATTAAATTAGAACTATAACAAAGACCATCGTGGTGCATGTATTCCCCTTAATGCAAACGGAAGCCATGTTCTACCATTTTGCGGGGAAGCATGTAATGATTTTCCGCATTTACCCAGATCAACTATAGGAATCTATAAGCATTTTCTCCTACCGTAGTCACATTGAGCTTCATTATGTTATTGTATTATCCATTCCAATTTTTAAGATAGTTTTCATGTGTATTTGTCGTGAAAGGTATTTAGCAAATAGTAGAGTTGTGGAAGCATATATACTGCACGTATTTTAATTTTTATCAATATGAGAATAATTTCACTGCTATAAATAATTTCAATTCTGTAGATTAGTGTCATAAAGATTTAGTATAGGGGAAAACTATTTACAATTATTTTTCATTTTTGTTTTTATTCTTTACTCACTGATTCATTTTAAAAGGTTGTTGTTGAGTTGAGGAAGCCTTCTTCTCTATGGCGCGTTTTCAACCTGTTTCAATTGTTTAAAGAATTAGTGTATGACTGTATGGGAAAGCATTGATTCTTTCTCATTGCAAGGAATTGATGGAACTAGTTCTTATCCTTGACTGCTTTATTAACTATTTCATATTGTTAAAATATGGCAATCCAGAAACCTATATCTTTTGACTAAACATGGAAAGTCTATTATTTCAGGTGGTCTGCGAGAACTATGATATAAAGATTAGCAGCTTTTCTTCTTTGGTGGATGGAAAAGCAATATGGTGCCTACTTGATTACTACTTCCGTAAAGATCTTCACTGTTCTAGCTCTCCAAAGGTTGTGCCACTCATCTAGTTACAACATTCTACTTGATTTCTACTTGAACTCATTCCACTATTTTATGGTTTGCCTTGTTTGTGCCTTACCTTGATTTATCCATCTAGATACAGGATCCTCAGAAAACAAGTGGTGAGGAATCGATCATATCTGTCACTCAGTGTTCAGACTCAGCACACAATTTCATATTGTTGCAAAAATTAACATCACTGTTGGGAGATTTTCCTGAGGTTAGTGTTTGACAAATGCATTCAATATTTTTTGAAGGTGAATCTCAGTAAGGTACAATATACTTCTAGGACATAAGCTCAAGGCGCAAAAACAGTGCCTTGGTGAGAGGTCATAAACAAATTAAAGAGTGTATATATTAAAAAGATAGTATTGTGAAGCATGAGACAATGGAAAACTAAATAGATAATGCCTTTTTTTAGAGATTGTTTGAAGATATAGATGTTTTTATATTCGTGGTGGATAAAATGATGCTGGGAATGAACAAACTCCTTGAGATTCTGATACAGGCGACCCTCATGTGTGCGCGTATTTGTTAATTAAGAGTTGAGATAAAAATCCGTGCATGCTTGTTCTGCAACAATCAGATGTTACGGATGGAGAGTTATTACATTGTTGAATTTGAAAAATTGGTAGTTCCTTTGTATTATTGAAATTGGTTTCTATCTGTCATAGTGTCGTACACTTATCTCAAGGCACAAGTATTTATTACTTTATTTCTTATAACAGATTCTGCAAATCAGTGATATACTGGAGTATGGTGGTGCATGTAGTGACCGTAGTGTAATAATTTTGTTGACTTTCCTCGCATCAGAATTGATTGTGAAGAAAAGCGTGGTAATGTTCCACATGCTCACGTTGTACTTGGATTCATTCTTGTTCATACCGTGTTTCATGTCTTGAAACACATTGATTCTCTTTTCTAGGATCAACTGAATTTCCATAAACTGTTGGACTGCGATTGTCAAAGCCCAAATAAAATACATTTCTGTTCCAGGCAGTATGTTGTGAATTCAGTGGCCGCGCCAAATATTAAAGGAATTGATGTGCAGAATACTGGAGGTTTCTTTTTTTTTCTTTCACTCTGATTTTATGTTTACGAAGGGAGTGCCTTCAGTAAACATTTTGCTTCTTTTGTATGTATAAGGATATACATGCACTTGACTTGGTACTTGCTGCATAATATATATATGTTTTTCAATTTTATCCATGCTCTCTCTTTAAGTAAGTATAACCTTGGCATGAAATTAGTTGTTTTAAGCATAGTCTTCTTTTGCCTCAAAATTCTGGCGTTCCCTTCAGAAACAGATGGTGCCAAAAAGTTCAAGACTATTCGGGCATGGTGGCAGGATATGGTTGAACAGAACAAGAGATCTTTTTCAAAGCCAGACGCCTCTTCATTATTCCTTCCATCAGGGAAAGAGAGGAGCAAAAAGCAAAGAGGTAATTGGGATGTCACCTATTGATCAATATTGTTACTTGATTGTAATCGAGTTAGCATACACTTTTTGTTAGTTGATCCATTATCTTCTTTGTTGACTGATGAATTCTTAATTAAATGTTCATAGATTCCAAAAAATTGGACTGGATCCAATATAGTTAGATTTTTTTCTTTTCTTCAACTCTTTTATTTCAATGAACAATGATGTTTATGCTTTTATTGGAACTAGGCCCATGCGTGACTGTTTTAAACTTTTCTAGCATAGGATGCTAATTATCTTTTCTCCTCAATTTTTATTTATTTATTTATTACGAGGTTTCTGTTAGGAATGACTAGTCAATTAATCATTTGTTGGAATGGCTTGCCATAAACTTAGCCAAAGATTTATAACTGTATTTTCATATTTAATTTAAATTTGAAAACTGTTTTCTGTATTTAATTTATATATGAAACGTTTTCCTATTTAATTTAGATATGAAACGTTTGTGTATTTAATTTAGATCTAAAACGTTTTCTACATTTAATTTAGAAAGACGTTTTTGTTGGATTTTTTATAAAAGGAAAAAAAAAAGGAAGAATTTTCTTTTTCGAGTTTTGGCTGATTTCTCTCTATTTTAATGATTTAATTCTGAGCAAAGTTTTCACTTGATTCCAATCCTTTTTCGACGAGTGCACGTCTGAGAAGGGTGTTGTGTTAACCTTGGGGAGCAACCGGCTTTTGGCGATTTAGTACCGAAGTCACACCGATTTTGCTTTCAAGGCAGTGGTTTCCACGGTACAACAATTAAGATCCAAAATTGTTAGAAAATTTCTACACTCCATTTTTAACAGTTTCATCTTATTTCTTCATTGAAATTCAACATTTCTTTTAGTTTTATTACGAGGTTTCATCTTATTTCAACGTTCAATTTTGTTAACTACTAGCTAGATACACATTACTAAAAACACGAAGGAATATGATGTGACACAGTTGTTTAGTTTAACATAATAAGTTTGAGTTTAAAAGAAAACCTTTGAAAGTTCTTAGAACGAAAATGAAACAAGTAGGAAAGTAGCGACTGACATAAGAATTAAACTTGTATTTTTGTTTTTGTGGTTACTGGAATTCTTCTGTAAAATTTTGCAGAAGATGCCGCTAGGATTATTCAATCATATTTCAGGAGGTTGGTTGAACGTCGCAAGTTTATTAATCAGATACATGGAATTTTCTTCTTACAAAGATTTATCAAAGCATGGTTAATTAGGAGGCGGAAATTGGCGTGTACAGAACCAGATACTCCTCACGCACTTTCGTGTGGTATGTGTGGTGTTTCGTATTTAGTTAGTTTGTTTCTAAATATGTAGTTAAGATGGTCGAATAATAAAAACTCACCATCACCAAAGCTGTTTTATTGATGATACAGAAAGACCAAAACAGCTTGAAATTGTTGGGAGATATAACACGCTCACAGTGGACAGACGTGGCCTCTTGACTTTACAAAGGTCAGCAATATGTATTCAACGAGCAACGAGGAATTGGATGATTAGAAAGAACCAAATTAGCAGGGAAGTAGCATCTTTAGACAGACATGATCGCGCAGTACCTCATCTAAATATAGCATCAATCGCAGATGGAGAAATAGGCATTAGTGATCAAATAAAAGAAGCATCTGAATTTCAAATAGTTGCTGAGGAGTGTCCTATATTGAACGAGGATGTAGCGTCAAGCGAAGCCTTCTGCAATAAACACCTTGCTGCCATTCAAATTCAAAGTTATTTTCGTGGTAGGTTGTTGAGAAGGCAGTTTGTGGGCCTAAGGATGGCCACAATAGTAATTCAAAAAAATATTCGTATGTTAAGATGTTGGAAAGAATATAGACATTACAAGAATGTTGTGACATCTGCCACTGTAATTCAATCTTCGGTTCGTGGATGGATTGCCAGGAGAGAAAGTCATAGGCATAGGCATCTCATTGTTCTAGTTCAAGTAAGTTTTATTGCGACTTCTCATATGACTATCTTGACATGATATACTTGATCCATTTATTTCTTTTCATGAAAGTTTTATTTATGTTTTAAAACGTGTTTCTTTTTTCCTATGCAAATATTTTACGCATATAAATGATGTGCATTGTTTAATTGACATAGAGTTTTTGGCGTCGTTGGCTGGCACGGAAAGAATTTTTGCTGCAGAGAGAGTCCGTCATAAAGGTCCAGACTGCTACGCGATGCATGATTGCTCGTATAGCATTTCATAGGAAGAGACATGCAGCTATAGAAATTCAACGATTCTTAAGGGGACAAATTACTCGAATGAAGCTCTTAGGTATTGTGTCTACACGTTCAATGATAGCTTTATGTTGTTGTTTAGTTCCATTTCTCACAACACTTCATTGTTTAGGTGCGGCTTCTGGACTTCGTTCAGCGTTTAACGGTGGCAATTTCCCCAGAGGCAGCTGCAAGATGTTTGAGTTGAAGCTAGTTTTAAGTTCAATTATTAAACTGCAACGTTGGTGGAAGGGAGTTTTATTGCTTAGATTAAGATCAAGGTCCACAATCGTCATCCAGTCTCATATCAGAGGGTGGATATCTAGACGAAGGGCTGCTACAGAGACACACCAGATTGTTTTGATCCAAGTAAGTGTTCTAGTTCTATATTGTTTAACGTTATGTCAGTTATATACAGTCAAAAAAATCCACGACTGTGGAGAAGTCGTAGAAGTTGCTAGGTCTGTCTTCACTCCTAGCATTGTGATGCTTTGTATATCTAATCTATCGGAGTAGATATTGTAGTCTATGCTCTTCGAAGAACCATATGCTACGAGCTTCAAATTTCACTCACACGGTCTTCTACTCAATGAGTTGAAGGGATGCAGGATTTGGAATGTTAAGAAGAAGAGTCGGTAAATCAATGGAGAGGATGAGGGGGGTTACTTGCAGAAAGAGGCTGCCGCATAGGCAAAGTGCTGAATCAATGATAACTATTAATATATAAAACACACACTGGGTCATCATATCGTTTTTAACTGTCATAGTACTCTCTCAATAATGTCACTAATGAAAGTGTGATTGGATTGGAATAGCTATTTACCAGCAAAAATGTCAAACTCTGGAACCCAAAATCCACACAATAGATAACTCCAATTCTAAAAAGGAAGTGTACCTTTTTCTAAATTCCATCTTTCCTGGAATTTGATAGTCACACTGGAAAGGTCACCTAGCAAGGAAAAGATCAAGAGGGCAGTTACGAGACCTGCGCTTAAGAGTGCAAAACTCTGCTGCAAATGTGGATGATGGCAAGCGTATTATAAACAGATTAGTTGTAGCACTTTCAGAATTGCTAAGCATGAGAAGTGTTAGAGGCATTCTTCACACCTGTGCAACTTTAGGTAATGTAATATGTCGATGATAATATGTATCCCATATGCATGTTGCCGCTGTCCTTGCTTATATGTTATACGGATAATATAGTTTTTATTTCTGCTTTACGCTTTAGTATGGACCATGAACTACAAAATTTATATTCAAGGAGTTAAAAGCATGGACTACAAAATTATGTTCCAGGAGTTAAATTTGGCAGTTCATGGATGAACTATGGAGTTCCATAGTGAGCATGCTATTTAATTAAAATAACTCGCCGAATTAAAATTTCCTTCTAGTAACTTACACTTATTAACTTTTTCCTGAATATGCATTATAACTGCACCGAATTATCATTTGACTGAAAATAAATATTTGGTGTACAAATCTGCTTTTTGTAGATATGGCGACAGGACATTCTCAAAAATGCTGCGAAACCCTTGTTGCTGCTGGAGCTATTAGCACTTTGCTGAAGCTCATTCGGTCAGTCAGCCGTAGCATACCTGATCAGGAAGTCCTGAAGCACGCGCTCTCTACATTAAGAAATTTATCACGCTATCCCCATCTTATTGAAGTGCTAATTGACACCCATGGATCCATAGAAATACTTCTTTGGGAGCTGCTAAGGTTTGTCAAGATAATTTTAGAACATCATGATAAGACTAATTTATTGCTTCTCATTATAATTAAGTGCTATCTGTCAATAACTCGTATTCAGGAATAAGGAGGATGGCTTCTTTATTGCCTCGGAAGTTCTGAAGAAGATCTGCAGAAATGAAAAAGGCATTGAAGAAGTGCGCAAGTCAAGTGGCCTACTAAAGAGACTAAACAGTCTTGCGGAGGAACTTACGAGAAAGGCATGCAACGAGAAGAGGTAAGACTCTAACTCAAGGAGTTTGACTTAGACGCGTACTCTTTGTGATAGGTATTAGGGTTTAGAGGGATATTAAGGACATATATTAGTAATTAGTTAAGGGAGTTGTTTGTGGAATTTGGTTATAAATAGAGAGAAGGAGAATAGGGAAGATAGATGATATTTTAGTGAGTGAATTAGGGCTTAAGATTGATCTCAAAATTCAAAAGGTTCAAGTATTTCGAACACTTAGTTTATCTTATAATTCCGTTATCGTTTATTTTTCAATATATTTGAGATCTATCACATTGCTATTCCTTTCCATTTTAGCTTTTTCTGTTTTTAATGCAGAATTGCTCGGGGTCTTGATGGGAGAGAGAACATAGAGAGACGATTGAAAGAAGCTGTTGAACTTCTAAAGTTGATGACAAGTGGGAAATGAGTTTGTGGGCTAAGCGCCTAAGCCTAACTACTAATATTCATTCATCTGTTGTTTGGGAAATGAGTTTTGAGTTTTGAACCTTAACATGGATTGAAACTTTTAGGATTTGAACTATGTGATAGAACTAATAGATGTATATTTAAAACATAGTGTACAGATTACCACTGCTAACAAGATTAGGCTCTTGACATTTGTCTTTTGAAATCCAAAGGCCAGTGGGTGGGAAATCTGTACTGGGTGTGCATAATTTATGCACAATCCCCACCCCTAGATAGCTTTGTTGTGTAACCCTGTTACTGATTTGTTTGTCTCTGAGATATTTTAGCATTTGAACTTTATGTTGAATTCCTAGTGCTGATGTGATTGGTTGCATGTCTAGCCACAATTATGAGAAGCCACATGTTCTAGCTTTTTGTTTGGGGAGATACCCACCGCAAAATTTGATTGAATGGTAGATTGGCTTTTGGGACTCCAAAATATCAGACTTTGATTTTGATGCTGCAGCAGTTGGTGCCTTCTGAAGTCTAAAAGGGCATTGATTCATGTTAAAGTGATCACAAGTTGTTAAAAAAGAGGCAAGCCAAAAAAAAAAAAATGTTCTTAAAATTTTCTGAAAAACATTGTGCAATTTACCGACATATTTATATATAGGTTAAATTTGGTTAAATTACAAGTGTTTTTTCTCCTTTTTCTTTGAGTTGAAGGTAGGACCTTTGTCATTAATTATGTCCAATAGTTACTAAAAGTTTAAAACAATTGATTAAGTCCAAAATTGTTTAATCAATTGTTTTATGCATTATAGATTTTTAAAGAGTTGCTTTTAAATATAGTAAAATAAATCAAAATATTTATCAATATTGTAAAATGTCACTGTCTATTTGTGATAGACACTGATAGACTATTATCATCTATCACTGATAGACACAGATAGATGACTATCAGTGTCTATTACTATTTATCACGGGTAGCTTGTGGCATTTTTCTATATTTGTAAATATTTTCAACAGTTTTGCCATTTAAAATAATTTTTCATTTTTAAACTTTGAAATGTATTTTCATAGATTTGGAAATTTGTTAGACAACAAATTTAAGAGTTCAGAGCGTTCAATAATTTGTTAAGTATAACATTAGGGGTTCGTTTGGATTAACTTGAGAAACAAATATTTTTCAAAAAACTCATTTTTATTTAAACTCTTTTGATAAAAATTATTCAAAATACACTTCAGAATTTATTTTAAGTGGTTGTCATGCCAAACACTCCAATTTTTTCAAAATGCCTTACTTTTTTTAAATTAAACACTTGAAACTATATTCCAAATACACTCTAAAAGTGAGATAATAGAGGTAATAAATTCAAGGGTAAGAACCAAAATTGTAATATTGTTCTAAACGTAGTAATAAAATATGTTACTTTTGTTGAAATAGTAAGATGTTGGTTTAGAAACTTTCTTTAAACATAACTAGAAATCTATCGGAGGTGTTTGGGTTCCCCAACTTCAAGTGGGTATAGCCCACTCCTTGCTCAGGGTTCTAATTATAATAGTTGATGTTTCCAACTATTATAATATAGAATTAATTATCCCCCTTTGTTGTAGTGTTTATTATTTCCTATTCAACCTTTCTTTTGTTACAATGTTTCCTATTTTCTACCTATATTAAAATAGTTTGTACCTCAAACACAGACTATTATAACCCATAGACTATAATAACCAACTCAACGCCCCAAACATTCCTTTAAATTTTTTTAAAAAACATAAATAGAAGGAAAACCTATTTGGTATGAATTTCTTATTGGGGTGTAACTAAAGTCCCCACAACTATCTCTAATAGTATAAGACCTTTTGAGGTGAAACTAAAAACAAAGTCATGAGCGTTTATGCCCGAAGTGGCCAATATCATACCATGGTGGAGGTATTTTGAGGGTCGTTGTCCTTAACAAGTGGTATCAGAGTCACGCCCCTGGCAGTTAGTCGTGTAGGTGTGTCTCGATGGCATAGTCATTATGATCCATGGTTGAGCTAATCAAACAGGAAGTGGGCTCCATTGAAGAGGATTTGACTTGGTTAAAAGTGATTGCTGAGTAGAAATGGATGGATGACTTTTTTAAGGGAGGCTTTGGTGGCCCTTCGTTTAGGGTAGGATTATTGGGGTGGCGACCAAACTCCCCACATTGCCTAGGTAAGAAGAAGATCCATGCTATACAAGTGAGAACAACTATCTCCAATAGTAAGGCCTTTTTGGGGTGAAATCAGAAGCATAGGCATGAGAGTTTATACCCAAATGTACAATATCATATACCATTGTAGAGAAATTTTGAGGGTCATTATTGTCCCTAACATATATTTCAATTTATCTGTTAAATATATCGATTTGAATATAACTTAACAATGAAGGTTCCATTCGATAACAATTTCAATCTTAGCTTTTTATTTTTTTGAATTTATGCTTGTTTTCTCCTAATTTTCTTACTGTGATTTTCTCATTTTTCAAAGAAATATTTGAATTCTTAGTTAAATTTCAAAAACAAAAACTACTTTTAAAAAACTATTTTTTTAGTTAATTTGGTTGATTTTTGAAACTATTAGTAGAAAATGAATAATGAAAAATATAGGTAGAAGTATTGTTTATAAGATTAATTTTAAAAGGGAAATTTTCACAAATAAAAAAAAGCCAAACTATTTACATAAAATAGCAAAAAAATTACTGATAGACATTGATAGACTTCTATCAGCATCTATCAGTGATAGACTTCTATCATTTCTATTAGTGACAGATCCTGATAGACTTCTATCAGCGTCTATCACAACTATTTAAAAATTTTGCTATTTTATGTAAATAATTTACCTTATTTTTCTATTTTTAAAAACCATTTTAAAAACCAAATAGTTCACAAACATAACCTAACATAGCGAATAATGATTTGAATTCTTATCATTATAACTCTGTTACATTATAATTTTATAAGAAAAAAAAATATGTTAGAATATGATGTTTCTTAAATTACAAGTTTAACATTTGAACTTTAGCAATTGCGTCCAATAATTCCTCAAGTTTAAAATGATGTGTGTTGGATATTCAATTTTAAAAATATCAAATAAGTCACAACACTTTTAAATTTATATTTAATAAGTCTTTAGTATATTCTAACAACTTTCAATATTAACAAATTTATTATATATAATATTGGCTTTTCCATCAAATAAGACATTAAACTTTCAACCTTTTTTTTAATTTTCTTTTTTAAGTTTTAAAAATGTAGATCGATCTCTATTAGACATAAGAATGAAATGTATTGATAAAGTTTTTAAACCTTTCTAAAATTCAAGAATTTGTTAGTTTATAAAATTAAAAAGTTTAAAAACTTATCGCACGAAGAATTTGAGAAACTTGATTAATTTAACCCATCAATCTAATATTTATAGATCAAAGCGAGGAGATCTATGTTTAAAAAGATGTAATATTTATGTTAGATTTTTTTAAAATTTACTTTCATCCATTAACTTAAACTTTTAAATTAATGAACAATTTAAAATAGTATCAGAATAAGTTGATTTCATATGTTTAAGTCGGTATAATATTATTCTTCTTTAATTAATATTAATTTGTACTTCGTCCCAAATTTAATTTTATATTATCCAAAGATTTAGAGGAAAACTCTATCCCATTAAATTTAAACTGACCTCATTGGTAATGTAGAAAGTCTTGTAAAATCAAAATATTACACCTTTGAAAAAAAAATAAAAAAAATTCTCGTTCCAAAAAGGCTGCTCCATCAAATCGATAAAAAGGGCAAAAAAATGCGTTTCATCCCTTCAATGACAGTTGATAAAGTAACGTAATCCATTGGACAAAGGGGAGAAATTACCATTTTTAACTTTACTTTACAAAATTAACCTATTTATTAAAAGTTACTTTTTGTAACTTCTGGTTTACTTTTAGAGGACTTGATGAAGGTACTATTTTGTCTCTTATTCAAATTTTTACAATTTTATTTTTTTTAATATTTACTATTTTTATTTTGAGTTTAAAAAATTTATTAGAAAAATATAAAATCGTACACACTTAAAATGAAGATAAAATGGTACTTTTATCATGTGGAACCTTCTATTTAAAAACTCAAGACGTAAGGAAGACGTTAGAAAGAGATTAGAAAGAAGTTAGAAAAAGTAGTTAAAAAAAAAAACAAAAAAAGTTAGTTTTGTAAAAACACTTTTTTAAGTTAAAAATACTCATAACACTGTTTTGAATAAAAATCAAGCCGTCCAAATTTGACTTCAGATAAATCTGATTCATTAAAATCAATTCTACAGTTCTAAAGCCAACAATTTGTTGATATGGATACATAAATTCTTCCTATTCATGACAAATTAATAGTACAGAGCTTGAAATTTCGCCATTTGCAGCAACAATCCATTCAAATTTCCAACAAAAGGGGAAAAAAGAAGGCAGAGCCAACAAACTTGAATCAGAAATGATCAATCAAATCAAGCAGCCCTAGCAAGAAGTTGAAGTTGATCAGGAGAATGAATAACAGAGCTTCTTCTGAAAGACCTAGGTACCGTAATCTCCAAAACTCCATTCTCAAATCCAGCCGAAATCGCATCTACATCAACCATTACCGGAAGGCGAAACTTCCTGGAGAAGCTCTTCGCCGGAATCGTAACTCCATCCACGGCCTCCGTTCGAATGATCAGGTACCGCGAATCTTCAACTTCCACTTTTATCTCCTCCTTACGAACACCTATACATCATATTAGCGAACCAGAAAAAAAAAAGGTTAAGGAATTCAGTGAGCACGAGAAACGTAGAGGAAGAAAGGAATCGGAAAAATTGAACGCACCGGGGAGATCGGCGGAGAAAAGATGAGAATCGGAGGTTTGTACCCAGTGAACGTAATTGCGAGGAATGGTGTAATGGAAGTAGGGAAAGAGGAGACGAGAAGGAAATGAGTTGTGAAGGGAAGAAGGATTAGAAGTTGAAATCTCCATTGTTGAAAGGTTTGAAGGAAGATTTTTGTTTCGCGGTTTTTTCGTTGGCGGGGCCGGTGAGACTGAATGGATAGGGTTTTTGAGATGCTCTTCCAACCTTTAAATAGAACATTGGATCTTTTTAGCAAGTTGCAGCAGCCTTGAGCACATTTTCGGTAAACTGACAACAAGTTGTTTTATTATTATTATTTTGAGGGGAAAAAAAGCTTTTTCTTTTCTTTTATTTATTTATTTATTTTTGGTTTTAGTCCAAATTAAAATGTCCCTATGAAATTTCAATTTTAGGATATCTTGGTATAATATGAATACCAATCGATATTGTTGTAAAAAAATTAAAGTTGTTTTCAAATATAGAAAAATAAATCAAATTATATATAAATATAGAAAAATTTTACTGTTTATCAGCGATAAAACTATATTGTAGTCTATCAATGATAGACAGTAGATTTTTTCTATATTTGTAAATAGTTTGATATTTTTTTCTGTTTATAGTAATTTTTTAAAAAATTATAAAAATTATTTAAATAAAAAATTAATGTTGTTGGGTAAACATTCAGTTTTTAGCTTTTTGGATTTTTTTTAAATTAAGTTTATTTTTTCTCAATTATTCACCTTGATTTGCATTTTTTTTTAAGTAAAAGAGTTGAGTTTTAGCTAAATCTCAAAATTAAAAACAAGTTTTAAAAATCATTATTCTTTTTGTTTTAGTTTCCAAAACTTGTGGTTCTTTAAAACTATGGTTAAAAAAAATGACAAGAGTAATCAACTTAGAGGTAAAATGAGTTTTTAAAACAATGTTTTCAAAAATCAAACCAAATTTTAAAAAGAGAAACGTAATTTTTAAAAACTTGTTTTTATTCTTAGAATTTAGCTAAAAATCCAATTCATGTACTTGAAAAAGATGCAAAGTAAATTAAGAAAGGAGAGAAAATAGACTAATTTTTTTTATAAAAAAAAAAAGAAAAAACAAAAAGCAAAATTGTTATGTAATGATGCATTACTTTCATATTTTTAGAGTTACTTTGAAAATCACAAAAGTAACTTTAATCACTCTCAAATTACATGTTCTAAAATATCTTAATTTTTTTTTTAAATTTAATATAAAATAAATAATAAAATGAAGCAAGTCAGTTTATTCTCACGAGGAGTGGGGCATCAAAATAACACTTTTCGGCTAGTGGGTGTGTCGTGTGTGTAAGAAATATTAAAATATACAAAAATATCATGGTCATAAAGTAGAGGTTCTACTCACACACACACAAAAAAAAAAAAAAGTTTTTGTTTTTTTATAAAAATGTTATTGTTGTTATTATTAATATTATTAGGTTAAAATACTATTTTGGTCACTATACTTTTAATTATCCGACTTTAATTCTTATACTTACAATAAATCTTAAATTTAGATCCAACTCTATCATATTGCTTTTGTAAATTCCGTGATTGTAAAATAATAAGGTGAGATTAAATGCATGTCTAAATGAATAATATTTATGTAACAGTCTACAATTTTCTTTACAAACAGTCTAACAACGATGCGAAAGAGAGTAAACAAAACCAACTAAAACTTAGAACAACCTCACTAATTAATTGAACTTCAAAGCTCAACACTCTAAGTCAAATTTACCAACCAAACATAAAGTACCTAACTAGTATTTGAAAAATAATAATCAATAAAAATAACAACTAAGAACAATCAAAACTATAAAAAAAATCAGCCGAAACCTAAATTTCTAAGGTCATGAATGAATTTCTTGTGTTGTGTCAGAACGCTAATCTTTCAATCAGAACTATCGCTTGCACTTTTATCTGAAAACATTTTGAAAAAATAAATATGAGTACAAAAATACTCAATAAGTAACTTCCACAATACGTTCATAATACATTTTTCTTTTAAAAAAATTACATATTGAATCATAGAAGTTCAATCAATAAAACATTTTTTTTAATCTACTGCTGGACAAAGTCAAACTTTCAATAAAACAGTTTTTGAGTACTTTCAAATACAGAGTAGGGAAGACATGTAGTTGAAGTAGCCAAATAGAGATGGTTACCTGTCGCTAACAATAGTCAGAATTTTCTATTAACAATCGACCATAACAATAGAAATGTTTGATTAACAATCGACTAGAATAACAATCAAATTATTAAGTATGAGGCCATGTGAGTGCAACACACACATGGATCTTCATTCCAAATAATGCCAAACCACACAAAAATGTGTCTTCTCACAAATAAGCTTTAATCAAAATAATTATTGTCCATCAATTCTAAATTTAGGTACAACAAAATATCATGCAATCCCCAAAACACAATTTGGCAGCATAGCTCATCAAATAAAACCATTGAAACCTTGCAAAAGTTTTTTCAGAAGTAAACAAAACCAAAACTGAAACATTTCCAATTTGAAATCAATTGAAACACTTTCAACTATCATATATTTTCATTTAGCAAAATTCTTAAGCACATACAAACAATTTCAGTCAATTCTCAAATTACATTAAAACATGCTTTCTATAAGGAAATCATTTAAAGTATGCAAACAATTTCAAACAGTTTACAAATGTTACAAAACATACTTTCAAACATATTCCAAAATTCATCAAATCACAATAGTTAAAATTTATATTTTGGAAGGGATGTAGAAACTACTTACCTCAGTTACTAGTCCCACGATCTCATTCCAAAATTCCAAATCTAGATGCTTGAATGTCAACTTTCTAAAAGCATAAACATATCCAAGCTTTACCGATCAGAAACTAACATCATGTCTTTATAGGTCTAAAAACTAATCTCAACATAACCAATCTTGTCTACCGACTATTCTTCCCACTTTAAACAATTTTATGCCTAACGAATTTTGAAGAATAGGGTTGTTTGAACCACAAAACAACATTGAAAATATGGGCTTTAAACTCCTTTAAACCTAAAAAATCCCATACAAAAAACAATAGAATTAAAATATACTACTCAATTTTCCAATCCTACAACCTTTTAAAACCCTCCAAACAACAATAAATTATGGAATAATTAAATTTGAAACTTTCTGCTTTCAGAAATAAAATTTCTCCCTAGATTTCAAACACATTAATTAAAGAATCGACACCTTTTAAACTCAAAGCCAATCTAAAAATCCATTTAAATTGTGAGAACACAACATCTTTCAAGCAAAACTAAGATAATTAACATTTAATGTAGCATTCACTTGGTAAGCATTTTATGCAAAAAGACCAAATTTAAATACTAAACAGTCCCCAATTTGCTAGTGTGAAATTCTGTGTATTATTTTATATTTTATAAAGATAATTGAAGAGGTACATATGCACAAAAATAAGATACAAAGAAGGAAAGTATAAATAAGCCTAAAAACGGGGATCATAATTTTCTAATTATTAGCATAACAATATATATGATAACACCCTCCCTTAAACTCAAGAGGTAGAATAGTTGTTGGCTTTTTAGTCCTTAATCTCAAATTAATTAATTTTAATTAATTAATTAATTAATATTTTGATGATAACAAACATGCTTTTATTTATTAACAATTTGAGTGTTTTGAAGTGTCCATTGTGTAGAGCTTGGAACAACGGTTCCAACGCAATTTGAATCACTCAAATCGGAGTTCAAACGAAAAAGATATGGCTGGAATAAGTTTAACGAAAAAATACCCGATGTCGATGACGTGACGGCCAAATCATCAAAGTGGACCTACTAGAGGATGACAAGTGGAGCAATAGATAAGTGACACATGAAGCTTTTGATTTTTGTTGGTTTTAAAAAGAAAATGAATTTAATTATTATTATATGTTTGTGTTTAATATTATTATATGTTTGTGCCTTTAAAAAAATGAATTTTATATTATTTTATGTGTGTCTAACGGCTAGTTGAGTTTAAATCTCAACCATTCAATTTTCTTTTACCAACATCTAATGGTCCAAATTTAATGTAGTTTTCAACAACTTTTCTCTCTTTTTAAACACTTCATATTCTCCAAAATCAAAACAACAATTTCACATCTTTTTACAATCCTCCATAATTCATTAAGCTTCCATTGTTGCTCTCTCTCCAAGCTTCAATTTTATTCTTTTCATCTTATTCTTGAGAGAAATTTATGTATGGTGAGGATTGATTTGTTGTGAGCTCAACATTTGTAAATCCACTCTATTTAGAGAGTTGCTCAAGTGTGTTCTTTAATTTTTCCAAACTTTTGTAAGGGTTGCTCTTGATCTCGGAAAAAGAGTGGTTGTAACGGTTTGATCTTAATCCATGAAAAGGATTGAGTTTGCTCTTGAACTCGCAAAAAGAGCGGTGTAGCGGTTGGGCTGAGTCGGTAGATCCTTATTCAAAATCCCAAGAGGTGCTTGGAAAAGTGCATGTAGATCGAGTTTGACCAAACCACTACAAAAATTTCCGGTGTTAATTTCTCTATCCCTCTCCTATTTATTTTTGCAATTATTTTGTTATTATATTTTATTGTATGAAATTAATTGCAATATTTATTCCTTCAAATTAATTGGTCATATTTGTTTACTTTGATTGGTAGTCCTTAAATTTGCATATCATTTACCAATCTTATTATTAGAATTAAATAGGGTGCTTAAAAGTATTAGTTTTATTTTTTTGGTTAATTTTGGATTGAATTTATTTGCATGAAATTTTTGTTTAAATTACTTGTTAGTATAAAGTGTATTGATTTGTTAATTGGGCCCACATTAGTAAAAAGTTATAATTAGCTTAATAAAACCCTATTCACCCCTCTAGGGTTGCCATGCCGGTCCTACAATTCACCCCCTTTTTGTAGTATTATTTAATGTTTTAGGGGGCAATCGTCATTGAACCAAATATGACTTGTATGGTGGGTTGTTTACGGCACAAGAACTTGGTTCAGTTTCAAGGATGGTGCTGTGAAGATACTGAGTTAGTCCTGGTTTCTTATTACTTACCCAATGGAAGCCTCAGCAATATTCTCCACAAAAACTCCAATTCGACAGTATTGAAAATCTTTGAATTCTACTTTTTGTTGAATTATTGAATGCATATTCATCGTTGGATTGTCATTTGAACAGGTTACAACATTCTAGATTTTCTCTCCCTAAGTTTTGCTTTAAATTTTGTGGCTTACCTGAGTTTGTAATCACTAGTTTGTGTAGGGGAGGAAAATTTTCATTTCATCCATTAATAATATATAGACTTGATTAACGTTGCAAATTGCAATTTTATGTTCACTTTTGGATTATTGTCCAACGCTTCAAAAGAAAAGAAAATGTTTGCCCAAAAAAACTTCAAAAATTGATTAATCCTAACTAATATCAATTATATTAGCAAAAGGAAAGAAAAAAGTATTTTTGGGGCATTATTGGAGATTTGAATAAGTCAGCATATGATATTGAATCATTGTTCGTAAGCGATAATCGAAAAGCCAAATATTCCTGTGTGCTTGGTAACATCTGGACTTCTATGAGCTCGCTTCTTGATTCGTTGGATTGGCGAGCGTCAATACGACTTTGAACCTGGACATGGGGCCCATGTTCTAAAATCACGGCCTCAAAGCTTTCAGATAAGTAAAGCGTATCTCAAAAATTTATTTTATTTTATTTCCTTTTCCTTTTCCTTTTCCTTTTTTAAAACGATAAATCTAATCGGTTCCTTCCTTTTCCCTTCTCTTTCGCCCATTCTCGGCTCCTAGGGTTAGGGTTTCTCTTCGAGACGAGACACCCAAGACTATCTTCTTCTTTCTCCTTCTCTTTACAGTAAGGAGATTTTTGCACCCCCGCTCCGAGAAGATGCAGCCTGCACCTGGTGTTGCCCCTCACAACATGCCTCACCAGGCTCCTCAGTACCAGCAACAGCAACCTCCTTACATGATGATGCCCCCTCAGCCTCCTCAAGCGCAGCCAGTCCCTCAGATGTGGCCTCAGCAGCCGCAGGCTGGTTCGCCACAGGGCCAACCGCCTCAACCAGCCAATGCGGATGAGGTTCGTACGCTCTGGATCGGAGACTTGCAGTACTGGATGGACGAGAACTATATATTTAATTGCTTTGCACATACCGGCGAGGTACGTCAAAGAACGCTACCCCAGTTTAGATCTTGTGTATATGTCTTTATTTATTTATTGTTATCGTTGTTGGCGGGAGATGTTTGAGTTTTATGATTATTAGGTTGATTTCATGAAGATTTGCCCCACTCATGTTATTGCATTGTAATCTTGGTGGATAGGAAGTGGTTCCAAGATTTGTTTTCTTTCTTGTTTAGAATTAACATTGTTTATATCTCCAGGTTTCCTCCGTGAAAGTCATTCGGAATAAGCAAACCGGCCAGTCCGAGGGTTATGGCTTCATTGAGTTTTTAACACGCCCAGCTGCAGAAAGAGTACTTCAAACGTATAATGGCACCGCGATGCCCAACGGGGCACAAAATTTTAGATTGAACTGGGCATCGGCAGGGGAGAAGCGACAAGATGACTCTCCTGATTACACGATTTTTGTAGGAGATTTGGCTGGTGATGTTACTGATTATGTGCTACAAGAAACATTTAGGGCACGTTATAACTCCGTTAAGGGTGCTAAAGTTGTGATTGATAGGCTCACTGGACGCACTAAGGGTTATGGGTTTGTTAAGTTCGGCGACGAGTCTGAACAAATGCGGGCAATGACTGAGATGAATGGTGTTATCTGTTCATCCAGGCCCATGCGAATCGGACCAGCAGCTAACAAGAACACTTCTGGCGGTCAGCAGTTTGCGAAAAGTAAATACAATTTCCCCCCGTACTGGAAAACTTTAAATGATAAACAGGGCATCAAATTTTGTATGGAATATCTTCTCCATCATTCAGTCATCGTATGGATGTGCCCGTTGTGTTTACTGCTCGGTGTTTTGTCATGCATTTTTCTTTCAATATGCCAAGATGTAATCCGATCTTTATTTTCTGTCCGGATTTAGCTCCTCTCCGTTTTAATTTCTAGTTTTCTATCATTTTAATTCCCTTCTCGTTGTACCTTGGAAGAATAGTAGCCTTTCATGCCTTTTCCTTCGTGCACTTCCAATTCGAGCTTTGGTCATTATGAGTACTATAAAAAGGATTCATAAACTTATAAAACTCCTCTTTTCTTTAAGCAGGGTGTCAAAAGGCTCTGTCAGCTTGGGGTCCGCTACCGATTTCAGCTGACACGCTTACCCTTTAGTACGTTGTTCCATTTAGGTCAGTTTTTTTCCCGCCAATGTCTTACCTCTTTCTTTTTATGTGGCATATTTATGCTACGGTTTTTAATTCACCTTTAGTTTTGCAACGTTTAGTTTTTCCTTTCATTTGCATGGGTATTTTTTTCTCTCCCTGGCATTTCACGTCGTCTAATTCCGTTATTTTCTTTAAAAGTTTAGGCCACTTAGGTTCTTTAGCTAGATGGTTTTTGAAATTTCCAACAACTGGGATAGCAGACTAGTTTGAATCTGAACTTTCCTTCTACAACTGCAGTAGGTCATATAGGTTGTGCTTGTCCTTCACCTCCTAATTTTTAGGGTTTATGCGATATACTTTCCTATTTTTTATTCTCAGTATTTGATGGTTGGATCCCATTTTTGTAGACAAATCCACTACCTACAAAAGAATTTGATACATATCTTGATCTGTCTGGAATTTCATTTCTTACTGGTTTTTCATTCTGTAGCTCCGTATTTCATTAAGTCATTCCTTTGGAATATTCTATTCTTCTTCCAACGTGTTGGATCTATTTACATTCGGGTATACTTTGTATGTACCTTTTTTGTAGCTAGGATTCTATTGATTGGTTTTGCTGATTTAATGGTTGGCTGCTTTTGCCTCTTCTAGTTTTGGTCTTAAGGTCCATACCGTTTCTTGGTTTGAATCATTTGTGTGATTGATTGGCAAAATTTAGTGTGGACTTTGTCTTAAGGTCCATATCATTTCTTGGTTTGAATCATTTTGTGTGATTGATTGGCAAAATTTAGTGTGGACTTCAGGATTTCCAATATGGCATAATATGGTTGCCTCAGGTCAAAAGTTAAGGAGGCTATTTTTGATTTTTAGTACATTAGATCAATACGTTATGATATCCCTTTATGAATTTCTCTTGTATTATTATGTGGATTTTTTTCATCTGATATGGGCAACATATGTAATCACTTTGTTATTTTGCATTCATTATGTTTGGCATGGTGTCTTCTATTCTTAATATTCTGGTCTTCATGTTCATGTTTTCATATTGATATGAGCTGAAAGCCTTGACGTTCTTCAAAGCGTACGCCTATGTGAAATAATAGGAGGCTTGCGTCTTTATGGATGGGGCCATGCGCCTCTGAGGCGTAATATGTGTAAGCCTCAGTGAAAGATAGAAGACAAATAATCCTCGAAAATTTTAAGAGTTGGGATGTTGGCATTGGTGTGCTTCTGTTAGATGGGATTTTTTAGGAAAAAATTAATTACTTATCAAGTTTTATCAATCTGGCACATTGTTTACACTTTAAGACAGTTTTAAACTATCTTGTATCTTTTGTTTGCTATTAACCTTGTTTTAGTTTGCATGTATCTTGGTTTAATTTGTTATTACTATTATTCACCATAGCGATAATGTGATATGATAATGACACTATGAAGTTGAAGCATCGTTGAGAACAGTATCTTATTTAGGGAAAATGATAACTCTGGATTTTTTTAGTTCATGTTGGTAGAAGAATCATTTTAGTTTAATATTTTCGAATGCAGCTTCATACCAGAATCCTCCAGGGACTCAGAATGAGAACGATCCAAATAATACAACTGTGGGTACTTTAGTAATTTTCAATAGCAATATAATCTCGTGGACATATTTATGAGTTGTTACTTGATCTTGTTTCAGATATTTGTGGGAAATTTGGATTCCAATGTCACTGATGAGCACTTGAGGCAAGTATTCAGTCAGTATGGAGAGCTGGTGCATGTCAAGATACCTGCAGGCAAGCGATGTGGCTTTGTTCAATTTTCAGACAGGTTGGTATTTTCAGAAGCTTTTATGCCCCCTCCACCCTTCCCCTTCCCAACATTTGGTGTTTGTTCGCTCATGAGTAGTGTATCTTGTTTTTTTAATACTATTTCAGAAGCTGCGCGGAGGAAGCTTTGCGCATTTTGAATGGAACCCAAATTGGTGGGCAAAACATTAGACTTTCATGGGGCCGTAGTCCTTCTAACAAACAGGTAGTAGTATTATGCTTCACTTATATTCTTGTATTCATATCAAAGCAAATAGTGTAGCTTTATAATCCTCTATTGTAAATTTACAGCCTCAGGCTGATCCTAATCAGTGGAATGGAGGAGGTGGAGGAGGATATTATGGATATGGACAAGGATATGAAAATTATAGCTATGCTCCAGCTGCCCAAGACCCTAACATGTTCTACAGTGGCTATGGTGGGTATGGGAACTACCAGCAACCAGCACCGCAGCAGCCGTCGCAGCAACAAGGAGGATATATGTAGATGACAAGTTTTATTTCTTGTGCCCCGCCTCTCCCTTCGAATGAGACCCTGAACTTCTGCTTGTCATTTGTAGAAGATTTTGGAGATGTTACTCTCATCTTATTCTGAACAAATATTCTGTACGACTCCATTGACTTGATGTCACTTGTGTGTTGTATTTGGTGTTAGAGGTTTTGCATGTTGTGTTATTTGTCTTTTTCATATGATCTTATCTATCATGGTAGTGAGTTGAATGATCTTGTAATTTTCTTAAATTCATGTTATAAGCTGTACGTGGGTGAACTACTACTTACTACTTATGTTCCTGCTGGTGCTGGACTATAGCCAATTTGACTTATTCTCGCTTGAAACTGTTTCGTTTACTTTTTTGTAGTATTATTTAATATTTAAGGGGACAATTGCCATTGGACCAAATTTGACTGTTTATGATATTGGAAATCTTTGAATTTTACTTTTTGTCGAAATATTGAATGTGTTTTTGTTGTTGGATTGTCATTTCGACATGTTACAACATTCTAGATTTCCTCTTTAATTTCTGCTTTCAATTTTGTGGCTTATATGAGTTTATAATCACTAGTTTGTGTAGGGGAGGAAAGTTTTCATTTCATCCATTAATAATATATAGACTTGATTAACGTTGCAAATTGCAATTTTGTGTTCACTTTTGGATTATTGTTCAACGCTTCAAAAGAAAAGAAAATGTTTGCCCAAAAAACTGCAAAAATTGATTAATCCTAACTAATATCAATTATATTAGCAAAAGGAAAGAGAAAGTATTTTTCGGGCATTATTGGAGATTTTTTAATAAATCAGCCTATGATGTTAAATCAATGTTTGTAAGCATTGTGGAAAATTTCGAGATTGGCCTCCAAATCTTGATCGAGAGAAATTTCGTTTTCCCTCAATTTTGAAGAAATTTTGATATTTCAAAAAAAATTTCTTGAAAGTTTTGATTTTTTTTCTTCTCTGAATTAGATTAAAATTTTCAATTTTATGATTTTTATTACACACAATTAGTTTCATTTACTAATGTCATTTTCAATGAAAGATTAAGTTTTTTTATGGGTACTTTTTGAAAGTTCCAACTTTTCTCAAATTTTATCTTTATTTTTGACCCAAAAATTTTCATTTATAAAGAAATTGAATTTGAAAAAATCACAAAAAAATAATGTATATTTATTTCATTTCACTTTAAAATTCAATTGATGTGAGTTTTTTTCTTTTACCATTCAAAACTTTCATAATTTTCACATCACCTCAAAATATTCATAAATTTTTTATTATTTTTTCCTTTCTATTTAAATTTTTTGAAACATTTACCCAAACATATGTCTTAATTTATAGACATTGTGATTAAAAATGATTAGTTATAATTTAATTAAGACCATCAAAAGTTTTATTAATTAATTATCATAATTTTAATAATTTTTTTTGAATTTTCATAAAATCGAGATCGATATCGATATTTCGTAGGTTGTTGGTGAGTGATAATGGAAAAACCAAATATTCCTGTATGGTTGGTAGCATCTGGACTTCCATGAGCTCGCTTCTTGATAGGTTGGATTGGCGAGCGTCAATATGACGTTGAAGCTGGACATGGGGCCCATGTTCTAAAATCACGGCCTCAAAGCTTTCAGATAAGTAAAGCGTATCTCAAAAATTTATTTTATTTTATTTCCTTTTCCTTTTTTAAAACGATAAATCTAATCGGTTCCTTCCTATTCCCTTCTTTTTGTTACCTCCCTTTCGCCCATTATCGGCTTCTAGGGTTAGGGTTTCTCTTCGAGACGAGACACCGAATTCTCCTTCTCTTTACAGTAAGGAGATTTTTGTATCCCTGCTCCTTGAAGATGCAGCCTGCACCTGGTGTTGCCCCTCACAACATGCCTCACCAGGCCCCTCAGTACCAGCAACAGCAACCTCCTTACATGATGATGCCCCCTCAGCCTCCTCAAGCGCAGCCAGTCCCTCAGATGTGGCCTCAGCAGCCGCAGGCTGGTTCGCCACAGGGCCAACCGCCTCAACCAGCCAACGCGGATGAGGTTCGTACGCTCTGGATCGGAGACTTGCAGTACTGGATGGACGAGAACTATATATTTAATTGCTTTGCACATACTGGCGAGGTACGTCAAAGAACGCTACCCCAGTTTAGATCTTGTGTATGTCTTTATTTATTTATTGTTATCGTTGTTGGCGGGAGATGTTTGAGGTTTATGATTATTATCTTGATTTCATGAAGATTGACCACACATGTTATTGCATTGTAATCTTGGTGGATAGGAAGCGGTTCCAAAATTTGTTTTTGTTTCTTGTTTAGAATTAACATTGTTTATATCTCCAGGTTTCCTCGGTGAAAGTCATTCGGAATAAGCAAACCGGCCAGTCTGAGGGTTATGGCTTCATTGAGTTTTTAACACGCCCAGCTGCAGAAAGAGTACTTCAATCGTATAATGGTACCGCGATGCCAAATGGGGCACAAAATTTTAGATTGAACTGGGCATCGGCAGGGGAGAAGCGACAAGATGACTCTCCTGATTACACGATTTTTGTAGGAGATTTGGCTGGTGATGTTACTGATTATGTGCTACAAGAAACATTTAGGGCACGTTATAACTCCGTTAAGGGTGCTAAAGTTGTGATTGATAGGCTCACTGGACGCACTAAGGGTTATGGGTTTGTTAAGTTCGGCGACGAGTCTGAACAAATGCGGGCAATGACTGAGATGAATGGTGTTATCTGTTCTTCCAGGCCCATGCGAATCGGACCAGCAGCTAACAAGAACACATCTGGCGGTCAGCAGTTTGCGAAAAGTAAATTCAATTTTCCCCCCGTACTGGAAAACTTTAAATGATAAACAGGGCATCAAATTTTGTATGGAATATCTTCTCCATCGTTCAGTCATCGTATGGATGTGCCGGTTGTGTTTACTGATCAGTGTTTTGTCATGCATTTTTCTTTCAATATGCCAAGATGTAATCCGATCTTTATTTTCTGTCCGGATTTAGCTCCTCTCCGTATTAATTTCTAGTTTTCTAGCATTTTAATTCCCTTCTCGTTGTACCTTGGAAGAATAGTAGCCTTTCATGCCTTTTCCTTCGTGCACTTCCAATTCGAGCTTTGGTCATTATGAGTACTATAAAAAGGATTCATAAACTTATAAAACTCCTCTTTTCTTTAAGCAGGGTGTCAAAAGGCTCTGTCAGCTTGGGGTCCGCTACCGATTTCAGCTGACACGCTTACCCTTTAGTACGTTGTTCCATTTAGGTCAGTTTTTTTCCCGCCAATGTCTTACCTCTTTCTTTTTATGTGGCAGATTTATGCTACGTTCTTTAATTCACCTTTAGTTCTGCAACGTTTAGCTTTTCCTATCAATTGCATGGGTATTTTTTTTTCTCCCTGGCGTTTCAGTCTAATTCCATTAGAATTTTTTTATTTTATTTTTTTTAAGTTTAGAATACGTAGGTTCTTTAGCCCGATTAATTATTGAAATTTCAATTGGTATAGCAGCTAGAGCTTGCCACTTAGGTTGTGGTTGTCCTTCACCTCTTAACCTTTATTGGTTTTGCCTTCCTATTGTTTCTTTTTAGTATTTGATGATGGGATCTCGTTTATGGGACGAAATCCATTACCTGCAATAGAATTTTGGTCATCACGGAGTCTTATTTCTTACTAGTTTTTAGGGTTCTTATTTCTTACTAGTTATTCATTCTGTAGCTTGGTATTTCATATTGTCATTCCTTCCTAATATTCTTTTCATCTTTTTACATTTTGGACATAGATATGTTCTGGTATACTTTGTTTGTAATCGATTGTTTGGCTACTTTCATCTCTTGGAGCTTTGTTATATGTTTCACTCAGTTCTTGGTGTGAATCATTTTTATGTGGACGATTGGGCATGTTTAGGTGTGCTGGATTCTGAATATGGCATATTATGGTTGCACGAGTCTAAAGTTAGGGAAGTATTTATAAAAAATACTTTCCAATTTTGCATTCTATGTTTGGAATACACATGTTTTATTTTTTATATTCTGGCTTTATAATATCACTTTCTTTTTTTAATTATGTGTATTTCTCTATGGATTTTCTCATTCGATAGGTTATGGAAGTATTTATAAAAAATATTTTCCAATTTTGCATTCTATGTTTGGAATACACATGTTTTATTTTTTATATTCTGGCCATACGATGATCAATATATTCAAATCCTTTCTCAAATCTAGACTAACACCTATGTTACATAATCCTGATTGTGGTTTTATGAATAGAGTTGTACAGTTCCGTGCTATGAGCCTTTTGGGGGTGAAATACATGCCTCATTGAAAGATAGGTGTTAGAAGAAATCTGCAAATTTTGATTTGGGGGGGGGGGATGTTGGCGTTTGTGGGCTTTCTTTTTAATTAGATTTTGAAGGAATAAACATATTACCTTCCAAGTCTAAACAATCTGACACATTATTTATACTAAAAGATGGTTTTAATATTCTTCATTTGGATAAGAAAAATAGCAGGTGGCCAAGGATGTTAGTTTTTCTTCCTTCTGCATCATGGTTATGATATTCTTCATTTGGATAAGAAAAATAGCAGGTGGCCAAGGATGTTAGTTTTTCTTCCTTCTGCATCATGGTTATGATATTCTTCATTTATAAAATGGACGCCCTTTTTTTTCCCTAATTTTTGGGTATCTTTTGTAGTTCTTGTTTTTTTTGGTGTTTTACAATATGAATGTTACCCCTCATACTACTGCCTTAGGACTTGCCAACCTATAAGAAACGACTCTAGGCTGCATTAAACCATTTAAACCAGTGTGAATCTGTAATTCAAAATTGCTTGTGTTTCAGTTTTATAGTTGGAGGTTTTGAACCTGCAACATTTGCCGTTGAGCCTAGTTCAACTGCCCCACTAAGCCAACAAGCTATGAAATTGTTTGGTTGGAGTTTTTGACTTTAAGATACGTTATAAAAAGAGAACACTTAGTATTTGGTTATGCAGGTCTTCCGTGTGGTTTCTGTTTTCTATTTCTCAGTGGACATTGGCTTATATCATCCGTGTATATTATTTATGCAAGCTTGGGTTGTAGCAGAATAATGGTTCTTTGTGTTCTGGAATAGTGTTTATGAAATATGATAACTGCTGAAATTTTGTAAGTTAAAGAGCAAATTCATGTAGATTTAATTTTTACTATTGCAGCTTCGTACCAGAATCCTCAAGGGGCTCAGAATGAGAATGATCCAAACAATACGACTGTGGGTTCTTTACCCTTTTTCTTTTGTCACATAATTTTATTTGCGTTTTCTAACTTCTGAAACGGTATATTGCAGATATTTGTGGGTAATTTGGATGCTAATGTCACAGACGATCACTTGAGACAAGTATTTGGTCAGTATGGGGAATTGGTGCATGTAAAGATACCTGTAGGCAAACGATGTGGTTTTGTTCAATTTTCCGACAGGTTTGTAATCTTTTTTCTTTCAAAATTATGAAACAGCTCAGTAATTCTAGAGAATGTACCCTAAAATCTTAATCTCCCTTGAATTGGTGGTGACTCATTTCGTGGTTATTAGAAACTGTGCTGAGGAAGCATTACGCGCATTGAATGGAACACAAATTGGTGGGCAGAACATTAGACTTTCATGGGGACGTAGTCCTTCAAATAAACAGGTTGTAGTATTGTACTCTTCTTGTGTCCCTTGATGGTTATTAGATATAGTTCTTTCAGAACGATTAGTAATATTGCTCCATCTTTATAGTCACAGGCGGATCCTAACCAATGGAATGGAGGTGGCTATTATGGGTATGGGCAAGGATATGAAAACTATAGCTATGCTCCAGCTCCGCAGGACCCTAATATGTTCTACAGTGGCTATGGCGGCTATGGAAATTACCAGCAGCCACCACCACAGCAACCGCAGCAGCAGCAGCAAGGAGGATACATGTAGATTTGAAGTTTTGTTTACTCTGCCCTGGCCTCTCCCTACTGAATCTTCCCCGGTTCTGATGGTTGAAGATTTTGGAAGTTATTTCACCCCTCCCATCCCATCCATTCTGAACTCTTCTTTTGCCTATTTTCTATTCTACCTCAACTCTTCGATGACATGAAATATCTTCTTCTTTTTCCTTTTTTCTTTTTTAATTATTATTATGTTTTCCCGCAGAAGTTTGATTGTGTACTTTGTGTCGCTTATTTTACTTCTATCCCTACTTTTTTGGTCTTTTGATTGATGAGAATCTGGAGGCACTGTGCCTTTGCGAATGAGACTGAATTTTCTCGCAGAAGTTTCACTCTAGCAAAATTTATGTCTGCTGTTGGGTTTTGTTCTGTTTGTTTCAGTACTTATGAAAACTATGCAACCTAATGAGGATTTTTCATGTGCTCTTTTAACATGGTACTACAACTATTGGCCAATTTTAATGGAATACATTGAATGGTTGTGGTATGAACATTTTTCATGTGGTCTCATCTTATTACTGCTACTGTTCGACCTTATTTATTAATTTGTAGGATTTTGTTTTGGGGTTCATTGTACGTTTGATGTTAATGGTTCATGAAATGATCAATCAGTCGTTTGGAACAAAATTCTAGATTTTGGATGATCCGAGTCCAAGACATTCTTTTTAGCGTAATATAAGTTTTGAGTGATTCTTGGGTGGTTAAAAACATTTTTGTCATATTAAAAAATTACTCTCAAACATTTTCAATTAATCAAATAGATTGAAGATTAATCTGTTTAATAATAACAATAAACAAAGAATGGGTACAATTATTGTTGGCCCACGTTCTCATTATGTTCTTTGCAGCCGATGTATCGAGTAAGTTTCACTAGTTTCTATCAACTTCTAAACAGAAGTTTTTAAAAGTTGGAGAATTAAAATGAAATTTCTCTTAGGAACATAATTCGAAATCTATTCTAGAGTTCAGATAATTTTGTAGAATTTTTATTATATAGAATTCTTGGAATTTTTTTTCTCTTCTTTTTAGTGAATGGATATGAATTTAGTTTCTATACGGCTCATAAGGTTTTCAAATTAACATTCTTAATCATTGATATTTGAAATTAAGTTCTAAATAGCCTCTAAGTAGTATAGCTAGACGCTAGTT
This sequence comes from Lagenaria siceraria, assembly GCA_002890555.2. Lineage (NCBI taxonomy): Eukaryota > Viridiplantae > Streptophyta > Magnoliopsida > Cucurbitales > Cucurbitaceae > Lagenaria > Lagenaria siceraria. The sequence goes on along the minus strand of CM016487.1, from coordinate 5,113,070 downwards.
GATATAAAATAATGATGAAATATGTAGACTACACTTTGTTGATATGCATAGTTTAAATAAGTTGATTTTTCTTTTTTTACTCAAACCAATTGAAACCAATTTCAAACTTTAGGGATGAAACATCTCATTTTTTTTTTAACTTCAATAGCTAAACAAAAACTAAATTGGAACTTCAATAACTAAAAATGTTAACTTTAATAACTCATAAACCAAATATAAACTAAATTGCTAAATTACAAATTTAGTCTCTGAATTATAAGGCTTATGTCGATAATGACTAATAATACTCTAAATTTTTTATTTTGTGTGTAATAAATTTTTAAAATTTAAATTTTGTGTCTAATAGTTATCTAATAAATTTGAACTTCATAAAAACTAATTGATTTATTAGATATAAATTTGATTCTTAAGTATAATATTAAATCTTAAAATTCAAATGCGTAGAGACTAAATCTGTAATTTTCAAACTAAATAAATGGACACAAATTTCATAATTTAAGGACGAAATAGGTAATTTAAATAAATTTAAATTTAACATTTTACCCAAAATTCTATTTGGTCAATAATTTTTAAAAGTTTTGGAGATAAGATTTTTTTTTTCCCCATACATGAAATGGGGAATCGAACCTCTAATCTCAATGTCGATAATACAAGTTTTATATAAGTGGAACTATGCTTGTTTTGACTTTAGAGATTAGATTTAGATATCTCCAAATAAATTATTAGTTAAATTATAAATTTAGTCCCGTCTGATGGAATATAATTTGATAAAATATTTACTCATAATCAAATTTATAATCTGTATTTACCAATTTGGGCGATTTTTGTTTCGCCCTTTTGTTTTGGGTTAAAGGTGGCCTGTAATCTGAAGGCTCGTGTTGCCCACAAGACAATTGTTTCCATTTGCCATTTGTCGAAGATGTGCAAAGAAAGTTATGGCCAAAAGATAAACACTGATTTTCGTCCATTTTAGCTTAGCCTAAGCCACCAATTTTAGCTGCGCATCGGTTCTCCTCTCTCTCGCTCTATCTATCATCCATGGCTTCTCTGTTAGCTAATGGAATTTCACGGTTTCCTCATCAGCCCACTTGGGAAGTACAAAAAGACACAATCCCAAAGCTTCAGAGTCCCAGAATCGCCAACTTGAAGATTTCGAAGTCGAAGCCTTTCAGGGTCCGAGCAGATGTTGGATACGATCCCAAAACTGCCAGCTCCGGTCCGATTTCTCAAGGTAAGCCCTCTCCCTCATCTACCAGTACCGATGAGAAAATTCAGGATATTCTTCGTAACCGCGATTACGATAGGAAATTTGGATTTACTGTGGATATCGATTCGTTTTCGATCCCGAAAGGGCTTTCTAAGAAAACAATTCGATTGATTTCGTCCCTAAAAGAAGAACCCGATTGGATGCTTGAGTTTCGGTTGAATGCTTTTGAGAAATTCCTTAAGATGAAAGAACCCACGTGGTCTGATAATCGATACCCACCAATTGATTTTCAAGATGTATGTTATTATTCTGCCCCTAAGAAGAAACCCACTTTGAATAGCCTTGATGAGGCGGACCCGGAGCTGCTTATGTATTTTGATAGACTAGGGGTTCCATTAAATGAACGCAACCGTCTAGCTAATGTTGCTGTTGATGCTGTTCTAGATAGTGTTTCGATTGCTACTACTCATAGAAAGACGCTAGAAAAAGCAGGTGTGATTTTCTGTTCGATATCAGAGGCAATTAAGGAATATCCTGATTTAGTTAGAAAGTACTTGGGGAGAGTTGTGCCTAGTGAGGACAACTTTTATGCTGCATTGAACTCGGCGGTGTTTAGTGATGGATCATTTTGTTATATACCCAAGGACACAAAGTGCCCGATGCAGATTTCAACTTATTTCCGAATCAATGCTTTGGAAACTGGACAGTTCGAGAGAACTTTGATTGTTGCTGATGACAGGAGTTTTGTAGAGTATTTGGAGGGATGTACAGCGCCTTCCTATGATAGAAATCAGCTTCATGCTGCGGTGGTTGAATTGTATTGTGCAGAAGGTGCAGAGATTAAGTACTCCACAGTTCAGAACTGGTATGCTGGTGATGAAGAAGGAAAAGGAGGGGTATATAATTTTGTAACAAAGCGTGGCCTTTGTGCTGGGGCTCGTTCTAAGATATCGTGGACACAAGTAGAAACAGGTTCGGCAATTACTTGGAAGTATCCCAGTGTTGTTTTGGAGGGAGATGATACTGTTGGTGAGTTCTATTCGGTAGCGCTGACGAATAATTATCAACAGGCAGACACGGGTACAAAGATGATACATAAAGGAAAGAATACAAGGAGTAGAATTATCTCAAAAGGAATTTCTGCTGGAAACTCAAGGAACTGTTATAGGGGGCTTGTTCAGGTTCAATCCAAAGCTGACAATGCTAAAAACTCATCACAATGTGATTCAATGCTTATTGGTGACAATGCTGCTGCCAACACTTATCCATACATCCAGGTAATTCCCTTTGATGTTATGATTTGTTTGCTTTCAATTATCATTAGATAAATAAAAGTTGACGGGTACCCTCAGCAGTTTTATATATTTGATTCCTGGTTTGCACGTGGGATCATGACTATTTAAATCTGGATGGCTGATGGTTTTGTATTGTATATATACCTGATGGCTGATGGTTTTGTATTGTATATTTGATTCCTGGTTTGCACGTGGGATCATGACTATTTAAATCTGGATGGCTGATGGTTTTGTATTGTATATATACCCCTTCTTTTTGGTTTTGTGTTTGAGTGTGGTGGTGGGGTTACTAGACACAGTAGTTGCTAAGGGTTATCAGAGAATTCGGACTAGAAAGTTTGATCACGAATAAAAGATATACATAAGGGTGCCCAAAGACTTGCACATGTAATCGTACTTTCTTTATCCATTTATATGCATGATGTTGCTCGTGCATTATGAATATATATCAAATACAATTGGAAGTTCAAAGAGAAGTAGTGAACTGAGTTTTTGTCCTATTGGCCAAATCTTCAAGATGTTCGTCCTGGAAAACAGCATATTATCTAAACCTTTGACCTCAAGAGTTTCCTACCATACCAACAGTTCAAAGAGTCTCAAATCACCATTGTACTCTTCTTTTAAAACAGCAACATCCCAGAAGCTTCTCTAACATTACGTCACTACACCTATTCTAATTGCGCCTTTGTCCAACAAACAAAAAATGATACCTCAATTTTTTATCGTTCCATAGTTAAAGCCACTGATGAACAAGAAGTAACTAGTGAATGTTTGCGTTTCTGTGAGAAAACAATTTGAAAGTAAAAGTAATAGCAAGGCTTCTCTGAAATTTCTCCAGAAAATGAAAACCTTGTCATGCATTTGCTGCCAGTGCCATCTTTATCTATCAAGCGCTTGTTTTAATTTCATGATTTGAAGGCTTGGCACTGAAAGGGCAGCTTAAACTCGTTTTGAATCCTTGTATGTTTCTGTTTACACGAAATGACTTGGGCATTCTTGACATAGTTTTCTTCATCATTATAAACTTTTAAGTACTTATACATGATATGAGATTGAGGGTATACTTCTATTTTATTTGTTTCTTGAAATAGAAGGTTCTTTTTCCCTGTCAGTTCTAAAGAAATTCTTGTCTACAATCTATCTGTGTTTGGTGTGGGCCTGTGGGAATTCTTTTATTTTTTGGTTTTGGGGGGGGTGGGGGTGGGGGTGGTTATAGCTTCAAACCATAATAGCATCAATACCTCTCGTTGTTGATTTGAAGCTCGCAAATTGCAATAATGGGGAAAAAAACTCTTTAGTAGATGGGAAAATATTTGTTAGTAGATTTCCAAATCGTCTTGAAAAAGATGTGTGTAGCCTAGTACGCCAAGAACTGTCGAGAAAATGAAATTCTTGAGATGAGCAAACCATAAGTTAGAATTTGGTCTAATTTTATTTCTCAAATCCTTTTAGTCGTCAAAATAACTCACAATCTCGTTTCTAACAGGTGAAGAATCCCACAGCTCGCATTGAACACGAAGCCAGTACCTCCAAGATTGGTGAAGATCAGTTGTTTTATTTTCAGCAGAGAGGAATTGACTATGAGAAGGCCATGGCTGCCATGATATCCGGATTCTGTCGTGACGTCTTCAACGAGCTGCCTGATGAGTTTGGTGCTGAGGTGAACCAACTCATGAGCTTGAAGCTTGAAGGATCAGTGGGTTAAGTGGAAAGTAAGAAATATTTAAAGGTTTAATCATCTTGAGAAAGCTTAGATTATTTAACATTACCAGTCCCACAAGCCTTCATCTTCCTGCTTGGACTATATACTTCTGCCTGTAAGGACACAAGCAGAATGTAAATAGTTTTGAATGTTCAATCAACTTGTAGTAGGCAATTTATTAGCTACAGATCGAGGTCTAGCAGACAGACTTGTTGTTCATATATAAAATTTTCACTTATTATTAATCTGATCATCTTTATATGTGACATCAACTCCAAAGAATTGGATTTCTGAGTTTACATAAATCTCTGATCTAACTTAACTAAATGAAAACTCCACTTAAAAACTAAAACTGTTTTCATACATATTTATCAAATGGGTTTTCATGAATCTAGTGTTTTTAAACACAAAACAAACTGAACAGACCAGAACATTATCCATCCAAACAATTCCCAATTCAACAAGAATCTAGATGCCATCTTGTAATCAAATCTTGTCTAACAGGCCTGTAACAAAACAATCTACATGCTTCTTCATTACTGTGGCAAATATTAATCAATAATAATCTAGACATGTACATTGGAAAAACATAATCTTTCTTTACAGATCCAATGTTACTTTGTCTGTGTCATTGCAAACATCAACATACTCAAAAGTCAATGCCTTCGGAAGTAAATATAATACCATTTGGCCCTTAAACATCAAACAGACATCATCTTTCACTAACTTTGCTTGTTTATTTGGAAAAAATAAGAAGCATGCCTGCAGACGACATGCTTGAAGAAGAAAGCAAATACAAAATAAAACAGAGCCCAAGAGCGTGCTCTGTTTTGTCAAAACTCTATACTCATTAGTCTGGAATCTGACGTTGAAAGCTCTAACATTTGGTCAACTTTCATTTTTTTATGTTCCTTATGAGCTTATTCTGAACCATTCATTGTGGAAAAAAATTAATGTATATTAATGGATGAGAATCCTATGCTACTTCTCATTGAACATGGACGCATATACTTTTATTTCCAAGTCAATATCTTTAATATGAATATTGTATCACATTCACATCACTTAGAAGTATGGAAATTTCTATTTAGTAGAAGGCAATAGACAATTTACACCAGCTTAGTTTGAAGTGAACTGAATCAGTCAACGAAACTTTTTGAGTGAAACCAAAAACATAGTTCTGAAGACTTATGTCCAAAGCGAATAATATCATACCATTGTGGAGATATGTGAAAGTTGCATTGTCAAGTGGTATCTGAGTGTTGGAATGTCTTAAATCTGATATCTAGCCCTAAGTTGTATTTGTATTTATGTTATTTGCACTATTTACGATTTTAGCCACAGGGTTTAGAGAAATGTGTTATATAAACTCTCTAACCCTAGAGGCACTTCTGGATCTGGTATTTGAATTTTGTTAGTGAAACACGTAAATCTTTGTACCGATTTTCTATTGCCTGACGTTTTCTATTTAATCAAAGTTGATTTCTTAATATAAAGTATTGTTGTAGCAAGGTATCATATAGAGAAATTTAGAGAGGTTTTACTGACACAATCAAGTCAAAGCATGTTTCCGATTCACTGAAAATAGTTGTTCTCACTTTTATATCTATGATCTTTCTTTATCGAACCATTGTGGACTTATGGTTGCTTTTTCAAGATAAATTATATCATAGCATTGTAAAGATAGATGAAAGACGGATTTCAAAACGACCCGGAATCAAACTAATAATGGAAACCCAATAAATGAAAGCATGAACAAATTTCAATGATTTTCAATAATTCTACTAATCTCTTAGCCATGGGGAAGCTGACTCTTCAAGAAACCTGCAGGCATCGGCCAGGTCTCTGTCTGTTCTACACATGACAAGCTTCACACGTCCGATCTGTTGACTTTAATCTCACCAGCTGGTGACCAATGTGACGAATTAAATATTGCCACATGGATCTACAAAGTAGGTTTATTGTCTGTTCATTCGGACGGCTTGGCTTACTTGCTGACTCTATTGGCAGCTGGTTCATAGTTTTTTTTAAAAAAAATTATTTAGTTTATTATATGTTTAGTTTCAATGCCAAACCATAGGTTATATGAAATAATGCAATAATTTATGTGTTTCCAAAAGTATGATTACTTTGGCTAAAGATAGCAAACATTTAGACCCAGACAGCTCATTAATTATTAAGCTTATTCAATCACATGATTTACACAATTACCCAAATCAAAATTATTTTCTTGTCATATCTGAGTATAGAGATTGATGAAAAATGAACAAAATAAATATTGCAGAGAGTTCAAAATAACAAACTGAAGTTTTCTTCATTAAATAAATGATAATCTTCTTTGGGTATTTGCTTTTATTTGTGTATTTTACTATTTTCATTTTATATATATATATATATATATATATATATAAAATTGAGTCCCATAAATGTGGTTGACATTATCATATTCATTTTCTAATACTTTAAAATATATTAAGAAAGTTGAATCTTAGTAAATATAATAAATTCTTCAACCACCATAGAATTACAAAGAGAAGCCTCTAAAATGCTACCACAATAATTCAGCTACACGCGATCCATTTTAAACTTATCATGCTTATGAAATCGACAAATAAACAAAACAAAAAATGTAAAGAGTTGAGAAATCGCCACAAAATTTTACGTAGTTTGCTAGAGTGTGTTCATTGTGTCCACGAACATAGGAAGAGAACAATTTATTATTAGAGAGAAAATAATATCATACTACATATTCAGATGCACCAATAGAATTAGAAACTTTATATAGCGCACTCCTCTAAAACTTAGAGTCAAAATCATAAATAACGTTGACATAAATACAAACTCAACTTAAATTTTTGAGCCATCATACTTAGTCATTCAAAGTAATCAAGACATTCTAATCACGAGATTCTAAGTCTTATCTTTGAGAAAATTATTAAATAAAAACCTTAAGAAAAGATATATTTATAAAAGAATAAGAGCAGGTTTTTGCTGAGAAAGGAATGACGCACGGACGGTTTGCTCTGTTTTTAACTTTCTCTTTGATTTAACAAATCACAACAATGTACACGCCTTTCTCTCTCATTCGCTTTATGAATATAAAAGGAATGGGCATTGTGAAATGAATCTATGTGCTTGATTGATTCTGACTTCCTACCATTTCTCTCTAGAAATTGCTCTGTTTCTGAAAGGCTCTGCTTTGGCAGAGGAAATATGAGTGTTTTAGTGACAATGAGGAAAAATGGTGGTTATTCAAGGATGGAGAAGGAAGACCCAGATGAGAAAAAGCATAGACAAGCTCAGTTTTTGATTTACAAGATAATGGAGCAGGCAAATAGTAGCAGTAGGAGAAGACCCTCATATCTCAGAATCAGAATAAGGAAGTTTAAGTTAAGGATTGGAAAGAGGTTGAAGAAGATGAAGAAGACAATGTCAATGAGTTTTTCTACAGCAAGAATTGGGATTTGCAAGCAATTTGAACAGCTTAGAACTTGTAAGAGCTTGTTTGGAGGAGCCAAGGTGGAAACTTTGGCCTTTCCTACTTTGGTTACTTGAGTTTAGGATTTTACTTTTTTATATTTGTCTTTTTCTCTTTGTTTTGTGAAGTTACTGTGTTTGAAGAGAGAATTTGCCTGTTGGGATTTTTGTTTCCATGGATGGAGAGTTCCTTAATGCTGCCTCTAATGGAAAAAGGAAATGAAAATGAAAATGAAAATGATGGTGAAAGATTCAGTAAAGCAGTTCTTCTCTTTTATGATTACTGCTGCTTCTGAGAAGGTGTTTGGGAGAAGATTTTTCTGGTTTTTATGATACCCTCTGGTCAAATTATACAAAATAATTAAATAATTTGGAATGAGTTTTAATTATATCTTTAAATTTTGAAATTTTTCATATCAACTCTCGAAATTTTGAAATCGATCCATAAAAATACCCTCAAATTGAAAAAAATTTCTCTTAAAATGAAAGCAAAATTAGACGTAATGACTTTGGTAAAAATTGAAAAATATGCCTAACATCATTTACAACACCTAATTGACAATGTTATGCATAAAGTCAATTTTTAAACGTCAATTGTCACATCAATTTACTAATATAGATGAAAAAATCTCAAGTGTCTTTTTTTACAATTTCAATGTTTCGAAGTCTAAAAAATAATTGAACGAAATTTATAATTTAACCAATGAATATTCATCTTTCCAAAAGTGATATATAAAACATTTTTAATCATGAGTATTTAAACTTATGACCTCAAAAGATAGAGTGCATATTAATTACCCGGCAACATTGTCATCAAATTAAAACTTTAACATTTTCGTAAAGAATTTCTCCTTGGGATAATTATGGTTGATAATGAGGGCAACATTAAGGATATCAAATTTTGAGCCACCATAATGATTAATGACACGATATAGCATAAAGAAAAACAATACCATCTTTGCTTTTTTTTATGGCAATCCAAATATACAAAGAGATCCCAAACGCTGCACCACTCTGCTCAGCTTTCCTACTATATCTTTACAAAACTTTTTTATTACATTGACAAGCAAGAATGAACAAATAGGAATTTGGAAACCATTTTCCCAACTCAAATTTCTCCCACATTCAGAACATCTAAAAAAACTATTCACAAGGATCAAACTTCTGAGGATATAAGACTTTGTCATAAGCTTTCATGAAAATGGCATCCTTGTTTTTGATGACTTGACAACAGTCTTCTCCAAAGAGAGCAATAAAAAAGCTACATTAGCATCATGAGGGCCATTGAGAAAGCAACTAGCAAGACATGTACCACACCATCATTATAAAGGCCTGCAAGGCAATTCAGATTCATGAAACTAAAGCAAAATGTAATTAACGTACAGTATTTCCACACAACACCTGACTTATGTTCAACATAAAGGCACTTTGAATGTGTCAACCAACCTAACAAAAATGTGCATCTTTTGACTTACGCACTATATCTACATAACTCTCACGGATTCACTGAAGACTTTCTCTTATGTTACCTCAGAAGTCAGATGTCAGGTCCTAAGCATGGTATTAAATTCTATATACTAGATATACTTCAAACTTCAATTGGAACACATCCTAATGGGCATTAGTTAGTGTGACTAGTAAAAAACAGTAACACGATTTGTTTGGTAATTGTTGACTTGTTTTTATAAGTTTAAGATGAAAAAAAGATCTGCATTTTTGTAACCTGTATTTTTTGAGTAATTGTGTAAGAGAATGGCTTGAAGCAATTTATATTTGTATAAGTTGTGTTTGGTGGGTGGGATTATGATTGATAGAAGTTATACTTAGTATAACAGTAGGTTTTATAGGCTATTTATATGTAAAACCTGAAGATTTAACCTAGACAAACTGATATACCACAGATAGGCTCAACAAAATAACTATCTTAAAATGGGGTGGAAAATGAAATGATGAAATCAAACTACTTTTTCAAGATGACCATATGTCACAATACTGGAGAGTATTCAGTTATGTAGAGAAATTCAAGGATAGTTCAAGAATATAGGTACCGCTTTGAGAAGATGCTGCTGCAGGAAGTGCAGGAATTTTGATAGCTGCAATCCAAAAAGGTGAACCAATTAGAGATTTAAGACGGCAAAACATTGATATTTTCTTATAAAGGTGGGAAAGCTGGTTAAGGGTATTTGATACCCATACCCATACCCAATACGGGGAGTTAAAAAAACAATTAAAGAGAGAGAGAGAGAGAAGAAGGTGTCTTACTCTTATTGCATGACGATGCTGTCATTTGGGATGTAGAAGACCATGGAGCTGGAATATGGTCATTCAGATCACAAACAAAGCTGATACCTGAAGATGGATCAAATATGGCATCTGAAGGCAGGCTAGGTAGAAGGCATCCAAACTCTGGCAAGAAGGATAATATAAGTTAGAGATTGAATGTGAGGGCCATAAATGAATCACTTGAAATTTCAAAATTGGCTAAAATCTGCATTTGGTATCTACGCATTGACATCAATCTTTTTGGGGTTAAAAAATATAAAAACAACCCAATGGTATGTCTTGTAATAATTTTTAAGCCAACAAAAGCCAATGATGTAATCAAAGGTTAGCTTGAAGGAATATGGAATAAGTAATTTTTTATAGATGATGACTATCCTTTTTTTAGCATATGCCAGGAATGTATGTCTTGAAATAGTACCTTGATTTCCAACTGAGATGCTCAAAGTTGTAGATCCATTATCAAGTTATAACATGGGCAAGAAAGGAAAAAAGTATTAGAATCCATGTGAAATTATTCAAGAAGGAATTCTTTTAATCTGGAAATATAAGAGGACAAAAGCTACAAACCTTGAAGGGAGAAATCCTTGAGGCTTATATGGCATAGGCCATACACGTCCTTGGTAATATTTGACTTTCGTAATTTCATTTCCAATGCTGTAGCACAATCCAAAGCTTGCAGGTTGGTAACAAGGCTCTGCTTTTGCAGATGAGTGACATAGCTTTCCATGGCCAGGCAGCACGCTGTCTTGTTAGAGATCGCATTCCCACAAGCATTGGCAACATATTTCATGTCGGGGAATTCCAGCGGACAAACTGAGAATAGTACACAGAGAAAATCTGTAAAGGTATGTGCATATATGATAATGTGACAGCTAAAGATAATAGCATCAGCAGTGAGTGGTAACAGACCAGAGCGAATATGAAGAGAAACAAACTCTACTTTTGAAAAATTAAAAATGTTGTGGGCGTTGACCAAAAAGGAAAATGGGCATAGGATCAACAACTACATAGAGATGTGATGAATTATAATAGTGAAATCACAAGAATTTCATAAATCTCTGTTTGAAAAAATTAGCTTTCAAGCTCACCTTTATTAACATTGCAATTGGACAGTACTCTAAGAACCTCCTTGGCATTAGCAGGGTGAAGTTTGCTTGCTAGCCATCGGAGGACAATAGTTTTACAATCACGAACCCTAGTTGACTGTTCAGGCAAGACTTGAGATCCAGGCATACCCAAGAAATCTGTAGATATCATAGCTATCTTTGTAGCGGCTTCTGAAATGGCATTCTGACAGATTGCATTGCAGCATTCTTTCACAGGATCAATTTTATTACACGCAGCAAGCAACTTAGAGGTATCAACCGTGGTCTCAAATTCACTAATATCTTTGGCTGGACAAGATCCTTCAGTGAGATTGGCTGGATGAACTGTGCATATGTGTCTGAGACTTTCACTTGCACCCTGCCCCACCAAAATCTGCTCAATATCTGAGAGGCAATATTTGGCAAGCGTCCCATTTAAAGCAAGAACATTAGTATCTTTACTGGATTGACCAATAAGGATAGCAAGAGTAGCTTCCAACTGTGGACAACAGATAACATTGGCCATCTGTTTTGCAAAAGGGGCCCAACAATCTATAGCAGTCATACTCATCAAAGTTTCCGTTGCAGAGAAGTTCAACAAACATTGCCCTGTAAGGAAAATGAGAGATTAAATTGAAAAGAATAATCAAGGGAAATCATTAAAACCCCTCTTTCTAGAAAACAATTGACATCAAGTATATAATAGATTAAAACTGATTATAAAAAATGATAAACCTGATAACTTTGGAATGGTGGTATTTGTGAAGGGTACCAATGGAGAAGGGGCAAGGAGAGGAATGAATGGCTTTGGATTCCCACTTGGAGCAATCACAGGATACATATCATCCATTGGTTTCTCATTTGACAGATGCCGTGTTGGATAAGTTGATGGGATGCAGCTAGTTTCATGTAAATCTACAACGAAAAGGAAAAAAAAAAACCTAGTAAGATATTATACCGTGTTAAACATACAAGTATAAGCCTTTTTAGTTTATTGTACAATGATGTTCTACGGTTCAAATTGGCATAAATATTATAATTCAGAGACGAACAGAATCGTTTTTAGAGGATTTAGCAAAAAATTTCATTGATGGGTTTTATTGCCATATGATGAGATACCAAACATGGATAATATATTGGCAATGACACAAGAAAGTGGAGGAGCTAATTCAATAATTTCAAGCAATACCTTGGAGAACTCATCTCCAAGAAAATCATGGGAGAGGAGTGGTTGTAGAACCTAGTTTGGTGGTAAGGGTACAGGCAAATCCAAACATGCTATTAACAGCTTCATGCTGCTTTCATTTTCCATTTTAATAGATAACACAATATCACTCTGTCTAAAAATAATTACATGTGAAAAGAATACAAAATCACTCTTTTAAGAAGTTACTCCGGCGAAACAGCTAGCTGGTCAGCACAACTATTTGAATACTACCAATATGTTTATACACATATCTTTCAATAACTTCGCTCTCTCTATATTTTTCATTCACAGTTACTGTTCCATTTGTAAACCTTGTGACATTCAATTAAATCGAGCACAAATTTCTCAGTAGTCAAACACTTACACTAGGAGTAACATTATCTCAATGATACAAAATACATGCTTTGGGTTTGGGTTTGGATTTCCTTTCTTGCTAAAATTTTGTTCCCCACTCATTTTTCTGTTGCATTAACTTTTGTATTCTACAAGAATAACAAAGCTAAGATTACCGGGTCAGGATAGATAATCCAGACCCTGGCTCCGAAATTTTCTTTTAAGCCAACATGTTAACATAAATTCCAGAGTACAGAGTTAAATTACTACGCCAGATTTTCCATATATGCTCGAGTTATGAATTTAGAAGATAACCCAATAAGATCTTGCTTGTATCATCAGCTCCTTCAAAAGAATATGCATACTACCCATTAGCACAACAATGACAGCTGAATCACTAATCATTTAATCTAGCCGTTAATTAAATGAGAGATGGAAAAAAAAAAGTTAATAATAACAGTGCTAAATATGGTACCAAAAGCTGTTTCTTTCCATAAGGAAAGCTCATCTATCCTATCCAATAAATAAATAAATAACAAAGAAATAAGCAAATCAAGAATGTCGAGAAAGAAGTGCAGAGATGAAGCACGTTATCCACCACATAACAGAAGCTAGTAATAATGGTTAAATTTTCGAAGTACATTCTTATTATTTTCTCAAACCCAAGAAACATTGTACGAAATAAAGGCAACATTCTCCAAGCAGAACAAAATTTCCTAAACCTCAGCACTAGAATAACAACAAGCTCGAGAAAAGGCAACAGATCGAGCAAAAAGAGGTGAACCCCACATAGAAAAACGTTCCAAAAAAAAAAGTTGGGAAGACTCACAAAGGAGCAGTAACACCTGGAGAAGAAAGGCATCGAAACCAAGCTTAAGAAACAATCTGTCTTCCATTTTAAAATGTTTATATGTTCAGTCTCCACTTTCCAGTTTCTGGGACTTCGAAAGAAGAAGGTAGAAAGGAGGAGGAAGGGAAATTGGAAGTGGGAATGAAGAGAATAGGAGGGAAAGAGAGGGAAAAGGGGTTAAGAAGCATTAAAATTGGGATTGGAGGAGTGGTAGTGGTTGAGTGAGTGAAGGAATTGAGAAGGTGGGGAGATAGAGAGATGGAATAAGAGAGAGAAAAGAGTGGAGAGTAGAGAAGCCATGAATGAGCTTGAAAGTGTGTGGGGACGAAAGCAGCTCAAGTAATAGCTGTCTGGATGGACCCACAGACGGACAGATCTGCAAGACGAAGAGAAGAAAAAAAAAAGTTTTGAGATGGAAGAAGAAGAAGAAGAACGAAATTGCATTAATGGCAGCAGCTGCTTTTTCCCAACCCCCCTTTCCCACAAAACTTTATTTTTTATTTTATTTTATTTTATTTTTCTTTTTGATTTTTTACCTCGCACGCGTGATAAGTGTGAGGAGTAACTCCACTGGGCACTCTTGGTCTCTCACGCGTGGCAACTTCCAAGCGTGCGAGTTTTCGGTTCATAAAATGACCCGACTAACCCGGGAAATGTCCGAAATCCTTCCGACCCGGCTGGTTTTTCAGGCATTTTGATTTAATTAGCTCACCACCTATATTCTTGAATCTTCCATATATTGGAAAAAATATATATTTTCTAGATTTTGAGTCTGATTTTCATTTAATTGATCAGGTATAACAATATTATACTTTTAAGATAAAATTATAATATTTTAAAAACTAAAATTTATAGACTAAATTGAAACAAAAAATTGTAACATTTTAAAAATTAGAGATTAAATTGAAATCAAACTCAAAACTTTAAGGCTAAAATTGTAATATGGGACTAAATAAAAACTATACCCAAAACTTAGCAACAAAAAATGTACTTTCTTCATTTGTTTATCTTCATTCATTTTTTTAATCTTGGTAAATTAAGCTTATTAATAGATATTTATTATTTCCAATAGGTTCATTTACTTAATTTTAAGTTTTTTATTAATTGAATAAAAATAAATAAATATTTGAATTTAACGTGTGAATTTGAGAATTTGAACCTATCACTTTTGGTCGAATATATCATCTTTTAACTAATTCATGTTTAGATTATAATAAAACTTTCTTTTAAAAAAAAAAAAGAAATTTTTAAAAATAGAAAAATAAAAGAAACTATTTACACAAAATAGCAAAAACAATTTATAGTTGTGATAAACGTTGATACGAGTCTATCAGGATCTATGAGTGATCGAAATGATAGAAGTCTATCAATGTCTATCGGTGTTTTTTTTACTATTTTTTTTAAATAGTTTGACATTTTTTTATATGTGAAAAAAAAAAATTAAATTCATTCATTTGACATGATTGGATAATTAGAAAAGAAAAAAAAAAGGGTTATTGAAAAGACAGAGACATTTCCCATCTCCGTCTAGATAATTTAGCTAATACGTGACCCATTTAGTAGCCCCTGAAAATCATTGAGAAGAAATTATTTTAAATAGGAAATTATAAGTTTTCTTTATTTATTTTTGTAGTACGGCAATAATGTGATGTTGTTTGGAATATTTAAATTATATATGTAGGAGTTACTGCAGCTTTATATAATTACGGAAGGAGAATTGAATGATTTTTGGTGCATTTAAAATCAAGCAGAGTTTTGTGAAAATTTTAATGCACATTTATTTTAACATTGATAAGTATGAATGAATGGCTATTATTCACCGAAATGAAAATGGTCTCTATTATATATATAGTAGGTTTGTAGTTGACAGGTATTAAATTTTTTTACATAGGCGTGCAATACCCTTAATTATTTTTGGCAATGACGAATGTTTTGACTCGTAAATTAGAGTGTACAATTATATCAGAAAAATGTTAAATTATAAAAAAAAAATATATTCTTCAATTTTGTACTTTGTGACCAAAAAAAGAAAAAAGATTCTGGAATTTTTAAAATTTTTAAAAATATTTTTGAACTTCCAAAAAGTGTGCAAAAATTATTTTTACCGTTGTTTTTTTTTTTTTTTGTTCATATGTTAATAGTAAAAGTATTTTTTAAACTTTGCTTAAATTTATTTTTACTTTTGATACTTTTAAAAGTTCACGAGCATTTTTAGATAAAAACACTAATGACTTTCATCTAAAACTAATTATAAGCATATTTTTTACCAATTATTGAAAATTTATGAATAATTTTTAAACTCTTGAAAATTTAAGGGTATTTCTGACACAAAATACAAAATTTATGGATATTTTATAAATTTTACCCTTAAAAAAAAAAAGAGGAAATTTGGTTTTTCTTCCCTTCTAGTTTAGCTTGGTTATATTCTATACCCAACTCATGAAACTTTTTTAGGTAACTTCTTTTTTATATGTATCATCGGAAAAGTCTAAAATTATTATAAAAGTGGGTATCTATTTTTCTTTTTGAGTTCAACAACAAAGGAGAAGGAAGACTCGAACTTCTAACTTTTTGGTTCAGGACATGTACTTTAACTAGTTGAATTATGCATAAATTAATATTTGAAATGTGAAAAACATTCTTTCATAGCTCAATTAGTTCAGAATTTTACAACTTTCATCGTTAAAAGTATGCTGAAGATTCAAAACTTCGCCCATGAATACTTATTATAAAATTTGGTGCTATCATGGGCTTTTCTAATCTTTTTGTAGCACACGAGTTGTCTAACCACAGTTTGTCACATATCAAACTCTTATTTTTCTTTTTTCTTTAATATTCTTATAGTTTTTTTTTGTATCATCTCTATTTAAATAATAATAATACTAATTTCCCAATTTACAAAACAGCTTATAATACACTCAAATTTTATATTATATATAAAACTTATATCGCCACAACAATTAAAAAAAACGAATCTCTCGTTTTTTATAATCTCTATTAAAAATGAAAAATACAACTCCTATAATGAAAAAGGATGAATGAAATGGATATAGTTTTGTTCTACTTAGACCTAAGACTATGTTTACTAGGAAGTAAACATAGTCAATCAATCGTAATATTAAAAGTGAGGTCCATTTAAACATGTTCTCAAAAAACTAGTTGACAATATTATGTGAATTATGAATAATAATAATAATAAAAAAAAAAAAAAAAAAAAACCATTATGATTGCAGTAATCTTGATTACGAGGCAGGAAATTTGGCCTAAATCTAAAACAATAGCAAGTTCGCGAAACAAAGGATGATTATTCTTTTCTTTTTAGAAAAGAAAATTACAAGGGATGATTATTCTAAACCTTACATAATTGAGTCAAAGGGCTGTTCTTAATTATTTGTTCTATTTTAAATTATATCAATGAAAGTGTTAAAGTATACTCTACTAGATGGAAAGTGTATGAAGGAAGCCAATGCTTGAAAATAATGGTAGAGACCCTAAAATTAAGGGTGGAAACTCTAATTTAAAAATCTATGTCAGCTTAAACATAGTGTAAAAATAGTAAAATTTATAAAATCAATAAAGTCTGGTAAAAGAATAATAAATATAGTAGTACACAACAAAGTTCAAAATATTTATGTCGATGAAAATATCGACCTCCCAATTTTATAGAAATATCGATATCGATGAAAATTTCGAGAAACTTTATAGAAATTGTTAATATTAATTAATGAAATTTTGATTGTAGCTTAATTAGACTATAATTGACTATTTTTAATCATCATTTATATAAACTAAGAAAACATTTAGATGTAGATTATAAATATATGTGTAAATATCGATGCAAGAGAAGAAATTTAAAAAATAAATGAAAAATAATTACAAAATCATATGAATATCATTGATTACAAAATTAAAGGGTATGAAATGTTTGCCTACAAAATAATTATAAATTATTTGTTATAAAATATACATGTCTAATACCAAAAAAATGACCTTGGATCCATTCAATTTTGAGGTGAAATGATGTGAAAATTCAATGGAAAATGTTTGAATAAAGTTAAAAGTAAATATATGTTATTTTTCTCAATTTTGGTTTCTTGAAAATGAAAGCTTTGGATGGTAAAAAATAAAACTTACATCAATTCGATTTTAAGGTGGAAGGATGTGAAAATTCAATGAAAAAGGTTTGAATGGAGTTAAAAGTAAATATATGTTATTTTTCTCAATTTTGGTTTATTGGAAATGAAAACTTTGGATGGTAAAAAACAAAACTTACATCAATTCTATTTTAAGGTGAAATCATGTGAAAATTAAATGAAAAATGTTTGAATGAAGTTAAAAATAAATATATGCATGATTGAAAATGTTTGAATGAAAAATGTGAAATTGGGGGTAAATCGAAATTTCCCCCTTGTTGAAAATCTCGAAGTTATAAGATTTTGACCGAAATTTTACATTATTGTACACATACATTTGGTAAAAATTAATCTTAAGGTAGCAAATTTTGAAAGTTTATATTTCTCATAAAATAAACAAATCAATTATTATTATTATTTTAACTGAGAGAATCGAACCTTCGAACCTCTAATTTTAAGGTTGATAGCATAGTTTTATGCTACTAAGCTAGGCTCATCTTGACTGTTAATTAAATTTAGTTAAAGATTTATAATTTAGTTGTTGTCATGGTGCTTAATTTTCTTGATTCAATAGTTCAATTAAACTCTTCTTATTTCTCTTTTGACGATGGCTGATCAAGAAAGTAAAAACTAAAGTAAAAGCCTAAAAAATGAGCTATATAAATAGAGAAAAGCGAGAAATTGAGCTACAACTAGAGCAATAAAAGGAAAAAAAAAAATATGAAAAAGACTCGATTATGCTAAAAATACTAGTAAAGTTTTTTTTATTTCATATTTTAAAAAAATTAGAGTAAATATCAATTTATACCCATAAACTTTGAAGTATTACTTTAAAGTCTCAACTTTTATAAATGTGTTAATTTAAATCTCAAACTAATAATTAAATCAATTAAAATTTGAACTTAAACTTTAGACTTTGATGGGTGTATTATGGAGAGTTTACATTCATACATTTATGAAAAAAATTCAAGATTTAATTTGATACATCTATAAAAGTTTAATTTAAAAGTTTAAGATTTAAATTAATACAATTATTAGATATAACTACCAAAATTAAAAGGGCATAAATGGATATTTGCCAAAAAAAAAAAAAAAAAAAAAATTAAGGTGATTGATACAAAAATCTTTTAATCAACGCCATCAAGTAAAGATGATTTTAAGCTTATTCGAGAATCGAGGCAAACTTTCCCCACAATTGAATGCATACCGTTCATAATTAATAACAGCTCCTGGAAATCAAGCGTAAATTTCAATAAATCTGAAACCAAATGTGAATTCATCTTTAATCTTTCTTCACATGCTTCTCAAGCTTGCAATAAATGCAATATATGCCCTAAAATTTACAAAAGAGGGGAAAACAAACAAAGAATGAACTAATTTTCATGTACAAAGAAACAAATCTCAATAACGGATCAAATTTGTGCAATCTAATGACCAAATTTCCTTTTCTTTTCTTCTTTTTACAGATCAGTAATCCTCTGGAATGCTTTGAAGGGAAGGCCTCCATGATCGATGATGCTCAACTTCAAATTCATCTTCACCGTTCACCAACCGACCAATAACTTGTTCTAGACTCAATCCTTGCATCTCCAGCTTCTTCACCAGAACCTCAAGCTCTCTCTTCGTCATCTTGATTTTCACTTGCGGCGGCGCACACGACGCTGCTTCCTTCTCTCCAAGTAGTCTATATTTCTCTGGATCGCCGCCGGAGGTTGTGGCGTTTCCGCCGCAGCCACGGCCACGGCCGTGCTTGGAACTGAAGGAGCCCCAATCGTCACCGGCGAAGACCATTGTAGAGGATTGGCTTCTGCAACAGTTGCCCATGACTGTGATTCTTTCTTGTGTTCTCTTTTTCTTCCTTTTTTTTTTAGGGTTACGAAATGATTTCGATTTCAGGATTTGGAAATTGGGGGAAATTTTTTGTTTAAATAGAGAGAGGGAAGGGAAAGAGGAAGGAAGAGGTGGAAAGAGACCGCGTCGGAGAAAGTGCCACGGTGGACGCGACGAAGTCTTACGTGGCGCAGGTAGAAAATTGGTTGGCCAATAAAATATTTTTAAAAATATACCTAAAACCTTTATAAGAACTTGTCTTAAGGAAGGTCATCTATCTATGTCATCGTTTAGACGAAATTATAAGATTCAAACCTTATAAGATTATTGAATCCAATCGCCGTATTAATATTAAGTCAAAATAATAATAATAATAATAATAAAAATAAAAATACCATTTTAGCTTATGTATTTTGAAATTGATTTAATCCTTCGAAGTTAAATTTTTTTATCTAAATTAATTAAATTATTATAATAATTTTCATGCAAAACAACACAACATGTGAATATGTTTTTAAAATTTGTAGTGAAAATAATAATAAAAAATAAAAAATAATGAAAAATCCATAATAAACTAATATTAGGGATTAAAAGTATATGAATTAAAAAAATGTAGAAACTAAAATGAAACAAATTCTAAAACATAGGAACCAAAATGATATTTTAACTAAATTTTAAATTAATATTTGTAAAAAAGATTTAGCTTGAATTCTCATAGTACATTATAAAGTTATAAAGTCGAGATTGTATCTATGATCTAAAGTGTATAAATATATAGACTTTTAAAACTTACCATACCAATTAAATTAGAGGTTTAGATTATTATGAAGTTTATGTCTAATATGATTTAGAATTTAATAAAAGTCTTTTAAACTTTCGATTTTATTTACTTATATTTTAAAACTGCTAAATAAATTTGTGATATTTTAACTTTATATTTAATAGGTTCCTGTCATATTGAATATTTAAGAAAAAATAGTGTCTAATGGAGTTTTAAAATTCAATTCTATATTTGTTGACTTAATAAACACTTCTAATTGGTTTTTATATAATGGTATCTTAAAATTTCAATGGTCAAAGACTTATGAAAAACAAAATTAAAAATTTCGGTGACAAATTAGACTCTAAATTAATAATTTATGAACATAGTAGACATAAAATTAAAAAAAAAAAAAATTGGAGACCTAACAAATACCACCCTCAAAGTTTAGTGACTAACTTTTTATTCAACCTTAATTCTTTTAGATCATAGATTTGCAAACAAATTATATGTTAAATATGTTGTAAAAGATGAATACATAGTCCTAAATATATTTTAATATGCAAGATAAAAAAAGAAATTATCTATTATGATAGTAAGTATTATTCTCATTAATTGATTGTCACGTCAGCATTTTATCATAAAGAATTGAATATGAAAATGAAAAAAAAAAAATACATATGCAAGATTACTAGAAACTTTATCTAAATCAATTGACATCCTATTGGGACTTATTCTACAAATTTATTGTTTTAGTGAAACTATTTCGATATCTAATTCCCATCGAGAAACTATATCCTTCCCTATATTTCTTGAACCAAAAAATTATATAAAGTCAAGGTTATATCTAGATTATATAATATACAACAGTTTATTTCTTTTAAACTACAAGTTTTTAAACAAAAGTATGAATTTTGTATATTATAGTAAATAATGACATAATTAGAATATAAAAAATTACGAAATAAATAAATATCAATGGACCTAACAAAGGAAAGAAACAGAAAAATAATAATCAAAACTTTTAATATATATATTAAACTTCTAAAAAGAATTATGTATACTTGAAAATTTAAGTAATGGATTTGACTCCATCTGTAATTCAAATTCTCATATTTTTCATTTGAGTTGTATTTTTGTAAAAAAAAATAAAAATAGAATCGCTGAATTTATTTCTCATAAATAAATTATATAAATTCATATTTATTAAACTTTTGTTTATTTTGTTTATTTTGTTTATTTTTGAGAAAGATATTTATTTAAGTTATTAAACTAAGATGGTTAAGGGATGAGCACAAAAAGGAGGCTATTTCAGAAGAATAAGGAGGCTGAATCAAATGTTTCTCACATGTTATATCTTCTATACTTATCTAATTAATTGACTTTTAAGACTTATTCTACAAAATTCTTATTAATACAACTATTATAATAGATAACATCTTAAATTAAAGTTGCATAAATAAATTAATTAATTAAATCATATATTAGATTCTATTCTTCCCTACTCCATTTTTCTTCCATAGAAGGATTCAACTTTATTTCAACTTCTACATGTAGTACTCTACATAAAAGATACCATATACATTGAAAAACTTTGTTCTTTGACCATTTTCTATGTTTTTAATTCTTAAAATTTATAATTATTTTAAATTCAGTTTATTTATTATTTTGAGTCTGCATATTTATATTGGTTAACTTAAAATGGGAAAGTCTTCATGTTACAATAAAACTCTTATGACGTATAAAATAGATGGTAAATTGCAAAAATCATTCTTGAAGTATGGTGGTAATTATAATTACATCCTTAAACTTTCAACTCTAAAAAATTAGGCCCCTAAACTTCTACAAGGTGTTAAATTGAACCCTTAAGCTTAAAATAATTGTAGAAATTAGACTCACAAATGATAAAAATTGAACATTCAAACTTATACAATTGTTATAATTTATACAATTATGTAAGTCTGAAGGTCCAATATGACCAAATTTGAACACTTATATAAGTTTGAATAATCATTATTTTAAAATTAAAAATTTAAAGATATAATTGCAACTACCATCGTATTTTAGGGGTAGTTTTTGCAATTTGCCCTAAAACAAATGCACCACATGTATATTAATAGATATCAAACTTGTTATCGGGTAGATTTGGACTCAAGAAGGTTTAAGCTAATTTATTACTATTTGAGTTCAAATGGTCTTTGGGATAGGTGAGTCACGAGGTAAGCCCATGAAAAGTCAACCTCGCCCTCGACTAGGAATGAAAAAAGATCGTCATGACAGCAGAAGAAGTAAGTCAATTCTTATCCCTAAAACTTACTATCAAAAGCCTCTCATCAATTAGGGATCGGATAATTTTGAAGATTAATACAAAAAAAAAAAAAAAATCATATAAAATATTTTAAAATAAGAGGGGAAAAAAAGAACAAAGCGGAAAAGTTAAGTAAACAAAGGAGAAGGTAAGTGTGAAAAGGGTAGAAAGAAAGCATCTTTTGAAAATTGGGGTGTGAAAAAGGAAAGGGTGAGGGGTATATTTGACTTTGACTAACTACTGCCTCTAAGAGTGGGCTCCGATCTAACAAGCTTCCTTTACATTTCGGATTGATATCAATTATCAACACTACCTAATTTGACATGTGGCAGCATCCCTGATTTTTCTGTTTTTAATTTTTATTTACGAACATTGTCTACTTGATTTTCTTTTTCCAGGCTGGCGGCCTTAAAAAATACATCATTATTATTCCTTTTACTTTACATGGACATGCATTTATTCACTCATTAATTAATAACATGACGTAATTGATTAAAATTCTCGTGATCCATATTAAAACTAGCCAAATTTTAATTATTGATTTTTTTTAATCCGCTCCTTGAATTAGTAGCTCTGGATTTTTAGGATCAAGTCATTATTTGCTTAAAAAAAAAAATTATTACTTAGTTGAATTAAAAAAAAATATATTTATGTATTTAACTTTCTCTTCTTGTTGGAGGATATCTTTAGATTTTAAATATATTTTAATTTTTGGTTTATTTTAGTTTTACATTCAAAATATTCATATGGTTTCTATAATATCAATTTTTATTTATTTTACTCCACATACGGTCAAAATAATAATTTTGATTTACGTACTTTTAAAAATAATTATTTCGAACCATATTTGTTATACTTTAAATTTAGTGAATGAAGTGTCTTACTAAATTTTTTTTATAGAAAGAGATGAGATAAAAATAAAAATGAAATGAGTAAGATTATCAATTATTAGAAATATGTATATGAACCAAAATAGAAATTTGAAAGCATATAGATAAAACTGAACAAAAGTTTAAGATTAAAATGAACTAGTTTTGAAAATATAACGACCAAAATCAACTAAATTTCAAAGTACAAAGACTAAAATCATGTTTAAATCAACTACTTATCATATCTCAAAGATTAATGGTTTGATGCTCTCTTGATTGTTGAACAAAAAGCTATTTGGAATTCTATTAGAAAACTTTTGTTACGGGTGATTCTAGACCACAAGGCATAATCGACATATAACAATAGTTGAAGCGACAAAGTCAAGAAAATAATAAAGATTCAGACCATAAATAACACCTAAGACCCAAAATGGGCCTAGGAAAAAAGGTTTGCTTGGGCTCCCCAGTCTCTGCCAAGCCTAGCAAAATGCTTAATGGGGATGCATGTCTGGCTTAATCGTCCTAAAACTAAAATGGACCTAGAGAGATGCTTGTCCTCGTCATTGGCCAATGAGGCATACCCCAATCCAAGTAGATAAAATGGTTATCTTAATGTAGCTCCAAAATTCTACGGGGAATGACCTAGGTTATCTATTCCTATAAATACATCATTATAACTTCAAAGGAAGTAAGTCAATTCTCACTCTTAAATCCTAAAGTTTTCATATTCCTTCACTCTCTAACTTAAGCATCGAAGTACTGTGAGTAGAATGTGGCAAGCAGTACACCAGTACACAAGTTTCTCTTTATCTTGCAAGTCATATTATTCTTCTATCTAAACAAATTTATTATTGATGTCACATGATTTTTTCTTTTGGCATCAACAACTTCACGTAATTGTATTGCTGGATAACTTTTTACTTTTGGATATATATATATATATATATATATATATATTCATGTTATAATAATAGTATTGAATGTTTCAAATATTCCCTCATATGCTTTATTATCACACTGATATTAATAGCTAGTTTAAATATCTTTTAGTCCTTATATTGTCAAAATATTTATTTTTGTCTTTGTATTTTCAATTTTAGTTTATTTTGGTCCCTACACTTTTAAGAAGTGATTATTTTGTCTTAAATCGCCGATTGGCCCAAAAGCTTAAATTAATAGATGAAGGCAAATATTATATCATCTAACATTTTGGTACTTTAAAAATGAGTGTGAATGAAACAAATAAACAAAATATTCACTTGTTAGATGATAGTGGACATAAAAATTTATGGACTAAGGTTGAAAATATAAAGACCAAATTAAATATTTTAAAACTACATAAGCTTAAATAATTTAAAACTGAATTTTCCATTGGAGTTGGAAATGGCTACATTTGAATTGGAATCACAAGGCCCAACCCAATCTATTTGATTGTTGTTCCAATTGGGCCCAGAAAAACAAACTGGGCTGGCAAGGCTCAGTGTCAATTCCTCCAAAAAGAAGGATCACATTTCAGACGATGGCCCAGCAGAGTCCATCCATAACCATTTTTGTAGTTTCTCTAAATTTAAAAAAGAATCCACGATTATAGCTTAGCGGATAAAGCACACATCATCTAAAAGTTGATTCGAACACAAAAAAATGTCTTATATTATCTTTGATCCAAAATAGTTTTTAACCATCTACAACTTTATTATAAAACCTATAAAATTAATTTTTTTTGGTGCGGGAAACTCACACGTGGGCCTCTTGCACTCCTTCAGCCCACTCCTACGGTCTGAACATGTCATTGGAACTGACATGTGTGAGAGTACTTGCATCGGTGTAGGGCCGAGTTGAACACACTCTGCTGCCTTAAGTTAGATGGAGTATGCAGCTCGACAAAGCATAGAAAAAAAACTTAAAAGTTTCTCCTTTCGAGTTACTTACTTGTATCCCCATTGGGGTTGCCAGTATGGAGCCATTTGTAAGGCCCTTCCTCTAACTCCTGTGTGAGGTTACGTGTAACGCTAACAGTGTTAGGGTGATTATGGCCCTTGAGGTTGCATAGTGCCAATTCCGAGCTTAGCTCAATTATTTCTCTTTTGGTAGAGTTTTTCGAGCTCGACTGGTTGAATTAGGACTCGAGGGCCTAACTTTTTTCCTTCTGGGACGTGCTATCTCCTATGCGACCCTTATTTCTCTTGGACTTTGATTCACATGTAGACTTTGAGCCTTGCCTGAAACAACCTTCAACTAATTGAATAGAAAATTTATGAGTAGTTGATTCAAGTGATAGATTCAGGATGTGTTTAGATTACATTTTCGAGTGTTTAATTTAAAAAATAAGTCATTTTTGGAAGAAATTTGAGTGTTTGACAATCACTCAAAATAGCTTTTCAAGTGTATTTTAATTAAAAGTGTTTAAATAAAAGTGAGTTTTTTATAAAATAATAAAAAAAAAAATACATTTTTCTAACGTGAATCCAAACAGGCTCTTAATTTTTGATGAATTAAAATTTGAAAAAGGAATATTGAATAATTTAGGGAAAAAATGTTGAACACTGCTTTTTGAAAATGGGAGTGGCAATAATGGATGAGAATAATAATGGTATATTTGAAGGGGTCAAAAGAAAACATTCGGTCATCAAGAAAAGTTTCTTTCACTTCTTTCAACTAACCCCACAAGATCACATGACCATTTCTCTTCTTTATACTCTTTACTCTCTCTTCTTAATGTTAGTTTAGCGTGGCTGAAATTTTAGTGTAATTATTCATTTTAAAATATATAGTAAAATGAAGAGGGTAGATTTATTTGAATAATTTCTTCCTTCTAACTAAAATAGAATGTGGACAACAAAAATCTTAAATATTTTAAAATCTTGAACCCTTCAATATTCTCTAAAAAAGTTAATCAAACAAATTCAGGGGAAGTATTTTTTTTAAAAAAAATCATTTTTATTTAAATTCTTTTGATAAAGACGGTTTAAAATACACTTCAAAAGATATTTTGAATGATTGCCAAACACTCTAATTTTTTTTTTTTTTAAATGGCTTAGTTTTTAAATTAAATACTTGAAAATGCATTCCAAAGGCACCCTCAATATTAGTTTAAATGGTTTAGAGTACAATACTTCAATCAAAAGATTAGGTGTCTGAATCTCTTGTCTTTATATATTATTGAACTGAAAAAAAAATCTTTTAATTAGTGATACATATCATAATTATCAATTGAATTATGTTGAAATGGGCGAGGGAGAGAGAGAACATAGACATTTCCTTTTATTTTAAACTCCTTCTTAATCTAAATATTTTGTATAAAAGTCTAATTTAACCCTTGTAAAATTTTTTAAAGTTGTTTTCTTTATAATATATTAGTTTTAAATAAGAAAAGAAAAAATCATATTAAATGATAGCATAACAAGTTGTGTTGTGCTCAAGCTTTATTGAGCATCAAATCAAACAAGTGGCACAACTACAACATGTTTTAGCCAATTATAAACATTACAATTGAAAGATTAATGATTATGCATAGTTGTACAATTAGGTTCAATAATGATTGTTTAAATTCTAAAATGAGACAACTTCTTATAATTAGTCTTTTAATCAAATAAAAGTAATGGCCGACATCAATCTAAAGAACTGTCCTTTTGTTCATAAACCCATTAAACATATATACTTGAGCTACATTCAATCTGATGTCTCTTAGAAATTTTTGTCATAAATTACATAACCTATGAAAAAGATTTTGCAAATCTTATATATATATATATATCATTGTTTTTAAATATGGTACTATAACATATCCATCATCAATTTATTATTTGTACCATAAGTTCTTAAATGAAAATGGGTAGATTTGACACCAGAATGTTGAAGATTGAGTGATATTTTGAAAAGAACAATATTGTTAAAACAAATAATTGCTTAAATAAATATTAAAAAAAAATTCAACATAAAGTTCATATCCACCGATCAAATGTGGATTAAAATAACATCTTTATATCTTCTTAAGCATGTCTCTAAGTGATTAAGTCCTATATTTTTAACTAAAAGATGAGGTTCGAATTTATAAATTATTTTTTTGTGTATAATTGTACCACGTAGATTAAAGTTAAAATAAGTGTCTGGTTCTAAATAGAAATTAATATAGACGATTAATTATGTAATACAAGTGAGACCTCCATTTGTATTAAAGCTTGAACTAGTACTAAAATATTGTATATTGAAATAATATGACTTACTTTTTCTATTAAAAAAAAAAAAATGCAATGAACATATAGTTTAAAACAAAAAAACTTAAACATAAAGATGACTCACAAATATGCAACAATATGAAAAGTGAAAACAAAGGGAAAAAAATAGATGGAGTGTAATAAATATTAGTCAAGGCATCCCATAATGTGATTAAAGATTTAGATAAGTCGGAGTAAGACTATTTGAGAGTAATTTAACTAGTGTTGATATCAAAACTCGCATAGGAAAAAGTATATCTAACGTTTAAGTGACATCATCAACAAATTCGTAATTTAAAGAAGACGTGACCTGAAAATGAGGAGAATCTAAACACTGGCGTGGTACTTGTCACGATGCCTTTGATGTATACGTTAGTGAGAGACTTTTGGTTTTGTAGAAAGAGTTTTATGGATGAGAATAAACTTATTTCTTTTCAAGCCATAATGATGTACTTATAGTACAATATTAACCTATGGCATTTAGATCAGGGTTTTCGAGTTATATTAGATTAATTCTCGAGCCAAATGAGTTAGGGCATCTATTTAGCATGCCCCATTTTTATCAAATGGGGAGGGTTGGCCTCAATCGATCGATCAGGGCCCAAACTCCCCTCTTCTCTCGCGTAACTGAACTCTAGGGTGTGGTTTTCTGACTGGAGTTTCTTTATTTTCTTGATCATATAGTTCGTGAACTTCGTAAAGTCAATTATGCTCTCTGATCTAAATTTATCTATAACAATTAATCCTAAATCAAACAAGTGGAAGATTCGATGCTTCCTTTCCATTTTGTTGAACTCAAAAAAACAAAATGGAAGCAATTATTGGGGTTTTGTTGATGAGATATATTTGGGGCCTGTTGGTCACGTGCATTGAGTCAACTCACTGAGCAAAGTAGTGAGTGAAAAATTAAAAAAAAAAAAAATAATAATAATAATAAAGAACTTGACTGTTGCAATTCACGTTTGGGGATTTAATAAGGTGATGGAGAAAGAGACCTAACTCAAAGTTTGAAGCTTTGAATGGCCACATCTTTTCAATCCCAAAAGTTAAAAAGACTCTGCATGCATGTCCTGCAGGGGCCTTTACGGTAATTTCCTTTTTCTTTTTCTTTTTCTTTTTCTTTTCCCTTTCACTAAAAATAACACTTGTATGGATATATGTGGTGTGGATAATTTTTATTTTTATTATTATTATTATTATTTGTTTTTGTTTTATTTTTATTTATTTTCGATGGCATGTTGTGATGGATTCTACGGGAATAAGAAAAAATAGTGACGTGACTAAATAATACAAATGACAAAATTGACAATAGAATAGAAAGATGTCGTAAAGTGGTAGTAAATATAAATTTTGTTAGACGTAATAAAAGAAATGAGTTTTCAATTTATGAAAAGAAAAGTATTTTTATGGATATCCATCAAAGTTCGAATGCTATTTTGAATGTGAAATCTACTCATAATTTATTAAAGAAAAAGTGTTTTTGTTGACGTCAAAATTAAGATAGAAAAAAGAGTATGATATTGATGTGATAATAATGGTAAATTTGTTTAGAGAGAGAATAACACATGTGATAGTAAAAAATAAATAGAAAAATCTACACATAAATTTGATATTTGTCACGTACTTTGATACTTAAGTAAACCAGAGAGTGAAAAGGTATGAAATCGTTAGGATTTGAATGTGAAACTTGACCCTAGGGTAGCCAAATTAGGGTTTTGGAATAAGATTACACCCTAAATGTCGAGTCACATGGATCAAGACATACATTGGGCATTCTCCGTTTACCAAAAGGGGAGCCACGACCTCGGTGGCCCAAATTATTCTCTCCTCCAGACTCCAAGCTCACTTATGTCTTGGAGTATGGTTAATTTTAACTTGCGTCTCTCTTTTTTTTATTGAATAATTTTAAACTTTATCAAATGTCGATTATACCCTTGTTAATAATAGTTCTCATAAGCACATACTTATGCAAAAATAAAATCTTGATTTGCTAAATTAAATTTTTTTTTTGTTTTTGTTCTTTGTTTTTAGTTCATTAGTTCGAAGCCGACAAGTTAATGTGAAATTTCTTATTTTTCCTAATTTTCTCAAACAATTTGAAAGGATAAAACATGGGATTTGGTGAGATTTATGTGTAGATTTGGAATATAATGTTTATATTACGGGAAAAAGTTGACAGAATATTCATGAAGTCTTGCAATGCTAAAAGTAATAAAAGAAAAAAAAAAGTTGAAATATAAAACAAAAGTTCTTTATATACATAAAGTAACAAAAAAAATATGCATAAATTTCCAAAGCTTTGTTAAATTCAGACAAACAATTGAAAACGTCAAGTGGTTGAAAACTACATCAAAACAAAGGCTTTGGAATATCTTTCAAAACAAGTGGCTGTGCTTCACAACCTCCTATTAAATTATAATATATAAAAAGACTTATTTATTAATAAATGAATCTATTTTTTATTTAATATCATCCATAATAATATAATTAATATACCTATCTACGTCAACATTTTTGTAGTACAGTGACAGGTTGAATTATCTAAAAACCATAATCGTCAAAGATTATTATTATTATTATTTTTGAAAAAAATGCAATGGTGGTCTTGAGTTTTAAAACCAATTGATTTATTAGATATAAATTTGAATTTTATATCTAATCAACCTTAAATTTTTAATTTTGCATCGATAAATATATGAGTTTTAAAAATTTTAAAAGTTTTGAATTATAATTTTGAAATTAAAGTTTAAGAATTAAATACACGCAAATTTAACCGTTTAAAATTAATTTTTCAAAAAATTATCATGGAGCCAATGGGTCATAGGTTCAATTCATGGTGACCACCTACTTAAGATTTAATAACATATAAACCGGCCCGGACATTCACGGATATAAAAAAAAAATTGATTTTTCAAAACTAATTCTAAAATTCTGTTCAAATAAATAATTAATTATTTTTTAAAAAAATCAAAGTTACGTTTGACAAATTATGTATCTCTCTTGCCTATATAATTGCTATTTTAAGATAACTAAGATTCTTTTTTGGGAAAGAAAAACTATATAAGATTCAATTCCAATTTTTGGTTTTTTTTTTAAAAAATCTTTTCACTTTATGTATATCATGCTTTTTTTTATTACCATTAATTAGAAAGTTTAAATATTATTTTTGTCATACACTTTGTCATTTTGTTTTTTTATACTCTCAAAATTTTGTTCATGTGCATTTAAAAAAAGTTATTTTATTCTTTATACTTTTGAAAAGCATGATATTGGTCTTTCTTATTTTCACTTCAATCTCATTTCTTTTAATCACTAAATTTCTTAAAGTTTTAGCAATAAAATTGCCTTAAATAACTTTCACTATAAGTAAAATTTGTATTAAAGTTGTGTCAATAACGATCAAAATTGTCACTTTTTAAAAATATGTGAATGTGTAAATCAAAATAGACATTTCAAAAGTATTATATAGACAAAAATAAATTAAAATGAACCATTAATTATAGTATATCTTAACTATTAATAATTATTAAATGACGAAACTCAAAAAAGAACTTTTCTAACAACTATTAATTAACCACAACTCTAACCCAAATAAGAAACTATTTATCTTTACAATTTCAAACATGATTAGTCCTAATAATTTTTCTAATTTTCAAATGAACACGTTAAACTTAAATACCGACCCAAAATTCAAAATTTTAAATTTATATGATTTATGAAACATTAACGTCGTTGAAACAAAATCTTACATGATGTAACTCTCAATTGACAAATCCACATAGACCATAGGCTTTAGGCTTTTGTTCTGAACCAACATTAATTTACAGGAGAAAAAGAGAGGTACTGTTGATGGAGACAGATTTACTGCCAAATAATTGGGCATTCTCAATTACAACAAGAATAAATAAATAATAAATAATAAATAAATAAACAACATAAAAGACAGCAAAAATCAATCTAGGAAAAACCCACACAAAAAAAGTCAGCCTTTTTCAATGAAAAAAGGGGAAATTGCACTGCATGTTATTCTGGAAATGATGCCGTCTAGGA
This sequence comes from Lagenaria siceraria, assembly GCA_002890555.2. Classification (NCBI taxonomy): domain Eukaryota; kingdom Viridiplantae; phylum Streptophyta; class Magnoliopsida; order Cucurbitales; family Cucurbitaceae; genus Lagenaria; species Lagenaria siceraria. Next base: position 5,081,467 of record CM016487.1, on the reverse strand, counting down.
TTTGCTGTAAGCTCTCTTTCATTGTGGTACTATCAGTTTCTTGGACAGTAGCTAATTAAATTTCTGTTCCTTTTTACAAACAATTATTATTCCATCTAATTACCATTTTGTTAATATTTAAAGGTATTTGATGATCCAACCATATCGAAGAGGATATAAATGTAAAATTTATTGAATGAGACATGTTCATGTGATTTTAGTTTGGTAGATTAGAGGATCGAGATAAGCTACAAAATAGATATCTAGCTCACATCGGTGTGGTGCTTTATTCAACACGTTATAATATTCAAGTCAACATTAAAATCTTAAATGATGTTGAACTGACCACAATTGGATTATGTATATCTTTGTTTGAAGAGTGGGCTCTCATCCTTAATTATTTTAGTATCGTATAGTATACTTTTCAAGCTTCGTACATGAACCAATTGTGGTGGAAGAAGAGGTGATCTTTAGGTCTCTGTTCTGACCAATGTGCTTGCTCAAGATCTCTTGTCCCTTCTTTCAAGTAATCGGCTCGATGACACGACACTCGAGACAAATTTTTTAGGATGTGCGGGTTTTATAGGTCTTACATAAGCTTGGATCCAGTATCACATCAAGTCAAATCAATTTATAATAAAGTCTATTGTAAATTAAATTTACATGTTTCTAATAATATCACGAGATGTCTATTTAATTATTTTTACAATTTTGTCTATTTACAATTTTGTCTCAAAATGATTCGAACTTAATAGCAGTAATTTAGAGATGAAAAAGAAAAAAAGAAAATCAAAGGGAAAGGGTTGTGAGTGTGTGGTAAGTGGGTTTGATATTATTATATGATGAGACAAGTGTGATATGATCTTTCTCTCTCTTGTTTTGGGTTTTTAGAAAAATACAATAATGGGAATGGTGGGAGACCACCCCTTTTAATTTACTCACTAAATTATTCCACTTCTTTTGTTCAATATCAGACATATTATAGCTGATGACGTTCCAACATTATTGGATAGTCAGACAACACACAAACACATTCCTTTCCTCTCACATACTAACATCTAATGTAATTAACTTCTAAAACAAATACAATTTCATCTCTTCTAATTGTGTTAAGACACCGTGTTAAATTATGAAGTCATGAGTTAATATATTGAAGTTAGAAAATTTGTGTTTGAGGGTGCAAAGTTGAAAGATGGAGTTTATCGATAAATGTACAAAATAGAGAAAGACAGAAAGATAGAGTTACTCGATAAATGTGTAAGCTTCAATGGTGTTTCCCAAAGCAATGTTCAAGTTCAAAGGAGAACATAAGCTTGCACAGAAGTTCACACATCCCAAAAAATAAATTTAAATCTAAGCCAAGCTTATCGTTGGCATTCTGCAAACTTAAGGTTCACATTTATTATGATACTACCAATATTAAACATACGTCCAAGTGAAAGTTAGAGGAAAGACCTTTATAAATGGCCCCACATATTCAACAACTTCAAAGGATAAATAATTTTCTCTATGCTTAGTTGAGCTAAATACCTCCTGTACTAATTTAGTCATCAAAGTGTATTTGACTCGGCACCACACCGAAATGAGTACTTTTACCTAGATCAGCTCTAAAACATCTTTGGATCAAAGGAATGGGTCGAAGGAGTGTCAAGGCCCCTGTGGAAATTTTTCGCGCGAACAATTAATTAATGCAACGAGATTAAATATGTGTAGTAGTAAATTTAGTAATTTTCAAAAGTATTTTATAAAACAAAAAAAAGTAAATTAGATGGAGATTAAATAGAAAGTTTAGAGTAGATTTAAGAGGGGCATAGGATGCTTTTGGATTACATGTAGGAAAGGAATGGTGAGAAAATAGAAGAGAGTGTAGAAGGAGGGGCCCATAGTCAATGGGGCAGCGAGCGGGTCGGGGCTGATTGATTGCACCAAATGGGTCCTACTAAAGGTCCGGTCACTGCAAACTCCAACTGCCACTGCACCTCACTCTCCTTTCTCTCTCTATGACCTCATCACTAACCAGCCCACATAAGACAAACTCACTTTTGTCCCATTTTTCATTTTAAGGTTGTTTTTTTAAAAAAAAAAAAAAAAAATTCTAATTTATCTTTCATATATATATTTTTTAAAATCACAAACGAAATTTCAACTTAAAATGTTAATATCACTTTAGTTATATTAACATTTAGTTTCTGAATTTTGTTAGAGTATAAACAAAATTTCACATTAGTTAGAGAAGAAAGTGAGATCATGAACATATAAATTGGATAATTATCTTTATTAGTATGAATCTTTTTAGTATTTTCAAAAGCAAAGTTATGAAAGTTATGTCCAAAGTGGACAATATCATACCATCGTGAAGACAGACATATGTTTAATTGTCTTTGTCAATTGGTATCAGAGTCGTGGTCTAACACTAGCACATATCAAGGTAGGGGAAACGACAAGGCTACCCACACAGCTAGGGTTAGACTTACGTAGACATATGTTTCATTATCTTTGTCAATTGTCTATCTGCAAGTGTGATCTCATGATCTGTGCTTGTACTCTATTTGGATGGGACTTGAGATCAACTGAAGGTGCCTTGAAATTTAGAGCAAACTCTCATGGTTAGGAGTATGGACGTTGGATTTATTCAAGTGGAGGCTCAAAGTGGTACTTTGTTCAAGGAAATAATTGTTAGAGAGTACAAACAACGTCTCGCATTGATTAGGGAAGGAAGTGATTATAGTTACATTAGCGTAGATAATTATCTCCATTCGTACGAGACCTTTTGAGTAGTTCCAAAAGTAAAGTCAATATCATACAATTGTGAAGATATGGTAAATTTATTTATATCATACCATTGATGCTTATAAAAGTTGTGGATTAAACGATTTCAAATTAGATGAAATTGAATTTTAATATTAAAAAAAGAGTGGGACTTAGGAGCCATGTGATTTGACATGTTGGGATAATGAACGGTGATGAAGGTGGAGCCAAGTTTGTAAAGGGGGAGGAGAGGCTTTGGTAGGACCCATTACCCTCCACCATTGTTGGCGGTTGAATCTGAGCCGTTGAATGTGGTGAGATGATGGTGATTGGAGATGGAGAAGTATGGTTTTGGTGAAAACATGATCACTTCCTCAACAGTGGGGGAGAGTGAAGGGCCATATACTGAAAACGACATACCCTTTATTTTCTCCACCCAATTATTTGCTTACGTCCATTTTCTTTTTCTTTTTTCTTTTTTTTTTTTAAAAATAACAAAATATTATATTTATTATTAACCCCCCTTTCCATCAATGACTTTTTTCACATCTTCCCCCGCTTTAAGTTTTAACCGGTCCTCCTTCTGCCACGTGTCCCCTCTATTTCTCTCTCCCAGCTGACTGGACCCTCTCACCACGTGGAGTGCGGGTCCCTTTCTATTGACAAGTTTCTAATGCCACTATATTTGTTTCTAGTATAATTTTATCTTCATAAATATTATTGTACTAGTATTGGACGATCCTATTTCATTTTCAAAAGGAAGGTGACATGACAATAAATAATAGGAGTAACATTTATACTAATATACTATGGTAGTATTATAAATTGTTTTAGTACTTTGTATCCCACTTCACGTGTCGAGGATGTAAGAATTTGACGTGGAAAGACAAAGGAAGAGTCGAGAGAGAGAGAGAGAGTTGGTAGTATTATGGTAGTAGGAAGAATTTTATGTAAAAAAATAAAAGTTATCTACCACACACAATAGATTTTGTTATGCACGATGTTACATCATACCACAAAACATTGAAATTAAATGCGAAAGACTAAACGATAGAGAACATTGAGTTTGGTAATATAGTTTGGTGAAATACCGCATACGTCTAGGGCACAGTGTGCCCAGAAAAGATAAATTCACTAATAGAATGTCAAGCGATTACGACGTTATACTTATTTGTAATGACACAGCAAATACAGTGACACCCGGACAACTTAACAACTTAATTAATTATCACTGAAGCTCCACCTAAGTGTGAGACTCCCTCTCAATGATCTTAGGCTCTCCCTAAGAGTATGCATGCATATTAGTGAATGATCACTCAGGTTCTCCCTAAGTGTGAGACTTTCTCTCTCCAAGACTTTTATCTTTGCACTTCAAATGAAGACCACTCCACTTGATTAGCTTAGGCTCCCCCTAAACTTGAGAATCACCCTTCTCAAGTTGATAATCAATAAATCAATATGATTATGCGTAAGTCTTGAGATTTGCAGCAACATGACCTTCATCTATGTAAGGTTGACACACTTGTAAAAATACTCACAAGACAACGACGCTCGTAATTATTAGGCCAAACCTAGAAGACCAACAATGATTCCTTAAATATGCACAGCGAAAAACTAAGAGAGCAACCCTAGTTACCATTCTGTCACGTTCAAGAAAGGCAAGAAATCTGCCAGAGACGACAGATAGGATTTTTTAAATAAGAAAAAAATATTTCGCAGAAACAACACTTTCATAAACAACCATTAGATTGAGAGAGCAGATGCTGTGACACTGACATCCTGAATAACAACCACGAATTTTAAACAAATATTGTCAGCACACGTAGTCTCTAACATCATGTACTACCCACAAATTGATTGTTTCTAACAAAAAGAAGTATTTCATTGGAGTTATTTTAATTAGACTGATTATTATACAATTGTTATTAAGAGTTTTGTTGACTCTTTCTTTATTTCTATTATTAATGTTTATATGTGTATTTAGAAGAGTAAGTAAATACTAAATAATAAGAATGTTAAAAGTACCGTTTTCACCGATTTTGCTCGATTTGAATTTTGAAGTAACAATTTTTAGAAACATGGTAGACCTTAAATCATTCATTTGAAATTAGCGATGTTGATCAAGAATCAACCACTTTATAATTCTTGAAACTCAAGAGTCTTTGGGATAAATATACTATCTCTTATATACTAAAGCACTTGTGGACATTACAAATGTTGTTGCAATCAATTGAAGAATTTATGCTATCTCATTTGATGACAAATGAAAAGGCATCACAATTGGTTGATATTTTTTTTCTTCAATTAATTAGTTTGCGTATTATTACTTATGTCTAATTAATTGTAATTGTGTCACTTTTTCATACTATCTCAAATTATTGTCGTTTGTCATAAAAGAAACATTTAAAAATATTATAGAATTAATACAATAAAATAATATAATACTTAATAACAAGTCAAATATTAAATGAGAGTAATATATATATATATATAAAATAATTTCTTTTAATTTTTTTGTATTGAAAAGAAAGAGTGAGCGTGTGGTGTGCGAATAATTAAATTATCTACTATTTATTTATATATATAAATGTTTGACTAACTGAGTCTTGAAATTTCCCAACATGGTTGATCAAATTTGAGCAAGTTAAATCGTACGGTTCCCAGGCCGTTTCCGTTTGCTTCCTTTTGGGTTTCTTTTTGCCATCCACGTGGTCCCCCACGGGGGCTTTTATGTGAAGCTGACCTCACCCGATCACAACCCACAAACTTTAACCATCCCGTTTCTAGAAATAGAAAGTTCTATCTTCAAGCCCTCGTTTAAACTACACGCGCTTCTAAACGAGCGTCCAACTTGACAATATATCTATAACTTTCCACTTAACTGCACTCGCTCAAAATATTTTAGTGCTTTTTTACTCCATCCAATTTTTAGCTTAAAATATAATTTTAGTTTTTTATATTCAATTTGCTTCCTCCTATAAAATTATTTGTTCATTTTTTTTATTTATTAACATTTTTACTATCAAATTTAGAAAAATTACTTTAAATAAAAAAATATCAAACTATTTAGAAATATATAAATTTTTTATTGTCTATCAACGATAGACAAGTGACAAAACTATATTTCTAGATATTTTGACTCATTGTTCTATATTTGAAAACAACCCTATTATATTTCCTTGCAAAAATTATTATTATTGTCATTATTTAAACAATTTTGGTAGAAGTTAAATTTGAGAGAAAATAAATTTAAGATTTATTAAAAATACATGAATTGAAATTAGGCATGAAATGTACAGGGACTAAAAACTAAAAAAAAAACTTCAAAGTATAGGACCAAAATGATATTTCAACTCTTTTTCATCTACCTTTATGTTCGACTACGATTTGACACATGTAAAAAATAAATTCTTTAATATTATTTTGTTTATCGTGCTATAATGATCGGAGAGAATTATAAAAAGATGTATACAATTTAAGATACATCTAAGTATTGCTCTTTATAATTTTTTATTGTTTTATTTTTTAAAAAAATCAATTTACATCTCTAAATTTTTTAGTTTATCAATTAAAATTAAAAACTATATTAATTTAAATTTTTAAATTTTAAGCTCATATAAATAAATCAATTTAAAGTGAATCAATATAAATAGATAAAAAAGAAATGGAAAAAGTTAATACCTACGCTATAGGGAAAAAAATCTTAATACACTATAGAAATTATTTATTTAGAGTTTAAATTATACATAAAATGAATTTTCCCACTCTTTTTACCGTTTAAGTGAGTTGGTTGGCATCTTCTGTTACTCTCACCTATGCATTTGCTTAAGGCTAAAATGAAACCGAAATGAATCCCAAATTCACATGAAATTCAAGTCTCTCCGTGATTTATTAAAACGCTATAAATGTAATGCTCCAATCCCCAAACCAAAACCCACCTTCCTGTGGGCTTTTTTTTCGTTGTTATCAGTGTTTCCATTTTTTTTTTTAATTTTAATTTTATAATTGTATATAATAGTTTTTCAAATTCAATTTTACCTGGTACTGGAAAGAAAGAGAGACTACGGTAACTGTTTAAGGTCGCCGGAGAATCGTCGGAATTTTGGCCGGCGGATGGCGAAAGGACGAAAGTTGGGAATTAACAGGAACGAGCGGTTCCTTGGGAGCTATAGCAATGGACACGCTCAAGGCTCCTATAATGGAGATGACTCATCGGAGCTCCGTGAAGAAGATGTATGGTCAATAATTGACAACAAAAACTCGGCCGACGGAGAAGATGAAAATTACGGGAACATTACAGTCAGAACTCGCCGGAGATCGACGCCGCGAGATGAACGAAACGTCGGTGGAGTGTCAATTGATTTTCAAGATTCTGGAAGGACGGCAACGGCAGTGGCAACATCGCAGAGGAATAATCCACGTGGACGCCACGTGTCGGCATCGGCTCCGATGAACGTGCCGGATTGGAGCAAGATTCTAAGGGCGGAATCAGTGGAATCGCTGCCGGAGATCGACGACGGAGGGTATTACAACAACGATGAGGCGGAGATGGTACCGCCGCATGAGTATTTAGCAAGGGAATACGCGAGGAGCCGGAACGCAGCGGCGGCGACGTCGGTTTTCGAGGGCGTCGGCCGGACTCTAAAAGGGCGAGATATGAGGAGGGTTCGTGACGCGGTTTGGAGTCAGACCGGGTTCGATGGTTAATTCAATTTTTAGTTAAATTAATAAATATGGGATTTTTATATTTTTCCCTATTTTGGGGTTTGGGCAGTGATTCGGCTGAGTTGACTCAGTGAAACCGAGTTGACGGTAACGAATGAGCTCAAACATAATTCTCCAGTCAAATTCTTGGATTGCAAATTGTGTGGCCTGGTAGTTTGTGTGCGTTGATGAACAGCTTTTGTTTGTTAATGATGACATCATTATCATATAAAATTATTGATGAGTCCAAAAAACTAAATTGAATTATTTATGTCAAATGAAGACATAACGAGATTATCATATACTATTTTATCTCGAAGATAAATAATTATACAAAAGAATTTGATTTGTATATAATAATTTATCAATTGAATCTTAAAGCTATTTAAAAGATTATATCAATTGAATCTAATTTTTTTATCAAATCACTTAGATGTTATAGATTCTGTCAATCCCAGGTTTTTTAAATTATAAAATCCAATAAATCATTAGAATTTAAAGATAAATATGTATTGAGGTTGACAGAATTTTGTATTAGAAATAAAACTATATATTGTAATATCTGGATAGAAAATTCCTTTTAATTGAGGGCGATAGACGGTGGCACGAGGGAAGCATGTCCCACTTTTGCTTTAAATTACCAAACTAGGCTTTTGTTTGATGGGGTTTTCTTTGTTTTCATCGTGATCGAGACCCATGGGCTTATTTTTCTCACCTTTTGGCCCGACATAAGGCCTATATAATAATGGCTATTTCTAGGTTGAAAAATGTTTTACTTAATAAATATAAATTTGAATATAACTTGTAATAATTCAAATAACATTTGAAAAAACTCAATTAACTGGACTTCAAAGAGTTTTATTTTTAGTTCAGCTTCGAATTTTATAATTTTGGATTACAACATTAATTAAATTTAACATATACCCGTGAACATCATACAAAGGCAACATTGCACAAATTCAATCCCTTAACTTCTGCCCATTAAATTACACAAAACGCAGTAAACATACAAAGCCAAATGAATTTCGAATGAAAGAAAAACAATAATAATAGATTCACGTGCTGTTGTGGAAGATTGCCACATGAAACTTGAATAATCTACCAAAAGAACCTTTGAAAGACTTTGGAAGAAATCCCAGCAACCCGTTTGACCGGTAAGCAAATTTTATCTCAAATGGAATTATCCATTTAAAGCTTGACTGGGAGTGATGATAAGAGCGTTCCTTGTACCTAAGGGAAAACTAAACAAACAAAAATTTGAAACGGTTGTTAATTCGATAACATTGAACATACAAAATCAGAGAAATGAAGATTGAAACAAGAAAAAAAAATGTAGTTCTCCGACGTCCAAATGGATCATGTTAAATGAAACTCTGGATAGCGAGGAGAACGTTACTCTAGGCCTCACAATAGGATCCTTCTTCATTGAATGTAAAGCTAGATACAACAAAATCAATGTTCAGAAAGTAAGGCCCAACATTTTCAGCAACAACTAAAATTCCTAACTCAGTAAATTAATTAAGACTAGTGAATTTTGAAATAAATCGGAGCACAATGAAGCAACTCAGTCCCTTAGATGTTCGTTATAGACTGCGATCATATTCGCAAATCATAACAGGTCTGATAGACTCATCACCGTTAAAACAGGACTCCGAATCATAATTTATCGAAAGAAAACATCAAAAGTGAGAGATGCTTAAAAAACGAATCAAGTACGAATGAAGAATTGGAAAATCATGTAGTTACTCCCGTGATCTCAAATAGTAAACAACTGCAAGAGAAAGTATGAAAACGGGATGCAACACGCTTAATATCGCTTCAAGGGAACGAGTCGAAGGGGAACTGATATAATCCACAATCGCCAGATGATGAAGCCTAAACTATCAGTAACGATAAAGAAAATGAAGATGATGTATTTCAGAAAATTTCAGTAAACCCTAAGCAGATTCAATGTGGCAAAATTTCTGAGCCTTCCATTGACAAGAAGAGAAGGTAAGCTACTAAACCCTAGCCGAGGGGAAGAAGATGATTTTGAATTTGTCGATGAGGCCATCGGGTTTTAAACAGGTAGCGTGGCGGCGGAGTCGCAACAATTAGGTTATTTTGAGTTGCCCTAATTTGAGAGAGCGAAAAATCTGCGTCGATTGGGCCCTTGGGCCAATAGTGGGCCGGCCCAATAAGTTGGTAACATGGATGGAAGCTGCGTGAATAAGTTCGAAGGCCTACATGTCGTCATACTACGGGGTTGTTTGGCCCACGTTGGTTTACATTCGGTGTTGCAGCCATCAATAAATGAGAGTGAAGGAAGAAGAAGAAGAAGAAAATTATTTTTTTTAAAAAAAAAAAAATAGTCAAAAGGTTTTTTATTTGAAAAATATTTTCCAACTAAAGTTATAGGGTTGCATAGCCTTTTTATTAGTAATTAATATAAAACCGGCGATGTTGACTAAGATGCTACTAAAATGAATCCTCATGAGTTATAATTTTGAATGCCAAAATGTTACTAAATTCAAATCTCATCAACTAAATAGGTAAGTTTCTCTATTGATTCTATATAGAAGCTTACAACAGTTGTGTAGTGCTAAGTTGAAAACATCCATTCGACTCTTTTGCTAAGGATTTTGTTTTCGAGATTCTATCTGTTTTTTTAGTACAATCGAGATAAATGAATTCGAATCACAGACATCGTGGTTATTAATACACTCGTATGTTAATTGAGCTATGCTCGATTTGTGACTCTATTTTACATTTTTTTTTAAATATCATTTTGATTCTTAAGCTTTGAGCCTACTTTTCATTTTGTTCTTAGGTTTCAAATTGTTATATGTTTACCACTAAGTTTTGAGATTAGTTTCTATTTAGTCCATAGGTTTCAAAATGTTATATTTTTACCTTGAGTTTTAAGTTTAGTTTCATTTAATCTCAATGTTTCAAAATTTTACACGGTTAACCCGGTGAGTTTCCACTAATGCCTCACTTTAATTTTTGATATTGGCTTTTGGTTAATATGATGTGAAATTCTTTTAATCAAGGACGAAAAGTGAGTCAGAAAAACTAAGGTTAAAAGTGTAAGTCATGATACCTAGGGACTAAATAGAAAAAAAAAAACAATTAAGACTAAAAATGTGACATTTTGAAACCTTTAAGGACAAAATGAAAAATAAACTTAAAACTTATGAGTAAAAATGTAACATTTCAAAATTATCTAAGAACCAAGTGAAAACTAGATCCAAAACTGAGAGACCAAAAAGATATATATATACACATGTATATGAATTCTCTAATAGGTTTTGGTGTTTGTGTCCAGAAGTCTGTGGATTAAAAGAAGGGTAATTGTAATGAATAGTAATCTTAGGAATAATAACCAAGTGTATAAAAACATTTAAAAAATTGCAAATGTAGCAAAGTCTATCACTGATAGACTTTGCTATATTTGCAATTTTTAAAAAATGTTACTATATATGCTAATACTTTGAATCTAATTGTTATATTTACAACTATCCCTTAAAAAAAAATTCTTAGTTCCATTCATAAGGGTTATCTTATTACATAGATAATTGAAATTAACTTCATTACAATCTTATAAGAATAGTAGTCTTATAAGTTAGTCTTCATGCACGTATATATAAATTAATATTTAAGAAAATTTTCAATCAATACCCCTAAATTTTAGGTTGTAATAATTTTATCAATTTAAACTTCAAACTTTCATACATGTTTCAATTAAGACCATTCTTGAGACTTACTCGAAAAATATTAGTTTAATAAAATAAACTATTAGAATGCATGGACAAATTTGGAAGAAAATCTTAATTGAGAGTCTAAATCAATTTGCTTATAAAAGTTTAAGGATTTAATTGATAACATTTTAAGTTTTACACTATGTTTATCCAACAAAACGTAATTGAGGGCATAAATTGATACAGTTACGAAATTTCAAGATTTAAATTAATACAACTCCTTCAAGTTTTGGGGTGTAAGTTGATATTTCCCTAAAACTTATATATAATATAAAACTCTTATTGTCATGAAAATTAACAGATCAAATGAATTAATTTAGGATTGCAAAAGACAAAACTAATATAAATTTCATTTTAAAGAGAATAGATTAAATTTTTCATTAAAAAATATCATAAAAATTTATGCAAAATACATTAGAGGTTATACAGTTCACAAAACAACCACTAAAAATCAAGGAAAAAAAAATCAGATTACCCAAACACAGGCTTCAAAAACCCAAACTTCCAAATCTTGCATCCCAAACACTGACATTTGTAATTCCTAGACTTCAAAACTCTATCAAATAAGTGCCCGACTTTTAATTCCAAATCTGTACCCTAATCATCTCCTTAGGCCCTAAGTTTCTTAGCACATGCTTTTCTCTAAGTCACATCTCCCAAGTAAGTTATGAACTAGGATACTCTGGGGGCAATCTTGTCATTTCATCCTTTATGGCCTTAAAGTATGAGATTAGAGAAAATTTGGAATAGGAATCCAAGGTTAAGCTTAGTATTCCCCTGACACAAAAGGGAAGAGCAATTAAGGGACAAACATTTAAATTTAGCATTTGCACGTGAGCTTGTTTTCTATCCATACTACTTTTATTTTTTTTTTTTAATTATTTGCACGTGTGCACACATTTTTCTATTATTATCTTATCTCTGTTTTTGGAGTATAAAAAAAAAAAGAAAAAAAAAAGACCTATTTCTTCTGACATCTCAATATATACTTATAACTTATAAAATTAAAAAAAAAAAAAAAAAAAGGCATTTTCACTTTGTCTGCAAACAGTAATTATATGCCATTCCAGATGTATTAATTATGCATAGTTTTGGAGTACTGTCTTCAGCTCAAAATAATCATAATAATAAATAAATAAAAGTAACATTCTCATTTTATAGTTTATGATTGGTTGAATTCTAGTATTTATACTTTAATAAATCTTAAATTTAATTTATTAAAATTAACTTTTTTCTTTTTAAAATTTTTTACGAAAAAATGTCAAACTATTTACAGAAAATAACAAAAAAAAAAAAAAAACACCGATAAGCTTCTATTAGCATCTATCAGTGATAGACTTTGATAGACTTCTATCGGCGTCTATCACAACTATATAAAAATTTTGCTATTTTGTGTAAATAATTTCTCTTATTTTTCTATTTTTAAAAATTTCTCTTCTTTTCTTTTGAAATTGATTAAATAAGTAATAATTTTCATACCAGACGATATAATATGGGCCATATATTTTTAAAAAAGTATAGTGAAAATGTTAATAGATAATAATAATAATAAAAAATTAGTTATAGGAACTAAATTTCAAAGTTAAATAAACTTGAAAATGATAAAGATGAAAATTGTATTTATTTTTTAAGTAAAAAAGTGTTTTCTTTTTAGTTTTTACCTTAATGTAAATACTTTGTAGCGTGAGAGGGAGAGTGGATTAATTTGAAGATTAAGAAACCAAGAGGAGTGCACGAATTTCACTAAGTTAGAAACTAGAGCTGTCTCACTCTCCTTTCTCGTAGGCCTCGAATAAGAATCCTCTTTGCAAAATTACAGCTGTTTTACAATATTTTATTAATTTAACCAGCAACTCTGAGTCCGTTTGGATTGATTTGAGAAAAAAATATCTTAGGGTGGTTAGGTCACTTGGCACAACACAATTAATGATGTTTGTAACAAGCTTATTTTTAAAACAAAAAATCCAATATTATTATACGATATTGAAGTTGTTAAATGTACACTTAGTTTACAATAATATATGAAATTCGAGAGTGTTTGGAGCATTAAATTAGTTATTATAGTTTGTGATTAATATAGTATGCGTTTAGGATGTAAAGTAATTTAGTCCGAATTATAATAGTCTTTTGTTTGGGTATACATTTTAGTTAGAGTAAGAAATAGTAAACACCGTAACAAATACAGGAAGAGTGAATTAGTAGAAAATAATAAACACCATAACAAATAATAATAATGTAGTTAATTGTAGGTATAATAGTTAAAAACACAAACTATTATAATTGGAGCATTAATAATAGCTCACTCCACTCACTTGAAGTCGACCGTCAAATATCCCAGTCAATGTCAACCATACTAATAGACATACGATAACTTTTCTATGGAAAGTAGCATAGTTTTGTTCTCTTTTTTCTTCTTAATTCAAACGCGCAAGGTGGTGATTCGAATTTTTGATCTATCGATAAAAGAAATATAGGAATATATGTCTAACCCAGCTAACACTCTATTTTATTATTATTTCTTTTTCAATTTGAAGGCAGAGAGGGAATTTTTGACATTTTGATTTGATACAAAATTTGTGATGAGAGAACGGAATAAATAATAATGCCACTGCACATGGTGTTGCATGCCATTTCCTTCTTCTTCTTCTTCTTCTTCTTCTTCTTCTCTTCGTTTTGCTTCATTAGCAACTCACCACTACGACTCTTTTTTCTCTTTTTGCCTTCTTTCGGATGATCTGGGATATTGGGATTCATCTTTATTCAATTCATTACGAATCCCATTTTGTTACTGTCTGAACTTGAATTCATCTGCTGACCCTTTTCACCATTTCCATTTCGATTGTTTTTCGAGTTTCCCTATCTGTTGATGCGATTTTGAAATGGGTTTATTTGATTCAGCGTTTTAGTTCACTTTTTTCATCTGGGTATTTGATTACTGTAATAAAGAACAGGCATTTGACGAATTTTGGGATTGGGATTTGGCAAATGAGTTGATGATTTGTTCTTAAGCTGTAGGTTTTTGGAATAGCTAGTCTTTTTTTTTTATTATTATTATTTTTTGGTCGATGGTGGAGATTCAAGCTTGTGCTGCTGGTTTGGTTAATCCGTGTGGGTTATGTTCTACAATAGACAATGAATCCAAAGGGGAGAATGTTAATGTTATTGCACAAATGGCTGATGAGTTAAAAAGAGAGAGACAGAGAAATGCAGAGCTAATGGAGAGAATATCACTTCTGGAAGCTAAATTGTTAGAGGAAAGAGTTAAGGATGCCCAACTTGCTGATGAACTAGTATGATTTCTCAGTTCTAATTTGGTTGTTCTTTTTTCTTTTTCTTTTTTTTTTCCCACTTATTTCAATTGTATCTTTTTATTTTGTTTCATGTTCTCAATGCCCATTTTCACCTTCCATTTCAGGGAAGTTTTTCCAAGCCAGTAGGAAGAAGTTTCAAGAGGCTTAAAAGAAGCAAAGAAGAAATAGGTAGCAATCAACAAAATGTTAAGAAAAATGAAACGATAATGAAGGATGGAACTCAGTTTTTGTCCCCAAAAGATGCAAATCTAGAGGATCAATTGGTTAGTTGGATGAGTATGGATGAGACACAGTTTGTGCATTGTGAAAAGTTGAAGGAATGTGATATTACTGTAGATTGTGTAGATACAGATGAAACTGATGATGAAGATTATTATCATGAGGGAAGGGAAATTCCTTTTGACATCAAGGATTGGGAAATTAATGGAAATTTCAAAAGTGTCAATGATGCTAAACAAGATATACACCTCGATTCGAATACGGGGTATTTGGAGAATCATTCTGGGGCTGAAAACAAGCAAACAAAAGCTAAAGAATATGGGGAAAGACAGGAGCCTAAAAGTGAGGTAGAAGATAGAAGTGAAAAGAATGAAACAAAAAACATTGAACTGTATGATGGAACACCAAACATCCTTGCATCTGGGAATGAAGTTTATAAAGTAGGATTTCGAAACATATCGCTTCAGAAAAAGCCTCCAAAGTTAGCCTTCTGTCCTAAAGAAGTAAAGGGAATTATTGAATCAGAAGTCTTGCTGCAGAAAAATGCTCAGTCTCATACCATGAGGAAAATAATAGTGTTTTCATGTCTTGGTATAAGGCATGGTTGTGAGGAGATATACGAGTTAGACTTCAATCATTTCAGTATTCTAAGGAAAGGAGAACCGTTTATTTCTCCTCAAAATCCTGGGGTAAGCAGCTCAAGATTTGTTGATGTTATGTTTTGGAAGTATCTTGTGTTTCGCCTCGTTATGATGTTAACTTGTGTCCTAAAGGGCATTTTGCTCATATGGAGTTTGATTTTGACATCAAAGAGTGCTCATATGCATCATAATCAGCTATAATTTTCTTTATCTGCTTTAAAGTTAGACATATGTAAAATATTTTCATTTTTTATTGTGTCTATTGTCCATCAATCTAAAAGGCTAAAATGTACTTTGTTTGCTATCAGGAGCATGTCTTGTATGATAATCCTGGTGTGAGGAGGAGGATTTTCTACCCCAATAGGCATCATCCAACATTATGTCCAGTTCAAATACTAGAAGAAGAGAAAGCTATGCGACCATTGGATGTTAACTGTCCTTCTTGCTTATTTCTCTGCATCAAATATGGTGGCAGGACAAGAAATCTTCCACAGAATGAGTAAGACGACCATTTTATGAGAACAGCGACGTCGTTATCAAAGTTACCTTTGCATGGTTGAGTTCATATATAGTTATTGACTAACTAGAAAATTGTGTCACTGATTATGCTCAGGTATGTGAGGCAGCGAATGGGAAGAAACAAGCTCAAGTCATTTGGGCCACTCATGTGCAGGATGGCTATGCTGGCTAATATTCGCAGTGGGAGTTTTTTCTTCAAAGCCTTGGGAATTACACTTCTCTTCATGGCTGGTTTTCCAGATGACCTTGTCCGCAAAGAAACCAAATACCGTAATTTGGACTTGCTTCAGAAATACTACAGGTATTGCTATATAATTGCACTGGAAGTAGCATAGCAGGAAAAATAACAGTTAGGAATATAATCAAAGCTCCACATTGGCTAGATAAGGGAATGACCATGATTATGTAAGTGACGACAACTATCTCTATTGGTATGAGGCCTTTTGAAGTGAAACCAAAAGCAAAATCATGAGGATTTATGTCTAAAGTGAACAATATCATACCATTATGGAGATATCTAAAAGTCTGTTATCCCTTAACAAGAACAAAAATGCATTTTTGAAGTATGGTTTATGGAGTATTGTGACTGCACCTAAAGATTCCTTGTCTTTTTCATATTAAGAACAACTCTTCTCTAGCTAACTTGAATTATTTACCAAAATAGATTGCTAGCATGCTGCACTTGAGCAAATGAACTTTCTTTTGCAGGACAGACAAAGATGCCGAAGGCGAGGAGTTATTTCTAGCACACTCAACGATTGATAACATTGTAAGATCTAAGATACAACCCCTCTTTTATAATTGCATCATGAACTTGAGACCTTGACACAATTTGTTCAACACAGGATGACAAATTTGTTCATGAGCAGCAAGTTGCAAGAACTGTTTCAAAAAAATCAAAAGGGAAAAAGCCAAGTAGTACTAACCAACAGCCTGGCTCTTCAGATACTTCAACAAAATTTGGATTGGTAGGGTATACTTCAATCCAAACTCGTGCCGTGGCAGCATTTCAGTCACTGCCATCTCCATCTCAGGTACCAGTAGACAGTAACCATCCAATTCCAAATCCAATGGTTGCTAGTTCCTGTACTGCTATGGCCTCCTACCAAAGTCAGAACCCATTTAATTATTTCCCACCAAACTCATTTGTTCCTCTCATGTATTGGCCGCCTCCAAACTCATTCAATCCAGGGCTTTACCCTTCAGCTTATGCTTATCAATCTTTTCCATCTAGTGGAAATTATATCTCCTTCCAATCACAACCTTATTGCAGCTTTCCTTGTGGCTCCTTCATGCCAAAAGCTATGGAAGAAAATGCAAAGAATGAGGACTTCTCAGAAGAAACAGATAGTAATTCTGACAGTACTTCAAGCAGTAGAGATTAAAACATATAAATAAGCAGCAAACGGTAACCCGGTCTCTTTTGTGATAACTCTGCTTTATTTTGAGGTCCCACATTTCAATTGTACCCATACACTTGTCTCTCCTTCATAGTGGGGCTGTTTGACAAAGTAACCAGTCCTTGCTTCTTCCATTCATCTTAATGAAAAATGATTAAGCAAAATTTCCTTTTGTAGCATCTTCACTCATCTTAATAAAGATAAGTTCTTGCTTAATTCAAGATGTAAATTTATCAATTTAAGGTGATTTTACCATCTTGCAATTGATTTTCAATAGTATCATTACCGTCTAAAAGTTGTGAAAATCATGATATTGTTATTTTCTTCTCTCTCTCTCTCTCTTCTAGTACTAATTTTCTTCATTTGGCTAATACTAATCAGACGTCCCTCCAATAAGGGTCCCAAGAATTCAATTATTATGTAGCAAAATACTTTGACAAGTGCATTTGCTTTTCTTATCTGTTTGTTTATCTTCTTTTTTACATGAACAAATATTTCTTTTGATTCTCCTTCCAATTTTTTCAGTGTTTTTAGCCATATAATTTCATCTACTTCAATATAAATATATATGTGCAAAGCCTGAATCTCTTGCCATTGTGCAGCTTTTATTACTACAAGAAGATAATTCAAGTACATTCCCATGGATCCTGAATAACCAGCATCAATATGGTCAATGCATCATCATACACCATCTCTCCACCATCCATACATATATACATACAACATCCATCCATACATTCCTCCCCTTACCAACACAAAGCTCACAACAAGCGCAACTTAGCATAATCCTAAAGAGCAAACAGAAGCAGCAGTGACCAGCACAGCCTCCATCAAAACACACCCACTTTAATTTTACCTTACAACAGATGGATAAACCACAATCTTAATTATTCACCCCAAACTCACTCCCCCATCTCCCTTAACCAGAGAGAGAGACAGACATGGATCTTGAGCAAGCTTCCATAACTTAGTGCAGCTTGTTGGCAACATTGCACTGCTTCCTGATCTCACCCTTTGTGCCAGTGAGAGGGTTGTTCTCAGAAAGGATGGTAATGGCTCTTGAGAACTCCTTGAAGAAATAGTCTTGCTTTTTGGCCATTTTCTTCACATATGGCTTTGTTCTCTTGTCTGTAGCTAGTTGGTGATCTACTATCAGCAACCCTTTGTTATCAAGTATGTTTCTGTAGTAGTTGTTGTCCAGAATCATAGGTGTGCCACGGTCATTCCTCACGTACTGAACAGCCTTGGGATCTGGGATCTCATCAGGACACTTGTACAACATGTGCTCTACATGGTCAGGGTTCAGCACAGGGTCTACCTGTGGGTAGAGCCGGTGCACCAGCTTCACACAGTGTGTTCTACCAACACTATGAGCTCCTACACAATACAATAGGTTCGGATCTAGTAAGTTTTCACCAATTCAAAAGATTTGGAAGATTCAGAGACTCACATGGAACTTTAAACAAGTTTAGTACTCAGATTCAGAAAGAAACATTGTAAAACTGTTAAAACTCATGTCTCAAAAGTGACTAAAAGCTTCAGCTGTTTGGCTACTAAGAACATGCCCAAACCTCCACATGTTGAACTCAAAAATGGGGAAGTAACAACTTTATAAGCTGTTTGGCTACCAAGAACTCAAAAGTTTAAGCTAAGTTTAGGTATGTTTACCTAGTAAAGCAACCACTCCAGGGGTGTCAATACCCATGGCTGCAAATCTTTCAAGGACAACAGACATGCTTTCATTGTGGTCTGGAAGATACTCTTCCAAAATTTCAGCTCTGCTTCTTCTTCCATCTCTTCTGCCTGTTTTAAGTGGGATGTAAGGCCCTCCAAGCTGCAAAAAAGGAAGAACCAAACCAACAACTTCTAATCTAATCAGTCAAGAAACAAAACAGAGAATGGAAAAAGAAGAAGACATGTACTTACAGAAACAATGCCTTCTCTTGCAGACAAAACAAGGATATCAGCACAGGACACAACTCCAGGGCACTCCCTTTCCAGTGCCTCTTTAATGGTCTCAATATACCTGAAATTCCTAAGTCCAAAGCTTCTGTCTGTTTCCTTCTCAGACAGGGTCCTTCTTGTTGAATCCAGCAGCAGAGATGCATCACAGGACTGATCTCAACGTTTTTATGTTAGCAAAAGAAAATCAGCAGGAAAACTTGAATTCTATGGAAGAAAAAGGAGATGAGAAGAGAATAGATTACTTGAACAGCACAGTCATGGAAGATGTTTCTGAGCCAAGAGAATGCAGTGTTCTTGTGGCGCTTGTAGAGAAGCCTAACTTGTTCTTTGATGATATCTTCAGCTTGAGGACATGTATCTTTGTAAAAGTTCATAACAAGACCATTGTCTTCCTCAACCTGTGCAGAAGCATAGCTGAAAGAAGCAGCCAAAAAGGAAAGGAAGATGAAGAAAAACAGTGTTTTGGAACCCATTTCTGTGGTGGTTCTTACAACACTGTCCACTGAACTTGCTTTTTTAGCTCACTTGGGTAGTACTTCTTAAATAATGGAGAAAGAGAGAGAAAGGACAGGAGAGAGAGAGAAATTGTTGGCGGTTGGGTTGTATTAAGAAATAAAGGATGGATTATTGATGATTTTATCTCTTAATTCTGTACAAAGTACAAACAAACTACAAAACTGTTGATTTCTTGTTGTTTACTGGTTTTCAACTTCCTCACTTTTGGGTAAATGGACAAAAAAATTGAAATTTAGGGGAAATTTGATGTGGGTTTGTTGAATAATTTTGTGGGTTTGCATGCAATTTGAGTTGTCTTTCAATGGCGCTGTGCTTCATTTACTGCTATGACAGTCTTTTCCATAAGCCTGTGGCCTTTCTTCTGAAATTTGATGAAAACTTGAAGGATGAGTCAGCGGAAAGTGCCGTTTCCATTTATTGTATTGTCGATGCTTGATGCACTTATTTCTTATCCAATCCACGTGTCCATTTTATTTATAAAAGACAAATTTAGAGAAAGTTAGAATTTAAAACTTCTAAACGTTATAATTTAGTTTATGATTTATTAAACTTTATAAATATTTTAAATAGTTTGATAAAACTATTGTAAAAAGTTTGTAAAAGTTTTATCAAATTATAAGAACTAAATTTTAATTATAAATCATAGAGATTAAATTTTTAACGCTAAATCATATATCTTCTAATTTATTTCAAAATACTCATATTCGTTGCGGTCGAAATTTGAACAAAAAAAAACTTACTTTAAAGGTAGTTTTGAAATGTTTCTAAAAATTGAAGTGTAATATTATAACATTATAAATAATATAGATATCTTTTAAATAAAATAAAAAAAAAAAAAACAAATTTAGAAGTTTATTTTTGGGATGTTTTCAAATATATAAAAATTTAAATGTCTATCAATGATATCTTGACAATTTTTTTTTCTTTTTTTTTACTTACACTATTATTGCTTTTTTCCTTTTTTGTTAAAAAAATAGTTTTTTTTCAAGAGATGCTGATGAAAAATATATATGAAAACCAACATTCTTCGTAGAATTGTGAAAATAAAAAATGAAAAAAAATTAATGCTTGAGCAATAAATTACAACAGACTTCTGTCACTCAGCCTATCCGGTATATCATTGGTAGATAGTGAAATTTGTTTTTATATTTGTAAATAGTTTGGTATTTTTTTATTTATAATAATTTTCCTTTATTTTTCATAATTTAACTTTTTAATATCATTTTTCATAATTTAACTTTTTAATATCAATGTTTTATTATATCTTAAGAATATTTATAAAAGGTTGAAAGTATGAATGAAAATGTTCTTAAAAATATAAACATTTATAATTTATTTAAAAAGTGAAAAAAAATATGATTTTTCATTTTCCATTTTCACAATTCTACGAAGAATGTTGGTTTTCATATATATTTTTCATCAGCATCTCTTGAAAAAAAAAACTATTTTTTTTTAACAAAAAGGAAAAAAGCAATAATAGTGTAAGTAAAAAAAAAGAAAAGAAAATTGTCAACTCGTGACGGCGAACGCTTGTATTCTATCCTAACTTTTTCTTAAGACTTGGACTTCCAATATACTCGTATAATATCTTTAGGCAAGGGAATCTCGAGGTCGAGGGTGTGAATCTCTTATAAATATCTTATTTATTATAAATATAAGGAAACTTTTCACCGAAAGAAAAAATGTCAAATTATTTAAAGAAAATAGCAAAAAAAGTATTGATAGACATTGATAGACTTCTATCAGCATCTATCAGTGATAGACTTCTATTATTTCTATCACTGATAGACCCGAATAGACTTCTATCAACGTCTATCACAACTATCTAAAAATTTTGCTATTTTATGTAAATAGTTTCTCTTATTTTTCTATTTTTAAAACTGCCCCTAAATATAATCGTATTACAAATATCATAAATTAAGTGTAAATTAGATGTTCATACTTAGTGTCTATTGGTCATGTGTCATATCTTTATTTCTCCATGTATTATACATGTGTCTCAAGATAACACATTATTAGTGTCTATGTAATCCACCTCCTACTTAACAAATTGCCTATAAATAGTGACATTTTGTGGATTTTAGAAGACATACACATTTGTGAGAAATCCAAAAAGTTTGGAGATAGTGGAGAAATTTGGAGTTATTTTATTTTAAGTTATTTTATTATTATTATTATTGTTATTGTTATTGTTATTATTGTTATATATATATATATATATATATATATATATATATATATATATTTCTCTAATATTTGTATTGTTGTGGTGTCCGTTTTTTTTTTTATAACAAATCGAGAATAATAATTTGTTGACTCGAAAAATTTTGTATGTGAAAATTTAAAAAACATTGTGGTGTTCATCATCAATAATTTTAAAAATCAAAACTATGAAATTTAAGATCTATCTAATACATGTTGATAATGAGTACTAAGGCTGAATATGTAATAATTGGGAAGAATCGATCAATAACTTTGCTAGATAGAAAATCTAGTGTTGGTGTGGCTAAATAGCCACCAACGCTCCAATGATCAAGTCAATAATAATTTAGAGATCTTAGAGATTAGAAAACTCAATGTGTTTTCAACGTACCTCAAAAGTCATGAACCCTCTTGTTATATTGTAATATGGTTTCATAACGGTCATTTGCTAATTAACTTAATTATCGAATCATTACTCAAACTGTTATGAGTTTTCCGAATTATGTCGCTAGTGGACCCAAGTACATGTAGAAGTTAAACACTTCGGCATAATTTTGTCCTACGGGTTGACCTCTATGTTAGACAAACAAAAAAAAAATACTTAGGCATTAATTTTCTCCCTATGGGTTGGCTTTCAAGAAGTGTACATAGTCGTCGACCTATATGACCTCTTAACTTCCATGTTTGATCCTAGGGGTCGGACTTCATGATTTTTGTTGATCTTGTGATGTGAGTTGATCTCTTTAGTTCTTATGATTTAGTCGGCCATATTTAGCCAAATGACTCGTTTCTCTTGAAATGATTAGTTGGGTAATCACTACTACAAAAACTACATTACTTGACGTTTGCAACTTTTAAGTACTTGACGTTTTAATGAAAAAATATCAAGTAATGTGCTTTTTAAAAGAAAAACGTCAAGAAACAGCATAAAAAAACGGAGATTTTACGGAATGTTTCGGATTTTTTCGCGCGAACAAATACATGACGTTTATTTCGTGTCAACTGGATTAAGCTTGTGGTTGACACTAATAAAATATCAAGAATAAGGTTTATTTATTAACCTATTATTTGACACATTTTAAATATCAAGAAATAATATTAAATTTAAAAATAATTATTTAGATAAACCAATTAAAACAAAAAGGGGCAAATGAAATTTAGCCCTAATTAACTAGCGCCTCCCATCTCTTTCTGAACGGCAGCCACACGCACGCGACCTCCCACCTCCTCTCCAATACTTAGCCATATTTTTTGCCCACAATATATGTAATTTTCTCATTTGGATTATGTTAAAAGTTTATCAGGCTTGTGCGAGTATATGTTTAGATAATTTATTTAGAATATTGTATTTATATTAGTATTATGTGATCTAAAATTCGGTCTTTTTTTTTTTCTACGGCATAAAGTGGAAGAATCAAACTTTTAATTTAAGATGGTTGATATATTTTATCTCAATGGACTAGCAACTTTTTTTGGTTTAAAAAGATATAAGATTTTGAATTTAAGAGTCTAGAATGTAACCTTTTTTTTATTATTATTATTTTTTTTTTGATAAACATGGTATTCACATATAACTTTTAAAATAAAATATGTATAACATAATATATGATAAATTTGCTTTATTACACAAATTTTAATACCATAAAATATGTTCATAAATTAAGTAATAATAATTGAAATTCAATCTAATATTTAGTTGATAATTACAACTATTTTTTTTTAAAAAAAAGAGTAACTATAACTATCTTTGAGTATAAGCATATAATTAACTATATTTTGAACAACTACTTTTTAAATTAGGATCTAATTTTTTACCTCGTTGACCAATTAATGCATTCTCAATATGATCCATTTGAAATTATTTTTTTGAGTTCAACATGAGATGGAGAGATTTGAACCTCTGACGTTTTGATTGAGAATACTTATTTAAAATTAGTTGAACTATACTCACTTTCACAATACGTTGATTTGAAATTAAATGTATAATTTATCTTATTTTAATTCTAAAAAGAAGCCATATATATATATGTGGTATGAAGAAAGCCATAGAAGATGAATTTTCATGATTTGTTTGAAGGCTTGAAAAATGGGTTTTCGTGATTAACTTTAATGGAAGTCACTCTGTGAACCATTCAATTCTTTTATACTAAAGACTAAAGTATTCCATTTGAATGTACTAAATTAATTAAAAAACAGTGGAAGCCAAGCCATTATCATCTCTTGTCACTTTCACCCCCAAGAAATTCAATATTTTTTTTTTTAATAATTTGCATGATTGGTGACACATGTCGGAGCTATGGTATTAAATTTTTATCTGCATTTTAATATTTTCATTAATATTTTTATATTTTCATAAATTCGAAATAGACATAACGGGTGAATTAAATTTTACATTATATCGTAAAAAGATCCATGAAACACAATAAAAGGAGCAGTAAAATATTACTAATGTAAATATCATATAAATAATAAACCTATTAACTTTGTTTAAAAATTCTAAAATGTTTACTTACTAATTTAAATAGGGTAATTGCTTTATATAGTAAAACTGCTGAAAATATTTTTAAATATAGTAAAATGTCACTATCTATCAATGATAGATGATAGTAGTCTATCAGTGTATCACTGATAGACAATGATTTTTTACTATATTCGTAATAAGTTGGCTCATTTTATTATATTTGAAAATAAATCTATATTTTTTTATTTTTTGTTCTTTAATTTTTTTTCAAAAATATTCATCAGCATCTATACTTTATCAATATTTTTATTGACATTTTCGTAAATAGGTTCCAACATTTTAAATTTTGGTTGGGCTAACCTATCTGTTGGGTTTTTGATCAAATATTAGAAGTGTTGTTGTCCCACACCGATTAAATTGAAGAATGAGGATGGACTACAAGCCTATAAAAGGAGCCTACGCCTCTAGTTTCAATTCGTCCTAGGTACAAACACTTTAAGCTTAGTGTGCTACCTCTAATTAAATTCCTTTTGTAATCTCTAGTTTAAATTCCTTTTATAATCTCTAGCTTGAGAGTGGAAAAAAGGTGTGAGTAGTATAAAAGGTTTGAGAGAGTGCTCTTGCAATTGGGGTCGAGAGAGAGAAATATTTCTATGTGATTGTAACAATTTTTCACAGAGGGAATTTTTTTTGTTTGTGATTTTTTCAGTTTTCCACGTTAATTTTTGTGTTTCCAGATTTTTTTGCTTTATTTTAATTTCTATGTTATTTTCTACCTCTTTCTGCGATATAAGTGGGAGATTTTTTTTCCAGCAATATCTACAATCTTTTTTTTCAATTAATTAAGATTTGATTAAAAAAAATGCTGATATTTTTGCATAATATAACAAGCAAACTAATAGGAAATTTAATATACAATTATTTTGGAAATAAAATTTGCAGAAAGCGACTGAAGTCTTGTAAGAATGGTTAACGACAATGCATTACGGTTGGATTCCAAAAGAGGTGTTTTCTTTTTTCTTTTCTTTTCTTTTTTTTTTTTTGTTAATTTTTTTTGTCGGCACCATAATTTTTGATATGATGTCGTGAAAGCTATGGTTGTGAATTCGATGATCTTTTATTTAGCATAGTATAAATTATGTATATATATTTATTACAACAAAATTATTTATATACTTATATCTTTTTAAATTCAAAATACCATTAATACAATACTAAGATTCGAACGTTTGAAAGTAAATGTACAATGATTTTGTTGGAAAAAAATCTCCCATTTATACCGCAATAATAAGCAGAAAAATAATAGAGAAATTAAAAGAAATTAATAAAACTAAAAACACAAGAACTAACCTAGAAAACACGGACCAAGAAAAATCCACTATGTGAAAAATTGTTACAATCACACATAATAATTCTTCCTCCCAATCCCAATTACAAAAACACTCTCTTAAAACTTTTTATACTACTCACACCCTTTCCCACTCTCAAATTAGAGAAAGTTTAAAGTGTTTCTAATTAAGATAACTTGAAACTAAAGGCATAGGTTCCTTTTATAGGCTTGGAGTTCATCCCCATTCTTCAATTTAACTCATGTGGGACAACTGCATTTTTAATATTTTGCCAAAAAACCCAACAAATTTACCTATCAAATTCTGTCGAGATCAACATCTATACTATGTATTAATTTTAATATCGTGTTAATTTGAGCATGATTTAATACAAGTATTTATTACTTTCTTTGAAGTTAATATTTCTCAATTGATTTTTATTAAAGCCTTATCTGTTGAACTAATAAAAATATTGATTGACAAAAATATTATTAGATACTTTTTTTAAATAAAGTTGGATAAAATGACATGACCTAGCAATTAATTTGAAATATGATGCTTTAAGTTAAATAATCTATGTTAGTGGAGATCCAAAGTTTAATTTTTTAGACAAGACATAATATATATCTCAATCAATTGAGTTATGCTCACATACGTACAAAATATGATAGATTTATTTATTATTATTATTTTGAGTATGATAAATAAAATTGAACGAAGATTTGAACACTCCAGAAATAAGATCTAAAATTTTCCATCCTTCTAAAATGTACCTTATGGGAAAGTAATAATTAATTGAAAAGTATATCTTTAAAAGAACTTTCCAAAAGGCTTGAAAAAGTAGTTTGGGATTTGATACTTTTGGGTGTTAAGAGATTCTTTACCTAGAAGAATAAAATCCACAAAAACAAGGAGAGCATGGATGAAAAATGGAATTGGAATTAATTTTTAAATATTGGAAAAATATTTTGTTATCAGGATTTTGGGTTTAGTTTATATTTTTACTTCTAAGTTTTGAGTTTAATTTTTTTTTATCTAATCTATAAATTTCAATATTTTACACTTTTACACTTAAAAATTTCGCTAATTCCCACTTTAGTCTTTAACATTAATTTTTAATTAATTAATTAGAAATAACATGAATGGAAGATTTAAAATTAACCATAAAAGTTATGAAAATTAGTGAGAATGAGAACCGATAAGTTATAACAATTTAATGTGTTTTTGAACTAATTAATAGATGTTAATATTTACTAAGGACCGAAAGTGGGTATTGGGTGAAAAATCAAGGTAAATTTAAAACTTAAGAATAAAAGTGTAAAATCTTGAATCAAATAGAAACTAGACACAAAATATAATATAAGACTATCACAAAAATTATTTGAGTGATATTGTAGATGCCTCTTTCTAAATTTTGTATATGTTTGAAAAATTGTCAACTAGTAACAATTGAATTGAAAATAAAAATGACTAACACAATAAAAATTTATAGTAGAAATTGATATAATTAGTCATCTACGAGTTGAATCTCTCTCTCTTGAATCTTAGAGGCATTTGGAGCACTTAATTGGTTATTATATTCAGTAGTTATAATAATCTATATTTGGGTATAAACTGTTTTTGTTTGGGCAGTAAATAGTAAATACTATATCAAAGAAGAAAAAAAGAGGACAAGTGAAAAATAGGAAGATTTTTAAAATAGTATTTACTATATTTAATTGTAAGTTATTGTAAATATTGGTACTATAATTGATGTCCTAAACATGGAGTAAAATATAATAATTTAGAGGCTATTTGGGGTCCGATTTATAATATTATAAACTCATTATGTTCGTGCAGTTTCTAATCAAACTCTCTTTTCTATCGTTTTCATGTTTTACGATCTCATTTCTATTTCACCCTTTATATCTCATTTTTGTTCTGCCTTCGATATTTTATGCATTGTAATATTTTTCTATTACATTATAATCTCCTAGTTTGTGCGTAGATATAAAAAATCGTCTTAACACATTCTACAGTCAGTTTAAATAAAATACCCCTTCTCGTGACTCAACTTCAGTTCATTTTTCGATGAAAACAATCCGGTGGAACCAGGTTCATTTTGGAATCGCCGCAAACGACGGAGCTTAAGGCTTTTCAATCAACTACTATGGAAGGAATAAGGATGCTGAAATTTAAAAAAAAAATAAAAAAATTTATTATTTTATATAAATACAATAGTTTGATTTAAATGAAAAATTAAAACTATTAAGGTAAAATAGCAAATATTGATCGTAGTATGGCCACCGACAGACGCTGAGCAGTGAGCACGAGGCGGATCCCACCATCAACCCTTGATTCGACGTTGTGATTACGTTGCCTCCTAAAAGTCCTAAGTCAAAGCTCGGTGATTGTAGCGTTACTCCAACTCAACATACTTATTTTTTTCCCCCTCTATTATATACGTCATAAATACACAAAGATTCCTGACTAAGCTTAAGGTTACCCACGGAACATATATTATATTCGAAATATATAATATAGTGAAAAATATTCTTATTTAATATTTCCATTTTAAAATTAATATAGAGATTAAATTGAAAACAAACTCAAAATTAAGTACTAAAATGTAACATTTTGAAACTTACCAAATACAAACTAATCCTAAAATTTAAGGATCAAAAAGTATTTTTTCCTATAATATAATTATATATGAAGATAATTACATAGTGCTTAGTCTTTAAAATAATATCTAAACATAACTCAACTAAGTTGAGATGTAAGCTATTGATCAAAATGTTAGAGGTTCAAATATTTGGACTCTATATATTATTTAAAATAGAAAAAGAAGTAAATTGCATAATCTACCTCCAAATATAGTAGCTGTATTTTTATTGCTAAAAGTTTAGGGATACAAATTGCACCAACATTTTAATTTATGGTTAATTGATACAATTTGATAAAATTATAAGTCTAACGTGATATTTATCTAAAATATAATAAGGATGTAAATTAATACCAAAGTTTTAAGAGTGCAAATCAATATTTTCCCTTAAATTCTTAAATACTAGATTCAAACTTAGATTGATACATTTAGCATTTTATTTATTTTATAGTAGCATTATAAATGGGCCGGAACAACAATGGGCCGAAAGGCGCGTTGTAGCCGTTGAGCCTGTAGGGCATATCTTAGCCAAGTAATAGAGTGATTGTCATTAGGATAGTTCCGACCATCCATTATTTTCTCCGCAACTGAACGGCGGCGTCGGCGATGGTGCAAAAGTTTTAGACAGAAATTGGTCGCGCGGGAAATTCAATGGTTGTGAATACTTCAGTGGCGAGTTCAACATCATTTTGACGATAGTGGACTAGCTTCATTCACAATTCGCAGCTTCCATTTTGTTGCCGTCTTCGGCTTTCCCCCCGTCAAGTTCTGTTTGCACGAGAGAAATTACCGGAGTTCCAGTGTTGGGAGAAGAATGCAAACTGCGAAGGTTTGAAGAAGTTGAATGACATAGTGCTTCGTGTTCTTTGATTTTTATATCCTCTGCTCTCTTTGGCGAAGCGTGGGAGGTAAGATAGTGTTGTTGATAACTAGGTTGGGTTATATTTCCTGTATGTTATATTTGAACGAAATTAGGGTTTTATTTTGCTTCTCACAATTTAAGACTCTTAATGAACATGTATATTAGTGTATTTAGAGCTTTACTTAGTTGAATTTCTCTTTGATTTGTTTTGCTTGCAGATATTAGGATATTTCATGAATTGGGTTTTCAACATTTTATGATTTTTAGCTTCATTTTTCCGAGGAGAAGTTGTGTTTTTAGCCGAGGTTTCCATACGGGTAAGAAGCTTTTAAGTCCAAGCACTGAGGATATCATTTGTAAAGCAATTTGTGTTAATTTAAAACAGAGAAGATGGAAGTTCTTAGAGCAAGTATCACCAAGTCTCACGAATTCATTGGTCTGTCGTGTTGTTCGTGAGTTTCGCAACTCTCCACAGTTAGCTTTAGAATTCTACAACTGGGTTGAGGCAAGAGACAACTTTTCGCATTCATTAGAATCATGTTGTACTTTAGTTCACGTGTTAGTCAATGCCAGAAATTTTAATGATGCCTTGTCTATCATGGAGAGTTTAATGCTTAAAAATGGTAAGTCGCCATTGGAGGTTCTGGGAGGGTTGATTGATAGCTACGACATTTGTAATTCAAATCCTGCAGTCTTTGATGCTCTGGTGAGGACTTGCACTCAGTTAGGGAGTCTGGAAGGTGCATATGACGTAATAAAAAAGTCGAGACTAGTAGGTTTTTGGGTTACGATTCATGCTTGGAATAACTTCTTAAATCAACTTTTAAAGTTGGATGAGACTGATAAGTTTTGGAACATGTATAAGGAAATGGTTGCCAGTGGTTACAGTGAAAATGTGAATACTTTTAACTTGATTATTTATGCTTTATGCAAGGACTGTAAATTACTAGAAGCAATTTATGTAGTTTATTTGATGCTGAAGATTGAAATTTGGCCTAATGTCGTCACTTTTAATATGATCATTGATAAAGCAAGTAAAATGGGTGACATGGGTCTTGCTCTAAAACTGGCAAGGAACACGGGGGTAATTTCAGGAGGCAGTGTATCGCCTAATATAGTTACATATAATTGTATCATTAATGGGTTCTGCAAGATAAGGAGGTTAGAGTCTGCAAAAAATGTTCTTGGTGAAATGATTAAGCTGGGAATAGATTTCAATGTGAGAACATATGCTACTTTGATTGACGGCTATGCTAGAAAAGGGAGTTTGGATGTGGCATTCAGGTTGTGTGATGAAATGGTTGAAATGGGCTTGATTCCAGACACTGTTTTATATAACTCCATCATCTACTGGCTTTACATGGAAGGAGAATTAGAAGAAGCTTCTTTTTTATTATCTGACATGATTAATAGGCATATCCTCCCGGATGAGGTTACCTTCTCAATCCTTACAAAGGGTCTCTGTGTAAATGGACATCTCAATAAAGCTTTAAGAGTTCATGACCACATTCTCAAAAGAAACCTTGTAAAAGATGCTTTTACTCATAATATTCTCATCAACTATATATTCCAGACCCAAAACGCAGCAGGTGCCAAGCAATTACTGAGCAGTATGATTGTTCGTGGTATCAAACCTGACATGGTTACTTATGGCACTCTGGTTGATGGGTGTTGTAAGGAAGGAAAAATCGAAGCTGCAGTTCAGATTTATGACAAAGCAGTAAAGGCAGATGGGAAATCCAACTTGGTGGTATATAATTCTATTTTAAATGGTTTGTGTAAGCAAGGTTCAATTGATGCTGCTAAACTCTTGGTAGACAAATTACAGCAAAATGGTTTCCTCGATACAGTTACCTATAACACGTTGCTACATGGGTACTGCGTCAATGGGAAGGTCGAGAAGGCTTTTGCACTGTTTCTAGAGATGATTAATGTGGGGAGTTTGGTGAACATAGTTACTTACAATATAATGATTAACTTTCTGTGCAAGATGGGATTGATTTTTCAAACCATGGAACTGATGAGAGCAATGACTAGTCAGGGGATAGTTCCCGACCATATAACATACACGACACTCATCACCAATTTTGTTAAGTGTTGTGGCTCCGAGGATGTAATTGAGTTACATGATTATATGGTACTTAAAGGAGCAGTTCCTGATAGGCAAACATACCAGTCTCTTGTTAGCCCCTCCCTTCAAGAAAACGTTGAGGGGTAGCCGCATAGCACGATCGGGACATACCTACAGATTGCAGGAGTAGGATGAAGGAGGATTCCAGCAAAGACATCTTACATTCTCAATCGAACAGGAAATTTTACATTTGCTGCTCCAGAACTGTATCATATAACAAATGCAAATGTTTTCCTCCTGTACATTTTGTGCTTATAATTTTTTGTTGGAATAGGTAGTTACTCAGTATTGTTAAATCGATCAAATGTAAATTTAATTTTGGCACCTGTAAATTCCTTTGCTTTTTCAAGTAGTAAAACTATATTTCTGGTTCTAATTATTCAACAATTCTTGCCTTCTTGGATTATGGTCTGACTTCCGCTGTGAGTCTATATGCAACAATCAACATCCACTTAGCAATGTGTTATAGTTTATAAAGATTCCTAATTTTTCTCTAGTCTTACTGTTTCTCATACCTTCTCTCATGTCTAATTCCAGGATTGAAAAGGATCGGCAAGATTTGCTAAGAGAATATTCGCAAGAACTAGAAAAATAGTAGAAAACTCAAAAACCTGTATCCACATTTAGTCTACCGTGACAGATAGAATGACGGGCCCACCATTACTAAATGAATCAAGAACTTGACTCCGGCCATCTCAACTGTCGAAATCGTTATCCTTAAGCCTCATCCTCTCTCAGTGTTCTACTCCACTCGTTTCTCACTCCTTTCTTGCGAACCAGAACCACCATCGCCAATGAATGAAGATAAGACTTTACCCCAAGAATAACCTGAACCCCTTCTTTGCAGCTTCTCTTCGCCGCCAATCTAGAGCTCACCTCCCTCCTCGGCTGCTAAACCATGTCTTGTTCAAATCTGACTATGTGGGTATCTTCAAAACCCACCGTTTCTGATGCATCCTCCCTTTCTTTCCGCTCATTTTTGAGCCCTTTCCAGCTTCCTTCCCAGAATTCAAGCTCTACCTATCCTGGCCGATCATGCTCAGTTTCTCCAATCCATTGCGGTCTCCGGGAGCTTCGAGACCGTATTGATTCAGTGAAGAACACTCAGAAGATCACTGAAGCTATGAAGCTTGTTGCTGCTGCCAAAGTCCGCAGAGCTCAAGAAGCTGTTGTTAATGGAAGACCCTTCTCAGAAGCCTTGGTTGAGGTTCTTTACAACATCAATGAGCAACTTCAAACAGAAGATGTTGATGTTCCTTTAACCAAAGTAAGACCTGTTAAGAAAGTTGCATTAGTTGTTGTCACTGGTGATCGAGGTCTTTGTGGTGGTTTCAACAACACTATCATTAAGAAAGCTGAAGCTAGAATATCAGAATTGAAGGCACTTGGTCTTGATTACACTGTCATTAGTGTTGGGAAGAAGGGTAACACTTATTTCCTTCGCCGGCCTTACATCCCAGTTGATAAGTTCCTTGAAGGTGGCACTCTTCCCACAGCTAAAGAAGCTCAAGCAATAGCTGATGATGTTTTCTCACTCTTTGTTAGTGAGGAAGTTGATAAAGTTGAGCTTTTATACACCAAATTTGTGTCTTTGGTAAAATCTGATCCTGTAATTCACACTCTTCTTCCTCTCTCACCCAAGGGTGAGATCTGTGATATAAATGGAATCTGTGTAGATGCTGCAGAAGATGAGTTTTTCAGGTTGACAACCAAGGAAGGGAAATTGACAGTGGAAAGGGATTCAGTGAGGACAAGCACATCAGATTTCTCACCAATTTTGGAGTTTGAGCAAGACCCAGTTCAGATCTTGGATGCTTTATTGCCTCTGTATTTGAACAGCCAGATTTTGAGGGCACTGCAAGAGTCACTGGCCAGTGAACTTGCAGCTAGAATGAGTGCTATGAGTAATGCAACTGATAATGCTTCTGAGCTGAAGAGAACTCTGTCTATTGTTTACAACAGACAGCGCCAAGCTAAGATTACTGGAGAAATCTTGGAGATTGTTGCTGGTGCTAATGCCTTGACTTAATTTTATGTTTGTGTATATCTCCCATGTTTGCTTGCTTTTTCCCCTTCCTTCCCTTTACATACTTCAACCCATGTTTCTATATTCAATGATATCATTCAAATTATGCAATTTCTATAGAATATATGCAAATTGTAAGTCTTTCATATTCTGCTTCTTCACTTCTTGGTAAGTTTATATTCCCTTGGAATTGTTAACTTCTGAATGAATCTCATAATCATTTTTATAATTAAGCTTATTAACATACTTCTCCCGATAAGTTTCTTTGTTTTGTTATCTACCTTTTTCTTGTGTTTTTAAAATTCAAGCTAAAATTTGAAACTAAAAAAGTAATTTGGTTATGAATTCTGGTGTGATCTTATGAAGGACGAAAAACTATCGTATAAAATTGTTAAAAAAACAAGCACGATTTTCATTATTATACAATGGAGTCTACGCAACTTTGATTTTATCAAGTCTTGTTATGTTTTAGTACTTATTCTTTCGAATGGTTTGTATTTTTTTAAAGTTCAACACCATGCAAGAATAGAGGTCCAAGTTTCTAATCTCTTAGTTGTACGTGCTTTAACTAGTTGAGTTATGCTTAGGTTAACTAATGATTTGATGTACTTTTTCAACTATTTTTTTGTCGGTAAAATGTATATTTGACTTCTGTTTGTGCGTCTTAAGAATATAATTTATTTTAGAGGCCACCGTTTGGATTGATATTTTAGGTAAGTCCAAAAGCAAAGAGTCTAAATATGTTAATTGCAATACAAAAATGCAATAACAGCGACTGAGATATTATGGTATAGAAGTTTAATACCAGAATATGATGATACACACAAAAGTTCAGAAAATGGAAGAAGGTTTATATTTAAAGTAATTAAGGTTAAATTTTATTTATAGTTTCCTTTATCCTAACAAAATATTCCTAATATCCTTTTCAAAAAAAGAAAAAGAAAATCAAAATATCATTATGATTTGAGTAATTTTTTAAAATAAAAAACCGCTAGAAATATTTACAAATATAGCAAAATGCTACTGTTTATATTTGTAAATATTATAGTTCATTTTGCTATATTTAAAAACATTTCTTACGATTTTTATATTTTTAAAGTTATTTGCTAATGTCGTAAATATTGTAACGTAACAGTTTGTTTTAATAATGTAAAGTTTGATTTGCATTTTTAATTGAAAGTTATGAATTTGAGTAAGATTTTAAATTATTATTTTGATGAAATGTCTAGGAATCCATGTCAATTATGTTCTAAGGCAAAATAAATATTATTCTATGACATGTTGTAACGGTTAAAACATTTTTGTTTCTTTTAAGAGATGGTAGGATTAAACTTCATCCTATATTTGTGATGTATTGCCGAACAAAGAAATAAAAGAATGTATCATTCCTTTTCAAGTCATAAATTGTGTAGAAAATTTAACAGTGGACAATCTACATTATAATATTTACAAATATAACAACATGATTATAATTATGCAAATATGCTTATTTTTTTTTAAATACATATCTATTTATACATTTTTACTTATTATTTTCTATGTATACCATTGATAGACATCTTCGTAAATAGAAATTGATAAGATTAATAGAGGCAAATTCATAGAAGTTGATAAGATTAATAGAGGCAAATTCATCTCTTACTACCACTACATGTAGTGTAAATATCAATGAAATGAATAAATCAAATAACAAATAAATAACATTATGTATGTATAAATATAAAATAAATATAAAATATAAAATGAGAAATTTTCACAAATAGAAAAAATGTCAAACTATTTACAGAAAATAACAAAAAAAAAATACTAGTAGACATTGATAGACTTCTATCAGCATCTGTGAGTGATAGACTTCTATAACTTCTGATAGACCCTGATAGATTTCTATTACTATTTTGTGTAAATAATTTTCCTTAGTTTTCTATTTTTAAAATTTTTCTATATAAAAATTACAAGTCCAAAACAGTAAAATATAAAATAAATATTATGTATGTGAAAATCAAGTAACAAATTAGGTTAAATTCACAAACTTAATAAACAAAAATATAATTGATTATAAAATAGAATTTTATATATAATAAACTATTAACCATTAAAATAAGAGAACAGGGAGTACTAGGTCTGGTCAAACATAATGAGCGGAATAAAAGTACAAAATTTCATTTATTTAGGCTGGAAAGGAAGGGAAATCTCAACTAAT
The DNA here is from genome assembly GCA_002890555.2 of Lagenaria siceraria. Taxonomy (NCBI): domain Eukaryota; kingdom Viridiplantae; phylum Streptophyta; class Magnoliopsida; order Cucurbitales; family Cucurbitaceae; genus Lagenaria; species Lagenaria siceraria. Next base: position 5,045,871 of record CM016487.1, on the reverse strand, counting down.
TGATTAGGTATAATCATACACGTGGTGGGATTTTGTGTGTATTTCACTCTTAATTAATCAGTGATTAGTGATTTAAGTATGGTGTGGCAGATGCAATGACGTGGCACGCTTGCATTCGATGTGGCAATTTCTGATTGTTCCTTTCCATTGGCGACCCATCACACAAACAATTAACTCACAAACCATTTAGCACCGTTGATTAATTTACCTCCTTCAAACCAAAAATCACGAAGGCTTTTTACAGACGATAATCTCGTGCTTTCATAGCTGCTTCGGATGGCTGTGAGCCTACCCACTTCCTCTTTTTGCTGTTTATCGGCGAAGCCTTGCATGGTGTGTGCTTATTGAAGTTTTCGTCCTTTTCTACGTATTGGGTTTCAGTTTCTATATTTTATTCCTTCTTTAATTATTATTCAAGAACGCAATTCTAGACGGAGATTCATTGGAAATGCGATCTGAAGCTTGTTTTGATGAATAATTTCTGTTTTCAGTTGAACGGAGAAGAAGAGTAGAAACCGGAGTTTTCATACGGTTGTAGTTTTGTTCCTAATGGAGGTGGCGCTTCAGGCACATGTGTCGCGGAGTTGGAGGAGGACGAATTTGAGTGAAGCACAAGCTGGGAGTTTGAGGTTCAGACTCTTTCATGGAAATAGAGCCTCGTCTACTACTTCTACTACACTGGTATTTTGGATTTTTCGTTCTTGGCATCGTTGTTCTGCTTGCGTGTTTTGATTTTTGATTTTGTTTCTTTGGTTGTAATGGTGCTTGATTCAAATGATGTTCATTAAGATATGTGGAAATGTATTATGGAATCGATGAATTTCAATATCATATGAGCAGAGTTCTGAGAGACTCTTGCTTTTTTGTTACCATCACACTAATTTTCTGGCTGAAATGTGTTACTTTTTGTATGTTTCTGATATTTGGAATTGAGATTGACGTGCCTGAACGTGCATTTCTTGCTTTTACCTTTATTGGTTCAGTCTCCCTTATGGTTCAGAGGGCATCTTGTAGCCGGGAGGTCGTTCAGAATTGTTGCCAGTGCCCGTCAGTCAGGTTGATTCTGTTGGTTTTCACGCTTATGTTTCATTTTCTATACATGATTTTTTGTGATTCAACTGAAACTGAATCCTTGTAGATTCTTCAAGGAAGAGATCTAGGAAATTGTCAACAGCGAGACTTGAAAGCTCTGCACCAAAGGGATTCAAACCAAAAGTTCCTGTAGGAGCAAGCACCCCTAAAAGAGATCACAGTCGAGATGAAGAGAAACAAGGCTCTGCAACGCTAAAATCTAGTGCACACACAAAGCCCAATCAGGCAGCAGTTAAATTGAAGGTAGGACAGGAGGAAGATTTAGCAACTAAAGTTTCCCAAGAGGGTGAGGATGTACAAATAAAAATTGAGAATGACGCAGAAATTAAAAGCTCGTTGACAAGTAAATCTACTTCTGTTGGTGAAAATACTGCAGAAATAGATAATGGAATGGCAGGTAGGTTAAGTGGGAAAGGCAAAAAATCACAGGAGAAAGAAGAGGAGAATCAGCCAAGTGAAACAGTTTCAGATGTCCTAGATAACTCTGCGGAAGATGAACCCCTCAAGACAGAAGAAAAGTTGACTGAAGAAGAATCTTTAAAATTAAAGTTGGAGATGGAAGCAAAAGCAAAGAGACAGGAAATTGAGAAACTGGCTGAGGAAAACTTCTTAGGAGGAAATCAAGTGTTTGTTTTCCCGCCAGTTGTTAAACCTGATCAAAATATAGAATTGTTCTTTAATAGGAGTCTTTCCATTCTGAATGGAGAGCAAGATGTTTTGATCATGGGAGCATTCAATGACTGGAAGTGGAAATCTTTCACTATGAGGCTAAACAAAACAAATCTAGGTGGGGATTGGTGGTCTTGTCAGATTCATGTTCCCAAAGAGGCTTACAAGATAGACTTCGTGTTCTTTAATGGGAAAGATGTCTATGAAAATAATGATGAAAAGGATTTCTGCATATATGTGGAAGGCGGAATGGATGCCTCTACATTTGAAGATTTCTTATTAGAGGAGAAACGTAAGGAACTGGAAAGACTTGCCAAAGAGAGGGCTGAAAGGGAAAGAGAAGAAGAAGAGCTGAAGCGAATAGAAGCAGAGAAGGTTGCTAATGAAGCTGACAGAGCACAGGCAAAGGCGGAGACTGAAAAAAGAAGAGAGTTGTTGAAACATCTTTCAAAATTGGCAGTGAAGCGTGTTGATAATGTTTGGTATATTAAACCTACTGAGTTTCAAGGTGGAGACTCAGTCAGGTTATACTACAATAAAAATTCAGGTCCTCTCGCCCATGCAAAAGAGCTTTGGATTCATGGTGGGCATAATATGTGGACAGATGGATTATCCATTATTGAAAGGCTTGTCTTTCTTGAGACAAAGGACAATTGTGATTGGTGGTATGCTGATGGTACGTGTAAATGTGTCATGTATTCCTTTTATATCGTGGCAGCATGTAGATGTTGAGTTACTCTTGGTGTATTTACAGAGTAGTGAAAAATTTCCAGAAATGCTACATATGCTTAGAGCCTACAGGTCTTTAACTCTTAAATAACCACTTGTAGACAATAGCTTTTGATGACTAAGTAAAAATGCCAGGCCTGAAAAATGTAGAACTCTTATTACCATCCATCTTGTTGCTTAGATTTTACATGAAAGGCCTTTTTACAACAAATAATTGACGTTTGACTGATCGATCTTTCAAGAATAAGAAAAACCCTGTCCTATAGAAAAAATGTAGAGGAAAACATCAGGTATTCAGTGTGGCACCGGGCAATTGTCACCATAATATTTCACAAGTTCTCTCCCTCCACGAAACAAAAATCCTTTGTAATAGATATTTTTGAAAGATTGTGATGCTAGTTATTGTCAAATTATACATAATGTGATCTTTAGCTACCAAAATGAATTGTCTGCTTGTGGACCAGGTCGTTAATCATTGTTGAATGGGGGAAAGAATGTTACACTTTTTGGTTTCCAGACCAACATATCCTCTAATGGCTCTAGAAAGATGTATCTGGGGGATCAAAGAAGGCTGTGAATTTATAGTCGCCCTTGGTTTAAGAGGGAAAAAATGTTAATGAAGTAATCTGACCTCTTTATTTGAAGGCTGATGTTAAATGTAAATTTTATATTTAGCATTGAGTTTCATCGCACATACAACTATACATTTTGCAGTAATTGTACCTGACCGAGCCCTTGTTCTGGATTGGGTTCTTGCTGATGGGCCGCCCAAAAAGGCCAATATTTATGATAACAACAAACGTCTCGATTTCCATGCTATTGTTCCAAAAGCCATTTCTGAGGAGCTTTACTGGGTTGAGGAAGAGCACATGATTTATAGGAAACTTCAGGAAGAGAGGAGATTAAGACAGGAAGCTGCCCGTGCCAAGGTCAATTCACCAAAAATTTACTGTTGACTCAATATTTAATTTCCTTTTGATTTAAAGTAACAATTCTACAAGATATCTTTACAGAAAACCATAATGTGCAGAAATATTTAGGTCATCTTTCACACATCTCGTCTCAAATGCAGATGATATCAACTATCAAGCATCATGAATTGCTGTCTATTTGTGTTTTTTTTTTTTTTTTTTTTATCTTTTTAATAATTTTTTAAATTTTTTTATAAATATTTATTTAGTGATTTTGTAGCTTAGTCTAACTGTTTGTCTGAACAGGTACATAGGATATTCTTTTTTAGCCTTAGCGCTTAACTCTCCTACCTTTTTTTTCCATCCTGGTAGGATTTGTAGGGACTCTTCATCATGTTTTGTAGTCTGTTGGAATCGACTTTGTTTCATGTTTTTCTTTCTTTCTTTTTTAATTGGGAGTTGGAGCTTCGCTCCCCTTATACCTAGGACACTTGCACCCCCAAAGGGTCAGACGTAGGAGGCATCAAGAGTTTTTGGTATTAAGCTCACACAAAAGATTGAACTTGGGAACTCCAAGCTGGTTTGACCAAGAGACTCAAGCCCTTGCCAATGGGGCTGCCCCTTGGGGACGATTTTGTCTCATGCTTTATATTGGTGCACGTAAACAACTTTATAAAGATTAGTCTATCTACTTTTCCAATTGGAAGGCTTTATTCTACACACCTTTTGGTATTTTGTGTCTTTTATCTCCCTTTATTTCATCTATCAACTAAATTGTTTCTCTTCTAAAAAAAACCAGTTTTTGTTATCTCCCTTTCACTTGCAGCTACTAATTGGTACGTCTCTTTGTTCTAGGCTGAAAGAACAGCTCGTATGAAATCTGAGACAAAGGAAAGAACCATGAAAAACTTTTTGTTGTCACAGAAGCACATAGTGTTTACTGATCCCGTTGATGTTCAAGCAGGAAGCGCAGTGACAGTCTTTTACAATCCTGCCAATACACCTCTGAATGGAAAACCTGAAGTATGGTTGAGATGTTCATTTAATCGTTGGTCCCACCGTAAGGGTCCATTGCCACCACAAAAAATGTTGCCTGCAGATGGCGGCAGTCATGTGAAAGCCACTGGTGAGATTTCATTTCTAACACCTTTTAATCAATGGGTGAGATTAATGGTGTCTTCCTTAATGTTTTGTCCTTTTTGCTGCAAATTTGATGCCGGAAATTCTCTCTTTTCTCCTTTCTCTATTTGTCCTCTAGGAGATGCTTGATTGTGTTGTTTTATTTGTTTCTGCAGTTAAGGTTCCATTGGACGCATATATGATGGATTTTGTATTTTCTGAGAGGGAAGATGGTGGGATATTTGACAATAAAAATGGTATGGATTACCATATACCTGTGGTGGGTGGAATAAATAAGGAGCCACCATTGCATATTGTGCATATAGCTGTAGAAATGGCACCTATTGCAAAGGTAAACTTCTGATTCTGAGTTGATTCATTGGTCATTTTATTTTATTGAGAAAAATGAAAGAATATACTAGGTCATTCAAAAAGCTCAACAAAAGGCGCTTAAAAAAGACAATGGGGGTCCCAATCCAAAATATAAGCCCTAAATAATAATTACTATTCATTGTATTCTCTTTTCTTCTAAGATTAACTAAGTAGGACTTTTTGCAATAAAAAAAGAAACTGTTGGTAAGGCAATGTCAAATAGTTGGTTCTATCAATAATATTTTGAAAAGCTATTTTATGATTAAAAAATTAAAAATGAAAGGAAGGGAGAAAGAGAGTAAGAACTACTTTCTTACTAGCCTTTCGATGAGGAACTCCTTGAAAAATCAAAGATTCACCCATTAATCTCTAGACCCTAGAACACCCAATCAAAAAACGTGGTACCAAAGATGCTTGATACCAAATGATACGATAATACTGTTGAATTGATCAGAGTGATCCTCTGGTTATATAAACCTTCCTAATGCGAACACTAACAACACCTTCGAATCAATTGAGATCAACTTTAAAGATTAGATATAGACTCTTCTCAAAAAAAAAAAAAAATATTAGGTATAGACAAAAATTGGCTTAATATCAAAGTTGTTGAGACACAGAACAAATTTCTTAATTTAAGATTCAAACACTTTACAAGATAAGATGATTAATTCTACTCGAATGTTCTTGATATACAACTCAAAATAACATGAATTGGGAAAGGGGATAACATGCCAACGCATAGCAGCTTCCAATTATGGGATATTGTCGAGATAAGCAATTTTGTTAATGCAGATATTGCAAGATAAGAGTACTCATATATTTGTATTTCTATCCAGGTTGGAGGTCTTGGTGATGTTGTGACTAGTTTATCCCGTGCCATTCAAGATTTGAACCATAATGTGGACATTGTTCTACCTAAATATGACTGTCTGAACCTAAGCAATGTAAGCTTTATTTCCAATTAGTTTGAAAATCTCCTTACATTTCAATTTTCTGTTAGTGGATATATATATACACATACACACGCACACTCGAGCTTGTCTCATTTTCTCACTTTTTATTGTGCAAGTAACACCCAGTTGATGAGAACCTTAAAATATGTGCAATCTGCTTGGTTTCATTGTTATGATTTCAGCATAAAATGTTTGCTTAGAATAGTTAGTGATGTATTGCATGGCGATCCCCTCATGTGCTAGTGCCAGATTGATCAAGTTTTTGCCTAAACTGAGCTTTCTATAGTTCCTCCTTTTTACTATATCCTCAGGGCCTCCAAGGCTCCAAAAGGTGAACATTATGAAATATGAATGCTTGAATATCTTGAAACATTTTACTTACTTTTTCACAATTGATCTCTCGCAAGAGCCTTCTTGTTTTACTCACTCTCAGTATTTTGAACACATTGATAGTTTGACCAAAAAAAATTGTGATGTAGGTGGAAAATTTTCACCATCAACAAAATTATTTCTGGGGAGGAACAGAAATAAAAGTCTGGTTTGGCAAAGTGGAAGGGCTCTCTGTTTACTTTTTGGAGCCTCAAAACGGGTAAATTTTATGACTATGTCCTTTATTTTTAGGTTTTCATGTCATGATGTTATCAAGAATAAGTTGTATTATTGGATTTTATTTCTGCCTTAGCTTTTGATTGCTAGAGGAGAGGATATGTAATATTCCCACTTGAGACTGGTGCATTTTTTTTTCTTTCTATTTCTAATCTCGTCTGAGAAATTGATTGATAAGTATTTATGCAACTCTGTGTAGTATTGTGCCTCGGAAATAATTCCTTGGAAGGATATTCTAGCGACACCCTCAAAGCCAAAGTGTACTTGTTGAACCCCCACCCCCTTCCGGCCTCTATTTCTCTCTCATTTCGTTTGATTTTTGTCCTAACAAAAATCTTCTATTTGCTTTCGGACTATGAGAACATATCATTTCCAAGTAATCTGTTTCCTCTGTTGGTACCTTTATGCTTGCACTTGAGCTTCATCATTACAGGAGCACTTCAAAGAAATATCTAATATGTTTATATCCGCTTCTTAGATTTTTTTGGACAGGATGTATATATGGTTGTGCAAATGATGGAGAGAGGTTTGGTTTCTTTTGTCATGCTGCTCTTGAATTCTTACTCCAAGGAGGATTTCATCCTGTAAGTATTATCTTAACTAAATACTAATTTGTAGTGGTTTTATTATGTAAACTTCTCTAACCCGTTATATATCATATGTGAATAGAACAAAAACTAGATGTTGTTAGCAAATATTGGTCTGATTCGTTTGAATGTTTTAAAAGCATACTTGCACACTTAGATGTAGATGTCTGGGCGGGAGTACTATCTATTTATTTCAAAATGGGAGATTATTGTAGTTTAGTTTTATTAATCTTCTTTGTATTGGAATCAAATTAATCACTTTGTAGTATGTTTTCTCATTTTTAATTATGTTTTGTCTTCGGCAGGATATTATCCATTGCCATGATTGGTCTAGTGCACCAGTTGCTTGGTTATTCAAGGAACAATACATGCACTATGGCCTTACTAAAGCACGGGTTGTCTTCACTATTCACAATTTAGAATTTGGAGCGCAGCTAATTGGGAGAGCAATGTTGTACTCGGACAAGGCTACAACTGTTAGTAATTTCATGTTATTAAGCAATAAATAGCTTTACCATGCATGATTTCAGCTTTACCATGCATGTTATTAAGCAATAAATAGCTTTACCATGCCTATCAGTCCTTAATGCAGAGTACTTTGTTCTTCGATGTTATAAATTTTAATTGAACCATCATTGATTGTCCTAGTGGTAAAAATGGGACATAGTCTCAATAAATGACTAAGAGATCAAGGGGTTCAATCCATGATGACCACCTACCTAGGAATTAATTTCCTACGAGTTTCCTTGACACCCGAATGTTGTAAGGTCAGACAGGTTTTCTCGTGAGATTAGTTGAGGTGCACGTAAGCTGACCTGGACATTCACCGATATAAAAAAAAAAAAAAAATTGAACTTCTTTAAGTTATGCACACAAAGATTTTCTCCTGCTTCAATATCTTTATTTCTTACCTTGAGAGTTTGGTAAACTTGAAAATTTCTTATTCATGTCATCAGTCAATCTAGATTCTAATAATATTTTTGATACTTTGAACTAATATTAAATAATATCTCCATTATGTATATTTAAGTGATCGGATTGTTAATAAAAGGAGGTGTTATAGAAAGCCTAAGTTGCGGTCATTTGATTTGTGGCCTTATCTGTGATTGATTTGTAGTTTTTCTTGCATCATCATTCCAATCTTCTTGTGTGTATATGTAGGTGTCTCCTACATACTCGAAGGAGGTTGCAGGAAATCCCGTCATTGCTCCCCATCTTCACAAGTTTCATGGCTTTGTGAATGGAATTGACCCTGACATATGGGATCCATATAATGACAAGTTTATTCCTGTAAGTGTGTGAAGGTCTCTTCGTCACTTGCTTTTCTCCTGTTGCAACTATTTTTATTTTTTAGTAGGTTTTCTCATTAAAAGTTATTAAGTCAATGCAACTAATCAAATTTCCCGTAAATTAGATATATATACAAGTGCAGAAATGCAATAGCGAAGTGTGGCCTCTATACAGAACTTTTTATTAAATTTTGTTTTTTAGAACTTACTCCAAAGAATCTCATATATAGATAGATTTTCATTTTTTACCCATTGAAGAAGGTTTATATATTTACCTCTTATTTTTTTCTTATGTTTTTCTCGATGAAAAATTTAGTTATGGGATTGTGGCTTTTGAACTATTCTATTATGAGCCTGAAATAACTGCATTTTTCTTTGGAACTTTATTACTTATGAAGTTTATTTTGAGATATCTATTTATATAAACTATTCAGGTATCATACAATTCAGAGAATGTTGTTGAGGGAAAAAGAGCTGCTAAGGAAGCATTACAACAGAGACTTGGCCTAAGTAGGTCTGATCTTCCTTTAGTAGGAATTATCACTCGCTTAACTCATCAAAAGGGGATCCATCTCATCAAGCATGCTATCTGGCGAACTCTAGATCGGGGTGGACAGGTTTATCTTACCATGTTGTTTCCTTGTTTTTCTTGAAATTACATCATGTTTCCTTTTTAGTTTTACAGCAAATGTTTGAGTTTTGTTCCAATGTCAAGCCTGTTCACTAAGAAATGTAGTGAGGTTTAGGTCCTAGATATTGTTGCTAATGAGATGTGCTATGACAGGTCGTATTGCTTGGTTCAGCTCCTGATCCGCGCATTCAAAATGATTTTGTGAATTTAGCAAATCAGTTGCATTCATCTTATCCTGACCGTGCTCGCCTTTGTTTGACTTATGATGAGCCTCTTTCGCACTTGGTATGTTGATGCAGAACTCAATTCGATAGTTCTTCTGATGTAGTCATTAACCAATCTATTCAATAATTGCAGATTTATGCTGGTGGAGATCTGATACTTGTCCCTTCGATTTTTGAGCCATGTGGTCTAACTCAGCTCACTGCAATGAGATATGGTTCAGTACCCGTTGTCCGAAAAACTGGAGGTTTGGGCAATACTCTTTCCTCGTAAAGCATGACATATTCCCTTTTCAGCTACCTATTACTTGCCGATAGAATTACTTCGACTAATAGTTGAAGTAACTACATAATGGAGAGAAAACCATATATAATAATAACAAGATCCCAATGGGTGGTAATATCCATGGCTTCTGAGTAACACCTACCTAGAGACAAGGTTTAAAATATCAATATCGATGGAAATATTGAGGTCTTGATTTTACGGAAATTTCGATGGAAATATCGATTTCGATGGATATTTCTAGAAAAATTATAAAAACAGAAAATTAAAAAAATCAAATTAAATTAGTAAATAAATAATTTATTATTTTCAAATATGTAAACATGTCTATTATTTATTTTATGTTTATATTAATGGCAATTTGATGCTTATTTTTTGTGTTTCATAGATTTTTCTACGATATAATAGAAATATAGATTTTTACCCCTCATATCGATATTAAACCCATGAAAATGTGGAAATATCGACAGATCGATGAAAATTTAATTCTATGCCTAGAGGTCGGTGTTCGAATTTTTAGGTAATCTTAATAGGGAGAAGAACTCTTGATGTTTCAGAGTTTGGGCCTTGGGTTCAGGTGGACTTGTATACATATATGTATATGTATATTATAATGAAAGTTTCTATTTCTTTTTGAAAAATTACGAACATAGCTAAAATAAAATGCCAGGGAAGGAAATTGATATGCAAGTCTAGGGATATTGCCAAATTTAAAATACATTGATTTTGGATGTACCATGCCATAAAGAATCTAATAGATGAAACTGTAAGCCATTACGATTATCAAATTCAGGAATAACAATTAGCCATTTTTGAAACTTGGTCAAGGAAAAATGCATTTTTAATTTCAACAACCCACAACTACGCTAAAGTCTCAGTTTATTATTATTTGTAGGACTCCATGACACTGTGTTTGACGTCGATCATGATAAAGAAAGAGCACAAGCAGCAGGCCTTGAACCGAATGGATTCAATTTTGAAGGAGCAGATCCCTCTGGTGTTGACTATGCTCTTAATAGGTCAGTGAACATGTACAATCTGATGAATGGGTTTTCTTCATCATTAGAAGTTTTCTGCCTTTCATATGTTTTCTTCGTACTTGCTATCCTAGTTTTCCAAGGAAAAGTGACAAACTCTACTACGATACAATTTCTTCGGTTTGTTTATCTGGTTAGAAGAACATAGGACGAAGGTCGAGAGTTGTTGGTATTATCACCATCATACTCCTCCCAATCCCATGATTGTATGCACATGTTACAATAATTTCCATTCAAGAAAGTTCGTTTTCATTTCAGAGCAATCTCCGCATGGTACAACGATCGAAGTTGGTTTCATTCATTATGCAAGAGAGTGATGGAGCAAGACTGGTCTTGGAATCGGCCTGCTCTTGACTACTTGGAGCTTTATCATGCAGCACGGAAATGAATAAACGAAATGAACAATCGAATAAGGGAGTGAAGGTTCAATCTGCCTCAAACTCAACGGTACTGTACAGGTTTAGTTATAATTCCGGCTTTTCATTTCTATTATTTAAAAGATCTCTTTTTCACGTAGTGACTGCCCTTTATTAGGCCAAGTATTCATCTTTCTGTACATTGAGAACATATTTCAACTTAGATATAAATGCAGCATTATTGTTTTATTTAGCAGCAATATGTTCTGATGTCCCAAAAAATGGAATCTGATAATAAGATTAAGTGGCTTAAGCAGAGTCACTTGTTCACCACTGAAATTGTTCATTATCTTTTTTAGTATTTATTATTATAATTTTGATGGTTGAAGTTGCTTCTTCTAGGACAGCCATTCAGGTGGTAGATGGTGGTGGAAATGATAGTTTTAATACTGACTGTGGGGTTGTCAACTGTCATAAACCAAAACTTTTTGGACGATAGCAATTGATTTTGATATCTAGGCCCCCATTTAATGCTCTTTATCTTAAAGACAAGAATAGTTCAGAAGATTTTGGGGAAAAAAGTAATAAGGGAAGTGGGATTTGGTGCGCTTAGATCATCTAAAATATGAAGCAAGGTCATTTTTTTGGGTTGAGATCCTTATAGACTTTGAACAGAAGATAGGATAAAAAATAGTAAATTACCATTAGGTCTTAATCAGGCTCCTTTAATCTTTATATATTAAAAAAAAACTACCAAAATCGTTAAGAAAAAAGTGAAATAAAAGTAATAGAGATGGAGAAATCTACTCTAAAGAAAATCAACCCAATTTTTTTTTTCTTACCGCGATCCTTTTGCTACCATTACAAATTTCATTAATCATTTTCGAGAATAGTTAAAACCCTATTTGATAATCATTTAGACCTGATTTGGTAACGATTTTTTTTTTTAAATTTTTGAAATTTCTGTTTGTTTCTTTTCAATTTTTCAATTATGGTCTTCACTCTTTGTTAAAGAAAGAGGAATACTTGAATTCCTAGTCAAATTATAAAACCAAAAACAAGTTTTTTAAAACTATTTATTTTAGTTTTCAAAACTTGGTTTGGTATTTGATAACATTAATAGAAAGTAGATAACCATTAGAAACTTGTGGGTGGAAGTAGTGTTTGTAGATTTAATTTTCAAAAACCAAAAAACTAATCGTTATCAAATGTAGTTTTAATTTTTAACTTTTTGTTTTTAAAAATTGTGTTTGTTTTCTCACAATTTCTTACCAATAGTAATACGTTTTTAAATAATACTTTTGTTTTCAATTTTCAAAACTTGATATGAAATTTGAAAACATTATTAGAAAGTAGATGACAAAATCATCAATAGAAAGAGGGATTATATACTTAGTAATTTTCAAAAACCAAAAAATTAATTTCCCTCCCATCCCCCTTCTGTGGGTAATGGAAATGGGTCTTCCTTAATATTGATGAAAAACCATTGATTATAGTTACTCTTTTGCAGTCCTATACTTAGTGAATCTAATTAGCAACAACTTATCATAACTACAAAATCCAATTATTGACTTTAGATAGGGCCATATGTAGGATTATATGCAAAGTTAATGCAAGGTAAAAATAAAAGGTAAATCTTATCTCAAATTTCCATGTGCTGCAAACTTTGAATAAACACATAATAATTACTCCATGTCATTAATGAACTAACTTATTTTTTCACTTGTTGAAAGCAAAAAGAAACATATGAAAGTTGTGATCTTACTAGGAAAGCTAGAGAGGCATAAAGACGTTAAAAAACACTTTTAGTTCATGAACTTTAAATTGTAAGGATTCAATATTTATAAATTTAAATGCTATTTGGTCAACGTATTTTCAATTTTTGTTCATTTTGATCTTTGTATTTTCAAAAAGTGACTATTCTGGTTCATTCATTTTCATTTCTACTTCATTTTTAAGGGATCAAAATAACTTTTTTGAATTGCTAAATTTGTAACACGCCAAATTTGTAACCAAAGTAGTATTTAAACCATCTTTATATTGTTAAATTTGTAACACGCCAGTCTCTTTGAGCTATAATAAATAAGAATTTAGTTAACGTAATTCATAATTTGTAATAATTTAGTCTTTATCGTGTAAAAAAGATGGTTAAAAAAGTTTAAAGGGTTTTTTAAACTTAAAAAATAGTTTGAAGTGTCACAATTGGTAGCCAAAAAGCTGAGCACATTTTGGCTTCATAAGCAACTTGCAATAACCCCGGCGGTGGGTTTCCTGATTGGGAAATTTCCTTTTCAACCTATTCTCTCATTCTCTCTTATACAAAGAACAAAAAGCCAATGCCTTTACCCCCTTTCTTACCTTATTTTTATTGTTTGGTAAGTAGTGGAGAGATTAGATGGAATATAATCAGAACTATACTCTATTTAATTAGTTTATTAAATTACAAGTTGGTCATAAATGTGTTACTTTAAGGAGAATTTTTTAATATAAAAAAAAATTAGGAATACTATTTACACAAAATAGCAAAATTTTTAGATAGTTGTGATAGACGTTGATAGAAGTAGAAATAATATAAGTCTATCAAGGTTTATCAGTGATAGAAATCTATCAATCCCTTTTTTTTTTTATTATGTTTTTTAGTTTTATCAATATTTTTTTTGTACTATTTCTAAATAGTTTGACATTTTTTTTAATGGAAAATCTTTATAATATATTGTAAATAATCTTTAAACGTTGGTAAATTTATAATGAATTTATAATTTTTAATTTTGTGTCTAATAGATTTTAATTGTTAATTGAATTATTTAAGGATTATGTCGTGGATTGAATTTAAAATAGAATCTTTTTAAAAAAAATTATGTATAAAAATTAAGCAAACACAACTTTAAAAGTTCAATAGTTATTAGATAACTTTTTAAAATATAAAGTATAAATATAACAATCTAATTAATATCATGCATGAATAATGAAATTGACCTATTACTCATATTTTACATTCATCAGGTTAATAATTGATGTGAAAGAAAGGCCCCCTTACTAAAAAAGAAAAAGGAAAACTATATGATAATATATGTTATATTTCTTTGACTTACTTTACATATTAACCAATTCATTTTTCAAGAGTATTTTCCATATTATTCGATTTATTGTCTATTTAGAAAGCGATAGACAGTAAATTTTTTCTATATTCGATAACAGTCTTTAAAAATATTTTTTCAATTTTGTTTGCGATATTCTTTTTAAAAAATCAAAGACCTACTAAACACAAAGTTGAAAGTCTAGAGTCTTAAGACATAAAATTCAATCTTATATATGATAAACTAATTACTACATTAGAGGCTTATTAGACATAAAATTAAAAGTTAAATAATACTTATGAGACATTTTTTAAAGATCAAGGACCTATTGAACATAAAATTGACTGTTCAAATGCCATTAGAAACTTTATAAAGTTAAAAGACTTTTTAAACACAAACTTAAAAATTCAGAGACTAAGGACCTATTTAGATTGACCAAGAACACAAGTATTTTTCAAAAAATCATTTTTATTTAAACATTTTGATAAAAACTACTTAAAGTGTTATTATATATAAGTTTGTTTGGTTTGCTATATAATAAAAATATTTCTATTAATATCAAATTATTATAAATGATGACTATTAAAAATTATGAACTGATAATTTGAGAACACTTTTCATTAACTTGAGTCTATTTATTATTTTTTTGCCACATGATCGATCTAATTGGTCATTATAGTTGGTCGTTGGAGATAACTGATGCAGTTGGTCACTAGAGTTGGTTGTCGGAGGTGATCGTTCCTGGAGTTGGTTGTCAGAAGGGGTTAACGAAGTTGGTCACTAGGGTTGATAGCTGAAGATGATCACTAGAGTTGGTCCATAGAGGTAGTCGTTGGAAATGGTTGTCAGAAGTGGTCGCCATCGAGTTGTTGGGGTTGGTTATTATTCTTGGTGGTTTCTGGAGTCGGCCATCAGTGGTGCTCATCAAAGTTGGTTGTCGGTGGTGGTGGGCACCAGAGTGGTTGTCGAAAATTTTGCTGAAGTATGTCGTCTACGGTGGTCGTCGGAGGGCAGTGTTAGCCGATGATAACCATGGTGGAGGTGAGGTAGAGGACTAGTGAGGATATTTTAATAATTTTATATATTATACAAATTAGTGAGAGATTGACCATTAAACACTAAAAAAATCATTTTTCCAAAAGTTGATTTCAAGTCAACTTATTTCATAAACTGATTTTTTCAAGGGAAATTACTGTAAATAGAAAAAAATTCAAACTATTTACTAATATAGAAATTTTTTAGTGTCTATCAGTGATAGATCGCGATAGAATTCTATGACTTTCTACCGCTCAAGTAAATGAATTCTATCGCTTGAGCGATAGAAAGCGATAGAATTCTATCGCAGTCTATCACTGATAGACTATAAAATTTTTCTATATTTGTAAATAGTTTGTTTTATTTTTCTATATTTGAAAAGAGCCCTTTTTTCAAAAGCTATTTTACGTGATTGTCGAATACTCTAACTTTTTTTAAAATGACTTGATTGCCCTTAAAATTGAAGTTAAAAGAATGGGTAAAAAGGAAGATAGAAAATTGCATTGAATATGGAGAACATGGAAGGACAATGTATTGGAATTCAGCAACAGAGGTCCATGAAGTGCTGTAATTGCAGAATAATTGATCCCCACAAAGCAGGGGAAGTTCACATGAAAACAGATATAAGAGTTGGTTGTAATTAATAGCTTCATATTCTCAACAACCATAAAATAAAAATTAAAAGAAATTTACAAAATTACAACACATTTTAATGAAATCTCTGCAGACAAAAAGTACTATGTTGTCTGTCTTCAACTAGCTCCTATGTTCTCTCTCTCTTCTCTGTATGCAAAGTGTAAATTAATAATAATATTGTTTCTGTTAGAGGATAAGGTTACACCTCAAATCACACCATATCCCTACTCTCTATTTTTCCATCTACCTTTAATTAATTAACCCTTTAATCAAAAGCTTAATTTACTTGTTTAGTCACTCAAAACTTTTAATTTTGGTTGTATTTATTTCATTTATGAACTATGTTGTCGACGTGAAAGCGTAAGAACTTAATAGAACATCCTTGAAAAAAAAATAAAAAATAAAAAGATGGGTAAATTTTGTTCAGATTTTACTAATAAATTTTAGAAAGGGTGTAATAGATCAAGTGAGTTTTTACTTTTGTGTTTAAGGAGTTTTTTTTTTTTAATTTTAAACATATTGACGAGTCTCTTAATTTTTAATTTTGTGTCAATTGAATAGGTTTTTTATATGTTCACATTTTTTAAAAACTTATTCTTAGTTTGGCAACAATTTTTAGTTTTAGAAATTTATACTTGTTTTTTCTTGAATTTCGTACTATGTCTTTTATATTTATTGATACAAATACTTGAATTCTTAGTCAAATTCTAAAAACAAAAACATGTTTTTGAAAAACTTTTTTTTTTTTTTGTGGTTTTTAATATGTTACTTGGTTTTTGAAAATGTGGGTGGATAGTAGATAACAAAATAAAGAAAGTGATAGGTGAAAATAGTGTCTATAAGTTTAATTTTTAAAATTAAAAAATCAAATAGTTATTAAACAGGGTATTATTGATCTAATAGTTATAAATTGAAATTTAATGTCTAAAGGGATCTTAAATTGTTTAGTGCATCTGTTAATTTTTTTTAAAAAAAGTTTGAATAAATCAATGATTTAGTAGACACAAAATTGAAATTTTAAGAATTAACAATTGAGAGTTGAAAAATATGTATTGCCCATGTTGCAGTTGGTTTTGAGAACTTTTTTGAGGAGAGTTTTTCTTCCAATTTGGAAGATGACAGAGTCTTTTGAGATTCTAATTTCTATAGTTTATGGTTGAATGCTGCAAAAGATGAGTAGTTGTTACCGATTTCTACCGATATCTGATTTTTAATGAAGTTCTATTTTTTAAAAAAATAATTCAAGAGTTAAAAATCTAGATACCATTTTAAGTTTAGCATCGAAATGAAAATAGAACAAAAAGTTCATAAATTTATAATTATGGCCAACTATTAAGTTTTTAAATTTTAGCTTATGAAAATTAGACCTACCAATATTCATTTCACTTCTAAATTTCTTGTTTTGTTATTTACTTTCTACCAATGTTTTAAAAATAAATGTAATTTTTAAAATAAAAAAAGAATAGCTTTAAAATAATTGTTTTTGTTTTTAGAAGTTGGGGAAGAATTCTAACTATTTTACTTGGAAAAAAAACCATAATAAAAAAAAGAGAAAAAAAACATCACATTTTGGAAATATTGTTATAAAGCTAAAGAGAGAGAGAGAAGAGCATCAAGTGCTCTGTATTCATGATTTGTTCTGTCACCATTAACTGTGTTTCCTCAGATGGGGTTATAATGGTTTTTTCTTGTTCAGTAAATTATTTTATTTTTTATTTTATTTTTTAAATAAATAAATAAATAACATAATGGCTTATTGTCTTTTACCTCTTTGTTTTGCTATTGCCACCAGTTTCCTCTGTCCTTTCACATTTTAAAACTTTAGTCCCACATTAAAAATAAAAACAATAAATAAAAATAAAATAAATAAATAAATAAAAATAAAGTGGTAACTGGTAACTGGTAAGTAAGAATATGTGTGATATTGGGAAACTGAGATTCTATATCCCATCACTTTCTTTTGCTTTTTCTCTCTTCTTTAAATTTTCTTCTTCTTTTCTTTTCAGTTTTTAATTGGCCATTTAATTTTTTTTTTTTAAAAAAAAAATTAATAAAAAAAAAATACATCTCTGATTTCTCTCTGTTTTTGTGGTCTCCTTTAAACCCTCCCTGTCTTTGCCACAGTACATTCAAAGCTGTGATCTTCCTTCAAGATTTTTCAGACCAACCAATTCCCCTTTTTTTCTTTTTACCTTCTTCTTTCTTTACAGCTTCTCTCCCATTTTTCTTATGCTTTTTGGGATTATGAACAAAACCCATTTCAGGAATTCTTGAAAAAGCTCTGTTTTTACTCAACAGAACACTGCCACAAAAGCCTGGGTATTAAAATTCTAGAATCTATATTTATTTTTCTTTTCGATTCCCGAGATGAATAATCAGTAGAAACTATTTTACATATTGGGTCGAATTTATTCTTCTTTTTTTTTTTTGCTCATTAACCAGATACCAATGGCGAATTGGGGCAGTGCTCTGAGAAAAAACTATGGATTCAGTGAAGATTTAGAAGAAGAAGATGTCTGGAATTCTGTTGAAGGTAAAGAAGATTCTTCAAATTTCATCACTAGAAACTCCAATGACTATTACTACTCGTCTTCTTCGTCGTCTTCTTCTTCTTCTTCTTCTTCAACTTGGCGTCTTCCAACTGCACCAAAAATGATCCCAAAATCCATTTCAACAAGAACACACGAAACCCAGATGACGAATAATCGATCCTCTGCTCCGGTGGATATTCCCGATTGGTCCAAAATTTACGGCAACATGGGTTCGTCGTCCGGCGAGTTTTCCGGCGAAAAAACTGACGACAGAGATCAAGAAGAAATCGACGGTGAAGAAGACGATATGGTGCCTCCTCATGAATGGATTGCTCAGAAATTAGCGAGAAGCAGAATTTCATCTTTCTCTGTTTGTGAAGGGGTTGGAAGAACTCTCAAAGGAAGGGATTTAAGCAAAGTTCGAAACGCCATTTTAACCAAGACTGGTTTTTTAGAGTGATGTTGGTTCATCATTTTGTTCTGCGTTTTCTTGTTTGCTTACTCTGCCATTGTTATGCTCTGTGGGAGCTTAGTTAAAACAGAGTTTCTGGTAAGAACTGGAAGAAGGAACGGAAAAAAGATGAAGAATTTGTAGTTTTTTTTCCCCCCCTCTCTTTTTGGGTATTTTTGAAATGGAGTGGAGCTGTTTCATGTTCTATGATTTTGAGTTTTTAAAATTGGGGATATGAATGAGTATTATTCTAGTAAGAATGGTTTGTTGAAGTTCTTAATTTTGTATGAGTGGTTGTTTATTTTCAAAGAACTAAGAGGAAAAAGAAAATGCATAAACTTTATAGAGTTGTCAATGCAATTTTTTTAATACATTAACTGATAGATCAACTCATTCAATTTCTATTTGAACTTTTTCTTTTTTAAATAACAAACTATTATTATATTTCATCCCACTCTTTCCCCTGTTTATGAAGGAGAAGAAGGTAAAAGGAAAAGTAATATGAGATTTGCTGAATCAAATCAAGCTTTTTGAAGTAAATTTATTGAGGAAAAGTTGCATTTTTTGCCCTCAAATTGGACCATAGCTTTGAAAATTGTCACTCATAATCACTCACTCACTCTGACTAATGAATATTGGCATATTAAAAAATCCACTAAAAATGTATTTTTGGTCAACTTAACAATCTTGAACCCAAAAAAAAAAAAAAAAATTAATTTTTTTTTATTAATTACCATCTTAAAAAAGGGGAATATAATACTTTTATCATTATCCATTTCACTCCTTGAAGGAAGCAAAGCCATCTGGTTTGGAAAAACAACATTAATGTTTTTGTATGCTTATAAAAGCTGTTTCCTTTTGGCTTTGAGCTATGAATATCTGTAGGATATGGCAGTGGCATCAAATACATCAAATCACTTCCACAGCCTTTCTGATCCCCCGAATAAGGGTCCACGAATAATTCCATAATAAAGACGAAATTCAAAAAAAAAAAAAAAAAAAAAAAAAAGAACAATCATCCTGCTCCTCTTCCAGTGGACAGATTCCTGTTTCCATGGCATCTATACCAAAACTACGTCGTTTTGATCTCTCAGACCTGACTCACAGTCACAGATTCTTTGGAGTCCACCAAAATCAAAATGCCTTTGTCTTTCCAATTCCCCCTTTTCCCAGCACCAACAACCAACCATCATATTGCTCAGAATTTCTTTCATCAGTTTCAGTGAACATTTCTTCTTATTTATTCATCAATATCCTTTCCAGTTCGTCTTAATCAATTTGGATGACATAAAGAAAAAAAGAGCCTTTTTTTTTTTTCTCTTTGGAATAAATTGAGCATCTTTCCACTTTCTTGGAGGGACCCCTTCATTGGGAGTAGTGGGAAAAAAGAAAAAAAAAAATGGGGGTCTCATTTTGCAGCAGGATCATCAAATTCAAAAGGAGGGTTTTAGTTTGAAAGAGCACTAATTATATTCTGTTCTTATTTCTAAATTCTAACTACGTTCCCTTTTATTCTGTCTTTTGATGCAAAGTCTTGAAAAGGAAGGCTCATCTTCTCTAGATTTTGAATTTGCTACCACATGGATTCTAGATCTTATGCTGAGAACTGATCTGTTGTGAACTTGTGAAAGAAAGATCAAAGTTTCTAAGGAGAAAAAGAAAGAAAAAAAAAAAAAAAAAAGATTGTGCTTAGTGCTCTTGTCATTGTCATATACCACTTGAAAGAAACTTAAAATGGGAATCCAAATCCATGGATATATTTGCTGCAGATCCATATTTTTAATGTGAAAATTTTGTTGCTGGCTTTTTCTTGGTGGGGTTTGGAAATGGTAAGCATTAAGAAAATGATTTTGGTTGAAGCAATAATCAAAATTCTACCATTAAATAAAGAGAAGAAATGGAAAACGCGAATAGTGAAATTCAATAGATGAATAAACTCGGTGATAAAAATGAATCTAACTAATAGTATTAATTAAAAGATGGATTGAATCCAACTAGTATAACAGAGTGTCTAGTATCATGCTTACGACGCGAAATCAACTAAGAAGGAAAGTTGGAATACAAAGAGAAAGAAACATTAGAGAAACCTCGACGAGCCAACTCATGAATGAACGTATTCCATTATCGCTTCACAAACCGAAAAAGAATAGAAGTCAAGGAGGACTCCAAATGCCAAATATTAGTAAAAAATGGTTGAACCTCATGAAAAGACAACATTGAAAAGTAGAAACTCATATATAAATTTTAGATCTAACTTTAGAATTAAAAAGAAAGAAAAATTATGTTATAGTATATTATATTATTATGTTAAATGTAATATTTACTCACAGTCACAACATATCTTTCGAGGGGATTAAGGTTGGAACATGGAACTAACTTCTGTGTTTTGTCTGGAAAAGTTCTATTGCAAACTTGCAGTATTTATGGATCAGAAAGAGCCATTTTCATGGAGGGAGTGGAGAAGGGATTTACAACAGTCAGTTTTTATTTGCATTAATTTTAAAACGGTTCAAATTTTGTACAGTTAATTGGTCAATCTATCAGTTAAATTTAAAAAATTAATGGTGTTCAGTTCTACTAATCTCATTTATTACATAATTAATGCTGTGAAACAAACTTATTAAAAGGTCCTCTGTTCTAGTTCTGAGCCATAAGCAAATCCTTTTCCCTTCAGTTCCACCTTAAACATTTGAGCTGAAAGTGAATTTAGATTTCAAGAATTTAGATTTTCACTTTCAGCTCTAGACATATCCATTTTGATTTCAAGAATTTCGTTTTGTTTATTCACTTCTTTTCTTATGCATAAACCTCTCTCCTTAGCTGCATAATCCAAAAGTTTAGATTCAATCTCTCATCTTTGATCAGTTTTGAATTTTTTTACTTTTGAGAGTAAAGTTAGGTGAAGAAAGGCAGACAAAAATGTCTATGAAGAATAAAGTTGGAGGAATTGGATTGGACTTTGCTTCAAGATATGTATTATTTAGGAAGTGGGCCTTTTTTCTATGTTTTGTATGCTTTTGTGCTGGCATGCTTTTTACAAACAGGTACAATATTGTCAATTAAGTCTATTTGTTACATTTTAAGAAAAGTTTTTAGTTGCTTTTGCTGCTAAACCATTGAAAACCAGCTAATTATGCAGTAAAAAAATGGGAGGACTTGAAAATCTGTTTGTTGAACTGGTTTTTACAGCCTATAGATCTTTCATTGTTAAACATATCTTTCCTTACTGGATTCTAACTGGATTTAGATTGCGTTTGATTGCGTTTTTACGACATCGTAAAATTTGGTTTTCATAATTTTTTCAGGATGTGGATAGTGCCTATGGCTAATGGTGTTGCACTGAAGTCTGCAATCTCCCATGAAAGAATGGAATTAAAATCTGATTCTTATGATCCACAGCTTGTGAGTCGGATTCATTGCATTTTTAAACTCTTACTTTAAATCTTGATTATATATTCTCAAGGCTAAATCATACCTTTTACTTTAAAAATTGAATGAAACTAAAGTTTTCTTCAACACATTATGGTAATCCTTTTAACTAAAAACCTGTTGAGAGGGATAATTGCACTCATTGTTTTCTTTCTTTCGATTCGCTTCTCGTCGATACTTTTGTGATGAACTTACTTTTCGATATCGTTTTTTCTTTAACAAGGCAAAAACCAAAACATCTGGTGCAAGGCCAGAGGAATTTTCAAGGTCACAGCTGAGTATTCAGTAAGTAACATGCTGATGCTTGAATCAAACTGGTTTACTCCTTTAATTTGCCACTACGTAATGAATGGCTTAAGAGCAAATGTGTGCTCAAATACTATCTGCAGGACACTTGCTAAGAGCATTTTAGATCTGGAGAAGAAACTTGCAGCTGTAACAATAGGTCGTGAATCTGCATCGAATGAAAAGAATTCAGATCCAACTTCCAAGAGAAAATATCTAGTGGTTGTAGGAATCAATACAGCTTTTACTAGCCGAAAACGAAGAGATTCGGTTCGTTCAACTTGGATGCCACAAGGTCTGCTATGTCATAAGTCCTGAGTTTTTCCTTTGATTTTGGTGCCTTTTTTCTGTCATCTGGTCAACATGAGAGTGTTGTTTATAATTTGATCTTACTAGGTGATAAAAGAAAGAAGTTGGAGGAAGAGAAAGGCATAATCATTCGTTTCGTTATCGGACGAAGGTAAATGAAGAAACACAATCTCATTCTTGTTAAGTTATATACTACTTTGACAAATACATCACAGCAATTACTTTATATTGGTTGATAGCGCAACTCCTGGCAGCATACTCGATAAGTCACTCGACGCCGAGGAGCGTGAACATGGAGACTTCCTGAGACTGGTATTGTCATCCAACTGTTGCTATTGCTACTATTGTTCTTTGTTCTACTTGTCTCAATCAATGTACTTAGTTGAAAAGGATAATCAATGATCAGAATGTTATATTTGATGGAAGTTTTGCTCATGTTTGTTCAAATGTTACAAGCAGAATCATGTTGAGGGTTACCTCGAATTATCGGCCAAGACGAAGACTTACTTTGCTACAGCTGTTTCTTTGTGGGATGCCGAATTCTATGTCAAAGTCGACGACGACATCCATGTCAACTTAGGTGAGCCTACTTTTAGACACTCCTGTTTGAATATATGGAGCTCTCACTGAAATTCAGATGATGCAATAGGAAAAGTGTTTTCTCAAATATTTAAGCTTCTATCCTTTCATCTACTATAGCTGCGCTCGGAACAACCTTGGTTGGACATCGGAATAAGCCTCGGGTTTACATCGGTTGTATGAAGTCCGGACCCGTCCTCTCTAAGAAGTAAGAGTAACTTGTATCTTTTAACTCAGATAACAAAAATGATTACCAATAGATTTGATTTTCACAAAGTCTCTCAATTGGCACAGAGGAGTAAAGTACCACGAACCAGAGTATTTGAGATTCGGCGACGAGGGAAATTTGTATTTTCGTCATGCTACAGGACAATTATATGGAATCTCAAAAGACTTAGCTACTTACATCTCGCAAAACCAGTTAAGTTGCTAAGTTCTTACGATGCACGAAATCGTTCCGAAGTAGCTTCACCTCGTGAATAAACAACTTAAACTAATTCATTGTTTCATTACTTTGTTTAACTTTCAGGGATGTGCTGCACAAGTATGCCAATGAAGATGTTTCATTAGGATCTTGGTTTGTTGGTTTAGATGTGGAGCAGGTGGATGATAAGAAACTATGTTGTGGCACTCCACCTGGTAAGTTCATTTGAACTGAATTTTTAAGTGCTTATAAACACGTTTTTTCATTTGCATATCTGACCCTGCATTGTTTTTCTTTTTCCCAAATGATTTGTTTGTTGGTAGATTGTGAGACAAAAGCTTTGGGAGGTGAAGTTTGTGTAGCTTCATTTGATTGGAAATGCAGTGGGATCTGCAAATCAGTTGAAAGGATGAGTGAAGTTCATCAAAAGTGTGCTGAAAATGAGACCTCTTTATGGAGTGGAAGCTTTTGAATTCAACAAACAATTATTTTGTGCACTTAAAAGAATGAAAGCAGATTTATTATCCTCATTTTTTGTCTGCCTTTGAATCTACTTGGATATAGGTTTTGATTCATATATTAACAGTTTTGGAGGGGAAATAAAATATACTTTTACTTGTATTTGCAGCTTAATTAAGCTTATTGTTGTCCTAACATTAATACATTTCTCAATTATACCATTATTATCTTTCTTCTTCTTCCCTTCCCTTGAGTTGGATGTTCGATTTACATTTGGCATG
This sequence comes from Lagenaria siceraria, assembly GCA_002890555.2. Lineage (NCBI taxonomy): Eukaryota > Viridiplantae > Streptophyta > Magnoliopsida > Cucurbitales > Cucurbitaceae > Lagenaria > Lagenaria siceraria. The sequence continues at coordinate 5,021,520 of CM016487.1, read as the reverse complement.
TATATTTTTTTAATCCACTCATAAGATGAGAACTTTTATAATTTTTGTTTATATAAATAAAAGCAGAGTTAAAAGATTTGAACTTTTTTAAGAAGAAAAAAAAATAGATGTTTTAATGGCTTGTGTAAAGTTAAAAAAATGTTTTAATGGGTAGGCAATATAATCAAAATTGGTATAGCTAGTAAGTAACAATTGAAAAATCAAAGCGATAATAGCTCAACTGACATATACTATGTGTTAAAAGAATAAAAGTGGTTGGTAGTTGGGTCGAGCAAATTTCATTTATCGTTGGGCCTGAATAAAGACTATGGGCCCCCAAGATTGGGCTTGAGAAGAACGGGCCTAAAATTGTTTTAGATGGGCCCAATTTACTGGCATAGCTTGCTATGCAAGCAATTCGATCTGAGATAAAGGGATTATTGGGTTAACGTGGAGGAGTTGAGAAGAAAACCCAGGTACGCTTCTTCGTCTCCAAGTTTTCGCCCATTATTTTACGATTGATCTCTCCCAACTTGATTTTCCTGTCTCTTTCATTTAATCAGTTCTGCCAATCGGTATCTTAGGCATTGATTGCATCGATTCTGCCTCGGTAATTCATTTACAGAACTGTTGTTCTTGGTTATTCGTATTTTGTTTTGTCTTGTTCCGTCATTGTTTTCGATTTTGTTTTCATTGAATTTCTGGGCATCGAATTTTGAGTTGTAATGATCTGATGTTTGAATTTGCAGAAAACATTTGAGATTCCCCATGGCTAAAAGCTCGTTCAAGCTCGAACATCCGCTAGGTTTTTCTTTTGACAATTTTTACCCTTTTGATCATTTCTTTAACTTTCTTTCTTTTCTTGCATTTTAATTTAATTTAAGTTTTTGGGTTGTTGATGTTTGATGATTTATCCATTTCTGTGATTCTTTTTATTGCGCTGACGACTGAAATTAACTTTCTTTTCTTGCAAAGGGGCTTCTTTGATCTGTGTAATTGGGGTTATTTTTACGTTTTCTCTTTTGTCCTCTTTTCGCGGGAATCTTGATGTAAGAGAAGAGGGTTCTTTATGGTGAAAACATGTTTCCCCCGTACATCTGGCCTCCTGGGATTATTGAAAGACGAGTCTTTTGATTTTTTTCGCTCTCTTTAGCCTCTCTCTGATATTGTTTCATTCTCACGTTCAGTCAAGCTCACATTTCAACTCCAGTCTTGTATGTTCTTGATTTTGTTCTAAAATATTCCTCCTATATTCTAGAAAGGAGACAAGCTGAAGCTGCTCGCATCAGGGAGAAATACCCTGATAGAATTCCCGTAAGAATGTTGAACTTTCATAATAGTGTTTGGCACTGAGTTCACTCCAATTCTTCTCTGTTAATATGGTTTATCTGTGCAGGTGATTGTGGAGAAAGCTGAAAGGAGTGACATTCCTGACATAGATAAGAAGAAGTAAGTAACATTATGACTTGATTTATTATAGTTATAAATCAGTTAAAATTGGACTTTTTAACCGAAATGAGCTGGGGTGAAACCAGAATGGGAGGCCCTTCAATTGAATTACAACTCCAAAACTGAGTGTATATGATTTGATGCTGGCTTATTCTTTCATTTCCGTAAAAATTACGAACGAAGACGGTAGATGGTGGGGTCTTGATTGATTTTCAGATATTAAGTGTAGTGGTAGTGGCTTATTTTTGTTCTAGTGTTAGGTACCAAACATAGAAATTACGAGAAAGCAACAAAGATAACTATATTACATTATGAGTGAAGAAATTATAATATCAATAGCCTTCCGAGAGGGATATATGTCTCTCCCACAACCAATCCCGTAAGGATTGACTTCCCCAAATGATCTCTCCTTAAGGGTTCAACTCCTCTTATTTATAACCAATGCACCACTATCTAATACCACTATGCCCTTACTACTATCCTACTAATATTCCCCAAAATATCTCTTATGACTAGTGCTCTCACAAGTTGATAGGAAGAACATACAGGGTGGGCAAAACTATCTATTACTTTTGGCTGGTGATGGAATAAGATTAAATAAATTTCGAAGTTTCAGTTTGTATACTACATTCTATTGAACATAATTGGGTGCTGGGTGGGGCAATATAATTCTCTCATGGTTTTTATACACTTCTCTCAGGTACCTTGTCCCTGCTGATCTGACTGTTGGGCAGTTTGTCTATGTTGTCCGGAAAAGGATTAAGCTTAGTTCCGAGAAGGCTATTTTCATCTTTATAAAAAATACACTACCTCCAACTGGTTAGCTGAATTTCAATATGTATATTTGATATAGTGTAGCCTGAAGAATTGGGTTTGCATTTGTTTAATATTCTGTACTCTATTGTCACAGCTGCTTTGATGTCATCAATTTATGAAGAAAACAAGGATGAAGATGGTTTTCTTTACATGACTTACAGTGGAGAGAACACGTTTGGATTCTGATTGCTTCAAATCAAAATTCATCTGTAAATAGAACTTAAGAAGCTGTAAATACTCCCTGCTTTTCCCCCCAAAGTCAGTTCTCTCAGCAACTTGTCTATTTCTGGATTACTTTAGGCCTTTGTTTCCTTTTGCTGTTAATGTTAGTGTCATTAAGGATTTCATTAAGTGTTGGGTTCTGGATTTGATGGTGTTCTCTCCCGCCCCAACAAGAAAGAAAGGTGGGTGTTTGTTTGGTGAGAATCCATGATTTTCCCACTTCCAAATTCCAATGTCTATTCCATGGTAACATCAGATATTTCTTGCAATTTTATTTTCACGATTCAACAACTTGTAATTGCTTGCAAATTGGAATAGACTAAAGAAATTATCAATATCTAATAGAAATCCATTAATGGAGATCTTGTAAAAGTATTTGATAAAATATTAACTTATCACCTCACTTGATTAGTTTGTGGATGGAAAAATTCCAACTCCAATCCCATTTCTCCATGAATACCTCGATCGTCCAGTGGTTTAATTCGGCTTGTCCTTCTAATCAAGGATTGAAATATTTTTTGATATGTCGATATATTCGTAAATTAAAAGAAAAAATGTTTACGTGTTCTGTCCCTAGCATTACTATAAATCCTATAGCACAAGGACTGAAATATCTTTTGATATGTCGATATATCCGTAAATTGAAAGAAAAAATGTTTATGTGTTCTGTCCTAGCATTACTATAAATCCTATAGAGGGCTAGGATCCAATTTTCTGTTGATTGTACGGGTGACAACGAGGCCAAGGAATTGCTCTTTATTCAAACCGATCCTCTTAAATCAAACTTTGAGCCAATGACTAAACGATCAAGAATTCAAACGGATTGCAGGGCGACTCTCTGCAATTGGTTCTTTTGCTTCTCATACTGATGGCTTCAAAGTCTAGTTTCACTTCAGGTAACAACACTTATAGACATTCTTCTCGTCACAAATGTACATAGAGTTAATTTTTGAAGTGAAAAAAAAAAAAAAGTAACAAAATCTCACATCCCAGGCAGTTTAAAGCTGTTTTTGGTTGCCAATGAGTCCATTGTCTGCCTTAAGCATATTTCATTTAAGCTGTTTACTTTTGCATATTGCACTTGCATTCTTGGTTTAAAGTAGCTAGAAGAACTATAATTATATAACTCAGAGAGTCTCAGACAGCTGCATATAGATATTGATGAAAATATTTAAGCTGTTTATTGTATAACATTCAATAGAGAATCAACATCAGGTTTACACTGTCAATACCCTTCTTCACTGCGGTTCCTTCAGATAATCTTCATTGTCAATTAGGACCTAAAAGAGAAAACCTTGGTTTTAAGCACTACTTGAACATGACAAAACAAGTAAACAAATTTACCAAAAACCCACAAGTTACTTGAAAGTAATCCTTTATAATTTCAAACGAAAAATTAGGACTTGGAAGTGTGTGACGGATTTAGAATAGTATTTGATCTTATCATCTTATATGAGGAAGGAAAACTCACAATTTTCCAGCCATCAGGATCAAGAAAACTGGTAATCTTGGAGTTGGTTTGGCTAGCCAAACTGGGTTGTTGGGTTATCTTTCCTCCAAGTTCTTTGGTAATGAAATTAACAACCTCAGCACTCTGGTATACATCATCAGTGCCAATAGCAACCTGAAATCAAAACCAAAATTTACCATTAGTATGGAAATTAGTGGTTCTTAATCAAGGACAAACTCCAACTTAAGAGGAAAATTGAACCCCCTAACAAAAGTTGACCTGGGAATATCCATTTCCCTTGGAATGTTCTGTCACACCATGATTGTAAGTCAACTCCAGAGCAGTTGTCTCTAACTCATCTGCATACCCCATCATGGCTATGGCGTACTGCAAATTCAATTGTTTGTTCATTGAAAATTATAGCATTTATTAACCTTCAGTTCTTAAGATGGATGGAAGTAAAAGTTCACCTTGTGTTCAAGACTCTCAACCTTGTTAAGTACCCTCATTCCCAATGCCTGTATGGAAACAAATTCTGATTCAGGATCGAGAATTTCTTATGCCTCGTTTGATAACAATTTAGTTTTTTTGAAAATTGTGCTTGTTCACTTGCAACTTCTTTAAAATAGTTTTCATCTTTCTTAATAAACCATTTGATTTCTTGGCCAAATTTCAATGACAAAGACAAGTTTTTAAAAACTACCCCTTTTAGTTTTTTAAACAAAGAAATTAATAGGTGAAATTAGTGTTTATAAGTTTAGTTTTAAAAAACTCAAAAATCAAAAACCAAATGGTGATTAAATGAGATGTTAGTAGCACAGAAGAAAGACAGTAAATGATGGTCTTTTTTATGTTTTGTTTTGTTAACATTTTCATGAGAAACTCCCATCATCATTGAAATTTAACAAACTTCTAATAACGTCGACTTTTTTACCATTTTTTGGAGTTAAAAACTACTTCTGGTCTCTAAACTTCGTGAAAATAACAATTTAGTCTTGAACTACACAGATTAAATTATTACATAATAAAAAATAACCCTTCATTTTGATGAAAACTTTCATAGTAAAGATTAAATTGTTACAAATATGCTAGACTTCAAGGAAATTGCTGAAAATATGAAAGTACAAAACTAAATTGTTTCAAACTAAAGTTCATGGATTAAATTATTAGTTTCATAGAAGTTAGGACTAGAAGTATTATTTATTCTTTTTAACTGAAAATTGAATGTGTGTTTACATGGTAACTTTTTTGTTTACTTAAACTGAAAATTACTGCAATCTGTGATTTTACCCTCTGATAGAAGTCGATAGATCGTTGTAAATCACCAACACGAAGCATTACTTGGCAGAGTGGCTGAGGAGTGGGGCCTCTTTGAATGAGCTCAAAGATATAACCATCAGGATCTTTCACATAGGCCAGCACAAAAATGGAGCTTCCTTTCACCTCAAAAGGTTCTCTAATGATCATATTGTCACCACCCTTGGCCTTAACATTTTCAACCATTTTGTAGATCTTGGAAAAATAACAAAAATTTGATGTTAATATTCTTCATCTCAATTTGCAGGGGAAAAAAAAACCAAAACCATGAAGAAATTGGCTTCACTCACATCTTGAGTAGCAATGGCAAAATGTCCAAATCCAGTGCCAATATCATATGAAGTTACCCCATGTTCTGCATATTTTGAATATGAGTTTGGATTGATAAAAGGAACAAGATAAGAGATTATAACTTGATTCAGACACATTCTTAAAAAAGCAATACTTGGACTACTAGTTTTTCAAAAGTTTGTCACGTGGCACCCTGCGTAGAAAATAACTGCAGTCTAGCTAGCAGTTAAGTATTACTCTTATTAAAACCACATACCGTTAATCAACTCGAGAACGAATGAAGATTGCTCAGGGCCAAACCCCATGAATACTTTGGTAAGTTTCTTTTCTGGGATATCAACTTTTCTCAGGAGTTTCATTCCAAAGCATTTAGTGTAGAATCTGAAGATAGAAAATGCATTGCCATAAAGAAGGAGAGAAGACAGAGATTTAGAGTAAGATTGAAGAAGATATACTTGATGGTGCGATCGAGATCACCGACACGATAGACAGCACAAAGAAAGCGGCGATTATCTTTCTTGGGCCATTCCAATAACTGGTCATCTCCATCAGGAGCTACAGGTTTAGTCTCTGCCATATGTTCTCTGTTCTTCTGTCACCAAGTTTACACTTTACAGATAATGAAAAGAAAAAAAAAAGGAGATTTATAAGCCTTTTCAAAACTAATTTGGATAAATTAAGTGGGGATGTTAACTTGAACATAGCTCAACTGGTTTAAGTTCAGACCAAAGACCAAAAAGTGCAGTGGAGATGAATCTGATAACGTGCAGTTTAATTATTGCATTGAACAACTATGAATTTGTTTAGTAAATGTTGGACCACAAGGCACATAAAAATAGAACAAGAAATCCAGATCTGCCTTACTAATTTATTGGACTCAACTTGATATAGTTTATTTAAGGATTTGTCTTGCATAAGACTACTTCATTGTCGTTTTTAATCGTCTGAATAAAATATGTTGAATTGTTGAAGTGTTTTTTCTCTATTGGGGATCCTCTGGTCTATGATACACCAAGACAAATATGGATATGGGTAAGGATACGATAGGATACGCAGTGATATATCAATTTCTAAAAAATTAAGATACAAATATATTGATGATGCTTTCTTTTTTAAATTTTTGTTCGAGAAGATATGTAAATTTAACGTAAACATACTAAAGGTAATCCACTAAAAAGCATAAAATATCAAGTTAGTGATAATGGTACAAAATACAATAAAAGGCAACATGTATTGAAACACAATAGTCAATAGAAAGAGTTGGTATCGTTTTGATGGAGTCAAATTGATCTAAGAGGAAGAGGATTAGAGAGAGAGGTACGAAGACGAATAAATTAAAGAAGATGAAGTTGAACTGTTGAAGATATTCAATTGGTTTTTTTTTTTTCCCTCTTTGCATGACTTTGTGTGGACTCATTCGTGAAGATGAATATTAGATAATTCTAGGGTTGATTTTTTTTTTTTTTTTATTATTATTATTTGTTTAAAAATTTTTATTTTAGTTTTGGGCAAGGCAGTAAATTCTGTAAATAGGCTGCTTAGCTTTTTTTTTTTTTTTTTTTTTTATGTAGGGGACCCACGTATCCAATATTTAAAAAAATATACTATACGTATATAAGAAGTATCTGAATATATCGATACGTATCTGATACTTATCTAATAATTATTCTTTGGCTCACATAAAGTATATGTGATTCATAGGCTCTAGTTTGATGAACAATATTCATAGTGCAAAATCGTGTTTAATGAGAGAAATAGAGAAATCAAAGAAATGAATTTTATTTGCAATTGACAATGATATGGAAACCAACTGTATATAAATTATTGATATTTTTGTGTATATATAAAATAAGCTGGGGACCAAAGTGATACTCGTTATATTTATTTATTTTATGCTTATGAATGCATATGCATTAGACTAGAGTGGACAATATTTTTATATATCACGAAGAAAGAAAAGAATCTTGTACATTTGCAACATTCATCGTATTTATTGTCTTAATCTCATTTCTGCATCGTATTATATTGCCAATCAGTTATATATTTCATTTAATTAATTCAATTGGAGTTTGTAGTTGTTTTTTAGTACAACAAATGATGTACGAGATACTATATGTTATTTACTGAACTATGCTAATTTTGATAATTAAATTGGAGTTTTGGTTTGGTTAAATTCTCTCATAATTTTGAAGGTATAAAGTTAGTTATATGGTTAGAATTTTGTCCTAACGTAACAAAGAATTTATTGATTGAAAGTTTACTCTTTACTAAGTTTGTGCTTGTTTGGAATAGTTTTATGTTGGATCATACCTTACGTCTATCTTTCAAAAATAAATAAATAAATAATAAAAATCATACCTTGCGTCTGCTTAGCAAAAGTGATTACCTTTTTAGCATCATTTAATAAATACGGAAATACTTTTCATAAAATAAATCTTCCTTTTTAGTACAATAAATATAGGATGAGAATTCTACATCTAAATGGAATAATGAATAATACAATTATTATTGAATTATACTTACATTGACACATAAATATTCTTTATTTAATTATTTAGTTTACTTTTTTTTTTTTTTTTTAACATACGTAAAGTGGAGAAATCGAATTTATAACATCTTGAATAAGTAAAAAGTTGGTTATTTGCCAAAGGCAAGTTGAAAAAGGTTCAGTGAACCGAGCACTTAGTAATTAAAGCTTCAGCTGTCTTAAATTGACCAAACTCTTTAATTTAGGATTTCATTAATCCACAAAAAGCTCTCCACTGTAATGAATTAAAAAACATTGGAAGATGTTATCCATTTTTATTTTTCTTCTATTTTTTTAAGAATACCTTCTTATCAATATTCATTTCTGAATTATTTAACTAATTGAAAGTTAGATCATCGTTTTATTTATGAATTTCTTATGTTCTTTGTGATAGCTCAAAATATTAAAATATTAGTAGCTTTCATCAAATTCTAGAAGTGAAGAGAGGAACTTGGAATTTATTCAAAATTTGAAGATTTTTTGTTCGTCCCTTAAAAAAAATTTAACTAAAAAAACAAAAATTAATTTGCTTCCTATAATTTCAGAAGTTTCAATTAATCTTAATATTTTGGGCATAATAGTAAATTATCACTTATAGTTTGAATTTGTACTCAAATTGACTCTAGTCCATAGTTTAATCAAATTTCACAAACCATCTTGGATGATATCATATTCACAAATTTTTGTGTGTATTTTTTAAATTTTATTTGAGTTATTGTATTAGCCAAATGATTTAGGATGGAGTAAGAAAACAAAAGAGAAGTAGAATGTTCAAAAAACAACAAAAACCAAGAGCCTCCTTTGATGATCACAACTGACTAAATTTCTTAACCAATTTTAAAAACATTTTTAAAATGGTAAAAATAGAAAATAAAATTGGATATCAAACGTATCGGTTTGTTTTTTAAACTAAAAATAAAAAGCATTTCGTTTTAATTTTTAGTTTTTGAAAATTAAGCTTATTTCTTCTCTATTTCTTACAATAATTTGTATCATTCTTAAGTATAATGGTTTAATTCTTAGCCAAATTTTAAAAATAAAAACAAGTTTTTCAAATCTACTTTTTTTAGTTTTTCAAATTTTAACTTGATTTTTTAAACAATTGGTAAAAAGTAAATAACAAAAGAAGAAATTTAGAGACGGAAGTAGTATCTATAGACTTAATTTTTAAAAACAAAAATAAAAAATAAAATGGTTACCAAACCGGGCCTAAAAGATTATCAAACATAGCCTAAATTTTTGTTTTTGATTTTTGAAAATGATATATTTTTCTTAATTTCTTGTAACGATTTTTATGCTTTCTAAATAAATAAATAAAAAAAAAAAGTTTAAATTCTTAATCAAGTTTAAAAAACAGAAGAAAATTTAAAACATTTGTGAAAAGTAGAGAATAAAGAAAAAAAATTAAAAATAAAAGTAGTGTTTATAAACTCAATTTTAAAAAATAAAAAGTTAAATAATTATCAAACTAAAGTCTAAACTACGAAAATCACATCCAAATTGGATCCAAACGACCAAATTTACAATTTAGCTTAAAAAAATCCATTTATTGCGATGATATTTTTACTAATTACACTTACTAATATTTGCCAAATCTAAGAATAAATATTTTGAACTAAAAAGAAAGATCTAAAATTAAATATATTTTAGAGGCGGAAAATTCGAAGAAACTTTATGCAGAAAAATGGAAATCGACTACGCCAGGTGAGATGTCATTCTGTTCCGGTCAAAGATTACTACGTGACTGTACGATGGAGCGACGCGAATGGACCTTCCACCAATCAAACCCCGCCACCTGGATAAGAAATTCAGGAATCCTCTAATCCCCGAATTCCATCCAGGTTCATTGTATCATGTTTTATTTAATCTTCCATTCTAAGGTTTTCGTTTTACAGATTTGTAGAGAAATCACAGTCGAAGAATTACATTCATTTGAAAACACAACCGAAAGGGAGAGAGTGCAAGATTCTTTTGTCTTTCATGGCGCTTGCTGCTTCTTCTTCTTCTTCAATTTCTGCTTCTAATTTTCAGCATTTTCCCGCTTCCTCTGAGGCTAAAGGTATTGCTCAGAAGCTGAACACTTGCATTAAGATTTCTTTGCGTTCGAATGATGTTTTGAAGAATTGCATGTTGAGTGCAATGTTAATTCTTAATTGTGAATATCGTTTCTGTTTGCAGTTCCACGAATTGGTTCTGTTCAGCTGGTGAATCGGCCGCATGTTTTATCTTCTGGAGTCAATTACTCAGAAAGAGGATGCTCGGTGAAGCCTATAAATGCGCAATCCAAACGGAATGATTCGCTTGTCTCTCTTGCGGCAAATACCCTTAGTGCTGGTAATTCTATCTTATTTTCTTCTATTTTCATGAATTAGATTTCATTTCTGGGAATTGTGTGTAAAAATGGGGATGGATCTGCAGAGGTGGCAGAGAAAGCGGAGATTGTAGACTATGATGGATTAGCCAAAGACCTTGAAAATGCTTCCCCTCTGGAAATAATGGACCAAGCCCTCGAGAAATTTGGCAACGACATTGCGATTGCATTCAGGTGTGTTCTTATTCGGTCATTTGATTAGATTGTGTCTTTAGGTTTTATTATCCAACATCACGTCCCAAATGTCTTAAACTTCAAATTGCAATGCTGTTGAATCTGTGATCTGTAAGGTGTCTCTTTAATCACATATATCATTATCGTTCAAGGATTATACCTTTTTCAAGCATCTTCTTTAGGATTGTTTAGATGGTATAGCATAATGAAACTAATAATAATCTTATATTTCGGATTGTTGGATGTTCTTTTGGAGACTGAATGATAGATTCAAGGATATTAATAAGTTTCATCGTCGAGAAGAATGTACTAGTAAAGCATTTGGTTTCTGATTCTTGGCCTGTTAAGTTTTGAAGTATTTCCTCGTGTTCCTCTTACCAACAAAACATCTAATAAAAATTATCCACTGCAGTGGTGCGGAAGATGTTGCATTGATTGAATATGCTCGTTTGACTGGTCGACCATTTAGAGTGTTTAGCCTAGACACAGGGAGGTTGAATTCAGAGACATACCAATTCTTTGATGCAGTGGAGAAACATTATAGCATCCATATAGAGTACATGTTCCCTGATGCTGTTGAAGTTCAGGGTTTAGTTCGGAACAAAGGGCTGTTTTCATTCTACGAGGATGGCCACCAGGAATGCTGCCGAGTAAGAAAGGTGAGACCTTTGAGGAGGGCTTTAAAGGGACTCCGAGCATGGATCACCGGACAAAGAAAAGACCAATCTCCTGGAACTAGGTCTGAAATTCCTGTTGTTCAAGTTGATCCTGTTTTTGAAGGATTGGATGGTGGCATTGGGAGCTTGATTAAGTGGAACCCAGTTGCCAATGTCGATGGTAAAGACGTATGGAACTTCTTGCGGACCATGAATGTGCCTGTGAACTCCTTGCATTCTCAAGGATATGTCTCAATTGGGTGTGAGCCGTGCACAAGGCCTGTCCTTCCAGGGCAGCATGAAAGAGAAGGAAGATGGTGGTGGGAGGATTCCAAGGCCAAAGAATGCGGTCTTCACAAAGGAAACCTTAAACAGGGTGATGCTTCTCAGCTGAATAGCAATGGAAATGGATCTCCCCCAGTTGATGACATCTTCATCTCCCAAAATTTGGTGAACCTGAACAGAACAGGTATAGAAAACTTGGCAAGGCTGGAGAACAGGAAAGAACCTTGGCTTGTGGTTCTTTATGCACCTTGGTGCCAATTCTGCCAGGTAAAAATCATTTGTAAGGTTAACAATAGAAAGTAGAATACACATTTGTTCCCAGTTTTATGAAATATCACTAAATGACATTGAATTTGTACAGGCTATGGAAGGGTCATACGTTGAATTGGCTGAGAAGTTGGCAGGAAGTGGAGTGAAAGTTGGGAAGTTCAGAGCAGACGGTGAGCAGAAGCAATTCGCCAAACAAGAGCTGCAGCTAGGATCCTTCCCTACAATACTCTTCTTCCCCAAACACTCATCAAAAGCAATCAAATACCCATCTGAGAAGAGGGATGTTGATTCGTTGATGGCTTTTGTGAATGCCCTACGATGAAATATACATATATAAATACATATAAAGCAAAATTCAAGGCCTGAATTCCTAATCACAGTCTGATGCACAATCAAGGAAAAGCCAAAATTTCCCACAGCCTCCAATCTTGTATTCGTTTGATGGAAAAGATGGGATTAAAATCAAAGCTTGGGCATTGTGTTTTGGAGCTGAAAACAAGCATTCGGTGGTGAAACTATTGGATTATGTTTTTGTCTATTTGTGGCATGTACATGTAGATACCAGTTTTACCCGTAGGTTCCCAGGTTAATTTACGTTTTGTCTGAGGTTTTGGTTTGTACTAATTAACGTTTGTGCAAAGTTGAGAAGGATGAGTTGGTGAAGCAAGTTTCTCAAAAGAAAGAAAAAGAAAAGTGGGCTTTTCCCTAAGGACACTTTCACCACCACATATTCAAGTTGATCAAATCTCAGAACCATCCACACCGTCAACGTGTCTTTCCAATGTCCTCCATCCACGTGTCTCGCACATGCTTTCTTCTTGCTTTTCTTTGCTTTCAATTATATATATATATTCATTTAGCCGACATGACATTTCTTTTGACAGAGAAATTACAAATAACAGAAAAAAAAAAATATTGTAAGTATTGGAAAATAAATACCTAAACAAAATTACAAATTACATAGAAAAGTATTGAAGTATTGAAAAATAAACACCTAAACAGTTAAAAGTTATACTTTTTTCGTCCTTGAACTATGAAGATTGACTAATTTAGTCTCTGAATTTTTAAGAATAAATTTAAAACATCTCTATAAAAAATCATTAAATTTAAACAAAATTTTGACTAACTCATTTTTTTAATCTTGTACTTAACTCCATCACTGGGCTGCCTGCTATTAGTCGAACACACTTATTCACTTTCCAATCTTGCAAGGAATGAGACATTGCTACTACATTTTCAAAATTTTATCATATTAAAACTTTATCTAATCTCTAACTCATTTTTTTTTAGAAAAATACTTAGATGTTGTCTAGGCTATACCGAGCCTACTAGTTGTCCAATTAAAAATTGTCGTGTAACAAGAAATTTTGACTTTTTAAAAAAAGTAAAATTATTATTGTTTTTACCTGTGATAAATAAAGAGGCTATAAGGGACTAATTAAATAAAGTAATAAAACTTTATAGTACGTACAAATATACAAACATACAACACATAGAGTAGTGGTGAATAGGACATCTCCTACTATACCCATTTATTTAAAGATGATGATAAAAGACAATAATAAATTAAAAATAAGGGAGGCGAAATTATTTAAGAAATGGTAGTTGATGTAGTCTGTAAAGGTACATCTTTAGCTTGATAGTAAAAGTTATAGCAATTAACACCAGTGTATAAACCATCATCATGCTGTGTAATTCTAGTCTGTCCATCCACAAGAACATCACGTTGAGTATATGAAAATGGAACCTCACAATATCCTTTTGTTGCTATGACACCCACTTTTACAGCAGTTCTTTGCATTACTTCAAGCGAATATGTTGGCCTTTTAGGAGTTGATTTCTTATGAGTTTCTCTCCATGTATATGACTCTGAAAGTGAGTTTGATATCGACGAAAGGTACTTGTGACATTCCGTTCTCGTACACGCAACGAGATGTTTACAACGATGGAAGTGTGAAAATTAAAGATCGCAATGATGGGTTATATACTGGCATCAATTGCTACAATTACTATTATGAAGTTGAAGAGAAGGAGATTACTTGAAGGTTATAAGAAAAGAGGTAGAAGTTATCCTACATTGGAAGATTAAGGAGTGGCAAGTGGGTATATATACAAGTGCTTGCAAGGAGCTTCCAAAATGTGGTAGTGGTGAAAGTATAACCCTTTCACCACACGTGCTGCCGCCGCCCGTTCGGGCGGGCGGGCGGGGTAACCGCGCTTGCGCGAAAAAGAAACTAATTTTTACTACCTATTCAATTCTAATTTACCGCGCTTGCACGAAAAAGAAACTAATTTTTACTACCTATTCAATTCTAATTTTACTAAATATATTTCGGTTTAATTTTTCTATAACGTTTTTTTTCAATTAATTTGAGATCCAACAAAAACCGTTTTATTTTTATTTCTCTTAAAAAGTTTAGGGTTGTGTGCTTTCTGGGAATACGAAAAAACCTGCTTTTTGGGAATACGAAAAAACCCTAGCCGTCATCAACTCTCTCTCTGATTTTCTCAATCTCCGGTTTCTGAGCTCGTTTTCCTTGCTTCCAATTCGATCTCCGGCGAGTGCACGCCAGCGTTCGGGTGCTGTGTGAACCTTGGGGAGCAACCAGTTGATTGCGATATAGCACCGAGGTCGCGTCGTTCTTGCTTTCAAGGCAGTGGAATTATCCACGACACAACAACGTTCATCTGATTTACATTATGTAAGATGATATTGTGACTCCAACAATTGCTTAGGTCTATAAGGTTGAGGGCAGTGGGCTTAGAAAAGCGGAGGTTTTATATCAATATTGTAGTTTAAAGAAATAATTAGAGGAATATTGTAGTTTTAAAACTATTTATAAAAATATTGTAGTTTTTTTTGCACGTGAAGTGATGTTTGGCAAGTGGAAGTGGGTCGAGAGTTGAAGTCTCGACCATTGCAGAAAGGGTTGAAGACCAGAGTTGAATCGAGGGTTGAAGACCAGATTTGAAGTCGACTAATCGAGGTTTGAAGTCTCGACACCGCAGAAGATTTTCTGCCGCCGCTGATGAGGGTTTGAAGGTCGAAGTTAATGGTCGAGGGTTGTAGTCGCGACCTTAATGGTCGAGGGTTGAAGTCTCGACACTGGTTTTGAATTTTTATATATTTAAATTGTTATTTACGAATTTATATATATATATATATTGTCACACCCCCTCCCAAGTTATCCCCCTAACCTAGGAGAGGATGTGAAGATGATGATTACCAATCCTCTTTTGATTTCTATCATTTTGCACCAATCTTCTGCCCCTTTTTGGAGCAAGAAAGTAGCCAACTCAACTTTTCTATCCTCAGGGCATCACATAACCCTGAAACATTTCTCAATCATGTTCAGCCAAGTATCAGCCTCTGCGGGATTTGCAGTTCCCTCAAAATTAGTCGCCCCTAGGGCCTTTAACCTTTCAATGCCATACTTTTTCTCTGGATCCGCTGTAACTGATCCCACGCTTGCAGCAAACCTTTGCACAATTCTAGTGAAAATCTGCTCTTCCATATCTACCTCTACTTGAGGTTGACTAGACTCACCCTCGGAAGCTTCTCCATGACTCCCGGTAGCTTCTCGGGTTCCGGACCTTGTTCGTCTATCTCGTTTGCCGCCACGAGGCATGGTTGATTCCTATAGTACATCATAAGTTTATTATATATAAACAGAATACATGCTCCTAGCTATATGCATGATCCAAAAAAAAAATCTTCACATCCTCTCCTAGGTTAGGGGATAACTTGGGAGGGGGTGTGATATATATATATATATATATATATATATATATATGGGGTTGCTTGATTACAATCCATCCAAGTTCGAGTCTTCCTTTTCACGTTTTTAAAAATAAATTTGGTTAGTTAAATTTTATTAAATTCTATGGTATTGTATACAATTGATTCGTACTCTACACAATTAATGAAAGGAAAGTAAGATGTAATTTTTAAACAAAACCAAAAGTTAATACTAACAGACAAGCTGCCTATTTACGTTATTTAAAAGAAAACAACAACTTTTGTTCTTCTTTTTCTTCAAAATTTAGAGAAATTTTACTCAACATTCAATTTGAAATATATAATAGAGATAAGGTCTATCCATTAGTTGCAACAGCTACTGTACAGAGAATATTTTCTGCTATGAATATTGTGAAGACTCGATTGGGTAATCGGATGGGAGATCAATGGATGAATGATTGTCTTACAGCATATATTGAGAAAGATTTATTAAATAAGTTAGATAATAAAGTTATCATGGATCGATTTCAAAACATGAAAACTCGTAGAGGACAATTGTAATACGTATTCTTGGGGGACGGTATTCTTGGGTGGAGTGTGTTTGTCATGGTTGTATAGACAACAGGGAAAAGCAACAAAACCTCAAGTTCGTGAAATCGCTGGGCCTCTGATACTTCTACAATTATGGGCTTGGGAACGATTTCCAACCATGGCTCCCCAACTCCAACATGTCAATGAGCATCAATTAGCTTGACAAGCTCGGTATGTTAATTTAATTTAGTTTACAAATTATTTTTTATATGACTGATATAGTTAATTTAAAACCTAAAATATTGATTTCATAATATAAGTGGAGAGACCAATTTTGTGTAACTAGATCAGCTACACATGCTGCATGACATCGACCTGAGAACCGCATATTGGTCCGATAAAGTTGCACATTTGGTAGTACGATGACACTATCGTAGAAGGTTTATTGCAACAGGGATTACATTGTTTGGTATAATAATATAACAATGCGCTACATTACTTAAATGAATATATTAATTAAATTAGATTTAATTAATTATTTTTTAATTAATTAATTTAATTTATATATTTATATTTATTATTTTAACCAAATTAGTTAGGGGGAAGGAGGTTAACTGATATGTGGGGTTGATCCACGTTTCTCTCTCCACAACCTTCTCTAACAACCAATCAAAAGGCAAATCTCAAAATGATTATGGCTTGTATTTTTTACAGAAAAAATATGTATATTTCCCTTCTAAAATTCTCTATTCTCATTATCTTTCATTCCCACCAACTTCAACCTAAATAATACTCAAAGATTAGGGAAAAGTTTTTTTTTTTTTTATTATTCATGTTTAACCTAAATAATACGGTAAGTTTTTTTTTGTATTATAATTCTAGTGTACTGGTTTTTCCAATTTCTAAATTATAATTAAAAAATTGGTCCTCTGTATTTTTCCACTACGCTAGAGTTTTTATCCGTGCACAATCAACTTTCCTATTATCACCTAATCTACCAATGATGGAATGAAGAAGAAAAAAGATGGGTAATGAGTGGAAAAAAAATTAGAATTTAAGTTAAATATTTTAAATAGAGAAAAACGAGGGAGAAATGGAGAAAGAAGAGAAATGATGGAATGAAGAATAAGAAAGATTGAAAGAGGAAAGAAATAGAAAAGGAAAGAAGAAAGAGAGGGAAAAGATAGGTAATGAGTGGAGATTATTGGAAATGGGAAAAGAAGAGAAGAGAGAGAAAGTCATTATTAAAAATCTACTATATTTTTTAAAATATTTTCAAAACTACTATATTTTTATAAATATTTTTAAAAACAACAATATTATTTCAAATTTTCCACTGTGGCTCACCTGCAAGATGTCTGCCACTGCCAGTCAAAGAAGAAGCTGAAGCCAATCAAAGAAGAAGTTGAGACTTGAAGTCTCGACCAGCTACAACCTGCACCGCATCGCCTCGCCTTTGCCTGCATCACTTGGGGGTCGAGACTTCAACTCTCGACCCCCTTCATAGAAACCAAACCCCCCACCCCTTCACTTCACCACTTTCACTTTCTTCACCGGCTTTCACTCCCTCTTCACTCTAATTCAACCTCTCGCTTTCACTTTCTTCATTGACTTTTTTTTAATTTATTACTAGTTTTTTTAACATTTTTTTATATATTTATATCATATTATACAACCCATTTAATGTTCTTAATTAGTTTTTAATCGTCGTTAAATTCAAGAATATTTATAGATTAATGTTAGGAGTTTTTTTTTTTACAGTTTAACATTCTTGTTTATATTATGTTAGATCTACCATGTTAATGTTTTATTTTGTTTTTGTTTGCATTGTAAATAATATTAGATTTATTGTATTTACTATTAAATTTCTATTTTTTGTTTTATAGTATAATATTTTTGTTATTTGAGTTTTTTTTTTGTATTTTAAAATTGTTTTTTTTAGAATTATAGCTAGTTATAAAAAAAATAAAAAATGGCTGAGTACCAACTTGTTAAAAAAAAAAAAAGTGGAGAACACTCGACCATTAATATATATATATATATATATATATTTTACAAATACTTTAACAATCACATCACAAAACTACCATAATTTTACAAATACTTTCAAAATTACAATATTTTTATAAATAATTTTAAAAACTACAATATTTCTTTCAATTTTACCTAGAAAAGCAGCCTAATGTAATAAATAAGTGGAGAGAATTTTAATTTATATATGTTTCTGTTTTATGTTTTTTTTTTTTCATGTCTGTTCTTGTTTTACTTTCTTCTATTGGGGAAATATAATATAAACTTTTTAGTGTTTAATTCCTTTTTTGTTCTCAAGTTTTCCATAAAAAAATTTGTTTATTTGATAGATTTTCCTTTTCAATTGCAATTGTACTGAAAGGATAATTTGAAAAGTAAGAGTTGGATGGTCGTGGTTGTTGGGTATATTTCACAATTGTGAAGGCCACTTGGGTCCAATTAGATTTTATATTTAGGAAAGGAAGGGATAGTTGCAAATATAGCAATTACGTCCAAAATATTTGCAGATATAGTACAATGCAAAAGAATTAACGGATATAACAAAATTTAGAATCTGCTTTCAAAGTCTATCAGTGAAAGACCATATCGATGATAGGGGTCTTCAGTAATAGATCATATCGATGGTAGGAGTCTATCAATGATATATCATATCACTGGTAAGAGTCTATCAGCGACTGAGTCCATCACTTCTAAATTTTGCTATATTTGTATTTTTTTTAAAAATATTGTCATTCACTTAATTATTATCCCTAAAATACTACGTTACACAATTCTCTTTAAAAGAAAGGGTTCACAAGAGAAATAACAAAATAAAAAGTTTGATTTTTAAAATATAGCAAGAAAAAGAAAACTTTTGAAATTGAATAAATGATAAAATAATTTTCTGGATTATTAAATACAAAATGAAAATATAATATATATCCGTCCCCCCCAAAAGTTTGACACAAAATAGGGAAATCTGCCATGTTTGAATTATACAAAGTTTTGCCAAAATGAATTTCACAAAAACAGCATAATTTATTGATTATCCCATCGCAAACCTACGTTGCTATAAACTTTTTGGTTTCCCTTTCTTTCTCTTCACATTCTGTACCAAATAAAATAGGCCACTAACTTACTGACGTAAAAAGTTGGACTAAATTGTTATTTGGCCTTGTTTTTTAAAATAAACTTTTTTAAATATTTCATTTGCTTCCTCCATCTCAAACTTTGTTCTAGTTCTCTCTCTTGGAGAAAGGTAGATGTTTGGAGCGTTGAGTTAGTTATAATAGTTTGTAAGTTATAATAATCTATAGTAGTCTCACAAAGAGTAAAAATAGTAATCACTATAATAGAGGAAAAATATAGAGAATAAAAGATGAATAAGAAATAGTAAATATGGCAACAAATAGGAATTATTTGAAAAGTAATATGGTAGTTAATTGTAGGTTATAATAGGGATTTAAAATAATAATACGATAGCTAATTATAGGTTATAATAGTTGAAAATACAAATTATTATAATTGGAGCCTCAAACATGAAATGGACTGTAATAGCCCACTCCACTCAAACACCCCTATAAATCTCCCTCTTGTCTTTTTCTTTCTCTAGATTTCTTCTCTATATTTCATCTCCACTGATGAAATTTGTATATATTGTTGAATAATTAGCTTCATCATAATATAATGAATTACATAATAAATAGATTCTAACAAACCGAACAAAGAAAAATAGCAAAAAAGAAAAAATATAATTAAGTCATATTGGAGTTATTTTTTCCCTCTTCCAACAATACACAATGATTGTTGACAACAAACAAAGTTTTTTTTTAGGCATGATGAACCAATGTAGAGGATAACCATGAGAAAATGAGTCAAATGAGTTATAACTACAAATGGAGTGAAAAAGTTGTTGGGAAAAACCTCTCATTACTACTGCAGGAGTAAGTAGAAAATAACAAAAAAAAAAATTAAAAGAAAGCAATAAAACTGAAAACATAAGAATTTACATGGAAAACTCTCAAATCGGAGAAAAACCACGGACTAGAAAATTCCATTATGTGAAAAACTGTTACAATTATAGAGAATAACTCTCTCTCAATCTCAATTACAAGAACACTCTCTCAAGGTTTCTATACTACTCTCATCTTTTATCCACTCTCAAACTAGAGAATACAAAAGAAATTTAATTAGAATTAACACACTAAGCTTAAAGTGTTTTTAACTAAAACGACTTGAAATTAGAGGCATAGACTCCTTTTATAAGCTTTGAGTTCATCTTCATTCTTCAATTTAACCTATGTATGACCATTGTACTTCTAGTATTTTAAAAAAAAAAAAAAAATTTAAAAAAATGAGGTAGAATTAGAATTAGAGCAAGAACAGAAAACAAAAATCTAACATCATAATCTAACAAAAGCAAAAGGTTATAAAATCATGTTTTTCAAAAGCAGATCAAATTTCATTTTTCCAAAAAAGTTAAGATCATTCGTAAGAAAATCCCTGGATTTCAGTCAAGTATGTTTCAACCAATTCCATCTTTTGCCTCTTTTAAGGGACGTTGAAACTTAAAGAACCACCAAGAACAACAAGTAACACGACTGTGACTGTGAGACTCTGTTACGCAAGCATATGCAGGTGGTTGAACCACAATATTCACTCATTCAAAACCTCTTTCTTGAAAGTACAAGAAGAAGAGAATTGTTTAATTCCCATCTTTTCTTGCCTAATTATTTGACCAATACTATATTTAAACAAGCTTTTTGGGTTGATAATGAATGACAACCACCAAACACAAAGCCTGCTGATTTCTGCTCACTGCCCATTGAAAAATAAATAATTGAGTTACCAAAAGGGATCCAATGCCTTTTTTCTGCCCATTTGTTCCAAGAAATTCACGAAGCCAGCCTTGAATTTGATGGGTTGTGTTATTAATTACTATTTCCCTCGACTTTTACTATGTCCTCTGCTTTCTTTTCTGTCTGCTATTTTATCTGTGTTCTTCATGGTCTGAGAGCAGAGACTCACGTGATTTTATTTCAAGCGCTCGTGACTCTCTGCTATGTCGAGGGTACATAATTGGGTTTTTTTTTTTCGTTTGTCCTTTTTTAGTTTAAAAACCTGTGGCTTTTTTTTACCCTAAAACCTTCCCTTTCTTATGATAATTGAATTCAGAATGACGTGGATTTCTCTTCTCGATATTACTTTACCATCACATTATTATTAGTAAATAATCAATTTATTTTGTTTTTTTTTTCACTCTAAACAGTAGCATTGACATTCTAAACTTCTATACAAATTTTAAAAATACTTTCACCATAGATTTTAAGTCTGATTTTCTATCGAGGAATCAAAGGAGTATTGAAATACTTGAAGTATCGAGGGAATGAAAATGGGATCGTGAAACGTGAAAATAGTAGGAAAGAAGATTTGATTAAAAAACGAAATGAGTTTAATATTACAAATCAGATCCAAAATACTCCATTCAAACAGGGGTTTTTGATTATATTATAATCCAAACTCATTCTAATAGAGTCCCCCAACACAACTTATATTTTTATAATTGAGTTTTGAGTTTAATGCTTTTTTTGGTATTTGACATTAACTTTCCGTTAATTAATTTAAAATAATTATTATTGTAAAAATTTTAATTATTTGAATTAATTAATCAACATTAACACCAATAATTTAAATTGAGTATTTAGTGAAAAATTAATGTTATTAAAAGTGTAAATTTTGAAGTCTTAGGAGACATATTGGAACAAACTCAAAACTCAAGAGTAAAAATATAATATTTCGAAACCTAAAGATCAAATGGAGATTAAACTCAAAACTCAAAGCTAAAAGTGTAACATTTTGAAGTCTATGAACCAAATGGAAAAATTTTCTAATACTATAATAGTATGAAAACTTACCTTCATTTGTTAGTATTATTATTTATTTATTTTGACAATATGTAAGAAAGGAAAAATTAGACTTTTAATCTCAAAGTAAATAATTTGAGCTATACTTATGTTGACATTTCCATTCATAGCTTGCTACAATAATAACATTTACAAATTAAGTAGGGTCCACAAAATTAATAAATAATAAATTACTACATTATTTGATAGCGTGTCAAATTTTAAACGAGAGAGCCATAGTAAATTTTTTCAATCGTTTCAAGGCCAAAAATGAAATTTTATCCTCTTTTTTTTTTTTTTTTTTTTCAAAAGTAATAAATTTTGGAGTTAATTAAGCAGAGTGAGTTTGGTGTTTGATTGGTAAAAGACATGTTAAAACATCACGCGCCATAAATAAAAACAAAACATAGCAGCAGATGAGAAGTGTAAGTGTAACGTCTCTTTGTTTGTGTAAGGGACAGCCTGTTTCCCAACACAATCTAACAATGTTTAGAACGGACACTTTTTTCGAATCCCTTGTGAATTTACAATATTGTCCCCAACACACAGTTTAAACTTCCAAAAGAGTCCTCCCTTTACCCTTTTTCCTTTAACCCTTTTTTTTTCCCAACCATCGTGCAAGCAAGGAAAGGAATCAACAAAGCCATTGCAAGAATACCCAAAACTTAAGCATTAAGTCCACCAAAAAAAGACATTGGCCCACGAGGGTGTTTAGTAATTTATTTTCATTGTAATTTCTGTAATAAGCCCTCATTTAATCAAGATCAAGATCAAAATCAATCAATTCAATTGCATGGAGTCTTCTCTTTGGGTTTGCAATTTGTTGATTATTTTTGGTCAACTGCTCAGACCCAGAAGAGGAAACCGACATAATAAGTACAGGAGAAAGAATTGATAAAGATTAGATGATGCAAGGATTTGTAGCTGAAACAGAGGCCCAGAATGACGTAGTAGCTGAGTTCAAGCTTCATCTTCAACCCCATTTCAATGGCAGATTCTAAGCTTTCTCTGTTTTTTCTCTTCCTTTTTGTGTTTCTCACTGCTTCAGAAGGTACGGACAAGAAAATCTTCTAAAAAGTTGTAGAAGTTTCTCTTCTTCTTCTTCTTATTTTTCTCTCGTTGGGAGGGTTTTTGCAGGTAAATTTCCGCCATTGATTAAGGGGCAGAAGGTGGAGAAGGACGATAAGCAGCCATTTGTTGGGGTAATATGGGAGGACGTTTCGAATCTATTGTCGCCTTCAGACTTGGTTTCTTTCTTGCAGTTTCAGAAAATCACTCACATTAGGCTTTACGATACGAACCCTGATATTCTCAAAGCCCTAAGCGGGTCAAAAATTCGAGTCATAATCAGTAACCCAACCAACTTCTTGCAATTGGGTCTTCGAATGCCACCGCCGCCGCATGGATCGGTCGGAATGTGGTGGCGCACTACCCTCAGACACTAATTTCCGGCATTTCCGTCGGCGATGAGGTTTTAAACACTATCCCCTCTGCTTCCCCTTTGTTGCTTCCTGCTATTGAATCCCTTTACAATGCTCTCGTTGCTGCAAATCTTCAAACCCAAATCACCGTTTCGACTCCACACGCGGCTTCGATTATTCTCGACCCATTTCCGCCATCGCAGGCTTTCTTCAACCAGAGCTTGGTTCAGTTCGTACTTCCTCTGCTTCAGTTCCTTTCGAAAACTGGGTCGCCATTGATGATGAATTTTTACCCTTATTATGTTTTTATGCAAAACAAAGGGGTTGTTCCTCTTGATAATGCGCTCTTCAAACCCTTGACTCCGTCTAAAGAAATGGTCGATCCCAATACTCTGCTTCACTAAACCAATGTCCTCGACGCCATGATTGACTCTGCTTATTTCTCGATGAAGAATCTCAATATCACAGACGTTGTGGTTCTCGTTACTGAAAGTGGGTGGCCTTCGAAGGGCGATTCGAAAGAGCCGTACGCATCAATCGACAACGCCGACACTTTCAATTCGAATCTAATCAAACATATTCTTGACCGGAGTGGAACCCCATTTCACCCTGAAGTTACTTCGAGTGTGTATATCTACGAGTTGTTCAATGAAGATTTACGGTCACCGCCGGTGTCGGAGGCGAATTGGGGGCTGTTTTACGGCAACTCAACGCCGGTTAATTTGCTTCATGTATCGGGAAGTGGGACGTTTTTGGCTAATGATACAACGAATCAGACTTATTGTATTGCCATGGATGAGTTTGATGCAAAGACATTGCAAACGGCTTTAGATGGGCTTGTGGACCTGGAAAAGTTTTACGGCAACTCAACGCGCCGGTGTCGGAGGCGAATTGGGGGCTGTTTTACGGCAACTCAACGCCGGTTTATTTGCTTCATGTATCGGGAAGTGGGACGTTTTTGGCTAATGATACAACGAATCAGACTTATTGTATTGCCATGGATGAGTTTGATGCAAAGACATTGCAAACGGCTTTAGATTGGGCTTGTGGACCTGGAAAAGCTAATTGTACAGAGATTCAGCCTGGTGAGGCTTGTTATCAGCCTAACAATGTGAAGAACCATGCTTCTTATGCATTTGATAGCTATTACCAGAAAGAAGGCAAAACTGCTGGATCTTGTGATTTCAAGGGTGTGGCTATGATCACCACCACTGACCCAAGTGAGTTTTCATCTCTTTTGTCTTAAATTTCAATGAAGATTGGTTTCTGGGTGGCCATTGTTTCACTTAATCTACACTGGGATTTGTGCCTTTTTTTTGAAATGGGTAATTACAGATATTGTTTTTCCAAGCTTTGTGTCACACCCTGCCTCAAGTGACCCCAAATTACCATACTAGATACAAATTACCCTACTGGACCTGGATGAGCGGTGACGATAATAGAGCTCTAGATTACTCTACTAGATCAGGTCTTATTGTGGTCATAACTCGTCCTTAGTCCAACAAGCTAATCTAAGACGGGGGTGTGACACTTGACAGTGAACTCATTAGCACAAGACTCTACTGTTTGTCACAACTCATCTTTGGTCGATATTTGATATTGAAGTCATTAGCACATCTGAATCTGAATGATACAACTATGTAGTTTCCTCTCCCATATCTATCAAAAGGGGGTAGATCTTGATCATGCAAGTAAAGGGCAACATATCAATCACAGGGGATATAAAGTGTATAGATATTATGCTATATTCTAGAAATGTGAGGTATAATTCACTTTTATGACGCATTCCTTTTCTCTCTTTTTGTTTATTTGTTCATCTTTTGCTTATGGGGGTGGGTGGAGTGCATTTTTCCATTACACAGTGGTTCTTGCCCCCACCATCATTATGAAAGATTCCCAATCCAGGCCTAGATTTGTAGGTAATTGCCTTAGATTTTTGGGGCAACATGGGCTCCCCATAGTCAGTTTGTGGTATTATTATTTTATGGTGTGCCCTGTGACTTATGACTGCTTCACTAACTCGTGGGAAATGTGTTTGTTTTTGCAGGTCATGGGAGCTGCATATTTCCTGGAAGGTAATAATAGATAGGCCCAAACGGATCCAAGTAAAAAAAAGCTGGTTTCTTGTTTTGGTTGTGGGTTTCAGCTAAGGATTATGTGTTTCTTTTTGCAGTAAGAAAGTGAGAAATAATACTAAAGAAACAGTGAACTCAACACAAATCCCTGAAGCCAGTGGAGGGGCAGCTCAGAGATTGAAATTGATGGGTGAAATGAGTAGAATAATGGAGAAGGGAGTAATCCATACCTTTTTGCTTGCAGTTTTATCATTCTTTCTGTTCTCATTTCTTTGATGGGCTCCATGGTGAGGAGGCTGATGTAGAAAGAAAAAAAAAAAGAAAAGGGTTTTATATATATTATATATATATATATATATTTGAAATGTAATATTTTTATGAAGGTAGAGTTGAAATTCATTTTGAGAAATTCTGGGAAAGGCCTCTTTCTTTCCTTTTAGTAGATCCAGGAATTTTGTTTATTCAATTATCAAGATAAAAGTGGGAAGTTCAAATTGTCGCAAGATACTTTCCTTTCCCTTCCTTACTGTACTTACTAAAGTGCTTTTGTTGAATACGACTTAAAGTTCAAAGATTTAATCAAAGAGTATGAAGGGCTAAGTTTGCACATGGATGGTTTAGAGAAAGAACAATTATTTATTGAATATTTATGATTAAAATACTATTTTGGTCCTTTTTACTTCAGATTCCATTTCATTTTAATACTTATACTAGTAATTCAAATTTTAATTTTTTTTTAAAAATGGATACTGCATTAAAAACAAGATGAAAATTACCTCACATCGTCATAGACTAATTAGTTCATATAAGTTAATTTTTATTAAAATTGGTAAAATAATAATGATAACTTTTCATGCAAGATAAAGGGGGCCGTTTGACCCATCAACTTTTTAAGTTGGTATAAACAACTCAATTTCAATAGTAGACACTGTTGAAGTCTTTACATTTATCGAGTAATTCTATCTTTTCATTTTTTTTTCTTCTACTTTTCACATTTATTGAGGAACTTTATTATTAGTAAGCAACTCTATCTTCTACTCTATCTCTACTTTTTATAATTATCGAGGAACATCATCTTACAATTCTACACCCCAAATATAAATTTACCGATGCTAACATATTAACCCCACAAAAAATGCAAAGTATTAACAACTAAAATAAAATGAAATTTAAAGTATAGTCACCAAAATATTATTTAACTCCTTCTTTTGTTTTGTTTAAAAGATAAAAGATATATAAGAATAGTATGAAAGGGTGTTAAACTAAATAAAGAAAAGCCATTGCAATCCACAGCCCACACTCTGTTGACACTCTAAATGGGAATCCTAGTTGAAATCGAAAAAAAAAAAATCAATAAAATTAAATATAAAAAAATTGGAAGATTACTAGTTTTGTTTAGTTTGATCTTGTGCTTGACTAAAGAATGAATTTGTTTATTAAAAATTAATTTAGGGGTTGATTTTTCCCCTCCTATGAAACCTCTGTTCCTAAATTCTCCCATCGGCCAAACGACATGTCGTTCGAGCCTATGGCTGTTCCATTTAGATAGAAACGACGACGGAGTAGGAGCTCGAAGCGGCAAAAGTCGAGCGAATCGTTAATGTTTCAAACAAGAGCGTTTTCTTCTTCACAATCTCTTGTCTCAATCGGCTTCTTCCTTCTTCATCGCACTGTTGAAAATCGTCGAACATTTTGCTGTTTCTCTTTGCCAATGTCTAGTTGGTCTTGCAAAAAATGCACCTTCCTAAACCCATCCTCTCAAAAGGCGGCCTGCAAAATCTGTCTATCGCCTTCATCTCCACCCCCATCTTCTTCTTCTTCTTCTACAATCCCTAAATGGTCCTGCAAGGCCTGCACCTTTCTCAACCCATTTAAGAATTCGGATTGCGAACTCTGTGGCACTAGGGCTCCGGCCCTGTCACTTTCGAGTTTCAAGGATTTGATTGATGTAAGTGAAGATGCGAGTGCCGATTCTTCCGTCGGGTCTGTGTTCTTTCCCTTGCAGCCCTGCAAGAAAAGGAAAATGGACGATCCTGTTCCTGTGAAGGGTAATGACGATTTCGCTGAATTGAGCGCATTTCGGGGCACTAAGGCATCGACGATCACTGTTACTGAAATGGGTTAGTTATATTGTTTCGTGTTCTTTTGCTAATGTTATTGTTTTTCAAGTAAAATATGGTTTTGAAGTTGAATTAATGGGTGATGAGTGACAGGGGATTCTAGTTCTAAGGCAAATTTGAAATCGGTTAAGATTTTGACTTACAATGTTTGGTTTCGAGAAGATTTGGAGTTGCGTAATAGAATGAGAGCCCTTGGACAACTTATCCAACGGCATTCACCAGATGTTATTTGTTTTCAGGTTTGCCATCCTCAGTTTTATAACTTGGTCTGAGTTTCTAGAATTCAGTTTTGTGTTATATTATTTCATATCTATATTGTGCTGCAGGAAGTTACCCCAGCTATATATGACATCTTCCAGATTACTAACTGGTGGAAAGTTTATAGCTGCTCGGTCATGAAAGATTCCCATTCAAGGGGATACTTTTGTATGCTGGTGAGCTTTTTGTTGCCTCATCTGCTTGATCTTTTTTCATTTCCTACATAACTAAAGCACATTTTGGCTTCTGGGTTGGTTTTGGGAAGTGGAGTTGTTAATTGGATATGGTTGATGACATGATGTCGAATTGTTTCCCCTATGCCTCAAATCATGCAACAATATCTGTACATTGAAATTTCTCTTATCATTGAGAAAGTGTCTTTCAATATTTGGAGAATATTGGCATTTGTGTAAGTACTTTGGAACGTTTACCATTTTTTAGTGATGATCTGAGAAATATTGTACTGAGACATGGTTATTCTTATTTGAGTGCTTTTTCGTTCTTCTAAAGTCTGACATGCTTATGGTTTGACTTATGACCTGACCACTAAACAGGTCTCAGTCAGATGATCTATTAGATTAATATTCACGAAAACAACAAGAATACAACCATCAAATTATTTGAGAGATTTGAAAGTTGAAACATTTCTTTCCAAGAGCAAACTCTAGGCCAAAACACAGACAACACATGGGTGCCTGCTTTATAATATACACCCCCTCTGGGCCTCTACCAAACTTCTATTTTGTCTGTTATCACTAAATTTGGACCCACACTTGCACACAACACATGGGACTTAAAATTTAACTCAACATGCACTCACCACTCACATATAACCAACTCTAATTATTTCTTACTACTATGCTGAAAGTTCCAAGAATTTTTTACTCGTGGAGAGGGAGGACGAGAGTAATCTTAACCAAAAAAAGGAAAAAAAAATGATGGATGGGTTAGCCGAAATGATGGATTCTCCTTGGAAGATGGAGTCCATTTGTAAGGAGCTAGCTCCCCAAGGGATGCAAAAAATGAAAAGGGAACTCTTTCAGTCTTTCACTCTACCTTATAGTTTTCCTTGATGTACCGCTTATGGATTCCCAAACAAAACAAACCTGGGAGCAAAGATGGGTAGTGGCGAACCTGTTATTGCTCTAGTATTATGCTTTGTCTTAATAGTTTTGCATCTTAAGCTGATTATATGGTTTACTCTTTTAATGTGCAGTTGAGCAAACTGCCTGTGAAATCCTTCAGTTGTCAACCATTTGCCAATTCTATTATGGGGAGAGAACTCTGTATTGCCAATCTTGAAGTTCAAAAAGGTATTTTATTTACAGTTGCAACAAGCCATCTGGAGAGTCCTTGCCCTGCACCTCCAAAGTGGAATCAAATGTATAGCAAAGAGCGTGTCATTCAAGCCAAAGAAGCCATAGACTTTCTCAAGGAAACTCCTAATGTCATTTTCGGTGGTGACATGAACTGGGACGATAAGTTGGATGGTCGGTTTCCTTTTCCTGATGGCTGGATTGATGCTTGGGAAGAATTAAGGCCCAGCGAAAATGGTTGGACATATGATACCAAATCAAACAAGATGTTATCTGGGAACCGTACATTGCAAAAGCGTTTGGATCGATTTATTTGTAAATTACAAGATTTCAAGGTAAATTCCGTTGAAATGATTGGGACCGAATCAATACCTGGTTTAACATACACCAAGGAGAAGAAAGTGGGAAAAGATATGAAGACACTGGAGCTCCCTGTTTTGCCCAGTGATCATTATGGCCTGTTACTGACAATTAGCAGCCTGTAATGTGAGGATTTTGTTCTTAGTTTTGTATGGTTGAAGCCTGCTCTAATCGTTTTTTGTTCGTTTGCAGTGCTTCAAAATGCATGCTTTGGCTTGCAATTTTGTATCTAGCTTAAATCTAAACAATGGGTTGGTTTAAGATTTTGTATGGATACATCATCAGGGTATCTAAAATGATATTCTAGATCATATTCTAGATCTCGATCTGCTTTTTCCATGTTCTATCTCAGCATTTTCTTGTTCAATAATTTGGTACAAAAACTATGTATAATTCGAAGGCAGCATGATAAGGGAATTACACAGATTAGGACTTTTCCCATTTTGAAAGATGGAAACTTGCCTAACGAATGGGTGATCTTTGACCCGACACAATCACATGGGTCCTTACTCCAATTGCATGTGATTTTGTATTGTTAATAGGTTAAAAAGCACTTTGGGTCTAACTTATCTAAGGATTTAGTTTTTGTACGGTTTAGTCCCTATCATGACATAATTTAATGAACAATCGTGCTAATACAAGCCACTAAACCAAATATGCCTAACCAAAGTTCATTTTCTTTTCAAAGATACTAAAGTCGTTCACTTGAATTTTTAACTAAAAGGGTGCAAAATTTTTACATTTTTTCTTCTCTCACAAGAATCTCCCCAAATTCTTCCTCTGTCATCGGAGAGATTAACGCTGTCATTAAAAACAAAGAGTTTCCACTAATCATATGTAGATATGTACTAGTTTAGAACTTCAGATAGAGATTTTGACATTGTACTTGAAAGAACAACCGTCGGAGCATTTCAATATCTGAAGGTGCGGCGTCGGCGGCGGCGGTGTTGAAGTCCCGTTGACGGTGAGTTTTACTTTGGAATGACAGTATATTTAGAGGAATCTTGCATTTAATAATCCAACCTGCACGTGAAAAGGGCAAGCTTCGTAAATTTAGTCGGTCTTCATCAAACATCTCATCAAAGACTTTCATTTTTCAACGAAATCACAACCATTCATTTCAATAAGGCCTACACCAGATTGACGGTGGATGATCGGAACAACCATCCTCCGCATTTCACTCCATTACCTACGACTCTGAACTATAAAACTAACAACTCACAAGCCTTCTAGGTAACATCCAAGAAGGACTTCAGCTTGTACAAAAGGCAAAGCACCACAAAACAAAATTGTTGAGAGAGAAAGAGAGAGAGTTTAGTAGATTTAGAGAGAGAGAGAGGCACCCTTTTGGTTCCTTTCTTTCTCAATCCCCTCTTTTTCTTCTTCTAGATCTGTCAGCTGATTTCAAGCTCCATTTTGCAATGAGGGAAAACAGAGTACTCTGTTCTATTATAATCTTGGTTCTTTTTGCTGTTAATGAGGTTAATGCTGATAACCCATATAGGTTTTTCACATGGAAAGTCACTTATGGGGATATCTATCCGCTTGGAGTTAAGCAACAGGTGCTGTTTCTTTTCATTTCTATGCACATGTTTAGAAAGTGCTTGCTTTTTAAAGCTAAAAATTATCATCTTTATCGCTTTTCCTAAAAAACCATTGTTGTTTTTGGAGCTTATTAGTTGTTGTGGTGAACATTTGGCAGGGAATCTTGATTAATGGGCAGTTCCCAGGACCTCAGATTGATGCTGTTACTAATGATAACTTGATTATCAATGTGTACAACTATCTCAAGGAGCCGTTTCTCATTTCTTGGTAACACTACTAATTATATTTATACTTTCTATTAGCATAATGATGTAAGGTTTTCTGTTTGGTTCCTGGAAACTGCATGAAAGTTTGAAACCAAATAATAGGAGTTCTCGACCTGTCTGAAACCAGGGCCAACGAGCATTAATTTCCTCTTACTCAATGATGTGCATTTGCTCTCACTTGAGAATGGCAAACGTCAAATTGTTGCATTCAGTAACATAGGGACATGTGCTAATAATTAGAAATTGGAGGGAAAAATGAAGACTTGGGAAAGTTTCTACTTTCACCTTTCATCCATTTTTTAGATCTAAGTTAAGAAGGCAGTAAAGTCTTGAACTTTTGGTAAATCTTGTAAAGCAAACATCCTATTTAATCAATTTTGTCTGTCTCTTATTTTTGTTTGGTTGTAGTTTCTTTTAGATGTGTGTCATTAAAGCCGCCTTAAATGATGCATATATTAGTCAATGACAATCTGACCTGTTGTAGTAATGGTCTAAGTCATAACTAATTTGTATGCCTCTCTTGGATCTTATTAATTCCTTATATTAATTTTCTGTGTGATTAAAATATTCTTTTCCACTAGCAGGCATCTTATGGTAGACCTTAGTAGTTCACATGCTAGATGTTTGCATCTCTTATTTATTTATCATTCATAAAAACTAAAAAGTTACCCCATATTTAACCTCATTAAATGGCTAAAATAAGGCAAAGTTGTTATCTTTGAATCTTGGCCTGCATAGTGTACAGCTTTTGTTGATCTGAACTGCATTAAATCTGATGGGTCCTTTGTAAGGTGAAGAAATCATTTCATTTGTTCCATTTTCTGTACCATCAACTTTATGGCCTCTTCAACATAAGAACATAATAAGCAAAAATAAGTTCGATAACCAATTGTCCAAATGCGTTTTTAGTGAAAAGAAACAAAAAATAAAGTAGTTATGAAATTTAAACCCCATCTCCTAGAAATGATCTAAAATCCCTTTAACAGTTTAGGCTTTTGAATCTAATTGTGATTTGAGATGTTTTGGGATAAGATTTGAAGTAGACATTCTATTAGGATGAGATTCTAACCTCAAACTAGAATGAAATATGACCATTTCTTGTGGATTTAACTTTGCAGGAATGGTTTACAGCAGAGAAGGAACTCATGGCAAGATGGAGTTTATGGGACTACTTGTGCTATCCCTCCACTGAGGAACTTCACTTATACTCTACAGGCAAAGGACCAAATTGGCAGTTACTTCTACTTCCCATCAACAGCATTTCACAAAGCAGCTGGAGCATTTGGAGGCATCAGAATTTGGAGCCGGCCTGGTATTCCCGTTCCTTTTCCTCCTCCTTCAGGCGACTTCACAGTGCTAGCTGGGGACTGGTTCAAGACCAATCATTATGTAAGCATTCTGTGCTCTAATCAAATTGTTCCATGAAGATTTGATGCCTGATTGATTTCTTTTTCTTTAGGCAATGATGTTACCATTTATCCTATTGTAAAATTCTGTTAAATCTGGTTTTTCATTCTTTCTTAGATTTTGAGACAAGTTCTGGAAAGCGGTAAAAATCTTCCATCTCCAGATGGGCTTTTAATCAACGGTCGAGGGTGGAATGGATATACATTCAATGTTGATCCAGGTGAACAACAATATTTGCAGCTAAATCTGTTCATAATTCCAATGATGTGCATACAATGAGAGCTTTTATTAGTTACCAAATAGTAAGTTTGTTAAGATTAATATTTGTTTTCAGGGAAGACATATAGGTTCAGAATTTCCAATGTGGGTATTTCAGCTTCCATTAACTTCAGAATTCAGGGCCATGTGATGAAACTGGTGGAGGTAGAAGGATCTCACACTCTCCAGAACACATATTCCTCTCTTGACATCCATTTGGGGCAATCCTACTCTGTCTTGGTCACCGCTGACCAGCCTCCTAAGGATTACTATGTTGTCGTTTCGTCTCGATTCACCTCTCCGATCCTCACGACGACAGCCGTACTTCACTACAGCAATTCATGGCAGAAAGTTTCTGGTCCAGTTCCAGGTGGCCCGACCACTGAGATCGCTTGGTCTCTCCAGCAGGCCAGATCGATCCGGTATTTCATCAACTCCTTAGTAGCATTTTAATTGCTTGTTAGTCTAGTATTGTTTGAATAATTATTGATGAGTTACCTTCACCTTGGTAATATATTTATGGAAAACTAAAATATCAGAAAGAAATATCTCATCTTTCGCATCGAAAAGGAGGAGAAAAACTTGCAAAAACATGGAAGTTTTCTATAAACATGTCCATATTACTTCAGAAAGTCACAGTTACTTTGTAGTTAATCCTGTTTACAAGACTTTGTGTGGCTACATTGCTTGTTAAAATAAATATGGTTTCATTCTTTTCTGCAATCAGCTGGAATTTAACTGCAAGTGGACCTAGACCCAATCCACAAGGCTCCTACCATTACGGTCTGATCAAGACGAGCCGTACGATAGTACTAGCAAACTCGGCTCCCGTTATTAATGGCAAGCAGAGGTTTGCTGTCAACAGTGTCTCATTTGTTCAAGCAGACACTCCATTGAAACTGGCTGACTACTTCAAGATCCCTGGAGTTTTCAATCTCAACAGCGTTCCCACCACCCCCACTTGGGGAAATGCCTACCTCCAGACCTCTGTCATGGGCTCTAACTTTCGAGAATACATCGAGATCGTGTTTCAAAATTGGGAAGACACCGTGCAGTCTTGGCATATCAGTGGCTACTCTTTCTTCGTTGTCGGGTAAGGCTTCTTTCGCCTCATTTATTCATCTTTTCAATG
The DNA here is from genome assembly GCA_002890555.2 of Lagenaria siceraria. Taxonomy (NCBI): domain Eukaryota; kingdom Viridiplantae; phylum Streptophyta; class Magnoliopsida; order Cucurbitales; family Cucurbitaceae; genus Lagenaria; species Lagenaria siceraria. The sequence goes on along the minus strand of CM016487.1, from coordinate 4,987,373 downwards.
AATCAAAGGATCAGTTTCAGTCTCATTAACATGGAAGCTGGATTTGATCACAGGATGGATGGAGGCCAATGGACACCTGCCAGCAGAGCTCGATACAATCTCAGAGACACGGTCGCCCGTTGCACGACTCAGGTAGTTCCCACTTAGAAACACAAGAGATCTAATCTATGTGTATCTAAATTTGACATTTTGATGGTTTATTTTTTTATTTTTGAATGAACTTCAGGTGTATCCAAAGGCATGGACAGCAATCTATATGGCACTTGATAATGTAGGAATGTGGAATGTGAGATCTGAGAGTTGGGCAAGGCAGTACTTGGGACAGCAGTTCTATCTCAGGGTTTATACCTCATCAACCTCTTTTAGAGATGAGCTGCCAATCCCCCGAAACGCTCTTCTTTGCGGTAGGGCCAGTGGTCGTCACACGAGGCCACTTTAAGTTTCAAAATCTTACAATTTTTGTCACGAGTGGGTGACATTGATTCTAAATGGTGATTGATTTAGCGGATGTTAGATTAACGTTTCTTTTGAATATAACTTGTTCAAAAAGCTCAACTTGAGCTCTCGAGTCAAATGTACCGCCCCCTGCCTTTTCCTCTATTTAGTACTTGCAATGCATGCTTTACCTAATGCTCAAACTTTGAGTTAAACAAAAGAGAAGAAAATGGACCTTAAGTTTGTTAGGAAGATACAGTGATTAAATGAAATGGAATAAATAATACATAGTGAGAAGTAATAAGAGAGAATTTAGGTATGTAAAAAAAAAAAATAATAATAAAAGAGAGAAACCCAGTTGCCTTCTATATGAAGGAGATTTACGCTCTGTTTGTAATAACAAGATTTGGAAGGATTTTAAATTAAAATGGATTTGAATTCATTTCTTGCATTTAAATAAAAGAAATAACATTTAAATCCATAATGATTTGAAATCTTATGAGTGTGTTTACTGAAGTGTTAGATGTTTGGGAGTTATTTTGATATTGTTAAAATTACTTTTGTTTTATTTAAAATCACTCCAAACATACGCATATAATTATTAAAAATTTAGGTTCCATTTTTATTATTTTTTGTTTTTAAGTTTGTACTTGTTTTCTTACAACTTCTTTGTCTTAGTTTTTATTATTCTTAATTATACACTTGAATTTTTAGCTAAATTTAAAAAAAAAAACAAAAACAAAATCAAAATCAAAAACAAAAACACAAATACAATTTTAATTAGAAAATTATTTTAAATGACAAAACTGCTGAAAATATTTACATATATAGCAAAATTTCATCGTCTTGTTTATTTTCCTATATTTAAAAACAATCTTTTTATTTTTTGATTTTTTTAATTTTTTTTAAGTTTTCAAAACTTAACTTAGATCTTGAAAATATTCATAAAAAAATAGATAACAAAACAAAGAAATCAATTGGTGGAAATAGTATTTATAAACTTAGTTTTAAAAAACGAAAAATCAAGAATCAAATGATGTTATTAAACAAGGCTTTATGTTTGATTTTACATTTTTAATGCGATTTACATACGATCAAAATTGATTTTGAATGACTAAATTCATGTTTTGGAGTATTTGTTTTTTGCTAATCGTGAGTGTTCGGGTCACTTAAGCACATCTTGACTAATTTCACGGGACAATCCGCCTAAATTCATGACCTCTTAGCTCTTTATCAAGATCATGCCTCCTTCTTTACCATTAGGCCCGCTCATGATTGTTTGAATTGAAAAAATTGATTTTAATTCTTTAAAAACTAACTCTCAATCTCAAACATGCTTGAATTTCTTTCTTTTAAAAAATTATGATAGTGTTGGGTTGAAAATTTTAAAGTGATAAAAAATGCATTTAACAAGAAAAAAAGTTTTTTTTTTAATGAATCCGGTCACATTATATACAGTAAGTTTTATTTAACAAACACTGTCTCATAATTGTACCTCTTTAATTAATGAAATCGTTGAGCTGTTACTTTTCGAGCGGCTACAATATCATTACTAGAAGCAATTAGCCGAAGCTTCATCCACCCAACTTTTCACTAACTCATTCATGACTTGTCAATTATGAACTTAAACCACTACCACTCAGTCTAATGTAGAGGATCCAATGCAGTACCGCTAAGTACTACCACATGGGAACTCCATGGTACCACTAGCCACTATTAAAAGTCTCCATGGTACTATTACATAAGTTCTCAATGGTACCATTAGGTACTACCTACGACTTTCATGGTATCACTAAACACTACTAGAACACCTTTATAGTATCACTTTAGGCACTACTAGGACCTCAATTGTACTACTACATGGTCCTCTATGATACCGCCAACTCGCCAAGTATCACTATATGGGTCCTCCATGGTACCGGCAGCCGACAAATACTACTACATGAGACTTCCATGATAGCATTAGGCTACCTCGAAGCTCTCTCATAGGTCCTCTATGGTTTTCTCTAAGCTCTCTCATAAGTCCTGACCAATCCACTTGGATCGGTCTCTTAAAGCCATGGACAGTATTGGTTGGACGTGGACTCCATGGACCTCGGATTGTCATTTTAGACTTTTTATCTTTGTTCTTAGACCTCTTATATCTCTAGACTCTCGGTCTCGACCCATCCAGATAAATGGACCCATAACATGTTGAGAATATGAAAAGCTAATTTGAATAATTGAAGTTTTAATATTAAACTTGACTTGTGACTTTTGGTTTTTGTAACCAATAGTGTCCATTGAGCTCTTTGGGAGTTTAGAAGTTATGAGAATTAAGTAAGATTGTTTATGATTTCTTAACCATTGAAATTCTATGGTTATAGTTTGTAAGTCTATATAAAGGCATGCTTTGTTGAATCAAGATATCACTTTCTCCACATTTGTGTCATCCACACATTTTTTCTTTTCTAACAAAGTGATATCAGAGCCATTGTAAAATTTGAGAGAAAAATGGTCATCTGTGGGATGAGTTCGATTCAATTGCCGATGCTTACCAAGCTCAACTATGACAGTTGGAGCATCAAGATAAAAGCATTATTAGGAGCACAAGACATGTGGGAGATTGTGCAAAACGGTTTCCAAGAGGCGGAAGCTGGAGCTGATCAAGCGCAAAGAGATGCGCTAAAGGAGACAAGAAAGAAGGACAAGAAGGCCCTCTATATCTTGTACCAATCAGTTGACGAAGACACATTTCAGACCATTTGTGATGCCGAGACATCAAAGGCAGCATGGGACAAGCTCCAATCGACTCATAGAGGAGCTGATCGTGTTAAAAAGGTACGATTACAAACTTTATGTGCTGAGTTTGAATCATTACAGATGAAGGAGACGGAGGTGATAGCAGAATATCACACCAAAGTTATGACTATTGTCAACCAATTGAGACGGAACGGTAAAGAAATCGCCGACGTTCGTGTCATGGAAAAGATTCTACGGAGCCTAAATACTAAGTTTGAGATCATTGCCACGACAATCGAAGAGACAAAAGATCTCGAGACCATGACGATTGAACAATTTATAGGCTCATTACAAGCCTACGAGGAGAAAAAGAAAAGAAAGATGGAGCAATCGGAGACCATCGAACAACTTCTCCAACTTAAACTCAAGGAGGAGAATAGTCGTGGACGTGGAAGAGGTCGTGGTGGAAGAGGCCGTGGTGGAAGAGGTGAATCCAACACTGATGTTTCTCCAAACTCAAGTGAATCCTCAAGAGGAAGAGGAGGTCGAGGCCGTGGAAGACGTGGTGGAAGGTCCGGAAGAGATAAATCTCAGGTAAAATGTTACAATTGCAATAAATATGGACATTATGCGAATAAGTGTTACTCATCTCAATCAGAGTCAATCGATCAAAAGCAACATGACCGATCAATCGCTAACACATCCAAAGTGCGTGAAGGGCAGTCCAATTATGCAGAGGAGAACGAAACCTTATTCATGGTTTCATAGGGAGAAGAAGAGAGTCAAGATAGCAAGTGGTATCTTGACACGGGAGTCTCAAATCACATGTGTGGGAATCGAGAGATGTTTGCAGAGTTGAACGAGATGGAAAAAGGTAATATTGCCTTTGGAGACAATTCTTTGGCCGCCATCAAAGGAATAGGTAAAATTCTCATTCGGTTGAAAAATGGAGAAAATCAATATATTACAAATGTTTATTACATTCCCAATATAAAAAATAATATATTGAGTGTAGGACAATTGTTAGAGAAAGGTTTTGAAGTTCAAATGAAAAATAATTGTTTGTATTTGAGAGATAATCATGAGAGACTTATTGCTAAAGTCATCATGACAAAAAACCGAATGTTTCCTTTGAATATATGTAATGATGTTCCGAAATGCTTGAAGACGTGTTATGAGGATGTTTCTTGGCTATGGCATCTACGGTTCGGGCATCTCAATTTTGGAAGTCTAGAAGACTTGTCGAAGAAGAAGATGGTGCGGGGTTTACCGCATATTCAGAAGCCGAACCAAGTGTGTGAAGGGTGTCTACTTGGAAAACATCATCGGAGTAGTTTTCCAAAGGAGTCTATGACAAGAGCCAACAAACCTCTAGAACTCATCCATGCTGATGTGTGCGGAGCAATCAAACCGGAGTCTCATGGTAAAAGTAAATACTTCCTTCTCTTTATTGATGATTTTTTCTAGAAAAACATGGGTGTACTTTTTGAAGGAAAAATCGGAAGTATTTGAGATCTTCAAGAAATTTAAGGCGCGTGTGGAGAATGAAAGCAACCTTACAATTAAGGCCATGAGAACAGATCGAGGTGGTGAATTCACATCAAATGAGTTCAAACAGTTTTGTGATGAAAAAGGCATTCGACGCCCATTAACAATGCCAAGGACACTGCAACAAAATGGCGTGGCAGAGAGGAAGAATCGAACAATTTTAAACATGGCAAGAAGCATGTTGAAGACGAAAAAGATGCCTAAGGAATTTTGGGCGGAAGCCGTAGCTTGTGTGGTTTATTTAACAAATCGAGCACCAACCAAAAGTGTGCTTGACAAGACGCCTCAAGAAGCATGGAATGGAAGAAAGCCTGGAATTGGTCACTTCAAGGTATTTGGAAGTATTGCATATGCTCATGTGTCGGAGGAAAGAAGGACCAAGCTTGACGATCGAAGCGAAAAACTCATATTCATCGGCTATGATGCAAGCTCAAAGGGTTATCGCCTTTACAATCCTTTGAATGGGAAGGTAACTATTAGTCGTGATGTTGTTTTTGATGAAGAAGCTTCTTGGGATTGGAATATACATATGGAGGAGTATGATTTTCTTCCATACTTTGAGGAAGACGATGAGCCAATCAGAGAGAGGGGTGAGGTTTTAGCCATTCCAATTTCACCTCAATCAACAGATCAGTCATCTAATGCATCATCCAACGAAACGGAGGCACTTTCCAGCGACTCGGAGAATGAAATTGGCCCAAGAGGAACCCGAAGTCTACAAGAACTTAATGAGGTAAGCGAAAATCAAAATGACATAATTTTCTATTGTCTTTTTGGTGATTGTGAGCCCATTAATTTCCGAGAAGCCATTGCAAATAAAAAATGGAAGGATGCAATGGATGAAGAAATTCGAGCGATAGAGAAAAACAACACATGGGAGTTGACCAAGCTTCCAAAAGGACAAAAACCAATTGGAGTGAAGTGGGTTTACAAGACAAAGAGAAAGGCCAGTGGCGAAGTTGAGAGGCACAAAGCGAGACTAGTAGCAAAAGGATATAGTCAACAACATGGCATCAACTATGATGAGATATTTGCCCCTGTTGTTCGCCTTGAAACTATCCGTTTGATTATTGCTTTGGCAGCCCATAATCATTGGAAGATACATCAAATGGATGTCAAATCGGCATTCTTGAACGAAATTCTTGAGGAAGAGATCTATGTGGAACAACCATTGGGCTATGAAGTCAAGGGTGAAGAAGATAAGGTACTTCGATTGAAGAAGGCTCTTTACGGTTTGAAGCAAGCACCGAGAGCATGGAATTCGAGGATTGACAAGTATTTTAGAGAGAAGAAGCATATGAAGTGTCCTTATGAGCATGCCCTATACATCAAAATGCAAGGTGAAAGTATATTAATAATTTGTTTATATGTTGACGATTTAATATTTACTGGAAACGATCCTTGCATGTTTGATGAATTTAAAAGGGACATGACAAAGGAGTTTGAAATGACGGACATTGGTCTCATGAGTTATTATCTTGGGATCGAGGTCAAACAAAGTGAATATGAAATTTTTATATCTCAAGAGGGCTATGCTAGAGAAATGCTCAAAAGGTTCAATATGGATGATGCTAATCCGGTTGGAACACCAATGGAATGTGGAGTCAAAATCACCAAACAAAATGGAGGAGAGAAAGTAGATTCTACATATTTCAAAAGCTTGGTTGGAAGTTTGAGATACTTGACATGCACAAGACCGGATATTCTTTATTCAGTTGGAATTATTAGTCGATTTGTGGAGGAGCCGACAACAACACATTGTAAAATGGCAAAGAGGATACTTCGCTATATCAAAGGGACAATTGGGTATGGTCTTTCTTATGTCTCTTCTAAAAATTTTGATATTGTTGGTTATTGTGATAGTGATTGGAGTAGTGATTTGGATGATCGAAAAAGCACTACGGGGTTTGTGTTTTTTATTGGTGAAACGGCGTTCACATGGATGTCAAAAAACCAACCCATAGTCACATTATCAACATGTGAGGCGGAGTACGTAGCGGCAACTTCATGTGTATGTCATGCAATTTGGCTAAGAAACTTACTGAAGGAGTTGAAGTTCCAAATCGAGGATCCAATGGAGATTTTTGTTGATAATAAATTAGCCATTGCCTTAGCCAAAAATCCGGTATTTCATGGAAGGAGCAAGCACATTGATACCCGATTTCATTACATTCAGGATTGCATTATGAAGAGAGAAGTAGAACTCAAATATGTCAAGTCACAAGACCAAGCAGCGGACATTTTCACAAAGCCCCTCAAGTTGGAGACTTTCATCAAAATGAGGAGTTTACTTGGTGTAACAAATCAAGTTTAAGGGGGGTGTTGAGAATATGAAAAGCTAATTTGAATAATGGAAGTTTTAATATTAAACTTGACTTGTGACTTTTGGTTTTTGTAACCAATAGTGTCCATTGAACTCTTTGGGAGTTTAGAAGTTATGAGAATTAAGTAAGATTGTTTATGATTTCTTAACCATTGAAATTCTATGGTTATAGTTTGTAAGCCTATATAAAGGTATGCTTTGTTGAATCAAGATATCACTTTCTCCACATTTGTGTCATCCACACCTTTTTTCTTTTCTAACATAACACAAATGTTTTGTTTGCTAATATATATTCTGAGACGATGGCAAATACGAGAAAGAAGGGATGTCTTTATCCAAATTTATTAAGAAATAATTAATATTTAAAAGTTGTTCGTAAACAAATTGAAAATTTTAATAATAAATCATCTTAAAACTCAAGATTATCTTCACAGGTGAGATCATGACTACAACCAAAATTCCATTCATCTACTAAAGGAGAAAAAAGGAACTTCCAACAACTCAATTTGAAGTTTTCATCTGCTCACCTAAAAGGCAAAATAAATGCTACCAAAAAGAGCTCAAAACAGTTTCATCTAATTTGTGAATATTGTTTCAATCAAATTTAATTGGTGTGTAGAAGAATAATTAATTTAATAATGTAATGGGAAAATTGATGGGACAAAAAAAAAAAAAAAAAGTACAAGCATATTCCTCAAGAATTATTTCCTCATCTTTTTCCCAAAAATATATATATATATATATATATATATATATATATATATATATATATATTGTTCATCAACAAGGAATGCATGGGAAGTCTCAACTAAAAGGCAGATTGGAATCTGTAAAACTGCCCAGCCACGGATTATTGATGATATCTTGACAAACATTTTATGTCATCTAAGCCTTTTTTTTACCCTTTTTTCAGTTCATAAACTTCTATAAATTCCAACATTCAAAACTCCCAATTCCCATCAAACAAATCACTCATCTTAATTAAAAAAAAAAAATTATGGGTTCTTTGGCTTTGAAATTTCTCTGGCTGGTGGTTCTGTGTGCACTTATTTGGGCCTCAGAGCCCAGAAAACTTGTAATTACCAATGGGGGAGAGATTGAGAGTGAAAAGACAGTGGCCTTTCAGTTCTTTCCTGGATACGGCGGTGGACTCGGCGGTGGCGGAGGGTTTGGTGGTGGTGGCGGTGGTGGGTTAGGTGGTGGTTCGGGCTTTGGCAGTGGAGGTGGTGGGGGTTTTGGGTCTGGCATTGGGGGACTAGGCAGTGGGGGCGGCGGAGGGTTTGGTGGAGGCGGTGGCGGTGGCATTTTAGGTGGTGGAGCTGGCGGAGGAGCTGGTGGTGGATTTGGAGGTGGACTGCCTTGAGTTAAAAAATTGTGTTTGGTTTCAAGAGACTTTACTTACTATTTGAGGGCTTACTAAGTGTTATTGTATGTTGAAGTGTTTGATTGTTTGTTGTGTGTTTTTTCCATTTCTGTGATTTCATGTTATAAAGTTTAATGAATTTGGTTTTTATTATATAAACTATGTTAAAGAGAGCAAGATCTCTTTTTAATGTGTGGAGGGACATATGTTCAGTAATTTGTAGGCATATTTTGGTTCATTAATTTATAAAACGTTAACAAACGATGTAATAAAAACTTTATAAATAAAAGGATATTAGATTATAACAAACGAGGTTTAAATTTGTGCATAATAGGGTTATTTATTTTTAAAGTATTAAAAATTAAAATAAGTCCAACTTTTAATTTTATATAGATTCCTAACATATTTTGCATTTTTCAGAATTAACAAATTTATTTGATGCTTATTAAAAGGAAAACAAATTTTTTTTAAGGATTTGATAGACATGACTTTTGACATGAAAGTTTAGGAATTTAAAGGCACATACTTAAATTTTTGGGAACTAAAGTAGTAATTTAACACAATTTAGACATTAGATTTTGAGGTTTGTATCGATTTCGTCATTGATCTATCAAAATTATAAATTTAATCCCTAAACTTTGATAATTTTTAAAATTTACTGATCGTACTCTATACAAAATTTTAAATTCTATTTAAGCATAAAATTTAAATTTATATCTAATAAATCAATTAATCTTTAAAAATTTAAATTTATCAAACGAACCTATTAGACACAAATTTTAAATTTCAAGGATACATATTAAACACAAAATTTGAAAGTTTAAGAATTATTAAAAACTATTAAAACATCTCCCTAGAAAATGCAAATTTTTTATTTGGACCCTTCTACACAAAGGACTCAACATTGGAGACAAATGTCAGGTCCAATATCCAAATATGGTTCTTAATCCGAATTGGTGCATTCTATATAAAAACCATGATTTTTTGTAATTACGATGCTTCATGTATATCGCTTAATTGGAAGACTTTCCTCTGGCCTCTCCTTAACTCATCACCGATCTTTGGGCTCATTAGCTCCTATCCTGTACATTTTTTTATGAATGCATCTCTTTTGGACTGGGGCATGATGAGACAGATAAGGATGTGTTAACTTAGTTGAGATATCCCGGTGCGTCTCCTGATCCCTCGACCTCTAACACTTTTTTAAAAAAAAAATTAAATACTATTAAAAATTTAAGAACTAATTAGATGACACAAACCACATCTTGCAATTTAAGCTTTTAATTAATCTTAAGAAAACAAATTAGTAATAGGAGTTGGTAGACATGTTTGGTAATCTTGACTAAATTGGCTCAATCTTAACATTCCACATTCCATATTGTTTTACAAATGTAATAGAAATACCAAAAAGGATTTGAACAACTCTAGGAAAAAGTTAGATAAATGATTTAATATATTTACTACGAAAATCTGCCAAAAAAAAAAAAAAAAAAGTCTCGAAGACCACAACGAAGAGATAATATATTAGCATTATTAGTGCAAAGCTAGAGAAATATTGTCAACATTCTTAAAAAAAAAAAAAAGTCTTGTCAACACCTAATTGCATTAATCTTACTCTATAAATTAAATAAATAGTACAAATGAGAAAAGATATATATTAATCAACATTTATCAAATTAGTACACGTAGACTTTAGAATAGAAAACATAATCTGATTTTTTAGAAGGAAAGAATTCTCTACCATTAAATCTAGATTATTAAGACGACTCTATTTATAATAATTTTAAGTCAACAGGGTAAAGATAAATTTCAAAATTTTAAGAAAAATCATTATCAACAGAAAAAATATCAAATTATTTATAAATATAAAAAAATTTACTATTTATTAGTGATAGACTGCGATAGAATTCTATCGTTGATAGATAGTAAAAAAATTTTAATAAATAATTTGATTTATTTTTCTATATTTGAAAACAACTCAAACTTTAGACTATAAAACTATTTATTGATCTATTCAATAGAGGAAGGAACCAAATAGCTTTTTTCTTTTTTTTCTTTTTTTCCCTCTCCTTTTTAGCACCCAATAAATGATCTATTCAAACAAATTACAATGCCTTTTTGAGTCTCATCCAATACCATATATTTCCTTGGTCTTTGAAAATAAGGATATATATATATATATATATATATATATATATATATATATATATATATATATAATTAAAAAAAGCATATCTAGAAGATAATCTTTTAAGTGAGAGTTGTCTAAGTGGGAGTAGTTCATGCTCCATTGATGAAAAGCAATGCAAGCTGGTTAAGCTTGTTTTGAAGCTATCCCAAATCAAAGTCAAAAACAAAATTCTTTAAATCTATTTGATAAGTTTTTGGTTTTTTGGCTTCCATAATTCTATTTGTTTTCTCACATCTGTTTTCACCTAGATACTACCACAAAAAAAAAAAAAAAAAAAAAAAAAAAAAAAAAAATCTTAAAAAGTATTTTTTTTCTTTGAAATTTGACTTGAATATATTAAAATATCTTTAGAAGTTAATAACAAAAATAAAAAGTTTATGAATGGAATAGTATTTATAAGCCTAATTTTTAAAAATCAAAATCTAAAAATACAAAATTAAATGATTCTCAAATGGCTTAATTTTTTTTTTTTTTTTTTTTTTGTTTGAGAAAAGTCATGCATGCAATAATATACACATTAATAGATTACATTCTAGGTATGTGTTGGAGAGCACTATACTTTAATACTTTCAAGTAATGCAGCCAAAAATTGATGAAAAAGATATATATTTTTCAAAGTCTCTTCATTGATTTATTGACATTTCTTGATTGGGCTTCATGCTGAGAAGGTAGGGAAAAAGATAGACCATTCATTTTTCCTTTTGGTGTTTTCTCCTTTTTCTTTTTTATTTATTTTTTCTTTTATACACAACCTGCAATAATTTTTTCATTTCTTTTAATTTTGTGACCTTTATTTTTTACAGTTAATGAAAATTAGGATATGTCAAAATGAGCTTAGCTCGACGATAATTAATATGACTTTCTTCTTTAGAAGTCGGAGGTTTGATCTTCACCCTACAATTGTTGTACTAAAAAAAATAAAAATTAGAATACTAAATTCTTGTCCATATTTTTGTATAGGTAAAAATATCACTAATAACGTGAACATATTATTAACTATAAAAAATTTAACATATTTAGAAGGGGTACAAGTTTTATTTGATAATTTAATTTTTTTTAATTTTAAATTTGTATATTTTTTAAAAAAATATCTATCGACATCAATATTTTTGTCTATATTGTTCGCAACATTTTTATAAAACCAAAACTTCAACATTTTCATGAATATCAACTCTTAAAACCTTGATGAAAATATTTTTCTAATATATGTATGTTAAAAGTAAATAATATATATATATATATAAAAGTTTATACCTTATATATTTGTAAAATATATAAACTTATTTACTCATTTGTTATCTATAATGTAATATGATTTTTTTAAGTGGACACTTAACTAAAACTAAACGTATGCATAGTTGCAGAATTATGGTGGATCAGAAGCATTAATGTTGGTATGATCACACTTTAGACTTATATTACTATTATTTATGTATTAGATTTTCGTTATTTTCATTGTTAAAAACTCGTGACCTTCAACTTACAATCTTTTTTCATTTTAACGTTCTATTTGATATAGGTTCATTGAAAACATCTTTATCATTCTAAGAGACCAAAATAACTAAAAAGCTTATGCAATTGGAATCAACACAATGAAACTAAGTAGGAGTTGCTTGACATTTTTTTTTAATTTAGTTTTCCCCTTTTTTTTAAATAATCTGTAAAAATAGGTATTATACATTTGATAATGTGTCATAGTTTTGAAGAAAAAAAAAAAAAAAAAAAAAAACTCCTCCATTAGTTAAAGAAGCAACCAAAGAACACAAAAATTAAAAATCTTAAGCTTAATTATAGAATATTTACACTAACAAGGAACCGTCGACGCTTTTTTTTTTTTCCCAATAAATGTAGTTGCTGCATTAGTAGTTATTAAATATTTAACTGTGAATCAAAGAGCATTTAATAGTTGTAGTTGTGATCATTCTATGAAAAATATTTGTAGCATGCGACACCAATAATATATATTTTTTTTTTATTAATGTCGTTGCCATATGATGACGGGTAATGCCTACATTAAGACATGATTTTGCCCGTCTTTTTCGACTCAAAAAAGGTAGTGTTGACGGAAGTGTGATCTATCTACTAAGTGTAAAAAAAAGTGTCTTCTGTTGATGTTAAATAGGTAGCAACCGCAAAAACTCTCTCAATTAAAAACTGTCGATGCGATTGAGGACGATTGATTTTTCGTTGGAAAAGCCTTTACCGATGCTTTTTTGATGTTGGAAAACTCTCCTAAATTTTTATAGTGTGAAAATCTAAACAAAAGAAAAGATACTCGATTTTAAAAATTCGATGACGGGAATCTTAAGGAAATGGAAAAAGGTGTGTGAATCAAGTGATAGTTAAACTACTAGTACAAGGGTAAATAAAAAATACAATGTAATTATAGGGGCATAATTATATTAACAAATACGGTAAAATTTCAACGTCATATTGACATAAGTTTAGTTAAAAATCATACGTTTTTTCTTTTGTTCCTTTTCAGTTTGGCACTCCAGTTTTGGTTATACACTCCAATTTCTCGAGAAACTTATTGTTATGGGTCAAGTGACATACTAGGTTTAAGGAATCTAATCCACCCCCATGCAACCATACACAGGTGAAGCCTGAAACTTGTAGGCTCGAGCCAAGAAGGATGTCAAGCTAACCATGACTAGCAGTGGCTGAACCTTTGGTTTAACTTGGGTTTAGAAAGGCTGGAAGATAGATTTACCACTAGGCTAACTAATGGAATTAAAACTATGCCAGTTTATATATATATATATATATAAAGAGCATAAAGTTGAGGGGAGCTCAAGCCCTTTTGAGCCTATACTAAATCCGCCCCTAATGACTAGTAGCTCCATAGAGCAATTTGGTTAGAGAACTCATTTTAAATGTGACTGTGTGTGTTGATACTGTGCTAAATCTCTGTGTAGAGTTGTTGAGAAGTGTCGAAGAAAAATAATATAAATAGGGAGAACACAACCTTTTTGAGGAGTACTTAATTTAAAACTGCTCAACTCGACATACTTCAAATTATACTAATTTAAACATCAAAGTGTGTCGGACAAATTACCAAAATCCGATGCTGAGACTCTGGTTTGCTAGTGAGCTTGGCTCAAAGACGACACACATCATCTGACCAGAATTGCCCATCAACCTATTTACTATTTTTACTTATTTTTCATTCAAATAACAAAAAAAGAAAGAGAAAGAAATGCATAAAAATGCATGGGCTATGTTGCAAGTATGGCGAGTTCGTTCTTTCACGTGGGCAAGGAAATATTCAATTCGTATTTAAATAAATATAATCCATTTTTAAAAAATAAAGTAAAATGACAGACTGGACTTTATTATAAAACTTCTAATCTTATAAAATAAATCACATGGGTCTTCTCGTATTAGACTGCTTGAAGCTGCGATTATGGGTGACAATTTTCTTCTATCTTTCTTCTTCTTTTTCTCTCCACTGATTTGTCAAGAAGATGCTGTCACCTACTCCACCATATCTTAGAAATTTAAATTATATTATATTTAATAATGTACCCATTAATTATTTGCTTTAAATAAAGCATTTAGCGAAATGACACTTGTCTTATCAACAACTGAAGTTTAAATAATTTTACCCACTTAGATAACATTTTTGTGTAGTTTCTTACAAACCTTGAATTAAAAATGAATGTTTCTATCACATGGTAGATATTCAAAAGAAAATCAATTTTTTTGGTATAATAATTGACTGTGGAGATTCAAGCCTTTAATATATATCTTATACTAATTGAACTATACATATAGTTAGAAAATTAATTAACGAAACTTTTATACATTTCAAAGCTTATATATATATATATATATATAATTTATTAATTTAAACTTTTAAATTTAATAGTAATTTAATATAGTATCATAATAATTAATCTTGTCCAACATGAATACATAACTCAACTAATATTTTGTATACATTTTCTATATAGTTGTACTAAAAAAATAGTAGCTAGTGGAGGCCTTGTGTTGGTATTTGTTTCTAGATCTCTTTCATTTATTTATATATTTGTTTCTTTAACGTAAAAGATATGTATTTGATATAAAGTATTTCATAGTTTAAGTTTTCTCTTAAACAAAAAAAGATTGTAATCTATAATTTTATTTATTTTGTTATTTGAAAAGGAAAAAATATAAATTATGGTTTCAAAAAATTATTGGCAATACCCTACTTTCTTTGTTCTAAAATGGGTTAGTACAAGGATCAACCAACCATAAAAATTAATATATATATAAGTACATTATAGACCATATTTATAATTTTTTTTGTATCATCTTGTTGTTCAACTATAGTTTATCACCTGTCAAACTTTTTTTTTACTTCTTTTTAAAAATATAGTTAGAATATCATTTTATTTCTCATACTTTAAAGTTTGTTCAATTTTAGTTTCAATATTTTCAATTGTCCAATTTTAGTCTCTATACTTACAATGAATCTTAAATTTAGTCCCTCTAAGTTTGTTCAAAATTAATTAACAATAATTTTCATGTAAAAAAATAAAATATGTGAATATATATGTTTTCAAAATTTATCATAAAAATGCTATAGATAACAAATAATAATAATAATAATAATAATAATAATAATAATAATAAATTAAACTATATTACATTCTTTTTTTTAGCTGAACGAGAGGTGAGATTTTCAACAATGACTTTAACAAGCTAAGTCCTTATATCATATCAAGCTAAGTCCTTATATCATATATGCTCATGTCAATATTTTTTTTATACTCGATTAATTAACAAGTAAATTTCACTAAGTGTCTAAATTAACTTTATAAGTAATTTTCGTAAGTATCTTTTAAGGCACTTAGAACCTATATTGAAGAAAATATGTAAGAACGTAGTACTTTTTGTGTGGTTAAGTAATTATTCTATTTTCCTCGCATTTCTTTTCAAGTAAATGTCTCTTATTGGACCGAATATCTATTTGGGTTTTATGGGTTCTGCTACCATATTAAATAGTATGGGATTTCATCTCAAAACCAATTGACAGTCAGAGGAGTAGCTCATCTATGTTATTAAGAGGGTGAGTCCCTTGATTTTTTTAATGTAGGATCCTCAACAGCACACTATTGAAATGAAAATAGTAATCCAACTAAGGAATTTTGTTATATTTGTATAAAGGATAGAATGAAGGGAAAATTTTTAGTTGTATTCTACCACATTAGCATTCTTTTTAAAAATAGAGTAAGGCTCACTTACATTAATGTGAGATTCACTAATATTTATGTACATCTCTATCTTCATGCATCACCTTCAATCACAAATAAAGAAAAAAAGCAATGATTAAGTGAAGTCTTATCTCATCCAACCTTCTTTTGTTTCATAGTAAAAAAACTAAGGAGAAAACTTGGTATAGCATAGGCTGCACTTAATTAAAAACTTTCGTGGCAAATTTTTTTAAAAAAAATTATTTTGTTGTGGGTAGAGGAAGGAGAACATGGGACTTAGATGCAACCAAATAATTCTTTTTTTTTAAAAAAAATATTTACCACATGATAAATTTTAATTGAACAACTAGTTAGATGAATTGCACAAAGATAAGTGAAGTCTAACCAACACTTAAATATTGTCCTTTTAAAAATATATATTTTTTTTAAGAAAAAGAAAAGTTTATTATGTGTAACTTTGTGATTGAACACTTAAATAGGTTGCACAAAGATAGATGTCCAAATATTTTTTCAAATCTAAAGTATGTGAACTAAAGGAGTATGGTGGTTATGTAATACTAAAAGATGCATTATAGGTTGAACTCATCTCTATATATCCTACCTGCTCTTCCGTCATAATATATATATTAGTTAAAACGAAAATTTATCCTATCTTGTGATTGTGATTGAATACTTGTGGTGAAGTTACTTTTCATATTAGAAATTTCGTAGAATGAAATGTGTAGTTAGAATGATTTTCGCAGATTTGAGGCCTTTTTGAAACAGGGTGTAAAGGAAAGATGGTAGGTAGCAGACCATTATATAGTAAATTAAACTTTGGTAGTGAGTTAAAGACAGGACAGTAAGGGAGAAAGGGAGATGGATTTTAGGCTGCGGCTTCCTCTTTATAAGGCACAAAGAAACCAGCGAAACCCATGCAAAAGCTCTTTCCTAGTTTTCTACTAATAATTAATAATGTCTCAATCTTGTTTTACATTTCTCTGTCTTGTAGTTCTTGTTTTAAGCCAACTTAGTTTTGGCTATGGAGGTGAAACAGGGTGGGGATTCAACAATGAAGAATCTTGCCGGTATTGGAGGGGATGTGGAAGCTTCTTTGGGTGGCCGGCTGATAAGGGTTCTTCAGCTGGAGGTGGTGGTGGAGGCGGCGGGGGTGGTGGCGGAGGAAATTCAGAAGCTGGGGTAGGGTCCGGCCATGGTGAAGGTTATGGAGCTGGGTTTGGTGTAGGTAGTAATGGCGGCGGTGGAGGCGGAGGTGGAGGCGGTGGCAGTGGGGGAGGTGGGTCTGGTCATGGCAGTGGATATGGCGCTGGCGGCGGCGGCGGGACTGGTGGAGGCGGAGGAGGTGGTGGCGGTGGTGGTAGTGCCAGTGGTAGTAATGGTTATGGCCAAGGAATGGGATTCGGTGCAGGGTTTGGGTTTGGCGGAGGAGGTGGCGGTGGAGGAGGTGGCGGCGGCGGTGGCAGCAGCAATTCTGTTTGGGGAGGGGAGGCGTATGGACATGGAAGTGGGTTTGGGGGAGGTGGAGGTATGGGTGGTGGGGGAGCTGGAGGAGGAGGTGGCGGCGGTGGTGGTAGTGGAGGAGGAGGTTCAAATACAGGAAATGGCTATGGTAGTGGTTTTGGAGGTGGCGTAGGTAGCGGAGGCAGTGGCGGAGGCGGTGGTGGAGGCGGAGGAGGAGGGGGTTCAAACGAAGGAAGTAACGGTCATGGCAGTGGTTTTGGTGGTGGAGTAGGTAACGGTCTAGGCGGTGGTGGCGGCGGCGGCGGCGGAGGGAGTGGAGTAAGCAGTCCAAATGGAGGATATGGTAAGGGGGAGGGCGGTGGATTTGGAGGCGGAGGAGGGAATACAAGTAACTTTGGCGGCGGTGGAAAGGGAGGACAAGGCATGGGGATGGGATTTGGGATGGGCTTTGGTATGGGAATTGGGTTTGGAATGGGAAACAATAATAATGGAGCTGATGAGTCCAATGATCATACTCAAGCTAAAACCACCGCTGTGCAACCCTAGACACCTTTTCCCATTACCATATGCAATTTAAGATGCACAATATTATTTGTTTGTAATCTTTAATATCCCAATCATTTTGCATGTATTTATCACATATATTGTTTCCCTTCCAAATATTCAAGTTCAAGTTGACATGTTCAAAAATTTTATGAAAAATTTTACTATGTTAATTCAGTACATTGAAAGTGTTCAAATTGAGTTTTGAATTATGGGCATGATGGTAATTGATATACCTTATCTACTAAGTTATTTTCGTAGAAAGAATAATTCTAAACAAGACGCATTTATTCACATTTTTCGTTGACTACTTTATATTTGTCTTTCTAATTGAGTAAAAAAGTTGTAAACCTTATTTAGATTTCATAGCTTGTGATTCAATTCAGTCTTTGTAAATTTCATTTCACCTTTTTTAATTTAGTATAGTTATCGAGTGAATTATGCCATAGTCAAAGGTTTTAAACACTCTCAAAACCCTATTGTGTAATCCATTATCACTCTCCATATAATATAATTCAATAGAGATGTAGTTTTGTTTTCTTTCCTTTTAAAAGAGTTCATTTTAACCTCCCCTAAATATCTCTAGAGCGAATCTTTATGGCTTTATTTTTCTTCTTTATTAGAGCAAGTCACCTATCCTTCTATCGAGATGGCTAAATAAAGGGCATGACTCTAATAGATTTTGTTTTTAGTTTCACCAAAAAAAAGTCTCATATCAATAAAGATAGTTGTCTTCATTTATATGCCCATAATTACCCCTTTATCTAACTAATGTGGAACTTTGGTCTCATTCCCAACATTATTTACTTACAAATCATAAGTAAAACATTTGAAGCTGAATCAAAATAATAAATAAATTACCCGCTAATTATAGAGACAATTGCAAATATAGCAATCATGCACAAAGTATTAGCAGATATAGCACAATGCAAAATAATTTGCAAATAGAACAAAATTTAAAATCAGTTCTCAGAGTCTATCAATGATAGACTATATCGCTAATAGGAGTTTATCAATAATAGAGTCCATAGAAGTCTATCAGTGATAGATTATATTATATTTACAATTCTTAGAAAATATTGATATACAATTTAATTATTAGTTCTAAAAGTGCTACCTATTATCATACTTACTTTTTTTTACAGTTTAAAAGTCACCCTATATTCTCAAAAAAAACAAGGCCCGGAATTACCAAACTCACATGACTAGGCCCAGCCCATTTGAATCGATCGGTGGTAACCGCTAGACTAGGCCCAGCCCAATATTCCGAAGCTCATCGTCGTCGATTCGTCGTCCTACTCTCTAATGGTTGCCACTGAACTGTACAGTACTACTCAATTCCATGAAAACAATTTCTTGCTGATTAGCTTTTCCTTACCCCCAAAATCTTATCCTCTGCAACTGCCATTACGCTTTCAATCAGAGCAGACCGGAGGCCGCAGTGAGATTAGGCTGAAATCCGACGTCGTTTCGATGAAAGGGGGATGGCAACGGCGTCGTTTCAATCACCCAACAGATTGGCCATTGCGGTGGCGCACGATCGAGTATCTTCCCAAACTCAAATTCAATAAGATATGGCCCTTTTAACCAAATGGGTTAGTTGTATTTGTTTATCGAACTCTTTAACCTTATCAAACCAATAAATTGTATGTGAAAGAAGTAATTGGTGAGAATATTATTCTCCTTTTCATTTCCATTTCATAGTTCTGAAGCAATCGCCCACCAAACTTAGGTGAGCCATTCTGATATCCTGTATTGAGTACCATGGGAACAATCGTAATTCGTAAGTCTCTTATTTATGGCTGACCCCACCATTTTGTCAATAGTACTACAAATTTGTGACGGTGGAGATACCCTGTTATTGGATTTGATTTTTGCATCAGGCACGGTACATTTTGGGGATAAATATGAATATATGATTGAAGAAACTGAGGAATGGACAGAGAGTTTTAAGAGATTAGGGTGTGTGTGAGATTGTGCCACCACCACCCATTAAAGATGGGGTATTTTTGGCTGCTCAATTAGGAAGAGGGCACCCTACGCCACCCACTTTATATTTCACCAAACCTCTTGCAGTTTTTTTTTTTCTTATATATAGTTTTTAAATCTTTTTTTATTTTATTTTATTATTATTTTTGTTGGTATATGATATAAAATAACCTACATATATATAAAGGTTCAAGCTTTTTCTCTCCTCCTGATATCTTCAGACTGATCCACAAATGCTCCTTTAGGCTGTCAGATTTGTTTCTTTGAAGAACTAAATTTGAAGGGCCAACAAGAAAACCCATCTCTGTAAGTTCTTCGCTCTTTCTCTTCTCTTGATTTCTGGTTTTTATATCTCCAGACATTGCGTTTTCCAATCTGAGTTTTTACCTTTTCTGATTATGTTTCTCTTCCTCTTGCGGTTCGTTGATTGGATCTTGGAAACTTAGGTGAAACATACACACAAAAACACTGTTTTGTAGATTGGATATTCATGAAAGGAAATTGGAGTTTGTTTTTCTCTGGGTTTCTTGAAGAAATGTCTGCAATCTTGACTGGTTTGGATTTTTTTTAGATAGTCAGTTGTAATTGTTCCAGGCGGTGTTCGAAAATTACATGCATTTGATGTTTTGCATTAATGTGTCATACAGGCTTTTCATGCCATCTGCTCGAGTATTGTTCCCGGTATTTCAAATCAGTGATTGATTTTTTTTAAAAGGGAAAATCTTAAATTATTTGAATCGTTAGATGTTCTACGACTCTTAATTTTAGTATCTAATGGCATTGGAATGGTCCAATTTTGCTCAAATTGCTTGCTTGACTTGTGCTAAATAATTTTGTTCTTCTGGAGGAATTTGCAAATCATTTGCAACTTGCAACTTGGATTTTCTTTGTTTTTTAAGTCGTATATGAACCATGGCCATGATGTATCTGAATTTTGTTTGCAAGCATCGTAGTATTCATACTGTTTTTGCCCCTACTTTTAGCTACCTAGTTATTCGGGTTTCCTTTCCATCTTGTTCTTTGCTAACTAAGGATACATTATGTGGTTTAATTTTTAAGGTAGAACTGATTTTTTGCCTAAATTTCTTTCAATTCTATGTCCAGATATTTTAGAGTAGCAAGATGAGGGGAGGTCTGTGGCAACTAGGCCAATCGATTACCCGCCGTCTTGCACAGGCTGATAAGAAGGCTGTGGGACGACGATTCTTTTCTGCAGAGTCCGAGCTCAAAAAAACTGTTTTGTATGATTTCCATGTTGCTCATGGTGGAAAGATGGTTCCATTTGCTGGATGGAGTATGCCTATTCAATACAAGGACTCGATAATGGATTCAACTGTGAATTGTAGGCAGAATGGTGGACTGTTTGATGTCTCCCATATGTGTGGACTGAGCCTTAAGGGGAAGGATTCTATTCCTTTCCTTGAGAAACTCGTTGTTGCTGATGTTGCTGCGCTTGCTCCTGGAACTGGAACACTTACTGTCTTTACCAATGAAAAGGGTGGAGCCATTGATGACTCAGTGATCACCAAGGTGACAGATGACCACATATACTTGGTCGTGAATGCAGGCTGCAGAGACAAGGATTTAGCTCACATTGAGGAGCATATGAAAGCCTTCAAGGCCAAAGGAGGGGATGTCTCATGGCATATCCATGATGAGAGATCTCTTCTAGCACTGCAGGTTGACATATTCCGCTCGTTTCAATTTTCATTTTTCTATCCCAAATTTAAATTGGATGAGCACTGTCATGAGTTTAGGATTCCTATTTGTGAAGTTGGTGTCATCTACATATTAAATTGTTGAACTCATCCCCTTCACATCAACCCCTATCGATTCAGATTGAATGCATTGGTCTGCCATTTAACATTTCACTTCATTTGATGGCACCTATTGTTATACCAAAGTAAAAAAGTTCATTGTCTTTCTTTTGTAGGGCCCTCTTGCTGCACCAGTTCTTCAACACTTGACCAAAGACGATCTGAGCAAACTTTACTTTAGTGAGTTCCGCATATTGGATATCAATGGAGCCCGTTGCTTTCTCACCAGGACAGGGTATGCTTCCTTTAGGCTTACATTTCTGTTTCCAGTCTGAATGAGCCAAGTCTTTTGGTACCACATGAAATGTTTGAAAAACTAAACAGTTATTTTCTTTTTCTAATCATAACATCACTTATCATCCTGTGCTTGAAAAAACTGATTGAAGTCCATTTATCAATGGTTTGGCTTGCATGTCAAGTTCAAGTATCATATTGGTTCTCGTGAACGCATTCCAAATTTAGGGAAAGGAAAATGAACAATGCTGACATTTAAATCAACTTTCTTATACTTCTGAAATAATCAGGTACACAGGTGAAGATGGATTTGAAATTTCAGTGCCTTCAGAGAATGCACTGGATCTTGCCAAAGCAATCGTGGAGAAATCAGAAGGGAAGGTGAGATTGACAGGACTGGGTGCTCGAGACAGTCTTCGACTTGAGGCTGGCCTGTGTTTATACGGAAATGACATGGAACAACACATAACACCAGTCGAGGCGGGATTAACGTGGGCCATAGGAAAAAGGAGGAGAGCAGAAGGCGGTTTTCTCGGTGCTGAAGTGATTCTGAAACAACTCGAAGAGGGCCCAGCCATAAGGCGTGTTGGTTTCTTCTCTTCAGGCCCCCCTGCAAGAAGCCACAGTGAGATTCAGAATGAGGAAGGGAAAAACATTGGAGAAGTCACCAGTGGAGGATTTAGCCCTTGCCTGAAGAAGAACATTGCTATGGGTTATGTGAAATCTGGATCTCACAAGGCTGGCACCAAAGTTAAGATAATTGTCAGAGGAAAGGCCTACGATGGTGTTGTCACTAAAATGCCATTCGTTCCTACAAAATACTACAAGCCAACATAATTCATGTCTACTATGTTGTCCTGTCCTGTCAAGATTTTTCTGATCTGACCCTTTTTCTCTGGCCAAATTCTGTATTTCCAAGATGTCAGAAGTGTTGGGGTATTTTGTTTTCAAACTGCACTAATCAGAACTTGTTGATCATAAAAATGTAATCTTGCATTGGAACCATTTGCTGCATTTCAGCATCAGCAGGACAATCTGCACTTTTGTTCGTATATACGCTAACCCGCCATGGAAGTGTGAAGTTGGTGCATGAAAGAGGAGGTGAGTAAGAACATTTAAAAAAAAAAAAAAAAAAACATAAGTACTTTATTTTATGATGCTAAATGATTTCAAACAAAGTGTTCCAAACATCTTTGGTTTTTTTCTTCTTGTTTTTGCAATTTTTGGTAATCTGTGTTTGTTACATTGGAGATTTGTGAAATTGTGTTTGCAAATGAACAAAACGGTTAGAGGATTGATTTGTATGGTGAACATAATAATCATTTACGTTTCTTTTAGATGAAATTTAACAACATAGAAGTGAATTTTGGCTTTTGACATAGTCAATGACATATGTTAATCAATTAAATTATACTATTGAGGTTCTAGACTTAAAAGATTTCATATTTGCCAATTGAACTAAAGATTAATGCCTAATTAAAGACAATTAAAAAAGGGTTTTATATTTGGGTTGACCCAGACACCATAGAGAACTAAATAAAGAACACTTAAAGGTCAACCATGGACTCAAGTGATGATGATGTAATCGCCTAAGTAGCGGTTCAACCATTTCAAGAGTTGGGCAATGATGGCTCAGAGAGCCCAAGTTTTAGTTACAAAGTGACAAGTCTATTTAAGTAAAGACAGATCATTTGCCTTAGATACGCCAAAAACTCCATTTTTATTAGAAAATTTGTACAGATAATCTAAAAATTGGGTCGAAAATGTCAAATAACCAGGATTTTCAAAAAAATATCAAATGACCCTTTGCTGACGTCAGGTTCGGATGAAACTACCGAAATGAACTCGCGCACGCGAAAAAGTTCATCTCGCTCTCTTGCTCTCTCTTTCTTTCTTCACTCACAATCACTTTCATCTCTCTCTCGCTCACTATCACTCACGCTCACCATAGTTGGTCGCGTCGGAGCTGCTCGTGTGGACTCGTTGTGTCCGAGAAGAAGCCGCAAAAAAAGAAGGAAGAGAATAAGAAGGTGCAGAAGAAAAAAAGAGAGAGGATGCTGGAGAAGAAGAGAAAAGAAGAGGGAAAAAAAGGAGTCGAAGTCGAATGCGGGAGAAGAAGAGAAAAGAAGAGGGGAAAAAAAGGAGTCGAAGTCGAACGCTAGAGGAAGGAGAAAAAAAAAATCAAGAAGGACAATATTGTAACTTCATGTGGTCACGACATCATCAGAAGATCATTTGATTTTTTTTTTCAAAAATTAGGTCATTTGCCATTTTGAACCTTTAAAATGGGTTTTTTATACAATTATTCTACTTTTATCGTCAAGTTACTCACAAATCCAAGACTGGATCGAGCGTGGAGTGTGTAGCTTGACTCCATCCTATAAACATAGTTGTTTTTGTTTATCATATTTTCATTTTTCTTTTATAATCCCTCCTTCAATAAATCAAAATAATCAAAATAGTCATTCAATTTTTCAAAGATAGGTGCAATGAGAAACGATGTAACAGTTAAATAATTGTTCTTGAAGTTGCGACAAAAATACAACATTTTCTTAAACAACGTTACCTATTAGTTGAAATTTCAAAAGGAAACGATCTTTTTACCCCTTTAATTTAATTATCACGAAGAACATATGATGTCTTACTCTTGGTCCAAAAATGGAGACATTGATGATGAATTACTCTGATTCATAGAAATTAAATTACTCATCTCAAAATTCAAGTCATCACACCACACCACGTCCGTTTACATCTCTTTCTTTATATATTCAATCCTTTATTATTATTAATAATAATAATATAATAAATTGTTGAATACTATATGAAAAAATTGAATAAGCGGTTAAATTTTGACCAACCCCCCTTTGACTAAATATATTGGAGTTCGTTTGTAAAATCCTCAAAACTCTTACACATGAAACTACTTAGTGAAACGCGTCGAAGAACAAACATAATCTCAGTTGACGGTCGGATTCATTTTTGAAATTAACGAACAAATTTGAAATATTGTGTGAGTTGTCAGAACATAACAATGTTTTGTCGTTTTAAAGGCATTTTTTGAACAAAAACATGTTACCTTCTCCATTATTACGTAATTTCAAGCTGTTTGGAGTTGGCTGAGAGACAGTGGTTGGTTTATGTTCTCAAAGAGGTGAGCCTTTAGAGTTGAAAAGTCAGCCTTTTCCCACTGCTGAAGTCTTGAACTTGAGAATCAACGTCTTGATTCTTTCATTCCTGCTTTTTAGATCTCTGCTTTTGTATATATACATAGAAATTTGAACCCGTTTTATTCAAATCAGCTGTTTCTCTCTTTTTGTTCAACCTGAGTTTTCCAGATTATTGATGAAATGGCTGCATTTAGAACTGCAAGCTTATTGTATTTCAAGAATTCTTCGTCTTCGCCGTCGTCTTTCTTCTCAGCCAATTGCAGTGGAATTTGTAAAGCTACAATGAGTTCTAGTTCACCTATGTTACAAACAATTCCTGTGTCTCTCCCTAAGTTGCAAAGCAGTGGCTTGCTTGAGAAATTGGAGATGGGAAGTGGGTTCAAAATTCCAACTTTTACTGATGCAGTTGCTGATACACGTTTAAACACCAGTGTTGCGAGTCGCTCGGATCCACTCATGGCTGCGAAGTTGTATGCAGTTATGGAGGCCATAGCTGATAGAGTGGAAATGCATCGGAATGTTGGGGAGCAACGTGACAATTGGAACCGACTCTTGCTAACGTCCTTGAATGCAATCACTCTTGGAGCTGCAACCATGGTCGGATTAGCAGCTGCAGCCACGACCGGTGCACCAATCACGGCACTAAAGATGTCATCGACGTTGCTGTATTTAGCAGCCACTGGAATGTCGGTGGTGATGAACAAGTTACAACCATCCCAACTAGCTGAAGAACAGAGAAATGCTGCAAGATTGTTCAAGCAGCTTCATTGTCAGCTTCAGTCCAAACTCTCTCTGGGAGATCTTAACAACAACCAAGTAGAGGAAGCAATGGAGAAAGTTTTGGCTTTGGATAGAGCATACCCTCTTCCTTTATTAGGATCCATGATTGAAAAATTTCCCACCACAATGGAGCCTGCAACTTGGTGGCCTCAACAAAAGAAAATGCATAAATATAAAGAAGCAACCACAAAGCTCAATGCAAATGGTTGGAATAGAATGCTAGAAGAAGAAATGAGAAAAATTGGTGGAGTACTAAAGAGAGAAGATCTGCAAGAATACTTGAGATTAAGCCAAAAGGCCTTAAAAATCAACAAAATTTTAGCAGTTTCTGGTCCATTGTTAACCTTGGTCGGAGCAATTGGGTCTACTTTTGTAGGTTCTTGTTCAGGGGCTTGGCCTGCTTTGCTAGGAGTTGTTGCAGGATCTATGGCGAGCGTTGTGAATACAATGGAACATGGTGGACAAGTTGGAATGGTGTTTGAAATGTACAGGAACAATGCAGGTTTCTTTAAGCTCATGGAAGATACGATCAAATCAAATTTGAGAGACGTTCAAAAAAGGGAGAATGGAGAACTGTTTGAAATTAAGGTCGCTTTACAATTGGGAAGAAGTTTATCAGAACTCAGGCAATTGGCAGCATCAAATTCAAGCAGCAGCAGAAAGGAATTGGGAGAGTTTGCAAGCAAGCTTTTCTAAGTTGTAAATCTCCTTTAACTTATGAGATCAATCTTGTAAATCAAGATAACACATATATATTATTTGATTCATTTGTTCTCCATCTCCATCTCCAAATATATAACAGCCTCTGTATATATTTAAATCAGAAGAGATACTAAAGCAACTGTACAAGCCGTGTCTATAAAAGATGAAACAGTAACAAACATTTACAATCTTGGGTTTTTCCCTTCTGCAGGCAAGCTAACCGCACTTAACACTCCATAAATCCATGAAACTTAAAAGTAAAGTTAGGTTCGATTGAAACTAAAGATGGCTCATGTGTATAAACATTGAAGGCAACCGAACAAAGCCACCAAACAAGGAGTTTCTTCATGCTGCCTCTGCAAATCCGACTCTCAGCTTGCCATAATCAAATACTGTGTGGTAGCGGCCCATGAAGACGTCTCCCAAGATCCTGTAGCCAACAAAAACAGCTTCTTAATGAAAGGGAACTATGCTTTGAATTATTCTGAAACCAAAATAAATGGTTAAGACATATACCAGAGGGGTCCACGAGGAGGAGGAACATCAAATGCTGTAAATCCACTGATGCACTGAGCTGCAACACCCTCACCCACCTTGAGTATATACTGTTCACATTGCTCGCCATTTTAGAGAATGGTGGTAAAAACAAGTACTTTTGAGGAAACATTAAACGAGCATATAATTTTTCCATGATCTACGGTTTCAATATGTAAGAAGCTATATTAACCAAAATAGAGAAACAATTCTACGTTCAAGCAACTATTTTTTGAATTTACCTCTTCTGGGGCAAGGTCAAAAACTTTGCCACCAATGGTGAAGGAAACACTAGGCATGGAAGAAAGTTTTCCACAGTCGACAGCTGATTGTCCCATTGGACTAGGCATACGATCACATAGCTGCAGGGGAGTTGATTAGTTAAGTCAAAAAGAACAAATATTCTAAAGGATCTGTAAAATTCTTGAAAGTATGAGATTCTATCCACCTCGTTGATATAGTTTATTATGCGTTCTTTGGTTTGATTCTGACGAAGTTGATTTTGCATCCAGACAACTGTCATCTCACATACAGAGCACATACCATCCCTTAGACCATCAGATGATTTACCAACATTCTCATCTACGACACTCTCGATTCCCATACTACATGAACAACATAGTTTCATGGATCAGTAGATTCACTAAGTAAATGTGTGCGTGATTTCAAATAGCAGGAATCTGTGACTTGTGGTACTATAGAAAAGCATTTATTATGCCTCACCTAACTCCTCGAGTTCCATCAAAAGTACACAACTTAATTTGAGAACAGATTTTCTTTGGATCTGCCTGTTAGCATAAAAGCTAGAGGTAAATAAATCTATAAAAGGAATAAAGATTGGGAGCAGAGTATAAGACCAAAATGCTACGTTAAGAATTGAGAAGTTAAAGAGAAGTTAAAAAGGTTAAGATTAACTTGCCTCAGATAAAAGCAAATCCATAATAGTTTGCCCATATTGTTGAACAACAGCCTTGCATTCCTGGCTCATGACTCCTTTAGCCCCAATGGCGTGATTGATCATGGTTATAATAGTCTAAAAGAGAAAAGCAAACATTGGGAGTCAGTAGCCATTTAACCCAACTGCAAAGTCCATCACTGCTGTTTTGCTCAATCATGGATACTTTTGCATCAAAGGCTAAAAGATCTTTTTATGTACAAGGATGTGAAAATATATTTATACAGAGCAGCAAATTAAAACCTGAGATCTTAGGTTAACAAGCATCCAGATGCATGAGAATTTTATTTTAAGGGGAAAAAAAGGAGTTTCAACTTATTGATTCAAAAAGTATCATGCACCATGGTAACATATGTAAAGGCAGTGAAGTTGCAGATTACAAGGAAGGAAAATTTAAGTCTAAGTACGCACAGTTGGACCAGCCAAAAGTGAAGTTCCAGAATCTGCTATTGCTGAGCAACCACCTTCACAATATCCTGAATTAACAATTTTCTTTAGTTAGAAACACATAAATGTAGATTTCAAATTATCCCATATTGCAGAAATAAAAGAAGAAAGAGGGGGAAAAAAACTCTCTCCTTTCCTTTTATATTCTACTAACTTTAGATGTATAATTAATAAGTGATTTGGAAACACACCAGTTGGTTCACCATCTATGAGAACATCGCCCATGTCAAACTACAAATCAGAAAGAAAAAGTTAAGCATGGTGAGTAAAAATAATTCGAACTGGGAGGTATGAGATGGTGACTTAGAAACCAACCTGCCAATAACCTTTCTGTGTGACAGGAACATAAGTATGCTTGCCCTTATAATGCTTTGGGTCAACCCCACCAAACACAATTTCGCCTCCTTCCTCCTCCTCAGCATTGCGATTGAGCCAAAAGGAAAAGACTGGTTCCTCAACAAGACCTTGTTCAACCATGTTATACCTGAGAAGAAAATTACAAACGCCTCATTCAAGCTTCTATGACCAAAGAGAACTTAAACAATAATCAGTAATGTTGGATGAACATATCCTACCATACTGGGGCAGCACTGCCAACTGCGATCTCTTGAAAACCAAGTCCCAACAGCCCATCAAACTTGGCCACCAGAAATGTAAGACTAGGTTCTCTGGTTGCCTCAATGAACACCTGAACGAAACAATAGCAATAAGTAACAAACCATTGATATAACAACAATTTATTTTGATATAAGAATAATTGATGCCGGAAGTTACCTGATTCTTTACGACTAGGTCTCCAACTTTGACATTGTCATAACTAAAGAAACCAGAGACTGCTCCAGTGCCATACCGAATTGAAGCAGATGTCCCTGCACGATGTCCATAAACCGAATTAGTTTGGAATGCAAGTACAAACTACAAACATCCCCAGAAAAAAATTACTAATAATTACAAAATCCAATCTTGCATATGGATTTGGGGAAGTACCATTTTTCTTGTATGTACTTGAGCGGCTTGACTTGTATCTGGCATGGAAATGACAAGCCACCTACATCAAAACAAAAAAGGATGAGTGTGCGGCCTATAATCAAACTGGTACGTTCCAAAAGAAATTTATATCATTTCATCAATGCGAAAGATCCTTACAGAGAACAGGCACTTCGCAGAAGGCACCCAAAGATTGGAGCTGCCCGTGTCAAAAATCACAGTGAACTTTTGTGGGGGTGTACCAATGGCAATCTCACCATAGTACTGAGCATCCAGGTAGTTTTTTAACGCAACAATATCAGTATCAGAAGATTCCCCAAGATTACCATTGGGGTTGTACTTCCTATATGCAGCTTTCAAAATCTCAGCATCCTTGGACTGAAGGCGGGCAGCTAGCCGATTCTCTGGGTCTAACTTAATCTTCTTTAGTCCAACTCTAAGCATCCCATCATTTGATACAGACGAGACAATATTAAATGAAACCAACAAGAACAAACACAAGAAAGCTGCTTTGGAGTGATACGAAGCCATTGGTAACCTACACGTCCAAAGTGAAGTTGAGAAATCATGAAACTCATAGTCCCTTGATGATTATTAATAAGAAGACAAGGCAGGAAACAAAACCATAGAGGATTTTCTGCCAGAAAAGTCAAGACTCATAGGGAGGGGAAGAGAAAACAATAAGATCAGACTCATTGGATTATTTGAACTTCCAAGAAGTAAAACAAAATTATAAACATATCACTAAAACCTGCTACAAATCAAGTTGGACGAGCCCTGTACTAATAACTTTTAACATAAAAGACAGAGAACGTAAATAAATGAAAAAACCTAATCAAACGAGCCCTATACTATTGACTTTTTATATTAAAAAAAATGTTTCAAAATCAAGTTTCAGATAATGAACCTCTTAAATTGTTCTGGATTGAGGGTAAAAAAAATAAAAATAAAATAAAAAAAAACAAACAAACAAACAAAAACATATCCACAGAAGGTAGACCAGATTAATCGACCAAGTCTCCTACACAAAATTAAAGAGAAACCTTATAACGATAAAAGTGTTTGGCAGAACCATCGCGTGACATTACACTCCTACGTCCTACCTTATGATTCAATCCAACAAAATCCAGGGAGCCCCAGAAGAAACGAAAATTATGAACTATACCAATTTGCAGAACAGAGGAATAAAAAGAACCCTTGAAATGATACGGTCAAATGGCATAACAAACAAAAACACATGCAAAAAAGCTTAAAAATCAAAACTCAAGAACATGATCAGCAACCCGACAAACCACGATCATCGAAACGGTAATCAGATAACAACAAACCGAATAAGGTATAGACAAAAACAAAAAGAAACTACGATCAACATTATCAAAACAACAAAGCACAATTCAAAAAAGTAAACAAAACCCAGATACCGGATCAAGCAAACAAAACCAAGAACAAAATGTAAGAAAACAAAAAGAACCCACCAGAAAAAGATTTCAGACGAACGGGAAAATTGGGGAGTTGGTGCGCGAATCTACGTCTTTATAGAACAAAAGAGGAATAAACGGAAGAGAGAAGCGACTGTAAACCGACCTGTCCACTCCAAAAATCAAAGCGAACCCAACTCATCAACCAACCGGTTCCGATTCAAGGGTTTGAAACAGAGGAAGAAGATGGATTTGATCTGGACTGTCCGTTTTGGAGGGGGCAAAGTTGTCTTTTCCTCGCCGGATTCCTGTAGAGCCGTCCACGCTTCGGACCGGAGGGTTTGAATACTCGGATCCCGAAGAAAAGCATTTTTGGCGGGTTGAGAATCTAGTGCAACCAGAACTAGAGAAACTAAGGTGTTTCCGTTGAATATTGACCGTTGATTATGTGATGGAGGGATCTGAGATTATTTGAATTAAAATAAATAGGAATTATTACGTGTCCGAAAAGAAGGCAATGTGTTGGTTAGTTGAGAGGCGACGTGCCTTAGGCTGATATGAAAGGCAATGGCTGAGGAAAATGTTTATTATATGCTTCTTTTGTGTATGGGAAGCTATGGTGTGACCTTGTAGCTAAGGTTAATATATTCTCATTAAACTTTAATAAATCTTTCTTTTTGACATTTGGGTTTTGAATAATATGTAAGGTGAGAAGATAAATCACTTCATTCACTCTTATCTTTAATTACAAAATTCTATCTATTTTGAGATTTAAATATTCTAAACACAGCACATGTGCTAACAAACTTTTTTAAATGCTCATTTTTTTATCATTTCATATCTATATTGAGTTTATTATTATTATTATTATTTTATGATATTGTTAGTGTGAAATTATTGATGATGTCATGTTTGAAACTCACATGAGACTCAAAGTTCAAATGTTAAGCAATTAAAACAAACCGGAGATAAGACGACCTAAATAGTTTACTTCCAAATGGGTCAGCCCAAACCCATTGAATAAGCCAAGGCCCAAAAAGTTGAGCCTTAAAACATGGCCGAGTGATATGAACCGTCTAGGGTATCAAATTATTATTTATGTTTTATTTAATAATTTTGATGTAATTTTAGTATTTTCTAATTTTATTCTTTTTTATAACATATTAAGTAAAGGTAATTTTGTCATTTTACTATGATGCATTAGGATTTTTATTGGGAGGTTATTTAAAGTCTTGCCTTTAGGTTGTTTGGATAGATTACGATGAATGAAGTTTTGGCCTTTCAGCTTCTTCAAGATTAACCAAGAGAGCTTCTTGAATTTTGCAATTCATGTGTTAAGTTGCATGCCACGAACATTCAAGTGGGATTGATCATCCTATCTTGTGGAGTGTTCGAATCTTGGGCCAAGAAGTTTGTTCTTGTCTTAAGATATTTGATCTTATGGCAATCCGTGTCTAACTCAATCCTTAGGGTTGAAATCAAATCGATTTGTGGTTTTAGTGATTGAGAATTAGGGGTTCTCATCCCAAAAGAGTTTCTAATTCCAATTCGTTAGGGTTTTCTTAGTCCATCCGCCAGTTTCTACATTTTCATGAGAAATTAAAGGGAGAAAAAGGAGGGAAAAGGAGGAAAGCAAAAAAAAATTGTCGGTGACCGCCAGTGGGTGACTAACGATGGTAGGTGGGCAACGACGAATGAAAAGAATTTGATGACCCATGAACAACACGATTGATGCAACACTTCAGCCATTAGAGCTCCGAAATGAAAAAGTCAATAATTTCTTGTTTATGTATGTGTGAAAATGACTAAGGGAAGAAAGAGGAAGAAGAAGAAGAGAAAGAGGAAAAAGATAAAAAAAACAAACGCTAGTATCTGGTAGTGGGCGGCGAGTGACAAAGAACATCTGACGATCCATAATGCTAGCATAATCGACATCATACTTCAGCGTAGAAGATAGAACAAGGGAGTTTGTTTGTTTTTTTTTTTTTTTGTGTGTGAAAATAAAGAATGAGAAAATAATGAAAAATCCAATGAAAGAGGGAGGAAGAAAGGGAAATGGAGGGAAAATAAGGTATAACGAAAAAAAGTTGTCAGCGACTAGCGGTACGGGGACCCACAGACTATTACGCGTAGCCATGCATTGGTCGATGACGATCACTGAGGTCAATCACTAACGATCATGAAGGTTGGTAGCCAACAATCACAACATTCAGTCACCGATGGTCACGACGATCTGTCGCTGACGATCATGACAGTCGATCGCCTACAGTCACGGCGTTAGGTCGTTGGTCGTCACCAGCTCTGTTGTTGATAGTCACAACGACCGATTGCCGAAGGTCAAGATGTTCGGTTTTTGACAGTCTATGACAATCGGTCGTCGATGATAGATCACGATAGTCGACCGACAGTTGTTGCTAATAGTCATCGACGACCATTTATATGAGGTAAGAGATGAAGGCAAATTATTCTCAATCACTTATGATATTCATTAAAAAAAAAAAAAGCTTATTCCAAACCTATGAGTGTGGTTTCTTAATCTTGGGTATTTTATTCAAAGCCAAACCCCCTAATTCCAAACCCATGGGCCAAAACCCCCCTAAAGCTTTAGATGCAAGAGAGTGTGCTAGAACATTTTGATATTGAGGAACATGAGAGAAAGATATAACCTCCATAATACTGTCCCAAGTCTTAGCCTCCTCAATAAAGAAAGAGACCTCAGTAATATTGTCCACAATGCTATTCAGCAGGTTGACCTGTCAAAAATTAGATTATTCCACCAAAGAGATTCATATGAATTAGGAGTAGCAACGATCTCCATCCCAAGACAAATTGCTATTATTGCTTAAAAGATTTTAACCTCACTGCAACTAGGGAATGAACTTTGTGCCAGTGAGACAGACACGATCCAGGTGACCCCAAAGCACTCACCCAAGTCCTCGCCTTAAATATAGGATTCTAAGCAGCATCAATATTCAACTTCCAAAATGCCACCGTAGGTGATTGAATCCCAAATAGAGAAGTGAAAATAGATGGTTGAATCTCCACCGTGCCTTTTCCATCTAATCCCACCTCACCAATTCACCTCTCCTGTATATGCCAGCCAATTAAGTAGTACGTTATTATTTGACAATTATATGAATGGAGTAAAAGTCTTAGTGTTTTACTTTTATAGAATGTATTTAAATTTTAGAGTTTTCTACGCATATAGCCTAAACAAATAGGTCTATTCATACAATTGGCTAAATTTTCCTATTTTTTTTACATGAATAGCTTAATAGACTATTATTTTAAATCTGGCTCAAATTTACCTTGTAAGCCCTTCTCTCACCATTCAATTTTTAATATATATAATAATAATAATATTAATATTAATATTAATACAAAAAAGAAGCATATGTAAGGGAAGTTTCTTGTAGTTATGAACTTCCCAAAATAATTTTCTTTCCAAAACCCACGCAAAGAAAGAAAAGTTTCTCCAAACATCCAAAATTTGTTGCCTTCATAAATAAAAGCAAGAATAAGCAAGAAGTTTAGGAGGAGAAAACAAGGTATATTTGATATATACGATACTAGATATTTGAATTTTCTAGAAATAAACTAGGGTATATTTGATAAGTGCATGAACAAGACAATTTGTTTAATATTTTATCTTATATACCGATATATGCGATGTATATTTATATTTTCCAGTATATTACCATTATCATCGACATATACTTGAATCTCAGCTAGTAATATAGAAGAAAATAAATGAAATCTCCTAAAATGAAAGAAACATTAATTTGAAATATTCTATATTAAATGAATATGAACCAAAATTAATAAATAACATAAACAAAGTCAAAATTCAAAAATGATGTTAATAAGAAAAGAATTAAATATTTCAAAATTTTATTGATGAGAGATAATGTAATTAATGATATTTTTAAAAATGAACTCCTTATATAATTAATAGTATTTTAAAATATGTGTTGAATTAAATGAGAGATGCACTATCTCTCTTAGGGTTGGGCTTCCGTGGTAACACATCAAAGTTAGCCACCTCTCACAGGTGGATTCAAACCAAAAATAGTATTTTAAAATATGAGGAAATTAAATGATGATCAGAGAGAATCTATCAAAAGGTTAAAAATGTCTCAAAATATTGTTGAAATCTAGTTATGAAATACTACTAATTCTTAGGATATTTGTGAAATATTAATTATATGTAGTAAGCTAATTTTCTAAATCTTTCTAAATAGAAAACCTTCCAGTTGGTAAATTGATATGATGCACACAAAACGAGAAAAAATAGTGACAACACGTTAGGAGTTTTGATAGCGTATTCTTGACACGAGGGTCTTCATCTGGACAGTGGAGATTTTTTTTGGAGCTGGCTATAGTCAAATTATAGTGGATATAGTTGGTTGTCACTTGAAATTCTTCCAAATTTATTCTCTTCTATTGTTGTTGTTTATTGTCAAAATTATTTATCTTGAGATATCTATCGTGTATGCCTCCTAATTATGACTAAGAAAAACTCGTCATAATCCATTATTGATTATAGTGAAAATTTATCTTCGATCGGTAGTTTGTTACTCCTCACCCTAAGGAGTTTTCCACATTAAAATTACTTGTGTTTTGTGCTTGATTATTATTATTATTCCTAATAATTGATTAATTTCCTATTAGATTCACATAAGAAATGATAAATGATAATACGAGTATAGTGTTTATCCCAACACGTTTAAGTTCTAAAGAAAAATCATATAATATAGTTGATATATTATATACTTGTTTTCAAATATAGAAAAATGAGTCAATTTATTTATAAATATAAAAAAATTTTACTCTCTAACCGCGATAGATTTCTCTAGTAAAAATGAAAATTTTATATATTTGTAAATAGTTGGATATATTTTCTATTTATAATAATTTTTCTTATATTAATTATGTGGATAAACAAATGTAACTGCTAGTGCTAGCTCTAACAACCTGCTGGTCGTATGAAACACGGTGGTGATAGATGAATTATTTATTATATTTGTTTTGTGTTACCAATATAAAATAATTGAACCTATACTTTGGCATCTTATATATCAGTTGATGATAATTTATTGAACGGCACGACAATTTTGTTAATATTATTTTTTTATTTTTTTATTTTTTAAGTTCAAGCCTTCAAAGGCATGATTAACAAGTTGATATTTTGGAATTTGGATGTTTGTTCACAATTCACATGGAGACTTGGCCACCATTTTTCTTTTTCTTTTCTTTTTTTCCCTAGTGCATACAAGTCTCAACTTGATACAATTGTACATTTAAAAATATTTAATTAAATAATTAATTTCTCTGACAATAATTTTTCTAATAATACATATTAATTACCATTTTAAAAATTGCTATCGTGCACTTATCCTAACTCAGAAATATAGATAAAGAAAAATAATTTAATGATAAAAAAAAAAACTTTTTAGTTTATATCAAGTATAGGTTGAGTCAATTTAATTTTAAAGTTTCGATTCTATTCATTTAAAAAATAACTTGAATAAGATGTTGTAGTTTTAATCTTATATTTAAATAAGCATTGTAATTTTTTTTTAATACAATAATTATGGAGATGAGAAATTAAACTTCTGACATAGAGAATGAGTTATGCTCTTAATAGAAATAGTGATTTAAGCATCTTGTTAATTTCAATTATTTGTGTGATTAAATTTGGACATTTTTTTAAACCATTTTTTAAGTTCTGTATTAGTTGAATTTTGTTCTTTATTTGTTGATTATAGGGAAATTTTAAATCCTAGCTTTGGAGACTTATCAATTGCAGTTTTAATTATTATTTCAGTTTATGGTTAGAATCATGAAATTGGAATTTGAAATGTTACAGCAACTCTAGAATCTAAGTTCTTTTCGAAAAATATTCATCTACATATGAGATTACACCTATCATAATTTGACATGTGACAAATTTTGTTCGGAAATGAGAATCAAACCTCCCACTTTTAATTACAAAATTTTCTTACTTTTTTTATAAAATATTTTATTCTTTTTATTGTGTGTATGATAAAAGTAAAAAAAAAAAAAAAAAAAAGCTACATTTTAAAATGCAATTAAATATTACTCATAATAAATAACTTAATTAATTTACTTTTTCTAATTTGCTAATACTGGGTCATTGTTTTTTAGTCGTTGACTCCTTATACTATGGAAAGTTGCATTTATTTATTTATTTATTTTGAGGAGAAGGAAAGTTGCATTTTTTTTTTTTGGATAAAAAAGGTTGTATTTTGTTTTATTAACGTGGGTTGGTACATTTAAATGTTATTTAACATACTCCCCTCTCTAAAATAAAATAAAATACTTCTTCTAAAAAAATAATAAAAAATAAAAAATAAAAAATAAATAAAAAACCTCCAATTACTAATGTCTCTTTAATTATAAGTACCAATTAATTTTTAAATGTTAAGAAAACAACCTATGCATAAAATTAAAGACAAGTGTATGAAGTGGGAAACGAGAGCTTTCCTACCCTCTCCTATGATCAAATTCAAATGTATTATTTCTTGGGGTTCCTAATAATTTAATCTTTAAGAAAACACTTTTAAGTCATCTAAATTTCCAAGAAATATAATTTTAAAAGTAGTTTTTTTAGAGTGGTTCAAAAACATACATAGTATGTGGTTGAAGATCCTGCATTAAAAAAATAGAAAAATGTTACCATTTTTAAAAGATATTTGTGTTACTGCAATTTGATTGACTAATTTTGTTACAGGTAAGATTAGAGCAATATGTTGTGTAACATGTGTCTTGTACTTTTATCGAGCAACATGTTATGTATCTTGCAGATTTTGTCTAGAGATTTTTTTCTTGTCGATTAAAGTATGTAGCATGGATTTATTGATTTGTTTTCCTATTCTAGTAAAAAATAGATCTTCTCAAAGTTGAGCCATATATATTTTGCATCTTGTTTATTGTTAGAGTTAGCCCTTTTGGAAATAAATGTGTGCATAGTTAGGGTTTTGAGAGATTGTCTAAACCCTAATCCTTATGCAGTACTATTTATGAACATAACTTTGTGTACTTTGTTGTTGAGGGTGTTGCCAATAGTTATTTAAACTAGATTGGTTGTTTATGAGTATAATAAATCACTTTAGAGAGTAAATGAGAACTCGGGAATGAGTGATGTTGTATTGAGGAGATCTCATTCACATTAAGCATGAGATAGAAGCTTATGTGTAGAAGTGGGAGGAGCTCAAACTTAAGGGGAGTCTGTGTTGAAATTGAATAGTAAACTTTACACGACTCACTGAAGAGAGAGTCCAATCAAATTACAATTTCATTGTAATATAATCGCTCAACTCTTTATTTATAGTGAAGTTTCTTTCCACCAGGCACATAGTCTCTCAGAATAAGTGAACATTGCACTAGGTTACCAACTTCTATCCCTTGCTCTTGTTGTCTGATGTTAGATTCGCTTTAATTAAATTTTCAACATGGATTACTATTTATATTACCAATTGGTTTTGAGATTCATATTTAAAATCTCATCTATGAATGGCGAATCCATGAGAAACAGTACAATCTTATTCATTTTAGGATGGAATATCATGTTATTAACTTATTTATTAATACTAGATTAAAATATTTGTTAAATTTTCCAAATAAACAAACAAGAAGTGTTTTCCTTTTTTTAATATAAGTGGATTGATTTAGGATTATTCACACACTAATTTTTAATTTCCAGTTGAGAGAGAAGAGCTACATTATTTAAATGGTCGATAATGTGTTTATATATAAATAATTAATTGCAGCTCAGAAATCTCAATGCTAAGCCTTCTCGGCCTCAAACTATTCATCAAAAGTGAGAAATAGTAATAGCAATAATATGATGCACCGGACGACTCACCGGCCTTCTTCAAATTGGCCGGAAATGGCGGTTTTCAGTTGTGACGACCACCATGGAATTGATGTCGGCGGTGAGTTTTACGGCGGTTCATCTTCGACGCAAGTGAACGTGAAGGAGGATCAGCATCAGCCGATAATGGGTGGTGACGACACAACTTCACATCACAGGATGGGTATCAAATGGGCTAGAAATAAAATTCACAGCTTCAATATTCACGGCTGTAAGTGCTGCTTTTTCTTTTTCCTTTAGGTATTTATTACTAGCTTTTGAATTCTTCAAACTCTTTTGAATAATACTTTCAGTTATACCTTCCTAACTTTCTTACTAAACTTTTAATTTTGTGTTTTATAAGTTTTTTAGAAAAATTTGTAATATCTTGTTTGGTAATTATTTAACTTTTAATTTTTCAAATTTTAATTTCAAGAGAAGTGATTTTAATGAATTTAGTAACTATCTATTATACCAACCACAAAATTCGGTTAAAGATTTTTTCAAAATGACTTTTAGCCCACCCAAAATTATTTTAACTAATAATTATTTGTATTTCAATGATAATCATTAATAATAATTAGAAATATATACTATATTAAATGAGGCTAAGAGGAGAGAATTTTTAACTTCCTTCTTTGCCCCTAACTTTTTCAATAAATACCATAGCCTCTCTCACACCCCGTCACGTGATCTCACGTAACATTCATCATGTTTTTTTCATTTAATTTTATATTCCTTCGACCATTAAAGTTTTCAACCAATCCTATTTTGTCCTGATCATATCCTTTCATACTATTTTTTTGGTACCTTTTATTGGTTTTCTCATTTAATTTTATATTCCCCTTTT
Source organism: Lagenaria siceraria (assembly GCA_002890555.2). Taxonomy (NCBI): domain Eukaryota; kingdom Viridiplantae; phylum Streptophyta; class Magnoliopsida; order Cucurbitales; family Cucurbitaceae; genus Lagenaria; species Lagenaria siceraria. Next base: position 4,947,831 of record CM016487.1, on the reverse strand, counting down.
ACCATTAGATCTTTCAACAAGTAAATTGAAATTTAAAATCATTTATACACATCTTTTAACAAATACAAATTCTTTCACACAATATATATATATTTGCTCAAACTTCCTTTTATTAGAGAGTTCAAAGTCTTCTAAATGAAAACTATCTTATTTTAATTTATCTCTTTAATCAATTTTAAACATCATGTCTAATACTTACAAAAAAAAAAAAATTCGTTCAACCTTTTGTATTTCACTCTATGAAATAATTATGCTCCAAACATTTTCAGTTGCATCCAACACATTTCATATTCATTATAAATTAGCTAAATAAAACATACATATAATTTTGGTTATCATCTCTTTCACTACTTTTAAATTGCATGTTAGATGTTTATTATTTACATTTAACAAAAAAAAATATTTATTTAAGAATTTATATTTTAAAGATTTTAAATCACATACATCACACATGTCTCCGAAAACTAGTTGTAATAAAAGAGGAATAAGGAATAATTTATAAATTAAGAAGGGGGAAGAGGGGAGATAGGAGTGAAAACCACATTAAAAAGAATAAGAAGAGTTGAAAGATGAAAAGTGGGGGCCCCACATGGGGAGTTAACCACTCTAAAAAAAAAATATTTGTGTGCATCTTGTCTATATCCATATTTTTTATAAGAATAAATTAATTAAGAATCAATAACAATTTTAATTATAAATATTTGAAAAATGAGTAATTTATCATTAAAGTTAACTAATTAATATATCTAATAAATGTAATATTAATTATAATCTAATATTTAATCATTTTAATTAATTAAAGGAAAATTATTATAAATAAAAAAAATATCAAACTATTTACAAATATAAAAAAATTTCACTGTCTACCAGCCATAGACCGCGATAGATCGCGGTAGACTTCTATCAGTGATAGAAGTCTATCGTAGTCTATCTCTCAGTAATATAAGTCTATCGCAGTCTATTGCGGATAGATAATGAAATTTTTCTATATTTGTAAATATTTTGGCACATTTTTCTATATTTGAAATAGCCCTTAATTAAATCCAACATTAGTAATTTTAATTAAATAATAAAAGAAAATATATTATAAATAAACAATATATTATATATAAAAGTGAAAAAATGAGATAAAAATATGATATGATAATAAAAAAAAATATTAATAAAGAATACTATTTTTTATAAATATGATATGTTAATAATGAATGAAGTAATAAAAATTAATCCCAATAAATAATTAACCAATTATAAATAATCAATAATGATCTTATATTCATAATGAATGATCTAATTAAAATTAATCTTAATAAATAGTTGTTTGATTATATAAAAACACTGAGTAATCAATTATTATTATTGAAAAATGAATTTTGTACTAACTAAAATTAAATAATCCTAGTTTACTAATTAAATATATTTAAGATATTATTAACTAATTAATAATTTATGTAATTGCATTCCTTGAATAAATTTTTATTATAAAAAGAAATTAGTTAAATATTTTAATAAATTATTATTTATTTATTAAAAATATTTATATTAATTTTGATAAGTTAATATTATTTAATTAATTAATTGCTATAATCAAATGAAATTATATAAAATAAAAAACAGAAAAAGGGGGGAAAAGAGAAAACTCACAGTTTTGGAAGAGAAAAGAAAACTCTTGTATGTGGTAAAAAAAATGCTTCAGTCAAAATATTAAAATGTGAAACAATCCTGAGTTTTGGATGTTTGTGTCAATTTCCATGTTAAAAAACTCTCAAACCAAACCAACCCTAAGTGTTCGAATATTTCAAGTCCAACCTCAAGTAAAAAAGCACATACAAATTATTGTAACCAAATAAACAAGGGATAGAATATTGAGTTTGAAAACTCATATAGCAAAACTCAAACCTTTGAACTAAGAAGCAATAATTTGGGTAGTTAATTAAAGGGATAGTTACAAATATAGCAATCAGATTCAAAATATTAGTATATATAGCAACATTATTTAAAAAAAAATTGTAAATATAACAAAATCTATCAATGATAGACTTCTATCACTGATAGACTTTTATGATCTAGGTAGTCCATCACTAAGTCTATCAGCAATAGAAGTCTGCTGTGACTGATAGACTTTACTATATTTGTAATTTTTAAAAAATGTTGCTATACACTTAGTTATTAACCCTAAAATTGCTACACATTATAATTATCCTTAATTAAAAGTTGATTATTGAGTAAAGTTGAATGAATGCGTTGTTTTCAGGGAACCTAAGAAGGGAACATGATCCGGTGCATATTCAGCTATGCGAAGCAGCAACGAGGGGTGATTGGAAGGCTGCAGAAGAAATTGAGAAGACAAATAAAGGAATCCTATCCGATGTAATAAGCAAAGATAGAAAAGAAACTGCCCTTCACATTGCCACAAGATTCAACAAAGCTGCTTTTGTAGAGAAGCTGATTGAATTAAAACTCACAAAAATGGATTTGGAAGCCAAAAATATATATGGAAACACAGCTCTTTGCATAGCTGCTACATCAGGGGCTGTGGATATTGCCAAATTAATGGTGCGAAAGCATAATGATTTAGTCCTAACTCGTGGCTCTGGAAATGCAACCCCTGTTTTGATTGCTGCAAGATATAAGCACAGCCATATGGTTTCTTTTCTCCTCAAAGCCATGGACTTGATCGTCCAGAAAATGGAAATTACTGAGCAAATGGAGCTTCTTCTTAGTGCCATCGCTTCCGATCATTACGGTTTGTTAAATATATTGTGCTTTATAATCTTAAATTTTCAAAACATCAATTTCAATATATATTCTATTGCATGTTTGGGACTGGTTAAAATCTCTTTTGTCAAGTATTATTCTTGATTCATTAACTCATCATATTTCTTTTTCTATACAGATATAGCTTTGCTTATTTTAAACTGGAACAAATCATTAGCACTGAAACGAGATATCAATGACGATACGCCCTTGCATATAATGGCTCGAAAGTCTAATGGCACAATTGGCACCAAAAATAACCCAACCAACTGGCAATCATCCATCAATAAATGTTAGTGTTTTTTTTTTCTTCATATAATTTAGAATGAAATATTTGTTGTTAAAGAAAATTATGACTTAATTATATATTCCTTTCTTATATTTTTATATTTTTATTTTATGCTATTTTCTTTTATTTTTATTTTATGCTATTTTCTTTTATTGAATATGTTGGAGTCTATTTATTCTCTATTTATTATGTTTAAGCTAATTATTCAATGATAATATTCAAGATTCACGTGGTATCAGAGTCATAAGTCTTAGGGTTTTCTACTTTCCGGTCTCTACATCCGTTGATAGCCAATCAATAGAGGCAGATCCACGAAGTCTTGTCCTCCTTTTTTTTGTCACTATTTCTGTTCTGTTTTTAGATTTATGTTTGTTGATCTCTGTCCCGTTTTCAAATCGGCTATTCGTGGGTTCTGTTTTAGATCTCTATGTAGATGTCTATTTCTAGTCCAGAAATTCTTCGTGGTCTGTTTCCAGTCCAAAAGTTCTTTGTGGGTATTTTGTCTCCAACCCAAAAGTTCTTTGTGGATCTCTGTTTCCGACTGAGAAGTCTTTCATGTCTCTATTTCCAGCCCAGATATGTCGTGATTTGGTTCAGAAGTTTTCTTCAATTCCCATCATCGATTTCTCTCAGTGCTTCACAAACTCAAGTCTACCACCTTATTAAAGAAAATCATGACTTAATTATATTTTCTTTTCTTGTATTTTCCTTTTCTGCTATTTTTCTTTGATGGGTCTGTTGGAATCTATTTATTCTCTATCTCATTATATTATCTTTAAGTTAAAGATTCAATAATATACAAAATTCACATATGTAATAATTAATTTTGATTCCCATGATGTTAGGTTTGAAGCATATATACAAGAAGAAAATGATGCAAATACAAGCCCATCAAACAGTTGAACTAATGTGGAGTGTTGTTCAAGATAAGATTCAAGAAGATAAGAGTTTGAATTGCATTTTACATCCTTCAAGCATGCTACACGATGCTGCAAGCGTTGGAAATGTTGAATTTGTGAGAGTTTTACTTGATAAAAATCCAGAGCTTCTACGGATAGTTGATGGCAGTGGGAAGAGCATTTTTCATGTAGCTGTCGAAAACAGACAACGGCGCGTCTTCAATTTAATTTATGATATGAAGTTGTTCAACCCAGATGACTTACTATATTATTTCAATGAGGAAAACATCAGCTTGCTTGAATTAGCTGCTAAAAGAGCAGATCCAGGTCATCTTGATCGAGTTTCGGGAGCAGTCTTTCAAATGCATCAGGAGCTTCTGTGGTTTAAGGTACTTATAATATTACAACCTATTTCCCCACTCTTTTAATATAATGATTTTTTTTAAATTTATAAACCAATTATTAACTCTTAAATAATCGTGTAATTAGTTGTGATGCCCGAACTCGGACTTACATCTGCATAAGAGGGATCTGGGTAGCTAGAAAAACTATTTTCTTAGGTTTTCATTTAGAATAATTAATTTTTGAGTAAATCTAAATATATCCCAAAAAATAATGAAAAAAAATATATATACAAATGATATATGGAAAATTGTTTTCTAATATTAAGAAAATTAAGGTCTAGTTAAGAAAAATTTGGGGTGTTTCGGGCACCAACTTGAAGTTGGTGGAGTGATTTATTGTTTGGGGCACCAAATATAATTAAGTATAATAAATACTATTTCAAAATCCTATTTGTTAGAGTATCTACTATATTTTCTACTCATTCTCTCTTTTCTTCTTCACTACCGTGTTTACTATTTCCTGTCCAAATAAAAATAGTTTGCACCTCAAACACAGACTATTATAACTCAGACTAAAATAGTCTGTACCTCAAACACAAACTATTATAACCTACTAACTATAATAACCACAGACTATAATAATTAACTTAGTGTCATAAATACTCCCTAAAAATATCACAAGAATTTCAAAGTATGTAATTTGACTTCCAACAAATTTTACTGTGAAACATGGACCATGTTAGTGACTAACTATGACGTTTAGAAAACACAAAGTCAAACATGCTAAAAAAGGACCCGTGTTAGTGAAGACTGACTTTGACATTAGAACTCACAGTAGTATAAAATTGGGCTATAATGTCAATCAAAAATTGACATTATAGGAGTACGATGTTGGTCAGGTGACCAACATCGAAGGTGTTATTAAAGATGTTCAATGTTAGTTTTGATTGACATTATAGATGACTAACATTGAACACATTTAATAACACTTTCTTCAATGTCGGTTCACCTTTGATGTCGATCCACCAAGCCTAGCATATGTTGAAAAAAGACACATATTAGTGACTGAATGCATATTTGAGAGTGATTTTGAAATTACTAAAACCACTTTTGTCATATTCAAAATCCAAAACACACTGTTGTTTAATCATTCGAAATTAATTTAATATTTAATTTTACGCTTTTAAATGAGTTTTCATATCGTCAAAAAAATTAGTTTTAAATCATTAAAAACATGTTTCATAGTGTTATTTTAACATCTTAGAGAATCACACTCAAACATTGGAACACGAGTAATACTTGTCTGCTAGTAGTTGGCTGTGCCCATTTTTTTGCAACTTTAGCCCAACCACACGCAACCAAAAAAAGTCCAAATATTAAAAAATAATAAAAATTGCCACGTGAGAAAAAAAATGTGGTTGGGCCATTGAGTTGGACAGAAGAAATGGATGTATATAGCGACCTAGTTAACAAGGCAAATATTTTTCTCAAAACTAAGCACGCTAAGTCAATCATAGCATATAGTTCGAAATAATTTTTTAGCAAGGTGATATGTTAATTGCAATATATATATATATATATATATCCAAATGATGGGAAAATGTACATATATATATGTTTTGAAGGAAGTGGAGGATATAGTGGAGCGTACAATGAGAATAAAGAAAGGGAAGGAAACACCACAAGAATTATTCACTCAACAACACAGACAGCTTACGAAAGAAGGAGAAAAATGGGTGAAGAGTACAGCAAATTCATGCATGTTGGTTGCAACATTGATAGCCACTGTAGTTTTCACTGCAGCCTTTACAGTACCAGGTGGCAACAATGACAACACAGGCTCTCCCATGTTTCTTCACCACAAATAGTTCACTGTGTTTGTCATCTCTGATTCAATAGCTTTGATCTCATCTTCAACTGCAATTCTATTGTTCTTGTCAATCCTGACTTCGCGATGTGCCGAAAGAGATTTTCTGTTCTGGTTGCCATTAGAGTTGGTGTTTGGTCTTGGATTCCTCTTCCTTTCTGTGCTGGGAATGGTGCTGGCTTTCAGTGCTTGCTTGTTCTTGCATTATGGGAAAGATATTTCTTGGATTCCATTGTTGATTACTGGGATGGCTATTGTTCCTATTTATTGGTTTTGTATGCTGCAATGGAAACTTTGGGCTGATGGTTTAGCAGCATTACATGCCACTGGGATGTCTTATTTATTAAAGGATAGGAAGAACAAAGTATTTTGATCTAAAAAATTGTCCATGTTTGAAATTTGTTAATGCAAACTTAATTTGTAAGTAACTTACAATTAATTTATTTTTAATTAATGTTTGTGTTGACTAGGTTGTTGACTCAAGTCTTATCTAGTTTTGCTTTTTTCTCTTTAATGTTCACCTCGTGAAGAGTGGATGTACTTTATTGGTCAAATCACTATAAATATTTGTATTTTCTTTCTCTATTTCTCTGGATTTGTAAGTTTTAGTTTAATATATATACATGTACTTTGTAGAGATCACATTCAAGTTAAAATTGAAATTATTAATTATTTCATAAAAATCTTAAATTGATAGAAATTATTTGTTCAAAATAATATAAAATAGGACAGTTTTCAAAAAAAAAAAAAAAAAAAACTTCTATCACTGGGCAATAGACTGCAATAGACTTTTATCGATCAGTGATAAAGTCTATCATGGTCTATTGCTGATAGACAGTAAAATTTTTCTATATTTATAAATAATTTGATATTTTTTTTCATTTATAATACTTTTCGTATAAAGTAAGTTAATTTTAAAATAAATTTTTAATTGATAAAAAAAGTTAATTCAAATTAACACATATATTAAATGAATAGTTGCGAGCGTCTTTTCGGGACATAAGGTAAATTTAAAACTTTTCTAAATGTAAATCTTGCAAAACAAAAAAATAATTATTCCCATATTCTTAGACATCCGTATAAATTTTTCTAATGGTCAAAACATAACCATAACTAAAAAATATATGCACACTCTTAGATGATATAATATTAAATTTGTTTTCACTAAGCTTTTGAATCAATCGATAATTTAATATGGTATCAAAATGAGTGGTCTAAAAGATAAATTCCTATTTTGCTCTTCATAGAATAGTTGCAATTTATATTAGGAGACACGACGGTTCAAATAGAAGTAGTTATATATTGAACCGACACATCTATTTATATATATAAAACATCACGATCTAAACAGTAGGGATGTGCCTAAAATATTGTTTCTAAAGAGATTGTCCTCTGAGTAAAGTTCATTCCTTTCCTTCTTTATTTTTCTCTAGAAACCATTTTGTTTTTCAAATAACACACTAAAGAATTACTCATTAGGTAAAAACTATCTTATAAAATAATTTATTTACTAAAGTTTTAGTTTGCTACTTTTGGATTGCGGCAAATAAATGAATCTTAAATTATGGAATATGATGTTGTTTATTCTCTTATTTCTATTATATATTTAAGAGTTGTTTTCAAATATAGAAAAATTAGCCAAACTATTTACAAATATAGAAAAATTTTACCTTCTATCAGTGATAGACTGCGATAGAATTTATTTGCTTAAGTGATAGAAAGCGATAAAATTCTATCGCAGTCTATCACGGATAGATAGTGAATTTTTTCTAAATTTGTAAATAGTTTGATATTTTTTCTGTTTATAGTAATTTTTCTATATTTAAACTAATTAAAATGGAATGATTTGTTCTTTCGTTTTGGTATTTTTTTAATGCATGAAAAAGTAAAGTTCACTAAGATAATATACACCATTGGTCCTTCGACAAGTTCACATGAAATATTTCAATCATCTATGTGTGTGATTTTAACATTTTTATACATATTTTCAATACTTTTTAATTTTATGGGGTGAATCTTTGTTTTTCTCTTTTTCCCTTATAATTTGAAAAAAATTATATTTCACCCTTCAATCATTGCTAATAGGACGCTACTTTTTGAGTTGAAGTGTTCGTTGGGAGAAGGATATTAAATAGTTGCAATGTTTGCTAGTGGATATGACTGTTCGAATGGACATAGTTACACATCGAATCGGCTGATCTAATCACATATGATTGCAATTCAAACCGTAGATGTTCATTCATTTGAAAGATGTGCCTAAAATATTGTTTATAAATATATTCTCATATAATCAAGATCCAATTTATTAATATGCTTCTTTCTTTTATTTTTATTTTCAATTAAAACAATGAACTTTCACGTGCATAGCACGTGTCTTTTAACTAGTATAACTAAAGGATTTAAATACTGGTTACGGTCATTTTGGTTTAGTTTATTTTAACTTGGATTGATGTAATTAAAATAGTTACTTTGATTCATTAACTTTAATTTAAACCTTAGTTCATTATGAAATGTGACGATTTAAGTCCTTAAATCTTCATTCTTATTTATTTATATCAATCGAAATTTTACCATGCATTAAATTTCATAATTTACTACATTCTCTCAAAATGTAGCCATAAAACTGTATTAAAGTGTTATTTGAAAAATATTAAAAATGTAATCAAAATGATGGTCTCAATTTTCAAAAATACAAATTCAAAATAGACAAGATCCGAAGGTACAAAGATCAAAATAAACAAAAGTCGAAAGTATACATAGACAAAAATGAACACACACTTGAATATAATACGAGTCAAAATAAACCAAAGCTAAGAGTACAACAAGTGATCAAAACATGAAGCAATATATAATAATATGAAATCACATAAATAAGTGATAATCAACAAAATTTAAGTTTAATAAAAGACCATAGTTTTTAATCTAGAAAAGAGTAAACCTTTATGGGTTGTTTTGGAGGACAGTAATGACATTTGAATTGAACGTTTTAGGCTCAATTTGTAATAGTACTAAACTCATTTCGTTTCAATAGTTTTCATGCTTCACGATCCCATTTTTGTTTTGTCTGCATCCGGCCAACATCCCTTAGATTCCCAATAAATTTATAATTATATTCCAACTCGCCAAACAAGGCCGTTAGTGATTGCCTTCAACATATTTGTCTTCCTATTCCATAACCAGCAAGAGACAGTAGTAGCATGTAATGATACTAAAGCATGAGTCCAAAGCTTCCATTGCAACACACAAAACCAGAAAATTGGAACAACAGCCATCCAAGTAATAAGCCATGGAAGTGGAGCCGTATCTTTGCCATAGTAAAGGAAGAAGGCTGCACTGAAAGCCAACACCATACTCATCACAGAAACAAAGAGGAATCCAAGGCCACAAACCAACTCCAATGGCAACCAGAAAAGGAAATCATTTTCTGCACAACGAGACGTTAAGATTGACAAAAACAACAGTATTGAAGTTGAAGATGAAATCAAAGCTATTCCATCTGATATAACAAACACAGTGAACCAATTCTTTACGAGAAATATGGGAGAGCCTATACTCTCGTGTTGGCCTCCTGGTACTGTGAATGCTGCTGCAAAAACTACGGTCGCAATTAAAGTTGCAACCAACATACATGAATTTGCTGTTTTCTTCACCCATTTTTCTCCTTCTTCCTTTAGTTCTTTGTGTTCTTCGCTGAATAATTCTTTTGCTGTTTGCTCTCCCCTTTTTCTTAATCTTCTTATTGTTGTAAGCTCAGCTATATTTTTCACCTCCTAATTTCAACCATTACATAACGGTTAAATTATATAAAATACACCCTTCTACGACATAATCCATAAAATCTTCCATAATCATTTCAAAAATATATTTGGAGTAGAGAAACTAGTCTTTAATTAGAATTTTAGACATAAAATGGTGTAATTTGAATTACGATACCGTTTTAAGCCATCCTCATGTCATTCCAAGTATGGTCAAAATTCTAAAGGCCGGATTTCTACTTCAAATATATTTTTGAAATGATTATGAAAGATCTAATGGATAATTTCATAACTTTTGAAAGTTTAAAGTATTTTTATAATAAATGACAAAGATCAAGAATTATATATATATAAATTATGGGGTAATTGCAATTCTAGCCTAAATTTACCTCTAATATTGCAAAAATAAATATGTCCCATGTCACCGACTCTAAAACTTTGACCAATTCTACTCCAAAAAGTAATTTTAAAAAAGTGAATGAAATGTCCATGGTAATATTTGAAACTATTGTAATCATATAATGGTTTTTTTTCTAAACAAAATGAATGACAAAGTTTAGGAATCCTTTTTTGTAACTTAGATTTTTAAGAAATTATTTCAAAATTTAGTTTATGTTTACGACTATTTAGTTTTTAAAGTTTCAAATTAAGTACAAACTTAGTTTTTGTTCTTTTGATTTTTTTTTTTAAAAAAATTATGGTTCTACTAGACACAAAATTAAAGTTTAAGGTTTGATTATACTAATTCTTGAAAATTTTAAATTTGTTAGAAACTTAGAACTAAACTTTTGTAATTCTACCAAGTTACATATTTGCATATATATTAAAAAAAAATGCCATCATCCAATCAAATATTTGTCTAAAATTGAGGCAAAAAAACAAACAAAAAAAAAAAATAAAATGAGAAAAATGGGTATAAGAAAAATTACCTTAAACCATAGAAGTTCACTATGCATTTGAAAGACTGCTCCAGAGGTTCGTTGAAGACGAGAAGGATGAGGAATTTTGGCAGCTAATTCAAGCAAGCTAATTTTTTCCTCATTAAAATAAAATAGTAAGTCATCTGGTTTGAACAATTTCATATCATATATTAAATTGAACACACTCTCTTGTCTGTTCTCAAGCGCTACATGAAATATGCTCTTCCCATCATCATCAAATATTCGTAAAAGCTCAGGATTTTCATGCAAAACCACTTCCAAAAATTCAACGTTCCCAAATCTTGCAGCATCGTGTAGCATACTTGTCGGATGTTTCATGAAATTCATCAGCTTTTGTTCTGTATTCTCACTTCTTTTAACTGTCTCCCACGTTTTTCCAACCATTTCACGGGCTTTTATCTGCATCCTCGTCTTTTTTAATATACCTTTCAACCCTAATTATTAATAATAAGAGCCGTTACAAATAAAATATATGAAGAGAAATTTTTACGGATAGAAAAAATGTCAAACTATTTACAAAAATAGTAAAAAAATACTGATAGAGATTGATAGACTTCTATCAGCATCTATTAGCGATAGACTTCTATCATTTCTATCACTTATAGACCCTAATAGACTTTTATCAGCGTCTATCACAACTATCTAAAAATTTTGCTATTTTCTGTAAATAGTATCCCTTATTCTTCTATTTTTAAAAATTTCTCATATATCAATCAGAGTATTAGCAAATATAGCATAATGTAAAAGAAATTGTAAATATGACAAAACTCTCATGACCATATCGCTAATAATAGTCCATCACTAATAGATATCACTAAATTTAATTTGCATTTCTTTTCTTAATTATTAACGCTAAAAGTGCTACTCTTTGCAATTATCTTTAATATAATAATTATAATAAATTTAGGAAAAAAACTCAAACATATATAACTCATAGGAAATTTTTCACAGATAGAAAAAAGTCAAACTATTTACAGAAAATAGTAAAAAAAATAAAATTTTGATAGATATTGATAGACTTCTATTAGTATTTATCAGTGATAGACTTCTATCATTTCTATCACTTATAGACCCTAATAGACTTCTATCAGCGTCTATCACAGCGTCTATCACAACTATCTAAAAATTTTACTATTATGTGTAAATAGTTTTTCCTTATTTTTCTATTTTAAAAAATTCAGCTAACTTATAGGGAGAAGAAATTAAACTAACAACGATTATCAATGTATGATTGCCACTTGGTTGTCTTCTTGTAGCTGGCTATAACATTGGGCTTTCGGGCCATTATATGTAAGGGTGTGTCTTCATTGATGTCCCGTTCCAATGCAAGTGAATCATTTTCTTTTAGAATAATGAAAGCTGTATCTGTGAGACCAAGTCAAATGTATATCAAGAAAATTAATTAGGACATATATAAACCAACCACTTGAATTCAATACCAATGAGGGAGAGAAAATTATAGTTACCTACCAATATTTATGTTCATAATAAAATATTATTAATTAATTTATGAATATGATATATGTTAAAAAAATTATATATTTATTATTTTATAATATTATATAATTTAAAAATGTTAAAACTACTGAAAATATTTTTAAATATAGCAAAATATCATTATCTATCAATGATAGGCAGTAAGATTTTGTTAGTTCACACACAAACATTGTACTTTTCTCTACCTTTTGGATGAATGATATGGATTTGATCTATGAGTATGATGAAGGTGCTAAGAATGTGTTGAGATAGTCAAGTGCATCTACTGATTCCATCTGGGATTTTGTTAAAAAAAAGAGAGTAACATTTTGCTATATATGTAAATATTCTGGTTCATTTTGCTATATTTGAAAACAATCCGAAAACAGTTTTTAGAAGAAGAATTCGTGAGTTGTCTACAAAACACATATTTATTGAACTCAATAAATTTGAAAATTCATAAAACAGAATCCAGATTCTCTACCAAACATACCCTAATTAATTCATCATTGATTATTAAAAAAAAAAAAAAGAAAAAACACTAGGGTACGTGCATCTATTCATGCTGTCCACAAGTTGTCCAATCACAATTTATGTTGTGAATATAGTTGAATTAAGTAGGTGTGCAAATAAGATAGATGTAGTATGAGATGAAAGAAAATGTGATTAACAAACCATAATGATCGGCAGAAATTGCATCAACAAGAAGCTCCATTTGGTGGGTATTTGAAGAGGTGGTGGGAAGACTGAGGAGATAGGAAAGCATGTGATTGTGTTTGTATCTAGCGGCAATTGAAATTGGGGTTGCATCTCTGCAGCCAACCATGTGAACTAAATCCATATCCATTTCCACCATGCACTTTGCAATATCAACGGCTCCTATATAAGCAGCGATGCTTAGGGCTGTGTTTCCATAACTATTTCGAGAGGCTAAGTGTTGAGGGGTCAGTTTTGTTAATAGATTCTTCACAAAATCAAACTTGTTCAATCTTGTGGCAATGTGAAGAGCTGTTTCATTTCTATCTTCGCTTATAACCTCACTTAGAATTCCTCCATTTTCCATTGCCTCCGCTGTCTTCCAGTCGCCCATCGTTGCCGCTCTACGTAGTCGATCTTGATTGCTCTCCATTGAATCACGGCTCCCTGAAACAAAACTAAAAACTAAGGACAAAAAAGGTAATTTTCTAAAAAAATTTAAAAAAATTTGTCCCATGAAAAATTGTAACGGAGGTGCACAACTAGTTGGTCTTACCGTGGTAAGGACTGAGGTTGGAAAGTGCAGATTCAGCCTGGCGAGTCAGAGAAACAGTGAAGCTACGAATTTTAGATTTGAGGATGCTGAGATTAATCTTGTGATTTGACGTTTTGTCGATAAATTTCTGATCATCATCCTCATTCCCGTGCACTTCTTGTGTCATCGTTGTCGACAGCGGGAGCTCGATATGAATGGCTTGGTAATTGTTATCGTTGCAACTGGCTCTCCTTTCAGGAGCTTTTGGAGAAAGCCTACGTATTTTTTGCTTTTGGAATTTGGGAACTTTTCTGAATTGGGTTTTGTTTGCCTCAAATAATTTAATTTATACCATTATAGAAATTAAATAACCAAAATTTCTTTTCCCTTTGGCTGGAGCGGAATATGATAGAACTTTCAACAATAGTGACAAGACTCTACTCATCTTTGGTCTTCGGTGTGTCGTGGTGCACCTATTGATTATCCCTCTTGCGTCGTGTATATTGTACAAAAAAAAAAAAAAAAAAGAAAAAACTCAACTTTGACTCAGTGAGGTCTTTCAATGGAGAACTTGGAACTGAAAGTGATTAAATTAATTCTAGGACCACATCACTCATTGCATCTTGCTAACCAAAAAACCCGGTCGTTGGAATAGTCATTCTAAATAATTAATTCTCTCCAAATTATGTGACTTTTCTAAATAAGCTAAATTCTTCTCACGAGTACAAAGACTTATTGTCGCAACATCGTCGTCGCGACCTGGAGTGACCTGACAGGGGATGTAGTAAAAGATTTGGAATCGTCACCAATCATTATGGAGTGTGTTTGATCACTTGTTTTAAAAATAAAAACAAATAAATTATCTTATGTTACCAAAGATAGGTTCGGAGGTCGATTATGTGTAGGAAAGATATTAGTATCCTACAACACCCGTTTAAAATATTTTACTCTATTATAAAAAAATGTAATGAAAACTAATAAAGATTGACTAGTTGAATAATTTTCAAGTAGAGATGTTTTCTTACAGTCAACTTAATTACTTCAGCTCATACTAATCTTCCGTCACTTTCACTTGCATTAACAATGAAGTATTGTAAAAGCCACTACCGACATCAATTCCATGGTGGTCGTCAAAACTGAAAACCGTCCCGTCATTATTTTATGGATTGTTTTCAAATATAACAAAATGAACTAAAATATTTTCAAATATAACAAAAATGTTAATGTATATCTCTGATAGACTACTACTATCTATTAATGTCTATCACGAATAAATAGTGACATTTTACTATATTTATAAATATTTTCAACAACTTTTTGATTTAAAATAATTACCTTAATTGTATGGTCCACGGTATTTATCATTATATGTAATTGAAAACCTTCCCGAAAATTAGTACATAAGGACTCAGTTTCGATGAAACAGTCTGTCTGAGAAAGCCTATGGTCCCACTGCCTTTATTTACTCACATGGAATGAGATGGGATCGATTACGTCACTCACACTACGTCACACATACGAAAATATTTGGCAATATATTCTCTCAACTGCAATTTCAAAATTCTCTAGAAAAAAAAAAAAAACTGGAAATTCAAAATTGGCGTCCGTGTAATCCCAAATCAATCCACTTATTAAAAAAAAGGTAAAACGTTTTCTTGTTTTTTGCTTTGGAAAATCTAACTAATATTTTAATCTAAATTAACAAACAATGGTTTGTTTGGTATGCAATCTAAAAATAGAAATTTAAAAATAATAGATTTAATAAAAATATTGTTCTTTATCATGTTTTCAATTATATATTTGGTATCATATTAAACCGTTGTTCGAAATGTATTTGACAATGTATTTATAAACTATAAAACTAGTTTTAGTTACCCACTAATTATTAAGTTGAATATAAATTATTATTAATTAATTTATGAACTTTTTTTTTATGTTAAAAAAATAGTATAATTATTATTAAGTTTCATATAATATATAGTAAAATACACATTTGGTCCCTAAAATTTAGCATAAGTGTCTATTTGGTTATCTGAAGTTTCAAAAAAGACACTTTTAGTCCTTAAAGTTTTGAAAACAATGTTAAAAGTGGTCCTTGAACTTATTTAAAAATTAAATGACTAGGCTTAATTGATGTGTTATTTTTTAATGGGTTGGCTAAAATTTTGTTGAGATGACATTCTTTTCTTCTCCCTATTTTCTATCTTCTCTGTTCTCTTCAGCTTTCACCTTTTCATCTTGAAGGAGATTCGAGTTCATCTGTTGAAGAAGAAGGTCACGCCTCATGACCCACTAAATATAAATTCAAAGCTGTTAGAAAAGAGAATATAATATAAATAATGTTAAACACCTCATTGATCCATCCACAAAATGATGCTTTCATGGATTCTCTTTCCATGGCGTTTTGATAGATAATTTGACATGGTGGCAGCGGTGGTGGGCCCTGCCGTGGAAGATTAACAGGCGAAAGGAGAGAGGGATGAGAGAGAAAAGGGGAGCAAATGAATACCATTCATAAAAAATAATTATAATAAATTATTATTTTAATCCCACTCATTAAAAAGTGACATATTAGCCAATTCCAGTCATTTAATTCTTGCCACATATCTTTTTTAACGGTCAATTAACAGTCATCAACATTTTTCCAAACCTTAGAGACTAAAAGCGTCTCTTTTAAAATTGCAAGAACCAAATAGACATCTACCCCAAACTTCAAGGACCAATTTTGCACTATAATATATTTTACAATATTTAATTTAACCGAAAATGAATTGAGTCTACATCATGAAAAACTATATTTATTGACTTTTGATCTTTTTTTAATTTAATTATGCCTTTTAAAAGTTCAAATTTAAAATCTAGATAAAAATAAAAAATATTGTTTTCAAAATTTGCATAATCACGAAATTCAAAAATAGTTTTTGTTTTTTAAAAAATAAATTTCCTACCAAACACATATTTATTGAAGGAAAAATAAAGTACTAGGGTAGTTTGGTCCATGTCCATCAATTTAAGGAAAAAAAAATCTGTGCTTTTTAAGTTTAGCTATTTTTAAAGTTTATTTTTCAAAAATACTATTTGAATTTAGCTATTTGTCTTATTGCCAAGAAAACAAAGCTGTTAGACATCTTTAAATATGGTGTCAACAATGCACGAGCCCTTTAGTTAACGTTAATGCGGATTTGGGCATATAAATATACTTTCATAAATTAGCATATATAGCTAAAATAATTAAGAAGGTTAATTAAAAATGAAAAAAATAAAATAAAATTAAAAGACAGACAATTTAACGAAATATAAACACAAATAACGAAAGATAGAAAAAAAGAGAGAAACGACACAGAATATAATCAACTGCTTCTACACATTGAAGTGAAAACATTACGTGTATTTGTGGGTAAATAAAAAGCTAACCACTAAAACTAACCTTAAATTTCTCCTTAATAATTCCACTAAGTCATTAGGCTACCACTCTCCTAATTAAATGCTAATAGCAATAATTCAAATTACTTACCGATTAAGTTTGCACTAATTTTAAACCGACATAATTTTAACAATTTTTTTGACATTTAGAATACTTTGTTCTTAACCTTTAATAAACAAGACATCCCAGTGGCATGTAATGCTACTAAACCATCAGCCCAAAGTTTCCATTGCAGCATACAAAACCAATAAATGGGAACAATAGCCGTCCAAGTAATCAGCAATGGAATCCAAGAAATATCTTTCCCATAATGCAAGAACAAGCAAGCACTGAAAGCCAGAACCATTCCCAGCACAGAAAGGAAGAGGAATCCAAGACCAAACACCAACTCTAATGGCAACCAGAACAGAAAATCTCTTTCAGCGCATCGCGACGTAAGGATTGACAAGAACAATAGAATTGCAGTTGAAGATGAGATCAAAGCTATTGAATCAGAGATTACAAACACAGTGAACCATTTGTGGTGAAGAAACATGGGAGAGCCTGTGTTGTCATTGTTGCCACCTGGTACTGTAAAGGCTGCAGTGAAAACTACAGTGGCTATCAATGTTGCAACCAACATGCATGAATTTGCTGTACTCTTCACCCATTTTTCTCCATCTTTCACAAGTTGTCTGTGTTCTTGGGCGAATAATTCTTGTGGTGTTTCCTTCCTTTTCTTTATTCTCATCGTACGCTCTACAATATCCTCCACTTCCTTCAAACACATATATATGTACATTTTCCCATCATTTGTATAACATGTAAATTGAAAAAATAACACCTTGCTAAAAAATTATTTCAAATGTAACATGATATCGATGTTACTGCATTAACCAGTTGAATTATATGTTATAGTTGTTAAATGTTAAAACATTTTTACTTCTAAAACGACTTTACAAAATTCAAAATTTAGATCACTTTTGGTATTTGATGTTTTGATAATATAAGAAGAAACACATATGAGAAATCCAAAAACTAAAGGTCTGTTTATTTCACATGATTTTGCCATGAAATTTCAGACAGATATTTAATATTCTTGTTTGTTTCACATCATTTCACTTTTTAAAATCAATGTTATTATTATTCACGGAATTTTAAAACCTATCTGGCATGGGTTTTCTAATACCTTCTATACATATATGGAATTTTTATGCCTAGGAAAAGAAAAGTAAAAATATAGTTTAATTAATTAATATCAATTAACAATTACTATTAATTTTAACTAATTATCGAATATAAATATGCTATTTAGAATTAAAAAATTTCACCTAATACATTTACCATTAATATT
Source organism: Lagenaria siceraria (assembly GCA_002890555.2). Taxonomy (NCBI): domain Eukaryota; kingdom Viridiplantae; phylum Streptophyta; class Magnoliopsida; order Cucurbitales; family Cucurbitaceae; genus Lagenaria; species Lagenaria siceraria. The sequence goes on along the minus strand of CM016487.1, from coordinate 4,929,518 downwards.
TTGGGTTATATTAACTATTTAATATAAATTTTTTAATACAAATCACTAATATTCTAATTAATTTATATTTATTTAATTATTTATAGTTATTAAATAAAATAATTAAATAAAGTTTAATTAATGTTAATATAAAAACAATCATTTATTTTATTTTAAGTAATTAAATAATTAACTAAAATAACAATATAAAATTTTAATTTTTAACTACATTAATAGTTGTCTTACATTTAATTGAGTAATTATTTAATTTTAGTTTATCTATACAAAGTTGGTAAATCAAACACATATATTTAACTTTAAGACATTAATTATCTTGTATATCCAAACACAAACATTAATTATCCTAAACATCTAAATCTCACATATTTAATATTGATCCAAACCAGCTGTAAGGGAAAAGTAAAAAGTGATTCATTTAAAATTAAGGGCAAAGTGGTCGTATTTCACATTTCCAAAAAAGTAAAAAATAAATAAATAAATAAAAGTTTTTAGAAAAAAGGTCAGTTTGATACAAGTTTTGGATTATTTAGAGGAATATTAAAAATACCTTAAACCACAGAAGCTCCTGATGCATTTGAAAGACTGCTCCTGAAACTCGATCAAGATGACCTGGATCTGCTCTTTTGGCAGCTAATTCAAGCAAGCTGATTTTTTCCTCATTGAAATAATATAGTAAGTCATCTGGGTTGAACAACTTCATATCATAAATTAAATTGAAAACGCTCCGTTGTCGGTTTTCGACAGCTACATGAAAAATGCTCTTCCCACTGCCATCGACTATTCGTAGAAGCTCTGGATTTTTATTTAGTAAAACTCTCACAAATTCAACATTTCCAACGCTTGCAGCATCGTGTAGCATTCTTGAAGGATGTATAATCCAATCCAAATTACTCTTATCTTCTTGAATCTTAGCCTGAACAACACTCCACATTAATTCAACCGTTTGATGGCCTTGTATTTGCATCATTTCCTTCTTGTATATATACTTGAAACCTATACATCATGAGAATCAAAATTATTAATTACAAATATTTCTAAATTATATAATGAAGTTAACTCTTGAATAAAAAAAAAAGACACTAACATTTATTGATGGATGATTGCCAATTGGTTGGGGTATTTTTGGTGCCAATTGTGGCATTAGATTTTCGGGCCATTATATGTAAGGGTGTGTCTTCATTGATGTCTCGTTTTAATGCTAATGACTTGTTCCTCTTTAGAATAAGCAAAGCTATATCTGTATAGAAAAGAAATATGTGATGTGAGAGACATTGATGTCGTATCTCTTGACATACAAAATTATGTTAGATGATATAAGATTAAATTTGTCTTCACTCATTAACTTGATCTCAAAAAAAGAGTAATTGTAATGGGTATATAAAAAAATCTATCAATGATTAAACTCTATCGTTGATAGACTTCTTTTAGTGATATGATCGATGATCACTGATAGACTTTGAGATTAGCTGAATCTAAATTATGTTATATTTACTAAAATTTTGGGCTTGATTGTTATATTTGCAAAAAGAATGTAAAATATAAAGTGATAATTTTGAACAAACCGTAATGATCGGAGGAGATGGCACTAAGAAGAAGCTCCATTTGGTCATTAGTATCCATTTGTTGGTGGATGGAATCCATGGCTTTGAGGAGATAAGAAACCATGTGGCTTTGCTTATATCTTGCAGCAATCAAAACAGGGGTTGCATTTCCTGAGCCAGGAATGAGGACTAAATCATTATGCTTTTGCACCATGAACTTGGCAATATCTACAGCCCCTGATGTAGCAGCAATGCAAAGGGCTGTGTTTTCATATATATTTTTGGCTTCCAAATCTTTTTTTGTGAGTTTTAATTCGATCAGCTTCTCCACAAAAGCAGCTTTGTTGAATCTTGTGGCAATGTGAAGGGCAGTTTCTTTTCTATCTTTGCTTATTACATCGGACAAGATTCCTTCATGTTTCTTCTCCAATTTCTCCGCAGCTTTCCAATCACCCCTCATTGCTGCTTCACATAGCTGAATATGCACCGGATACTTCCCTGAAAAAACAACTTCATATGATCACATAAGTATATATATATTACTTTTTTTTGTTTAGTTCAAAGATGTTGGGTCGGAATGCGATGAAAGTCTCACATCTTTAAATAAGGGATGATTATGGGTTTATAAGAGATGACAACTATCGATTATGGGTTTATAAGAGATGACAACTATCTCCAATGGTATGAGGCCTTTTGGGATTTATTGGAATGCCTTGAATGGTGCTTCAAATAACATAGTATAAAGGTCCAAGGGCGGCGCACCCGCATTTGATGTTATTTAATTATTTATGGTTATTTACGATTATAACCCTAATGTATATTGGAGATTAAAATAGGAAGAGAAAAAGCACTTACAACCGCCGAGAATTTTGAAGCAGTGAAGTTTAGTCCTTATTGTAGCCCATTTGATACTCATCTTGTGATGGAAAGGTTTATCGTTACCACCAATCATCGGCTCATGCTGATCTTCCTTCACATTCATTTGTGTCGACAATGAAGTGCAGTAAACGTCAATGCCGATCATATCAATTACCTGGTGGTCGTCAGAACTGGAAACCGTCCTTTCCACCCGATTTGATGAAGAAGCCGGTTGCGTCTTCCGGTGCATCATGTTTATTCTTATTTTGGAATTGGAAACCCTTTTTGCTAATTTACTATTTCTCAGTTTTGATGAATAGTTTGAGGCCGAGAAGGCAATGAGATTTCTAAACTGCTATTCACAACTTATATATAAACGCATCATTGACCATATTCACTTACACTCACACATACGCGATAATTTGGCTCTTTTCTCTCAACTTGGAATTAAAAATTAGTGTGTGTATAATCCCAAATCAATCCACTTGTTTCTTCGTGGAAAATTTAACAAATATTTTAATTAATCTAGTATTAATAAATAAGTTAATATTAATAACATGAGATTCCAAACACGGGGTTTGATCTTTTCATGAGTAGATTTAGATCAGAGGACGTAATCGACTTTAAGCAAGTTAGGCTATCAGATCAAGAAAAGAACGAAGCTAATTGAGTCGAAAACCACACTCTCAGACTCAATTAGGTTGGGAGAAAAAGAGAGGTTGGGCTAAAGGTTCGAACTGCCTGCTCGAATTTGGTGAGACTCTCCTAATTTCTATGAACAAGTCATACTCAATGCATTATCCAGCACAATTGAACCTAGGAAAGAGGAGAAAGACCTAAATGATGGAGGACAAGGTCAGGCCTCCCCATTTAGCTTATTTAACTTGAGGATAAACTTAATCTAACTCTAAAACCCTGATTTGGATGTTCTAATAAGTCTGAAATTTCCTATAATTTAACTTCAAAAGATGTAAATTCATTCTCATACCTAAAACTTTTGTTACAACCAAAAGCTTCTAATAACTTGGACATCGAAGACGTGTCAAGTACCATTCCGATGTTCAAATTCTCTTTTTTTTTTTTTTTTTTGTGTTTTTCATATATTATAAATTTACTGTAATTGTTACGTGAAGATCATGTGTATTTTTCATGATTATCCAAATTTGGGTATCAACGCATCTCAAGTGTTTTTCTTATGTGGGATGTTCAGTCAAGCTTTGTGTATATGTATTTGGACCACCCTAAAAAAATACTTTTTAAATTAGACTCCTTTGGAAATTTAGATGACTTAGAAGTGTTTTTCTTTCTTTTTTTTTTTTTTTTTAAGACAAATTAATACGAAACCCAAGAAATAATATATTTGAGTATAGAGAGTAGGAAAGCTCGTTTCCCAATTTTATACACTTGTCTTTAATTTTATGCACATGTTGTTGTTTTCTTAACATTTTAAATTTAATAGGTACTTAAAGAAAACACTTGAAGAGTATGAATCTAATCCCCATAGATAATTAAGAGACATTATACTACAGTGTAGTTGGAAGTATTTTATATTTTTATTTTATTTTAAAGAGGGAAGTATATTAAATAACATTTAAAAGTACCAACTCACAATAATTATATATTAATTATTGTCAAATACATAGATAAGTTAAAAGGCAACTTTCTCTTCCTCGAAAGAAAAGAAAAAAAAAAGGCAACTTTCCTTAGTTTTAAGGAGCAATCCCTAAAAACAACTCTTGAGTAGCTCTTATTGGTGGGTGCATGCACTAATAATCCAAGCCATCTTGCAGCTTTGATGCTTCTAATATTTCTCTCAAGTGGAAGGTTTTCTTCTAATCTCTTTTGTACTCTCTTTTTTAGAAGAAAAAAAAAACTTAGTATTAGTCAATTAGAAAAAGTAAACTAAGCTATTTATTATTTATTTATTCATGCATAAAAAAGGAAACAAGGAACCTTCGGTCCTATAGAAGTTGTCAAACCGCGGATCAAGAGATTTTTATTCAATTTTATGTTTTATATATCATTTTTTTTTTGAAAATATTCACAAGGTAAGAGGGATCAGTAGGTGCACCGGGACATCTCAACTATGTTGACACCCCCCTAACACCCTCATCATGCCCCAGGACCAAAATATAGCATTCATCGAAGAAGGAGTACAAAAGCGAGCTAGAGTAAAGCTCGATAGTTCAGTACAAGAAGGAAGCAACTAAAGAAACGCCTCCCAATTAAGAAAGATATTAGCGATATCATAATTACAAAAGGATTTTGATTTAGAGCACCAAGAGGATGAGATATTTAGGATATCCTCCCACAGTTATCTCAGTGATTTGCCACCACCGTGAAAAATTCTATCATTTCTTTATCCAACCAAAGACTCCACAGAGTAGCAGCAATTAAATTGCCAAGCAAAATGTTCTTCTGTGATGTAGGCTTAAGACAAATGAAGCGGTTAAGGACATCCTCCAAGATTCCTGGGGTGGTAACAGCAGCATCGATATAATGATAAAAGTTATCTCATATTTGCTGCGAAAAAGCACAGGTTATGAAAAGATGCTCAGTAGTTTCACTGTGTTTCTTACAAAGAGTGCACCAGTTCGAACTTAGGTGCATAGTTGGATGGTGGGATTGGCATCTATCCGCAGTGTTAATACCCCTATGCAGAAGAGTCCATATAAAGAATTTGCATTTTTTTGGGAATGAGAGACTTCCATATGGATCCAATGTTCATTGATGGAGCCTGTTCAGTAGATGCAGCAAAGTAGTCTTTTAGAGATCTCACAGTGAATATACCATTAGAGGTAAGAGACCACATAATCAAATCAGGTTCCTCAACATTCGATGGAGATTGCCAACTGCTCGAAAGGGCGTTCCAGCTTTGGGATTCTCTATCAAGAAGTAGTCTTCTAAAAGGGGGGGTCCATGTCTGTAGTTCAGCATTCCACGCATCCTTAACAAAGATCAGGACATTACCAGATAAGTTAAAGAATCTAGGGAGAGCATCTTTCAGTCTAATCTCCTGATTCCAACGGTGATGCCAAAACAGGGTATTGCCACCATTAATGATATTCCAATGAATCTTGTTGTAAATCTCATCTTTTAATTTAGCGATATTGAACCAAGGAGCTTTGGCGCTAGTGAACTTACATTTGTTAGGAATAGCACCTATGTCTTCAGGTTCATATTTGCTATCAATCAAAATTCTCCACAGCTGTTCAGGTTCATTAAAATAACGCCAGATCCATTTGCCAAGTAGAGCATCGTTAGAAAGTCTAATTTTATCAATACCGAGCCCACATTTTTCCTTGGATCAGTGATTAGATCCCATCTCACAAGATGGAAACCACCCGACTCCTCAGTGCCTTCCCAAAGAAAATTTCTCATATTATTTTCAATCAACTTACTGATGGATATAGGGGCTTTGAAAAGGGAGAGGTAATATGTGGGAAGACTGCTAAGAACAGCCTGAATCAAGGTAAGCCTGCCGCCTTTTGAGATGTATGAGTATTTCCATGAAGTAAATTTTCGATCGATGCGCTCAATAATAGGATTCCAAAAAGCAGTGGATTTTGGGTTTCCTCCAGGAGGCATTCAAAGGTAGTCAATGGGGAGGCGGGTAGACTGGCATTCCCAAATAGAAGATCAGATAAAGGAGGTAGAAACTTCATCAACATTGATGCCAGCTATTGAGGACTTCATCAAATTAATGTTAAGACCAGAGGCTTTTTCAAAGGACCTTATAATGAAACAAAGGTTATTCAGATAAGTGGCATTATCAACCGAGAATAAGAGGATGTCATCGCAAAGAGTAGATGAGATATATGTATTAAGTTGTTGCCAGAAATAAAACCTCTAATGATACCTTTACTCTAAGCATCCTCGATCAGGCTAGATAGATAATCCATAGCGATGACGAAAGTGTTTTATATATCATTGAACTTAAAAATGGTAGATAAGCCTCTAAACTTTCAGTTTCATATCCATATATAGTTTGTTTAAAAAAATGGTTAAAATTGTGTTTATTGGCTATATATATACTTGTTTAAGACTCCTAGCGATTGCTTCTTGAGCAATTTTTTAGTTGTCCTAGATTATGATTCAGGGGGTGCTTGTCTCAGAAGTTGTTCATCAAGAGGCCAACTCTGCAGAATATTTTTTTCCTTATTTAAATTATTATGCAGAAAGTTAGGGGGAGCCTAAATTCTCAAGTGAAGAGAGTTCACTAGAAGAAGGAAAGATTAAAAGAGAGGGAGTCTCACATCCATGGGAAGCCTAGGTGATTAGTTAAGTTTTGGGCTCTATGTGTGTCATTGTAATCTTCGCTATTTACAGATAAGTACAACATTGTAATCGCTCAACTTTTACATATTAGTGGATTATCTTTTCCAGGCACACTGCCCTCCCGTATGTAGGTAGTATTCACTTAACTGGGTTACCAATTATCTATGTGTTTATCCTTGCTTTACTGTTTGCTGTTTTTGCTGTTGTCTCTGATTGTGTTAGGGCGCTTTTTGTGATATTTGAATTTAGTCCGTTGAATCACTTCTAAAATTACTATAATTACTTAATCTATTAGATATAAAATTGAAAACCAACGTTTTCAATTTTGTGTATTCATGAATTAAAAAAAATGAACTTAGGCTTTTAAAGGAGAGTTAGAGTGTGTGCCAAATAAACATTTTGTTAACTAATACGACTTTGTTTTTTCACTGATATAAAACACATTGAAATTAAGGTGACTAGCTCGAGCCCCAGAGTCTACATTAAATTTATCCCTGATTGTTGCAACACTTCAACTTCCAATTTCATCGATTTTAACCATAAATTAAAATACTAAAAAATTGCAATGAATAAAGTCCTCAAAGCTAATATTTAAATTTTGCCTATAATCCACGAATAAATAACAAAATTCAACTGATAAAGCACTTCAAAAATGGTTTAAAAAATTGTCCAAAACTTAATCACACAAATAATCAAAACTGACAAGATACCCAAATCATTATTTCAATTAATAGCATCTAGTTTCTCTTTTAAGGTTAGAAGTTTAATCTCTCATCTCCATAATTTTGTTGTAATAAAAAAAATGTATAACTTATTTAAGTATAAAATATAAAGTGCAATATCTTATTCAAGTTGAATGTTTAATTTAAATGAATGCATGAAAGCTCCCTGGGGATTCATCATTAAAGGATTAGACTAGTTTAATGCCAATTTCGAATGGATCATTAATAATGGTGAGCAAATATCCTTCTGGCAGGGCATGTGGAATCCAAAAAAGCCCTTTGGCTGCTAGTTTTCCCAGACTTTTTTGCTCTTTCTCGGTGTGCAGATGGCTATGTCAAAGATATGTGAGAACCCTGAGATAAATGATTGGGATATACAACCGCATACAAAAGTTCATGCACAAAATTGTCAATAAAAACATGTTTGATGATACAAAAGTACGTAAATTTCATCACAATGTTGAATTCTCGATTTTTTGATTAGTTCATAGTATTTTATAAATATTCTTTATAATAATTTAACATTAAAAAAATGTCATGTAAGAAATTAAACAAACTCGTATGTAAAAAATTTTGAAAAAAAAGTATTGGTCACATGAGTATTTTTATTTTAAAATTTTTTTATCAAAAGATTTTAAATAAAAATTACTTAACTAGAAATGTCACGTGCACAAATTTATAAAAGGATTGCTTAAATTTTAAAAAAAAAAATTCATGATCCAACCGTAAATCCTAAACTCCATTTCCCAAAACTCCCAACAATCCATGTGTGCTTAAGAAACAATAAAATAATAAAATAAAGTGCAATCTATAGTTTATTAAAAAATATATAAGTAGAATTATTGAATAAAAAAGTTTTCAAACAAAAATAATCATTATAAAAATAGATTATTTATGTAAAAGTACTGTACCAAATACTCCTTACATATGAACTCAGCACTCCAAATATCCAAAACACGGACATATATGAACTCCACAGCATATAAACTATAGACATATGAACTCTAGACATTTGAACTCAACTCAACGTGTCAAACCTTCCCTTCGTGACTTTTGAAATAATCCATTCCAAAAAAAAAAAAAAAAAAAAAAAAATGCACAATCCTGCACACAAAAGCATCAACATCATGGAAATTTTACAAAAGAGACTCCCTGGCTTTTATCTTAATCCAAATTTGTGCCCTTTATGCAAACAAAGTGGGAAAGATATGGATCATCTATTTATTGGATGCAGAATACCCACACAACTTTGGACTCAACTTCAAAATTTGTTAAATACAACTTTTATGAGAAATTCAAGTGCTTATGAACCATACAAGATTACTTGCGATTTGAAACTAAATTCCAGGAAAACAAACGTTATCTTCAACGCTACTTTTTGCTACACTATGGATCATTTGGAATGAACAAAACAAACGTACTTTCACCAACACATTCAATAGTTTTGCTAAGTTGTGGAAAGACATTTGCATGTTGACAGGTTACTGATCTTTTAGATTGAGGCTTTTTCAAAGACTACAATCCTATATTTATTACTCTCAATCTTTCTGCTTTTATGTAATATTTCGAACTTATCTCTAGTCTTTTTGTAACTCTTTTCCCTGCCTATTATTGACTATCAATGAAGGGAAGTAAGATATGATGAGAGTGCTACGAATGTGCTAATCTAATTGGGATATTTCAGTGCACCTACTGACCCACACTACGTATCTGTACACAAAAAAGGTTGAAATGAATGAAACTGAATGTTTAAAGTCTTTTGTTTTTTCTTCTGGATGTTGAGCTCTCAACTGCTCTTTTTGTACTCTCTTTTGATCAATGCATCGCTTTTGGACCGGGTATGATGAGATGCTAAGGATGTGTCAACCTAGTTGAGATATTCGGGTGCACCTACTAACCCACAATCTTTAGTATCTTATTTTTTTTTAAAAAAAAAAAACTGAATGTTTAAAGTTAAATTGACTCACCCACACCTAAACTTAATATAAACTAACAAAAATTTCTTATAATTAGATTAATTTTTTTTTTTTACAGGTAAAAAATTACATTTCATATATTTTTTTAGTTCCGCTAACTACAACATAGGATAATTAAAATCATCAACTTTAAAAATGATAATTCTATTATATTATTCATGCATTCACGACGACAAGTGATACCTTAGTGTATATATATTAGAATTACTATCCTAAGGTAATGAATTAATTAATCAAATATTTTTAAATGGGAACAATTGTATCAAGTTGAGACTCTTATACTAACGGTAGGGGCAAAAAAAAAAAAAAAAAAAAAAAAAAAAAAAAGAACGTGGCGGCTAATTCTCCATTGTGAATTGTGAACAAACATCCAATAATATGTAAACAATTTCAAAATGTCAACTTGTCGTGCCCTTTTAACTCACAATACTAATAAGAATAATAATAAAATTGTGATAGCAATACTTTATCATCAACTGATATCTTTTATGACCTTCAAGAGTCAGACGTCTCTTCAGTCCAAAATATACAGCTCCATTCTTTTTTTTTATTTTTTTATTTTTTTATTTTTATCTTTTATTTTATTGATGACACAAAACAAAAATTATGAATAATATAATATAAGTATCACCACCAGTGTTACATACCACTAGCACCTAGCAGTCATATTCGTTTGCCCACGAAATTATATAATATATGGACTATATTATATCATTTTTCCTTAGAGGTTAAACGTGGGAATGGAGAAAAAGAGAAGAGAAAAGGCTGTCTTGGGTTGGGTTTGCTCTCAATTGGAAGGCTTTTCTCTAGCCTTCTTGAGTTTGCTTCTTTTGTCAATGGACTCTTTTGTATTTACTCACCTTCACTTGAAATGATATATCACCTTTGGGTTTGGAACATAATGAGGGTGCCATGTTCGTGTCAATCTAGTTGAGATGTTTGGGTGTACCCATTGATCCCTTCGATTGGTCTAATTGTACATTGTTAAAAAAAAAATGCGGTCAAAGACTTCAAAATCTTTAAAACATATATGCTTAGGTTATTCTGTTTATTGTCAATATTTTTTTGACATGGAACTAAATATTTATCTAATATGCTATAAGGGTCCATGAATTTTAAACAAAATTGGTTTTGATATGAAATCTCATGTTTATCTAATAAGAGAGGGGAGAAAAAATAAAATCTTAAAAATCTTACTTTTTTTTTTTTCAATTTTTTAAATTTAAAATGTATTGTCACGTTAGCTTTTTGTTAAAAGTTAACACATACAAAAGTGTGAGTAAAATTAAATTTTAACCATGTGTTAAAATGTCGTGTTTGAAAATTTAAAACTAAAATATTACTAAAATCAAACTTAAAATATAACTTCTCGTACAATATATAGCTTATAGCTTAGGAAGCCAAAATTGATGTCAATATAAGCAAAATGTGACATTATACTACTTATATCAAAAAATAATAATTATTAGTAATTGTTCTCGAACAACAAATGTGAGATTTTAGTTTAACAATCGTAGAGTTGACAATAAAATTATTGAAATTCCAAATATTGATATTTGGAATGAAAATTAGTGTCTTATTCATTGAGAAATGTTGGAATTGACTATTTGAACGATAAGATTACTATGACCGATTTTTTATTTTTGAAATTTAAGCCTATTTTCTCTCAATTTCATACAATAGTTTTAATCTTTTTTTAGTTTTCAAAATTTAGCTGGGGTGTTTTTAAAACATTGGTAGAAAGTAGAGATAACAAAGCAAGAAATTTAGAAGTAAAAGAGATGTATATGAATTTAAATTTTAAATTTAAGCCAAAATTTGAAAATTAAAAAGTGTAAACTTATTTTAGTAATCATTTGAGTTTTTGAAAATTAAACCTATAAATAGTCATTTCCACATCTAAATTTCATAATTTGTTACTATATTGTAACCTATAACATTTTTAATAATGAAAATTCCTTTTAACGACAAAATGAATTTGATATTGATAAATAAATCTTTAAATATTCTATAGTAATATTTATTTTTAATATGAGTTCTTAGGACATGGTATGTATCAATATTAATTAAATGTTGACATTCTAAAGATTTATATTTTATTAAATATATTTTAAGCTTGACATAATTTTAAACATGCAACAAGAATTATATTTTTTTAAAAAAAAAATCTTCAACTTCCAATAATATCTAACTATTATACAATATCAATTTTCTTACCCCCTTGTAATTTATCAACGATCAATATAGTCCACGTAATCCAAATATAGCTGTATTAATTGATGTGCAAGTACAAGACAATAAAACAATTCAAAGCATTAAGAACCTAAACATTTAGAACTTGAATTTGTTGATCAAGAATTTTTTGGTTCAAATTATGTATCCTATATGTTATATTATTGTTATTATTAATTTTTTGTTTTTTTTATATCAACCTCATATATGTTGTTGAATTCAAATAATAACAACAAATAAGCATTATCTTTTACTTGTGAATCGATACGGAGGAATTTGAAACTTAATTAAGACATGCGGCTTTTTTAATCTGTGGTTCTATGGTGTAGTGGTTAGCACTTTGGACTTTGAATCTAGCGACCTAGGTTCGACTCTCGATAGGACCTTCTTGTGCTTATTGTGGTAATTATTAATTAAAAAGGTGTATTTTGAAGTAAGTGATTTTTAATATAACATATTTTTTTCAACTATATTTCATCCTATGTAGAGGTTAGTATAATTTTTTATTTCTTTTTAATAATGGACTAGAGGAGAGTGGTTTCAGGGGGTGCACCAGGACATCTCAATTAAGTTGACACATCCTTAGCACCCTCATCATCGCAGATCCAAAAGTGATGTATTCATTAAAAAAGAAAGTGCTATATATGACGAGAAAGAGTGGAGCACAATAGATTAAAATTAAAAAAGATAAAGAGGAACAAAAGCTAGAGTAAAGTCTTCCAATTTAAAACTACAGTAAATGCATCATACCTATTGACATGGGAGGATTTTTTTACACCACAAATCCGCAAGAGTAATGATTTGATCCCACACGATAATAGGTGACTTTTCAGTGTCTTGAAATACACGTTTGTTGCGTTCGATCCACCAGTACCAATGATATTACACCAAAGAATCTTATAAACTTTGCTTCGCTAGGAATGTGTATAAGAACTTCAACGAGAGACTCTAGAGAATCCGACAATGGGGCATAATCAAACGTCAATTAGGTGAGTCCAAATTTTGGATAAAAGAAGGGACCGCAAAAAAAGATGCTCTATGGTCTATTTACAGATAAGTATACTGTTACAATTGCTTGATTTTATATTAGTGAAAATATCTTTCCAAGGGCATACTATCTCCCAGATGTAAGTGGTTTTGCACCGAACTGGGTTACCAAATTAAACTCTGTGTTATGTTCTGGTTCTTTAGTTTTCTGCGTTGATTTATGATGTTTCTGTAAATATAGTAGCATCTTGTGTAACAAATTCTGTCATGTTAGATAACCTAAAAATATTTCATAAACTATTTGAATGAAATTGGAGCTGGGATATGATGAGAGTGCTAAAAGAATGCCAACCTAGTTGGATTCTCCGGTGCACCTACTGACTCATACTTGTGATCATATCTTTCTAAAAATAAAACATAATATTGTGAAATTTAATAAAGACATGTGATGTTATTTACAATTGGTTCTATGGTGTAGTGGTTAGCACTTTGGACTTTGAATCCAGCGACCTGGGTTCGACTCCCAGTAGGACCTTTTTCCATTTCAAAATCAAATATTTTTTTTGAACAAAATATTATAAGATAGTGGGATCAGGGGGTGCACCAGGACATCTCAACTAGGTTGACATCTCCTTACCACCCTCATCATGCCCCGACATCTCCTTACCACCCTCATCATGCCCCGACATCTCCTTACCACCCTCATCATGCCCCGATACCAATAGAGAACTTCATTAAAAAAAGAGAGAATTACAAGGAGCTAGAGAATAGCTCAAGTTAGTAAGCTCTAAAAGAGTTATGGGGGATGCAAAAAAGCTTCCGGTTCAAGGCAATGGAAGAAGCAGCATAATTAAAAAAAAAAAAGGTGATTTGGTACTCCATAAGGCTGCCATCGCAATAATATCACATCTCAGAGTTGACTATGGGATCGGTCAATGCCTTGGAAAGTTCTCCGGTTTCGCTCAAGCCAAATGCTCTATAAAGTGGCAGCCATGATGTTGCTCTTTAAGATCCGATCTTTCGAATTCATTTTCAGTTGAAGGAGAAATGTTAGGAGCTCTTGAACAGAATGCAAATTTTGTTGGATATTGATCTGAGTCCAACGATTCCAAAGGCAAAAATCAAATATTTTTTAAATATAACAAAATGATTATAACCATTTCAAAATCACTCCCAAACATGCACAAAATAAGACTAAGATTTTTATGTAGAAGACACACCAGTTAGGATTTAGATTTTAGTTCATTTTGGTCCCTGTATTTCTAAAATGTTCATTTTAGTCTTTGAACTTTGATTCATTTTGTTCTTTGAACTTTCAAAAAGTGACTATTTTGATACCTTAAAAATGAAGTAAAAATGAAAATGGAGGGACCAAAATGGTCACTTTTTGAAAGTACAAGGATAAAAATGAACATTATGAAAGTATAGAGACCAAAATGAACAAAAGTTGAAAGCATAAGAACCAAAATGAACCAAAACCAAAAGTATAGAGACCAAAGTAGTATTTAAACCTTTCGGATATTATAACTGATTAAATATTGTTTTAACAATGATTTTTTCTACACTTTTAAAATATAATTTAGATTAAACAAAATACTAACACCAATATAAAAATAAAGGTACCCATGTTGGTATAGTTAGTATAGTCTACTAACCATATAAATTTTCATATCATCAAAAGTCTCTCATTCAGATCACTTTTTTTTTTCTTTTATTGATACTCATTTAAACTTTACATATTAAATAAACATGATGTTTTATTTCACAACTAATTAGCCATGGAAAGAGTAGTAGCTCGTGTTTCTCTTCAAAATTGTGAAGTGATCTCCCCAGTTTTCTAATGTGTGGGATCTCAACACTATATTACCTCGGGTGTTACATGTCTAAAACCTTTCATCTTATTTTGTCCTCTGACCACACCATGTTGAGAGATTCAATTTTTCTCTAATACGACCAATTGTAATGTTTTGGGGTCTAGTATAAGATTTGAAATTCAGATTTGGCACACAAATCCAACACTCTTTTTTATCCCTTGCTACTTGGTCAAACCATCGAGCAACTTATCTTAAGCTGCTTATAAGAATAAAGATTCTTCCTATGGATCACCACAAACTTGTTCAACATGCTTCTTACAAACTTGTTCGACATGCTTCTTACAAAAATTTTCAAGAGGGTCAAAATTTCAAAATTTGTATTATATCTACCTAATTATTCCCCATACTTTCAAAATTTTCAAAATTTATGTTATATCTATCTAATTTTTCATGTCTTAAAAATTTGTTAATAAGTCTTCCAACTTTCACTTTTATACAAACATCTAACTCTCTTACATTAATTATGTTGTATATCTTACAAACATTAATATTTCATAGATTTAAATATTAGACATTATTACATCATAAATATTCAATATTCATATTATGTAGAAATAATATTTGCGATCCAAATAATTCTACATGTTTTTTTTCCTTCTCTAATGATTATCCTAATTTTTGTTTTTTAATTAAAATACACAAGACATACCCAGTCCCATAAATTTATTTCTGCAAATTAATGTGAAATGAGTGACAGATCAGAACAATATGGCCTTCCAATTCCTGAAATACAAGTAATAGGTGGCTTGTAAAGCTGCTAATGCATCAGCCCAAAGCCTAAACTGTAACACACCAAAACAATAAACAGGAACAATAGCCATTCCAGCAACAAGCAATGGCTGTATCTTTGCCATAGAACAAAAAAAATGTGGCAGTGAAAGCCAATACAATAGTAACTACTGATAGGAAGAGCGTTCCAAGTCCAAACACTAACTTCAATGGCAACCAAATGAGGAAATCTTCTTCTGCACAACGTGATGTGAGGATTGACAAAAACAATAATATTGAAGTTGATGATGAGATCAATGCTGTTGCATCTGATATCAGAAACACAGTGAACCATTTGTGGTGAAGAAATAGGGGAGAGCCGGTGTTGTTGTTGTTGCTGCTGCTGATATTATTGTTGTTGTCATTGCCGCCCGGTACGGTGAAGACTGCGGCAAAAACTACGGTAGCGATCAGAGTTGCAACTAACATACATGAATTTGCTGTTTTCTTCATCCATTTTTCTCCTTCTTCTACAAGGTCTTTGTGTTGTTGGGTAAACAAATCACGTGGATTTCGCTTCCCTTTCTTTCTTCTCATGGTAAGCTCTACGATCTTCTCCACTTCCTTCAATTATTTATTTTTGTTTATAAACATATGAATTATGCCTAGAGTATTTGTTGAATCACTTCTCAATAGAACTTTTCTATTTTACGTATGTGAGAAACATATGAAAATGAGAAAATGATAGGAAAGCAATCCCATTTCGTTATAAATTGAATTTTATGTCTAACAGATTCTCAAACTTTCAATTTCATGTCGGATAAGTTTGTTGGATTTTAAAAAATGTCAAATAAGCCAGTGGGAGATTAGTAGTGCACCCGACCATGTCATTGAATTTTATGTCTAACAGATTCTCAAACTTTCAATTTCATGTCGGATAAGTTTGTTGGATTTTAAAAAATGTCAAATAAGCCAGTGGGAGATTAGTAGTGCACCCGACCATGTCAACTATATGTTGACACATTTTTAACTCTTTTATCATACCCCAGACTCAATAGGAGATAGCATTGCCTTAAAGGAGAAGAAAATAGAAAGTATAGGATCAAGGGGAGCTAGAGAAAAGCTCGCCAAATACAACAATAGAGTATATAAATAGATGTGTGATAAAAAAGCCAATGAGCAATGAGCATAAAAAACCAGCAAGTAGGAAATATGGCAGACAAAATTTAAAATTTAATGACCTATTTCACACAGCATTGAAAGTTTAATAACAAGTTTAAGACCTATTGCTCCTAAAATTGAAAGTTCAAAGACTTATTAAACAATTTTTTTCAATAACCAAATCAATACAAACTTGAAAATTCATGGGCTAAAATAGTAATTTGATATAATTCTTTTTATTCATTTTTTTAACAATAAACTAGAGGAAAGTAGGATCAGGGGGTGCACCGGGACATCCCAACTAGGTTGGCACCTCCTTAGCACACCCTCATCATGCCCCAATGCCAATAGCGAACTTCATTCAATCAAAATGAGAGTTATCAACAATGAGCTGGAGGAAAGGTTACAAAAAAAAAACTTTCAGTTCAATGTAATATAATTCTTTTTATTCATAATATTGCAAATATAGCAATCAGACCAAAATAATAGCATATAAGCGTAAAGCAAAAGAATTTTCATATACAGCAAAATTTACATTAAGCTCTCGGAGTCTATCACTGATAGACTATATCAATAATAAAGTCTATCAGCGATTGAGCCTATCACTAATAAGAGTCTATCACTGATAGATTTTGCTATATTTGCAATTCTTTTAAAATATTGCTATACACTTAATTATTAGCCGTAAAAGTGCTACATATTGTAATTACACTTTTTAATTTAATACTTGGGTTGCACCCATGTTTATGTATCTTCTTTAAAAAAAAAAAAAAAAAAAAAAAACAGAATACTTTTTTTTCTTTTTACAAAAAGTTTACCACCCGTCAAACAAGTGTACAAAGACGATGAGTGTAATCTAGGATTTACGAACAGTCGCAAAATAGTGAGAAAGATAGAATAAAAAACTACCTTGAACCAAAGAAGCTCTCGATGCATTTGAAAGGCTGCTCCTGAGACCCGATTGAGATGATTTGGATCTGCCTTTTTGGCTGCTAATTCAAGCAAGCTGATATTGTCTTCATCAAAGTAACATGGTAAGTAGTCCAAAAACTCACCCATTTCATAAATTAAACTAAATACACTCTCTTGTCTGTTCTCAACTGCTACATGAAATATACTCTTCCGTTCACTGTCAACTTTCCAAGCAATATCAGGATATGAATTAATTAACACTCTAAAAAATTCAACATTTCCAACTCTTGCAGCATCATGTAGCATACTTGAGGGATGCTGCACAAAATGCAAAACCTCATTTTCTGGAATCATATCAAGAACAACTCTCCACATCTGCTCAACCATTTCATGGCCTTGTATCTGCATCATTTTATTTTTGTATATCCCCTTGAACCCTAATCAAATATGGATCCAAATAAAAAAAAAGTTTTCTTTTTTTTCTTTTAAGGAACACAAAAAGGAAAATGGAAAAACAAGAAGAAGAAGAAGAAGAAACCAACAGGTATTGGTATATGATTGCCACATGGTTGGTTTGTTTTGTCTGCCAATTGGACTTGACTTTCGAGCCATAATATGTAAGGGTGTATCGTTATTGAAGTCCCTTCTAGAGCTAATAACTTGTTCCAGTCTAAAATAAGCAAAGCTATATCTGTCGGGAAAAAAAAATGTTATTTGTGTTAAGATAAGAACCTCAGCATAAATATAAATTTGGTTTTGGATAATAAGCATTTGGGCCTGGTCTAAACAAAAGCTAAATCTCTAAAAGCATTAAGTATTATAATATTCTAGGAGATGTTTAAGAGTATAATGTAGAATTCACTAGAATGTGAGAGAAATTGTATTTGTAAATAATATTCTAAAGTATGTATGTGTTTGCAAAATCTAAATTTAGCAAACTAGTATATAAACAAGAATGATATCTTAGAGTTTGTACTAAACCAAAGAACTTGGAGCGATTAATAACACAAGTAGCCTCTTTTTAGATAGATTTTCAATCTCCAAAAGTTATATTGGTATGACATTGTCCACTTCAATTTTTGAAACAAAGTACGAAAAGGTAGAAGGATCAGTAGGCGCACCCAGACATCTCAACTAAGTTGACACCCCTATAGCGCCTTCATCACGCCTCGGTCCAAAAGCGATGCATTGATTAAAAAAAATATACAAAGAGAGCAGATGCTAAAAAAATTCATGTAAGAGAGAGGCTAGAGAAAAACCTTCAAATTTAAAGATGTCCAAGTGCGTGAACACCCATGGTAATTTTGTTTTTGGTTTTCCCTAAATGACCCTATTGAAAGAAATTTTTGGAGGTAATTTGAAAGATAGATTTAAAAAAGAAGCTACTTGGGTTATTGATCACACTTCTAGTTTTTTGCTTTGATACAAAATTTAAGATGTCACTCCTATTTATACTTTGTTGGCTCCCTAAATTATAGCTAGAAAATTTTGCGGATCCATGGTTACAAATGAGTACTCTCTTTATAATATTCTTTACAATTACACGTTTTCTCTCATTTTTTTTCGAATAAAATACTCGAGGAGGTGGGATTGCATCGGAATATCTCAACTATTTTTTTTTCTCTCATATTTTAGAGAATTCTACAGTGTATACTAAGCATCTCGTAAATCAAGTACTTTATATTTAGACTAGCCCAATACTCAAAATCAAGTTCATATTTCAACCGACCTCGATCATATCAATAGAGAAAGTTGTCCCGAAACAAACCATAATAATCGGCGGTGATGGCACCAACAAGAAGCTCCATTTGCTCTTGAATTGACAAGCCATAGACGGGGGTTTGGGAGAGGAGATAAGAAACCATGTCCTTGTGTTTGTATCTTGCTGCAATCATAACAGGAGTTGAATTTCCAGAGCCGCGAATGAGAGGCAAAGCTTCATACTTGCGTACCATTAACTCGGCAATATCAACGGCGCCTGATGCAGCAGCGATACAAAGGGTTGTGTTTCCATATTAGTTTTTCAAGGCCAAGTCATGTCTGCCTAAAAATTTCACCAACTCCTCCACGAAACCAGCCTTCTTAGCTCTGGTGGCAATGTGAAGAGCAGTTTCACATCTGTCGCTTATCTCCAAAGTCAAGATTCCTTGATACTTCGACTCCATTTGCTTTGCAGTGTTCCAATCGCCATTTTGTGCTGCTAGGTACAACTGAACACGTAGTGGAAGATCGTTCATTCTTCTACTTTCTAAAAAAAAATATATATTTTAGACTTCGTTTGATAATATTTCTAGTTTCTTATTATACATGCATTTATATGTTATTTACAACTTTAGTTTTAAGAATAATTGGAATAATTGGAGGAGTGTGCTAAATATAAATTATAAATCCTCTAATTTTAGAGGCACCACTTGAAATCTGTTTGATCTAATACTTCTCTCTAATAATAAATTGATTTCTCCCTATGTCAGTTGTAGTAGCTAACACAATAAGTGAGTAATGATTTTTACTGTTTACTATTTCCACTCTTTGTTTATTTGTTGATTTCATAACACTAGTTTCAAATACTCAAAGAAGTCTTACATGAATAATTTTCTCTATTATAGTATTATTATAGTGTCAGACTTTAACCTTAATATAATGTAAATATAAAAATTCTATGATGGAGTATTTGGAGGGTTGAATTGTTTATTATAGTCAGTAGTTATTATAGTTTGTGGGTTATAGTAGCCTATAGGTTATAATAGTATATGAGCAACAAGTTTCTATAACATGTTCCGTGTCGTGCAAATTTTGCCCGAAGATTATTTCCTTATATGTTGATATCTATATTGTATATTTGATCGTGTGGTTTCCTATCCTCAACGTCATGCTTTGCAATCATGTCTTGTATGATGTCAAGGACATTGTTACGTGATGGATAGAAGATTCTGTAGAATATTTTTTCCTTATCTGTCAGCGACATTCTGGAGATTCTGTGGCTTGCCTTCCTTTTTTTCTACAAAGATGATATATTCCCTCCTTGAAGGTCTTCTCAAAGCTAGCTATATATATTGTGATCTTGTTTAGGGTTATCCTTCGTATTAGAAAAGTGTGTTAATTGAGAGTTTTGAGTTTAGCATTTGTCTAAGCCTCAACCTTCATGTATTGTGATTTAAAAGCTTTATTTTTTTTTTGTTGTGGTTTGTTCCAGCAGTCAATTAGGCTTGGCTGGAATGTTGTGAGTGTAGCAAATCACTTAGAGAGTAAGTGAGAACTCGGGATGAGTTTTTAATATGGTATTAAGGGGAGCTCAATCAAAGCTTGTGACAAGTTTGTATGAGAGGATCTCATACAAAGTTTGAAGAAGCATTAATGTGGAAGTTAGGGAATCTCAAACTTATGAGGCGCCTAAGTTGAAACTGAAGAGTAAGTTATATGTGAATCAAGAAAGAGAGAGTCTATCAGATAAGTACTTTGTTATAATCGCTAAACTTTTTATATAGTAAAGTTATCTTCCATCGGGCACATCGCCCTCAAACATAGATGATTCGAACTGGGATGTCTCTCTATCTCTATTGCTATTGTTCGATATTAAGTTATTCTATTTGTCAATCATCATGTTACAATATTATACTATTGAGAATTCCACATTGGAAAAATTAAGAGATCTCACACTCTTAATAAGATAGACGGGCTACTCCTCTTTCATATTATCTAATATAGTATTAAAGCCCATAAAACTCAAACGAGTGTTCCTATAACATTTCCATTCTTTGTTAGATATCTTTCTTTGAAAAAACAAAATAGATGGAACTATTTTATTTTTTTTAGGCTGGTTTAGATTTTATCATATTTGTAAATAATTTTAAATTCACATTTATTAGGGGGAACATGGACATGGTCTCCAACTACCACCCTATCCTCTATCCTTATATTTATTATTATTATTATTATTATTATTATTATTATTTAGAACATTGACATTTTTTTTTTGGTGCCTCACATTTAATTTACACACTTATTGGGGACATGGACAAGGACAAAGGAAAAGAAGACAGGGGACCCATTTCTGCTACATGGCGTCCAAAGTCATGTAAACATCATTTCATTATATCACTCAAAGGTATGTCCAATACAGTAACAATACAACTTTATCATGCAAATCCAATTTACTTGGTTAAGGTATTATTTTTTTTAAACAAATTACTAGAATTTGTGGAAACATCTCAACTAAGTTGACATATCGGTAGTGTTCTCATCATGTCTCGAGCTAAAAGGAGATGCATAATTGGTTAAGGCATTATGACATCTGTTAATAAAGTAAGGCAGGTTTTCTATATGTTGGTTGAAGTAAAAGAGTAGAAAGGTTTATGGAATCTTATTAAATTATAAATACCAAATTGAAACTACAGGCAAAAAAATTATGATTCACTTTACTAAATTAAAGCATGAACCAGCATTTATTTTCCTTCCTACTAGCTACAATGCTAAGAAAAGGAAATTAAAAATACAAACTGTTGTTTTCAAATATAGAAAAACGAGTCAACTTATTTACAAATATAACAAAATTTACTGATAGATATTAATAGACTACTATCATCTAACACTATCTATTAATAACAGACACTGATAGATGTCTATCAGTGTCTATTATTGTGTTTCACTAATAGGCAATGATATTTTGTCATATTTGAAAATATTTTCAACATTTTTGTAATTTTAAATAATTAACCAAATATAAATTAGCAAAAATGTAATATGGCAAAATTATTCAATAAATTTGATAAAATTTGGCTCTTTAAATTTTCAAATATAAAAATGGGTAATTTTTTTTAAAAAAAAAAATATTTTTGAAGACCCCTTTGTTGATGTAAAGTCACAAATGCCCTATATTAGCTAGGGTCCAACCTTTAAACTTCTCATCTACCTTCTTTTAACAATACTCAAAAGTTTTTTCTTCCCCCTCCTCCATGCTTTTTGTTGATACAAATTTTTTTATAAGATTTTTATTTTTATTTTTTTAAAACAAGAAATTGATAAGAATTAAAAAATATATATTTTTTAAATAACGTTTCCTTTGTTTGATTTAATAAAAAAAAAATTAAAAAGAATGTTATATAATAAACAATGTATGAACGAAAAAAGAAAAAATTAAAAAAAAGAAAAAAAAGCTGAAGTTGGAAATCATGACTCTGGCAGAATTTTAGCCAGGACCCAAAAACAAGTTTTTTTTTTTTTTTAAGAAAAAAAGGCTGAAAAATGAAAACTAAAAGGGCCATTTTGTTTTTATTTCTAAAAAAGAGGCTAGGTGTATTCTACCAAATTATCTATTGTGTCATGTGGTAAATTCTTTTTATTTCTGTTTTTAAATATTTTAATTATTTTTTAATATGAGTGATGAGAAGGAAATGCATAAAGATGGATGTATCTTGGGATGCATCAAAGTATTATTATGTGTATAATTGTTAGATATGAATTTAAAAATTTACGTGCTCTTACTAACCAAATATGTATATATATATATAGTTGTAAAAGTGAGCATGACAAAAAATGTATACTCTCGCTAAAGAATGACGAGGTGGTTCGAATCCTCGACTCTATATTGAATTTAAAAATAATAATAATAATTTATCGAATACTAAATTGTTTAATTGGAAAATTGTAGAGGGGGCAGGGCAGTAACTGGAAGAGCAGTTAAAACATACTGGAAAAATTGAAGCTTGGAAGTTTGGACTTAGGCCAACTCAGATCTAGAGTTCCAACGCCAAGCTGCTGCTGATTTTCCTCATCCCCTTCCCCTTGGGACTCGCCTCTGCCTCCAAGTCGTTGTTGATGCCACGGTGGTCCTCTCCGGCAGAAGTATCGACATTGCCATCGTCAATAACTCTGCCTGTGACCGGGTCCGACCACCGAACAACCTTGGCGTCTTGAGGGGTTGGCTTGCGAGTCAACTGCATCATAGATTGTGAGAATGAACAAAGAAATGAGAGACTGATTTTATTCTGTTTTCACTAATGTTGAGTTCTTAGTCCGTAGTCGGCAGTGTGCAGTGGAGTCGTGGACCATACACAAATAATTTTTTATGCTTTTCAGTTTTTGTTTATACCGTACAATACTGTGTAAAGTCACTCACGCAACCACAAGTAGAAAGCAAAAGGTCATAATTTATTGAAATTATTGGTGGAAGTCCTCGTCTTCCTCTTCAAAGAAAAAAAAATGCATTCTCGACCACATTTATCTTTGTACATATTATCAAATTATTCAATCATAATTCATCGTAGAACAAATTCTTGTTATTTCTTTTTTGAAACATTTTAATTTTTTTTTGTATGAATGATAAGAGTAAAAAATATGCATAGAGATGAACACATCTTAAGTATAGTTGATATAATTTTACATACGATGAGAGTGCAGCCTAAACTACACTTATATCATGATAATAACAATATCATTTTTAATATATATATAATTGGATAATTAGGTAACTTGGTGGCAGCACAAAGATAAGCGTATAGCTTAGCTAGTCAACATCTAAGTTTTTGATCAAGTAGAATAAAGCAAAAAATCAAGATAAAATAAGAGTTTTTCACGTAGCAACTTGTGATTGGGCAGTTGAATGAGGTGCACAAAAATAGGTGCAGTTTGTGATGCTTCCAAATATTGATCACTTGTTGTTTTTAAAAAATTTGGAACTTTGTTTTTTAGTTAATTTGATAA
Organism: Lagenaria siceraria; assembly: GCA_002890555.2. Classification (NCBI taxonomy): domain Eukaryota; kingdom Viridiplantae; phylum Streptophyta; class Magnoliopsida; order Cucurbitales; family Cucurbitaceae; genus Lagenaria; species Lagenaria siceraria. Next base: position 4,905,570 of record CM016487.1, on the reverse strand, counting down.
CTAGGACAATTTTTATAATACATCTGGTTCTATGGTGTAGTGGTTAGCACTCTCAACTTTGAATCCAGCGATTTGGGTTCGAGAGACTTTTTTTTTATATTATACTATTATAATATTATTTGGAGTAAAGTAAAATGATATATTTATTTATCTATATACTTTTAAAATATATATAAATATATATATATATATATATTATATATATATATATAGTAGCTTTAAAGGAAACTCTAGTCCTAATATATTTTTATGGAGTCTTTTATGGCTTTATCTAACTTTAGGTTAGGTTTTTCAAAATTTATGTTTTGTTGATCTAATTCTCTTTATTTTAAAAGGAGTGCAATATGAGAGAGAACTTTCCAAGGGGTCACTCAACTTAGTACTAAATTCGCTCAAACATGCTTCACTGTGAAGTTTTAATGAGATTCAGTGCATTAGTGTTTAGTATGATCGCATTAGTGTTGCGATTCAATGTATTAGTGCTGGTAAGATCTTATCCGACGACCTCTCATATCATCTATCCATTCATTTGATACAATTATGGAAGACTCATTTTTCAAAAAAGTGCAAGATCTTCATTTGGTCGATTCTTCACAAAGGATTATTGTTTCCTCTGATAAAATTCAAAGGAGAAATCTGTCACTCTCCCTTAGTCCGAATTGGTGCGTCCTCTGTAAAAAGAATTCTGAGACGCTTGATCACATATTCCTTCACTATTCTTATGTTAACTTTTTATGGAACAACATCACTGATCTCTTGGCCTGCCCTCATCAATCAGTTGAAGAGCTCCTGATGCCCAAAATCTTGGTGTAAAGGTAAGTGCATGTATGAAGTGTAATATAGAAAAACGGCCTAAGAGACCGACTATCGTCCTCTAGAGATCAAATGCTCAAATTATGCTTAGTTATTTAAGAATTGTGTTATTTTATCTGAGGAATGGAAACTAGATGATATGTGATTTGATTTTTTAAATTAAAGAAAACAAAGTGTTGACAGAAATCACTTGATTTTTTAATATTCCAAGGTGTTAACAGAAATCACAGCCATCTCTGAGATGATATCATCTCGTTGGCGGCCTTGTGGAGTACCAAATCACCTCTTTTTTGTAATTATGATGTCTCTTCCATTGCATTGAACTGGAAGTTTTTTTTGTAACCCTTTGCCATTGGTTTATCGCTTTTCATCTAGAGCTTTCCTTAAGCTCAATGTTGATAACTCTCATTTTGATTGAATGAATTTCGTTATTGGCATTGGGGCATGATGAGGGTGCTAAGGAGGTGCCAACCTAGTTGGGATGTCCCGGTGCACCCCCTGATCCTACTTTCCTCTAGTTTATTGTTCAGAAAAAAATTAAAGAAAACAAAGTAAAGACAATATTTGAAATTCAAGAGACAAAGATATTTAAGGGTGTTGATTTCCTTAATTACTTCATTATGTCATGCAAATATTCCTATGGATTATTATGTTAATGATATGCTTTAAGTCTAGAAACTACTTTTTGGATTATTATCTTTCAATAACAATATTTTCTCATGCAATCCTAATTGATTTTACTAATCACTTAAAATCAAATTAAGAAGTATGACATTAAAAATAGTCATGATCAACTTTTATTATTAACTTAACAATTTGCATGATAGATTAATAACAATCTGATATTATAGGTCCAACTAAACATACAATCTTTTTAATTGAACATTTAATTTAACATGCATTGAGGATCAATCAATGTATTAAGCACAATAACATTAGAAAACATAATATCCATAGAAAATAATATGCATGCATTAACTTAAATCCATAAATAAGTTCATTAACACCCTAGAACTACAACGTGTAGCCACTCCTTGGTGCTACAAATATATCCTCATACATTGCAACAACCATGAAAAAATAAAGAAAATAAAGACGAAAGAAATAATACTGTCATATTGAATCCCGCCGATAGAACACGTCAAGAACGCCTTCATATTCACCCAGGAATCTCAAATGGCCTCCAAATTAACCTCTAATTTCTCTCCCTCTATTTTTAGACTAAAACACTCTTTAAGACTCTCTAATTTGGTGAATTGCATAATGATTTTAAGTCACCTTGGTCTTTAATCCTCTTTTCTTCCTTCCTTTCGATAGACAATATCTAACTTTTAAGCCACTCGCATATGGAAAAATTTCATTGTCTATCAGCTATAGGTCGTGATAGACTTCCATCTCTAAGTGATAGAAATCTATCGCGGAAGTCTATCACAGATAGACAGTGAAATTTTTCTATATTTGTAAATAGTTTGATATTTTTCTGTTTATAGTAATTTCTCTTATATAGGAAAATTACTATTTACAAATATAGAAAATTTTTACAATCTATCATTGATAGATCGGGATAGAATTCTATCGCTTTCTATCACTCAAGCAAATAAATTCTATCGCTTGAGCGATAGAAAGCGATTAGAATACTAGCGCGGTCATCTATCACTGATGTAAAATTTTTCTATATTTATAAATAGTTTAGCTCATTTTTCTATATTTATAAGCTGTCCTAAATATAACCTAGTTTTTATGCCGTCGATATAGACTACACAAATTGATTTTTTTTTTTTTAATAATTCCAAACATGGAATAAAATTTGAATTTATATACCGCTTGATACTTTTTCCTTCTATGCGAGTACCCACTGTTTTTGTCCATTTCGAGCCAAATATGCTACAACAATCCTTTCTCTCTTTTTCCTCAAACGTGTGTGTGAATTAATGGAATATCTGAACGCTTTTAAATTAGCATATGCACAACATGTTGGATATTTATAATGAGTGAAAAACAGTGAAACATTTTTTAAAATTAAAACATTAAAAAATAGATTTAATTGTCTAGATTAAATTCATGGTTAGAAATTTCAAATTGGATTGAAATCATCAAATTAGATGATGTTTCATGTATAAATTTAATTCTAAATTGAAGAGTTCTCTTTTTTCTTTCTTTTGATCTTGAGTTAAGTTGAGGGTAAGTATACATGAATTTTGTCAGAGTAGTTCAAAGTTGTAACTCTACCGAAATTAGTTGGTGTATCTTCCCAAGACGATCACTATAGTTTGCTTGCAGCTCATGCGTAGCGAATAATTGTTTCCATGACAGAAGTGTGTCTCGACTACCTTTTGAATCTCCATAAGCTTTTAAAGTTTCTTGTTAAACCATATGACTTACTTTTGAGTTTGAATATTATTACTATATACACTACTATTAATCAAGTTTTGGTCTTAGGGCGTGATGAGGGTGCTAGAGAGGTGTCAACCTAGTTGAGATGTCTCGGTGCACCCCCTGATCCCTCTTGTCTTGTGAATATTTTTTTTAAAAAAAGAATATTATTACTATATACAGTGTGTGTACTACATCTAGTTTAAGTATAATCAATTTACTAGTATATTTAGTTCTTACATATCATTTCTTCCAACCCAACATAACTCTAAAATACACATTCTAAGATAAAGATACCAATAATCATCTTAAAAATTGATAGTGTTTTAAATTTCTCAATCCAAAAGACAGCTTTATAGGAAGGACAAATATAATTTGAGAGATGGGTCAGAACAATATGGGCTTGGAATTCCTGAAATACAAGTAGTAAGTGGCTCGTAAAGCTGCTAATGCATCAGCCCAAAGCCTAAACTGCAACACACCAAAACAATAAACAGGAACAATAGCCATTCCAGCAACAAGCAATGGAACCCAAGCTGTATCTTTGCCATAGAACAGAAAAAATGTGGCACTGAAAGCCAATACCATAGTAACTACTGATAAGAAGAGCGTTCCAAGTCCAAACACCAACTTTAATGGCAGCCATAGAAGGAAATCTTCTTCTGCACAACGTGATGTGAGGATTGACAAAAACAATAGTATTGCAGTTGAAGATGAGATTAAAGCTGTTGCATCTGATATCACAAAAACAGTGAACCATTTGTGGTAAAGAAATAGGGGAGTGCCTGTGTTGTTGTTCTCGATGGTGCCGCGGATGCTGATGTTGTTGTCGTTGTTGTATCCGCCAGGTACGGTGAAGATTGCGGCGAAAACTACTGTGGTGATGAGAGTTGCAACCAACATACATGAATTTGCTGTTTTCTTCATCCATTTTTCTCCTTCTTCCACAAGGCCTTTGTGTTCTTGAGTGAACAATTCACGTGGGCTTTGCTTCCCTTTCGTTCTTCTCATTGTAAGCTCTACGATCTTCTCCACTTGCTTCGATCAACCATTTCATTTACGTTACAATCATACTTTTGAACTATAAAGAGACTATAATTTGGTATTAAAGTTATAGTCTAAATTTAATTGTGTTAGTGAGATTCTCAGCGATTTTGAACAAAAATCAGTAAAATTTTAAGGCGGTCTACTAATGATAGACAGTAAAAATTTTCAATATTTATATATAGTTTGACCCATTTTTCTATATTTGAAAACAACCCTTAAAAATAACATTTTTTCTCTTTAAAATTTTTTCCAACTCCCTATTTTTTCTCTTAAACTTTTATTTTTGAGAGTCTATCTGATAGATTCCCTATATAATTCTCTCTACTTCTAATTTTTTCAATCTCATAAAAAAAAAATTTCAATTTATGGTTCTAAAAACTACTCTTGAAAACAAATATTAATCATTTAAAAATAATTTTAATTAAATTTAAACCGTTTGTACAAGTATGGAGCTACATATTAACATGATTTATCAAACTTTTACAAAACTAATAATAAATAAATAAATTAGCTTAAAACACTTATTCTAAAGGTCAATCCTTGCAAACATGTCCTTATATCATTAAAAATCTATTTTAGTTTTGATGGTAGAAAATTATTTTTAAAAGTGTACAACTAAATATAAAAATGATTCCATCAAATTCACTTTTAACATTTCACTCGTTAATAAATCAATGTTAAAATCACTATTTTTAAAAATACTACCAAACATTGACACTAGTGTTTGAGTTTACACTATTCAATACGATTTTTTATGACTAAAATTGATTTTGAATTATTGGAAAATTATAAAAAAAAAAAAAAAAAAATACCTTAAACCATAGAAGCTCTCTATGCATTTGAAAGGCTGCTCCTGAAACTCGATTAAGATGACTTGGATCTGCCTTTTGGGCAGCTAATTCGAGCAAACTCATGTTTTCCTCATCAAAATAATAAGGTAAGTAATCCAAGAACTCACCCATTCCATAAATTAAACTAAAAACACTTGCTTGTCTATTCTCAACAGCTACGTGAAATATGCTCTTCCTCCCACCATCCACATTCCATGCAAGATCAGGACATTCATAAGTTAACAATTTCAGAAATTCAACATTTCCAACTCTTGCAGCTTCGTGTAACATACTTGACGGTTTCATCACGAAATTCGACAACTCGTTTTCTGGAATCACTTCCAGAACAACACTCCACATCAGTTCCACCATTTTATAAGCTTGTATTTGCATCATTTTCTTTCTGCATATAGCCTCCAACCCTAAACCATCATCATCAATCAATCAAAATAAATATCCGTCATCTTAAATCATCAATTGACCCAAAAGCTTAAGCTGATAGGTGAATGATATTATCTTAAATCACTGGATGAGTGGAGGTAAATTTAATATTATATCAACTAATAGGACGAAATATATAATCAAAGAAAGAAATCTTACGTTCATTTAAATATGATTCCCATATGGTTAGTTTACTTTTCTTGGCAATTGCACCTGACTTTCGAGCCATTATATGTAAGGGTGTCTCGTTATTGAAGTCCCGTTGTAGTGTTAATGACTGGTTCCATTCTAGAATAAGCAAAGCTATATCTGGCAAGAAAAAAAAAAGAAAAGAAAAGAAAAGAAAAAGAATCAAATTAGCAACTAAAGGAGTGATTATTAATATCAGAAAGTGAAGTTTAAAAATACAAGACTTGCTGTTATAACATTTTATTCTGGTTAATAACAATTTCGTTTTTTATATTTTGTTTTTGAAGTTTATGCAGGTTCGTTTTCTCCCAATTTTTTTTTTACTATGGTTTCATTATTTCTAAAAAAAATATTTGAATTCTTAATCAACTTCCAAAAATAAAAGACTTTAAAGTGGCGTTTATTTCGTAGGAATCCAAGATTCCTATCCGTTTTCAATATTTTCATGCTAAAGGTGTCCTCTATTTATTTTTAGGAAAATTACTATAAACAGAAAAATATCAAATTATTTATAAACATAGAAAATTTTTAGAGGAATTTTTAAAAATAGAAAAACAAGGGAAACTATTTACACAAAATAGCAAAATTTTTAGATAGTTGTGATAGACGCTGATAGAAGTCTATCAGGATCTATCAGTAATAGAAATGATAAAAGTCTATCGCCGATAGATGCTGATAGAAGTCTATCAATGTCTATAAGTGTTTTTTTTTTTGCTATTTTCTGTAAATAGTTTGACATTTTTTTTATCTGTGAAAATTTCTCAAATTTTTACTGTCTATCAGCGATAGACCGCGATAGAATTCTATCGTTTGAGCAATAGATTAAGTCTATCGCAGATAGACAGTAAAATTTTGCTATATTTATAAATATTTTCAGCAGTTTTACTATTTAAGATAATTTTCCTAAAAATAATATAAATTAATTTAAAATAATTTTCCTAAAAATAATATAAATTATATATATTAATTTAAAAAGAAATCAAAATGATTAAAAACAAATATGCTATATAAATTCAAATTATATTGAATTAATTATGAAGTAATGAATAGCTATAAGGTCATTCTTATATCATTATGTAAATTTAAGACATTCGTCGAGTTGAAATCCTACAAAACAAACACGGTTATCCAAGTATTTCAAGATATCTATTAAAATATTCTCACAAAACAAACACAATTATCTAAAGATGACAAACATCTTAAATTCGATACACCCAAAGATTTAAGTTATCTACACATTTCCAAAAGAAAAATAACTTGTGAAACTGCTAGTAAAATCCAATTTGTTTGGTTGCACTATGTTAAAAAGAAAAATAATTCTATTATAATTAGAAATATACTTATTTTTTTTCTTAATTATTGCATATTTTAGAAATTTTCATTCAACGATCTAAAAAGCCATATAAAATAGGAAAATTATTTTAAATGACAAAACTATTGAAAATATTTACAAATATAGCAAAATTTTATTATCTATCTCCGATAGACCGTGATAGACTACTATTTGTATCGCGATAGACTACATATAGACATAAATAGTAGTCTATTGCAGTCTATCGCAGATAGATAGTGAAATTTTGTTATATTCGTAAATATTTTGGTTCATTTTTTCTATAATTGGAAACAACCCTACAACTATAAAATAAACTTCAATTTTTTAAAAATAAAATACTATCACTATTAATTAGAAAAGAGGAAAAAAAAAAGAAAAAAAAAGAAAGGAATGATATTGAAGGAAGAGAATTAGAAAGAAATTACCATAATAATCAGCTGAAATAGCACCAAGAAGAAGCTCCATTTGCTCCTGAATAGCCAAGCCATAGACGGGGGTTTGGGAGAGAAGATAAGAAACCATGTTCTTATGTTTGTATCTTGCAGCAATCAAAACAGGAGTTGCATTTCCAGAGCCACGAATAAGAGGCAAAGCTTTATATTTACGCACAAGTAACTTTGCAATATCCACAGCGCCTGATGCAGCCGCAATACAAAGGGCTGTGTTTCCATATTTGTTTTTGAATGCCAAGTCGTGCTCGTCGAGCCGTTCCACCAACTTCTCAACGAACCACGCCTTCTTCGCTCTCGTTGCTATGTGGAGAATAGTTTCAGATCTGTCCACGCTTATCACCATTGTTAACAGTCCTGGAATCATAGCTTCCATTTGCTTTGCACTTTTCCAGTCCCCTTTTAGTGCAGCTTGATGAATCTTAGCACGAAGTGGACGACTACCGTTCATTCTACTTCTTCTCCCTAATCAACAAACAAAAACTTCTAATTAACCTTTTTTCCTAATATTATTATTATATATAAGCTAAAAGAAAAACCGCTCTGAATTCAATATTGGTAGCTAACAATTGGAAGAAAAACTTCGTGCAGGAGAGAGTAGATACAGAGTTCATTCTCATAGTATGTAAACACGGTATATCTAATTTTTCTATGATGGAAGATAGTGATTCTATAGATTTGTAGACATGTATATTTTTGTTTATGGTTATGCAAGATGTGTGTGTTAAAATTTATATAGATGGACCAAAAATTTTTTGGTTAGCCAAAGTACGTGGAAAGTTGCACCAAAAGTTTCAACAGAGTTTATTGACATGTAGCAAAGAAGAAAAAATTTGTGATGCGTCATCGTCATCGTCATCCTAAGTTGTTTACTAATTTTTTAATGGAGTGAACTATATATAGTTTCTATAAGTTGAGGATTATGACTGGCGAAGTGCGATAAAGATAATATATGCAAATAATCTTGCCAATGTATGTTGTGTATATGCCTAATATATTATTTATGATTTTGGACTTGAGGTTTAGGAGGAATACTATATATAAACCTTTTATTTCCGTTGGTGCTTTTGCATCTGTATGATTTGATATTTCTCTTTAATAATAATTCTACGCTCTTCTTCTCTCTGTGGACGTAGCTAACATATTGTTAGTGTATCACGTAAATCTCTGTGTCGATTTTCTTTTTGTTTTCTACTTGTCCATTTCGTTTATGATCTAAAGAGCTACATGTCACGGTCGGGCTTCTCCAACCGTGCGGCACCATGACAGCCACTCGTACATGGTCAGCCTTAAGGGGAACTCAAGCCCCAATCTTCTTTTCTCCATTCTTTTTGAAGCTTCGTCAGACCTTAGGCGAGGTTCTCTCGTCCTCAACCGAACTGAGCTCATGCGGAACTGAACTCTATTCAGACATACACGTTACCTGTACGTGTACTTCCCTCCATCAAGCGACTCCATCTGACTTGCCTTTAATCTAGGCCAAGTCTTACGGCTCAACCTTGCCTTTGCATGAGGCTAAGGTTATTAGCTCTCTCTCTCCGACTCGGGTCTGCTTGTCAAGAATCGTCACAACTACCCCATGGGCATATTTCCAACGTTGGGACTACCCGGACATCCATCCATCCGAACATAATGAGGCATGAACCCTTCCGTGTCCATGCTAAATCATTTGCCGAGATAAAACGGCATAGCGGGTGCTATATCGAACCTCCGGCCCATGGGAGAAAGCGCAATGTCGGCACACCCGTGTCGTCCGACACTGTCCACGAGATCCCATTCTCAATGGAAGACGCTCGAGACTCTTGTCCCGGAACGCTCGCCCCCGCCATGACACATGTCTGTGCCATAGGGTAGCTCGCTTAAGCCATCAGGCCAAGGGGTGGTGGAGAGCTGACACCATGCCTCCCCCTTATAGTATATCATGAGATTTTCTCCCTAGTGGTGAGGCATTCGTCCATTCGTTTGATATTATCTATTGCTGTTCACTTTGATATGTTTCTTGAACAGATGGACGTCACCACAGCATTCCTTCATGGAGAATTGGAGGAGGTGATCTACATGGCTCAACCTAAGGGCTATGAGGAGCAGGGAAAGGAAGACATGGTCTGTCGTCTTCACAGGTCCATTTATGGACTGAAGCAATCGCCCAGACAGTGGTATCTCAGGTTTGACACATTTATTTTGAAGCATGGGTTTCACAGGCACTCATATGATGCCTGCGTATATTGGAAACTATCTCAGAAAGGTACATGTATTTATCTACTTCTTTATGTAGATGATATGATACTAGTGTCTAAGGATTATGCTGATATCTCTGAACTCAAGAGACAGTTGAGTAGTGAGTTTGAGATGAAAGATCTAGGTGAATTGAAAAAGATCTCAGGCATGGATGTTAAAAGAGATAGGGAGAAAGGTTTGTTAACCATTTCGCAGGAGAGTTATGTGCATAAACTGCTTGAGAAATATAATATGTCTGGTTGCAAAGTAGTTTCGACACCCTTAGCATCTCACTTTAAGCTTTCTTCGTCTCAGTGTCCTGTTACTGAACAAGAAAGGTTAAAGATGGATAATATTCCCTATTGTAATGCTGTTGGAAGTATTATGTATCTGATGATTTGTACTAGGCCAGATTTGGGATATGCTATGAGTATGATCAGCAGGTTTATGGCAAATCCAGGGAAGGAGCATTGGAATGCAGTTAAATGGGTGCTTCGGTAATTGAAAGGTAGTGCCAGTGTATCACTGTGTTATAGCAGGGATTGTGATGAATCAGCACTGTTGGAAGGCTTCACAGATGCAGATTATGCTGCGGACCTTGATAAAAGGAGGTCCTTATCTGGTCATATATTTCGCTTGTATGGTAATGTGGTCAGTTGGAAAGTAACTCTACAGTCAGTTGTTGCCCTGTCTACTACTGAGTCAGAGTATATTTCAGTTGGTGAAGCAGTTAAGAAAGCAGTGTGGTTGAAGAGGATCAGTGGTGAGTTGTTGTCGCAGGTGTTTATTCCTATCATCCATTGTGATAGCCAGAGCGCTATCCATCTTGTGAAAAATCCATCTCATCATGAGAGGTCCAAACATATCGATGTCAAATTTCACTTTATTCGAGAAGTGGTTGCTCAGAAAGATGTTGAACTGGTAAAAGTTCATACAGAACAAAATTTGTCAGATATGTTAACGAAGGTTCTTCCAGCTCATAGGTTTAAATACCTATTAAATGAGTTGGATGTTAAATCAGGATGATAGGGGATTGGAGGATCAGCTTGGTGGTGTTTTTAAATATTTTGTTATGAGGGAGATTTGTTGAAAAAATAACAAATATTTAATTATTATTTCATTAATGGCAGTTTTGTAAATAATGCTCAATGGCATTTTTGCAAATACTTCATCTTCTTTATTTTGCTAGGGCTTCTTATTTTACCTATCATATAAATAGAATGAGATGGCCTCCATGGGAGGGTGCAGCCGCCCATACCCAAATAACAGAGAGAGAGACCGAGAGGGAGACGGACAGTAATCGCCGGCGACGCGTCGGAGGTCGATTTTCAGTTCGTCGCAGCGGCAGTCTTCAGTCGGAGACGGTTGGATCACGTGCGTGGGTCTCAAATCGTGAGTCACAGCCGTGAAGTCTTTGTTCAGCGCCGATTTCGTGGGTCTGCTCGTCCGATCTATGGGTATTTTGCTGGCGGTAAAGTCGGTATAAGGCGGTATTGCTCTAGCGATTGGTCTCGGTCAAGAGACAAGAAAAAAAATCGTATATTTTGCTGTTTTTGGAGGATAAATTACAGAATATTATTCTTGAAATATCTCTGTAATTTTGTGACTGTTGATTCATAATAAAAGTATCAAGCTGGTTCTCAAAGTGGATGTAGATCATATTGATCGAACCACTATAAATTCTTTGTGTCTTTATTATTATCGCTTTTACGTTTACTGACGTTTGCATTCTTGTTTGGGTATTGGGTTAAGTTTCCACACAATTTTTCACAACACTACAGATTCTTCAAATATCTTGAAAAGGGTTGAAGGTGTAGATTATTTTTTTTTTCCTGTGAAAAATAATAGAAGAGCTAAAAGATCTATATTAGCAAAAACAGCTTTCTTTAAAAAATTTACTATATTTTTATGACACAATATGTTGGTTAGGCAAAATATATTTTTCTGGAGAAAAAGTTTGAAGGGAAAAAAGGAAACTTACAAGAAAAGTTGAAGCTGCGAAGTTTGGACCTAGCCCAACTATCAGTCTTGTGTTCTGGCGTTTTACTGCTAGTTACAAGCTGCTGCTGATTCTCCTCATCTCCTTGCACCGGTGACTCACCCGCCTCAAACTCATCGTCATCGTTGATCACATGCTGGTTCTCTCCGCCATCAGAATCACCACCGGTAACCGAAGCCGACCACCGAACAGCCTTGGCATCGTGAGGGTGAAGGGTTGGCTTATTAGGTGAAGAAAAAGGAGGAGGAGAAGGCGGCTTGTGAGTCAATGGCATCATCTTTGCTTTGAAATGAAGATTGATTGATAGCCTTCTAACTCTACAAAAGTGCTAGAAATGAGAGATTGATTTTGGTCACTTAATAAACTCTCATTGATATTGATAATAAATTGATGGGAAGTGTTTTCTCCCAAGAAAAAAAAAGATCCATAAACAAATGTGTGTACATATATATATACCGATCATTTTATGCATGAGAGAATTATTTATTCATATAAATTGGATTACGTCATTCACAACTTCTTTGATAACGCTAGCCACGAAGCGCAAAATATAAATTATGAGTACGATTGTGTTTATTATTTTTCAATCCAGGCCAACCATACACCAGGAAAAATAAACAATAAAATATATTTTTTTTAAATAAAAAAAATTTATCATGTAACAAACTTTGATTGGACAATTAAGTAAACTTAAAAATAATAATAACAAATGGGATATTTTTTAAATATAGCAAAATGAGCCAAAATATTTATAAGTATAGCAAAATGTCACCATCTATAGTGATAGACACACTAATAGACAGTGACATTTTATAATATTGAAAAATATTACTAGCAGTTTTGTCATTTAAAATAATTACTCAGATAAATAATAAGGGTTGTTTTCGAATATAGCAAAATGAACTAAAATATTTATAAATATAACAAAATGTGATTGTCTAATGATATACATCTATCACTGTCTATTACCGTCTAGTGATAGACACGATCTGTCTATCACTGATAAATAGTCACATTTTGCTATATTTAAAAATAAGGTTGCTTTCAAATATAGAAAAATGAGCCAAACTATTTACAAATATAAAAACATTTTACAGTCTATTAGTGATAGACCGTGATAGAGTTCTATCGCTTTCTATTGCTCAAGCGATATAATTTATTTGCTTGAGCGTTAGAAAGCGATAGAATTTTATCGCGGTCTATCACTGATAGACAGTAAAAATTTTCTATATTGTAAATAGTTTGATATTTTTTCTATTTATAGTAATTTTTCTTAAAAATATTTCTAGCAAGTTTTGTCATTTAAAATAATTATCTTAATAATAAGGGGAGTTTTTAAAAATAGAAAAATAAAGGAAACTATTTACACAAAATAGCAAAATTTTTAGATAGTTGTGATAGACGCTAATAGAAGTCTATCAGGGTCTATCAATAATAGAAATGATAGAATTCTATCATTGATAGATACTAATAGAAGTCTATCAGTGTCTTTTTTACTATTTTATGTAAATAGTTTGATATTTTTTCTATATGTGAAAATTTCCCTAATAATAATGTGTAGTAAAAAATAAATCTAAATATTTTTCAATTATTATATTAAGGAGTTGATGCTCGAAAAATAAGGGTGCACACCTTAGCACTAGATGCAGGGAGCTTGGGAATCTTATCCTTACAATTATAGAAGGTCAAACAAAGTTTTTTTCCTTTTTTTTCATAAACCTAAACACAACTCAGATCGATTAAAGTGCTAATTATTTCATTGTTTGAAAATTATGGGAAAGAAAATCTATATGAAAATTTAGATAAGCGTGACTATTATTTTATTTTTTGAATAAAAAACACTTCGAGATTGATGAATCTCCATGGATTATTGAATCCTACTATAACAGTCAATAAAAGGCAATAGAAAGTCAACGAAATTGATTTAAGCTTGCTAGCTGGCTCTGTTTGGAGACAAGTCAAATATAATAATAATAAATTAATAAATAAATGCGGTGATAGATGATAGTAGTCTATTAGGGTCTATCACCGATAAACAGTGACATTTTGCTATATTTATAAATATTTTGACTCATTTTGCTATATTTAAAAATAAACATATTTTTAGTCAACTATGACTCTTTGATTTTTAAAATGGATTAATTTTAATATTAAAACTTATCTCAACTTGTTACTTCAAATGGAAAATTGTTAACCAAAAAAATATATATAGGAAAATTATTATAAATATGAAAAATATCAAACTATTTACAAATATAGAAAATTTTTAACGATAGACCACGATAGAATTCTATCGCTCTATCTCTATCGCAGTCTATCACTGATAGACAATAAATTTTTCTATATTTGTAAATAGTTTGGCTAATTTTTCTATATTTGAAAACAACCCAAAAATATATATATCATTAAATATTAATTTATTAACCTGTGTAGATGAAAGATATGTTAAAATGTTAGTAGGCACATGAAAGTCAATAAGGGGCCGTTTGTTTTTTGGGAAGGTAGATAACTGGAATCTTAGATGTCCAGAATTATATAGATATACGGAATCATAGATATCTGGCATCTTTAGATTACCATATTTGTTTTGTAAGAATATTTTTGCAGATATCTGAGAATATTTTGATGACTGTGTTTGTTTCGTAGGATTTCTATTCTGGAATGTCTTAAATTTACATAATGTTCTGAAAATGCCCTTACACCTATTTATTAATTTTACAATTATTTTGATATAATTTGAACTTCTATAACATATATTTTTTTTATCTATTTAAATTTATTTTTAAGTTAATACAATCTATATTATTTTTATATTTTATTTTTCTCAATAAAATAATATATCATAATTTAAGATTTTTTATAAAATAAATATGAATTTAAATTTAAAATTGAATATCTTGTCTTGCTAAAAAGTAATAAGAATTACGACATAACAAAAAAAAAAAGGAAAATTTTCACTAGTAGAAAAAATGTCAAACTATTTACAGAAAATAGCAAAAAAAAAAAAAACACTGATAGATATTGATAGACTTCTATCGGCATCTATTAGTGATAGACTTCTATCATTTCTATCACTAATAGACCTTGATAGACTTCATAAGCGTTTATCACAACTATCTAAAAATTTTGCTATTTTGTATAAATAGTTTTCCTTATTTTTCTATTTTTAAAAATTCTAAAAAAATATGATAGATATAGTTGACAGTATTTATTTTAATTATATAATACAAATAAAGATTAATATATATGTATAAAATAAAATAAAAGGAAAGACAAAAATGTAAAAACGAGGATGCCCACAACTCGAGAATATAGAAACCATGTTTCAGTAGGGCCTCCAAAATTCTCCAGATGCTAGGATGTCCAAGAATCTCTAAATGGCAGGACATCTTACAATACAACAAAACAAATATGGTAATCCAGATGTCCACTCTATGGGAATCCAAGATGCATGCAAAACAAACAGTCTCTTAATGTCTATAAGCTTAATTTAAAAAAACAAAAAAAAAAAACAAAAAATGAAATAAAATAAAATGGGGCTTAGTTTTTTGTTTGATGATATTTTTTTTTTTAAAAAAAAGTGACATTTTTGAAACGATCTATTCCCGAAGTCAATTGCAAAAGAAAAAAGAATTATGTTTTGATTCCGGGAGATTGAAGTTGTAATATAAAGTAAAAATTAGCGTGAACGACAAAGGACGACTTTCAAGTCAACGTTTATTTGGTGGTAACTTCATTTCCAAAAACAAAAAATCAAAAATCAAATCGTTACCAAATATATTGTTTTTGTACTTTTTTGTTTGTGTTTTGAGATTTTTGTTTTGAAATAATAATTGATTGATAACTTTATATATATTTTTTTAATTTTTAATATAAACTTTTTAGGATGAGTATAGTTGAATTACCATAATATTTGTTTCAACTTCGAGATTTAGAAATTTAGATTAGAAATTTAATTTTCTCATCTACCTATTATGAAAAAAAAAACAATTCAAGCAATTTATTATTTAATAAAAAGTGCGTACAATACATACAAGAGAAGCATTTTTTTTTTTTAAATTAATTTGTTTGAGAGGCAGAGAAGCCATTATTACTGAGAAGAAAGTACGAAGCACACCAGAATTGACTCAAGGGGACGATAAAGGAAAACAGATAGAGGATGGTTAGGGTTTTAGATTCAAAGGAAAAATAAAAAAGATTTATTTGTTGGATAATACATGATAAGATTTAACATTGTTGAAATGTCAAGTAAATTACTACCATTATTGATATTTCAAAACTTCTATTTTTATTTTGAGAAAAATAATCTTTTAGTCAATAAGTTTGGAGTATAATTTCTTACCTCTTACACCTAAGTTTCGAGTTTTATTTCCATTTGGTCAATAATTTTAAAATGTTACATTTATACACTTGAGTTTTGAGTTTAATTTTAATTTAGTCTCAAAATTTTACCCCTTAATAACTTTGACTTAATTAATTTAAAATAATTATAATGTGAACTTTTCACTTAATTTTAAAGGATGTTTTCAAATATGGCAAAATAAGCCAAAATATTTACAAATATAGCAAAATGTCTGGTCTATCAGTAATAGATCACGATAGATTTCTATCAAAATGAGTCAGAATATTTACAAACATAACAAAATGTCACTGTCTATCAGTGATAGACCATGATAGACTTCTATCAAAATGAGTTAGAATATTTACAAATATAACAAAATGTCACTATCTATCAGTGATAGTCCATGATAGACCGTGATAGACTTCTATCAATGAGCGATAGAAATCTATCGTGGTCTATCGCTCAGTGATAGAAATCTATTGCAATCTATCATTGATAGACAATGACATTTTGTTATATTTAAAAATATTTTCAACAATTTTACCGTTTTAAATAATTACCCTAATTTTAGTATTGATAGAAAACTAATTTATTAAAACACAACTAGCATAATTTTTTATTGGTTTAAATTAAATAGTACGCAGAACATTAACTCAAATAACTCTCTTTTGTGGCATTTGGGTCCTAGCCTTAACTCTCATGCACATATTTTGTGTGGATTGATTTCATCTGCTTTTGGACTCGAAATATGATAAGGGTGCTAAAGATGTGTCAACCTAGTTAAGATATTTCGGTGCATATACTGATTTCACCTCTCCTCTAGTATCTTGTTAAAGAAAATACACACAAATAATTAAAAGTAGGCTTTAGACATTAGTAAAAATTCAAGGATAAAAGTGTATAATCTTAAAACTTATAGACTAAATATAAACTAAGCTCAAAATACACATGTATAAATTTAACATTTTAAAACATAAATATATACTAAATAAAAATCATACTCAAAACTCTGACATCAACCTCACATTTATTTATGTTTTGAGAGAGTAACAGAGGGTGAGATTTATTTTGTATTTATATGGTTGAAGTTTGGGAGATGGTTGGTTAGAGCTTTAGAGAAGCACAAGCATGGGTGATCACTACCAAGTAATAAGCAATGCACTCAATGGTCCTCCATCATCACCCAGCAGTCTGATCGAAACTTCGGCCATTGTCAAAAGCTTCTCTTCCAATGAAGTTAAGTCCATTCAAGCAGAGCCACATACTCCAGAAGTAGTCAGTAGCCGTGGTAAAAGGCCTGCCACCGACAGCCCCCAACATGAAGCCCCACCTCAAAGGCAACGAACCGACAGGCCAGGGTTCGACCCATTGGATGGTCTGATAGTGAAGATGGAGGAAACGGTTACGATGCTGAAAAGAATGAGCGGGAAAAAGGATTTGACGAGTGATCCTTTGTTGGGTCGCTTTGTGTCTGCGCACACTGAGCTCATGGCTTGCACTGCCCAGCTTATAATGGCTAAATCAACCAGGAAAGCATCGAAAGTCAAACGCATTAAAGGAATGGCTGGAGAGAAGAACATGAACGAAATCTGAATCCAAACAATTAATTAACATATATTACAATTCAAGGGTGTCTTGTTCATGCACACTTGGAGGGATTTTTT
This sequence comes from Lagenaria siceraria, assembly GCA_002890555.2. Classification (NCBI taxonomy): domain Eukaryota; kingdom Viridiplantae; phylum Streptophyta; class Magnoliopsida; order Cucurbitales; family Cucurbitaceae; genus Lagenaria; species Lagenaria siceraria. The sequence continues at coordinate 4,887,873 of CM016487.1, read as the reverse complement.
TTTTTAATTGAAATAATGTTATATTTAATGGGATCCATATCTCGTGGTCTCTCTTCAGACTTTGCTTTTTATTTTTTTAGGGTTTAAATTATGACATGAAAATTAATGTGTTTTATGACTTTTTCTATATCTCAATTGGTATAATCCTAGGTTCAATTTCTCAGCCTCATATATTGTTAAAAAAAGAAAAAGAAAAAAGAAAAAAAATCAAGTGAACTCTCCATATTTCCACTGGCTACTTGTTGTACTAGAAAGAAAAAAAAAAAAAAAAAAAAAAAAAAAAAAAAAAAACTTTTAGCTGATCAGTTCTCATTTCTTGTCTTTTCTTTCAATGAACAAATAAATAAAATATTATTTTTTTTTAATAAAATGTGATTACTTGGTTGTTTAAATCAGATGTCCATTTATTTTTAAAAATTTTGAGAAAAAGGAAAGAAATACATGTTTGGTACTTTTTTTTATTTTCTAAAACTTTAAATTAAAAATCTAAAAAAATTTATTGAATAATTGTTTTAAATGGCAAAACTGCTGGAAATATTTTTAAATAGAGCAAAAAGTGATAGACAATAATAGACATCTGTTAGTGTATATCATTAATAGACAGTAATAGATGATAGTTAGTGTATCAGTGTCTATTTTGCTATATTTGAAAACAATTCAAAATGAGATGACATTAATTTTTAAAATTAAATATTCTAACTGTCTTATATATCTATATTAAACATTTTAACATTCAAATGATTTTCTAGAAAATGGATACTTTACCGGTCAGCATGGAGCAAACACCAAAACTGGTGTATTGGTGAGCAATTTTGTGGCTGAAACCCTCTGGAATATATGGCTAGAAAGGAAACATAGAATTTTCCAGGACTCAATCAAATCACAAACACAACTGTGGGATGACATAGTTGCATTGGCAGTCCTTTGTAGCACAAAATCTTTTTTATTTTGTAATGATAGGGCTCCTAACATTGTTTTAAACTGGTGGGGTTTCCTTTAATTTCACCATTCTCTTTTTGGTCCGAGCTTTCCTCTAACTCTGTTTGTATATAACTTTCGATCATTTGATCTTCCCTTTTAGATGAATACATTTCACTGGATTTGATACATGATGAAGATGCTACGGAGATGTTAACTTAGTTGAGATATTCCGGTGTACCTTTTGATCTCTCTACTCCTGTATATTGTTAAAAAAACATACAATAATAGCATATCAATTAGATATAATGAATGCTCTAAAGTTTTTTTTTTATTTTTTTTAGAAAAATGGATATGGGTTGGGTCAATAGGTGCACTCGAACTAAGTGGACACATTCAATAATGCTCTAAAGTTGAGCAATAATTGTGGAAGAATTGTAATTTGTTAATAACTTTCAAAAAAAATCTATTAATGGTTACGATGAGTATTCGAGGTGATTTTAACTTTAAAGTTTAATTCATACATTTAGTTTTTTAAACTTATAAACATGTTCGTTGTAAATAGTTGAGATTTGAACATAAGTGTGGTAGGAGGAAGGAGCGTGTGCACTACACGATCACCACATCAACTAGAACTTTTACAATTTTCGATTTTAAGAGAGAGAAGAGAACTCAATTTGGTGATAAAAAGTTTAGTTAGTCCTTTTTAATACAAAAATTAAAGTAATCATTATTTGATCATCATCTTTTAGTTAAAAAAATATGTAAGGATTTAGATGCAATAAAATTTTAAAATATATATGGTATGATATGAATTAAATTTTATATGAGTGCGAATCGATTCGAGTGTTAATTTTATTTTACCTAAGTAATAAAAGATAGTGGCCTGTAAGATTTGTTCGTGTGTAATCAGGGCCCTTTTTCCTCTCTTATTTAATTTCCACCTTAAGGAGTGCTTAAGGAGTGTGGATGTAACCATTAATGAAGCGTTTTTGTTTCAGGAAACAAAATTAGAGAACATATAGAAATTCGGAGAATTTTTAAAAATAGAAAAATAAGAGAAACTATTTACACAAAATATCAAAATTTTTAGATAGTTGAGATAGACGTTGATAGAAGTCTATCAAGGTCTATCAGTGATAGAAATGATAGAAATCTATCATTAATAGATGCTGATAGAAGTCTATCAATGTCTATCAATATGTTTTTTTTTTTTTTTTTTTTTTTTTTGCTATTTTCTATAAGTAGTTTCACAATTTTTTATCGGTAAAAATTTTCTCAAATTTGAGATAGCATAGAAAGATTTTTTCTTCTTTCTTTTAAAAAAAAAAAAATTTAAAGGAATCAATTCGATATTTATGAATCTCCACACGAATTATGGAATTAACTCTCTTCTTCAACACTAGAAAAATATATATTTAAAATATTTACTCATTAAAAAAAAAAAATTAAAATAGTTAAATACACTTCTAGTAAATAGCAATAAACCTTAGGCACTAGAAAGTCAATGAAATTGCTTTCAGCTAGTGCATGGCAGTCCTTTTGCATCCAAATAAAAGAATAATAACATAATAACTAAAATAATATAACAGTCTTTAGTCAATTCTCAATTTCATTTTTTAAGTTTTTTCATTTAGCCCGTCTTTATAACCAAACTCAATCTAATTCAATTGACATAAAATATATTTTTAACTATAAGATTTGTGGTTCAAATCTCCCTACCTTAATTATACTATAAAAAAAACTCGTCCCCCATAGAATCTATTTTCTTTGACATGTATAAATAACATGTTCACGTGTTCACAAATATTAACAAAATAATAGTACATATAATACACATCAAGCTTTAAGTTATCAAATTTTAATAGTTTTGTAAAATAGAATGACGTATGTCGTCACATGTCCGAGACGACACGGAGCGGCCGATGTCCCTTAAAATGGTTAATTTTAAAAGAAAATAAAAAATGAGTCGTCACCAATCTTTTTTACGGTGTAATTGGACACCGAAATAAAATAAACAATTTTTGAGTAAAAAACAATAAAAACGGTCTGCGAAAACTAGAGTTATGTTCGGGAGTCATTTGTGTATAGGGAAGATGTTAGCACCCTACAACATCCGTTCGGAAGTCATTTGTGTATAGGGACTGCTAAGTAAAAATGGTGGCCAATTCATTTTTATCTTGAATTAAACATATTCTTTAAAGAAAATCACTTGGAAAGAAAAAAGTTTTAAAACAAATGTCTTATTTTACCTCTCATTACTCCAATATTTGAAGTAATGATCCCATAAAATAAGTTGAATAAAATTCCATCAATTAGGCTAGCTATGATTAAGGAAAAAATTCACCACCTCAAGAATGTGATAAATTATTTCAATTTCTTAAAATCCGTCGTAAGAATAGCCTTTTAATAAAAAATTTAAAACATTAATTAAATTCTTTTTTTTTGTTTATCAAATCTCGACTCCCAAAGATGTGATCCCTCACCTCAAGAATGGTAGAAAATCGAACTCCCAAATTTTCAAGATTGTGTCTTAGGGATTTTTTTTAAGGAAAACGGTCTCAAAACCAAATTTTTATAAAAAATTGATTAGGATACCTTTGGAAATAATATATTAATTTTTCAATGTTAAAAGAAAACACAAAAAAATTTAATTAAAAAATATATATTTAAATACCTTTAAAAGAATTTTAATAATAAAGAGTTCAAAAACTTAAAAGAAATGTTAACTAAAAAATTAAATCAATTTAAATGTGAATATTATATAAACAAATGTAATTTAAGAAACATAATATAAATTAAATAAACATAAAGGGCATATTGAAAATTTAATAAAAACATATTGGAGATTGACTTCGAACTCCTAAAAAATCGACTCCTCATCTTAAGAATTCTAGAAAATCGGACTCTCAAATTTTTTTGATTTCGTCGTGAGTTTTTAATTAAAAAAAAAAGATACAAATAAAGATTAAGGATAATAATATAATAAACTTTATAACATAAAATAACAAGCACCATGTAATACTTGAAAAGTAAAATAATTAACTACATCACTCAAAATAAAATAATAAAAAAACTAAATGGAAGATTATAAAAATGATAAAATTAAATAAGAAACTTAAATACTCATAAATAATGAATAAATATAATTAAAGAAAAGAAAGAACAAAAAATTTGATTTGCGTCGGTGACAATTGCCCACTGACGTTGACGAGACTTAAAAAAAAAAATTGAAGTGATGGGCGGCTGACAGCATCACCTCACAACACAAATATTAAAAAATAATAATAATAATAATAAAATGAAAGAAAATTAAAAGTTTCTCATATATTAAAAAGAAAATGAAAGAAAAAAAAGGTAGAAAAAGTGTTTTAAATTAGCCTTTTTTTAATATATATTGCCAAACCCCTTTGAGCCCTTTGACAGTTGAGATATTTTCAAAATTACCTTTTTCCTATTCTCACTATAATCTTACCCGTCCACATTAGGCATTATTTAAAAATTATTATTTTCCCATTCTCATTGTAATCTTACCCGTCCACATTAGGCATTGTAAAACTAATTACGGAGAATTTTTAAAAATAGAAAAATATGAGAAACTATTTATATTTTAGATAGTTATGATAGACGCTGATAAAAGTCTATTAAGATTTATTAGTGATAAATACTAATAGAAGTCTATCAATGTTTATTAGTATTTTTTTCTATTTTCGGTAAATAGTTTGACATTTTTTCTATCTGTAAAAATTTTCTATTAATTAATCTGCGCCCCACTATTATGACCGGTCCACATTACCCATTTAAAAGACAACGAACTTGTTTTTAGCTTGCTACCTACCTCTCTTGGCCTCTAGTTATTATTATTATTATTATTTTTTAAGAATAAATTAAAAATATTCGAGTAATTTTTATTAATATTTCAATGCTTGACAATGACATTTTCAATTAAAAAACATTAAATTGTCTTTTTTTCTTTGTCCTCCTTCCCTTCCTTTACAATTCTTCTTTAATTATTATTTTTAATCCAAAATATCATATCAAAATTTAAAATAATTACAAATACTTAGAGACCTTTTAAAATTTGTTCTAAAAAACTGGAGAGCTAAAATGTAATACATTTTAAATGCTTAGGAATCAAACACTTATTGTCAAAAACTTTGGAGCTAAAAAGGTAAACTTTTCTATTTTTTAAAAAAATTATTTTGCCCCTTTATGTATTGAGAATTCTTAATTTAATCCTTTTAATAAAAATTGATAACAAAAGGTGATGTATCATTGTAAACGAAATCACAAGCAACATTCAAAACTAATCTCAATTACAAGGCAAATTAGGTTTCACTTATCCCAAAATGTTAAAAGACCAAAAAGATATGAAGGTGGTCGGAGTATAGCGGTTGAAGGTGATTGTTGTTTTAAATGACAAAACTACTGTCTATCAATGATATTTTCAAATGACAAAACTACTGAAAATATTTTCAAATAACAAAACTAGGGTCTATCACCTATCCCAAATTAGGTTTCACCTATCCCAAATTATTTTAAATAACAAAACTACTAGAAATATTTTCAATTATAGCAAAATGTCACTATCTATCAGTGATAGACAGCAGTAGACTACTATCATTTATCACTGATAGACACTGATAGATGACTATCAGTGTCTATTAGTGCCTATCAGTACTGATGGATAATGATATTTTGTTATATTTGTAAATAAGTTTGCTCATTTTGCTAAAGTTTGAAAACAATCATTAAATATATTTTTAGTCCTCAAGTTTCAAGTAATATTTCGCCACTAAAATTTAAAATACATTTTTATTTTGAGTATTGAGTTTAGTTTAAATTAAGTCTATAAATTTTTAAATTTTACACTTTATCCTAGAGTAGCTAATGTTTGCTTTTAGTCTTTGGTGTTAACTTTTACTTAATTGATTAAAAATAATTATGATGTAGATTTCTAAAAGTTATTGAAAATTAATTTGTTGAATTTTTTAGATTAATTAGTAGTTAATTAACACAAATAACTAAAAGTAAGCATTACCAAAAATTCAAAGGTAAAAGTATAAAATAATCGAAGAGCTAATAGACCAAAGGAAAATTAAACTTAATAATTTTTTTTTGAAAAATTTACTAGTGTCGAGGGATCAATAGGCGCACCCGAATATCCAACTAGGTTGACATATCCTTAGCGCCCTCATCATGCCTCGGTCTAAAAGATCCATTAATAAAAAGAGTGTACAAAAGCTCTATCAATGTCAAAGAGATGCATAAAAAAGAAAGGGGAGGCTAGAGGAAAGTCATCCAATTGAGAGCTATACAAGTAGCATCTTAATTACAACATAAATTGGATTTTGAACTCCAAAGGGCAGCGAGGTTGAGAATGTCTTCCCAAATGTGATTCGGCAGCTTTTCAACATCTTTAAAGGTTCTTCTATTCCTTTCCAACCATAGGCTTCAAAGACAAGCTCCAATCAAATTGCTCTAGAGAATTTTCTTCTTGTTGCTTTGTTTGATATGAGTAAGGACGAAGTGCATGTCATTCAGTGTGTTGGGAAGGATATGTTTAGCAGTTGAATTTAGCCTATCCCAGAAGTATTTGGAGTAGGAGCATTGTATAAAGATATGTTCGGCAGACTCCTTTGCGTTCTTGCACAATATACACCAATTCAATATGAGCATCATGTTAGAAAAACGTACTTGACATTTGTCAGTCGTATTTATGCCCTTGTGTAATAGGGTCCAAATGAAGAAGATGCACTTTTTAGGAAGAAAGGTGGACCATAGAGCCCCAACATCTAGAGATAGTGAACTCTGGATAGCTTCCGAGATAGAACTTTTCATACTTTTAACACTGTATTCACCGTTTCTAGAGTACATCCATTTAATCTAGTCTTTCCCCGCATTTGGATTGGGATAGAGCCAATCATTAGAGATCTGAGACCAGTGGGTTTGTTCACGAGTCAGTAGGGATCTACGGAATTTGAGATTCCAAACAGTATTGATTTCATCCCATGCCTCTTTAATTGTGATAGATTTATCATCACCCAATGCATAGAATTTGGAGAGGTGTTGTCAGAGGGTGTCATTCATGGCCCATTGATGAGACCAGAAAAGGGTGTTGTTACCATTTCTAACCACCCTCTACATCTTGTTTAGCATTTTGTCACCGAGTTTAGCTATATGGAACCAAGGAGCTCTCAAACTGGTGCTTTTACAAACACTTAGAATGACTTCAGGAGTAAGCTTTTTATATTTACTTTCAATAACCTGCTTCCAAAGACTCGTAGGTTCTGTATAATATCTCTATATCCACTTACATAGGAGGGCATTGTTGGTAGGACGAATTTTATCAATGCCAAGACCACTTTTAGGAAGGGTTATATGATCCTATCTAACTGAGTGTGTTCCGCCATTCATGTATGGTCCTTTCCAAAGAAAGTTTCTCATGTAGTTTTTAATGTTGTTACAAATCGATGATGGAGCTTTGAAAACATATAGGTAGTATGTTGGAAGGTTTGTGAGAACTGCCTGGAGCGTAGTGAGTCTACCACCCTTTGACAGATACGAGTAATACCACGAATCAAATTTCTTTTCAATTTTTTCAATAATAGGAGTCCACAGTAATTTTCTTTGACCTTGATTCGAACTTTAATCGAATCGAATTTCCTCCATGTGAGAAATCTAATATCTATAAACCGTCCACAAGCTTCACCAATCTGTTTGGATGTTTGGATGTTCCATAAATGCAAAGGAATTCCTCTGAATTGGAGCCATCCTCCGTAACTTGGCAAGTATTTATGGATAGAGTGAAGACTTGGGTTCCATTTTTCAAATTTTACTGTGTATGTTCCGACTGTGACCCATCCCTTATTGCAACATAGGAGGCAAGCTTGTTCTGTTTCGCAGATGCTAATGATATAGCTTTGTCCGCATGGATCGGATTGAAGGAGTTTATGAATTCGTTTGATTCTCTAAGGGCCTCCATGATTTTATTCCAATCATCGTGAAAATATCTTCTCTAGAGAGAATTTATCATGGAATTCCAGTTGAATTTCTCTTCCTCAGTGTTTTCATAGGTTTCTTTTGTGTTATTGATGAAAGTTTCAGATTCTGACTTTGAAGAGGAGGCCATTAACTCGAGATCACCTGTGAATGGTTTGTTGGAAGAGACAACTCTAGCATATGTTCTTTTTTCCTTTCTGTCCTCGCTTTTTTGTACTTCTTGCCTTATCTGTTTATTTGTGTATGAAATTTTATTCTCCCTTTCCTTGTAGTTCTTAAAAGTCAGCATATCTTGGAATATCGTCCAGCCTTTTCTTTCTAAACCTTCTGGTATCATAATACAACTTTTTCGACCTCTGTCATCCAGTTTGTAGATTTTTGCAATGTACCCTTTTTGTTTGATGTTTTTTTAATCCATATTGTATACGCGTCCTAACGCTTTTCCTGAAAAAATCGGTTGTTTTTGGAGATTTTGAGAAGAGTGGTGAATGAAGCCCCTATCCAATCAACTGTGTCTGGGTAAAGAGCAATGGTAAAGGATTTGTCGAAACCAACCTCGGTAAGTTGCACGCTTCTTCCCCCAAATCTCTTATCCCAGTCCAAGGTAAACTCTTTTTTCTCTATGAAGCTTGATCGAGGAAGCTGGTCCATAAAGGCCATCGGCCTTTAGCCATAGTGCCGACTAGTTCGGCATCTCTCTAGGATTTCTCTCACTAAAGAACAGTGCCATAGAGAAAGGATTTTTTACAAAACTAAAATTAAACTTAATATTCAATGATACAAATTTAACATTTTGAAATAAGGACCAAACTTAAAATGTTGGACCGAATGTATAAATTCATACACACACATATATGGAAAAAATATGTTTTTGGTCCCTAGGTTTTAAATCTAATTTTCATTTGGTCCATAAGTTTTAAAATCTTACAATTTTAGTCCTTATATTTTGAGTTTGATTTCAATTAATCTCTAGGTTCAAAATGTTACAATTTTATCTTTCAAATTTGAGTTTTGTTTCAATTTGGTCTCTAAGTTTCAAGATTCACACTTTTAACGTCAACTTTTTTACTGAATATACTCACTTCATTTTTTTATGTTAATGTCTATTAATTAATATAAAATTAAATAATTATGAAGTGAAGCTCTAAATCAATTTTAATAGTGATGAAAGAATAGTGAAATTTTATTAATTATAATTCTTTTAAATTAATTAATAAACATTAAACTAAAGGCTGAAAGTGAGTATTTAGTAAAAGATCGATGTTAAAAATGTAAGAATCTTGAAATTTTGGAACAAATTGAAATAAGATTTAAATCTCAAAACTAAATTGCAACATTTTGGAACCGTGTGGACTAAATTAAAATCACCAAATTCATAACTTGGGAACTAAAATCGTACCTTCCGTGGATTATTTGGTTGGAACGAGATAACCGCAGCTTTCAACGACACGCAAAAAAGTACTATCAATCTTTGCGAAGATATTTGCACTCTTACGGGTTGTTGGTCTCACTGGTCCAAGCTATTCTCTGAATACAACCATTTCACTATTGCTATTAATGTAATTGATTTTTTTATTATACTTTGGTCTTATCTCTAGCCCTCCTCATGGACTATTGGTTTTTTTTTTTTTTTTTTTTTTTTTTTTTTTTTTTTTTTCTTTCTCATGCTTTTTGAATATCAATTAAGACTTGAAATACGAGAGGGTGCTATGAATGTGTCTACTTAGTCGAAATGTTCAGGTACACCTCCGGACTCATTTTGTATATCCTTTAAAAAAAATTGAGAACTAAAATCGTAACATTTTGAAACCTAAGAACTAAATAGAAATTAAACCCATAACTAAGGGATGAAAATGGCATTTTTCCCTATTTTCTTTTGTTAGCGTGAAAAAAATCTGAAAAACTCAGTGTTAGGTTATATTTGATAGTTGACTTCTAGAAGGGGTGGTGAAATAATAAATGTAGATCTAGACACAAGTAGGGAAGGGGGAGTAGGTATTGTTTTAATTTTCTGTATATATGGGGAGATGTGGTTAGGAGTTGATGATAAGCCACAACATAACACAAAACCATGGGTGAGTACAACCAAGTTATAAACAAAGCACTCATTTGTCCCCCCTCATCGCCCAGTAGTAAAAAACCTGCAGCCAAATTCACTCACAGCTCCTCCGATCAGTACTTTCAAGCAGAGCCACATACTCCAGAAGTAGTCCTTGGTACGAAGAGGCCAGCGCCGATTAGCCCCGGCGACAGCTCCCGACATGAGCCGCCAGCCCAAAGGCGACGAACCAACAACTCGGAGGGTTCGAGCTCGGGCGTGCCAATGGAAGATCTGATAGGGAAAGTGGAGGAAATGGTTAAGATGTTGAAAAGGGTGGCAGGGAATAAGGATTTGGTGAGTGATCCTTTGTTGGGTTGCTTTGTGTCTGCGCAGACTCTGCTCATGGCTTGTACTGCGGAGCTTATATCCAGATCAACCACAAAAGCAAAGCCACTAGATCATCAGAGCAGTGAAGGTTCTATTAATTACAGTTCTATTACTGATGGAAGTGGAGAGAAAAAGAGGATTCAAAAGTCTAAATCCACCAATTAATTAACCATAACCCTCCCACAAAACTCCATTACTCTAATTATCAGGAGTTCTTCTTCCTTCTTCCCCACCTAATAATGTAATGTTTAATTAGATCCATATCTCGTGCTAGATCTCTTTAGACTTTTTTTTTCAATTGAAAATTAGCGTTTTTTCCTTCATAAAGTTATGTTATATATATATATATATATATATATATATATAGTCCCACTTACTCCATTACTTTTTATTTTATTTTATTTTTTTAAGTTGAGATTTGATCTATATATACCAACGATTATTGCGTAAACTTGGATGCTAAACTGTGGAAGAACCACTATACTTTGAAAGTAATTTTGGTACAATTTCGGTGTTAAATTGTCTTACACCAGTTGCGCTTCTAAGTTGCGCTTCTAAGTTAACACAACACCCCTCATAAATAGAGATAGAGATATTGATTCAAAAGGTGGAGTAGAGACAAGGATGGCTTCCAGTCCTCGTCCTTGCACTTAATTTTCATTCTTAGTTCCAGTGAAATTCTATATTTAATTGTGCTAGGATCGAGACAGAGATTCTATATAGAAAATTTGGAGGGGTTGAGTTCCTGTCGGAAATTATTTTCTGTTAAACCTTTTTTTTTTTTACAAAAATCAATGAAATAATATTTTAAGAGTTGTTCAAACATATCAAATTATTCATACAATATAATTATTCATACATAAGATTGTAAAGTACATTCAAACATTTTTTTCCAAGAAAAGAATAAGTACATTCAAACATATACACATTTTGTATATATTTATGTTTGTGTATTATATGGTTTTTTTTTTAAAAAAAAGAAATAACAAAAAAAAATAAATGGAGCGGGGATCGGGAATAAGGATGGAGAATGTAATTAAGTCTCCATCTCCATTTAGCTCATGGGAAAACTTTTTCCCACTCGTTAGGGGTGAGTCCCCACAGAACTTCTGCTTTGCGTGGAGAATGAACATCAATATTCACAAATGTGTACTCATAAAAAATTGATTGAAATCAAGAGAAAAATTGTGTTATTTGTTCAAATTGCAGAAAATTAGAGGAGAAATCAAGAGAAAGGCAAGAACTCAGGTTCTGATGTTTGAAAAACCCAACCGAACGTTTTGTATAGAACAATATATATATATATATATTTAGAGTGCGTTTGAAGGAGTTGGAAAGTCAGAGGTGGAAAGTAGGAGTATTGAACTCTACCCCTTGTTTGGCTTAAGAAGTTGATGGGTCCTACTACTAACAAAACATCAACTTTATATTTTATCAACTCTTTACACGGTAGGCTTTAGGAGTTTACAACTCCCTAGACTTCATAACTCCTCACTTCTCACTTCTCACTTCTCACTTCTCACTATTTCATTCTTCACTACAAACACCCTTTAAGATCTACGAAATTAGGGCAATCTTTCCATGTGAAACAAATGTTTTAACTTTTCCATGTGGATTTTGCAAAGGGCGGAATGTTCAAGTCATACACATTGGACCAAAGTATAAGTTAAATGAATAAATTAAATTAAATTAATAAAAAGTTTACATTAAAATGTATTATAAAATATCTGCTTATTCCATTTTACTTGTCACGTATTTTGGCACGGACTGTTTGTCAAGAACTTTTTTAACATAAAAAAGTTGAATTAGTCTTTCTTTTAATACAAAAACTAAATTATTTTTTTTTATCATGATGATCTTTTAGTTAAAAAGAAATATAAGGATTAAGATGTAATAAAGTTTTAAAATATGTATAGTACGATCTGAATTAAATTTTATACGAGCTTGAACGTCACTCAGACCAATTCAAGCACTAATTTCACTTTTTCCTAACTAAAAAAAGATAGAAAATTTAGATAAGCGTGACAAATTATTTAAAAAATCCACTCCTTGCTTCAATTTTTTTTTTTTTAAAACGCCTAATAACAAATTATTAGAAGTAGTAAATGACGTTATATGATCCTATTATGAGTAATTAAAATATTTTAGTCAACATGTGAATAGCTCAACTGACATAAATATGTATTATCAATTAAGAGGTCAGATATTTGTAGAATCTCCCTACGTAATGTTGAGCTAAGAAAAAAATAATAAACTTTCACAAGATAATTAAATTTAAAAAATATAATTTATTTTTAAATATATTTTTTGGGTAGAAAAATTTAAAAGCTCAACCCCTCAAAAGAGATAACATATGTTAAATTATTAATTACCATAGAGTTTTATGCTCATGTGTCATATAAATAATGTGTTTATTGAAGAAAAGAGGTGAGAAAATTTAAAAATTAATGTCTTCAAAATTAATGTTTCGATTGAAAACCGGTAGAAAAATGTATTATTATTATTATTTTATTAGTAAATAGTGAGTTTATTGAAAGAAAAATGTTTGCTTAAAAAAAAGTTCTAAAGTGAAAGAAGGAAAAATAATGTGAGAATATTAAAATTTATATATTTGAAACTTAATATTTAGAACTTTTTAACGTGTGGTTATGAAAAAGAGAGCTCGCAATTAATGTATAATTTCTTAAATTAGAACAAAACTTTTTTAAAAAAATATGCTACTTTTATTTTAAAATATATAAAAAAAATTGTAGCAAGAAGAAGGGAGTGTCAATTAAAAAAATAATTGAAAACACCTATTTATGGATTAATAATGCACTTGAGATTTTTTTTTTCTTTGTCTTTCATTGATGTTTAAAGTCAAACTAACAATTAAATATTGAAATACAATCATACATATAATTGCAAAACAAATACTTCCTTTAAAATTTATTATAAAAAAAGGACTTAATCCAATTCCTACAAGGAATTAAAAAAAAAAAAAAAAAAACTTTGTGCACTTATCTAATATTCTATAGCATAAAAGATGAAGGATTTTTTAAGGAAAGGAGTTGAAGGAGGAAGGAAAATAAACTAAGATATATTTTTTTTTTTTATAAAAAAAATATGCTTAACCTATTATGCTCTAGCAGTCAAAATCAAACAATAAACTTCAAAAAAAAAAAAAAAAAAGTTGTGAAAGGAAGAAACAAACAAAGAGAAGATAAATTTTTTTTTAATAATAGAAAAAAAATAGAAGAGATCACTCCTTAAAATAGTTGCAAGTTTTGAGTAATCTTGGAAAACTATTAAAATTTCAATACTTGTTAAATTATAATATTAATATAACTAAATCTAAAATCATAAATTTTAGAATGGTTTTTTAAAAATAAATGGATCAGACTTTTCATATTTGATCTTATTTTCACATTTTATTGCCCTTAATTATAATTAATATAATTAAATTCTAATGGTTATATGTTTTAAAATAAAATAAAAGTATAAATATAAGTCACCAAACAATCATTTTATTAACAAAATAACTCAAATAAAAAAACAATAAGGAGAATTGAATGAAAGAAAAAAGAAAAAAGTATTTAAACAAATGATGCAACAAATGGGATTAACTTAATCCTTCTTGCATGTTTCATCTTTTGTTATTAGTATTTATTTTTATTTTTATATATTTTTTTAAAAAAATAGAAAAATAGAAAAATAAGGGAAACTATTTACACAAAATAGCAAAATTTTTAGATAGTTGTGATAGACGCTGATAGAAGTCTATCAAGGTCTACCAGTGTTTTTTTTTTATTTTATGTAATAATTTGACATTTTTTCTGTTTGTGAAAATTTTCCTTTTCTTTACTCATGTTTGAAAAATACTCTTCAACTATTGGTGTATCCAAAATTTCACACCAGGAGTACAACTTTATACAAAGTTAGAAATTTAGCTTATAGAGTTCTAGATTTGTGCATGTACATAGTTTCCAAACGTTTAAAAAAAATGTCTAATACACTCATGAATTCACAATTTTTGTCATAATATATATTCCTAAAATATCAATTTTGCATCTATAGGTCTCTTACATATTAAAAAATGTTAAAAATTAAATAAAATGCTAAATTATACATTAAATTTAACTTTGTCTCCAATAAGTATTATTGAATACAAAGGTGGATCTAGGGATGACAAAATTTCCTGCAAGGTCGGGTCCTCACGAGTCCCCAACCAAATCGGGGTGGGGAATCCCCGGTTTGACCGGGTACGGAAGTCAAACCGGAGATTTAAATTGGGTCCCCAGTCGGAGACGGAGAAGGGATCCCCATCCTGTCCTTGACCTCCGCCCTCGCCTTGAATTTTTTAATTGTTTATATATATATACAAAAACATTTTAATTATATATATAAACTAGTGTTGCTACTGTAGTTAATTTTTTTTTTCTAGTTTTCATTTTCTAATGTAATAAATTTAATTTTTATTAAATTTATAATAAAAGATTTAAAAGATTTTTTTAATTATTCATTTAAATATATATATATATATATATATATATATAATAATAATAATATAAACTTCTTACCTAAAATATCTATAATTTCAATATAAATTCTAAAATTTAATTAATTTTAAATTATAAAAATAAAAAATTATTAATAAAATAAAAAGCGGAGATTTTTCCGTGCGCGAACCCAAATTCTCGAACGGGGATTCCTCGACCCGAATCCCTAAAAAGAAATTTCTTCATTATAATCCTAAAGAATTCATCGTGCCCCAATTTGAAAAATATGCCCTCTAAAAGTTTTATATCACTAGCACAATTAAATTAATATACTAAACTTAAAATCATTTTAAATTTGAATAATTTAAAACCAAAGACATAGATGGGAGCTTTATCACTTCCTCTACCTTTTGGTGAGATTGCTACTCTGTTATATTTTTGCCAATAATATTACCGCAACTACAATAAATTTTAAACAGAGAAAACTAGGAAAAACAAAACCAGAAGAAGAAGAAAGAAATAATAATAATAGAAAAAAAGGGACAAAGTATAGAGGAAGAACAGGGTTGATTGGATGGAGAAGATTTAAAATTGATTGGTTGGGGGGATTATCAGCAACTGGTAGTTGTGTTTGTTGGAGTTAACTATTTGCTATTGTATTAAGAGAGAAACATAAAAACAGAACACAACAAACAGACCATAAACAGAGGAAGCTAGCCTCGGAGTTCACTGCTCACAGTCACATGCCTAAGCTATATGAAGTCAACCCAACATCACCGACCTAATCAAAGTAGACCTCTTGATATTAAAAAAACAAAATAAAGAAGTTTGGCCTCTCAATTTTCATGGGTCACTTGCCCAAGTTTGAAGGAAAGAATTTTGGAAGAAACAAACAACAGAGTTTCAACGCTAAAAAAAGTTGATATTATAAAGATGGCTATCCCAATTCCCAAAGCCATATAGAACAAAAGTATAAGATGGTCAAAAAGTACTCGACCGTCTTTAACATAGCAAAGCCCAAATCTCAGACCCACATTGCCAAAAGAATCACTTGAAACCCCGGCAAAGGTCTCATAACACACAACCTAAAGAAAATAAAGCAAAGGAAACAAATTTCACTTTACTCATTCAACAATTTCCCTTATTGTTGAATTTCCATTTCCTCCTTCACCACAAACTCATCTCCCAAAACAATGCCACTCCCCCACTACTCTGTTTTAATCCTCACTCTGTTTCTCTTCACAACCCCATCTCAATCCACCAAATGCCGAACTTCCTGCGGCCAAATCCAAATCAATTACCCATTCGGAATCGATGACGGCTGCGGCAGCCCATACTACCGCCACATTCTCGACTGCACCGATTCCGGCAAGCTCGAATTAAGAACCCCTTCAGGGAGATACCCAATTGAAACCATAAGCTACACAGAACGCCACATCAAAATCACAGACCCTTACATGTGGAACTGTGACGACGGTGATAATTTCCGGCCAACAAGACCGTTCAGCCTCGACACAAGCACCCATCTCTCGCTTTCCTCCCAAAATGACTACCTGTTCTTCAACTGCAGCGAGGAGAATGTAATTGTTGCTCCTAAGCCGATGTTCTGCGAGCGGTTTCCGGAGCGGTGCGATTCTTCGTGCGACAGTGCGAGCTATCTGTGCAGACACTTGCCGGAGTGCGGCGGGGGTTTGGGGGCGGCGTCTTGCTGCTCGTATTATCCGAAGGCCACGGAATCGTTGAGGCTGATGCTTAAGTACTGTTCGAGCTATACGAGTGTGTATTGGAAGAGCATTGGGGCGCCGGATCAGCCGTACGATCAGGTTCCGGAATATGGGATAAGGGTTGATTTTGATATTCCGGTGTCGACGAGGTGTTTGCATTGTCAGGATATGGTGAAAGGAGGGGGAACTTGTGGGTTCGATACGCAGAGTCAGGGTTTCTTGTGTCTATGTGGTGAACGGAATGTTACTACTTTTTGTGGAGGTTAGTGGATTATTTTTTTTTTTTTTTTTTATTGAAATGTTCTTTTGATTAAATTTTAAATATAGTACTTGCGTCTACATCTCACATTAGGATTTCAACTTACTCAGATGAGTAGTAAAAGAACATTAAGAGGCTATTTAGGATACTGAATTGAGTTCTAAAGTTTAGAATTAATATATTGGAGTTAGAAAGTCTGTGTTTGTGGTGCAGAGTTTAGTATGGGATTAAGAAACATTAGAGGGAGATGAGATTTCTTGATAAATGTGCAAACTTTCAATAGTGAACACTATTGAGATGGGTGGATTTTACTTATTTAACACTGATTTATAAAATCGGTAAGTCAAACACCCCCTAAATACAAGTCAAGAGACAAAAGATTAAAAGGCTGAATGATCGAGCTTCTACTTATTAGAAAATAAACATAAAGTAAATATTAAATACTCTAACATAATCTTTCAATAATACATAAGGTACTTCTCATATTCCTAATTAATTTTGAGATGAAAATTATGTTTATCTAGTATGATACCAGAGTCATTAGCCCAAATAAGTATTCGGTACAAAATTAAGATCCTACCTACCCAAGAATGTTGAATTGAACCCATAGAGAAACTATTTTTGAAGAGATATTCTTCCTAGACCATCTAAATTATAAAAGTGGAGATTATTTTTTTAAAAAAAGTTCAATAGAATGCAAAAATTTGAACCTCTCTAACCACATCAAGAGTATATAACTATGTATACAATTGACGTTTTTTTTTTCTCTCGAGGTCCTCCCTTTGACCACTATTTTTACATGTCCTCCTTTGATTACTATTAGAAAATTCTTTTCACGATAAAAGAAAACTCATTCTCTAGGTCTCGTTTGGTAACCATTTAGTTTTTGATTTTTGGTTTTTAAAAATTAAGTCTACAGACATTTCTTTCACCTCCAAATTTCATCCTTTATTATCTATTTTTTTACTAATGATTTAAAAAACCAAGCTAATTTGAAACTAAAAAAAAATAGCTTTTAAAAACTTATTTTTACTTTTGAAATTTGACTTATAATTCAACCATGGTACTTTCCCAGGGTAGGGATGAAATTTCATTTTGAAGTATATTATAAAGTAGAGTGTTTTTTGAACTATTTTGAAATCCCAATTTTTAAAAGAACATGAATTAGTTATTAAAGATCTAAATAAACTCTTTCACTAAGCACTTCACATCTTAAAATATTCTTTAAGTTGGAATGAGGGTACTTTCCTTTCTTTTTTCCTTTTTCTTTTTTCCTTTTTCTTTTTTCTTTCTTCTTTTTCTTTTCTTCTTTTTATTTGAGAATTTGTTAGGACTAAGGTTTAAAATATGAACATGAAAAAATATAACTTCATTGATATGTCGATGTAAATATAGATAAAATTGTTGATGCGATGAATATTTTTATAAAAAAATTATAAAAACAAACAAAAAAAAAGACATTTAAATTAATAAATAAATATTATAGGCTTCTTAAACTAGTCAACATGTTTATTATTTATATTGCAATTACATTAGTGACACTTCTTTACTTAAATTTTAATATTTCAAAGATTTTTTTTACCGAGCCCAACAATCCAAACCCCAACCTAGAAAATTGAATAATAAACACTAGCTTGGGAGGATGATGAGGGTGCTAAAGATGTGTCAACCTAGTTGAGATATCATAGTGTACCTACTGATCCCAACTTCTCATGTATTTTGTTAAAAAAAATTTTTGACAACATGTGGATTAGAGGAATTGAGCATACTATCTTAAGGCCGACACTAGAAAGTTTTTATGCTCTTGTTGGCACGAAACTCTTTTTTAGTACAACAACATGTAGGGCGTAAACTTCTCTGATCCTCTTAGTCGAGGGTATATATTTTATATCCATTAAACTATAATCAATGAAGCCTAGAGAATTCATTTATCTAAACTTACAGTATAATCAATGAAGCCTAGAGAATTCATTTATCTAAACTTACACTATTAATTTCTCATTCATTTACATTTCAAATTTTAATTTGTCTGTGTATTATTACTTCACATTAATAAATAAGTGAACAAATTATGTAACGACCATTTCTGCATGCAGATCATGACACGTCTCCACAAAAGAAGAAATTTGCAGTTATTTCAGGTGAGCTAATTTTAAATCAAGATCAAATACAAATTTTAGCCTACAAACCTTCAACCTGTATTCTATTTTAATTTTCATTGAATTAATCCATACATAAACTTAGTTCTAGTACTTTCCCATTAAAGTTAATATTATGATTAATAGAAATCTGATCAGTAATTGCATATTAAAATTGCAGGGACAGCGGCGGCGATGTCGGCAGCCGGGGTGTTCGTAGTTGCAGCGGCTGTAATATGGTTTATAAGAAGAGTAAGAGCCAAAGCTCCGGTAACCTGCGGGGTTCAGAGCAATGACAATAGGCTTTTTTGATATCATCTATTTCATCTTTTTATTGTAATTTTTTTTCACATATATAAATATATATATAATTTGTTGTTTATTAAACGCATTTACTCAAACTATAGATTATACAATTTTGTAGAAATCAATTATACACAATTCGTATAGTTTTATTGCTGTACAATTGCTAATTGTGCTCAAAATATGCATATTGAATCATTTGAATTAAGAATATAAACGATCAAACTTAGATCGTGAAACGTTCTTGAATTCAACAACAATTCAACATTGTGAGAAATGAATATGTTTAGCTTATAGGAGACGCCATAATCTTTCCATCCTAAGGGTATTCACTTAATAAAATTTCATTGATAATACAAGCATTATGTCAGTTGATTATTCTCATTTTGGTCATACTCCATAATAATTTATGAGCCTATTTAATTATAGGTTACTTCGAACCTCTCGTTTGTTCCTTTTTATATCAATGAAGCTTTTAGTCTTGGGGCGTGATGGGGTGCTAGAGAGGCGTCAACCTAGTTGAGATAAAAAAAATAATAGCCAATAATATAAGTATACTAATATGTTGTCCACATTTTGATTATCAGAACAAATAATTGTTTAAATATTTTAACATTTATATCAAAATATTTATATATCTCATCAACCAAAAAGCTACTTCTTTCTAGGAGTGCCCAAATTAAATACTCACATGCTTCAAAAGCAGGGTATAGCACTTTGATATAACAAAAACCAAAAGAAAAAAAAAAAAAAAAAACTCAAAAACTCAAAAACAAACGGAGAGCGAAATTACACCTGAAATTTACGGTTTGTTTGAATTGACTTTTTTAAACGCTTAAAAAGTCAATCTAGAAAAGTTGTTAATTAGCAAGATTTGCCGATAAAACAGGGAAGTGGGCCTGCATTTTCAGTCAAAGCAGGAACCATGGAGCCAGGAGCCACTGGAAAAGACTGAGGTTTTGTGTAAATTGGGCTGCAACTTCCCCATCCCGATGGCACAAAATAAGCACCATTTAAGAACACATCTCTAGAGGATCTCCATTTCCAGTTCTTCCACCCATTATTAACCTCCCTCTTTGTAACCTGTTTCATTAGTCAAATAGTTAATTTCACATTCAAATTAAAAAGTTTTTAATCCTTGTTTTAATTATTTATGGTGGTTCTAATTTGTTTAGTACCTGCTTGGCATTAGAATTTTGTGGAGCTACAAAGTAGTTTCCTTCACTGAAGATTGTGGGGTTTGCACTTCCACCAATGGCATACATTTTCCATTCGTCGTATCTATTGTTGGCTACATGGGCATAACCAAACCTAACCCTACACCATTATTAATCCACATGATTACACATTTAGAAATATTCATCTCCCATATCTTATCTTAGATTAAAATAAATTATGTTAAAAAAAATCAAGGTACCCTTTGATCTCAACCAAAACAAAACAAAATAAAAATAGTGTTGATAACCCATTTGTTTTTTGGTTTAATAGTTTTTCGAAACTAAGCTAATTAGAAATACTACTTCAACCTATGAGTTTCTTTGGTTTGCTATCTACTCCGAATAAATATTCATAAAATTCAAGTTGGATTTTGAAAATTAAAAATAAAGTTTTAAATTTTTTATGTGTTTGGAATTTGACTTACGTCCATTCAAATAGAGTAATTGTAATAAGTATCAATTTTAGGGATAATAACCAAGTATATAACAACATTTTAAAAAAATTGCAAATATGGCAAAGTCTATCAGCGATAGAAGTCTATCACTGATAGACTTTTCTATATTTGCAATTTTTTTTTTCAAATGTTGCTATATCTGATAATATTTTGAATGTAATTGCTATATTTGCAACTGTCCCATTCAAATATTCACTTAAAAAGATGAAAATCTTGATAATAAAAAATTACGAAGAAACAAGCACAATTTTCAAAAACTAAAAATTGAAAACAAAATCAATAAGCTAGTTTGATGATTTTAGGCTTTTGGTTTTTGAAAAGTAAGTACTATTTTTATCTATAAATTTCTTTATTTTATCATTTATCTTGTGCAAATATTTTAAAAAATCAAATCAAAAAATTTGAAAATGAAAAAAAAAAATTATTTTTTTTTTTAATTTTAAAATTCGACTAAAAATTTAAATGTTTAGTTAAGAAAGGTGAAAACCACAACAAATAAATTAGTTGAGAGAAAACTAGTACATGAATTAAAAAAATAAAAAAATAAAAATGAAATCGTTATCAAACGTAACTAAATTTTATAATTATTTTAAAAAATTGTAATAGTTGTGTGTATATATCTATAAAATTATAAGATAAAGTTTTGTTGTGCAAAGGAAAATTTGAAACTCTACTGTTGCCTACCTTGGCATTCTCTCAATAAGGCCAGCACCAAAGCGGTTGAAAACAATGGTGACTCTCATAATTTTATCATCAGTGAACCCATCATTATGTCCAAGCAACATCACCTATCAAACAAAAAAATAATAAATAAACTTCAATTCACTCATTAATATCAATATAATTTCACACAAGAGAAAAGAAAATACCTTATCATGTTGGGAGAAGTAGTTATTTGAGATAGTAACAGCAGTGGAAGCATGAATAACATCAACAAGACCATCAGTACATCGAGCTAAAAAACAATGATCAATCCAAACATGTGAAGAACCAAACACAGCAATAGCATCACCATCAGATCCTTGCCGTTTTCCAACATGCGACACACTATCTCTAACAACCCCAGCTTTGCCAGGCTTACAATCATGAATACTAATTCCATGTATAATTACATGGCTAACTCCTTGCACCGTAATACAAGGCCCATAAGCAATTTCCACTTTAGCCCCACGTCCATCAATCGTCTTGTAACTATTTACCATTAGCTCATTCTTCAACACAATAACCATGTCCTTACCAAACACAATCCACAATGGCTTCTCTTGGATCACGCCGTAACGTAACGTTCCGTATTTCGGGTTTGAAGGGTTGTCGGATGGGTCGGTCACCACGTAAATGGAGCCAAATTTGCCTCCGATTGCGTCCTTGCCATAGCCAACCGCGCAGTTGGCTAAGGCTTGGCGGTTTTTGGCCCAATTGGATGTTTGACGCCAGCAAGAGTCGATTATGTTCATATTCTTCTTGCTGGGAGTGTAGTAATCTTGGAGGGAGGAATTGATGAATGAGAGAATGAAGAGAAGAATTAGTAGAAGGTGGGTGGATTTTGAGGCCATGGCTAAAACTAGATAAAGTAGTGTGTGAATTATTGAAAAGGGTGTGGTGTGATAAATGAGTTGAATTTGAGGGGCTTATATATATGTTGGATTTGAGAATAGAGAAAAGTGGAGCTCACGATCTGATAACAAGGCAATTTAGTCACTCTTTTGATTTTTTGTTCTTTTGAATTTAATTTAATTTAATTTTTTGAAGATTGTTAAACGTGGTTGCACGGCTTTTAGTTGGGTTTACTTGTTACAAAAAGTTAGATATCATATAATAATAATAATAATAATAATAATAATAATAATAATAATAATAATAATAATAATAATAATAATAAGGGATTGTGATATAAATAATGGGCAAGATACATGCCAATGAGAGTGTAGAGAATTTCTGTGTAATGTGTATGTAGAAGAGAGGTTTGCTATATTTTATAATAATAATTGTGTCTAAAAAGGAATTTGTGTATAGATTTTTTTTTTTTTTTAATTTTTTTTTTAGTTCGTTTGGGGGGATGCAAGAGTGGACTATTGATCATTTACAAGGTATAATTTTATCAGGTCAACTTTATTAATTAGAAATTCATTTGTTGTGCACGCGGCAGCCTAAACTTGCTCTCAATCCAAATTGGTGTCCCCTTTGCAAACTCCACGGTGAAAATATGGAGCACCTCTTCATTACATGTCTATTCATTACATGTAATACAGCTGCTGCCCTATGGAATCTGCTGACAACTAAAATTGGAAGCCTTGGATCCTTTAACTCCATCAATGAGATGTGTCAATATATCTTTAATGTCAAACAAAACTCCCAGAAAATGGATCATTCTCTTCAATATGATGACAGCTACTTTATGGACCATATGGACTGAAAGTAACAATCGTATCTTTAACGATACCAACAGAAACATAACGAATCTATGAGAAGAGATCTGCTCCCTTATGGGCTGTTGGTCCTACAGAGCCACACTCTTCAAAGATTACAGCCCATCCACTATTGCCTTAAATATTCAGGCCTTTTGTAACAATTAACTTTTCGTCTTGGGCTTTACTCTAGCCTTCCTTTGTACTTCCCTATTTGCGCTTATTGAATATCAATGAATGAGAAATGATGAGGGTGCTATGATGGTGTCCACCTAATGGAGATGATCGGGTGCACTCCCTAACCCAAAGTATCTTTTTTCAAAAAAAATTAATGAATTATGATATTTTTTTTTTCTTCTAAAAAACACTAGTTAATTTTTTGTTTTTAGTTTTTTATAGAAGTTTGAGAAGTTATGGTATGTGGCAAATTTTGAGATGGTCGGTTGGAAAAATAGCAAAATCCTAATTTCATTGACAAAATGGCGAACACCCTCTTGTACACATTATTAGAATTTTTGCTAATCTCTTATTTTTCGTTAGCAGTCATTCAACAGATTTTACAAATACGGTATAACTATATTTCACGTGGTTTGATAACTATATTTCACATGACTTTACAAATAGGATATACTTATATTTCATATAATCAGATAACTATATTTCACATAATTATATCTAAATATTCAAAACAAGATCGGCATATATTTTGGGGCAGTTGAATTTTGAAAGTTATATTATTTCTATTGTTTCAAAATGCAAGTTATCATTTTTTTTTTCAATTTGAATTTCAAATTGAGAAGAAAAAAATGGGCCATAACCACAAGATAAATTCCCTTGTCATCAATTTTCCAAATTCACCGATAATTTTATTGAAGCATGCAAGAACATAACATAGTGTTCCATCTTAAAATGAATATGAGGTCCCCTGGTTTTTACAATGTGAGATTCTCAACAGGTCCCCTTTAAGTGATGATGCCTCTTTTGGGTTCACCATTATTGATCAAGTTCCTTGATTTCTCCAATATGAGATCCTCACTCAACATGCCGCTTAAATGGTACCTCTTTTGGGTTACCATTCTTGTTCGGATCCTAATTTCCTTTTATTAGACCGAATACCCATTTGGAATTTATGGGCTCCGATACCATATTAGATAACATGAAGTTCCATCTCAAAATCAATTGACAATGAGAGTACTCCATCTATCTTATAAAAAGTTTGAAGTCCCTTGATTTTTCCAATTTGGGATTCCCAACATCCAATCGACAAGTTCAAGATAAAAAGTACAACAAGTTCACAACTAGAAGACCACACTAGTATGAGTTCTCTTGCATGTCAGCTCGGACAAAGTATACAAACCAGAGGGACTCTTAACAGAGAGAGGGTGGGCTGGCGATATATATGCACCAAAATGACTCCAAATTCAAAACAAAAGTGTAACATCTTTGACTTAGATGATTATCTGCAACATCTTATTAGTCTTCCACAAAGTTCTACAAAACATATTATTAGGGGCAATCTGATCGGTGCTATGTGTTGGCGCATATGGATTGAGAGGAACAAACGTATTTTCAACAATGTTGGGACCTCGGCGATCCAAATGTGGGAAATTGTTTATTTGGCGGCCTCTTGGAGTTCCAAATCAAAATTATTTTGTAATTATGATATAGCTTCTATCGCTCTTAATTGGAAGGCTTTTCTCTAGCCTCTCTTGTTCGTTTGAACTCTCTTGTATCTTTTTGTCTGCAATGAAGCTTTTTCTATTAGGCTCAGGGTGTGATGAGGACGCTAAGAATGTGTCAACCTAGTTGAGATGTGTCAACCTCTAGTATCTTGTTAAAAAAAAAACATCTTTAAATAAGAGACCGAAAACTGAAACTATACTCAAAAGAATATTAAATGAACTAAAAAAAATGATCAAAACTACACCAAATACAGTAATAATATGTAGACTTATTTATTGTGAAAAGAACAATATGTACATTTTTTGATAAAGGAAATAACCATTTTTTTTTAAAAAAAAGAAAATAGATACATTGATTTCATATAGGTTATAAAAACTTTGATGCATGCAACAAATAAATTTAAAGTTTTGAAAAATGTATTTAGGTACTTTCCGTACATGAACTCAACGTTATGACGTCTAGTATGAAATATTATATGCTGCTACGCCGTTGACTAAACTAAACAAATATTTGTTCATTCTTTTTATTTGGATAATACTCGTTTACTTAATTGTTTTATATTAATAGAAAAACCAAAATGGTCGGAATTTATTTATATTAACAGCACGTTTTGTCCCCCCAATCAACGCCTCTTCTGATGTCTGAAATGCAAGTCATATATGTGTGGCAGCCGACATTTTCGTAGCTATATATCACAATTTTCCATCATAATTTAAATAAATTTGTAATTGTTCGAATTAAAGATATATTTAACTCCCTTATTTGAGAGCGTAGAAGATTAATGAATTCATCTGCTTAAGGAGATTTCAATAAATTTATTTACACTAAATTGAAAATAAGAAAGAGAATAACGTCTATAGAGAAGAAAGAATAATTTTACGCTCCCATTTTAGAGGGAAATACTAAAATAATTTTAAGTTAAAATTCTAAAAAGAATTGATAAGGAATTAATCATTTAAATGAAGATTTACGATAGAAAATTAACTATTTTAGAAGTTTTTTTTAAATTTTTTTTTATTAATATTTCTATAAACATTAAATTGGGAATAATTTTTCTAAAAAAAAAAAAAAAATCCGACCTCTGCGAATTTTTCACAGAAATCTTTGCCACGTTCCCAACTAAATTAAATGAAAAATGTCGCAGGATAGAGAATGAAATGGAGGGCTGGGATCCCATCTCCGCCCACCCGTGACATATCTACGTAGAATGCCTGTTGGATCTGTGGGGATAATAATCATCAGAAGCAATTTCAAATATTTGTTTACTTGTTTTATATTTTATAGAAAAAGATTTGGTCGAAATTTATTTTATTAAACAGCACAAATTTATTTTATTAAACAGCACGTCTTTGGTCCCAATCACTTGCTCTCATGAAGCATAGGGTGAGATTTCTAAGTTCCAAGTCCTTTTTTTTAATAAAGAAGGTATGCTAAAAAAAAATTAATGTTTCGAAAAGCTAGATGTAGATTTATAGTTGCAAACTATTTGAAGTATTGAAATGCTTTAGAAGGTATAAATATCTTCAGAGTGTTTGTGATTATCGTGTTATAATAGTTTGTGCTAATAATATTTTCAAATATTGTTTTTCTATAAACTGACCACTTACTGGACTTATTAGCTCACTTTTTTTTTAAAAAATTTTTAATCGGTAGCATTTGAGTTTCCAATGAATCTTGTTCGCACGAAGTTTTTGAAGAAACATGTTTCGTGGAGTTGAACTTGTGTTTATGTAGATTTGATGCGGATGTAGTTTGATCTCTAGTACTTGATTATCTCTCAGTTGAACACATGCGCTTGATGTATGAAGCGAAGCGCGTCGATGTTCTTGTAGTTGAATTTCAGTCTTCAAGTATGGTTCAATTTCAGGATTTAGGGAGTCTTCTGATTGTAGGGAGAATTCTCGAACTCCTCCATTTATAGAGTTCTTAGGTGAGTTTTGTGGACTTGGGCATGGTTGGTCTATGGACCTGGCTTTTGGCCCAACTAATTGGGTTTGAGCATTCGTTGGTCCTTTGGGCCAAATTAAGTCTATTTTTGGACTTAATTAAATTTATGCTCAAACATTAATAATTAATTAAACAAAAAATAATTAATTTGATCCAACCGTGAGGACGAAAATACGTAACACCATCCGGATTTGCCAATTTACGTCTTCAATTTTAATTTAGGACACATGTAACATTTAATTAGTCCCAAATTTAATTATTTATAATTTCTTCATTAATTTGAAAAATGACGTGACATTGTCCCAAAATTTCTCATTCAACAAATCTATCGAAGTACCTAAATTACATATCAATTGCATGTTGTAGTAGTGGCATTTGGAATCTATTATTAAATAGCTTTGAAGGTCTTGATCTAAATCATAATTTAGTACGATTAATCAAGAAGAAAATGGAAAAGATGAAATGCTATATGCTATGTGTGGATTTATTTACCTTCTTTCATGTTCACAAACGTATTGGACATTTCATAATTTTCCTTAGCTTGGTTCAAAATTGGTGACTAACCGATAAGCTAATTGCTTTATTTAAGCCAACTTATGGTGTAAAGAGAAAAACCTAGCCTGCATCCATCTTCTGTCTCAATAAAAAAATTGTCATGTGACAATTTGTTTTTTCTAAAAATAATTAAAAGTTTATTACTTTTTTTTGTGTACACCTCGTTATTACAGAGCGGTGGCTCTAGAATATTTTACAGAGATAAGATAACTGTCTTAGTACTGCTTTAAGTGGTAGTATCCTTCCCAAGTCAATAACTAGAATTAAAAAAATGGGAATACCAACGCCCGATTGGATAAATCGAAATTGTATGGTCTAGTCTTTCCAATGCCTCCTTTCTTGCCGCCAACGGAGAGTAAAAAATAAAAAATATTCGAAAAGCAAAAAAATATTATTTTTTTATTTAAATAATACGAAGGCTAGTACCCTTCGGGAAGTGATTGGTCTGCCATAACGGGATTAAACTCCATTTCTCATACTTTCACCTTTGTGAAATTGAAGAAGAAATGGGCGGGCACTTAGACTCTTTTTAAATGAAAGAAAACAAGTTGTACCTAATCATTACTCTGGTGTAAGTGAGTCTTCTTTACCTATTTTGGTCAACAACTTTCTCCGAGTTTTCTAATATGGTAAAAAAATCATTGCAGAGCATCGGTTGTGGACGTGAAGTTTTGGTAACGAGAGATGGACGAACTTCAATACGTAGCTGCTGCTCATTGTTGGAAAGAGGGAGGTCTCATCGACGTCATTTGTGCCGCTGTTGTCGACTGAGGCTTGCCGGAGAAGAGAACAAAAATGAGGAGAACTGGAGGAAGAGAGAGAAGCAAAGAGATGTCGTAAGGGAGTGAGAGTTTCTCTTTTCCTTCCATTCGTGGCTTCCAAAATTACACCTTTTTTTTTTTTTTTTTCTTTTTTGATAATAAGGCTAACTCATTCCAAGGGTAGTGTAGCCTTTTAGAAGCCACATCCTTTGTTTTTTTTTTCTTCCTTCTTCTGGTTGTTTTTCTATAAGATTCTTTCCAACTAAGAAAAATCCATCTAATATCAATTTACTTTCGTACAAATTATCACAAATCAAAATGTAATTCAACAATAAAACATATTATCTTATTTTTATTTGTTTCAACTTTTCCCTCCAACAAAAATTTAAGGAAAAAAAAATCATCAATATAATACTTATACCCAAATGCTAGAAGATGAAAAGTCAGTCTTACACAAATTCAGTAAAAAAAGTTATATATATATATATATATATATATAAAAGTTGACTTGCAGATTTCATACAAAATATAGTTGCAAGGTATATGAAGTAAACCTAGAAAGTAAAAATACACACTGCTGACCATATGCCTTAACCGTTAATAGTCATTTTTCATTAAAAAAAAAAAAAAATACAACCATCAAAATGCACCTTTTTTTTTTAAGTACAATGAAGTAGGAAATTGAACCTCCAATCTCCAAAGAGGTGGATCATCATACCATAACCACTGAGCTAAGCTCGCTTTTCGGCAAACACACCCCAATATTAGCCCTCTCACAATTTTTCAATAACAAATAGTACAACCCAATCATAACCAACAATATCAGAAAGAACAATGAACCTTCACCGGGCTAAATGGTTAATGGTTATTCTTAATGATACATTATTTATTTCAAATGTGCATTTTAGAAAAACAATAAAATTGGATAGATGCGCATTATTAGTGCAATTGCACTAAACTAGCCTTTTGTTGTGTTTTCTCAAATAAAATTGAGGCGGCCAATAAGATGACCTCAATATGTCCACGATGAGTTTAAAGTGAAACACACAAAAACAGCCAATTGGAAGGATGGTTACCGTTGCAATGACCAATGGAATCTTTGCCTTTTTTTTATGATATGCAAGAAAGAAGGTCGCGCTGAAAGCCACCACCATGCATGCTATAGAAATAAACAAAGTCACTAATCCAAACAATAACTTGATCGGCAACGACATTAAAAAATCTTGTTCTGCACAGCGCGACGTCAAAATTGACAAAAAGGTGAGTATAGAAGTTGTAGACATCACCAGAGCTGCAACATCTGATATTACGAACACCGTAAATGCCTGATTCTGTTGGAAAATGGAAGTGTCATCATTACTATTGTTGCCACCTGGAACGGTGAATGCCGCCGCGAAAACAACCGTCGCGATTAGAGTTGCCACTAGCATGCACGAGTTTGCCGTGTTTCTCATCCACTCTTCACCGTCTTTAGTAGTTGTTTGTGCTCTTTTGTGAAGAGTTCACGAGGTGTTAGTTTAACATCCTGGTCTCTTCTAATTATCCCTACCGTGGGAACCTCTTGTAGTGCATAACATCTCATTTCATGATGGGAGGGCTTAACAATTTTCTCCACTTCCTTGAAGTTAAGTACAACATTTCAAAAGAAGGTATGTTTTAAGTATTATTTAAAAATTTAAATCATGTATCCACCAAGAAGGACGTACCTTGAACCACAGAAGCTCCCGTTGCATTTGTAAAGCTGCCTCTGACACTCTGTTCAGGTTGTTTGGTGACGCCACCATTCCAGCTAAGTGTAGCATGTTAAAGTTATTGTTGCTATCGATATAATTGGCAAAGAAATCCTTCATCCCTCCTAGCTCATATATAACACTAAACACTCTTTCTTGTCGATTCTCAATTGCTACATGAAATATTCTTCTGTCGTCGTCGTCAAATTTCGATAGCAACTGGGGATAGGATTGAATGAGTATTATCAGGAACTCAGCGTTTCCAACTCTTGCTGCATCGTGCAATAACCTTGATGGATTATTTATGAATCTGTGTAACTCGGGAGTTGAAAGTTCACGGACAACAAAATTCCATATATTTTGAACAATTGAATGGGTGAATGCCTGCATTACTGGCTTTCTGTAAATTTCGTTGAAGTCTAGCAAATTAAAGCACACAAAGATATAATCATATAATGCTTCAAAATGTATACATTATAGGAGAATTTCTAAAAATAAAAAAATAAGGGAAACTATTTACACAAAATAGCAAAATTTTTAGATAGTTGTGATAGCTGCTGATAAAAGTCTATCAGGGTATAGACATGATAGAAGTCTATCCCTAATAGATATTGATAGAAGTCTATCAATGTCTATTCGTTTTTTTTTTTTTTTTTTTTTTTGCTATTTTCTGTAAATAGTTTGACATTTTTTCTATATGGGAAAATTTTCCTCTATATATATCTAAAATGGGAAAGCAAAGTTGATGTGTATAATTACATAGGTTTATAAGTCTTTGCGAAAGGCTAATATAGTAGGTGCTACCAATTCCAGATGGCTTTCTAGCCAATATATGCAAAGCTGTGTCACCAGTTTCTTCCACCCAGGTTTCTGCGTCATAATTTGGAAGGCTATATCTAGAATAAAGAGATGGTAAGAAATATTGATTAAGAACATTTAATTAATATATAATGTTAAAGAAGAAGTTCACTTAAGTTGGTGATATATATTATATATTGAATAAGGATTTGGAAGCAAAACCATAATAATCAGAGGCGAGGGTAGCAATGAGAAGTTCCAACTGTTCAGACGTATGTAGATCTTTAAAATTAGTCGTACCGAAAAGGTAGGCAGCCATGTTTCTGTGTTTGTAATTTACAGCCAATAAAAGTGGGGTTGGTTTATGAGGACCACGAAGATTTGGAAGATTACGATTCTTGCGAACCATTACTTTAGCGATTCTTACAACATCTAATGAAGCTGCAGCAGAAGCAAGGGCAGTCCTTCCATTTTTATTTTCTGCAGCTAAGCCAGATGAAGTGGAAAGTTGAACCAACTTTTCAACAAAAGAAACATGATTTTCAGCAGCAGCAATATGGAGGACAGTATTCTCTTCAAGATCTATCTTCCGAGTGATTGCTGATGGATCTGAGTCAAATATAGATTTGGCTGTCTTCCAATCACCCTTTAAAGCAGCTTTGATATAACCGACTATCTGGTTCAATGTATCTTGCTTTTCTTCTTCCTGCACATACAAAACAATCAATCCATAATATGCACACGCAAACAACTTTAAAGTTTATACACTAATCCTCCCTAATCCTTCAAAGCTCTAAAGCTCTACTAGGAGCGGTTTGGAAGACCGGAATGTATTCAGAATTACTGAAAATCTGAGGAGTGTTGGGATGCGTAAAAAATCTAAGATGGAACAAAAAATGGAATCGTGAAGCATGAAAACAGTGGAAAAAGAGAGTTGAGTTGAAAACTGTGAGATTAGAATAAGTTTAATATTACAAAGTTGGGCCTAAAATAATCAATCCAAATATAAATTTTGAATTATATTACAATCCAAACTCATTCCATTAGTATTCTCCAAATAGTCCAGAGTGGGTAATGACTATTATTCAAAGACATGGAAATGGCAATGTTGGGTGTCATGATGGATAATGTGTCACGTCAACAAGTAAGATTAACAGCCAAGCACATGGAGAGAAAAAGTGTGTTTTTCAAGGTAACTTTAAGCACTATCCATTTTTTTTTTCTCTTTTTAAACCAAGGTTGACCCGACCCAATTACACCACTGAAATAGACCCGACTCGACTAAATTTTATGCCCTTAATCTAAATATTAATGGCCAATTTAAGTATAGCTGATTAAATTATATGTGTTCCCGATAAAAAATTACATATTTTCTATATTCACTTATTGTTAAACTCAAATATATATATATATAATATTAAATTTGAACGATCCAACCAAGAGTCGATTAATTTTTAACATGTTAATATTTGAGAAGTTTGGATTTTACTGTATTTGAATTCCAGAATTTTCAAACTCAAACACATTTTAGCACCAGACGGTATAAAATAATCTCGTTTTTGTCCTGCTATTAATATTGGTCATTCTGTTCAAATTCTATCATTTAGAGTTGACCAAATATTTTTTTATTATTATTTTTCAGAATAACGTGACATAAATATATTAATACTATATTGAGAATTTGTAATGGGTGGCAATTTAATAATATATTACTGCAGCCATGTCACTTACTTTTTATATTTTACACATATAACATTTTTTAAAATCCTCTTCATAGTTTCTTTATTATTTCCAAATTGCCCATAATGGAACCCTCATCTCCTTCTATTCCTCTTCCAGCCGCAGATCTAATCCCAGTCCTGTCTTTATCTTCTTGTGTTTCTTTTCCTCAGCAAGCCTCCTCCGACATGAACACGTAATCATAGCGCGACCTTAGAGCACATCAGCCCCACAAGCAATGACAACAACCACGAACCTCGGCGACTTGTCCCTATCTATTTTTCAGTTTTGGTGTTTTCGTTTCTTCTTGATTTTTTGTTGACAAGTTTCATGGATCAAACAATTGTAGGTTCTTCATCATTTTATTTCTTAGTTTTACCATTTTTCTATTTTCCTTAAATTATTGATGTTTTTGCCCAGATATTCCTTCTCTCTACCTTGTGACTTAACCCATTTAACATCAATGTGAATTAGATATTCCTTCTCTTTATGTAATTTTTTTTTTATAAATTTACATAATGAATCCCGTGGCATTCAAGAAGGTTGTTAAATTTACAGCTGAAGCAATTGCTTCGAAAGGAGAAATTTGTCCATGAGATTAATCTCCGTTTGTTAATTGGTACAAATTCTCTTCTTAATGATCATCTCTAGAATGAAAATCTCGCTATAAATTTCTTGTATTCAATTGAAAATTATTAGGCATATTTTGTAAATAATTCACAATATTTTAAGTTAGTAAATTGGTTCGAAATTATCATATTAAAATTTGTGCCTTGTGAATCTGATAATTTCATTCCTTAGTTCCCTATGGCTAGTGTTTATCATTCTTATAACGGATAAGTATTTGCTTGATTATGTTTCAACCTATAATGGATTTATTTATTTATTTATTTCAACCGATATTGCCCAACACAATATCAGAAAACTAGCTGGCCTTTGTGAAAGATAGGCAGATAACTGATGCCATACTCATGGCAAATGAAGCTGTTGATTTTTGGAGATCAAAGAAGACACCAGGTTTTATTATAAAGCTTGATATTGAAAAAGCTTTTGACAAAATAAACTGGAATTTTATTGACTACATGCTGGCAAAAAAAGAGTTCACTGTCAAATGGAGAGGATGGATCAAAGCCTGTATTTCTAGTGTGCAATATTCTATTCTTATAAATGGGAAACCACGTGGTCGTATAGAGGTATCAGACAAGGCAACCCTCTCTCCCCTTTCATCTTCGTAATTGCCATGGATTACCTCAGCAGATTGTTGCAAAAGCTTGAACAACAGAATTTGATAAAAGGGGTTAATCTCGATGAGAACTGCCAACTCACACACATTTTATTTGCTGATGACATCCTCGTTTTTGTTGAAGACAATGATGTTTACATCAACAATATTAGAAAGGTGATAGGTGCTTTTGAAATTGCTTCAGGCCTTAAAGTAAATA
This sequence comes from Lagenaria siceraria, assembly GCA_002890555.2. Lineage (NCBI taxonomy): Eukaryota > Viridiplantae > Streptophyta > Magnoliopsida > Cucurbitales > Cucurbitaceae > Lagenaria > Lagenaria siceraria. Next base: position 4,853,911 of record CM016487.1, on the reverse strand, counting down.
TGCAAAAATCCACTATTTCGGCTCTAAATACCAGCAGTGACAGAGCAAAAGAGGTTGCTAATAACTGGGAGATCACTCTTCACCATTTACCTATCACCTATCTCGGAGATCCTCTAGGTGGAAAGCCTCAATCCCCAACTTTCTGGGAGAATATCACAGAGAAAATACAAAAGAAGCTGGCCAACTGGAAATATTCACAAATCTCGAAAAGGGGAAGGCTGACTCTGATGCAATCAACACTTACCAGTCTCCCAACTTATATGCTATCTGTTTTCAAGGCTCCAATGTGTGTATATAACAATATTGAGAAAATATGGAGGAACTACCTTTGGAAAGATGATAATGGCAGTCACAACACCCACCTTCTGAAGTGGTCGATTGTTACATCTCCGAAAGACAAAGGCGGGCTGGGGATAAGCAAACTAAAAGACACAAATGTGGCTCTTCTATGTAAATGGCTCTGGCGCTTCTGCAACGAAACAAACCCCCTTTGGAAAAGAATTATCATTGCTAAATACGACCAATCTTACATTGGGGAGATCCCTCAGAAGCACAAATATAGCAGCATGAAATCTCCTTGGAGATCCATTGTCCAGAATCTTGAATGGTTCAAACTGAATCTATCTTGGAAAATAAACAATGGAGAACAACTTGCTTTCTGGAAAAGCAAATGGATTGGAAATTGCTCGATGAAAATTTTCCTAGACTCTTTGCACTATCTACAATTCCAAATGGCTCTATAAAAGATATGTGGGATGAAAGAATCCATGACTGGGATATTCATCCTCGAAGAAGTCTGCTGGACAGAGAATTGGAACAGTGGAACAACTTGAAAAGCAGCCTCATTATCCCTTCAAATACCAGAGGCAAAGACAAACCGAGTTGGAACTTAAACAACAATGGTATTTTCACGATTGCATCGGTCAAGGAAGCTATTCGTATGCAATCAAGCACAGAAACTCCCCCATACAACACAAGAATATTCACTAACATGTGGTAGTCAAAAATACCAAAAAAATGTCGCTTTTTCCTCTGGTCTCTTTCATATAAAAGAATAAACACTATGGATATGATGCAAATGAGACTTTCAAAAATGGCTCTTAATTCAAATTGGTGCACTCTCTGCTATAGCCAGGAAGAAAGCATAGAGCATCTCTTCATCCACTGCAAAGTTGCCTCGAATCTTTGGAAGCTTATTAACAGAACCGTGAGGACTCAGCTGGATTACAATTCCATTAATGATATCATCAATGACCTTTGTAATCACAAACAAAGAACAAAAAAAAAAGGTCATTCTCTTCAACATCAAAGCTGTTGTACTATGGTCCATCTGGCTGGAACGCAACAACTGAATATTCAAGGATTCTAGCAGAAGCCTCATGAATTTGTGGCATGACGCATGTGCTTTATCGGGCTGTTGGTCTCAAAGAAGCAACCTTTTCAAAGGATATAATTCTTCTTCTATTGCTCTAAATCTGAATGCTTTTTGTAACAACTAACATCTATCTAGGCTTCTCTCTAGCCTTGTGATGTTTTGTATTCTCTCCCCAGTTATATTGAATATATTTGATTGGGAGATGATGTCGGTGCTAAGAAGGTGTCCACCTGGTGGAGATGTTCGGGTGCACCCCTGATCCTAGTATCCTTTTCTAAAAAAAAGATATCTAATTTCTATCTGATTACCATCTTTGATATTAAATACTTGTATATTAATGTGAGTTATCTCAATGTAATTACTATTTGATTGTCATTTGATTTTTATTTAATAATATATAGATTTTTTTTTCTATCTAATTGTCAACTGATTGCTATCTTATTTTGACATAATACTTAGTAGTTTGTGATTTCTATCTGATTGTTATTTTTACATAATACTCAGTACTTTGTGATATTTGATTAGATATTTTAGTTATGGATATCAAAGGCATGGTGTGGCCATCGTCTTTGACGGCTTTGTTGAGGTCAAAGAGAGATTGGAAGAGTAAAGACATATCAAGTAGCGAGAGAATGTCAGAGAATATGTAAATTTGATTTTGTTAATCAAAGAGCATGTAAATAACAATCAATATCATTAATAATAATCATCATCAAATAGTAATCAAATAGCATTTGGATAGCAATCTGATAGCAATCATATGTCAATTAGATAACAATTAAATGATATAGTAGAAGTTTATATAGAAATCAGATGACAATCAAAAGGCAATCAGATGACAATATTAGAAACTACGATTAGAAACTACTAATTATGTGACAAAAAATAAAGATAATCAAATGTTAATCAAATGACAATATTAGAAACTACTAAATGTGAGATAAAAAATAAAATATAATCAAATGACAATCAAAAGAAAATTAGATGACAATATAAAAAACTACGGACTAATTGACAAAAAATATAAGATAATAGATGAAAATTAGAAATCAATCAGATGATGATATATAAAACACACAAAAAAACTGTAAGGTAATCAAAAACTACTTAGTAATTAACAAAAAAAAAAAAGTAATCAAATAGCAATCAAATGACGATAATCAAAATTTGGTCATATTAGATAAATTATGACAGGTGAAAACTTATGTTGACAAACAAGTATTCCTTCCGTAGCTAACATAAAACTAAACTTCCATGCTTAAACTATTGAAGGAGGAGAAGAAGAATCAATCACAATGATTCTCTTTTGATTGTGTATATTAGTTGCAGTAAAAATAGATGAAATGGGAAGTGAAAAATAGAGCTGAAATGACAAAATGTGTAAAAATAAAAGAGAAGAAGAACTAAAGTTCAAGTAATCGAAAATGAAGTAAAAATTAGATAATACGATATACACGATAATTAGTATCATATAGTAATCAAATAACAATCAAATAACAATCCATATCATTAGCAATCGTATAATAATAAATATCAAATAAAAATCAGATAGCAATCACATAGCAATCAGATTACAATCAAATTCCATACCGTCAGTGAATCAGTAAGGGCATTTTTGACTTTTCAGTTTCAATGCCTCATTTAAATTAGGTTGGGCTGACCGGTTTTGCTGTTTTTTTTTTGCAAAATTTAAATTGTGTGGACATGGGCCTAATTTTTATATTTTATTTTGACATGCTTGCAAGTGGCCCTACTATATTCTTGTAGAGAAACATATCAATCGTTTCTTACTGATCCCCCTCTAGTATCTTTGTCCAAAAAAAATTTATATTAAAACAACAAAAATTAACTTATAGTATCCCACTCAATTTAGTATCCATCATATAAGCATCATTTAAGAATTATAAAAAGTCGAGTAGCAATATGTTAAAAATATTATCTATTCAAACAACATTTATAGCGTGAAAATGAAGGGAATATACACGATGGAGTAGTATAATATTTTTGAAAATTATGAGAGTATTCTTAGGGTTGTTTTCAAATACAGAAAAATGAGCTAAACTATTTATAAATATAAAAAAATTTTGATAGCGACAGATCACGATAGAATTCTATCGCTTGAGCGATAGACAACGATAGAAGCCTATCGTATTACTTAAGTGATAGAATTTTATCGCGGTCTATCGCTGATAAAGTAAAATTTTTCTATATTTGTAAATATGATATTTTTTATAATCTAGAGAGAGGGAGTGTAAATTTAAGGAAGTGCATCATGAATTATAAGAGAATATGTAGATGGATGAAGATACTAACGTATCGTGTGTATGAGTAAGGCCGACGGGCATTGGCATTGTCAGCCGGAGCAGTGTCCAGAGCAGTAGAGACTTCATCGCTATCAGAAGGCCTTTGAGTTGTAGGAGTGGCTGGTCGTTCTTGTTCATTTGGATCATTCATTATTGAACTTTTAAGTTCTCTTCTAAATTGCAATTCTCCACACTTAAAAAATGGGACACTTTGATGGCTTTATATAATAGCTGGTAACACCTAGCTTCTTGTGTCTTCCAGCGTAAAGAAAAACATAATAAACATGAAAGGAAAAGACAACATAGACAAGTATAAAGTTTAAGTGTGATCTTTTTACTGACTTAATTTAATTTTAAGAACCAAATTCTAAAAAATGGGTTACTAAATTTGTGACACCTACTTTCCTCCTCTAGCAATTGTATATATATATATATATGCTGTATTTCGTTCATTGGTTGTTCAATATCCTTAAATATTTTTGTTAGAGAATGAAGCTTGAAATAAATAGAAATAAAAAAAATAAGAGAAATTGCGATGGAATTAATACAATTTGGTTTCTAAATAATATGAAAGAAAGTAAATAGAAATTAAATTTGGATTTGGATATTTTTAGTTGGAAATATTAAAATTGGCAAAAGAGATCAGAGAATATTACCAAAGAAAAGAAAAGAATAAAATAATTAAATCAAAGCTTCCGAGAAGCTTTAAAAAAAAAAAAAAAAAAAAAAAAGACCGAAGCTTGTCCAAGAAGCTTTCAGTGAAAATAAAAATTATATGTTTGTGGTTTAATTGAAACAACACATTTAAATATAAAAGGAAAAAAAAACACAAAAGTTTAAATGAGCTATTTTTAAATATAGTAAAATGAACTAAAATATTTACAAATATAGCATAATATCACTGTATGATGATAAGTGTCTATCATTGTCTATCATGGATAGACAGAAACATTTTTGCTATATTTAAAAATATTTTTAGCAATTTTGTCATTTAAAACAATTACCCAATTTAAAATATAACGATCTTCAACATGTAACAATTTTCAATTTCATATTTTTACATTATCATTTTTTTTATAAACAAATTATTCTATTATTATAGTATAAAAACAAAAATTTTTGTTAGTAACTATGTGTCAACTTAGTTGAGATATTCTAAAGCACATATTGATCCCTCCTATTTGAATAGTTGCAACTATTTGAAGAGAATTACATAAGACAATTTTTTGAACAATTTAAGAATTAGATGGTAAGATAGATGGTAAGACGTGTCAACTTAGTTGAGATATCCAGGTACATCTCTTGATTTCATCTTCCCTTTAGTATCTTGTTAAAAAAAAAAAAAAAAAAGAATTAGATGGTAAGACCAGAATTCTCCACTATAGCTCTATAAAATCTCATCATTTTAATTCATTGAAAAGAAGTCTCACACTTTGGGAGAGTCCAAATCTTTTTTCACTAAGTTAGGTTGCTTGTATGTCACTGTAAAGGCTTTGTATTTATGTAGACAAATATAACATTGTAATTGTTTAACTATTCATTTAGTAAAAAATATCTTTCCACGGGGACACTGCCTTCCAGACATGCATAGGTAGTATTGCACTAAACTGGGTTACCAAACTTTGTGTTTTGCTCTATTGCCTTATTATCTATGTTTATTTGGATGTTCTTTGGGATTATTGTGACATTGTGTGTAACTTATTACGTGGTGTGTCAGATAACCCTTTCTTTCACTCTATTTTATTAGAGATTGATATAAGAGGCATGAATTATTATCTTTTCATATGTTCATGAAAGATTTTTTTTGGTTATTCTCATTGTTTACATGGAATTAGATTACTTGTTTGGTGAAATGTATCATTGAAAAGGAAATGAGAGATGATATCGAGGATTAGCACAAGAGAATGTACTTGAGCAGCATCTTCATGTAGCTTTTAGAAAGAATGGTTTTGATTTGTTGATATCTTTTTTTTGTTGGAAGATTGTCTTTTGGATCTACTTTTTTTTGTGTGTGTATTATTGTTAGATTTGGTCTTTGAAAACTAATCCTCAAAATGAATCCTTTATACTAATTAAAAACAAAGTTTATTTATTAATGAATTTGATCTTCAACATTTTTCTAGGTTTTTGATTATTAATGAAATTGATTTTCAACATTTTGTGGGGTTTGAGGAAAGAGTGGGTGAAGCCTAGCTTGTGTTGATTGGAACTACTCCGGTCAAGGAGTCGATGGCCCTTCAACAACACTTGCCCAGATCAACACGATTCATGCATATTGTTTTATAGAGTTTAAAATTTGAATAAGAATGTGAAAAATTTTATACAAAATTATTTTCTTTTGAACTTCCACCCCTCATGACTTTTTTAGCTCATTCTTTTCTTAAATTTAACCACTAAATAACAATTGAGATTTCAATAGGCCTACTGGAGCTTAAATCTGCCGCCAGTTTTATTTAGACCACATATAATATTGCATAGGTAAATGCATTACTATTGTTTTGACTTGTATATAAAGTGGCTAGCCTTAGTTTTAAATATTTAGTAAACAAAAACTTGTATGTTTCCATTACTAGAGTTTTTATGAATTTGTTTCAAATGTTCTGTGGAAAAGTAAATTTCAGTCGCCCAAATCCATTCCAAATAATTTAACTGTATTCACCACTACAATCTGCTAATCTTAGTGGCAAGACCGGATCAAACACATAGAGCTCTATAATTTCTCAATTAAATGGTTCAAAGCCCGACGTAATCGAAGAGGGGGGGTTTGAAGTGATTTGGTGCTAGGAAAAATAAATTGTATAAAAGAAAGCACAAGGTAAAGGGTTTAAAAATGATAATTGAGAAGAATCTAGCTTGGGTTGTGACGGATTTTTTATATTCGAAATATTTGGTCATCGAATTCTCATTACTAACATTAAATGTTTGCTTACATCATGTGCTTTTGGATACAAGATATGATGAGGATGCTAAAGATGTGTCAACCTAGTTGAGATATCTCGGTGCATCTACTGATCTCACCATTCCTTTGCGTATCTTGTTCAAAAAAAAAAAATTGTTTGCTTACATCTAACCAATTTAATTAGCAAAGTTAATTAACTTGTCCTAAACAATTAACTAGTCCAATTTGAAAAGATGAAAAGCATGTAGGTTCAAATTGACCTAATTGCATTAAGATATGAGAAATGTTAGGTGGAATGTTTAATTTTCAAGTGCCTAATTAAATATTCGTGGTTCAATTCTAAGTTAGTTAGATCAATACTCATCTAATTCAATTCGCAAGCTAACCTAACCTATTGCTTTCTATGGATTAACATACAATCAAGTATCATGAATTGAACGTCAATCAAAAGCAGTAACTATACATCCCTAAGCGTACGAATAATTTTGTAATTAATATTACTTAATCAAGATGTCATGTATCGATGTATTTTAAATTAAGAAAATTATTATAAATAGAAAAAATATCAAACTCTTTACAAATATTGACAAATTTCACTGTCTGTCAGCGATAGACCACAATAGACAGTAAAATTTGTCTATATTTGTAAATAGTTCGATTTATTTTTCTATATTTGAACACAACTCTTTAAATTATTACAAATTTAATCACTAAATTTTGAATGTTTTTTTACTAATAAATTCCTAAACTTTTAATTTTGACTTTAATCCCTAAAATGTTTAATAAATATATAAACTTCAATGTTATATCTAGTGGATCTAAGGAATATTAAAAATATTTATAAATTTGCTGCTTTATAAGATAAAAAGAAAGTAATTTGTGTTTAATTGAATCTTACATTTTAAATTTTATAGTTAAGAGATAAAATTAATTTTAAAAATATGTCTAATCATACCTATAAAACAAAAAAATTAAATTTAAATGTCAAATATAACATTTAATTTTTAACATTTTCAAATATGTAAGATATCTATTAGATGTATAATTGATATTTTGGGAACTATTAAATACAAAAAAAACGAGAATTCATGAACATGTTAAATATTTTTAAAAATTTAAGAACTATATATAAACACAAATCTAGAAGTTCATGAGCACCTCCACTAGTATTCTGTGTTAAATAGAGTACTTTATATAGAGAATCTTTATTCTCATTATATCACGACAAAATATAGTACTGACTATTGGTACAAAAATCTGAAGCCACGATGAGATAAAATTAGGTGTGAATTTTGATATAGAGGCAAAGTATAAAAACTGAAGCTACGGTTGCAAATAAACAAATTTATTTTGCTACCCAATATAATTTTCCTATTTATAAATTCGACTTGTTCTTGGTCATATAGATTACAAAATTGAAAAAAAAAAAAAAAAAAGAACTATCCAAAGTGTTTCTTATTTTAATGTCTTGCAGTAGTTATCACATACCCTTTTCTTTTAGCACACATATCCTTTAATTTCTTGTATCAGGGAGTGGGATAAAAGGCAAGAATTAATTCTTCTCTTTTTATATGCTAAGGAAAGATTTTTTTGGTTGTTCTCATTGTTTTGGATGGAATCAAATTACTTGTTTGGTGAAATGTTTATCATTCAAAGTAGTTTGTTTGCATTTAAAAGGGAATGAGATGATATCGAGGACAGCATCTTCGTGTAGATAGCTTTTAGAAAGAATGGTTTTGATTTGTTGATATCTATTTTGGTGGAAGATTGTCTTTTGGATCTACTAATTTTTTGCGTCCTATGTTAAATTTGGTCTCTTGAAATTTAATTTGAAAACTAATCCTCAGATTAAATTCTTTATAGCTAATTAAAAGCTAAGTTTAATAAATAATGGAATTAATTATTAATTTTCAACAAGTGTGGGATTTAAGTAATTATACACGACCCTAAAGTGAATTGCTTTTAGAAATGAAATTTAGGTGCGGGAACTAGATGATTTTGGATTTAAATTATACATTCATTCTGAATTTATTAATGTGATAATTGTTTTCTAGATTTTTCAAGGATCTCTTCTGTTTCTTTTTTACAAACCGAGTTATATGAACTCTAATTGAATGCGATTTCGTCCTTAGAATTTTGTATTGAAGATATGAAAATGGTTCAATGTATTACTATTATATATGCTAAATGTTCCTTATGGGTTCCTTGTTTTCATTGTAAATACATTTGCATAGCATACAGACACACACCACAAGTATGTAGTGTTCAACGAGATTTTCAAAGAAATGTGATCAGTGGAATTTGAACTTTGTATTTGTATCAATTTCAGTATAGTATAGTGAGTACAATCTCTAATACATAATCCTTTGATGTTTTTTTCTCGAAAAATAAACTTTGATCCTTAAATTTGTTGATCTACCTGGATGATCGACTTTTGGGCTTGATGATCTTCTTAGGTGATCGGTTTTTGGGCTTGATGATTTTCTTGTGTGATCGGTCTTCGGGTTTGTTGATCTTCTTGGATGATCGGCCTTTCGACTTGCTGATCTTGTTGATTGGGTGGGATCGGTCTTTGGGTTGACTTAAGAACTTTAAAGAGTATTTTGATCTTTAACAAAAACTAATAATAAAATAAAATAGAAGTCTTTCATCGAGATCTTCTTCAATTTTTCCAAGGTTTATTTAGAAATGAATGTTAGGTTTTCACAAGGGATAAGTTAATTATTTGCGTATTTGTGATAATTTGTGTTATTTGGTTATTCTATTTAATATAGTTCGAATTTAGGGGAGTTGCCGAGTAGGAAGAAGGGAATTTAGATGCTAATGAAAACATAGAAGCTTCTTCCATCAATTTATATTATGCTAATGGAAATTGTACTTTTTTTTAACAACATATTAGAGGAGAGTGAGATCACAGGTGTATCGGGACATCTCAACTAAGTTGACACATCCTTAACACTCTCATCATACCTCAATGCCTTTAGTGTATTCATTCAGAATAGAAAGTTATATACATATGGAGTGCTAGAGACCAACTTGAAATAAAAGAAAAAGCAAAAGAGGCTAGAGGAAAGTCTCCTAGTTTAGATATATAGTAGAGACATCATCTATACTATATATAAAAGTCACCTAGTTCTCCCTGTTTTCCCATTTTTTTTAGTTCGTTTTGTAGTTTACTATTTTGGTTTTATTGTAATTGTATTATATATATATATATATAGGATTAATTATGATTTTTTAATAAATAATTAGGTATTAAATATTTACACCCACGTTTACGTCCCTCTCGACTCAACTCACCATGAATCTGTCTTTTATTCGTTTTTAGTATATGAATAAGTGTTTCCTATATTTTAATAACACTTGGAGTTTTTATTTCATTTATTCATTTATAATTTTAAGAAAAATTACTATAAACAGAAAATATCAAACTATTTATAAATATAAAAAAATTTCACTATCTAACAGCGATAGACTTTTATCTCAGTCTATCATTTAAATGATAGAATTCTATCGCGGTTCATCGCCGATAGATTGTGAAATTTTTCTATATTTAAAAACAACCCTAATTTTAATTTATCAATAACTACTTCCAATATTTTAATGACACCATTAATTGTCAAGTTTCTTTTTGTTAATGCATTAATTGTAAAGTTAACATTGATTGATTTTCCAAAAAAAATTAAACGTTTTAATCTCAATAATAATGTCAAGGTTACAACTTTCAAGAAGAGAATATTATAGAATTTTTTAAATTGGAATTGTTGAGCTCCCTAACTTTTTAAGGGTGTGTTTGGGAGTGATTTTGACATGGCTAAAATCACTTTTGTCATTGTCAAAATCACTTTCCTCTAAATTATGTTTGGCAAGAAAATAAAGTTGATTTTGGAAAATAAAAAATCACTATAAATTAATTTTTGAAGTATCACTAACCAAGTGATTTTCCTTTTTTGGTGATTGACCGGGAATCACCTCAAACTTTTTTTTTCTTTTTAGCCAATCAACCATCATAGTACAACCAAAGAAAGCCAAACTTTTGATGTGGTTGGACCATTATGGGCTTTAAAAGTCTTTAGCAATTAAAGCCCTCTCATCCCCTCAAATAATTTTCAAAGGGTAAAAATGATATTTTGGTTTATGTAATTTGAGTTTTTGTTCCATATTGGTTAATGTATTTTTTTAATAAAATTTTTTTATCCATATAATTTCAATAAATCTTAAAACTAGTTGTCATGCAGCTAATTTATTGTAGTTTTTTTTCTTTAAAAAAAAGTTATTCTTTATCATAAATTGTGATACTATATTCACATGGTATTTTTCTTTGTTTATGAAAATTATTTTTATTTAACTGATTTTGATACAAATTAACTTTGAAGAACTAAATTTAAAGTTTAATGAAAGTATAAAGACTAAATTTAGCAATAAAACAAAAGAAAAAATAAATTAATAAAAATAAATATGTATTATAATTATTTAGTTAAATAAATTTATAATTATAAAATACCATTTTTAGTAATTTTAAATTATTTTTTGAACCAAACATAATAATTCAAAATCACTTTTAAATATTTAAAATCAATTTTAAAAATTTAGAACCAAACATAAGCATGTTTGTTTAAAAATCAATTTTACAAAATCAATTGTTTTTAAATCTCTAGTTATCAAATTACTATTTCAACTATCACTCCCAAACATGCCCTAAATCTCTTACACCAAATGCATATTTAGGCGGGTTATAATTAGAGATTTGAAGGGGAAGAGACAGTGACAGCAAAGAGATGTTTATTTACAATGAAAAGCAGAAAGAGGCCAAAATAGAGAGAAAAAAACACGGGTGAAGACAATCATTGGACACTCATTAAAATGACATGAAACAGGGTAGATTACTTATGTTGTCATACATGTCTTTTTTTTTTTTTTTTTTTTTTTTTTTTTTTTTTTTTTTCTTCGATCTAATTGCCCAATGTGACAATCTCATTATAACAGGTAGATGATATGTATATAAGTGTAAGGTATTTCTCTCTAGTCTTTTTTAATTTAGTTTTTAAGTTGTACTTTAAATTTATTAATTTTAGATTGAATGAATAAAAAATTCAGTTCTTATAATTTAGGGATGTTTCATGAATTTTGGTTCCCTTAATTTTGGAAGTTTAATTTTATAAATTCAGTTCTTACCCATGTTTACCATAAATTGAAATAAGAGAAGTATGTATAAATATTGGTTGAACTATTTTGTTTCATTACACAACTCCCCTTGGAACTAGGGGAGAAGTTATTTTTCCCGTGTTATCTTTCTAACGCGACTGTTGGATTCTTTTAGTTTTTTTTTAGACATATGTACAAGGAATAGCAGAACGAGGGATGAAGAAATGGAAAATTGAATACCAAAACCAGCAACTCTAGACTGACATTGGAGAATATTTAACGAGACCTTGCTCACCATGGGTTGAAAAAAACTAGTAAGTACGTAAGCTCACACAAAATTTCAATCGAAAAGCTAAGGGATTAGGCTTGAAAGTGGAAAAGCAATGTAGGGGATCGATAGACGTGCAAACTAAAAGACAGAGAGAAGGGAAAGCGAGCAATAAGAGAGAGAACAAAATGGGGCATAGATACAAGATTATTTGGAAACCAGGCACTTGTATAATTTTAACATCTATATAGTCAATTTCAATTGAAAATTTATAATGGTTTCTGTTATTTATTTTTGTAAAAAAATGTTTTTATAACTCTTTATACTGCTTAAGATCTTCTACCTTTCATGAGTAATTTTTTTTTTTTAATCTTCTTATATTAATTTCATTTGTTATTGTGGATATATTTTTAACAAATAATATATCATATTTTAAATTTGAACTACTTTACATTTCATTTACTATATATATTTTGTTAATATTAATTTCATAAAATAAATCTTGTATGTGTGTGTTTTTTCTTTTGTCAATTTATGAGTCCGTTATATATATTTTTAAAAAATAATGTTTAACCAGACAAATTTAAAAATTTAAAAATTTAAAAACTCTTATTTTTAAGTTTAAATTAACTATAAAATAACACGTGCATCGCACATGTATCTTACTATTAATAACAAAATGGAGTGCAATTAGTATCAGTACTCTATAGAGCCGTCAACGAAATGATATCATCCCACAAATGATTATGATGTTTTTTGACTCCTTGGAAAGTTCATCCGTTCCTTTTGAGCACAAGTCACCGAAGGGTTGCCGTGTTAATGGAAATTCTACTAGTCTTAATAATTTGTGATTTCTATGTAATTTTTATTTGATATTGAGTAGTTTATGATATTTGTTTGATTGCCATATGATTACTATCTATTGGATTGTTATCTAGCAATCGTTTTTTATTTCGTTCTTTTTTCGTACATGAAGATTTGATACTAATAGCTATTGATTGTAAAGAGAATTTTTTTTCTCTCATTTAAGATAGTAATCAACAGTTATGGCCATTCCTGCCTCTTACATCGCACACTTTTATGTTCCTATCACATGTCGTTGAAGCTTGGTAAGCCCTAAATCTCCTTCTAGCTCTAAGCTAACCAAGGATGAAAATATCATTATCGGTGTAAATATCGATACCTCAAATTTACGTATATATGGATGGATATTTAAATATTGACATATATTTCGAAAAAAATCACGGATTTCACAAAAATTTATAAAAATATTATGATCTTTTTAGTAAAATTTTAGAACAAACTTATTTAAGTAATAAATTGTAACTTTAAGCATATAAATCAATAATTAAAAGTCAAATATGATTGGTAATAGGATAATAAATAATAGTGAAGACCGAAAAAATGATTATGAATTGAATATTTCATTAATAAAGTCTAGGTCATACAAAATAAAGTTTAAATACAATTTCAATAACTAATTTAAACATCATCATGTGTAGATCTTATACGAATGAAAGGTTTTCCTGAGAAAAAATCTAATACTACCATAGTACATACTACCTTCAGTCATTGTTTGACACGTAATTAAATGATTAATTAAATAATTATTCATTTAATTTATGGACCCCACATAATTTTTAAAAGTGACTCTTGTGGTAAGCAATAAATGGAGGTAGTATGGAGAATTTTCCATACTATCGTAGTACTAAAATTTTTCTCGATTTTTCTATTGCTCCATTGAGGTGCAATGATATGAAAATTCAATGCAAAAGTTTGAATGAAGTTAGAAATTAATATATGTCATTTTTTTCAAATTATTTTTCTTGAAAATGAGAATTTTTAGATGGTGAAGTAAGCAAAACTCAGATCAATTCAATTTTGAGGTGAAATGATGTGAAAATTCAATGGAAAAAGTTTGAATGAGGTTAGAAATTAGGAAAATTTTTAAAAATAGAAAAATAAGGGAAACTATTTATACAAAATCGCTGATAGAAGTCTATCAGTGATAGAAATGATAGAAGTTTATCACTGATAGATGCTGATCAACGTTTACTAGTGTTTTTTTGTTACTTTCTGTAAATAGTTTGATATTTTTTCTATCTGTGAAAATTTTCCTAGAAATTAATATATGTTATTTTTTCAAATAGTTTTTCTTGGAAATGAAAAATCACATCACTTTAAGTTTGAAGTAAAATGATGTAAAAATTCAATGGAAGAATGAGGTTAAAAATGAACATATGTCCTTCTTATGGTTTTTTTTTTCAAATTCAATTTCTTTGGAAATGTGAGTCTTGGATTGAAAATTGAGAAAAATTTAAAATTAAAAAAGATAACACATTAGAAAAGGTTGATATTGGGAAAAGAAAAAAATGATATATGATGATTTTTCCACAATATCTCCACGAAATATCCACAATAAATTGTTGAAATATCTATGATATATCCGCTAAATATCCACGATATATCGACGCTATATCCACAATTGTCATGATTTGCAAACGAAATATCCTTAAAACGATATATCTCCGATATATCGCTAATATCGGCGATTTTTCAGGATGTCAATTTATGGATATATTGTCGATATATCGCGATTTTTCAATCCTAAGCTAATTAATAAGGTTTATATCTTCCAATTTGTTAGAAAACTATGTTGGCAATATTTGTGTAAGAGTAAAGAATGTTTTATGTTCTGTCTCTACATTCAGCTCGTATGTCGAAGTGATGTTTTCTGGGAATGTTGATTCTACGAAATACTTTGCTTAGTTGGAAAATCTTGTTGACAGTATTTTTGCAGATCTTTTGCCTTTTCTGTATGTGTCTATTTTTGGAAGTTTGGGCTGCTCGGTTGAATGTTAGTTGTGCATATTTAAAGCCTTTCAATCTTTTGTTAGGGTTAGCCGTTTTGACGAATATATTTTGGAGCCGTTTGTCTTGCGAAGTTCTCTTGTAACAAGTATTTTTCTTTGTCAATCTTCGAAGGCAGTGAAGATTGTATTGCTGTGAGGTTGGAGACATACTCCAAGCCATTTGTTTGTGTCATCATAATATTCCTTGAGAAGGATTTTCAAGCGTAGGGAGAGCCTAAGCTATTCAATTGAAGTGGTCTTCATTCAAGAAGGAAAGATAAAGATCAAGTTAGAGGGAGTCTCACTACTTAAGGGGAGCTTAATTCTCTTGAGAGGGAGTATCGATCTTAGGGGGAGCCTAAGACGTTTCTTCACTGATATCAATACTTAGAGGGAGCCTAAGTAACCAAGAGAGGGAGTCTCACATCTAGGATGTTATTTCCAACAAATTAATGCGGATTATTCAGAATACACCCAAACAGAACACAATAGCCAGTAGATAATCAAAGTAATAACGAATAAAATTAGATGACACAAAGATTTATAGTGGTTCTATCAATTTGATCTACATCCACTTTGAGAACCAGCTTAGCAGAATTTTATTATGAGCCAATAAGGTTACAAAGTACAGAATTAATCAATATCAACATAGGGGAGCCTAGGTGAAAGGCTATGTGATTAAGCTTTGCGGGAGTCACTGTAATCAAGCTGTAGTTATAGATAAGTACTGTGTTGTAATTGTTTATCATTTATATTAGTGAAGTTGTCTTTCGTGGGCACACTGCCCCCTAGACATAAGTGTTTATCACTGAACTGGGTTACCAATATCTGATATTTTCTGTCTGCTATTTTTATTAGTAATTGTTGTTATGTGAATTACTATAATATTCTTCGTAACATAGTTAAACGTGTTGTATATACTTCAATACAATTTTCACAATTCATAATCATCTTCTAATTTAGCTTTACAAAAACACCTCATTTTTCTTGGGTATGATCATATTATTTGTAATGGAGAGAAGAATTATCTTGGACTATTGTAGAGAAGATGGGCATATATATGTGTGTTGTCGTTGAAGGAAAATATCTATGATAGTTGGCTGAGTCTAAACAACGACCATTAAGAATTGGATTAAAACGTGTTAGGCCTTTCTTTTTGTATATTAGACACCGAAGACGAGGTCTCCATGTGGCTATAGACGCTGCACCAGCACTATGCTTTATCTTTATTTATTAATTTATATTCTTTCTTTGACCTTCACATCAGTTTAATATTATTTGAATTTTCTCTCTTCACCTTTATTTGTTTCCTTCTTTGCTCTCTCTGCGTTTTTTGACCTTGTAATTTATATAATATTTTAGTTTCATTATTTCTCTAATTAGTCCGACTTCTTTCACCGACATCTCAATATGGGGTTGAATATGTTTTTTTTTTTTAAGGGATGAAAAACGAAGGGTTTCCAAGTGATCATCCAACTTAGTATTATTTTCGCTTAAATACGTTTAACTGTAAAATTTTAATGGAATCTAGTGCATTAGTCTTATGATCTCACAGGTTGAATATTAATTAGAGATTACATTTTTAATTATCTAATTTTACCTTTTGATCCCATAATTTTTTTTAGAATTGTATTGTGAAAGAAGCAGAGAGAGGCAAGGTGAAAATAGGTACTATACTTAAAACTCAAGATTTTTGAGTTGGTTTTGTAACAATATTATAGGTTGGTCAACTAACCATCAAAATATATATATAGCAATATGTGGAAGTAAAAAAAATTGATCATCTAACTTCAAAGTTGATAATATAAACTTTATATGTCAGTTGAGCTATATTCATATTAAAAACAAACGACCAAATAATATTAAACATTACAATTTTTGTCTGTAAATTTCTATATTTTTAATTTAGAGACTTTAGTTACAAATATTAATCTTCATTTGGTGTAACTTCGTATATGGCATATTGCTTTCCCATCGAAATTTATAAAGTTATAAATATGGATCATGACAATTATAATACATCGTCCATGGGTATTTTTCTGGTAATTAAGATTAGGCTGCTACAATGCGAAGAAGACAGAAATATAAAAAAATTAACACTTGAATCAATTAGTTATAAAAGCACCATCCATTGCCTCTTAGCTAAAATAGACATGTTGATCTTGTCAAAGCTGAAACCTTATACCTACTTTTGACTTTTGGATATGATGACTAAATTATGAGCTTGATTGAAGACGACATTGACCATTTTATAATATATTGTCAATAGTTGAATTTGGTAACCACTTTTTCAAAATAAATAAGGTTTAAAATTATATCAAAATGTAATGGAGTTTCCCTAAAATGGGAACACTTATATGCTGTTTATTGATATGTTTGAAAGTGCATATTCTAGATGGATTACAATTACTTGAAAAATGCTTTTAATCATTAAAAATTCATTTTAATAGTATGAAAAATGTGTTTACAAGTGAAAAATAAAACATTAAATAGATTTTGAGTGAAAGGTGTGTGCTTAGAGTGATTTTACCTATGACAAAAGTGATTTTTTAAAATCGGTCCCAAACATGTACTTTTATTTTTTATTTTTAACAAAATACTAATGGTAAGTGAGATCAGGAGGTGCACCAAGATATCTCAACTAGGTTGACACCTCCGTAGCACCCTCATCATACCCAGATGTCAAAAATGATATTTCATTCATCAAAAGTGAGTATGTACAAAGAGCTAAGGAATAGCAAACAAACAAAAGTCAGGATGGCAAAGGGGCAAACAAAAGCTATAAAAATTCAAGAAATTTTTTTTGGAACAATGTAAATAATACTACATATGAATTTTTTTTTGAAATGAAGGATAGATTTTTATTGACGTCTTGGAAAATCCTTCTACTACGCTTAAGCCATATACTCCAAAGCGCGGCAACCATAATATTGCTTCTGATACCAAACATGCACTTTTATCAATGATTTTTTTTCGATAATATGTGGTTGAGGAAATCAAACCTCTAACTTGGAGGTTGATCGTACAAGCACTATGTTAAGTTGAACTATACTAATTTTAGTCCTTTATATCAATGATCTAGTTGGCTTAATATATTTGATACATTTTCTTTTAATTCTTTTCTTTAATAAGTTTTAGCCAGGCTACTACTTTCAACTAAATATAGTTCGTTAAATTATACAAAATGCTCCTAAATTTTGAGAGAAATTTTAATTATAACTTTAAATTTTGAAAATTTTCATTTGAACTCTTAAACTTTGAAATTGTTCAGAAAAATTATCCTTAGAAGATTTATTCATTAAAGCGATGGACGGATGTTTAATGACAATTGACGTCTTAAAAATTAGAAAGCACACATTGTATCATTCACTATATTATTATTTTGTAAATTGGTGCGTAAACACATGACTGTAAAACAATATATTTTGAGTTAAAATGAATAGTAAAAGAATAAAGTTAATTAATTTTTATATAGTTGAAATTGAGTTCTAAATAATACTACATATGAATTTTTATAATTAGTTGCAATGCCAAATTTCTATCCTTCATTTCAACAAAGAAATTCAAGAAATTTTTTTTGGAACAATGTAAATGTTCAAGGGTCAAAATTGGAAATTTCAAATTCTAAAGGCATACAATTGAAACATATACCTTAAAAATTCAACCATATGTTATAGAATTTAACTTTAAATATAATGGAAGTTAAAGTGAACTAATTATCGAAATGAACTTAAAAAATTATGAACATAGATTGATGTTAAATCAGTGGAAGAGACTGATTTGATTTACGTGAAATATAGGGTGTGTTTGGGAGTGATTTTGGCATGGCCAAAATCACTTTTACTCTTGTCAAAATCATTTTTTATAAAAAGTTGATGTTTGGCACTCACATAAAATTGATTTTTCAAAAATTTGAAATCACTAAAAATTGATTTTGTAGGTATCAGTTTATTGGTGATTTGGTTGGAGTGATTATAAGGGAATCAGATAAAAAATTTAGAACACCAAATTTGCCCCTCATATTTAAGGATAAGATTTAGCCCTAATCCATTTCTTCCTTCTCTTTCAGCCCATACATCCTCTCTCTCGTGTCCGTCGCTTGGTTCCATTAACTATTTGTGGTAGTGCTGATTTCAGTAAGTTTTTGTTTTTTTATAATTTTCTTTTCACATGGATGAGCTTCAATTTTTAGCAGTTTTTGTTGTTTTTTCACTGTATCGTTCCTTAGTTTTTTGTTACTATTTACTCTGTTCCTTTCGTGGCTTTTCCTCTCTATATGAACAATTTTTTTGGGATATTTCAATCATTGTCTTCAATCCTTGTTGATTTTTTTTAGTCTCTCTACTTTTCTGATGGAGCGGGAGAAAATTGTAAGACTTCTTATATCTCGTTAATGTTTTTGTTATACATTTTGTATTTCAATAGATAATATCTAGTTTAAGTATTTTGTAATGATACAAAAATTTCTAGATTGGATGAGATATATGTTTTGAATTTTCTTTTTTTTTTATTATGTGTATTTTTCTTACCTATCAATTATGCATACAATAATTTAACATTAAAATAAATAAAATTAATTAATTAATAAAATTAGATATTTTTATAATTATTTTTTAAAACAAAAATTCAAATATAAAGTACCATTTTTAGTAATTTGGTAATTTTAAAATTACTTTTAGAACCAAACATGATAAATTTAAAATCACTTTTATATATTTGAAAATCACTTTAAAAGTTTGGAACCAAACATAGGTTTGATTGTTTAAAAATCAATTTTACAAAATCAAATTGTTCCAAAATCTCTATCACTAAAATCACCACTCCAACTATCACTCCCAAACACACCCATAGTAACATTAATGAAATCATTTCCATATGAATATCCTAATTTTGTCTAGTTGTTTTCAACTTTTCACTATAGTGACTCAAAATCATTATGTAATGTGTGCATATACATCGCTTTCAAGTGACACGTTTATATATATATATATACCATCTTTATCCCTCTTGCCTCTTGTAAATTGTTCAAATATATATATATATATATATATATATATATATATATATATATATATATATATATTATCTTTTGTATACTAGTTTATTTGTTTTTTTGAACAAGATATTTGAGGAGGTGCAATCAGGGAGTGCACCGAGATATCTCAACTAGGTTGACACATCCGTAGCACCCTTATCATGCACTGAGTCCAAAACCGATGCATTCCATAAAAAAAGAGAGTACAAAAATGAGCAAGAGAGAAACTCAAAATACAAAGGAAAGTAATGAGGAGACTAGAGAAAAGCCTTCCAATTTAGAGTTATAGAAGAAGTATTGAAACTATTAAAAATGTTAGATTTTTTACCCCAAAGAGCAGCTAATGATATAATATCTTCCCAGTTTATTTGTTAACTATGTCTAAAGTTTAAAACGCCGATATTGATGAAAATAATGATGAGATCTCAATTTTATCATAATGTTGATTTTTTTCTCTTAAATTCATTAATTAACTGTCCAATCAAAATGCCATAAATTCAAATACCTCAAACCTTTCATTGTTGAGCTAAATAAATTACATTAACAAATAGGAATGGAATTCACTCCTAAATAAATAATCAACTTGTACCCCCTTCATGAAACAAACCAATAAAGAATAATCAAAACAAAATCTAGTGACAAGTGATAATATTTTGGGTTCCCTATGATTATTTAGGCGTAGCCACACATGCCATAGACGCACAAGCTTCCTCTACTACACTTATTGTTGCAACCTCCACAATGCTTTCTATTGAACATTGGATTCACACACTTCCCTTTACAACATATCTCCGAGTACTTGCATTTCTTGCCACACCTCCCACAATTATATCTATCTGCCTTCAAATCCACACACTTCTTTTGGCAACAGTTGCGGCCAGGGCTGCCTTTGGCTCGGCACACTTTTATGTTTCTATCGCATGTCATCGCCGCTTGGTAAGGCCTAAACCTGTAAGAGAAGAAACCCCTCCTCCCTTGAAGCGACGTTTGCTTAATTAAATCTTCCATTTCATGCAATGTACTCAATTTTTCATCGTTCTCTTTAGCTGCATGAGATGAGAAAAGAGATGTAAACAAGGCCACCACAAACAATAGCTTTACAAGACGCATCATTTTCTTGGGAATGAGAAGATATGAAGAAATGTAAGAGAGAAGAATGGGTTGGGATTATTGTAGAGATGAAGATGGGTATATATAGTTTGTACGTAATTGAAAGGAAATCATATGAAAGTGGATGAGTCTAAAACAGCGACCATGAAGAATTGGGTTAAAACGTGTTAGGTTTTGTTATGTGTGCGCTTTATTAGGCAAGGAAAGATGTGGACTCCATGTGGCTTTTCTTGCTACAAAAAAATTAAAAAGACGCTAAACATGCATTAACTTTTATTTTATTTTATTTTATTTCATTATGTCTTTGACTTTCTCATCGTTTTTATATTGTTTGAATTCTTCTCTTTGGTTTTCTTCTGATCTCTTTTTACTATCTAACTTTTTTGACCTTGTAATTTGAAAGGTATTTGAGTTTTCTTTTCACACACACTTTTTTGAGTTTTTTTTTTTTTCTTTTGAAATTTCAATGGTTAACAAAAAGAATAAGCATATTTAAAAGTTTAGCCACAGTTTCCACATTTGCAAATATAACAAAATAATAATATAATAATAATTTTCGATATTTTTAATATTTTGAATTTACAACCATCATGGATTGGCCTAGTGTTAGTGGTAACATCCAAAAAGAGCCAAAGGGCTAAAGAGTTGTGGGTTCAATCCATAGTGACCATCTACCTAAGATTTAATATCCTACGGGTAACTTGGCAGCTCGCCTGTTGTAGGGTCGGGTGGGTTGTCCCGTGAGATTAGTCGAGGTGCGCGTAAGCTGGCCCGGACACTCACAGATATCAAAAAAAAAAAAAAAAATCGGATTTACTGTCACTTATGTATTATATTTGTATTTATCATTTTAAGAGTAAAATTGGACCAAAGGGCAAAAACAGCTGCTCAAAGCCCTGATTTTCTCCACTTTCTAATTGAATTTAAGTAGAACGACATTTCAAATCTTACAATATATTAGAGAGTAAAAAAAAATTAGTAATAAACGTATGCACTAAAAAAGACTTACCTTGAACCACAAAAGCTCATTTCAAATCTTACAATATATTAGAGAGTAAAAAAAAAATTAGTAATAAATGTATGCACTAAAAAAGACTTACCTTGAACCACAAAAGCTCTAGTTGCATTTGTAGAGCTTCCCCTGACACTCAAGTGATAAGGGCAGCCAACATTCCAGGCAAGTGTAACATGTTGAATTTTTTATTTTCATCGCAACAATTGACTAGGGAATCCTTCACCTCTGATATCTCATATATTAGACTAAACACGTTTTCTTGTCGATTTTCAATTGCGGCATGAAATATGTTTTTGGCATCATTGTCAACTATCCATATGAAATGGGGATAGAAACGAATGAGTATTATCAAGAACTCAGACATTTCCTACTTCTGTTGTAAAAAGATGTCAAAAGAATTCTGGACACAAGTTGTTGAATGTGTAGTGTACTTGTCCAATCGTTCCTCAACTAGAAGCTTGTGGAACAAAACTCCTCAACAAGCATGGACAGAAAGAAAACCATCCATTGCTCATTTGAGAGTATTCAGAATTATGGCTTATGCACACATACCTGATAAAAAACGTAGTAAGCTCAATGATAAAAGTGAGAAGTATATTTTTTGTTGGCTATGATGTCAGCTCAAAAGGCTACAAGCTTTATAATCATATTACAAAGACGATGATGGTAAGTAGAGATGTTGTGTGTTTGATGAAGAAGCAACATGGAATTAGAATGATGAACCAAAAGACTACAAGTTTTTATTTTTTCCTGATGATGATGATGAGTATAATGACATTATTGCTTCTCCATCAACACCACCAACATCGCCAATCACTCCACAACAAAGCACACCTTCATCATCCGTAAGTTCAAGTGAAGGACCTCATGGCATGAGAAGTTTAGGAGACATATATGATGAAACTGAAGAGCTAAGTCAAAGTTTTAATAATCTTACTCTTTTTTGTCTATTTGGTGATAGTGAACCTTTGAATTTTGAAGGAGCTTTGCAAGATGAAAAATGGAAGACTGCTATGGATGAAGAGATAAAGGTCATAAAGAAGAATGATACGTGGGAACTTTCTACTCTTCCAAGTGGAAAGAAAGCAGTAGGTGTCAAATGGGTGTTCAAGACAAAAAGAAATGAGAAAGGAGAAGTGGAGAGACATAAAGCAAGACTAGTTGCAAAAGGTTATGCTCAAAGAAAAGACATTAATTACAATGAGTATTTGCTCTTGTTGCTCGCTTGGAAACCATAAAGGTTGTTAATTCCAGTTGCTGCTTAAAGTAAATGGAAGATCTTTCAAATGAATGTCAAATCAACATTCTTGAATGGATATTTGGGAGAAGAAATCTACATAGAACAACCTCTTGATGCTACAAAAGGTCAAGAAGATAAAGTCCTTAAATTAAAGAAGGTGTTGTATGGATTGAACCAAGCTTCAAGAATGTGGAATAGCATAATCAACAAATATTTCCTTAACAATGGGTATTTGAGATGCCTTTATGAACATTCTCTTATTTATATTAAGACTAATGATCGTGGAGATATTTTGTTGGTTTGTCTGTATGAATGACTTAATTTTTACAGGAAATTGTACAAGTATGTTTGAAGATCTCAAGAAGGCAGTGACCCAAGAATTTGAAATGAAAAATATTAGGTTGATGTCATATTATCTTGGCATTGAAGTGAAGCAGTCAAAAGAAGGAATTTTATCATCTCTCAAGAATGATATACTAGAAAAATTCTAGAGAAGTTTAAGATGATCAATTCTAAATCCGATTGAAATTGAGACAAACTGTCCAAGTATAAAGAAGGAGATGTCGTTGATCCTTCATATTTCAAAAAGTTTAATTAGGAGTTTGGGATATTTGAATTGCACACGGCTAGATATTCTCTTTGGTGTTAGACTGGTAAGTCGGTTTATGGAATCTCTTTCAACTACTCATTTGAAAGTGGCAAAGAGAATTCTTCGTTACCTTAAAGGTACGCTTGATTATGAATTATTTTATTCTTCATCTAAAGAATTCAAGCTTGAAGGTTATTTTGATAGTGACTAGGCTGGAGATATTAATGACCGAAAAAGTACAAGTGGATATATTTTCGTTGTTGGAAATACTGCTTTTACTTGGAGTTCTAAGAAGCAACCTATTGTGACACTATCTACGTGTGAGGCAGAATATGTCGCTGTAGCTTCATGTGTTTTTATCATGCAGTTCGGTTAAGAAATTTGCTGAAAATAGTTGAAATTTTGCAAGATGATGCAACTGTGATCCATGTAGATAATAAGTCAACAATTGCTCCAGTGAAGAATCCAGTGTTCCATGATCGTAGTAGCCAATCACATTGATACAAGATTTCACTTTATCAGAGATTGAATTTCAAGAAAGGGGTTCAAGTTGAATATGTGAAGACTGAAGATCAAATTGCAGATATTTTCCCAAAGCCACTCAAAGTTGATTTGTTTAACAAGTTGAGAACTTTGCTTGGAGTTCTCAGAAAATATGTTTTTAAGGGGGGATGTTGAAAGTTAAAGCATGTTTTAATTTCAAAGATAAGTTAAAACATGACTTTAAATGTTTTATGTGTTTAATTAAGGTGAGAGTTATGGATCTAGATTTGTCATGAGAATTATATACAAATAGTATTGTTTTGTATTGTTTAATGCAAGCAAGTGTGTAGAAAAGAATACACAAAGAGAATTCAATTAAAAGTGTGAATCAAGTTTGAAGAGTTTTTCAAATCAAAGTGTTTTTATTTCCTCTCAAATATTCTTTTCTTGATTATTTATTTGTGAGTCTCCATCACACGCTTCCAACATACTTTCTTCCATTTTCTTAAAGAAAAGTGAGGCAAAAAACAGGATTGCAATATATCCACAACGAGTTTAAAGTGAAAGACACAGAAGCAGGCAATTGGAAGGATAGTCGCTGCTGCAATGATGAATGGAATCTTTGCCTTTGGTTTATGATACGCAATAAAGAAGCTCGCACTGAAAGCCACCACCATGCATGCTATAGAAACAAATAGTGTCACTAATCCAAACAATAACTTGATCGACAACGACATCACAAAATCTTCTTCCGCATAGCGTGACGTCAAAATTGACAAAAAGGTGAGTATAGAAGTTGTAGACATCACCAAAGCTGCAACATCTGATATTATGAACGTTGTGAATGCTTGATTATGTAGAAAAATGGAAGTGCCGTCCTTATCATCGTTGCCACCTGGAACCGTGAATGCTGCTGCGAAAACAACCGTCGCAATTAGAGTTGCCACGAGCATGCACGAGTTTGCCGTGTTTTTCATCCACTCCTCGCCATCTTTCAGTAGGAGTTTGTGTTGTTTTGTGAAGAGTTCACGAGGTGTTAGGCCATCATCATGCATATAGTCCCTTTTATTCTTCACTGTGGAAAGGTCTGAAGGTGGATGATATCTCATTTCATGATGGGCAGGGGTAACGATTTTCTCCACTTCCTTGAAGTTTACAACATTTCAAAAGAATATATGTTTTAAGTAGGAAAATTTTTAAATATAAAAAAATAAGGGAAACTATTTACACAAAATAGCAAAATTTTTAGATAGTTGTGATAGACATTTATAGAAATCTATTAGGGTCAATCAGTGACAGAAATGATAGAAGTCTATCAGTGATAGAAATTTATCAATGTCTATCAATGTTTGTTTTTACTGTTATCTATAAATGTTTGACATTTTTTTTTATATATGAAGTATTATTTAAAAATCTAAATGTATGCACCAAGAACGACGTACTTTGAACCACAGAAGCTCCCGTTACATTTGTAGAGTTGCCCCTGACACTCCATTCCAGCTAAGTGTAGAATGTTAGAGCAATTCTTTTGATCATAAAAATTGGCAATTAAAACCTTCAACCCTCCTAACTCATATATAAGACTAAACACATTTTCTTGTCGATTTTCAACTGCTACGTGAAATATGCTTTTATTTTTGTTGTCAACTACCCATACCAAATCTGGATAGGAGCGAATGAGTATTATCAAGAACTCAGCATTTCCAACTTTTGCTGCATCGTGCACTAACCTCGAGGGAGTTTCTATGAACTGGTTTAGCTTGCATGTTGAAATTTCCTTGACAACAAAATTCCATATAAGTTCAACAACTTGATGGGCTAATGTCTGCATCTTAGCTTCTTTGTAAATTCCGTTGAAGCCTACCAAATTAAACACACACAAAGATACAATAATCATATAAATGCTTCAAAATATATATACATTGAAATGAGAAAGCAAAGTTGATGTGTATAATTACGAGAGTTTATAAGTCTTTTCCATAAGCTAAGCTTGTTGCTGCTACCAATTGCAAATGGCTTTCTAGCTAATATATGCAAAGCTATGTTACCGGTTTCTTCCATTCTCTCCTTTGCTAATTCAGGTTTCTTGATCAGAATATCTAATGCTATATCTACAATAAAAGAAAGAGAGTAAGAAATATTAGTTAAGAACATTTAATTTATAGTTACTTAAGTTGATGATATATTATTATATATAATTAAATAAGGATTTGGTAGCAAAACCATAATAATCACTGTCGATGGCAGCAATGAGAAGTCGACATTGTTGATTAGTATGTAGAGCTTCAAAATTAGTCTTGGATAAAAGGTAGGAAGCCATGTCTTTTTGTTTGTAAACTATAGCCATGGAAACTGGGGTTCGTTTTAAATTATCATGAATATTTGGAAGATCGGGATTCTTGTCAACCATTGCTTTAGCGATCCTTACAACTCCTGATGTAGCAGCACAAGCAAGGGCAGTACTTCCATGTTTATTTTTTGTAGCTAAGTCAGATAAAGAGGAAAGTTGAACCATCTTTTCAACAAAAGAAATATTCTTTGCAGCAGCAGCAATATGAAGGGCAATATTCTGTCTTGAAGCTATCTTCTTAGTGAACGCTGATGAATCATTGTCAAATATAAGTTTGGCAGTCTTCCAATCATTCTCTAAAACAGCTAGATATAACTCAACATTTTGTGGAATGTATCCTTTTTCCTTTTTTGCTGCACATACAAACAAACAATTCATATTATAGACTTAAATTGGTCTTAATATTTAACCATGTAGCATGCTTCTCATCTAATCCACGGTAATTTGGACTCTCACCTAGCGTTTCTAGATGAATTGGTTAACCTTAGACAATATAAAAATTAATATGATGAATTTATGATCAAGTAACAATTTGGAAAATAATCTCGAAAGCCTAAGCTGGATGTTCTAATCATACGAATTTTATCACTTAATTTCCTTTATGGACAATTTACGTTTCTTGCAATTTATTTTCAAACAACATCTCACAACCCCTCTCCCTGGTTACATCGGGCCGACAAACTCCTGCGATCAGGTAAATTATAAAAATCATCCCTAAAGTATGGTGGTAGTTACAATTATACCTTTTTAATTATAAAAATCAGGTCTTCAAATTTATATAAGTGTTAAAATTGGACCCCAAACTTAAATAATTGTAGAAATTGTAACAACTTTATAAGTTTGCAAGAGTTTTTATTATTTGGAGGTCCAATTTCTACAACTATTATAAATTTGAGGGTCTAATTTTAACACTGGTACAAGTGTGAGAGCCCAATTTTTACAATTGAAAATTTGAGAGGGTCATTGCAACTAGCACCATACTTGTGATTTTTGCAATTTGCCCAAACAATATTTATTAAGTTGGTGATGAGGAAAATATATTAATAATTATTGAATAAATTAAAAATCGACTTTTTTTTCTTTTAAGTTTAAGTCTTTTCTCTTGAAGTGCATGTCCTAGGAGTAATTTTAAATAAATTGTTAAAATGTCAGGTTTAAAATTACTCCAAAATACGTTTTTAATCTCTTAAAATTAATTTAATATTTAATTTTATACTTTTTAAATATAATTTTTATGTTATCAAAATTGATTTCGAATAATTAAAAGTATACTTCTTTTCAAAATGACAAAAGTAATTTTAACCCTGATATGCCCAAGTCGAGTAGCATTATTTTGAAAAGATGATTTATCAAACAAAATTTATAGTTTGAAAAATGAATGGATAAAAAGAGTATGGAGTATCTAAAAATTTTGTGAACAATAGGCGAATTTGCAATAATAATCGGGAGAGGGGATGTAAATTTAAGGAAGTGCAGGAAACAAGAGATTTATGAAGGAATGTGTAATAGATGAACATACATGAGTTGCGAGGAATCAAATGCTCTAATTTTTCCTCCGACTTTGATAGCCTTGAAATGGGTTGAGGTTCTACTCCATCATCGTTATTGCTTGGATCTGATGATCTATTTCCCATGCTCTCTTGTGTTGGTGCTCCGATATCGGGCCGATCGCCTTCTGTGGAAGGCTGGGCCGTGGCATCGTTGTCAATCTCTTCTTCTTCTGCATTGTTTATATCGACAACAACGTCGACATCCGACGGAGCATTATTGTTCTGAGCAGACCAAGTATAGTTAGCATCAATGCATTTGTAGTTGGAAGATCCCAATTCATGGCTAACAAGAAGCCTTTGAGCTGTTGGAAGAGTGGTTGTTTCTTGTCCTCCATTTGGATCATATTTTTCACTGCTATGTGAACCAGAAGAAGAAGAAGAAATATCATTGTCTTCTTCAAAACGAACCTTTCTTGAACTATCCATATCGCCCTTCTGCACTACTCCCATCTAAAGAATCCTCAGAAATTACAAAATTCCTCTCATATTCATTAACTATGAACCAGAGAGTATTTATACTGCTACAGAGGAATTAACTAAGGTTAATTAAATGACTTTATCTTAGTTAGCTAATAACCACAGTTTAACATGAAATAACAAACTAACAATATACATTATTTGTTGAGCATTAAACTCAAGATAATCAGTTCTTTGGGAGTTTTTCAGCAGGTACTTGAAAGGTCAAAAGATATCCAAGTTAAATGTATGACCTATGGATTTTGATGCCCCGAATGTGTACTTTCTAATGGTTCAAGTTTCAGGACATTTGGAGTTTTCTAGAAAAAGTTATGGCCGTTTGAGTAATGAAAGGTCAAAAATTACTACAACTTTCCAAATTCTATCTTAATTATTGTAATCTCTTTAATTTTGCTTTTATTAAAGGAATTTAGAGAGACACCTTGTGAGACTATATATAATGATATTGTAACCGTTGCCAAAAGTAAGTTGTGAAAGAAATTGTAGAAGTAAAAGCAATTTACTTTTTACTTTGTTCTTTCTCTCTTCAAAGGTCTCCTCCTTTTGTCAAATTGGTATCAGAGCAAAAAAGAACCAAACTCGATGATAAGAGTAAGAAGTATGTGTTCATTGGGTATGACGAGAAGACAAAGGCTTACAAGTTATTCAATCCAATTGAAAAGAAAGTGATTGTAAGCCGCGATGTTCAGGTAAATGAAGAAAGCACGTGGGACTGGAAGAACCAAAAGGAGGCACTACAAGGAGAGTCATTAACAATTGCACCTATAATCACTCTTATGGCTTCCTCAAAAGTAATGTTCTCCGAGTCTGCTAATAAGCAAACTAGGTGCACTTTATCGGTTGAGTTGTATAGATCTTGTAGACTCCGCATCCTAGGTTGACTCGGTCTTTCCTCTTCAACAGATATTTGAGAAGTCATTGGAGTGATGATAGGTGCAATTGTTAGTGACTCTCCTTGTAGTGCCTCCTTTTGGTTCTTCCAGTCCCACGTGCTTTCTTCATTTACCTGAACATCGCGGCTTACAATCACTTTCTTTTCAATTGGATTGAATAACTTGTAAGCCTTTGTCTTCTCGTCATACCCAATGAACACATACTTCTTACTCTTATCATCGAGTTTGGTTCTTTTTTGGTCTGGTACATGCGCATAGGCCACACTACCAAACACTTTAAGGTGTGATACGGTTGGTTTATGACCACTCCAAGCCTCTTGAGGTGTTTGATTTGTCAATTTTGTATGTGGACATCAGTTTTGCACATACACAGCACATTGTACTGCTTCCGCCCAGAATTCCTTTGGCATGTCTTTACTTTTCAACATTGATCGAACCATATCAAGGATCGTTCGATTTTTTCTTTCTGCAATGTCATTCTGCTGAGGTGAATATGGTGCAGTAAAAAATCTTTTGATACCTTGTTCCTCACAATAATTTGTGAAAATAGTTGACATGTATTCTCCTCCTCTATCTGATCGTAAGGCCTTGATGTAAAGATTGGTTGTCTTCTCTACCATCACCTTGAACTTCTTGAATACTTCAAATGCTTCTGATTTTTCCTTCAAAAAATAAACCCAAGTTTTTCTTGTATAGTCATCAATAAAAGTAATAAAATACCTTTTTTCACTGAAAGACATTGGGGTGATTGGGCCACATATGTCTGTGTGTATTAACTCGAGAGGTCTCTTTGCACAATATTCAGCTTTCTTTTGGAACATAGTCCTTGCTTGCTTTCCAAGTACACAACCTTCACAAAACTTCTTGGTGTAGTCCAATTTTGGTAGTCCGTGGACCATGTCCTTCTTTGTTAACTCTGTTAGCCCGCCGTAGTGTATGTGTCCAAACCGTAAGTGCCATAAGAATGCTTTGTCCTCCATGTTGACTTGTAAACACTTTTCTTGTATATTCATTAGGTTGAGTTTGAACATTCGATTTTTCGCCATCTCAACATGTGCAAGTAACCGATCATTTCTGTCTTTCAAATATAACATTCGATCTTTCATGATGACCGAACATCCTTTTTCCAATAACTGCCCCATGCTTAGAATATTATTCTTCAAGTCAGGTACAAAATAGACATCCTCCATAGTACCTTCTTTTCCATCTTTTTTAAGAAAACGTATTTTTCCTCGGCCTTTGACTTGAACTTTTGATGCATCTCCAAAAGACACATGTCCATCTTCTATCTCCTGCATATCAACAAAAAAATGTTCATGCCCACACATATGATTGCTTGCACCTGTGTCAAGATACCACACCATGTCGCTATCCGGAGCGGTGCCTTCATGGGTCATCATGAGAATGCCCGTCATCTTTGGTTTCTTCTTCCGCGACTAAATTCGCATTTTCTTCTACCTTCTTCTCAGAATAGCATTATTTTGCGTAGTGTCCATATTTTCCACAATTGTAACATTCAACATTTTGACGATTTGAGCGATCGCCTCTTCCACGACCTCGGCCTCGTCCACGCCAATTTTGTTGGCTCGTTTGTCCTTTCTCATCATTGTTATTTCCATGACCACGACCTTTGCCGCAACCGAAACTGCGACCCCTTCGACCATGTCCTTTTCCTCGATTGTGTTGTGCATACATTGCCTTATCTTCTTTGATGGTCATCTTTGCTTGTAAGGCCTCCTCTAGGACTTCTTGTTTCTTTTTTTTCTTTCTTTGTTCATGTGCTTCAAGGGAACCTGCAAGAACATCAATAGTAATTTCTGCCAAATCATTTGACTCCTCGATTGCACATACGACATTTTCAAATTCATTTGTCAATGATCGAAGGATTTTCTCCACAACCCTGGCATCTTCGAGGGTTTCTCCATTGCGTTTAAGTTGGTTCACCACTGTTTGAACCCGGGTGATGTAGTCAGATACTTCTTCTGACTCCTTCATTTTCATGGTTTCCAATTCACCTCGAAGAGTTTGGAGCCGCACTTGTTTAACTCGATCAACACCCTTGAAAGACTTTTCCAATGTGTCCCATGCCTCCTTCGATGTCTTTGCACCTGCAATTTTTTCAAAGCCTGACTCATCCACAACTTGGAACATGAGATAGAGAGCGGTTTTGTCTTTCATTCGCATCTCTTTTATCGCCCTCAATTGATTTGCTGTTGAATTTGCAATTGGAGCCTCCTCTTCAAGACCTTCTTGGACTACTTACCATGCGTCTTGAGCACCAAGCAAGGCACGCATTTGAATACTCCAGTTGTTATAGTTTGTCTTGGTGAGTCGTGGTAATGACATCTGACCAAACATTGTGCTCCCATGATTCGACATAGCTCTGATACCAATTTGACAAAAAGAGGAGACCTTTGAAGAGAGAAAGAACAAAGTAAAAAGTAAATTACTTTTACTTCTACAATTTCTTTCACAACTTGCTTTTGGCAAGGGTTACAATATCACTATATATAGTCTCACAAGGTGTCTCTCTAAATTCATTTAATAAAAGCAAAATTAAAGAGATTATAATAATTAAGATAGAATTTGGAAAGTTGTAGTAATTCTTGACCTTTCATTACTCAAACTGCCATAATTTTTTCTAGAAAACTCCAAACGTCCTGAAACTTGAACCATTAGAAAGTACACATTCGGGGCATCAAAATTCATAGGTCATACATTTAACTTGGATATCTTTTGACCTTTCAAATACCTGCTGAAAAACTCCCAAAGAACTAATTATCTTGAGTTTAATGCTCAACAAAATCGAGGAAAAAAAAGAACCAAACTTGGGATAAAAAGTGGAAAGCTGCAATGGATGAAGAAATAGAAGCAATCGAAAGAAACAAAACTTGGGATTTGGTGGAATTACCTGATAGATGTAGACCCATTGGTGTGAAATGGGTATACAAGAAAAAAATGAATGTCCAAGGTGAGATTGAAGGGTACAAGGCGCGTCTAGTTGCAAAAGGTTACATACAAAAGGCAGGAATCGATTATGACGAAGTTTTGCTCCAGTTGCAAGACTGGAAACAATTAGACTTCTCCTATCTCTAGCTACGCAATTCGAATGGGCTATTTATCGAATGGATGTAAAATCAGCATTTTTAAATGGAATTCTTGAAGAAGAAGTCTATGTGGAGCAACGTCCTGGATACATGAAACCTGGAAAGGAAAGTAAGGTGTTGAAACTAAAGAAGGCGCTCTATGGGTTAAAGCAAGCACCTCAAGCATGGAACACTCGCATTGACACTTACTTCAAGAAGAACAAGTTCATTCAGTGCCCTTATGAGCTTGCATTATACGTAAAAAAGGAAGAAGGTAATCTGCTTATCGTTGCCCTTTATGTTGATGATCTTATTTTGATGGAGAGCAATGAGAACTTAGTTCTGGAATTTAAAGATGCTATGATGCGAGAGTTTGAAATGACAAACTTGGGATTGATGAAATATTTTCTTGGTCTTGAAATTAGACAAGGAAATTTTGGAATTTTTGTTTCACAGGAAGCATGTGCCAGAGACATTCTGAAGAAAAATAAGATGGGAGAATGCAAGCCTGTAGCAACACCTATGGAGCTTGGCACAAAACTCTCTAGATTTGAGGGAGGAGATCAAGTAAATGCACATGAATACCGAAGTTTGGTAGGGAGTCTGAGATATCTCACATGCACAAGACCGGATATTGCATATAGTGTAGGTGTAGTGAGTCGATACATGGAGGATCCAAGACACTCGCATCTCAAAGCCATTAAAAGAATTCTTCGATACATTCGAGGAACAGAATCACTCGGGCTTCTCTATACAAAGTCAAGTGTATACAAGTTGATAGGATACTCTGACAGTGATTGGTGCAACGATATAAATGATAGGAAAAGCACGGGAGGATATGTGTTCTACATGGGAAGTATAGCATTCACATGGCTCTCGAAAAAACAACCTATCGTAACTTTGTCAACTTGTGAAGCAGAATATGTAGCAGCATCTTGGTGTGTGTGTCACACAATTTGGCTAAGAAATTTACTGCATGAGTTAATACTATAACAACATGAGGCAACTGAAATACGAGTCGACAATAAATCAGCCATTGAGTTAGCAAAGAATCCTGTCCATCATGAAAGAAGTAAGCATATTGATACTCGGTTTCATTTCATTAGAGAACATGTAAAAAATGGAGAAGTGAAAATGATTCATGTCTCAAGTCATGATCAAGTAGCTGACATTTTCACAAAACCTCTACCAACAACTCTATTTGAAAATTTGAAGAAGATGATCGGGATGAAGGACTTGAAAGATTTGAGTTTAAGGGAGGATTTTGTTGAGCATTAAACTCAAGATAATTAGTTCTTTGGGAGTTTTTCAGCAGGTATTTGAAAGGTCAAAAGATATCCAAGTTAAATGTATGACCTATGGATTTTGATGCCCCGAATGTGTACTTTCTAATGGTTCAAGTTTCAGGACGTTTGGAGTTTTCTAGAAAAAGTTATGGCAGTTTGAGTAATGAAAGGTCAAGAATTACTACAACTTTCCAAATTCTATCTTAATTATTATAATCTCTTTAATTTTGCTTTTATTAAATGAATTTAGAGAGACACCTTGTGAGACTATATATAGTGATATTGTAACCCTTGCCAAAAGCAAGTTGTGAAAGAAATTGTAGAAGTAAAAGCAATTTACTTTTTACTTTGTTCTTTCTCTCTTCAAAGGTCTCCTCCTTTTGTCATTATTACCATATCTTTCTTTTAAGATATTTCAAAACAGCTTCTGATTGGATATTAGAAAGAAACTTCCATAACCAAAATTAAAGAGAGGCATTAGTCTCCCCAAAAGTAACATTGGTAGGACATGATTCCCCCAACCACTTGAAATTAAATAAGCCATATCAAAATCGATCATTCAAAGTTTGTCAACCAAGAGTGGAAATTAAAGAGTGGGTCCACCACATGGAATTGGAGTTAGAGAATAATTTATTCAACTTTTGATTGATTTACTAACTTTAATCAACTAAATTACGTTCACATTTATAATTTAATTAAAGTTAAAGTACCATTTTGTTGACTGTATTTAGTGGTTATATTTTGGTCCTATATTTTTTTATAAAACTTCAAAATGGTCCCGACAAAATTAAATTAAGATTAAAAACTAGCTGAGTCCGCAAATAAAAATAATAAAGAAGTGCCAAAATAAGATAGAAAATTTCTAGCAAAACTAAGTTAAAAATTGGGTAATTGTAATAAATAGCAATTTTAGGTATAATAACTAAGTGTATAGCAACATTTTAAAAAATTACAAATATAGCAAAGTCTATTAGTGATAGACTTCTACTGCTAATAGACTCTTATGGTCTATAAGTGATAGACTTCTATTGCTTATAGACTCTTATGGTCTATCAGTGATAGGCCACATAAACCATAAAAGTCTATCAACGATAGAAGTCTATCACTAATAGGCTTGACTATATCTGCAATTTTTTAAAAATGTTACTATATATGTTAATATTTTGAATCTGCAATTGCTATATTTACAGCTGTCTCTCAAAAATTGATTGGTCGGGTTAGTGGGGTAGTTTCAACTATGATTTCTCCATCTTCATCATTGAAAACGACTATAATCCCAAGAGGAACCAATAGATTGAAGAGCTTATTTTTAGATTTTGCTCCAAATCGAATAAGAAGTTCGAATAATAAACCCAACTTATCAGTGATGGGAGATACCGAGCTTGATATTTTTCCCTTGATCAAACTCTCGTATCTATTTCTTGTTGGAAAACCATAAGACTGCATCCTTCGACTCTTTCAACCCAACTTCCGACCTTACTTTTAACCTCCACAACAAACTCTGCACCGTTCAATTTTTCCATGTTCCAATAATCGTCCATCGTCGATTTGAGCTTCAAGATTCTACATTAAAAGATTCACTTTTATGGAAATACTCGCCAATTCATTTTAAAAAATTTATTGTGATTTAGGGTATGTTTGGGAGTAATTTTGAAATTGTTAAAATTAATTTGTCGCAGCGTAATGCTACGCTCCCTTGTTTATCAGAAATTGTTTGCTCTCAGGTCTAGATTGTAAAGGGGTAACATAGTGACATTTTAGCGTTACGCTGCCCTATTTTCTAGGGTTTTTGACTTGTTTTCATCCAATTTTGGTTTTGTTTGGTTCCTTTGGCTCCCAAAACTCCTTTTCTTCATTAATTACCTGAAAATCACTAGCAAACACATTAAATCTACTAAAAACACCCCTAAATAAAGAGTAACTAACACACATTTTAGGTACATTTCAGTCCCATATCAAAAAGATTTAGGAAAGTCATGGGTTTGTCCTACATTGGAAAGGTTTAGGAAAGTCTTGGGCTTATCCTACATTAGAAAGGTTTGGAAAAGTCATGGGCTCTAAGCATTATAAAAGGAGTCTATGCTTTTGGTTTTTCAATTGTCCCAATTAGAAACACATTAAGGTTAAGGTTAGTGTGCTAACTCTAATTAAATACCTTTTGTATTCTCTAGTTTGAGAGGGGGAAAAAGATGTGAGTAGTATAAAATCTTTGAGAGAGTGCTCTTATTATTGGGATTGTGAGAAGAGAATTATTCTATGTGATTGTAACAATTTTTCACATAGCGAATTTTTCTGGTCTGTGGTTTTTTCTCCAATTTGGAGTCTTTCCATGTTAATTCTTGTGTTTTCAATTTTATTGCTTTCTTTTAATTTCTCAATTATTTGTATGATTTTTCCTATAGTAGAAATTGGAGATTTTTTCCCAACAACTGGTATCAGAGCCAGAGAATAAGATATGTCAAACTTTATAAGTTCAGTAAAGTTTGTTGTGGAGAAATTTGATGGAAGGATCAACTCCATCTTGTGGCAAGTGCAAGTCAAGGATGTGTTGATACAAACTGGGTTACACAAGATCTTGAAGGGAAGACCAGATAATGGTGCTTCTGAAAAGTTAAGCGGTGATAGTAGTCCAGGAGAGTCCAGTGGTGGTTCCAGTAAAGGTTCTAAGAGGTCCAGCATGAGCGATGAAGATTGGGAGAAAATGGATTTGAGAGCTACAAGTGCAATTAGGCTAAATTTGGCAAAAAAAAATATTCTTGCAAATGTGCATTGAATTTCGACAGCCAAAGAGCTTTGAGAGAGGCTTGAAGCAATGTATCAAGCAAAGAGCATCTCAAATCGGTTGTACTTAAAAGAGCAGTTGCATACATTACGAATGGTGGAAGGTACAAAAGTCTTAGATCATCTAGGTATTCTCAATGGTATTATTTCTAAGCTGGAGATGATGGGAGTGAGGATAGAAGATGAAGATAAGGCACTCCAACTCATTTGGTCACTTCCTCCTTATAAACACATTAAGCCAATTTTGATGTATGGGAAGGAAACTTTAGATTTTGTTGAAGTTACTAGTAAACTTTTGTCTGAGGAAAGAAGATTGAATAATGAAGGGCATGCTTTACAAAAGGATTCAATACTGGTAGCTAGCAAGTGGAAAAAGAAGAAAGAGTTCATGTAGAAAAGGGTTTCTGAGAATGAAGACAGTCTAAGCGCATGAAATTAAAACGATTGTCTTAACAGAGAATGTTCGTCAAAAAGCTCTGAGTCGGATGCTAAAGTTATCTCCTTCGTTACGGAATATGACAATCTCTTCCATTGAAGCAACACAATATTCATCCTTATGGTATATCCATTTTACCATGATAGAGGATGTGATGTTAGCGGTTCCACAAGTTTGCACACGAGCATTGACTTTGAGGTTATGCAAGGTGTGTGGTGGAAGTTATGTCGATGGCTAAAGGACTTCCAAGTAATCCAAGTAGGTGAAAAAGGAAAATCTCGAAAAGTGGTATTCCAATTGGTCTACTTTTTATGGTGAATTAGGTTATAATTCTATGAGATGAGAATTATGATTGTCGGTGAAAACAATGGATGTTGAAGAAGTTGTGGATTCTTTAAATATTTCAAGGTGGAATTTATTGGGTTTTTTGGAAAAATATTAGAAGTGCAGTTGTCCCACATCAAAAAGATTTATGAAAGTCATGGGCTTGTCCTACATTGAAAAGGTGTAGGAAAGTCATGGATTTGTCCTACATTGGAAAGATTTAGGAAAGTCATGGGCTCTAAACACTATAAAAGGAGCATATATCTTTGGTTTTCAATTGTCCTAGTTAGAAACACTTTAAGCTTAGTGGGTTAACTCTAATTAAACTCCTTTTGTATTCTCTAGTTTGAGAGGGAGAAAAAGGTGTGAGTAGTATAAAAGTTTTGAGAGAGTACTCTTATAATTGGGTCGATAGAAGTTTGGAGTTTTTTTCCAACACTTTTGAACATAGATTTCAATGGTTGTAGTTAGGGGTGAACAAGACAATCTGAAAAATAGAGTCAAACAATTGAAACAGGCCGAATCGACGACGGGCGAGCAGTTTATTCATGCTTGCAATTGATGGTCGGTTTGGTCAATCATCAAACCGACCTGCAGCTGGCACATGAGTCGAAGAGACGACCCAAACTAGCCGATATATATATATATATATATATATATATATATATATTATATATATATATAAAGGTTGCCCAATGTAAATAGACAAATAAAATGTTGAAAAATTAGTGTGAAAAATTAATGCGAAACTCACCCAACCAGAACGCAATTGCCAGCAAATTGTAAAGCGATAAAGGATTAAAACAGAGACACAAAGATTTATAGTGGTTCGATCGATTTGATCTACATCCACTTTGAGAACCAGCTTAGTATCGATTTTATTATGAATCAAAGAGTTACAAAATTACAGAATTAATCAAGATTAATATTAATCTATAATTTATTCAAGAACAGCAAAAAAACCACGATCTTTCCGTCTCTTGACCGAGACTAATCGTCTGAGCAACACCACCGAACACCGACTTAACCACCGATGAAAAATACCCACAGATCTGAGATCACCACCACCGAGAACAACTCCAATAGCTCTCGATCTTCACCATAAACTGATGCCGACTGACCCACACTAACAGATCCACGTGGTGTAGATAGACCCACGCGATTCCTACTGCGAACCGGTGTTGAACGCAACCTTCACGGCGACTCACGGCTCTAACTGACGAGCAGACCCACGCCGCAAGCTCGAAAACCTTCGACCGCCACTCACGCTGTCCGATCAGTCTCCGTCCAAGTACACCGGTGAAGACTCTCTCTCTCTGTGATTTTCGGCTGCCCACTTTTTCTTTTCCCATCTTCTTCTATTTATATGACAGCATAATAAAGCCCTAAAAGAAAGAAGATGAAAGTATTTACAAAAATGCCATCAGGCATTATTTACCATATTGCCATTAATGAAAAACTATTTAAATATTTGTTATTTTCAACAAATCTCCCTCATAACAAAATATTTAAAACACCAAGATGATCCTCCAATCCCCCTATCATCCTGATTTAACATTCAGCTCATTTAGCAGGTATTTAAACCTATGAACTGGAAGAATCTTAGTCAACATATCTGACAAATTTTGTTATGTATGAACTTTTACCAGTTCAACATCTTTCTGAGCAACAACTTCTCCAATAAAGTGAAATTTGACATCGATATGCTTGGACCTCTCATGATGAGATGGATTTTTCGCAAGGTGGATAGCGCTCTGGCTATCACAATGGATGATAGGAATAAACTCCTGCGACAACAACTCACCAACGATCCTCTTCAACCACACTGCTTCCTTAACTGCTTCACCAACCGAAATATACTCTGACTCAGTAGTAGATAGGGCAACAACTGACTGTAGAGTAACCTTCCAACTGACCACATTACCATACAAACGAAAAATATGACCAGATAAGGACCTCCTTTTATCAAGGTCCGCAGCATAATCCGCATCTGTGAAGCCTTCCAACAGTGCTGATTCATCACAATCCCTGTTAAAACACAGTGATACACTGGCACTACCTTTCAAATACCGAAGCACCCATTTAACTGCATTCCAATGCTCCTTCCCAGGATTTGACATAAACCTACTGATCATACTCATAGCATACCCCAAGTCAGGCCTAGTACAAATCATCAGATACATAATGCTTCCAACAGCATTACAATAGGGAATATTATCCATCTCTAACCTTTCTTGTTCAGTAACAGGACACTGAGACGAAGAAAGTTTAAAATGAGATGCTAAGGGTGTCGAAACTGCCTTGCAACCAGACATATTATATTTCTCAAGCAGTTTATGCACATAACTCTCCTGCGAAATGGTTAACAAACCTTTCTCCCTATCTCTCTTAACATCCATGCCTAAGATCTTTTTCAATTCACCTAGATCTTTCATTTCAAACTCACTACTCAACTGTCTCTTGAGTTCACAGATTTCAGCATAGTCTTTAGACACTAGTATCATATCATCTACATAAAGAAGTAGATAAATATATGTACCTTTCTGAGATAGTTTCCAATACACGCAAGCATCATATGAGCTCCTGTGAAACCCCTACTTCAAGATAAAGGTGTCAAACCTAATATACCACTGTCTTGGCGATTGCTTCAGTCCATAAATGGACCTGTGAAGACGACAGACCATGTCTTCCTTTCCCTTCACCTCATAGCCTTTAGGTTGAGCCATGTAGATCACCTCATCCAATTCTCCATGAAGGAATGTTGTGGTGACGTCCATCTGTTCAAGAAACATATCAAAGTGAACAGCAATAGATAATATTAAACGAATGGACGAATGCCTCACCACTGGAGAGAAAATCTCATGAAAGTCAACTCCCTCCTTCTGTGTATAGCCCTTGGCTACCAGCCTAGCCTTATACCTAGGCTTACTGTCACCTCTTGTACCTGGCTTGATTTTGTAAATCCACTTTGACTGAATGAGTTTCTGATTAGGAGGCTTTGGAACCAATGACCATGTCTGATTCTTCTGCAATGAGAACAATTCTTCTTCCATAGCTTCCTTCCATTGTTCTTTTGAATCAGATGCAATTACCTCCTCAAAAGTGAGAGGCTCAGCTTCAATATTATCAGCTGCACACGTAAGAGCAAAAGCAACTAAATCAACATAGCCATACCTTGCTGGAGCATGTCTCACCCTTTGAGGCATGTCACGTGTAAGCTGATAATTCTGCAGGTCATTGTTACTTGAGCTTTCATCAGTGAAAGCTCCCTCATCAACCAAAGTTCTCACCTGTTGAGACTGTCCACCATCAGAACCTGACTGCTGTGAAGACTCTGCTTGTGAAACCAGTGGTGATCCACCACTAGATTCACCTGAAGTAACTGATGGTCGTGCTTCAGAATCTATTCTGACCTCTGCTCAACATGTTCAACTGACTGCTGTTTTCTCTGCTCTCTGACATAAAACGGCATCTCTGTTTCATTAAAGGTCACATCTCTGCTGATGATACATTTATTTCTTCCCTCTTCTAAGCACCAAAGTTTATATCCTTTAACACCTTGAGGATAGCCAATAAACATACATTTCAGTGCCCTCTTATTCAGCTTTCCTTCCTTCACATGAGCATAAGCTGAACATCCAAACACTCTGAGATGATCCAAACTTTGAGCTTTTCCTGACCATCTCCTGAGGAGTCTTTAAGTCTAAGGCAGATGATGGACTCCTATTAATGAGATAACAGGTTGTTTGGGCAGCTTCCTCCCAAAACTTGGGGGGTAATGATGCATTTATCATGAGACATCTCGCACGCTCTATTAATGTTCTGTTAAACCTCTCAGCTAAGCCATTCTGCTGTGGAGTGTACGTAACAGAAAAATGTCTCGTGATCCCCTTAGATTTGCATAAGGAATTGAATTTGTGATTCACAAATTCTAGACCATTATTGTCCTCAAATACTTTACCTTCCTACCTGTTTGGTTATCAACCTGTTTCATCCATTCACAAAATTTCTCAAAAGCTTCATCCTTTTGTTTAAGTGGATATATCCATGCTTTCCTCGAAAAGTCATCAATGATCGACATGAAATATCTGGAACCTCTCATAGAAGGTACTTTAGTAGGACCCCACAAATCTGAGTGAACATAATCTAGTATGCCCTTCGTAGAATGCTTCCCTTTCCCAAACTTTACTCTGGTAGACTTTCCCATTATGCAATGTTCACAAAATGGGAGTTCATCAATTTTAGCCCCTCCAAGTAAACCTTGTTGTGAAAGAGCATGTAGAGCTCTTTCACTCACATGAGCTAACCTTTTATGCCACAGCAAAGTTATATCTGTTTCTTTCCCAACAGCAGCGCTACCTGAAAATTGCAGCCCCCTCCAACACATATAGGTCATTCTTCAAGGTTCCCTTCAGTTTCACCAAAGAACCCTTGGATACCTTTAGAACTCCATTCTCAGACTTGTAAGAATAACCTGCTCTGTCTAATTCACCTAGAGAAATCAGGTTTCGTTTGAGTTCTGGAACATACCTTACATCAATAAGCGTTTTAACCAACCCATCATGTGTTGCTATCTGAACTGACCCAATTCCTTTTACCTCACAGGTACCGTTATCACCAAGCAAAACTTTTTCCCCATCAATTTCCTCAAAGTCAATCAGAAAATCTCGATTAGGAGTCATGTGATACGTGCACCCTGAATCCATGATCCAAGCATCTTAAATATCCCATTTGGATATCATCCATGCCTCTGCTGAATCATACCCATTAGTAACATTTGCAGCACTTGATTTACCTTCATGCTTGCTACTTGATGCTTCATTGTTCTTGTTCAAAGGGCAATTTTTCTTAAAGTGTCCTTCCTTATGGCATAGGAAACACTTTCTTACCTTCCCTTTGGACTTCGACCTGGATCTCGTCTCTTTGCCTTTATTATTCTTTTTCTCACTTCTCCCCCTGACCATGAGTAACTCGCCATCCTTGTGTTCTTTCTTAATTTCAAGATTTCTAGTCCTTAAGGCATCCAGCACAATATCCATGGACAAGGAATCTCGTCCATATTTAATTGCTGCCTTAACTTCTCGAAACGATT
The DNA here is from genome assembly GCA_002890555.2 of Lagenaria siceraria. Taxonomy (NCBI): domain Eukaryota; kingdom Viridiplantae; phylum Streptophyta; class Magnoliopsida; order Cucurbitales; family Cucurbitaceae; genus Lagenaria; species Lagenaria siceraria. The sequence continues at coordinate 4,811,322 of CM016487.1, read as the reverse complement.
CGGGCAACGAATTTAGAAGAATAACAGCTTGATTTTCATCTAACACCTTCTCACCGATGTTATTGAGATCAACAACAATCTTCTGAAATTCATCCAGGTTATCTTCCAAGCCTTTACTCTGGTCTATCTTATATCCAAAAAAAATTCTCTTTTAGATATAACTTACTTGGCAAGGACTTAGTCAAATAAAGACTCTCTAATTTTTTCCACAACTCCGCAGTAGTATTAGCCTCATGTACTAGCCTAAGCACTCCATCTGAAAGATAGAGAATTATGGTCGAATAGGCTATTTCATCCATATCCTTTTTCTCAGCTTCTGTAATCATTGGCGGAAGTTCTTATTCATCTAAGATTTTAGCTACTTTTTGCTGTACTAAAAGAGCCCTAATCTTTTTCCTCCATAAACCGAAGTCACCCTTTCCATCAAACCTTACAAGTTCGAAACGTGTCGACAATGAAGCCATATCACAAAAGAATATCTAACTGCACACTACCACAAACTTGGCTCTGATACCACTTGTTGAAAAATTAGTGTGGAAAATTAATGCAGAACTCACCCAACCAGAACGCAATTGCCAGCAAACTGTAAAGCGACAAACTTGGCTCTGATACCACTTGTTGAAAAATTAGTGTGAAAAATTAATGCAGAACTCACCCAACCAGAATGCAATTGCCTGCAAACTGTAAAGCGATAAAGAATTAAAACAGAGACACAAAGATTTATAGTGGTTCGATCAATTTGATCTACATCCACTTTGAGAACCAGCTTAGTATCGATTTTATTATGAATCAAAGAGTTACAAAATTACAGAATTAATCAAGATTAATATTAATCTGTAATTTATTCAAGAACAGCAAAAAAAACCACGATCTTTCTGTCTCTTGACCGAGACTAATCGTCTGAGCAACACCACCGAACACCGACTTAACCACCGGTGAAAAATACCCATAGATCTGAGATCACCACCACCGAAAACAACTCCAATAGCTCTCGGTCTTCACCGTAAACTGATGCCGACTAACCCATATCGAACAGATCCACGTGGTGTAGATAGACCCACGCAATTCCTACTGCGAGCCGGTGTTGAACGCAACCTTCACGGCGACTCACGGTTCTAACTGACGAGCAGACCCACGTCGCAAGCTCGAAAACCTTCGACCGCCACTCACGCTGTCCGACCAGTCTCCGTCCAAGTACACCTGTGAAGACTCTCTCTCTGTGATTTTCGGCTGCCCACTTTTTCTTTTCCCATCTTCTTCTATTTATATGACAGCATAATAAAGCCCTAAAAGAAAGAAGATGAAAGTATTTACAAAAATACCATCAGGCATTATTTACCATATTACCATTAATGAAAAACTTTTAAATATTTGTTATTTTCAAAATAAAAATTATGAGAAATGATTACCTATTATTTAAAAAATATTACTTTCAATTTCTTTTTCTTTGGCTTGTCTTTCTTCTCCTTCTCCTTTTTCATTTCTCCTCTTTCTCATTTCATTTCTCTTCTTCTTCCTCGTCTCCCTCTCCACCATTTTTTTGCTTTTCTTTTTTTTTTTTTTCTAGTCAATTCATCTTTCTGTTTTTTCTTCTCCACCATTCTTCTTCTTTTCTTTTTTTTTTTCCTATCAATTCATCTCTGTGTTTTTTTTCTTCGTTTCTTCAATTACTTTTTCTATTCCTTTTTCTTCTTTTCTCTTTCATTTTATTTTCTATTTTTTTAAGTTTTTGTTTTTTTTTTTTTTTAGCTTTTGAGTTTCGTTTCTTTCAATCAGTTCGCTGGAGACATGAAACAAAAAAAAAATCGACTGACCAATGCGAACAAAATCGATGTTGAAACCAATTACAACCCGAATGTCGGTGGGCAGCAGCGATTTGAGCCCAAAAGCGATGTTCAACCTATCGATCGGTTAGGAATGCGAACAAAATCGCACATTGGTTAGGAAAGGAAGTGATCATGAATATATAACTTAGTACAATTATTTTCATTAATATGAGACCTTTGTTATCCTTAACATGATCCCCTAATTTTGGCAAAAAAAAAAAAATCAAATCAACCATCTTGCAAATCTTGTATTAAGTTACTTAAAATAGTAAAATTTTTAGGAAGTTTATCACTTATAGATGTTAATAGAAGTGTATTAATATCTATCAATATTTCTTTTGCTATTTTCTATGAATAGTTTGATAATTTTTCTATGGGTGAAAATTTTCCTATTAACATATTTTTTTTATGGTCTCAACACTTTCTTTTCTTTTTGATGTGTGTTTACATATCTTTATTTAAAAGGGATGGTGGACTAACAATTAAAGTTAATTACTTTCATATTTTTATTTTTATTTGTTGACAAGACGTGTTGATACTAAAATTTGGTACCAATTGTGAATTTGTAATTTTCAAAAGGAATTGAACAATCGTCTGCTCAATATAGGAAAAAATCAGTGTTGGTGTGGTGATTGGCCACCAACACTTTGACAATCAAGTCAATAATAGTTTAGAGAGCTAGAGAGTAGAGAGTTTAGGATGTATTTCAACGTAGCTCAAATGTCATGAGCTCTCTCGATTATATAAAAATGAGTTTCATAATGGTTATTCGCTAATTAATTTCTCTGATCATTAATTAGACCATTATTAACCATTGTCGCTCCTATGGGTCAGCCTCTATACTTAGGCATTATGACTTTATGGTTGACCCTATGGGTTAGTCCCTATCTTTAACCAAATAAACTTATGGACTGATGGCCGACCCTATTGGTTGGTCTTCATATTTAGTCAAATAAAGTTATGGCTTCAAGTCCGATCCTATTGGCCAGTCTCTATACTTAGTTAAATAAGTATTCACTTTTCCACCCACAACAGTTGCCTCCTACTTCTAATCAAAGTTGTGTAAGTATAATTTTAACTTACTCTTGGATTAGGAATGTTTGGTTTATTCAGCTAACTTTTTCGTGATTGTCTTATTACCTTTTGCTAAAGTCACGATCAACCCATTGGGTCGGACTCCATGACTTTAATTTTTTTTCGAAGGAAGTGAAAAAATCATCAAATTAGATTTAATGAAATCATTTAGAAAATATTAAATAATCTTAAAATATGAATTTGTCAAAAATATATTGATTGATAAAATATCCCAATTGTAATAAGATTGAATATTAAGAAAGAAAAAAAAAAGAAGGAAAGGAAAATGCAATATGGGAAGCTATATAAAAATTAGACCGTTAGAAGTGACCAAATATACATATATGGTTATATCACATGCTTAGGAATGCTAAATTATATATATAGAGAGAGTATTAAATTTGATATGTCGATATTTCTATCGATTTTCTACGTTTTCATAAATTCGATATCGATATGAGGGGTGGATGATATTTTCATTCTATTGTAGAAAGATCTACGAAACACAAAAAAATAAGCATCAGAATGTCATTAATATAAATATAGTATAAATAATAGACATATTTATTTATTTAAAAATAATAAAATATTTATTTACTAATTTAAATTTTTTTTAAAATATCTATCGAAATTGATATTTTATCGAAATTTCTTTCGATATTTTAAACCCGGTATATATATAATTAAAGGAAAGTGGTACGTCCACTCCTACATAAAGTTTTTTTTATTAATATATATTTAATAAGCATGGCCATGGCCGACTCACTGGGTTAGCCTTCATGGCTTCGGTTTTTTTTTCCTTAATAAACATTGCGATGGCCAACCCACTTGGGTAGCTTTTTCTTTTTAAATTATTTTAATCTTTCATTGTTGCCCTCGTTGCATTCGGTATGGCCCTTTTGTTTTCTTTTTGTTTTCTTAATCTTTTCATGGTTGGCTTTGTTTTACATTGGTATGACCTTTTTCTTTTTCTTTTTCTTTTTTTTTCTTTTTGTGTTTTTTAATCTTTCATGGTTGACCTTGTTGAATGTTGCATTGGTATGACTCGTAGGGGTCGATTTCCACACTTAGCCAAGACTTCATAGCCAACTATATATATATATATATATATATATATATATATATATATATATATATGATATTGTGGATGAGCCAAATCTAGGGCACTCTTTTGGAGTTTGTGTATATATATGAGTGGAAAAAGAATAAATAAAAGAAGTAAGCTTACGTAGTTTAAGTGCACCCAGTCTTAGGCATTACTCTCCCTCTCTTTTGAACATTCATCGACGAGGAAGAAGGGTTTCAGCCCTTAGCCGTGAGTCTCGACGCCCAGCTGGTTGTCGGCCTTTTCACTCCAAAAATATTTAATTCCTTCAAAATTCTACTCCCCATGTGCATTGCTTGTTTCAAAAGAATCAAAACGAAAAAAATAATAAATACTAATACTTTTGACCATTTGGTGTAGCCACCCACCCACCCACTCTCGGTGCTCTTAATTTTAAGGCTTGTTTTATTCTTTCCAAAAATCAAAATGGTTAGGGGTGATTTTTAGAAAAACTATCAGAGTAAAATTGAAATAATGACAAACAAAAGAAAGAGTAAGAAACAGGCTTGGAAAGAAAAAAAAAACTAGAGAAGAAAGATATTTTAGGCCAAAAAGCCCAACTTGCCCTCCATGGCCGAGGCCGAGGTCGAGGCATGTTGGGTCGTTTGGCCCAACTTGCCCTCTCCTCGACCAAGCCAAGGCGAGTTGGGTCATTTGACCCAACTTGTCCACTTCGGCCTCGGACCAAAGTGGCACACTTCATGTGGACCAGGGTCTAACCCCTTGTGGCCAACTCGAAGTGCATTCCCTAGTCCTACATAGATTCGAAACTCGATTTCGCAAATCCCACGTGGATTTGGAAACCAAGGCGCACCCACTATAAATAAAGAGTCATAGACACACCTAAAAAAAAGCTAGCTCTTTTCCTTGCTTCTTACTTGTTCTAACCCTCTGTTAAATACTGACTTATAAGTATTGGAGGTCCTGTGCACCACACCTTTGTTTTCTTCTTTTTTGTCTTGCAGGTCATCTTTCTTCCCCAAATTACAAATTTACTATAAAAAGTACAACTGAGTTTCTATGTCTAGATCTTGCCATCAACAAAAACAAAACTAATAATAAAAAAAAAAAACATGTTCATTCTCTTCGGTCTTCCTTAGAATTTTTGTTTAAGTGGGAAACTTTTGTAAAAGTTATTTACAATTTCAGAAGTGGGTGATCTAATTGTCTTCTCTAAGTTTTTATGTTATGAAACTATGTTGTATACAATAACTTCTTCATTATCTATCTCACGAAATATTTACTTTTATACTGTATTGGTTTATTATCACGTGTGATGCCCGTAATGTATATTTTTTTTTTATTTAATTTGATTTTATAATAATATAAATGTAATTATATTCTTAATATAAGTTATTTAAAAATGGTTAAACCTAACACTCCCTAGATCCTTATCAATTTCTTTCATTTTTATTTTGACGGTATATTTTTTTCTTAAATTTTTAAACCCAGCACTACCCATCTGTAAAACTCCACCACTAACACATAGCCACCCACGTGGGTTGATTGGATGAAAAATACATTCATTTTATTTTACTTTTTTTTTTAATCAGTCAGAAAGACAATGGTTGGAGATTTAGTAATTGCCTTCTATTTTCAAAAGGCTGTATTTTTGCAAATTTTTCGATTGTCACAAATAATGTCTTAACATCTGGTTTTGACATGTCATAATTTCGAAAGAATATTTGACTTTCCTAATCTAAAATTTTACGATGGAATATTTATATTTCCTAAATTGGAAAATCTCGGCAGAAGCTTATTGATAGATATTTTCCTTTTATGGCGAAGCGTATTTTGTAGAAAAGGAAAATATTTTGTATGGAAACTCTTTCCTTATTTTATATCGGAGGTTAAAAAGAGAAGTAGTCTCATCTGCTAGGGTTTCCGCATTTGTTTATTTTGCGAAAGAGTTTTATTCTTGGTGGCCAAAGTTATGCTTCATTGTGTTTCGATCTTTGCTCATTGCATTCCGTTGTGCAAGTCCATCTGTCGAAGTTTCTAAACACTGAAGATATTCACTGTCTTAAGAGGAGCCTAAAACTTCATTCATTGAGAAGGGAATTTCTCAAGCCTCAGGGAGAGCCTAAGGAGTTGCAAATTGAGAAGGGAGTTCTCAAGATTTAGGGGGACCTAAGTTCTCATGTGAAGGGAGTTCACTGAGTCACAAAGAAGATAATCAAGATAAGAAAGAGTCTCACATGCTATTGGAAGTCAAAGTATTCATCACTAATATTGCCACACTTAGGGGAGCCTAAGTTCTATTGAGAGGGAGTCTCACATCTAGGGAGAACCTAGATGCATAGCAAGTTAAACTCAGAAGAGTCACTGTAGAAGTGGTTACTTTACAGATAAGTATTTTGTTATAAACGCTTAACTCATTCAATATTAGTGGATTATCTTTCTTGGGCACACTACTCCTAGACGTAGGTGATTTATCGTCGAACTAGGTTACCAACTTCTGTATGCAATTACTCTTTTACTTGCTGGCGGTTGATTTTTCAGTTGTTACAGTTTGTGTTTGTGCTTTTCATTTAACATCCATAGTTTGAGTGGTGAGGTATCTGGTTGCTTTTTTAACCATTATACTCCTTCAATTATAGATATTTCCTTCTTTTTTCCCCTATTTCCAATTCAATTTCCCCCTCTTTTACTCTTTACTTTTTAATTAAAAATTTTAATTTAATTTTTATTAAAAAAATCACATGGGTTCTTTCATGCCATGTGTTTTCATCTTGATACCCCTTCAATTATAATTATTATTTTTTTCTTTTTTGCCCTTATTTCCAATTCAATTTCTCTCTCTTTTACTCTTTACTTTCTAATTAAAAAATTTAATTTGATTTTTACCCAAGAAAAATCATGTGGGTTCTTACATGCCATGTGTTTTCATCTAGAAAGTTGGATCAAATTAAATATTTTCTTCCAATTTTATAATAATATTGAGTTGATAGTAAGAATGACTAAAATTAAGAAGTGATTTTGAAAGATGGCCATTGTATTTCTTTATTAGATATATGGTGAAATTATTATTTAATTGATTAATTGATATTTATTAAAGGTCTAAACTATCCCTAACAATCTACATGCATAATCTAAATGAACAAATCTAAAAGAGCAATGCTTAAATTATAAATATAAACTTGGATTTAATAAACCAAATTTCAAATTCAACACCAACAAAATCTAGGATTTATCTTGTGACCAAAATCTCAACTAAAATCACAATTTCGGACCAAATGATTTACTCTATCCACTAACATGTAATAGTGGTAGCGCGAGTCGAATACAAGAAGCACACAAATTTTCTCAATTGAACTGTTCACAGCCCGAGTTGACTAAATAATTACCAAGTAGAGGTGTTCCCTTACATTCAACTTAATACCTCAACCACAGAATTATTATCTTAGCCAATTATATTTTAGACAATACTTGGTAAAATTCAAATAAGAGGAAATGTCTCACCAAATTTTATATAACTTTAAGAATAAAGTATAGTCAAATTTCATGAGTGACAATATCTGTCGATTTATTTGGATTCTCTTATGAAATATTTTACTTCGGAGCAATCTCAACTCCATCATAGGATTTATGAAAAATCTAAAAACGTTTGAAATTGATTTGAAATTAGAAATTTACAATAAGCTAAAGTTTATTTTGAAAGTTATACATTTAATTGGGATTTTATTTAAAAAATCAATACATAATTTTTTTTAGACAATTCTAAATTAAATCCAAACTAAAAAAATATATTTAAAAAATATACTACCTACTAAATTAAAATTCACTTTGTCAATCCAATTTGTAATCTATTAAGAAACTGGTTTTAAAAAAAATCAAGCGATTTGTAATACCTTAAGAATTTTTAAAATCAAAATGACTAGAACATATAAAGCAATACTAAACTAAAATTCATATTCATCCCAAAGTAAAAGTTTGATTAAACGTTTTTTTTTAAAATTAAACTACAATTCATTTAAATTTCATGCTCAAAATTTGGCTTAAAATTTATCAAAACTCAAAATCATTTAATAAATTCTATGTGAATAAAATTAAAAGTTAAAGATCCAATTCATTGAGATATATTGAGTATCCAATGGTGAGTGAAACCAGCTAAATAAAATATAAGATAAAAATAAAATAAAATATATATTTGGAGATATCCTTTTAAAAGTATGCAACACGGGATGAAATTAGGTGAAATAGAAGGAGTGAAAAAAATTATAATAATATGAGGCCCACCACCTTTTCTAAACAAATAAATAAATAATATAAAAGTACGTGGGTCTACTATACTTATTAAACAAATAAAAAAATAAATAAAATGAAATGTGGCCACATTTTTCCCACATTTTATACTAAATAATAATAATATAATTTCTTTTTCCAAAAATCAACCCATCCTTCATCTTTCACGTGATCCTCCCAACTAATACTCCCACTTTTTTAAGGCTTTGCACTTCCTCTTCTCGTATGATAACATTCTTGTTTCCTGTTTCCTGTTTCTTGTTTCCCGTTTTTTGTTTCTTGTATTAAAAAAGAGGAAGACTAATTTAAGTCTTTAAATAATAGAAGAAAAAAAAAAGTCTAACAAAACGACTAATAATAGCCTTAAAAAAAAAGTTGATATACAATATTTAGAGTGAATTAAATATCCTATATGTACAGCTCATATACATTAGATTGCTCTTTCTTTAATATATATATTTTTCATATGTTTGGGAATTAATATTTTAATTTTGTCAGTAAAATAGTAATTGTGTCCTAACAAGTAGCCAACTAGCTGGGTATACAAGAAAACAGTCTATATAGTACTAAACAAAACCACTTAAACGAAGTCTTCCATTTTTTGAGTGTAGACAACAAAAGATCTAAAAGGTGCAAGGAGTTGATGGAGGACGATTGAAGAGTTCAATGAAGGTTCTTTTTAAAGAAGATGATGATATTTCTTCTCCTCGTTCACATACCACTGATGAGTCCAATCCAAATGGACAAGAACCAACTAGCTGGTCGGCTCAGAAAAATGTTCCGGCTGCCGACAAAATTGTCGATATCAGCAGTGAAGAAGAAGAAGAGAGCGACAACGAGGCCACGGCGGCAGACTGCGATCTGTCCGATATTGAAGCACCAACACAACAGAACATGGACTGGCCTTCCACGGGAGACAAAGTCTTATTACAGGAAAATCAGTATTTTATTCCTCACAACTGTATGTTCATCCATCTATTCCTTCATAATTCTCTTGTTTCCTCCACTTCCTTAAATTTACATCTCCGGTCCCTAAGATTATTATTGCAAGCTCACCTATTATTAAGAAAATTCGAACTACTTCATACTCTCTGTTTTTTTTCCATCCATTTTCAAACTGTACGGAAATAAGGAACTCTTCTCTATACAAACAGAGGAAAGGCAAAGACAAATGACAGTTTGCAATATAGGAAGAAAGAAGAAGAGGAAGAACACACAAACTTATAGTGGTTTGGTCATTAGAAACCTACATCCACTGTGAAGACAACAACTCTTTTATTAAGAAAGTAGGAGAATATACAGTTGAGTACAATGAGTAAACTTTACACATTTATCTCACTAACTCTCTTCTAAAACTTGGCAACTCAAGGCTATATAAAGGACATAAACAGAAACCACTGTTGAAAGCCAACTGATGAATTCACTAATATACCCTTCAATCTCCACCTTGAATACATCAGAGAAGCTGCTGTCCAATTACTAAGATCAACTAGGTTCTGGTAGATCAAATTGCATTTGATTTAGGCAAAACTCAAACTTCTGTCTACCAACCGGTTTAGTTAATATATCAGCTAAATTTTCTGAAGTATGAATTTTGAGGACTTCAATTGAGCCACTACTGATCTGATCTCTGATGAAGTCATACTTAACATCTATATGTTTCGATCGACTGTGAAATTGTTGATTTTTGGATAAGTAGATAGCACTTTGATTATCACAATAAATTTTCACAGTAGATTGCGATATTCCTAAATCACCCAAGAGACGTTTAAGCCACAAGCCTTCTTTGATAGCTTCTGAAAGAGCTATAAACTCTGCTTCAGTTGAAGATAATGCAACAACCGATTGAAGAGAAGCTTTCCAACTTAAAACATTCCTTCCAAGAAGAAAAATGTAGCCTGTCAGAGACCTTCTCCTATCCAAATCTCCTGCATAATCTGAATCAACGAATCCATAAAGCTCAAATTTATCTTTTAAAGTCTGCTTGAATGTTAACTTCGCAGTTTAGGTACCCGTAAGATATCTCAAGATCCATTTAGTAGCTTCCCAATATTTTTTTCCAGGTTTGGATATATAACGACTAACCAAGCTAGAAGAATAAGATAAATCAGGCCTTGTCGAAATCATGAGATACATGAGACTTCCAACTGCTTGAGCATAAGGAACGTTTGCCATCAGTTTGATGTGATCAGTTTCTTCAGGCTTTAGAGAATTCTGTTGAGACAATTTAAAATGAGGAGCTAAAGGTACAGTTACAAGTTTTGCATCCTTCATTTTAAATTTCTGCAGAATCTTGTTGCAGTAGGAACTTTGACAAATATTAAGGAGTCCTTTACTTCTTTTCCTCTGAACTTCGATGCCTAAAATCCTTTGTGTTGCACCTAAATCTTTCATGTCGAATTCCTTTTTCAATAGAGATTTGACCAATGTGAGAACTTCTCTTGACTTACTTGCAATTAGCATGTCATCTACATAAAGAAGTAGAAAAACAGGACATTGATAAGAATTCAAATGTATGTAAACACAGCTGTCATAAGCATTCTTCTGAAAATGAATTCTTGACATGAAAGTATCAAATCTTTGATACCAGCACCTAGGAGATTGCTTCAAGCCATAGATTGATCTATTTAAAAGGCACACATGATCTTCTTTTCCTTCTTCTTCATAGCCTTTAGGTTGCCTCGTGTAAATAGTTTCAGTCAAGCTTCCATTTAAGAAAGTTGTCTTTACATCCAGTTGGTCTAGTTCAAGATCAAGTTGGACCACCAAAGATAGAAGGACTCTGATGGATGTGTGTTTCACAACAGGAGAGAAAACCTCTGTGTAATCAATTCCCTCTCTTTGTGAGTAACCTTTTGCTACCAATCTAGCTTTATACCTTGGTCTTTGCACTCCAGGAACACCTTCCTTGATCTTGTAGATCCATTTACATTCAATTGGTCTACAATTTTTAAGAGCTTGGATGAGAGACCAAGTGTTGTTGAATTTATGAGAATCCATCTCTTCATTCATAGCCTCAATCCACTTCCTTGCTTAAGAACTACTAACAACTTCATCAAAGGTAAGAGGTTCTGAATTCATAGAATCAGTTTCTGTATTCAAGGCTACACTTATGTAGTCAGCTTCAGCAAATCTTAAAGGTGGATTGATGTTCCTTCTAGGTCTGTCACGAGTCAACTGATAGTTGCTTAGATCTTCAATTTCATGAGATGTTTCTACATTTTCCTCCTCAGTAAGAGTAAGAGAATTATCACCCTCAGTTAGCTCTTCTTCTACAAACGTTGTGGTTGTTTGAGAGCTACTAGGTTGCTCCACCTCAATTGTGCTGTGGGATGTTTTCAGAACAGAGGAATATGAAGTTTCTTTTAGCATGAACATCTCATCTTCTTTGAATATCACATCCCTACTTGTCAAACACTTCTTTTCTGTGGGATGCCAGACACGAAACCCTTTGACACCTTCTGTGAAGCCTAAGAACATACATTTCACTGCTCTAGGCTTTAGTTTCCCTTGATTTTGGTGTACGAAGGCTGAGCAACCAAAGACTCTCAGGTTCTCCAGGTTTGGAGGATGTTTGGTCCACCTTTGCTCAGGAGTTTCAAAGTTTATTGAAGTATGAGGACATCTGTTTAGAGTGTAGACAGTATACGAAGCAGCTTCTGCCCAAAATTTTTCAGGAACTAGAGAAACAGAAATCAAACATCGAACTCTATCCATGATGGTTCTGTTATGCCTCTCAGCCACTTCATTTTGCTGAGGGGTATGCCTCACTGTTTTGTGCCTTGCTATGCCATGCATTTTGCCTATAAAATAAGTTAAATTCTTCTCCACAAAACTCAAGACCATTATCAGTTCTTAGATATTTGATGTGCTTATTAGATTGATTTTCAACTAGAGTTTTCCAATCTTTGAACTTATCAAGAACTTGATCTTTAGTTTTTAAGAAGTATATCCAACTTTTCCTAGAGTAATCATCTATGAAAGTTAGAAAATACCTTGCACCACTGAGTGAGGGAGTTTGTGCAGGACCCCAAAGATCTGAGTGAATATACTCCAAGTTTTCTTTTGAAGTGTGATGAGCTTTTGGAAAACTCTGTCTTGTGGTTTTTCCAATTACACAGTGCTCACAAAAACTTAGATCTTCACAAATTCCTTGTGGTAGTATGCCTTGTTTTGATAGAATTTCAAGACCTTTGTGGCTGATATGAGACAGTCTTTTATGCCAAAGATCTCCACTGGTTTGAGCATTAGCAGTAATAGTAAGAGCAGACTGAATCATTTCCACATCTTTGATGACATAAAGGCCATTTATTTTTGTACCTATCAGCATAACTTTAGAGTCTTTATACACCTTGAAAATGCCTCCAGACCCTTTGTACTCACATCCTATTGAATCTAACATTCCCAAAGAGATGAGGTTTCTTTTCAAGTTTGGCACATGGCTTACATTTCGAAGTAATTTTATTGAACCATCTTTCATTTTAAAAGAGACAGAACCAATACACATTGCAGGTATCATTATTTCCCAAGAAAACCAAACCTCCAGCCCAATCTCTGTAGGTATTGAACCATTCTTTATGAGGAGTCATATGAAACGAGTAACCGGAATCAAGCACCCAATCCTGTTTATTTAGGATTGTCCCATGATTGGAGTCTTCATCTGTAGCACTTTCTTGGAGGCCACCAGCTCTAATTCTTTGGAACGAATAGCAGAGATTATAATATCAGTACTTAAAGAGTCTCTGCCATATTTCAAAGCCACTTTTACCTCTCTATAGGCTTCGGGTAATGAGTTTAGGAGTATGAAGGCTTCATTCTCATCTCCTATTTTGTCTCCAACATTTTTAAAATCAGTTGACAGCTTCTTGAATTCATCAAGATTTTCTGTGAGTGTCTTAGTTTGATCCATTTTATAGGTAAAAAATCTCTCTCTCAAGTAAGTTTTATTTGGTAGATCTTTCATCAAATATATTGAATCCAGTTTGGTCCATACCTTATACGTAGAGTCTTGATCAATAATTTGTCTTAAAACACTGTCATTCAAGTTTAGGATGATTGTACCATATGCTGCTTCTTCTATCGTTTGCATCTCTTCAGCTGTTGGTGTAGGAACAAGTTTAGTTGGATCCTATATTACTTTGAGGGTCTTTTGTTGTCCTAGCACTGCTCTGATCTTCGCTTTCCATAAGTCGAAATCATTTTTTCCATCAAACTTCTCTATATCATATCTAGCAATTGCCATTTTTATTTCTTGAAGTTTCAAGAAAATGAATCTTGTCTTTCTTGGATGCTTCTTGCTCTGATACCAATTTGTAAGGAAATAAGGAACTCTTCTCTATACAAAAAGAGGAAAGGCAAAGACAAATGACAGTTTGCAATATAAGAAGAAGGAAGAAGAGGAAGAACACACAAACTTATAGTGGTTTGGTCATTAGAGACCTACCTCCACTGTGAAGACAACAACTCTTTTATTAAGAAAGTAGGAGAATATACAGTTGAGTACAATGAGTAAACTTTACACATTTATCTCACTAACTCTCTTCTAAAACTTGGCAACTCAAGGCTATATAAAGGACATAAACAGAAGCCACTATTGAAAGCCAACTGATGAATTCACTAATATACCCTTCACAAACTTTAAATTTTGTCTTATAAATCATCTTTTCAAAATAATGCTACTTGATTTCGAGAGAAAAGACAAAAATATAAAGAAAAAATAATCACTTTTTAATTTTTAATTTATTCAATATTAATATATTTTTCACCATCACCAACTTAATAATTAGGAAAATTTTCACCGATTGAAAAAAATGCAAACTATTTACAGAAAATAGCAAAAAAAATACTGATAGACATTGATAAACTTCTATCAGCATCTATCAGTGATAGATTTCTATAAGTTCTATCACTGATAGACTTCTATCAAAGTCTATCATAACTATTTAAAAATTTTGTCATTTTGTGTAAATTAAATGATGTCCCTTATTTTTCTATTTTTTAATATTCACCTAATAATTATTGTTTAAATATTTTTTATTTTTTATTTTTTTCATATTACAAGAACTTAATATGTTTTTTTCCACATTAAAACTTAACGAATATAATATTAATATACAGAAAAAATTACTTTCTTAGTTCTCAAGTTTTGAAGAACGTGTGTTTGGTCTTTGAGTTTTAAAAATATACCCTTTTAGTTCTCAGGATATTAAGAATAGGTACATTTCATCCCTGAGTTTTCAAGATCTACTTTTTTAGGCCCTACATTTTTAAGAATAGGTTTAAAAGATCCTTGAAATATTTTTTTAATTTTTAAAATTATTATATGATATTTAAAATTAGAAAAATAATTTTAGAGAGAAGAGATCATTTTTAAAATTTAAAATGTCATCTATTTATTTAAAATAATAATAATAATAAATTATTTGAGTGACCTTTTAAACCTTATTTTAAAAATTTGGGGACTAAAAAGATACATTTTAAAAATTTAGGGATCGAAGTGCACGTATTCTTAAAAAAATGGGGACTAAAAAGGTATATTTTGAAAATCTAAGAAACATATGCACCTACTTGGTGACTAAAAAGATAATTTTTTCTAATATATATTTACCCAAATCACTCTAAAACAATAATAATAAAAAAAAATTCAGTCAACTTTAAATAATAAAATTTGAACAAAACGACCAAAATTGTTTAAGAATAGGACAAAAACGATGTTATTTTTACAGTGGGGTGGTAAAATGTGTTTGAGTTTGAAAATTTAGGAATTCAAATGCAATGAAATCGAAAAATAATGGACAAGGAATTATTTTCTCAAATATGAATATGTTAAAAAGTAATCTATTCTTGGTTGGGTGATCGTTGAAAATGAATTTAACTGATTACGATTTAATTTTATATTTGAGTTCAAGAAGAAGACGACGACGTAAATCTCTGACCTCTTTGTTATTATGGATTGCTTATTTTGTATGTGCAGCAAAAGAGAAAAAAAGAGGGTTTCAAGATATTAAAATTATGTTATATCGAGCTGTTTCAAATGGTGATTGGAAGACTGCCAAATTTATATTTGACGTGGATCCATCGGCGATCACTAAGAGGATAACTGACGGAGAGGATACTCCTCTTCATATTGCTGTTTTTGCAAATCATTTTCCTTTTGTTGAAAAGTTGGTTCAACTTTGCTCTCCATCTGACTTAGAAGTAAAAAAATGGTGTTGGACATACTGCCCTTGCTTTAGTTGCTACTTCAGGAGCTACAGAAATCGCTAAACTAATGATTGCCAAGAATCCCAATCTTCCAAATATTAGTGATGCTCATAAACCAACCCCAGTTTTAATGGCTGTAGCTTACAAACATAAAGACATGGCATCCTACCTTTTCTCTAAGACTAATTTTGAAGCTCTACGTACTTCTGAACAGTCTGAACTTCTCATTGCGACCATCTCCTACGATTATTATGGTTTTCCTTCAAATCCTTGTTCAATAATATATTATCAACTCAATTAAGTTAATTTCTTTAATACTATAAATTAAATGTTGTTAATATTTTTTACTCTTTCTTTTATTGTAGATATAGCATTAGATATTCTAACAAAGAAACCTGAATTAGCAAAGGAGAGGATTGACGAAGATGGTGAGACAGCTTTACATGTACTAGCTAGAAAGTCATCTGCAATTGGTAGCAGCGGCGAGCTGAGCTTTTGGAAAAGACATATAAACTCTTGTAATTATATACACATCAACTTTGCTTTCTCATTTTGGATATATATATATATAATGTATATATTTTGAAGAATTATTATGATTATATCTTTGTGTGCTTTAATTTGCTAGGCTTCAACGGAATCTACAAAAAAGATGCAATGCAGGCATTAGCCCACCAAGTTGTTGAACGTATATGGAATTTTGTTGTCAAGGGTCTTTCAAAATACGAGCTATATAAGTTCATAAAAACTCCCTCGACGTTATTGCACGACGCAGCAAGAGTTGGAAATGTTGAGTTCTTGATAATACTCATTCGCTCCTATCCTGATCTTGTATGGAAAGTTAACGACGACGATAAAACCATATTTCATGTAGCAGTTGAAAATCGACAAGAAAGTGTGTTTAGTCTTATATATGAGCTAGGAGGGATGAAGGATCAAATTGCTAATTATCACGATAGAAAGACAAACTCCAACATACTACATTTAGCTGGAATGATGGCGTCTCAAAATAATCTAAACAGAGTGTCAGGGGCAGCTTTACAAATGCAATGGGAGCTTCTGTGGTTCAAGGTATGTCGTTCATTGGTACATAAACGGTTTAAATTTTTTAGTAATACGTACGAGCATTCTTCATTACATTCATTCTTTTGAAATATTGTACTTAACTTCAAGGAAGTGGAGAAAATCATTGTCCCCTCGCATCATAATATGAGATGTATGCCACTTGATAAAGAGCTTTCCACGGAGGATATAATAATTAGAAGAGATCAAGATGTTAGACTAACACCTCGTGAACTCTTCACAAAAGAGCACAAACAACTATTGAAAGATGGCGAGGATTGGATGAAAAATACGGCAAATTCGTGCATGCTGGTGGCAACTTTAATTGCAACAATGGTTTTCGCAGCGACATTCACAGTTCCAGGAGGCAACAATGGTAACGATGGCATTCCCATTTTCCAACAGAATCAAGCATTTGCGGTGTTCGTAATATCAGATGTTGCAGCTCTGGTGATGTCTACAACTTCTATACTCACTTTTTTGTCAATTTGACATCACGCTATGCGGAAGAAGATTTTTTGATGTCGTTGCCGCTCAAGTTATTGTTTGGGTTAGTGACACTGTTTGTTTCTATAGCATGCATGGTGGTGGCTTTCAGCTCAACCTTCTTTCTTGCATATAATAAAACAAAGACGAAGATTCCATGGGTCATTGCAGCAGTGGCCATCCTTCCGATTGGATGTTTTTGTGTGTTTCAATTTAAACTCGTCAAGGGTGTATTGTGGTCATGTTATTGGCCTCAATTTTACTTGAGAAAACGCAAGAAAAGGCTAGTTTAGTGCACTTGCACTAATGCCCATCTATCCAACTCTTTTTTTTTTTTTTTTTCTAAAATGTTTATGGCCGTGCAATAATGAATATATCACATTTGAAGTAAATAATGTATCGTCAAGATAGCTTATTAGCCATTTAGCTCATTGATTGTCCAAACTTTTGTTTCAATATAATATTATTGGTTACAATTGGTTGTCCTATTTGTTATTGGTGATGATTAGACTGCATCTAACTTTTATACTCCCCACTTATTAACTATACAAAAATAGAATTAAAAAAAATTATCTTTTAGAAAAACAAAAATGCCATATGACAGTATTTTATTGGACAATACTTGGGATGCACCAAGATAGGTGCATCCAAGGGCGGAGCATCCAAGTTTTTTCATTTATTATTGAGAAATTGTAAGAGATGATTATAATGATTACTCTATTTAACTTGGGACGTGGCATGTCGACATTAGATTCCAACTACACTATAAAACTCACCGTCAAACTCTAAAAACATTTTTAAAATATGGTTAGCAAAAACTTTCTTCATAAAAATTATTTGAAACTTGGGCAAAATTTCCGCTAAGAATTGAATAAATCATACACTTGAAAAGAAAACACTCCCAAATAATTGGTTCAACTACTACCAAATGTATCTCATTAGACACTATTAATGAAAAACTAGATCACATTTAAAAACATGCAAGATTTGTTTATCAAATAATTCAATCTAAGGGTAGCTATTTTGTTTGCATGTAAAATTTAAGACACGAATACTTCTTGTTATCTGGTGGAAAATTTAAAAAAAGAATGAGCTAACAAAAACCTAATGAATGGTATTGGTATTAACCTACCTATACCATTCATTAGAATAATAATAATAATTACAATAATTTTGAACGGTTGAAGGAAAAAATGGATAACTTCTCTCTATTCTTCTTCGCCGTCCAGTGGAATGGGATTTTTCATACCATTCTTGTTGTTTGAAGGTTAGGTTCTTCTTTGTCAATGGCACTCCATCGTCAGTTGCCAAGATCGATCTTCATTGAGAGAAGAATTTACATTAGCACTGGACAAGAAAAAAGGGGGAAATCATGTACTGCTTACAGAAATCAGAAACTACAAGTCTTTCTCAATTTCTATCTACATAGACTTCCTTGATTGGCTAAAATCATCCTTTACAACACTCCTCAAAATACCAAGAAATAATAAGTTTTTTTCAGAAGAAGAGATACGATGCGTTTACTCTCTGGATTGAGAAAACTTCAAATAAAAAAGGATATATTGCAGAAATCTATAGAGTAGATGATAAAGGTAGAAAGTGTTGTTTGATGATTCCGGAAGGGCGGGAGAACAAAGGTTGGACAGAATTTCTTAAAATGGTCACTTTCAAAAAGACAACATTTAGAGAGAAGTTGAAACAAAGCCAAAGGAAATACAAGCCTCCCTTGCTAAGCAAAGTACAAAACACTTTAAAGTGAAGCATACTTATGCAGATATGGCTTCTATTTCGAAATCTCATCGATAAATCGTCAAATTGCAAAATCGATTTGGAGTTATATCAGTATTGATTGGGCTTATGCTAAAGCCATAGGATCGGCCGAAGGTATTCTCCGTCTCTGGGATTCTTTAGTTCATGAGGCAGTCGATGTCTTGGAAGGTTATACATATACTCTCTCTATACAAATCAAGAGATCAGATGGTCTTCTTTGATGGGTGATAGGAATTTATGGTCCAGCTGCTAGAAGAAAGAGAGTTGAGTTCTGGAAGGAGCTTTCTTCCTTAAGAAGATTTTGTGAGCCGTGTTCGCTTCTTGGTGGAGACTTTAATGTTTACAGATGGTCGAACGAAACAACTACAAATCCAGCTAGAAGAACCATGAGAAAATTCAACAATTTCATCAGTATTGCCAACCTTATCACCGAAGTTGATATTAATAGATGCATTGCCCTCAAAGCCGACCTTCAAAACATAGCCATCCTTGAAGCAAGAAAATGGAGACAATTATGCAAACTCAAATGGTTAAACGAAGGTGATGGGAATTCATCTTTCTTCCATAAAGCATGTAGGGCTAGAAGACGATTTAACTTTAAAACAGAAATTCAGAACATCAACGGGGATAACAATTATTCTGATCCATTAATTAAAAAGGCTTTCATTGATTATTTTACTGATATTTACACACAGAGAAGGGGCTGCAACCAAATGATCAGCAACTTAGATTGGCGTCCGATTATTTGCTCAAGCAACATATCTCACAGCTCCTTTTGTTGAGGATGAAATTTACAGGTGTGCAAGTTCTCTGGGATATAACAAAACTCCAGGGCCGGACGGTTTTACCATTGAATTCTTCAAAAAAAAAATACGGGCACATCTTCAAAACTGATGTTATGAATTTGATCCGATATTTTTTCTAGAATAGCATTGTGAATAAATTTGTCAACCCTACATACATTACTTTGATCCCAAAGAAAGCATGTTCCCAAAAAGTTTCTAATTTTAGACCTATAAGTCTCACTACGAGTTTATACAAAATACTTTCCAAAGTTCTTGCAGAGCTAAAATTGGTTCTTCCTGATACGATAGCTATAAATCAAGCGACATTTGTCAAAGATAGAAAAATCATGGACCCTATTCTGATCGCCAATGAAATAGTTGATTTCTGGAAATGTAGAAAACAAAGGGGCTTCCTCATAAAATTGGATATTGAAAAAGCATTTGATAAGGTAAATTGGGGCTTTCTTCTAGTTGTCTTAAAACAAAAAGGTTTTAACAATCGCTGACTGGTTGGATGCAAGTGTGTATCTCTTCGGTTAATTATTCCATCATTATAAATGGCAAACCAAGAGGATATATAAAAGCTTCCAGGAGAATTCGACAGGGGGATTCTCTCTCTCCTTTATATTTGTTACTGATCGAAACATACAAAATCACAACATTATATTAGAAAAATAGGCAGTTGCAAAAATAGCAATCAAACTCAAAGTATTAGCAGATATTACACAATACACAATAATTTGCAGATATAACAAAATTTAGATTCAACTCCTAAAGTCTATCAATGATAGACTATATTGTCGGTAAGAGTCTATCAGTATTTTTTTTGCTATTTTCATTTTTTCTATCTTTGAAAATTTCCCAAATTTTAATTCAATTGCAATGATTAAAAAATATAAGAATGTAATTAAAAAATTAAAAAAAAAAATTCTTTATCTAAAAAAAATCTAGCTAAACGGGAGTAAAAACCAACAAATACTCCTCTCACTTGTAGGCTTGAAATATGTAGAAAACTCAACGGATGGAAATCAATATTAATTAGATAGGAAATAAATTACAGAATTTGAACACAATACCGATGAGGAAGAATAAAATGGTACTCAATTATTTATTGAAGTATTCTTCCCACAATATATATAAGTACAAAAGCAGCGGAAATAATTCAAACTCCTCAACAAATAAAAGTGATTTTACAAAATAACCCTCCATTATTCTTTAATAAGAAAAAAGAAGCATTATTGTTATCACCATTATTGGAAAGTTGCTTCTGAAGAAAAACCAACTGTTATTGCATTACTACATTGAATTCTTTTTCCCCAATTTCCTACTTCTTTGTTCTTGAAGTATGAGAGAATAAGCTTCATCGACCGTTGGAGATGGGTTTAAAAGAAGGATATTGGAGCAAAGGGAGGAATAAGAAACGTTTATTCCCAAAAGAAATTGCATTAGTTTTTCTCTTTCCATGAGCACACTCTGTTCCACAATTGCATTATTGGAGGAAGATTGAGGCAATTCACTGAAGATTGGAGCTGGTTCATCCCATAATGCCTTGAGATTTCTGAAGTATGATTTAATGGATGTG
Organism: Lagenaria siceraria; assembly: GCA_002890555.2. Taxonomy (NCBI): domain Eukaryota; kingdom Viridiplantae; phylum Streptophyta; class Magnoliopsida; order Cucurbitales; family Cucurbitaceae; genus Lagenaria; species Lagenaria siceraria. Next base: position 4,790,184 of record CM016487.1, on the reverse strand, counting down.
TTTCCTTTACGATGAGATGCAATCTCCTCGTAAATTTTAAATAATATTGTCGGAGTATTGCTTTCAGAATCATATTGTTCCTTTGTATCTGAACCCACTGAATCGTTTATCGAATTTGTATGAAGGACGTTGTTCGCAACATCATCCCTACCTACACAAGATTTTCAAGAAAAAAAGAGTAAAAATTTTAGGTCCTATTACAAAGGTTGTGTGTTTTCAAAATCCAAGCCAAGTTTTGAAAACTAAAGAAATTAAGCCTCGTTTGGGAACCATTATTTGAAATTAAGCTTATAAACACTATTTTCACCTATAAGTAACAAAATTTCAAGGAGGTTACTCAAACTATAGGATTACTTTAAGCCAAGTAGATTTTTGAAGTCTTATGAATGAGTCAGATGCACCATGTTAATATAGGTAATAACAATATAGAAAATATGATGAGGGTGCTAAGGAGGTATCAACCTAGTTGAGATGTCCCGATACTTTTCCTGATCTCTTTTCTCTTGTTTATTGTTAAAAAAATTGATTTTTTAAAACCTTTCTTAATTAATCACGCTTTCATATTCTCATACTATATAGATCTGTAAATTTTAAAAAGTTTGAGAAATTAAATAGATATTAACCTCAAAAGTTTATGGAATAAATTCGTAGTGTAGCTAAGAACTAAACTTTTACCAAAGGGGAGTAAATGGAAGAATCAGAAGAATTGAAAAAAAAAAAAAAGAAAAAAAAAAAAAAAAAGAAACTTGTAAGTATTCTGTAAGCTCACCGTCGTCAACAGCGAGACGATGTTGTAATTGAGTGTGAAGAACAGAATCAGCAACTTTGACAGAGGTGGGGAAATGGGTGGGAGAAGCATTTGGAGAATCAAAATACTTATGACTCACATTATTATCCTTGGTAACGGTTGCTTTAGCACGAGAGGCAGTCCCACCTTTTCCATTCTTCTTTGAAGTCGTAGGTTGAGCTGCTGATTTGGTTGTCCGAGCTGAGGAAGCTGGTGATGTAAAGCTTGATTCAGGGGCAGATTTGGAGCTCAAAATACTGTTGTTTATTTGTGGTTGATGCTTCGTTGTGGATTTTGATGGGTTCAAACTTGAAGTACTTGAAGATCTATGGTTGGTTTTGAGATGGGTTTCTTTTTCATCACTTCCTTTCTCCTCGGGTTTTGTTATTGTTCCCGGTTTCGATCTTCGGGGACTCAGAAAACCTCTCATCGCTATATTTCTTTTTTGCTTAAACACAACTGTTTTCAATTCCCTTTCCGAACTCGATTAAAAGCTTTCTGATGTGAAGAATTTTGGGGAATTTCAGATGGGAAACAAAGGGTTTAATTCTCAGATCAAGTCAACGCATGTGTCCATGATGCCATCTCCTCAAAATAATAGAAAATTCTCTACAAACAACTCATTTCATTCACCATTTCACATTTCATCGTCGTTAATTACATAATATATTATTTTATAATATGGGTCCCACACAATTATCAAATACTTATTTTATTTTATGATAAAGATGTGACCATTTTTTTTTTTTTTAATGATTAAAAAAATATTTTAAAAAAATGATCCTAAATCAATTATTGCTCAAATGGAAATGGTAGACTTTTGGCGTCGAACTCATCCAAGCTCTACTAAAATTATTATTATTTGAAAACTAAGTTGGGTGACTAAGAAGTTCTCATGTTGCTCCATTTTTAAAAAAAAATTTAAGTAATTACAATGTTCAGACTCTGGATTCGACATATAATATTTTCAACACTATCTCCACAAACCAACATATAGATTCTTTTCAGCGTGTACTTTAATTTGTTTTCACTCACATGAATTGAGGTCACCCAACATAGAATTGTTTCCCAAGCTAAGTAACCTACATAGAATTGTTCTCAAGCTAAGTAAGCACACTTGACTATGGAGTTTCTATAATTGAGTTATTAAAAAGGAAAGTGTACCTAATTGATATAGATAGTAATTATCAATTTTTTTTTTTTTTTTTTTTTTTTTTTTGAGTTCCAAATGGAGAAACAATTCTTTTATTTGTTTTCCATACTGTACACATATAGAAGTTTGCTACTTATAAAGAGCAAAATACAAGTGAAATCTGCTGTCTAACCAACTTAGTTGACTAACCAAATATATATGACGAAATCAGTTTATATAACAAAGCTTAATAGCTTTTCTTAACTTTACATGTTTTTATATCTTCACGATCTCTCTTATACAAAAGTGATTTCGGTTCATTTATATATACTCCTCCTCTATTTGGACGTTACATATAGCTTTCGAGGTTATCCCTACACCTATTAAGCAAAGTCGGCCACGACAAATTTTGAACACTTTAATTTACAGTCCATTTATTTATTACTAGTAACAAACACGTGCATTTTACATGAAAATGTCAAAGTTTTAACTTAAAATTTTCTAAAGCTATAATGTTTACAAAAATAAATAAATAAACTACAATGTTCAAAACTATGAGGAAATTATTTATTTGTGCTATAACTATGAGCATCTTAAATTTCAAATTTACCTATAAATTAACGTGGAATATTGATAGCTCTCGAATAAAGCTATTTCATTGCCGCTATTTCATTGCCTCTAATCTCGCTTGTTTATTATGTTTAGTGTGCTTAAATGTTTATATTTGTAGGATCTAAAGGAAATCATGCATTCCAGATCGTTATGTACCGGTCAGGATTAATTTGGAGCTATTAGAAGCTATACCAAGCATCTGAGCTTCAAAAGAGATCAAAGGACCAAAAATACCCAAGGAAGGCACATCGTCACGCAAGTGCCACGACGCCCACCACAGCGTGGGTTACAGAAGGTCGCACAAGGGAGTAGCGTCGCTGCGCTGTCTTGTTGCATCACAGCACTCTGGATTGTGACATAATAGCAATACGCGTGTGGGGCATCAGGGCATGGAGCGCCTCACATCGTTGTAGAAAGGGCCTTGAGTGTCGCTACACTGCCACGATTCTATAAATAATATCTTCTCATTTTAGGGTTAAAAAGACAGGGAAATTCCATGGAGGCTGAGGAAAAACCTTATTCTTCCCTTCTCTTAGTTTAGGCTTTTATTTTAGGTTGTAATCAAAGATTGGATACTCCCTAACTTCTTTTACATGTCTATGGATTATTGAAGTTAGTGTTTTCTAGTTTTGGGAGCAAGAAAACCAATCTAATTTTGTGAGACTTCTCTTGATTGACTAAATGCATTTTTTTTTAAAATATTCACAAGGCAAGAGGGATCAGTAGGTGCACCGGGACATCTCAACTATGTTGATACCCCCCTAGCACCCTCATCACGCCCCAAGACCAAAAGTTGCATTGAATAAAGATGAAGTACAGAGCGAGCTAGAGAAAAGCTCGAAAGTTTAGTACAAAAGGAAACAGAGAAGAGCTAGAGAAAAGCCTCCCAATTGAGAGAGATACTAGCAATATCATAATTACAAAAAGCTTTGGATTTATAGCACCAAGAGGATGTGATATTTAGAATATCCTCCCACAGCTGCCTCGAGGATTTACCTTTATCATTAAAAGTTCTTTCGTTCCTTTCCAACCAAAGACTCCATAAAGTGGCGGCAATGAGGTTGTTAAGCATGGTATTCCTTTGAGATGTAGGCTTTAAACAGATGAAGTGGTTGAGAGCTTCCTCCAAGGTGTTTGGGGAGTTGACAGTAGCATCAATGTGGTGATAGAAGGCTTCCCAAATTTGTTTCGAAAACCCACAGGTTATGAAGAGGTGCTCAGTAGTTTCGCTGTGCTTTTTACAAAGAGTGCACCAGTTCGGGCTTAGGGACCTGTTTGGATGATGAGATTGGCATTTCTCCATGATATTGATACCCCTGTGCAGAAGAGTCCATATGAAAAATTAACATTTTTTGGAAATGATTGTCTTCCATATGGGGCCAATGTTCAACGAGGGGTTTTGCTCTATGGAATCAGCAAAATAATCTTTAAGAGATCTCACCGTGAAAATACCATTAGAGGAAAGGGACTACACAATCATATCAGGTCTCTCCATATCAGATGGAGATTGCCAACTGCTCGAGATGGTGTTCCAATTATGAGACTCCCTGCCAAGAAGTAACCTTCTGAAAAGGGGGGACCACACCTGTAATTCGGCATTCCACGCATCTTTAACAGAAATCAAAGTGTTGCTAGTTAAGTTGAAGAATCTAGGATGAGCGTCTTTCAGTTTATTCCCCTGAATCCAACGATGATGCCAGAAACAGGGTATTACCACCATTCTTGATATTCCACTGGATCTTGCTGCAAATGACGTCTTTTAATTTTGAAATATTGAACCAGGGAGCTTTAGCACTGACGAATTTACATTTGTTAGGCACTTTGCCAATATCTTCAGGATTATATTTACCATCGATCAGAGATCTCCATAGCTGTTCAGGTTCATTTAAGTACCGCCAAATAAATCAAAATGCATTTAGTAGATTGATTAAATGCATTTTGATTTATTTTTTTCTCTGAAACTTGATTTATTTAGATGTATGTTTGTGTATGGATTAACCCCCTTACCCACGAATGTAGGTCTTACCTATAGATTTGGCTTGCACGTTACCTTCTTGTTCGTCTAGCTTAAATCATACAAGTAGCAAAAGGTTGATTTCATGTATGCTAAGGAATATAAATTGCACGTAGACTTTAAATGCATGTTCAATCTAGGTTCAAAGATAAGATTCTATCACGGTCTATCATTGATAGACAGTGAAATTTTTCTATATTTATAAATATTTCGATATTTTATTTGAGAAAATTAATATAAACAGAAAAAATATCAAACTATTTACAAATATAGAAAAATAATACTGTTTATCAACGATAGACTACGATAGATTTCTATCGCTTGACATATAGAGTTCTATCATTATTTATCGCTCAAGTGATAGAATTCTATCACAGTCATTCGCTGATAGACAATAAAATTTTTCTATATCTATAAATAGTTTAACTTTTTTTTCTATATTTGAAAACGTCCTTTTTATCTATTTATAGTAATTTTTCCTTTTTTTATCCATTACAATTTCTCTTTCTAAAATACAAATCTTGTGGACTGTTATGATTGTTTAGATTGTTGTTCTATTATTGACGGAGGTGTTTTATATTTGTCTTTTTGTTATTCTTATTTTTTTATATATATAATTTAAAAACTTGTATGAGTCTTTTTTTTTTTTTCTTTTCTTTTATTTTATTGAGTACTAGACTTGTATTAGATTGCAATTGTTATCATTAGATATTTGAATAAAATAGACGATTGCCAGCCTTATTGTTCTGTCCCTACTTTTCTTTCTTCCCCCCCCCCCCCCGTTTTTGTTAAGGGTTCTGTCATACTAATTAATATATATTATCTCCTAATCGTAATTTTTATTTTTTATTTTGAAAGTTATATTTTTTAAAATGAGTCAATTTATTTATAAATATAGTAAAATATCACTTTCTATTAGTGATAAACACGGCTAGACATCTATCAGCGTCTATTACTGTCAACTTATTTTTGAAACCATATTTTAAAAATATTTTTGAAGCCGAAAATGAGTCAACTAATAAACATCTATCAGTGTCTATCACTGTCAACTTATTTTTACTTTTACTTTCGAAACCATATTTTTAACTCGAAAATGAGTTAACTTATTTACAAATATAACAAAATGTCACTATCTAATATTAGTGATATATACTGATAGACATCTATCAACGTTTATAACTGTCACTAATAGATGTCTATCACTAACATTTTGTTATATTTGAAAATATTTTCAGCAGTTTTACCATTTAAAACAATTATTCGCGATAGATGTCTATCACTATCAACTTTTATTTTATTTTAGGTCTGTTTTCAAATATAGGAAAATGAACCAAAATATTTATAAATATAACAAAATTTCATTGTCTATCCGCGATAGACCATGATAGACTACTATCTGTGTCTATCTGTAGTCTATCTCGACACAGATAGTAGTCTATCGCGATCTAGACAGTAAAATTTAGTTACATTTATAGATATTTTCAACAGTTTTGTCATTTAAAATAATTTTCCTTAGAATATTCGATAAAATAATGTTAAATAACATTTTATTTAAAAAATATGTTATATGAGATTTAGCTATAATGACCCAAGCAAATGTACTATATTAATTATATAGAAATTTTCATAGATAGAAAAAATGTCATACTATTTATAGAAAATAGCAAAAAAAATACTGATAGACATTGATAGACTTTTATCAGCATCTATCAGTGATAGACTTCTATCATTTCTATCACTGATAGACCATGATAGACTTATATCAGCGTCTATCACAACTATAAAAAATTTTGCTATTTTGTTTAAATAGTTTTTCTCATTTTTCTATTTTTAAAAACTCTCCTTAATTATAGTGAGTCATTTTAATTATAATTTCATTCTTCTTGTCATTTTAAGAAAGAATCGTCACAAATATAGCAATCAAATTCAAAGAATTAGTATATATAACAATATTTTTAAAAAATTGCAAATATACCAAAGTCTATCAGTGATAAACTTCTATCCCGAATAGACTCTTATAGTCTAATGATCCAAAATATCGCCTAGCCCCCACCCAATTAACCACATTCACAAGATCAACACTATCAAATTCCACAACAGAAGGACCTGATCAGCAAAACCAAACAAGCCTTCAACAATAACGAGAGGGAGCTTGAAGGTTATTGATATGTCTTATTTACACCTAACCTTAATTAGATAAACATGAATTTCAGAAAGAATATTAAATATAAAAATAAATGGATTATTATAAAAGGTATGAAAATGTCAACTCTAGGTGGCGTCAGAGGGTTTTGTTAGGGGTAACTAGAGTAGGCTTGAGCGTTTGACTTTGCCCAAATAGAAGACCCTACATTATATTTATTTCCCATGTGAACAGAAATAATTGGGAGATTGCAATTCTGAAACTTGAGGTACCTAAATTATTGTTCATTCTCCAGAGAATTGAAAGGATAGAAATGGAGGGAAGAGGAATTCTGAGCCCACAAAGATCCCGATTTTCTCCAAAAGTTTACAAAGTGGGTACTCCAGAGCCAAAAATACCGACCAGGAAAGTTCCATCCAAGAAAACAGATAAATCAAAACAAAAACTGGTTCCAAAAACTGCGACTTTACCCTCCTCAAGGCTAAAGCCACCAGCACCATCCACAAATCCTAATCCTAACGACAATAAAAGTAATTTCAATTATGAACCACCTTTCCCAGTTCCAGTTCCAACTCAACCCACCCTGCCTTCGCCTTCTTCAAAGACCAATATTGTAAGAGATTATGGTGCGCCTCCTAATTTTGCGTATTCTCCAAATGGTTCTCCCAAGATTTCGCCCACCTCTGCCTTGGGTCCTACAAAAGATCTCAACACTGTTAATGATCTTAGTGATCATTTGTTACAACGCCTTTCTTTTGACGGTAAGCTTTCTTAATACTTCAAACATTTTCTTTTTCATTTTCATGCAAATTTTTCATTATTTACTGCACACGAAAAATTTCATGAATACTGTGTAGTACTGTGACAATAATGTGGGTCCATGAAATAAATTAATAATGTTGACATAATGTGAGTAGTAGATAATACGATAGTACTAAAACTTTTTTCGAATTTAAAGTCACAGTCTCTTACGAGTGAAATTGTAAATTTGCATAAGATCTAGGAAATAATTATCATTATTTATTTTTATTTTTTTTTGAAAAAATTACATATTAGTAGTACTCAAAATATAAATTTAGTCATCCAAACTTTTGAAAGTTTTTAAAAGTTTAAGCTAGGTTGTATTAGATATGTCAAAGTAAGGTTAGCTCGAAGTTTTGACTTTCCATCTTCGTAGTTGTTGTATTATAAAAATTGTATTAGGCGTAAAATTAAAATTTATATTTAATGGTTAACATGAATATCTTACTAATTTGTTTATTTATATCAAAATTGGTGAAAATAGTAGTGATTTAAAATTTTAATAATAACTAAAAATTTATTAATGAAAACAAAAATGATAAAAGAAAGGAATGAAAGAAGGGAGAGGTGAAAACAGAATAAGAGATATAAAAAATGAAAACAAAATGAAAAGGATAATTGAATATTAAAATAAAAAATTAATTTAAAAAGATATAGGTAGGGAGAGAAAAAGAGGAGAGATGGGGCGAGAGAAAAGATGGGTTTGAAAGGAGAAGACCGAGGAGAGAGAAATATGGGTGCATGTATGGGAATGGAAAAAAATAGAAACACAATTTTAAAAAGTTACTGGCCCGTTTTATAATCATTTTATTTTTTATTTTTGTTTTTAAAAATTAAGTTTATAAACACTACTTTCACCTTCAGATTTATTCATTTGTTATCTACTTTTTACCAACGGTTTTAAAAACCAAATAAAAATTTGAAAACTAAAAAAACTAGCTTTTAAAAACTTGTTTTTGTTTTTAAATTTGACAAAGAATTCAACTATTGTAATTAGGAAGAGATGCAAATCAAGGTAAGAAATAGGTAGGACATAGCTTAATTTTCACAAACAAAAATAGAAAAACAAAATACTTATCAAACTAAGGCCTATACTTTTTAATTTGTCAGATTTGACATATTTTTAGAGACATTTTTTTAAATTTAAAAACAATAAAAACTAATGGTTATTAAACATCTGCTTCTACCAAAATGAGAAACAAAGTTATGATTCTGTAGCCTTATTCTACCTTCCTTATTTACTCTAGTTATTATATGAATCAACTTCAAGTTATAGTTCTAGTTTTTTCATTTCAAATCAGATATCACAAAGAAAACACAGAATTTTTTATATTCCTTTAAGTCGTTATAGTTGTGTTTTAAATCTTGTACCCTTGAAAAAAAAAAAAAAAAATCACATGTGTAGGTAAAGATCTTGCGGACATCCTCCAAGGAAAGTCGATATATGATTTAATCAGCCCAAAAAAAAAGGAAGAATCTTCTTCTCAAAGCATTGATGGTTGGAGAGTATTTCAAAATTTGAAGGAAATTGCAGCTCATCGGCAAGAAAACTTATCCGTTGAATTTTACTTCAGAAAACTCAAGGCACTATGGGATGACCTTGCATTCAACAGTATTGATTTGGTTCAATGTTCCAGTGGTGGTGCACTGGAAAATCTGGGCAAGCTTACAGAGAGAGAAAAACTTGTGCAATTTCTTATGGGACTAAATGATTCTTATGCCACAATTTGCAGTCAAATCCTTGTTATGACCCCATTTCCAACGGTGGAAGAAGCCTATTCTGAAATAATTGGAGAAGAAAAACGTAGGGAATTGGTTGTTGCATTAGAAACTGTGGCGGCAAAAGTAATCCAAAGCAATTGGCTTCTTAGAAATCAGAGTAGTCGATCCAAAAACGGTGATAATAATCTTGGAATTGATCAAGAAGTTGATAATTCTAACCTTGGATCTCCTATGTGAAGTTAATTGAAGATTTTCAGCTCAAAGAAAATTCAGGGTAAATGCTTTTTTCCCCTCTCCTTTTGCTCTTATTCGTGTGAAAATCGGTAGGGTAGGATCCGTTTGATAACGTTTCCGTTTCTTGTTTTTCATTTTTAAGAAAATGACTTATTTGATAACCGTTCTCATTTTTTGTTTCTAGAATTTGAGAAACGTTTCTGAAAATGAGACCAAATTTGAGAAACTACAAACTAAGATGGATACTTTTATTTCTTATTCTCAAAAAAGAAGAAACAATAAACAGAGAACAATTATCAAACAAGTCAGTTTCTCCGTTTCGGCTTTTTGGACTTTGATACCATATCAAATAGTATGTGCTTCCGTCTCAAAACCAATTAGCAATGAGAGGAATAATCCATCTATCTTATTAAGAGTGTGAGGATCCTTGATTTTTCCAATGTGAAATCTTCAACACTAAGAATCTTACCCTTATCTAGCCAATATAGGACTTTAATCGCACTCCAACAACTTCGTTAATGATGCATTGTTGTTGAGTTGCATTTTTTTGACTTTTTTTTTTTTTTTTCGCTTTCTCAGGATTAATTTATGGTCGTGAAGGTAAACTTGTCCAAACGATTGATCATCACTGGTGAGACTTCACGTGGAACCTCTACAATGGTGGAATCAGATAATGTATTTTAATCCTTTATTTATGTGTGGTTTGTTTTTAGTGAATAAGAGCATTAAAGGACTCACTCATAAAATGCAATATAAATTGATGAATGCAATTTGACTATATCAAAAATGGAGTAACAACCTTATTTTGTAGCGTAGAACTCACTTTGTTTTTTATGTTTAATAAATAAATGTTGGTTAATATGAGCATAATTCGATAGACATTAATTTGTACTATCAACCAAGATCTAAGGTTTGATGATCTTTCCAACCTCATATATTGTAAAAAAAAAATTATATATAAATATATATACGAGAGTTTCTTGATCTTTCAACATCAATCGTTCGAAGTCTTGTAGGATTTTTTTTTTTTTTAATTTTATTTTTGAAGTTTTTAATTGGAAAATTTTTATAGATGGAAAAAATGTCAAACTATTTACAAAAAATAGCAAAAAAAATACTGATAGACATTGATAGATTTCTATCAGCATCTATCAGTGATAGACTTCTATCATTTCTATTACTGATAGACCCTGATAGACTTCTATTAGCGTCTATCACAACTATCTAAAAATTTTGCTATTTTATGTAAATAGTTTCCCTTATTTTTCTATTTTTAAAAATCTCCTTTTTTTAATATTATTATTAGAAATGTCAGCTTGTTTACTGGCTAGAGGGTAGTTTGAATGGGTGGGTAGATTTGGTAGGCATTCTAAAAATAAAAATAAAAAAATAAGGAATTCAATGAAAATAGAATTATATTCATATTTTTATATATGAATTTGGTAGAATATTTATAAACTATATTCCAGAGGTAGCAAATCGATTGGACGCAGAGAAAAATAATATGTAGAACTTAATTTTGTGGGAGAATTTATTTTTTTTTAATTCGAATTAGTGTGTTCGATGTTAAAGTGTTGATACAATTAAATTTATTATCATAACTTATCAACTTAAGTTTTTGGGTTAATCAGTGATTAACATGTTACCACAATAGGAGATCATGTGTTTTTAAACCCGTGTAATGTCATTTCCACCCAAATTAATATTGAATTCTACTTGTTATTAAAATTTTCAAGTCCAGTAATTATAAAAAGGTTAAAGTGTTGATATAATTAAATTTATTATAACTCATCAAGTTAATTTTTGAGTTAATCAACAATTCTAATTAATATATTTTGAATAGAACATATATAATTAAATTATATATATATATATATATATATAAAAAAAAATTAAATTTACACTTTTTTTTTTGTGTATGTGTTTTTTCAGAATTAATTTGACATAAAGATAAACTTGTCCAAACTATTGATCACTCCACGTTGAAAAACTTACCTCAACAGTAATGGGTGGGTTATAACATGTGTGTTTTAATTAATTTTTATTTGGTTTGTTTTTAGAGAAGTTTCCATATATAGAAAAAATGTCAAATTATTTATAAAAAATAGTAATATATATATATATATATAATGATAGATATTGACTATAAGAATCTATATGTGATAGACTTCTATCATTTCTATCATTGATAGACTCTGATAGACTTCTATCAACGCCTATTACGACTATCTATAAATTTTGATATTATATGTAAATAATTTTCTTATTTTTCTATTTTTAAAAAATTCTCCATGTTTTTAATGCATAAGAATATTAGTGGGACTCTCACTCATTTATTAAACGTAATATAAATTGTTGGATATATGCAAACAAACTACGTCAAAAATGGACTAAGAAACTTATTATATATATAGTGTATTGAATTTCATATTTGAATTCCGAGCCTATTTTCAAAATAATTGCAAATATGGCAATATTTGACCGGTTTATTATTATTACATTTCTTTTTCCAATATTGGCCTTCTTTTAAGTTTAGTTTGCACGTGCTTCCTTCATTTTCGTTTGATCTGACGTTCATCGTTTTTCTTCTTTCACGATTTATAATTATTGATGGGGATGGCCATCATGTCGTTTCCAGTGGATAATTTCTCCAAGTGCTCACCCGGTGGGTGTGGAGTCGATTCCAAGGAATGAGAAAGTCAGAAAAATTGAAGCCAAATCTCTTGTTTCAAAATTCTGGATCGCAAAAGAAAAAAATAATAATTTAAAAAAAAAAAAAAAAAAAAAAAAAAAAAAAAAAGTGGAGACAATGTGATGAACAGTGAAATCAAAAGTCTGAATCGAGAAAAATGTTAAAAGTACATTTCTCGACTGTTAGAGAATTTAACAATAAAAACTAAGAATAAGTTTCCACATTTACAGGATTCAACACAATAAACAAAATTTGCAGAGCCAGATCCATGATTTTTGTCCTTACACAAACCCTATTTCCTCAAATTTGTTCAGCTACGAATTTCATTTATTTCTTTATCTTTTACAATATCTTTCAATTAATCCCAAAAAAAAAAAGAAAAAAAAAACTCAAAAATTCAAAATCTCTACGTTTTTCATCTTATATATCTCTTTCACCTTTACACCAAAATTCTTTCCAAATTAATAAAATAGAAATCTATTAGTGATAGCCACTAATACACTTATATAGTAGTCACTCAAAGGATTCTATCGCATGATTAAAAAATTCACTAACTATCACTCATGTTTTTAAATGTTATAAAAGAATTTACTAAAGCCCTATTTAAAATGTGAACAAAAAATATGAAGTTGGTCATTCTAGCATTTAAAATTGATGATATTAGTGATATTCAGTTATATAACTTAGGTAGATATTGGTGATATCTATGTCTCGGTGATATAAATTATTAATGAAGTCGTTGATAGAACAACTTAGGTAGATATCGATGATATTCATGTATCAGTGATATCAAATTTAGGTAGATCTCGGTGATATCAATGATAGAAGTCTATCATTGATTTTCGTGATAAAAGTCTATCAGTGATAGTCATTATAGAAGTTTATCAGTGATAGCCACTGATTGATTTTTAGTGTTAATCTTTAAAAGTTTATTGTCACTGATGAAAGTCTATCAGTTATAACTATTAATAGTTTTCTATCATTGATAACTTAATTTTTCAAAGCTGATAGTTTGATTTCAAAGTTAATAACCACTTATAGAAGTTTGTCACTGATAGCCAACTTAGGGAACTTAATTAATAAAGTTGAATCTCAAACCAAAGCATAAATGGGATGCCTAGAAGTTATCACTGATAGCATGTTATTTGATGGTATAAAATGAATGGCAAAAATTACCACTTGATAGTATGCTATTGGTGATAGAAGTTATCACTAATAACCATGATATCAATGATATTGGTGATAGAACTTAGGTAATATCCATCAATGATATTAATGGTATAATTTAGGTAGATATTAGTGATATCGGTGATATAAGTGATATCGGTTATATGACTTAGGTAGATATTAGTGATAGTCACTTATAAACTTCTCATTGATAAATTTCTATCACTTATAGCTTTAAGTGCTAATCTTTGAAAGTTAAAAGTTTCATTTCAATGTTGATAGTCATCGATAGAAAGTCTACTAGGTGATAACCACTAGTAACCATTGATTATAAGAAATTCATAATCAATCATCATTTCATAAACAGAGAACCAACGGGAGATGAAGCATAACTAGAGAGCGTTGTTTGAACCTCAGCAACTTAGGTAATAACCACTAATAGCCAATTAAAGTTGATAGCCACTAATAGAAGTCCATCGGTGATAGCAATTAATAGCTATTAAGTGATAACCATTAATAGCTTCCCGATTTTCTTTCAAAATTGATGACCAGTACTTAAAAAGTCTATCATTGATAGTCACTGATAACCTTAATAACAACCACCAATGATAGCTATTAATGACAGCTACTGATAGTAGTTATCCGTGATAGCCACTAATAACTTTCAATTTCAGAAAATTGAGAAGAAGAAGCACGTAAAAAGTGAGGATTTTGGGTTTTCATTTGGTGGACTAACCGAAAATCATTGGTCTTTTTAGTCTTTTAAAATATGTGGACCTACTTTTGTACTATATCTGCAATTATTTTATCTTTGTGCTAAATATACTATTATTTATAATCCATGCGTTGCACGTAGTTTGTTAATGTTTAAAATAGTTTAATGTGAACATAATTACATACTAAATTTAATATTAATTTAAAAATCATATTAAATTAATCTTTCATTATTTTTAAACCTTCTTTTCATGTGGCTTCTTCGATGCCACCTTTTTTTTAAAATTAAAAAAAAAGTAATAAAATAAAAATAAACCTCCTGATCCAATCTCTTTTCCTTTTCACTTTTCCAACCTAACAAAAGTAATTCTCCTCACACACATTGTTAAATCACCAACTCACCCAAAAGCTTAAGCTGATGGGTGGAGGACAAATTTAATTATATATCACTAACACACATCATATCTATTTTTTTTTTAATTTTCTTTTATTTCTAATTCATTTCAAACCTTCTCCATCAAATTTTTTACAAATAAACAATATACCACAAACATCCTAATTGCTAAAAACCCAAAAGTATGGGTCTTACAATAATCCAAAAAAACAAAAAAAATATATATAGTTATATGAGTCTTACAATTGGTGCAATATAATTTTACTAAAATAGCCTTTTCTTGTGTTTTCTCAAAGAAAATTGAGACCAATAAGCTGACCGCAATACATCCACGACGAGTTTAGAGTGAAACATACAAAAACAACCAACCGGAAGGATAGCAACTATTGCAATGGCCAACGGAATCTTTTCCTTTGCTTCATCATACGCAATGAAGAAGGTCGCACTAAAAGCCACCAACATGCATGATATAGAAAGAAACAATGTCACTAACCCAAACAATAACTTGCTTGGCAACGACATCATGAAATCTTCTTCTGCATAACGCGACGTCAAAATTGACAAAAAGGTCAGTATAGAAGTTGCTGAAAACACCAAAGCTGCAACATCCGATATTACGAACACTGTGAATGCTTGATTCTGTCGAAAAATGGGAGTGCCTTTATCATTGTTATTGCCTCCTGGAACTGTGAATGCCGCCGCGAAAACCACCGTCGTGATTAGAGTTGCCACCAACATGCACGAGTTTGCCGTGTTTTTCATCCACTCCTCGCCGTCTTTTAGTAGTTGTTTGTGCTCTTTTGTGAAGAGTTCACGAGGTGTTAGGCTAACAACTGGATCTCTTATTATCTCCATTGTGGAAAGCTCTGGAATTGGATCACGTCTAATTTGAAGATGGGACGAGACTACAATTTTAGCACCTGGATCACATCTCATCCACTCATCACCGTCCTTTAGTACTTGTTTGTATGCTTTTGTAAAGAGCTCACGAGGTGTTAGGCTATCAATCGGGTTTTTTATTATCTCCTCTTGGGGAAGCTTTGAAATTGGACTTCTCATTTGTAGATGGGAGGACACCACAATTTTCTCCACTTCCTTCAAGTTCACAGTACAACATTTCAATTCTTACCCAATAATAAAGAAAGAGCAATTGCATCCTTGCCACATTCATCACATAAAAGAAAAACTAAAAAAGTATTTAAAAAAAATGGTCACATAATAACTATTGATGGATGTATTAAGGATCCCACATTGAAAAATTCAAGGACTTCACACTCTTAATAAGATAGATGGGCTACGTCTCTCATTGCCAATTGGTTTTGAGATGGAACTTCATACTATTTGATATGGTATCAGAGCCCATAAAACCGAAATGAGTATTCGGTCCACAAAAAAATAGGTACAGTCTAGAATGTACCTAAGTACTGCTAAAATATTTTTTTCTTATTTTGATAAGTGGGTGGGAAGCACAATGATGGGTGTAGCCTGGAATGCATGTGCACCTAAGTATTTTTCAAATTTAAATTTATGTACCAAGTGACGTACCGTGAACCACAAAAGCTCCCGTTGCATTTGTAGAGCCGCTCCTGACACTCTGCTCAGGTGATATGGAGCCGCCAACATTCCAGCTAAGTGTAGCATGTTGGAGTTTTTATTTCTATCGTGATAATTAGCAAGGAAATCCCTTAGTCCTCCTATCTCATAAATAAGACTAAACACACTTTCTTGTCGATTTTCAACTGCTATATGAAATATGCTTCTGTCGTTGTCGTCAACTTTCCATAGCAAATCAGGGTAGGAGCTAATGAGTATTATCAAGAACTCAGCATTTCCAACTCTTGCTGCATCATGCAATAACCTTGTGGGAGTTTTTATGAACTTGTATAGCTCGGCTTTTGAAAGATCCTTGACAACAAAATTCCATATTCGTTCAACAGTTTGATGGGCTAATGTCTTCATTAGAGCTGTTTTGTAAAACCCCTTGAAACCTAGCAAAAATTAAACCACACAAAGATATAGTCATATAATGCTTCAAAACATATACATTATATTCCCATGAAAAGGCAAAGTTGATGTGTATTACGAGAGTTCATATGTCTTTTCCAAAAGCTAAGCTGACTACTGCTACCAATTGCAGACGATTTTCTAGCTAGTACATGCAAAGCTGTGTCACCTTCTTCGTCCATCCGTGCTTTTGCTAATTCAGGTTTCCTTATCAAAATATCTAATGCTATATCTACAATAAAGAAAATGAGAAATATTAATTAAGAACATTTAATTAACTTAAGTTGATGATATATTGAATAAGGATTTGGAAGCACACACCATAATAATCACTGGAGATGGTAGCAATGAGAAGTTCAATTTGTTCATAACTATTTAGAGCTTCAAAATTAGTCTTGGAGAAGAGGAAGGAAGCCATGTCTTTGCGTTTGTAAGCTACCGCCATTAAAACTGGGAATGGTTTATTAGCATCATAAAGATTTGGAAGCTCTGGATTCTTTTCAACCATTACTTCAGCGATTCTTACAACTCCTGATGCAGCAGCAAAAGCAAGGGCAGTATTTCCATTTTCATTTTTGGTAGCTAAGTCAGATGAAGAGGAAAGTTTAACCAACTTTTCAACAAAAGAAATATGCTTTGCAGCAGCAGCAATATGAAGAGGAGTATCCTCTGCATCAGTTATCTTCATAGTGATTGCTGATGAATCTATGTCAAATACAGATTTGGCTGTCTTCCAATCACCCTTTAAAGCAGCTTGATATAACACAACCTTTAGTGGAAGGAATCCTTTTTTCTTTCTTGCTGCACATACAAACAAACAATTCATAACAAATAAATAAATAATCTTTTTTTTTCTTTTATTACATTAGTCAATAGGGTGAGAGAATTCAATCACAAATCTCACAATCACTAACACATTCAATATGTCACATCCAATATTAATATTTGAGAAAAATTTTGGTAGATTTGATTGTACTTGAATTCCTAAGATTTTCAAACTCAACACATTAGCACTTGAAGTTTAAAATAATCTCATTTTTTGTCCTACCGTAAAGAATGTTGGTAATTCTTCTGTTAATCTTCTATTATTAGATTTGACTAATCATTTTGTTTTATTTTCAGAGCAGCGTGGCACAAATATATTAATATTATATTTTTGGGAAATTTTTAAAAATAGAAAAATAAGAAAAACTATTTACATAAAATAGCAAAAATTTTAGATAGTTGTGATAGACGCTGATAGAAGTCTATCAAGGTCTATTAGTGATAGAAATGATAGAAGTGTATCACTGATAGATACTGATGGAAGTCTATCAGTATTTTTTGATTTTTATTTTCTGTAAATAGTTTGACATTTTTTCTATCTGTAAAAATTTTCCTATATTTTTCTTAAATTTTTGAGGTGGAAAAAAATTATTAATAATGCAAAAATGAGTATAGCTTAACTCACATATTAATTGTACTATAAATCTTAAAGTTAAAGGTTGGACAGCCCCATCTCATACATATTTTATATAAAAAAAAACATCTATAAATGGTATTTTAATATTAAAAAAACAAAATGATTAACTTGGTGATGTGGAAAAATATATTAATTATTATTATTATTATTTTAATATTGAAAGAATTAAAAATTAAAAATTGGTTTTTTTTTCTTTAAAGCTTTTGTCTTTTACCCTTCTTTCTCAACTACCCATCATGTTCTCTTTATTTAAGAACACACTATACGAAGTCAAGTTGCATTATTTTGAAAAAAAAAATCATTTTTTTATAGTGTGAAAATGAATGAAAATATAGACTATGGAGTACCTAGAAATTTTCTTAACAATAGGTGAGTTTGCAATAAAAATCTAGGGACAGGGGATGTAAATTTAAGAAAGTAAAGAGGAAAAGAAAAAGAATTATGAAGGAATATGTGTATTGATGGATGAACATACAGTTGCAAAGAATAAAATGCTGACTTTCCGCCAATGGATTTGGATTGGATTCAGGTTTTACTCCATCGTTATTGCTTGGATCTGCTCTATTGCCTGTGCTCTCTTGTGTTGGTGCTCCGATATGGGGCCGATCGCCTTCCGTGGAAGGCCGGGCCATGGCATCGTTGTCGCTCTCTTCCTCCTCTTCTCCGTCCTCGTCCTCGTCTTCGTCCTCCTCTTCCTCTTCCTCTTCTTCTTCTCCATCGGTTATATCAACGACAACGTCGGAAGCCGGTGGAGCATTATTGTCTTGAGCCGACCAAGTGTAGTTAGCATCAACGTATTTGTAGTTGGAAGATCCCAATGCATCGCTAACAAGCCTTTGAGCTGTTGGAGGAGTGGTTGGTTCTTGTCCTCTATTTGAATCAGATTTATCACTGCTATGTGAAGCGGTTGAAGAAATATCATCGTCTTCTTTGAAAAGAACTTTTATAGAACTGTTCATGTCGGCCTTCTGAACTCCTCCCATCTTTCAAAACAGCTTCTGATTGGAAATTTGACGCCCAGAAAACGGAAGACTTTAAATGGTTTTGAATAATAATATATAGAGTGTTATCTGAATGTTGTTTTAGAATAAAATACTTGACAAGGTGGGACTTGAAGAAATATCTATATAAATATATGGAGTAGTTGGCGGCTTGTTAGTACAATTATATTTATTGACGGACTTCAAATATTAATTCTCACACACAAATGAAAAAACATAAAAAAAAAAAAAAAAAAAAGAGGAATCTAATGTATTTGAGCTGTATATATAGGATATTTAATTCATTCAAAATATTGTTTGTATGAGCTGTTTGGATATAGTTAAAAATTGATTCAACTTTTTTTTTTAACAATATATTAGAGGAGAGAGAATTTAAGAGTGAATCGAAACATCTCAGCTAGACTGATTCAACTTTCGATTTATATTGAACTTTTAATTAATTAAATTATGTTTTGATTTGTAATTTAATTATTTTTTGTTTGTTTAGTTCAAATTATAAAGTGGGGTAAAGTATTGAATTATAAACCTTTAATAGGGTAACTATTACTTTATCTGTTAATTTGAATTGTTAATTTAATTATTTATTTAAAGTGGCTAACCATCTAATAGGATATATATATATATGAAAACACTGATAGACATTGATAGACTTCTATCAACATCTATCAGTAATAGATTTCTATCAACATCTATTACAACTATTTAAAAATTTTGCTAATTTATGTAAATAGTTTCTATTATTTTTTTATTTTTAAAAACTTCCATATATATATATATATGTTTCCAAGTAAAAGATATATATATACATATATATGTATGTATGTATGTTATATGTTTCCAAGTAAAAGATGAAGGAATCCAACGTAAAAAAGAATTAAATGACAAAACGAATCTCGAGAAGAAACGGCAACATTCATAAATTAATTAGTATAATGAGAGAGGACTTCAAAGTCAATGATGGTTTGCTTATTTTTCTTTGAAACCTTTCCAACGAATTCAATTCAGATAATTAGCTGGGAGAAAAACAACCAAACAATTTATATAATTTTTTTGGGAGAAAAAAAAAATTGGTGAACCAAACTAAAGAATTACATCAGAACACCCTAACAAAGAAGAGAAGAAATTACTTGCTCTTCTAAATCCTTATGCATGCCCAAAAGAGTCCATCCTAACATTATGACAATGATAAACATTAGCAAAGAGAAAGTAAGACCAAATTTACTTCGTTACCTAACATTTCCACGTGAGATATTATTATGTTTCCACACAATTCCCGCAAAACAAACAAACAAGAAAGAGATTGTTTTGAATTCCTTTATAGCAGCAGGTCTTAGCGTTAGAGGGAGCCTTAGCGGCCTTAAAAAAAAACTCGTCATAGATAATGAGAAGAATTAACTAGTATGATGAATTTCCTAAGAAATAATCCAGCTCTAAATCTCCTTGGTTCCATATTACTAAGCTGCAAGATCTTGTTACAAATCACATACGATAGACTATTTAAGAGTTCTTTTTTTTTTTTTTTAACAAAATACTATAGGATGGGTAGAATTAGAGGTACACCGGGATATCTCAACCAGGTTAACACCTCCTTAGCACCCTCATCATGCCCCGATCGCCCGAATCAGGGGGTGCCATAGACCGTTAAAGATAGCAATAATACTTTATTCTGGTTCAACAATTGAAACTCTAAGGGCCCTTTACATAAGGAAGCCCCTGCTTATCTGTTCTCACAAGCCTCCCTCTTTTGACTGTCAAAGACGCCTAGAATGAAATTACCTCAGAATAGTCATTTATGTCACGTAGACCTCTCAGTGATCGCGAATTGACAACCTGGTCCCACTTATCCGCTCTATGGAATCCTCCTACTCCTAGCAGCGGTGAGGATTTATTGAAATGGCAACCCAATCCTAATGGCCTATTCAATGTCAAATCAATTAAAAGGCTCCAAATGAATATGACCAATGCCAATAGCACAACCATTTTGGTGGGGCAACTGTGGACTCTTCTGATTTTCCAAGATATCGACAAGACCCCAGGCCAATTATGGGATGACATCATTTCATTGGCTGCCATGTGAAGTATTAAATCAAACAGTTTTTGTAACTACAACATTTCCTCCATTGCATTAAACTGGAAGGTTTTTATTTAATTTGTACTTTTGTTTAATTTATTAAGCATTCCTCTTGCTCATCTCTGATACTATTCCACATTTCGTTTGAATAAAGATCTGGATTCGAGGTATGATAAGAGTGTTTCAATTGTATCAACTTAGTTGAGATACCTAGTGCACCTCCTGATCCCACCAACCTCTAGTATTTTGTTCAATAAAAGAATTCCCAAGAAATAAGTACTTTTAATAACAAAATTTCATTTAATCAAGGTTCTAGTTGATCTCACCATCATGTTAGCGTCTAGGCAATGAGATTTGAAGAATTGCGATCCATTATCATAAGGTTAAATTTGTAATTTAACATAAATAAAAACTACTTTTAAAATTTGAACTAATTTAAGATTATTTTCTGAAGTAATACTCAAGAACTTAATAAATTATTATCCAAAAAATTTTCAGAGCAATTAACGAAAAAAAAAATGAAAAATTGTACTGTATGGCCAAAATAAAAGGCCAGTTTTGAAAAGTGTCCAATTCTTTATTTATGGCCACACGTGGAAAAATTAAGTTCAATACTTATTTTCTTTTTCCCATACTATCCATAGGTGTAATCTAAGTTCTACACTATTTTAGGATGTAGTTGAATTATACAATCTTACCTCTAATATCTTTCTATTTCATATTTTATTATAAATTTGAATCGCTATTGTATATTTGTTTTATTCTTTAAATAGATTTAAATCGGTTTTCATATATTCTTTTTATTTTACAATTTCTTTCTCGATTTTTCTTTTTTTTTCTTTTTTTTTTTTTTTTGTACTATATCTCTCCCTTGCAATGAAGTGATTTAATTTCCCTCAATGATAAGCATTTGTTATCCTCTAGTTTTGGGAAGTTTTTGTACCAAATTGGGAGGGTAAATCGAAATAGAGAACAATCCACGGATAAAAGCTACCGGCTCAAGTCAAAATGAGGAGATGAATCAAATTGAAGTTTGTTTTGCAAATGGATGAGTTTTAGGGGTTTGAGGTTAGGTACCATATGACATATCTACTAAAATAAAAGTACAAAGATATTTGTATATTTCAATTGATGAAGATATTAGTTATTTTTAATACAAGTTATTTGTATAGTTCAGTACAAGCTACATATTTAAAAGGCTCACTTTAGCTTTTTTTTTTTTACCTGTATTTTTTTTAGTTGTTACAAAGTATTTAATGAAGATTTAAATTATTTTTAGTAGGGAAAGTATTTTGTGTTGCTAAAAGTCTCAAAATTTTAACTAGTTTTGGTATAAGGTGTATGTGGCAAAAAAATAATAATGAAGAAAATTCTAGCTTTCGTTGAGTAAAAGATACATATGGAGCTTAGTTGTCGAAGATGTTTAATTGATTTTAATACAAAGTATTTGTTCTAGTGTATTAAATGTCAAGTGATTTTCAATGAAGGAATGTCTATGGATATGAAGTAAAGAAATTGGGAATATAAAACATTCGAAGAATAGAGATTAAAACACAAATACCTTCTTTACAATTACGAAAACTAGATGATTAATGGAGTAGAGAGGTTTGTTCACTAATAAAGAAGCGGGTAAGTGGGTATGTGCCTTGATTTTATATGTTGCTCTAGTGAATAGGATAAGATGTTTGTAGGGAACAATGTATTTACATGGTTATGATGGAGAATTATAAACTCGGTCTTCTTCACATATACAGTATCTTTGTATCCCAAATTAGATTATACTTCTTCTACCACACACATTCTAGATTTTTGAAGCTTTTAAACGTTAAGTGATATATATTTTTTAATGGTTGTTAATATCCATTATTTTCTTGAGCATAAAATCACCCTTATTTTGTAATTATAATGCCCCTACTATTGCTTTAAACTGGAAGGCTTTTCTTTAGTTTTCCTTTTTCTACTATTCTCACTCATTTTTTGGATCGGAGCTCCCCTCTAGCTCGGTTTGTACTCAACTCTTGATCTCTTCGATCGCTTCTTTTTGGCTTAATGTTTATCACTAGCTCTGGAACATGATGAGGGTGCTAGGGGGTGTCAACCTAGTTAAGATGTCCTGGTGCACCTACTGATATCTTGTTAAAAAAAAAGAGTTATTTTTAGGATTTTTTTTTTCACGGTTGGTTCACTAAAATTAATGACCAAGGATTCCTAGATTTAAGCAATTAGTTTGTTTTTATTTGAATTTTAAATAAGTTAGGATTTTGTATAATTTTAGTATTTCATTTAGGTATTCTGTTAAAAGACATTTTTAAAATTTCATAAATCTTATTAAAAATTCTGAAAAAAATCTTTAGGCCATTTATTCAAAGAAAAAGTTTGATGGCCATATTTCGAAATGCATATTCAAATTTGGCCAATTATGCTATTGCCCTAACAAAAAAAAAAAAAAAACTATTAATAGAACACTTTTGAATCCACCAAACAAATCTTTTCTATTTAAAACACATTTTAGAAAAAAGTAAGATATAAAAATATATTTATTAAAAAATTAAGAAACAATACTTAGACTAAAGAGATAATAGATGTGATGAGCAAGAATAGTAGAATAAATAATATATTTAAGCTAATATTTAGTTTAGTTGTTGATTTAGATTAATTAGAGTCTTTGATGAATATTTTTGAATTAATTAGTTAATTATTTAAATTTTTGTGATAAAATTATAAATAATCGCTTTAGATTTAGAATTGTAATGAGAAGACATCATTTCGAAATATAACATTGTTGTTTAAAGAAAGAGAGTTTCCTCATCTAGATTTTTGTTGTTGGACCTTTGATCTAATATCTTTTCAGTCGCATCAAGAGCCACCTCAAATGTTTGTTGAAAAAATAATAATAAATAAATAAATAAATAAAATAATATACCTTTAGTCTTGGAAGCTAATTCCAACTCTCGTACCTAGTTTTTCCTCGCTTCTGATTGGCTGAATTAACCTCAACTCTTATCCTCTATTTTGGTCTCTCGATAAAGCCACGTCCACACCCACGCTTCAGATTTTGGTCGTTCGATGAAGCCACCCATGCTTGTTTTACTCTTCCCAGTAGATCAAAACAAAAACCCAAAAACCATCATCTACCAAAAAAAAATAAAAAAATAAAAAAATTCACTTTCAGTGATACATAAATACATTGCTAAAAATAAAAAAATGATACTAAAAGTATTGACAACGCGTAGAAGTGCGTCGCTGTTGCATTCGTAGATTTTAGTGACAAACTCATTGTGCACCAGTAAAACGTAACATTCATCGACGCTCACACACCACTAAAAATTTATTTTTAGTAAACAAGCAATATATGTTGCTATTTGTTTAATATAGCGACATTTTAAGCATGTTTCTAAAAGTGTATTTTTAGCAACAAGCAAGCTTGTTGTTAAATATGTATTCTTAGTCATTGCATGCATCTTTTGCAACACGAGTAAATACTAGTAAAAGTTATCTATAAATTAAAAAAATAACATCCAATTTGATAGATAAACCTATTAAAAATTTGATATGCAAACCTATTAAATTGTCATTGAAAGTAACTTTTCTTGTATTGTCATTCGTTGTTTTTGTTTGAGTGAGCCTTCTGATTGTTTTCTACAAGTTTTCAAGCTAGGAAATTGTTGTATATAATAACTTCATCAACTTATCTCACGAAATATTTACTTTTATACCATATGGTGGATGACTAAAATTATCTATCTTGTAAAATAAATATTTTTTACTAAAAAAATTTAAGTGTAATTTGGGCCGCATCCATTTTTAAGCAACCCATATTGCACACCAATAAAAATTTGTCATGGGTAGATTTTGTTGTATATAAAAAATGAATTATTATTATTTTTTACTAGTAGGAAAATAAGATGCATGTCATTTTCAATATAAGCAATAAATAGAATATAATAGGTATATTTTTTAAATAGGAATATTTTAAACTTTGAAAAATGGAAAATTGTAATGGTAGCAATATTAGGTTTTTAATTTGCATATGTGACATGTTGATTTAAAATTTGCAAATATAGTAATTTTTTTAACCTTCTGAATATTTATATTTATATTTTTCCGTTTTTATATTTCTATCAAAAAGCCTTATATCAACTAGATTAGTGATACACTCATACAAGTTTATAAATGACTATCACTAATAGACTTCGATATAGATAGACTTCTATTACTTATAGATTAGTTCTATTAATTAAGGGTATTGTTTGCTGAGTTAGTTGATTTTGTCTCTAGGCTTGATAATAGAGGCTAATGTCGTTATTGAAGTCTATCAGTAATAACTTCTATCACTCGTACACTTTTATCATAATGAAAGTTTATCCGTGATAGAAGCTTAATTAACACTAATTTTGTGTCTTTTCCTTCTTGTTTGCTATTGCATCATGAAATTTTTTTTTACTGTTACTTTTTGAAACAATAAAAAATGTGATAGAATAAATAGACTGATACCCCTTGATACACTGTTGATATCTCTTGATAGACTGATATCCCCCAGGAATATTAATGATAGACTGAATATCCATCGGTAAAAACTAAAATTTTTCATAACTTATATAAATTCATCAATGATAGCAGTCTATCACTAATATACTACATGTGTTGTGATGGAAGTCTAATAATGATAGACTGAAAACCAACTATCCTGTGCTTGTATTAGTAAATAGAAAAAAAAAATCTTATGTTCATAGCACAAGTATTGATTGAAGTCTATCAGCATAATACAAGAATCATGTTTTCGTATCAACTATTACAAAAAAAAGAAAAAAAATTAAAATAGCGACTAAACATGATATGTATTTCCTAAAATAATTAAAGATTGACAAGAAAATAGGAAACCAAAGTCAACAAATAATAGCAACCTGCGTAAAGCACGTTTCTTTGCTAATTTCCAAAATCAAAAGGTCAATATTTGAATTCTATTAGTGATAGATGGCTATCACGGTTAGACTTCAATACATATACCATTAATAGGCATTAATAAATTTCTATCGCTTATAGCTTGAAGAATTAATATTTCAAAGTTGATAGCTTCTTTCAAAGTTGATTGCTAATGATAGACTTCTATCACTTACAATTTTAATGTTCAGTTTTTCAAAGTTGATAGAGAGTGATAGAAGTTCATCAGTGATAGTCACTTAAGGATCTCTCATTCATAGACTTCTATTGCTTATAGCTTTAAGTGTTAATTGTTTAAAGTAATTGATAGTTTCCTTTTAAAGTTGATAGCCACTAATAGAAGTATATTAATAATAGCCACTGATAATCACATATTCACAATCAACCATTATTGTGAACAAAAAAAATCTAATGCAAAAATGAAGCATTAGTGGAAAGCATTGTTTGAAGCTTAGCAACTTAATTAGCTGATAACCATTGATAGCTAATCAAAGTTGATAGTCACTAATAGAAGTCCATCAGTGATAGCAACTAATAGCTTTAAGTGTTAATCTTTCAAAGTTAATTGATAGCCACTTGATAGAAGTCTATCGGTGATAGCCACTAATAGCTTTCAAACATGGATAACTTTAAGTGTTAATCTTTCAAAGTTAATACTTGTCTTTCAAAGTTGATTTCCACTAGAAAATCTATTATCATTGAATAACCACTAATATCTTTCTATCACTGATAGCTTAAAGTATCAATCTTTCAAAGTTGATTGCCATTGATGACAATCTGTTAGGGATAGACATTGATAGCTTAAGTGTTGCTTTTTCAGAGTCAATTCCAATCAATGAAGTCTATTAGTGCTAGCTATTGATAAGCTATCATTGATAGCCACTTATAAAATCTATCGGTGGTAGCCACTGATAGACTTCAATTGAAAATAAAAAAGAAGCGCACGAAAACTGAGTTGAGCTTTTTAGTCTTTTTTGATATCTAGGCCTATTTTTGTGGTATATCTATAATTTTTTATACTTGTGCTACATATGCTATTATTTTGGGTCTAATTGTCATTTATGTAAGAGCTGATGACAAGACGAATAGTAGATTTTATTTATGTAAGAGCTGACAAGACGAATAGTAGATTTTAAAGTTTCATTTTTAAAAATGACAAAAAGATTTTGAAATAAGAAAAATATAAAAATTAATTAATTAATTACTAAAAATTTCAAGAATACCTTTGAATGCTACAAACTACCTGTTGTAATGTTTTGAATTTGTGATCTGGTATGGTAGAGATTTAGAACAGAATTCTGGCTTTAATACATCATTTTAAGTAATTGTCGCATAGTTTTAAAGTCTCAATTTCTATGCAAAGGTAATTTTGAAACGCTTATTAAAATTTAGAGATAATATTAAAACCTATGAAAGTATAGGAATATTTTTAAACAAATCGGTAAAGTTCATTTATTATTAAACTCATATTAATTAAATTTCTTGGAGATAAGATTTGTGGGACTAAACTAATGCACATAATACAACCAACCAAACTTCAATTCTACAATCAATGTTGGCAACTTTTTATTCCTTAATTGCAAGGAAGAACATTTCAAATTCTTTTAAAAGATATTTTATATATATACATTTAGTTATGTTATAAAAGATATTTTATATATATACATTTAGTTATGTTATAAAATTTCTCCTCTAGTTAGATTTCATACTGATAATTACTCCCTATTTTTTTATGTCTATTTTTTGAACTCTTGAAGTTTGATTTAAGTTGCATTTAGATTCTTGAATTTACAATCTCAACCTTTTAGGATTATTTCATAACCAATTGATTTTAGTTTTATTTTTTAATTTTTTAAAAAGAGTTTGTTTGATATCCAACTGAGTTGTTTTGTTTTTCAAATTAAAATTTTTCTTAGAAAATATTAAGGAATTTTAAAATTTAAGAAAAAATCATTTTTTCAAAATTTCATTTTTGAAAACACGCTAAGTTCCTTCCATTTAATTAACGGGATGAAGAAACCAAAAGCACTTATGCTCTTGTAGGAATGACAACGCGGTGGGGTGGGGTGGGGTGGGAAGAAACCAAAAGCACTTATGCTCTTGTAGGAATGACAACACGGTGGGGTGGGGTGGGACCGAGGATGCACTTCTGATTCCAGCCCCATGAGAATTTTTACATCCCTTTTCCCACTCCATTCCTCCATTTTCGAGAGTCGGGGTCAAGTCCCACACAAAGCAATAATAGGGAGGTGAGAGAAAAAACTGTCATTAAAGTCCAAATTACGCATTTTTGTAGAAAAAATGGAGTTTTTCGGGCTTTCCAAAAGTTATGATGTTTTTTCGTATAAATAATTTATGACTGAAAATAACAATCATTAAAGGTAAGAAAATGAAAAAGGCGTGATTTTAGTGGAAAAAGACAAAAATTTCAAAATTTTTGACTATTTTGACATAGTTTATGTCACCAATTTATCACTAGAATTAACAGTTATTAAAGAATAATGGTTCTTTAGAGTCATTAAATTAAAAATTAAAAAAAAAATGATTTTGCTGAAAAAATGCAAGAAATTTTGAAAATTTCAACTTTTATGATTATTTTTTAATGTTATCAATCTATGACTTGTATCAATTGTCACTATATCGACTAATTAATGAGGTGAATTATAAGTATCATTTTTATATGGTTAACATATGCATGATTCTGTGTAAAAAGTGTTATTGACGTTGAGAAACGATGCATATGTTTCTCTACTAATTAATATATAATGTTATTATATTCAATATTGAAATCTACATTTTGGAATTTGGTTTGGCCATGTGAGAGGCAGCAAAGTGTGTGACTCCTTGATTTCCAAATTATTTTTTTAGTAGAACGAGATTTAAAGTACCATATTTCTTTTATTCACATTAAAAAAAATTATTATAAAAAAAACATAAAAAAAATTATCAGTACTTTTTCTCGTACTATTGGAGTGACATGCCCCATTTATTTATATTATAAATTTATTTTCATAAATATTTCTTTTAGTGTTATTGGACTCTAGGTGAGGTGTATTTTTTGGAATAATATAAAAAAAATTTCATACTACTAAAGTCCTGAAAATTTTCACCTAAACCAACATCGTGATCATGTGGCTTTAGAGACTTTTCCACATTGCTCCACATGCGACGACAAAATTTCACACACCAAAAGTTTTTGTTCTCAAATGCCTATAACAATTAATTTATTGTTAAGCCTAGAAAATCGCGTAATTAATTATATTACCATTTCTTTATGTGTGCAACTTGTTTCTTTTCTTAATCACTTTTGTGTGGTATAATATATGAAAATTAGAATTCTCTCTTCGACTTTAATCCATGGTGAGGATTTCACAATTATAATGACGAGATTGGCAGACTATTTTCCTATTGTAAATTGATTTTAAGATAAAATTTTATGTTATATAATATAGACAGTTGTAAATATATCAATCATGTCCAAACTATTCGAATATATAGCACAATGCAAAATAATTTGCAGCTAGAACAAAATTTAGATTAGTGATAGACCATATTGTTGGCTGACTTTTACCAGCGATATGGTCTATGGTCTATCACTAATAAATTTTGCTATATTTGCAATTTTTTTAAAATATTGCTAACCACTACAATTATCCTATCTAATATGGTATATCCGAGTCCATGAAATTTAAACGAACATTCAGTTCAGAAATAAAAATTGAGATCTGATCTAAGAATAGTGATTCAAAGAAGCATCATCTTGAGAAGACATGCATGTTGAGAATCTCATATTGAAAAATTAAGGAACTTTAATTACCATCTTAATAAGATAAATGAACTACTCTTCTCATTATCATTTAATTTTGAGATGAAGTCCATGTTATCTAATATTTAACAACAATTAAGTAACGAAAATTACACAATGGTGAGACAAAAGCAAACTTGAATCTACCCTAAAAACTAAGAAGATTCCTATTCAATTCTTGGCGTAGTTTATTTATTTGTATTCAACAATTTATATTGCATTTAAGAAATAAGTGAATCCCACGTCTAATATTCTTATCCACTAAAAATAAACCACATGAAAAAGCTAGTAAATACAAAAGTTCCTACTCACTTGCTGTGGAGGCAAGTGTTTTCAATGTGAAGACTCTCACCCATGATGCTCAATAGTTTGGACAAGTTCAATTTTTGTCCTCGAACTAATCCTGAAACACCCAAAAATAGAAAAATAAAAAACGTAAAATATGAGCAATTATTAAGAAATAATCAATAAAGATTTTACTAATAATGTGTTAACTACTCCCACAAACAAAAAGAGATATCTCACACTTAATCCTTTAGAGCATCAGATAACATATTCAAAACATCCTAACAGGAATTATGAAGCATATAAGAATGTAAAAGCAAAATTATCTCATCATTTCTTTTAGAAAATAAAAAATCATAACCTGAAATTCGTCAGCATCGCACAGGAGATCCAAGATCTATTAGCAATGGCTCAATGGGGAACCTTGTGACTTGATTTTGATCAAATTGCTTCTCCTGATCAAGATTATTACTATCAACTAATCCTTGAACACCATCATTATTATCACGATTATTGGAATGAGCATTCTGATTCTGAAGATCAAGCCAATTGTTTTGGATTACTTTTTCCGCAACAGTTTCTAATGCAACAAGCAATTCCCTACGTTTTTCTTCTCGAATAATTGCATAATAGGCTTTCTCTACCGTTGGAAATGGCGTGGTAAGAAGGATTTGGTTACAAATGTTTGAATAAGAATCGTTTAGTCCCACAAGAAATTGCATAACTTTTTCTCTCTCCATATACTCACTTAGCTTTTCAGTAGCACCACCGCAAGAACATTGAGGCAAATCGGTATTGACTGTTGCAAGTTCATCCCATAATGCCTCGAGCTTTGTGAAGTAAGATGCAATGGATGAGTTTTCTTGACGATGAGATGCAATTTCCTTGTAAATTTGAAACATTCTCGAATCATTGCTTGGAGAAGAACTTTCTTCCTTTGTATCTGACCCCATTGATTCATGAAGGACAATGCTTGCAAGATCTTTACCTACACACAGAATTTCTTTACCATTAAAAAAACATACCTAGTTGGTCTTACATTCAGAGGAAAAATCATATCTTCTTACTAATTTGTTTCCTTAAATTTTCAAAATTTTAAAACTATAAAATAAAATATAAGAACGCAAAAATTATCCCTTCTCAGCAAACATTTCCTTTTTTTTTTTTTTTTTTTACTTCGCTTAAATAATGTAATTTTTTCAAAAATTAATGCTAACAATCACTTACTTGATATTATGCTAATTTACAAGTCCACAAATGAAAAAAAATTAAAATTTTCCATTTGGTTTCAAGAATACTCATAATTTTTTTAAAAACATTTCGTAAATATTTCAGAACTATCCAGAAATAGTTTAGATGAAAATTATTCACCATTTCAGATCTCAATTTTTCTTCCACATTTTAAATGGTTTCTATTTCTATGAAATTAAATGATGGAGATTTAACCATAGACCACGAATATAATTCTCCCAAAGAAAATCTTTGTAGTGGGACACATTCAGAGAAATTCAAACAAAGCCTTTGCAAGATTTTCAAGTTCAAAAATGGAGAATTTTCACAGAAAAAAAAAACGAAATCATAAAAATAATAATAATAAAAAAAAAAAAACCTCACCGTCGATAGAAAAACGTTGCAACTTTTCAAGAACATGAAGATCGTGTAGAGTAGCAGAGTGTCCAGCCGAATCAAAATAATATTTATCCTTAGCAATGGCGGTTGGTTTGGCAGTAGACGAAAGGTCAGATCTTGAACCAGAACGACTGGCAATCCCTGCTTTTACACTGTTCTTTGAAGGCGTCGATCGCGTCTGTTTTGAGGGGTGGATTTTAGTAGTGGAATTGTTATCTAATTTCTTGTGGCCGCTAGGATTTGAGGATACGAGCTTTGAAGTGGGTTTTGTTGATGGGTTAGTTCGTGAAGGATTGTTTGAAGATGTATTATTAACGTTGTTGTTTTTGGTTGGACGGATAGCAGTAGTGGGTTGTTGGGTTTCTTTTCGATGGCTTCGGTTGGGATTTTTACTATTGTTGTTGGGTTTCTTTGAAGTGGGTTTGGAGGGTGGATTGATGGGTACATTATTGTGAGGTTTGCCTTCTCTTGGAGAAGATCGGGATCTTGGGGGACTGATAATTCCTCTAATTAACACCATTTGTATCTTACAGCTATTAGAGACAGACACTTTCTCTGTTCAGTGCTTTGCTTTCTGAAAAAACCCAACCCAGTGAAAGACTTTGAGCTATATCTCAATTCATGACCTTTCACAGATTAGAAATGGGAGGGTGTTTCGGGTCAAGTCAACACATGGTTTCCATTCGAGTTGTTATTATTATTATTATTGCAATTAAGCATAGCCTGAGACGCGTGATGGAATCTGACATTATTCCGTATCGATTATCAGTATTTTTTTAAACAACACTATCATGCATTCACTCCATCACATACATAAAAAAATAATTTAAAATATTTTAAAAAAACAGTATAAATAATTGGTCAAAATTATAATTAGACAATTTAATAGAATGTGCAAAATAAGTATGGTAGAGGATGCACCAAATATAATTTCTATTTAAATTGTTATCCATATATGAATTAATTATTACATTAATTTCAATAGTTCTTGTAAGGACTTCTCTTTCCTAACTTGTTCATTTAATTAGATTAAATTTGTTACAATTAAAAGTAAAGCTTAAATTAGCTAATATTGGAATTATGATTAAATTAGTGTGTGAGTTATTTGAGTTAAGTGGAATTTAGTTTAGTTAAGTGTTGGAAATGAAATTAATAAGTTAAATACAATACAAATAAAGTTACAGAAAATTATTATAAATAGAAAAATTATCAAATTATTTATAAATATAATTTTTTTTTTGTCAAACTGTCTATCAGCGATAAATCACGATAGAATTCTATTATTGTCTACCGCTCATACGATCGCAGTCTATTAAGTAAAAAAAATTTATATTTGTAAATAGTTTCACTCATTTTTCTATATTTAAAAATTTCTATAAAGTTACGTGCAGCAAAATTAATTAAAAAAATAAAAAGAAAAAGGAGGAGCTTCCACGTTTTTCTTCTTTTCAAGCAGGAGGTGGTGCTATTTTTGAAAAGGTGGTGGATTTAATTCTATTTTGGAAGGGACACATATTTACCCTCCTCATGGGTTTAAACAAAGTTTGTTGATTCGTTTAAATAAATATGGATGGGTTTCTGTGAGAGAAAAAAAAATGAAAAAAAAGGAGAAAAGTGGCAGCCGGAAAATGGAGGAGGGGAAAAGTAAGGTCATGAATAAATTGAACAGCTGCAACATCTTTTCCTCGTGGTGGAAGACGGGAAAGTAGAGAGAAACCGTGAAGGAGGAAGTGTGGAAGGCTGTTGTGGAGTTGAGAGGATGAGGATCAGGGGCTGCTGGTTGTGAGAAAAGAAGAAGCAGAAGACTTTGCTATTTCTTGAAGGAATTTTTTTATACTTTGGAGGAAATGTCATCATCTCTAATGTGTTTTGGTGAGTTTTCCAAGTTTCCTTTGAGGTTTCCTTCGTTTATGTGATCATAGCAGCCATGGATGAAGCTTAAACTTGGAAAAATTCACCAGAAAAACAGCATGGATAAGTTTGACAGCAGCAGATTTTCTGTTTACACTTTTGTAAAGGAAGTTTTAATTTTTTGAAGAATTAGCTTGGGAATCAATCTTGGTGAATTTAAGCTTTAGTCTACACTTAAAAAATTTAAGAATTTAAGCATGGGATAGGCTAGAGGTTTACTTTAAACTGGATGTAAAAAATTTACTGTTGTCTTCTCTATATAGTTGCTGTTTTCTTTTTGTTTGTAGCGGAGTTAAAATCACTTTTGACTTGAAATTTCCAAATTATATCATATTCAATGTCTTAAAATAGTTCAACTTCAAGTGTCCTAAAGTATGAGTTAAGAAATAGTTAAAATAATTAGAATAAGTTAGGTGATTGGAATAGAAATTGTCATAATATGTGTTGAGAATATGTGAAAAGATATAATATTAATTTAAACAATGGAAGTTTTAGTATTAAACTTGACTTGTGACTTTTGGTTTTTGTAACCAATAGTGTCTATTGAGTTCTTTGGGAGTTTAGAAGTTATGAGAATTAAGTAAGATTATTTATGATTTCTTAACCATTGAAATTCTATGGTTATAGTTTGTAAGCCTATATAAAGGCCTTTTTTTTTTGAATCAAGATATCACTTTCTCCACATTTGTGTCATCTACACCTTTTTCTTTTCTAACAAAGTGGTATCAGAGCCATTGTAAAATTTGAGAGAAAAATGGCCAACGGTGGGATGAGTTCGCTTCAATTACCGATGCTTACCAAGCTCAACTATGACAGTTGGAGCATCAAGATAAAAGCATTACTAGGAGCACAAGACATGTGGGAGATTGTGCAGAACGGTTTCCAAGAGGCAGAAGTTGGAGCTGATCAAGCGCAAAGAGATGCGCTAAACGAAACAAGAAAGAAGGACAAGAAGGCCCTTTATATCTTGTACCAATCAATTGACGAAGACATATTTCAGACCATCTGCGATGCCGAGACATCAAGAGCAGCATGGGATAAGCTCCAATCGACTCATAGAGGAGCTGATCGTGTTAAAAAGGTACGATTACAAACTTTACAAGGTGAGTTTGAATCATTACAGATGAAGGAGACGGAGGTGATAGTAGAATATCACACCAAAGTTATGACTATTGTCAACCAATTGAGATGGAACGGTGAAGAAATCGCTGATGTTCATGTCATGGAAAAGATTCTATGAAGCCTAAATACTAAGTTTGAGATCATTGCCACGATAATCGAGGAGACAAAGGATCTCAAGACCATGACGATTGAACAATTTATAGGCTCATTACAAGCCTACGAGGAGAAAAAGAAAAGAAAGATGGATCAAATGGAGAACATCGAACAACTTCTCCAACTCAAACTCAAGGAGGAGAATAATCATGGACATGGAAGAGGTCGTGGTGGAAGAGGTGAATCCAACACTGATGTTTCTCCAAACTCAAATGAATCCTCAAGAGGAAGAGGAGGTCGAGGTCGTGGAAGACGTGGTGGAAGGTCCGAGAGAGATAAATCTCAGGTAAAATGTTAAAATTGCAATAAATATGGACATTATGCGAATGAGTGTTACTCATCACAATCAGAGTCAATCAATCGGAAGCAACATGACTGATCAATCGCTAACACATCCAAAGCGCATGAAGGGCAGTCCAATTATGCAGAGGAGAACGGAACCTTATTCATGGTTTCAAAGGGAGAAGAAGAGAGTCAAGATAGCAAGTGGTATCTTGACATGGGAACCTCAAATCACATGTGTGGGAACCGGGAGATGTTTGCAGAGTTGAACAAGATGGAAAAAGGTAATATTGCCTTTGGAGACAATTCTTTGGCCGCCATCAAAGGAATAGGTAAAATTCTCATTCGGTTGAAAAATGGAGAAAATCAATATATTACAAATGTTTATTACATTCCCAATATAAAAATAATATATTGAGTGTAGGACAATTGTTAAAGAAAGGTTTTGAAGTTCAAATGAAAAACAATTGTTTGTATTTGAGAGATAATCATAAGAGACTTATTGCTAAAGTCATCATGACAAAAAACCGAATGTTTCCTTTGAATATATGTAATGATGTTCCGAAATGTTTGAAGACGTGTTATGAGGATGTTTCTTGGCTATGGCATCTACGGTTCGGGCATCTCAATTTTGGAAGTCTGTCAAAGAAGAGGATGGTGCGAGGTTTACCGCATATTCAGAAGTCGAACCAAGTATGTGAAGGGTGTCTACTTGGAAAACACCATCGGAGTAGTTTTCCAAAGGAGTTTATGATAAGAGCCAACAAACCTCTAGAACTCATCCATGCTGATGTGTGTGGAGCAATCAAACCGGAGTCTCATGGTAAAAGTAAATACTTCTCTTTATTGATGATTTTTCTAGAAAAACATGGGTGAACTTTTTGAAGGAAAAATCGAAAGTATTTGAAATCTTCAAGAAATTTAAGGCGCGTGTGGAGAATGAAAGCAACCTTAGAATTAAGGCCATGAGAACAGATCGAGGTGATGAATTCACATCAAATGAGTTCAAACAGTTTTGTGATGAAAAAGACATTTGACGCCCATTAACAGTGCCAAAGACACCACAACAAAATGGCGTGGCGGAGAGGAAGAATCGAATAATCTTAAACATGACAAGAAGCATGTTGAAGACGAAGAAGATGCCTAAGGAATTTTTGGCGGAAACCGTAGCTTGTGCGGTTTATTTAAAAATCGAGCACCAACCAAAAGTGTGCTTGACAAGACGCCTCAAGAAGCATGGAATGGAAGAAAGCCTGGAATTGGTCACTTCAAGGTGTTTGGAAGTATTGCATATGCTCATGTGTTGGAGGAAAGAAGGACGAAGCTTGATGATCGAAGCGAGAAACTCATATTCATTGGCTATGATGCAAGTTCAAAGGATTATCGCCTTTACAATCCTCTGAATGGGAAGGTAACTATCAGTCGTGATGTTGTTTTTGATGAAAAAGCTTCTTGGGATTGGAATATACAGACGGAGGAGTATGATTTTCTTCCATACTTTGAGGAAGACGATGAGCCAACCAGGGAGGGGTGAAGTTTTGTCCATTCCAATTTCACCCCAATCAACCGATCAGTCATCTAATGTATCATCCAACGGAACGGAGGCACTTTCCAGCGACTCGAAGAATGAAATTGGCCCAAGAGGAACCCGAAGTCTACAGGAACTTAATGAGGTAATCGAAAATCAAAATGACATAATTTTCTATTGTATTTTTGGTGATTGTGAGCCTATTAATTTCCAAGAAGCCATTGCAAATAAAAAATGGAAGGATGCAATGGATGAAGAAATTCGAGCGATAGAGAAAAACAACACATGGGAGTTGACCAAGCTTCCAAAAGGACAAAAACCAATTGGAGTGAAGTGGGTTTACAAGACAAAGAGAAAGGCCAATGGCGAAGTTGAGAGGCACAAAGCGAGACTAGTAGCAAAAGGGTATAGTCAACAACATGGAATCAACTATGATGAGATATTTGCCCCTGTTGTTCGCCTTGAAACTATTCGTTTGATTATTGCTTTGGCATCCCATAATTACTGGAAGATACATCAAATGGATGTCAAATCGGCATTCTTGAACAGAATTCTTGAGGAAGAGGTCTATGTGGAACAACCATTGGGCTATGAAGTCAAGGGTGAAGAAGATAAGGTACTTCGATTGAAGAAGGCTCTTTACGGTTTGAAGCAAGCACCGAGAGCATGGAATTCGAGGATTGACAAGTATTTTAGAGAGAAGAAGTATATGAAGTGTCCTTATGAGCATGCCCTATACATCAAAATGCAAGGTGAAAGTATATTAATCATTTGTTTATATGTTGACGATTTAATATTTACTGGAAACGATCCTTGCATGTTTGATGAATTTAAAAGGGAGATGACAAAGGAGTTCGAAATGACGGACATTGGTCTCATGAGTTATTATCTTGGGATCGAAGTCAAACAAAGTGAATATGAGATTTTTATATCTCAAGAGGGCTATGCTAGAGAAATGCTCAAAAGGTTCAATATGGATGATGCTAATCCGATTGGAACGCCAATGGAATGTGGAGTCAAAATCATCAAACAAAATGGAGGAGAGAAGGTAGATTCTACATATTTCAAAAGCTTGGTTGGAAGTTTGAGATACTTGACATGCACAAGACCGTATATTCTTTATTCAGTTGGAATTATTAGTCGATTTGTGGAGGAGCCGACAACAACACATTGTAAAATGGCAAAGAGGATACTTCGCTATATCAAAGGGACAATTGGGTATGGTCTTTCCTATGTCTCTTCCAAAATTTTTGATATTGTTGGTTATTGTGATAGTGATTGGAATAGTGATTTGGATGATCGAAAAAGCACTACGGGGTTTGTGTTTTTTATTGGTGAAACGGCGTTCATGTGGATGTCAAAATAACAACCCATAGTCACATTATCAACATGTGAGGCGGAGTACGTAGCGGCAACTTCATGTGTATGTCATGGAATTTGGCTAAGAAACTTACTAAAGGAGTTGAAGTTCCAAATCGAAGATCCAATGGAGATTTTTGTTGATAATAAATCAGCCATTGCCTTAGCCAAAAATCCGGTATTTTAGGGAAGGAGCAAGCACATTGATACCCGATTTCATTACATTCGGGATTGCATTATGAAGAAAGAAGTAGAACTCAAATATGTCAAGTCACAAGACCAAGCAGCGGACATTTTCACAAAGCCCCTCAAGTTGGAGACTTTCATCAAAATGAGGAGTTTACTTGGTGTAACAAATCAAGTTTAAGGGGGGTGTTGAGAATATGAAAAAATATAGTATTAATTTGAACAATGGAAGTTTTAGTATTAAACTTGACTTGTGACTTTTGGTTTTTGTAACCAATAGTGTCCATTGAGTTCTTTGGGAGTTTAGAAGTTATGAGAATTAAGTAAGATTATTTATGATTTCTTAACCATTGAAATTCTATGGTTATAGTTTGTAAGCCTATATAAAGGCATGCTTTGTTGAATCAAGATATCATTTTCTCCACATTTGTGTCATCTACACCTTTTTCTTTTCTAACAATATGATGGTCGTGAGTTGCACCAATTTTAGGGAAAACGAAAATTGGAGAAACTTACGACCCGAATAACTCTCGCCTTTGATTATGAGTGACTATTTCTGAAAATAAATCATTTTATTGATTTACATACGATTTTTATGAGCTTGATTTGTTTTCGGATTGAAATGACCATGTATTGATCATGATTTTCTATTATGGGTATTATGAGCATAGATATTCCTAATATCTTGAGTTGTTTTGAAACTGATAAGGAAAATATGTTTTAGCCATGAATTTATTTTTTAGAATATTGAAGTTATATATTGAGAAATCATGTTTCAATCATGAATTCTGTTGAAGGATTTTGTATGAAATGATACTCTTGAATTATTTATGAAAGGGACCATTCATAATGGTAGTGGAAAGTAGTTTTCAAACCACTAGATCTTGTACTCGTAGTAATTTTGTCCATATACTACGTGAATGTGTTTCCGTAGCACCAAACCAAGGTTGTCAGAGGATCGTTGGGGCTGAAAAGGTCAAAGTATACTGAAATTTAGGTTCTAAGAAATTTATTTATCAACTAATATAAAGCTTATAGTTCTTATACAAAAGATTTTGTCGCTCAATTTAAAACAAATTCTTATCAAGACAACTTGATGAAAAGACTTAAAATATAAATTTTTTTTGCCATACAAATACTATGAAGACCAACTTCAAATGCAAAAAATTTTAAAGTTGGATCTTGTTGGCAACTCATATCATCAAAATCAAATTGCCTTATGATCTCCAATTTATCTGATTTTGATTAGCGAGCATGTATGTTTTGTAGAATACCTTAAAACGCTCTTTAGATCTAATTAAGAGTTATAAAAATATAATTGTCTTTCATTCTTGACATGAGTACTAAAGTGGAAACATCTAGAACCTGAGCATGAAATTCTGTATTTCTTATTTAAGGAATCTTTATTGAGACTGAGTTTATCTCCTTCAATAATGCTTTAAATATTCTAAAGTACATAAATTTTATGTTATAATTCTGAAAGTATTTCTAACATAACACTTTTGTGAAATCTCAATGCTATTTGGGATTGATATGACAAATATCATTTCACAACTATAAAAAGAATGTCCATATAAGCTCTTCATCTTATAGCATATCTTTACTATGTCATAGACATATTACACTAAGAAAATGAATTTACTCGCACTAATCCTATAATTCATAATTATCACCCTTATTTACCTCAAGATTGTAAATATTGTGACACTTAATGTGACTCCACGATGCACAAATGAGACAAATAAACAGCAGAACCAAACTAAAACTAGGCTTGACTGAACCAGACTAAATCAAAAGGAACCCGGACTAAATGAACCAAACTAAACCAGGCTGAATTTAACTAATCTAAACCAGGCCGAAAAGTAATTGAACCAAACTGAACAGAACCATGAAAGACATGCTGGACAGATACGTGAAAACGTTGGATAGATCGGTAGATGAACAAAGATCCATGGCAGAAGTGTTGGAAACGTAGTAAACCCACACGATATAAATCAAGAGACAAGAGAAGAAGATTGTTCTCTTACTCACACAATTTAGAAGAATTGAACTGGAATATTTCTTATAAACTTTCTTTTCTTTCTTGCTTCTTACAAATGAAAAATCCTACACATATTTATACTAGTAGGAAAGTAAATCAAAAGACATCAACAATAAATATCAATACATGTGACTTTTCACCAATACATGAACATTCATCAATATATTTGGTAATTCATGTATCTAACTATTCCTTGAATCTCAACTATTCATGTATGTAATAATGTAATTCATGTATTAAGATATCTAGATTAATTTAATTTTAACAAGAAGCCAGCAGCGGACCTAATCTGGTGGTGGGAGATTTGCAGCGACCGGAGACATATGCAAATCTAGTAGAGGCTCGACGGAAGGAATGATGAGCGGCAAAGAAGAGTGGGTTGGGGGAAGTAGAATGGATATTAATCTACCTAATTAAATTCTTTTTTTTGTTGTATGTTTCAATATTTAAATGTTTTACTTGTTTTCACTATAAATATCCAACATATACATGACCGCTCTTCCATTGAATTATTTTTTTTAACCTATAATGAAAATTAAGAAAAATGAAAGAATATATAAAAATGAACTTGATCATGGCAAAGCCTGGCATATTGACCATACCTCTTATTACTACACCTAGCAATTAAACATATGAATCTAAATCCATAATCTTAACAAATGACATTCAACATAAGTAGCCATGCAAAGTTCGACATCTTAACTAAGCATAGCCACACATTCCATACACGCACAAGCTTCCTTTACTGCATTCATTGTTGCAGCCTCCACAATGCTTCCTATTGAACAACGGATTAACACACTTCCCTTTGCAGCATATCTTCGAATAATTACATTTCTTCCCGCACCTCCCGCAGTTGTTTCTATCTCTCTCCACATTTACACACTTTTTCTTGCAACAATCAGGCCTTGCACTGCCTTTTCTTCGGCACGCTCTAGGATATTTGTTGCACGTCAATCCCTTCTGCAAAGATTGGAAGTCGAAGAGAAGACGGCGGAGCGAACCCAACGGAGAATCTTCGCCTTCTCTTGGAGGAAGATGATCGGAAACTTCGTCGTCCGAAAAGTTAGTAGCATTCTCTTTGCTGTTTGTTTCAACTTCAGCTGCATGCGCTGCATAATGAGAGAATATGATTGCAAAAACTACCAAAAGGAATAGCTTTGAGAGCTTCATTTTATGTAAGAGAGATACCAAAAAGAATAGAGGAGAAAGTTGGAAATTTTAAATTGCTTGGGGATGGAGAAAATGGATGCCTGCAAAGGGATATTTATAAGCTGGAGCTGGCAGCTTGAGAGTAGAGATATACGAAATAATAGTGGATTGGTCTAATTCAGCAACTTCAAGGTAATTAAAACGAGTTAGATTTTTGACTAAGTATAAAATTCCAAATTAAGCCAAGAAAAGTACGTATATATTAGAGATATGTATTATACTTTAGAAAGAGGTTGGTGAAGACCCACATTGATATCCCAAATCTTCTTCTCTTTCCGCAGCCATATTATAAATTTTATTGGAAAATATTTGATGTTCTTGATTTACATCCATCCTTACCACACTTTCTCATGTGGCCAAATTCTTCTGTTTCAATCGATAAAAAAAAAAAAAATAAGAAAAGCGTAAACAGTAAAAATCGACACAGAAATGTACGTGGCTCATTAACAGTATGTTAGTTATGTCTACAAACAAATAAGAGAGATCAATTTTATTATTAGAGAAGAATATCTTATAATACAAATTGTAAAAGTGTCAATAGATTTTTAGAGTTTTTTTTGCTATGTGATTAGAATAACGACTTGAAAAAGATAAGTGTAGTTCAAGGTGTACTAAAGTATTGTTTAAACCGTTTTATGTTTTTCTATGTATAAGTAATATATTAATTATGAGGAAAAAAATATAGGTTAATTATTAATTAGTAGACTTTATTTGGTAGCATAATAGCATTCATTGTTGCTTTAATGGAGTTGTTATTCTGGGGGGAAAAAAAAAAAGAAGCATAATTGGAGAAGAGAAAGGCAAGTAGAGCACTAAGCTTTTGATTGACCTTTTAATTTAATAATGTTTGAATTTTTAGAGTGTGGAAACGTGTGTCGCGAAAGGCAGAAAACATCAAAACAAGACAATAGCTTTTAACATTTGATTTAATGTTG
Source organism: Lagenaria siceraria (assembly GCA_002890555.2). NCBI lineage: Eukaryota > Viridiplantae > Streptophyta > Magnoliopsida > Cucurbitales > Cucurbitaceae > Lagenaria > Lagenaria siceraria. Next base: position 4,747,845 of record CM016487.1, on the reverse strand, counting down.
TGAATCGTTTTTAAGGTGACATGTGTCATATATGTGCCACGTTTCAACTCAATAATGCACACTTTATCCTTTTTCTTTAATTTTGGGCTTGTAAGTATGGCTATTATATTGCCCAATTTTGGTGCAGTGCGATTGTGAGTTGCTGGCAAAGTTTGGAGCAAATCAAAATAAAAGAATAGAGGAGATTCAGATGGTCATAAAGAAGGCAATTTTAAGGAAAATAGAGGTCCAGAATTGACGTGTTGATTTTTTATTTTTTTTTTTAATATTAAATTAATAATATAACCTAATGCATGCATGAATGATTTAAAGGAAACCCACTAGCGATCTGCTAATGAATGGAAGATCAAAGCATAGGTCTCCTTGACCGGAGATAGATGGTGTGAGTTTGTGACCTTATATTAGTTAAAATTTTAATCAAAATTAGTATCTCACATGTAATCTATTTATCTATAAAAATTGTGAAGTCTATCTTATAAAGATTATCACACATGTATTATATGTAGGGAAAGAGTAAAAGGTGATCTTTTTTCTCTCTGTTTCTCATTTGCCTAGATGTGAAAATTTATTTTTATTATTCATGGCAGACAGCAAAAGATTTTTAACAAGGAAGTAAGAAAAATTCGTCATAACATACTAATAAAGAAAATTAACTTTCCAAATGTGATAAGCATTGGTTTTTTGAAAAAAGTATGTAGTGTGAATCAGTAGGTGCAATAGAATATTCCAACTAAGTTTAGTATATTCATAGCACTATCATCATATCTCTCACTTTGTTATATTGATCATCAATAATAAGCAAGGAAAAGAGTTACAAAAGGGCTAGAGATAATTCAAAATATTTACATAAAAACACCCCGATTGAAAGCAATAGATGTAAGACAGTAATAAATAATATTTACATAAAATCGTTTGTTAATTTGATCAAAATCTCAATTTTAAGGGTCTACTGAAAAAAACAAGTGTTGTTTTTAAAATAAAATACTTGTTATACTTATATAAACATTTTTAGAAAAAAAAATGTTAAATATTTTTGGCAAAAAGTCGTGTTTAGTAAATATTTGTTTTTTGAAAATAAATTATTTATTCTCAATTTCTTATTATGGTTTTCTTCTTTATGAAGTAACAGAGTTGAATACTTAGCCAAATTCCAAATTCTAAAAATTATTTTTTTATTTGTTTTAGAAACTTAGTTTGGTTTTTGAAAATATTGATAGTAAGTAGATAACAAAACAAGAAATTTTAAAATTGGAGAGGTGTTATTGTTTAATTTTCAAAATTAAAAAATCAAAAATCAAATGATTACCAGATTGGTCTAATTTAATTTTTTTCACACATTTTTTAGAAAATTTCAAGCCGGTTGAACATTTTAAAAGTTGCTTTTATTTAGTCAAAAGTATATGTTTTTTTACCAATTTTTAAAATTTAAAGGAATATTATCAATTTTTAGAAAAGCACTTCTAATCATCCATATATAATAACTGCTTTAGAAATTAGCACGTGAAACATATACTCACTAACTGATGGCCGAAGATTTATCGAAGGTCTTAACTCTCAAACTATTTACAAATATAAAAAAAATTTACTGTCTATCTTTTTTTTGTTTGAAAAAGATACGAAGGATCAGGGGTGCACTGGAACATCTCCACTAGGTGGACACCTTCTTAGTACCGTCATCATCTCCCATCAAGTATATTCAATAAGCACGGATGAGAGTACACAATTGCAAAAGGCTAGAGATAAGCCAAAGAAGCAATTAAATTCTTACAGAAAGCATTAAGATTTAGAGCAATAGTAGAGGGATTGTAATTTCTGAAGAGCTTGCTTCTATTAGCCCAACAGCCAGCAAGGGAGCAAGCATCTGTCCATAAGTTTATCGGGCTTCTGCTAACCTCTTTGAATATGCGGTTGTTTCGCTCAATCCAAATAGTCCACAAAATGGCTGCTTGTATGCTGAAGATGATTGTCTTCTTCTTAGTCCTCAGCTTGTGGGTGCAAATCCTTGTGATCATGTCTTTAATTGATTGATGGTTGCTTTGTACCCCCACAGTAGCGGTTAGCATCTTCCAAAGATCGTTTACCACTTTACAGTGGATGAAGAGGTGTTCCATATTATCGTTTTGGTTATAGCAAAGAGGGCACCAGCTTGGATTGAGAGCCATGTGAGGACATCTTCTTTGTATCATATCCGTAGTGTTGATTCTTTTGTGGGCTAGTGACCATAGGAAGAATCTGCACTTCTTGAGAATTTTAGACTGCCACAGATTTTTATAGATACTGGAGTCGTATATTGGGATCTCTCTGGAGGAATGGGTTATAAGATCTTTTTTAATCGAAGCAATCGTAAAGATACCTTTGGGGTCAATCTTCCATCTTGGCTTATCGATACCTCTAGTATCTGAGGGAATTTTCAGAATAATTTTTATGTTATTCCATTGTGCAATTTCTCTGTCTTGAAGTCTTCTTCGGGGTCTGATATCCCAGTCTGATATGCTATTATTTCACATATCTTTAATTGTGCCGTCTGGTATGGAAGATAAGGCGAATAATCTAGGCAGTCTATCAGCAAACGGCATGTCGTCTGTCCAAAGGCTTTTCCAAAAGGATAACCTTTCTCCATTATTGATTTTCCAAGCAAGATTAGTTTTGAACCAGTCAATCTCTTGTACAATCGATCTCCATGGAGACTTTTTGCTGCTATATCTGCTATTTGAAGGGAAATCTCCAATGAAAGAAAAATTGTATTTAGCCATGATGATTCTTTTCCATAGAGGGCTATCTTCATTGCAAAAACGCCATAGCCACTTACAAAGTAATGCAAAATTGGTGTATTCCAATTTGTTTATGCCTAGTCCACCTTTTTCTTTTTGATTTGTAACCGTAGACCATTTGATGAGGTGGCTGTTGTGATTTCCATTATCATCCTTCCATAAGAACTTTCTCCATATTTTCTCAATGTCATTGTAAACAACTTTTGGTGCTTTGAAAACAGAAAGCATATAGGTAGGAAGACTAGTGAGAGTTGACTGAATCAGCATTAGTCTGTCACCCTTTGATATGTGGGAGTATTTCCAGTTGTTTAACTTCTTGTGAATGTTCTCAATGATTTTCTCCCAAAAAGAGGCAGACTGTGGCGTGCCACTAAGAGGAGCTCCTAAATAATTGATGGGGGGAAGATGTTGTTGGGAGATTCCACATCTATTTGCAACGACTTCAGTTCTTGATCTATTGATATTTATGGCGGAAATAGAGGATTTTTGTAGATTGACTTTAAGACCCGAGGCAAGCTCAAAAGCAGCAATCGCGTTTCGAGTGTTTTGTAAGTATTCATCATCGTCCTCCACAAAAATCAGAATGTCATCCGCGAAAAGGATGTGTGTTAATTGGCAGCTGCCGTCAAAATTAACCTCTTTTATTTTGCCCTGTTGCTCCAGCCTTTTTAGAAGCCTGCTAAAGTAATCCATGGCTATGACAAAGATGAAAGGAGAGAGAGGATCACCTTGTCTAATGCCTCTGCTAGGCTTTATGCGGCCTCTAGGTTTTCCATTCACAAAGATTGAATATTGCACACTCGAAATGCAAGCTTTTATCCAGCTACACCATCTCTCTAGATAACCTTTCTTCTTTAGCATGAAACTTATGAAGTTCCAATTGATCTTGTCAAAAGCTTTTTCTATATCAAGCTTTATAACGAACCCAGAGGACTTCTTCAGTCTCCAGTAGTCCACAGCATCGTTAGCCATCAAAATTGCATCTGTTATCTGCCTGTCCTTTACAAAAGCAATTTGATTTTCAGATATTGTACTGGGGAGAGTTTGCTTTAATCTATTGGCCAGAGTCTTTGCAAGAACTTTGTATACTGATGTGGTTAGGCTGATAGGCCTAAAATCGGAAGCCTTTTTGCAAATCCCTTTCTTCGCAATAAGCGCAATATAAGTACTGTTCACATTGCTGTTTACAACTTTGTTTTGAAAAAAATCTTGGAACAACTCCAAGAAAATTAGCTTGAATGTGTTCCAAGATTTTTTAAAGAACTCGATTGTGAAACCATCTGGTCCTGGAGCTTTGTTGCTGCCAATCATGGTAATGGCTTGGGAAATTTCTTGCTCTGTGAAAGGCCTTTCAATTTGTTCTTGTTGTTGATCGTTAATAGGAACCCAATCCAGATTTTCGATGTACCATTGATCAGTACTCGTATCTGTGTAGATCTGTTGAAAGTGTCGAATCAAAGTATCCTCAATAGAATTATTAATGTTGCAACTGTTTCCAAACTCATCCAGTAATTCTGAAATGTTGTTTCTGCGCTGTCTAGCAGAACAAACTTTGTGGAAGAAAGCAGAGTTTTCATAGAATATATCGCAGTCTATCGCTGATAGACAGTAAAATTTTTCTATATTTAAAAACAGCTCATAAGAAAAATACTTGGGTGCAGTCATCTATTGTGCAGCTCAAGGTTGCACTCAATGAACACGTGCCATGTGGCACTTTTAAAAAAATGATTTTTAAAAATTTTTTGTGTATAAAAGAGAGGGGAGCATGTCTAGGCTGTGTTAAGGATTTCATATGAGAAAAATCAAGGGACCTCACACTCTTAATAAGATAGACGAGTTACTTCTTTCATTGCCAATTGATTTTGAGATGAAACCACATACTATCTAATAGGTTGCACCTAATCACTCCAATTAAATTGCAAATTTGGTTCTTATTAATTTGAGAAAACTTAGAATTATTAGTCCATATATGATTTTAAAAGTGATAATTTAGTTCCTATAATTTGATAAAACCTCACAGTTTTATGGTTTGATAATATTTTCATCAATAGTCTCTATTACTAATAAGGGCTAGTTGCAGCCATGTCAAAAACATTTGTTAAAATTAGGTCCATAATATATGTTTTGTGGTTTTACAAAAATGTCAAAGTTCATAAGCCCAGCCCAATTTTGTTGATAGAAAAAGTCAAAAATACCCTTACATTTGATTACTATATGATTTCCTGCTGATTTCCATTTAATTTCGGTTGTCTGCTCATTTCCATTTGATTACTATATGATTTCTCGATTTTCATTTGATTTCCATATGGGGTTGTCTGCTGATTTCTGGTTGTCTGATGATTTCTATTTGATTACTATATAATTTCCATTTGATTTCCATATGGGGGTTGTCAGTTGATTTCTATTTGGTTAGTATATGATTTACTGCTGATTCCCCTTTGATTTCCATATGGGACTGATTTTAGGTTGTCTGCTGATTTCTATTTGATTACTATATGATTTACTCCTGATTTTCTATTAATAGTTAATAGTTTCTTATAGTCAATTGATTGTCGTGTGATTACTATATGATTATTTTATGATTGTCATTTAATTGGCTTCTGATCATCTTTTGTCCAATGTTATATAATTGCTTGTTTTTTTATTGCAAAAAATAGGAAGAACAAGACAGATGAAAAAAACAAAAAAAGACTAATGAAATTTGAGAAGGAAGAATCTTCAACAAAAAAATAAAAGAACAAAGAACAAAGAAAGCAGTAAGTAGCATTTTACCACATTGTTAGATTGCCCTATTGATTCACTCATGTGTACTTCATGTAATTATTGTTTAATGTTTGTTACACTCATTCATTTATTAAAAACTAATATAGTGTCGATATACTTTAACAGGACATTCCATCACATGGATTCAAGGTTCATCCGTATATGATGTATAATATCTTTGGGAGTCGAATGATCATAGTTGTATATTAAACTCTCAACCACAATGACTAATAAATTTTGAAGATGCTTGCTTATGAGAAGCACAAACCATCATAGAACAATTATGATTGCTAACATACTTTCGAATCATCCATAATTCGCTACTTTTATAATGTGGTGCTCTAACAAACCATTGGCAACCATCTTGAGTACATACCAACTCAACAGATTTTGGATTTGATCTCAACATCCTAAACTCAAAATTATTCTTTACCGCTATAAAATGAAACGAATTCAACGAAATTTTCTTACTAGCAAACAAATCCTTATTCTTCAAAGACAATGTAGAAGATATTTTGTTAATATGAACATCTAAAGATTTCTATGTCACCTTCAAAATCAGCCTCAACTATAGAAGAAGAAGCAACGGGACATTTTGTAAATTGATCCTTAACCACAATAAAAAACCAACATACATCACAAACTACCAAGTATCAAATACTAATCGGATAGCAATTAGATGATAATCAAATGGCAATTACAAACTAAATACTATCAAATAACAAATCAGATAACAAAGTAACCACAAGAAAACTCATATCAGACCTAAGCGCAATCGTAAGGACGAACTTCAACAATAAAAATCAAATGGTTGAAAACTTTCGAAATTGACTTCAAAAAATCTCCGGCTGACAAAATCAAAACTAGTAAAATTATGTTTACGATCGTAAATGAGAGAGGTGAGGACGAAATTCAAGCAAAAAAAATAAAAAATAAACCGTAGCTTCAAGAAGAAATCATGATTTTGAAGCCGTGGGTTTAGCTAACGAAATCAAAAAAAGATTTGAAAAAAAAAACATGCAGAAACTTGGAGAGCACTAAAGAAGAAGACGCGCGTGGAAAGGAGAATGTCGAAGAGATGAAGAAACGCGCTTGGGAAAAATATCAAATGATAATTTTCTATTTTTCGGGATTAAGGGTAATTTTGGAATATATTTTCACATAAAAATCAAATCAAGCGTGATCTTTTTTCCATCTATGTTGTTATCAATATATTTTGACATATTTACAATATTTTTAAAGTTGATGATATGGATGCTAATGTCAAATTTTGATTCCCCTACTAATAAAGCATATCAAATTTACAATTTTAACCTAATAACTCCCATAAAAGAATGCACTTCATTTCCGAATAAGAAAAAGTAAGAAGAATGCACTTTACATTATTTTTTTATTTTTTATATTTTGAGGAAACACTTTACATTATTTTAATATTACTTTCATTAAACATATTGATTTTCATGTCTAATCAACATGTGTCAAGAAATACTTGCAAATGATGATTTTATAACTTAATGCTCAATTAATCATTGAAAAATAGATGAATCTGCAACCACACATTCACATCACATACAATATCTTTGAAAAATATATTGACAAAGTAATCAACCACAGAACAACAACGGAAGAGAATAACACACAAAGATGGTAACCCAATTTGATGTAAATACACCTATGTTTGAGAGATAGTATATTTAAATGAAAATAGTTTCACTAGTAGAATTTAGCAATTACAACGACAGTTCTACTATCTCGTTTCACTAACAGTTAACTTCTAATGAATAGTTTAGGCTCTTCTTAAACTTGACGCTTCGTCTTGATGCAATGTTTCGTGTTTAGACTTCCCTTAAATTTGATACCTCCTAGGTTGAAGCTTCATCAATTTTCTCATATAGATCAACAACCTATCAATTGACTTTCCCTCGCTAGAGTGTCTCAATCCAAGACACACACATACAGTACACTCTTCTTGAAGTCACGTCAAGAGAGCTATTACGCACATTCAGCAAAAAGAAACTCCTAATCCATAAAAAATAAAAAATAAAATAAAAAAAACATTAAGCGGCCTAATCTAAGCCATAACAGCACAATATATATATTCCATAAAAGGCAAGGGATGCCGCCATGGAAAAGAATCAGTGTCACGACCAAAGGATAGCAAGACACCCAGAAAATCTGCAACCAAAAGTGAAGGAATAACTTGCAGACAAGGCTACACAAGCCACACACAAAGTCAATGACAAACGGTCCAACTAACAAAAGATAAAAGAAAATATTAACAGCCAACAATTACAGTATGAGTTATTAACTATATTGGCTATCGCAGACTCGCAGTTCATTGACTTCAGCCCCCATTTTCCAGCTTCATTATATTGGTTTTTCCTTCGTTTTTTTTTTCTTTTTTTTAGTTTTATCTTTTTCCCTATCATTATTATTTGATTAAGTAAACAATACGATACTTCTTAAAAAAAAAATAAAAATACAATTAATATGATATGAGAAATTTTTATAGATAGAAAAAATGTCAAACTATTTACATAAAATAGCAAAAACAATACTGATACACATTGATAGACTTCTATCAGCATCTATCAGTCATAGATTTCTATCATTTCTATCACTGATAGATCCTGATAGACCCTGATAGACTTCTATCAACGTCTATCACAACGATATAAAATTTTGCTATTTTGTGTAAATAATTTCCCTTATTTTTCTATTTTTAAAAATTCTCCATATGATATGTACGTACCTTGGATATTTATACAAATTTTATTTAGCTCACGTTAATACATTAAAAAACCTCTAAAGTTATGTTATCAATTTTTTAAAAAAGTAAATTAAATGTAGATCTATTTTCAAATATAGAAAAATGAGTCAAACTATTTATAAAAATAAAAAGATTTCACTGTCTATCAGCGATAGACTGCGATAGACTTTTATTGCTTGAGTAATAGACCACGATAGACTTCTATCGCACGATAGATAGTAAAAATTTTCTATATTCATAAATAGTTTGATGTTTTTCCTATTTATAATAATTTATAATAATTTTGTATATTGGAAGGCTTTCCTTTAGCCTCCTCCATCTTTTGTATTGAGCTTATCTCTAGCTCTCTTTGTACATCTTCACTTTTCCCTTTTGGATGAGTACAAAACTATCGTGGTAGCATGATGAGGGTGCTAAGGATGTGTCAACCTAGTTGAGATATCCCGGTGCACCTACTGATCCCACCTTCTCCCGTAAAGGCTTTCCTCAATTGTTTTTCAAAAGCTAGCTCAGTTTAATTGAGTGCAAAAAAATATTAAAAATCATCCAAGTATCCTATACTTATTCTTTTTGTGGAAATGAATCTCTATTCCTATTATGGGGCATAATGAAGGCGTTAAGGATGTGTCAACTTAGTTGAGATGTCCAAGTATGTCTACTGATCCCTCTTTCCTTTTAGTATATTGTACAAAAAAAAAAAAAAAAAAGTTCAAAGATTAAAAAAGACCTTTTAAATTTTAAAGTTAGAAACTTGACCTTTTAAAAGTTAGCTACTTTAGAGATAGAGACAAAATAATTAGGGTTGCTTGCAAAAAAAAAAAAGAAAAAGAAAAAGAAAAAGAAAAACCAATTACAATTATTAGGTTTGTAGTCCACACATTTGCCATTTGTAAAAATGGTAAAAAATAAGCCCAACCCATGTAGAAAGATGTAAAATATTTGCAAATGTCCTCACTATTCATAGAAACGGATATACACTTCATATACTTGATACACTTATTTGATATACTTGATATATTTGATAATAATGCACTTAATTGAGATATTTGGATATACTTGTCAATTATGTACTTATTTATACTACTGATAACCTTGATACACTTGATTGATATGCTTGATAATGATGTATTTGACTAATATACTACTGATAAATTTGTCAATCATGCATTCATTTATATTGCTGATAAACTTGATAATGATACAATCTTTTATATTATTGATACACTTGATTGATATACTATTGATAAACTTGATAATGATGCACTTGTTTATATTGATGAAACTAGATATACTCGATAATGATACTGATTTATACTATTAATATACTTTATAATGATGCATTGGTTTATACTATTGATACGCTTGATATAAATATATTAAGTTTAAATTATAAATAAATCAATCAATCAATCAATTTCTTCTTCGCATAGACTCCCTTCCCCCTCCCCTCCCTCCCCGACATCTCTTTCACCAACCATCGCTATTGTCCACACCATCTGTTGCCAGTCTTTGCTTCGCCTCCCCTGCTGCTTACCTCCATCGATCACCGCAACCTCGCCACACATCCATTTGTCAGTTGTCGCAACGTGAATTACTGCCAGTAAGTCTTTCTCATTTGTTTCTCTCTCCGTTTTTGTCTCTCTATCTTTATTTCTCTCTATGTTCTAGCCAAAAGCATGAGTTTGTTAAAAGAGAAAAATTGGAATACAAAATAAACAAAAAATTAAATTTGAAAAATTTGCCATATTTGTAAATTTCTATTCATCAAAGATGTGCTTGCAATTATAAATTCTAAATTTGTCGCACATTGCAAATTCCCAAAGAAATAAACAAATTCATATTCATGAACCATAATATAATTTAAACATTAATTATAATTAATATTAATATTAATTATAATCAATATTGAACTAATACTACACAAAGCAAAGTAGGGTTTGTTTACTATTACAATAGCTAAGTATTGGAGTTTCTTCCACGTCTCTCTTTATTACGGACTTCGAATATAAAACGAGGCCGAACTACTTTCCTATCTTTTTTGAAAATTAAAACCCTTCCTACTTAATATTATATTATTTATTCACATTGGGTTTCCGCTCTCTTTTAAAAAACAAAGTCAAACAATTTGGGAGAAGAAAGAAATAATTATTTATTCAACGAAAAAAAAAAAAACAATTTTCATCTTCGAACACGAGGTTAAAACAATGATTTTTTTTTTTTTTTATCTCTTCTCATTTTCTTATTTCAAACATTCCAAAAATTGCAGATTTTATTTTGTGGAAAAAGAAAAAAAAAAACCATGTTTCTTGTCTAAATTTGTAAGGTTATGACAAATTACTATTTTCTTTTGACCTTTTCCAATAAAAAAAATTATAGTATAGAAATCGATCCTTTTTAACGACTTTATAGAAGGTATAATTAAGTGTCAAATTTAAATTATTTATCTAATTTTTTTTAGTTCAACAAAAAAAATTATAGTATAGAAATCGATCCTTTTTAACGACCTTATAGAAGGTATAATTAAGTGTCAAATTTAAATTATTTATCTAATTTTTTTAGTTCAACAACCTGTTGAGTGAGGTTGAGAGATTTAAGCCTCTAACCTTTTGGTCGATGAATAAAATGCCTTAATCAATTGAGTTATATTTAAATTCACTTATTTTATTATTAATTTTTAGAAAAATTGTCCTTCATATTTGATTCGTAACATACCAAAGTAGCAAAATTATATGAAAGTTGTAAAATTTAGAGCAATTAGGAAAATAATTATAATTTTCAAAAACTTAAGGCTAGCAAAAGTAATAACGTCTTCCCAAATCCTAAAACTACTACGACAAATGTTCTTGAAGCTGGGTTATTTCTTTCTAACAAAAGGATCCACATGGAGAAATTAAACTGGTTACACAATATTCAAAACATAAAAATAACCAATATAAACTTTTCATATATATTTCACAAGATGTCATACACAATCGACCATTAATCTTGAGACTTTTCCTAGCTTAATGATAATTAAGAAACCAAAGAATGATGACCCTTGATCATAGCAAAGCCTAGTATTGACCTTGTCTCTTATTACTAAACATGCATGCACAAACCCTATCAAATTATATGAACCCTAAATCCATATTCTTAACAAATAATTCATTTTTCTACGTAGCCATGCAAAGGACTATCTCTTATAGCTTCATTAAGCATAGTCACACATCCCATACGCACATAAGCTTCCTTTACTACACTCATTGTTGCAACCTCCACAATGCTTCTTATTGAACATCGGATTCACACACCTTCCATTGCAACATATCCTTGAGTACTTGCATTTATTCCCACACATCCCACAGTTGTTCCTATCCGTCTCCACATTTACACATTTCTTGTTGCAACAATCTGGCCCTCTGCTGCCCTTAGCTCGACAAACTCTCGGGTATTTGTTGCACGTCACTCCCTTCTGCAGAGACTCGAAGTTAAAGAGAAGGCCACGGAGCGAACCCGGCGGTGAATTTTCGGTCTCGGGAGGAAGATGATCGAAAATTTCGTCATCCAATGAAGTAGCATTCTCTTTGTTGCTCATTTCAACTTCAGCTGCATGAGCTGAATAATGAGAGATGGTTATCAAAGATATCAAAAGGAATATCTTTGAGAACTTCATTTTATGGAAACTCGGAGAGATAATATAACAAAGAATGGAAAGGAAAGTTTTCGAAATTAAATTGCTTGGGGATGAAGAAAATTGGATGGCTGGAGGGAGATATTTATAAGGTGGGAACTAGGTTTGAGAGTATAGAGCTATGTGAAATAATAGTGGATTGGTCCAAATCAGCAACCACATGGTAAAACGAGTTAGGTTTTTGACTAGGTGGAAAATTCCAAATTAGGCCAAGAAAAATTACGTACAAATTAGGGAGATGTATTATACTTTAGGACTATTTTGGAGATAGGTTGGTGAAAATCCACATTGATATCCAAAATCTTCTTCTCTTCCTGCAGCCGTATTAAAACTTTGATTAACATGTTCTTATTGTATCAAAAAATATACGTATAAGGCAAAAATAGGTTAATTATTAATTAATTAGGTAGTATTAATTGTTGTGTTAATGGGGGTGTGTTATTTAAGGGTCAGCCCAAGATATTATTCAACGGAAAGGCAATTGGAAAAGTAAAGCACTTATAGTTATAGCTAGCTTTTTTATTGATTGACCTTTTAGTTTTATAATATTTGAATTTTGGGGGCTAGAAACGTGTGTCGCAAAAGGGTAGAAAACAAGACAATAGCTTTTAACGTTTGATTAATGTTGTCAATGGTTTTTTTATAGGGTGGCATGTGTTACGTGCCACGTTTCAACTCAATGCACTTTTTCCTCCTTTTTTTTTATTTTTTATTATTTTGCCTCTAATTGTTTATTATATTGACCATCTTTCGTGCAGTGCGATGGTGTGATGCTGGCAAAGTTTGGAGCAAATCAAAATAAAAGAAGAGAGGATATTCAGACGATCATAAAGAAGGAAATTGTTTAGGAAATTAGTGGTCGAGAATTGACTTGTTGATTTCATAAACATTAATTTAAGCATAATTAAAGAGATGCATGAATTGGAAGTTCAAAGCACAGAGAGATTATATTGTACGGCTATATTATTTCGATTTTCTAATCAAAGTTGATAAATATATATGTTTTGAACAAGTTACTAGAAGAGTGGGATCAAAAGAAACATCAAGACATCTCAACTAGGTTGACACATCATTTTTTTTTAAAAAAAAGTATTCACAAAGCCGGAGGAATCAGGAGGTGCACCAAGACATCCCAAATCACCCCTCGAGACTGAAAGAATTTCATTGATAAAAACGAGAAGTACATGGCGAGCTAGAGATAAGCTCGAATAATAAAAAAGAGTTATGAATAGGAATACAAATTATAGAAAAGTCCTCCAATTTAAAGATATAGAAGTAACTTCATAGCTAGAGAAGAGAGGGCTTTTTTTACACCAAACATATGTGAGATTGAGGATATCTTCCCATAAATGGGCAGTAGATTGGCCACCGTCTTTGTACGTACGTTCGTTTCTTTCCAGCCATATTTTCCAGAGGGAGGCACCAGTTAAGTTGCTGAGGAGGATGTTTCTTTTTGATGAGTTGTTGAGATGGATGTACCGATTAAGGACCTCATCAAGTGATTGCGGGTATATGGCTCCATCTTATAAATATTTATAATAATACCCAAAAATATATTTTGTAGGTTGACACATCATTAGGATCCTCATCAGATACATATCATTAATCAACCGGCCAAAAGCACAATGAGCGTTATGTACATCAAGAGCAAGAGGAGAGCTCAATGACAAAAGAAAATACAAAGGCTAGAAAAAAGTCTTCTAATATAAACCGAAAGTTGAGAAATATATTAAGCTGACCTAAACAAAAGGTTTTTTTTACAAGTATAATTAATAAGGAGTGGGGAATTCAAACGACAGGCTTTTTAGTCATCAGCACATCCACATGCCAATTGAGTTAGCGCTCGTATTACCAATCTAAACAAAAGGTAAAGGTATTATCTATCCTAGATAATGTTTTTTCATTTCCTTTTGAAAATTCAACAAAATGTATAGTAGAGATACGAATCTCTAACCTTCTCATAAATATTATGTCTTAAGCAATTAAGGTATGTTCAAATTACCTACTCCTATACGGTTGAATAAGGAAACAGAAATTATGTATATTCTTCTTCGTAGGTAAATTTCTTGTATTTTAAATAGTATTAGTAAATAATCCTTTAATTAATTTTTTTGATAAATAAGTCAGGATATAATTGCTAAAAAGCATAGATCAACTAATTAATTAACTTTAACCTCCCACTTCTACCGTAGAAATGAGCAGAAAAATATATGAGAAATTAAAAGAAATATTTCTCTCTCTCGATCCCAATTATAAGAGCATTCTCTCAAAACTTTTATACTACTCACACCTTTTTCCCACTCTCAAATTAGAGAATATAAGAGGAATTTAACTAGAGTTAGCACACTAAGCTTAAAGTGTTTTTAACTGGGACGAATTGAAACTAGAGACATAGACTCTTTTTATAGGCTTGGAGTCCACCCTCGTTCTTCAATTTAACCGATGTAGGACAACTGCACTTCTAATATTTTGCCAAAAACCCAACAAATTCCACCTTGACAAGATATTTGAAGAATCCGCAGCTTCTGGAATATCCATTGTCTTCACCGACAATCATAATTCTCAACTCAGAGAACTATAACCTACTCCACCATAAAAAGTAGACCACTTGGAATACCACCTTCTAAGATTTTCTTTTTTCATCACATGCCGATAAACCTTGCTGATATTTATGGTGCAACTTCCACTTACTTGGCTCACCTGGAAATCTTTCAGCCATCGACACAACTTTCACCACACACCTTGCATAACCGCCAGCCAAGTCAATGCCTGTGTGCAAAATTGTGGAACCACTAACATCACATCCTCTATCATGGTAAAGCGGACATACCACGAGGATGGTTTCTGTCTTTTTCAGAGAAAGTCGCCCTCTCCTCTGGCAAGAAAGACAATGTCAGCATCTGATCCAGAGCCCTTTAATGAACCTGCTCCTTTTTTCATGTGCTCAAACTGTCCGCATTCCCAGCAGCCTATCTTCTGCTCGAAAATTCTTCTTTTTGAATCTCTACTAGAATCACTCTAGAACTGCACTAGAGCACCATCATCGCTTAACTTACACTTGTAACCCAGATTGTATTAACACATCCTTGACTTGCACTTGCCACAAGCCAAAGTACATCCTTCCATCAAATTTCTCCACATCAAACTTTACTGAACTCATAAAACTTGACATATCTGCTTCTCTTCCTAGCAAAACAGCAAATAGTGAACAATCACACTATTCACAAATATTGCAGCCCGTTTCAAAAAAAAAATTTATGATGTGGAAGCTTAGACAATGCTGCAACCACAAAGCATACTCAGAAACTCCAAACCTAACTCTCTGATACCACTTGTTGGAAAAAACCTCCCACTTCTACCGCAGGAATGAGCAGAAAAATATATGAGAAATTAAAATAAAATAATAAATCTGGAAACACAAGAATTAACGTGGAAAACTCCCAACTCGGAGAAAAACCACGGACCAAGAAAAATCCAATATGTGAAAATTTTTTACAATCACACAGAAATATTTGTCTCTCCCGATCCCAATTATAAGAGCACTCTCTCAAAGCTTTTATACTACTCACACCTTTTTCTCACTCTCAAATTAGAGAATACAAAAGGAATTTAACTAGAGTTAGCACACTAAGCTTAAAGTGTTTCTAACTGGGACGAATTGAAACTAGAGACATAGGCTCTTTTTATAGGCTAGAAGTCCACCCTCATTCTTCAATTTAATCGATGTGGGACAACTGCACTTCTAATATTTTGCCAAAAATCCAACATTTAGAATGTTAGGATGCATTCAAATTTTAGAGGGTAAAAGGGGTTTTGAATATAAATAATTATGATGGAAAATGAAATAGTATATCAACAATATATTATTAAACATATTAAAGAACTTTCAAGAATATTAATAGTATGCACAACAATCAACATTCAAGAATATCAAATAACAATTAGATAGAAATTATGAAATATTTAATATCAAACAGAAACCGATTAACAATCAAATATAAATCAGAAACTACTTAGTATCAAATAATACTAGTCGTAAAGTACTTGGTATCAAATAGAAATCAAATAAAATCATATAACAATCAAATAGCAATAAAAAAAACTACTTAAGGCAGTTTGGATTGGCTTCTTAAGTGTTTATAAACACTTTTTACACTTATAAACACTTATTTAAATACTTAGAAAGTCAATGCAAACGAGTCCTTGGTATCAAACAAAAATCAGATAGCAAGCAGTTAAATCACACAAAGTACTTAGTATCAAATAGCAATTAGATAGAAAACACAAACTACTTGATACCAAATATCCAACCAGATGACAACTCTACAAACTACTTTGTATAAGAAAAAAAAATAATCAGACAACAATCACATAGTAATTGGTCTCATTAGCAATAGATAACAATCAATATTAAATAGTTATTAGACAATTATCAAATATCATTAGCAATCAATATAAGATAGTAATTAGGATAACAATCGATATCAAATATCATTCAGTATCATTAAAAATCAGTATGAGATAGTAATTCGACAACAATTAGATATCAATCATACAACAATCAATATCAAATAAAAATCAAATAGCAATCAATATCATTAGCAATCACAAAGTATTCAATATCAAATAACAATCACAAAATACTTAGTATCAACAGAAAAACATCTCATTTGTTATAACAAATTTTAATATCAAATAGTAATCAGACAACAATCAGTATCATTGACAATCAGATAACAATCAATATGAAATAAAAATTAGAGAACAATCAGATAGTAAATCAATATCATTAACAATCACTATAAGATAATAATCAGTATTAAATAGCACTAAGATAGCAATCATTATCAAGTAACAATCAATATCAATAATAATCATCATCAAATTGTAATCAGACAATAAGCAGATATCAATTGGTATCATTGGCAATTAGTTTCAGATAATAATCGGACAACAATCAAATAATATAATCAGTATTATTGACAACCGGTATCAAATAATAATAAGACAACAATCAAATAACAATCGCTTTTGGATCTGGGGCTTGATGAGGGCGCTAAAGAGGTGTAAACCTAGTTGAGATGTCTTGGTGCGCCTACTGACCCCTCGACCTCTAGTACTTTGTTAAAAAAAAATAATCAGTATCATTTTCAATCATTATCAAATAATAATTAGAAAACAATCAAATAGCAATCGGTATCATTGACAACCAGTATCAAATAGTAGTCAGACAACAATTAGATAACAATTGGCATTATTGGCAATTAGATAAGAATCAATATCAAATAGCAATCAAACAACAATCAGATAGTAAATCAGTATCATTAGCAATTAGATAACAATCAGTATCAAATAGCAATCAAACAACAATTAGATATTAATCGATATCATTGACAATTAGATTATAATTAGATGACAATTAGATATAATTACACCATAGCCCACAATGTTTTTGTACGAGTTTTCTTGACACTCAAATATTATAGGGTCAGGCGGGTTGTCACGTGAAATCAGTTGAGGTGGGCGTAAGCTGGCCCAGACACTCATAGATATAAAAAAAAAAAATTGATTTAGTTTTCGAAAACAACCTTTTAGTTACATGTGACATTTCTTTTTTTAAAGATTTTCTTAACAAATTATTTCTTACGAAGGAGCATGACATGAATGGAGAGAGGAGAGAGGAAACACCATGGAAGAGTGGAGAGAGCCGAGAAGGAAAAAGTAAAGACAAATTGCATTCATACCCATTTAATTAAAAACAATTTTATTGGTACTCTGTGTTGTTTTTTTTTTAATCTTTTTCACTTCTTTTTTCCAATTTTGTACTTCTCTGGCAAACAATAACGCAAACAAAATTTTGTCTCTCTTTTTTTCTAGAATAAACAATTTAATTTTAACTTTTCGTTGTAGGTATATATTTTTTTTCTTTAGGTTGTTTTTTCAATTTTGGTTTTTGTATCTCTTATCTTTTTTTTTTTTTTTTATTAGTTTTCTAATTTTGAACTCATGCATACCATTTTATAGAAATTACACGCACCATTTTATAAGCTCTAATACTATATTAGATAACATGAGATTTCATTCAAAAAAAATTTTTAACAATGAGAGATGTAGCTCATTCCAAAATTAATTAACAGTAAGAAGAGTAGCTCATATATCTTATAAACATTGTGAGTTTTTCCTTACTTGTTCAAAGTGGAATCCTCAACAAACCGGTAGTAATTCTCAGCCAAACTCAAATAAGTTTGAACATGTTTGAACATCCCTAAACATTGGTTGTTTGTCCATAAAATAATAGAAAATTATGTCAATTTTAGAAAAGAGAATCTTAGAATAGAACACAAATAAATATATAGGCAATTACATGGAAAGAAGCGATATGTATTAAATGGAATGGATATGTGATATGATTTTTTTTTTTTTTTTTTTTGTTGAACAAGTTACTAGAGGATGGATATTTGATATGATTATGGAAATGATCAAATTAATTTGTGTGTAGAACAGAAAGGATATATTCCAGAGTTAGGCAGATGAGTGTGAAGGGCTAAAATTGGTTAAGAAAGCACTTCTCCATTTTCCAATGGACAGTAATGGATTCTAATTGTTTCAATTCAAATCCAAAACAAACTGCTTGTTCTATTGTCAAGTTGGCAATGTTTTCAACTACGTCTCTCCTACAGTTCCCACCACTTTTTTCTTTCGTTTTTCTGCTAAATAACCAATCAAACCCACAAACCCTAATTTTTATAAATTGTATTGTTAAGGTTGTAAGTACTAGTAATGATACCATAAACTTCTGACTTTGGCAACATCTCTTAGATTTTATTCATTTTGTTTATTGAAAAGGAAAAAAAAATACATAAAATGACTTCATTCTCTTAGTTTTAATATGTTTCTTCTCAGAGACAATCCAATCCAGGTGTTAGGATGGGCCTTGGTGGTGGTCTTTCTCCCCTACAGTGTAACCTAATTTTTTGGCCCATTTCTATGGTCCATTAGGCCCATTTTCAACTTCATAAACACAACAGCAAAGCCTTCCCAAGTAATTTTAAGAGAAGGGTTCTTAGGAATGACTATTTACAAATTGTGGTTTTGATCGATTACCCAAAAAAAAAAAAAAAAAAAAAAAAAAAAGTTTTTGGGACAGTTGCAAATATAGCAATCAATCTCAAAATATCTGTAGATATAGTACAATGAAAAAGAATTTATAAATACAACAAAATTTAGATGTAGTTAGTCTATCGGTATAGATCATATCACTAATAAGAGTCCATTAGTGATCAACCATATCGTTAATAGGAGTCTATCAGTACTAAAATTTATCATTGATAGGTTTTGTTATATTTGTAATTTCTTTAAAATGCTAGACACTTAATTATTATCTATAAAGTGCTACCTTTTGCAATTATCTATAGTTTTTAGGTTTTTTTTTGGCCTAAGAAACTTTATTGAAATATGTCTAATTCATTTTTTAATTTAAAAATAATATGGACCATCTTTTTCTATTTTACCCCTCATCTCACGCTCCCACCCTTTGGCAATTTCAATGGCTGATTTTATTACTAAGTTGCTTTATCAGGATCATATAATTTTTCATTTGTCAACTTCGGTTGAACATGTATGTGCAATTTTTACATTTTATTTTTTCAATATTTGTTAAGGGTATTTTTCACACAGAGTTAAGTTGAATTGAGTTAGTAATAATTATTTGAGGAGTTAGATTATCTTAAAAGTTAAATTATTTGTGTTTTGGGTGCAGAGTTAAGTTAAGTTGAGTTGAAATATCTATGTTTGTGGTATTGAGTTGAGTTGAGTTAGAAAATCTATGTTTGGGGTGCAAAGTTGAATTGAGTTCGGTATCTGATGCAATTTTTCTAAACAAATTGATTTTATATCAATTTTTTACTTTTTTTTCTTTTTAATTTCCAACTATACACCCATTAGAATAAAATTAACACTAAAAAATGCTTAATTTTTTCCTATTCTTGAAATATAACAAATTCATACTAGGAAAATTCTTAAAAATTTAAAAATAAGATAAATTATTTACAAAAAAAATAGCAAAATTTTTAAATAATTGTGATAGACACTAATAGAAGTCTATCAGGGTCTATTGGTGATAGAAATGATAGAAGTCTATCACTAATAGATGCTGATAGAAGTCTATCAATGTCTATTAATATTTTTTTTTTTTTACTATTTTCTGTAAATAGTTTGACATTTTTTCTATCGATAAAAATTTTTCTTCGTACAAAGTAAACATATAGTAAACACAAATTTGGACAAAAAAATTTCAACACTCAATCATGACTTGGAATATTTGGTGCACTTTTTTTTTTAACAAAATTGATTTTGTCTTTGATTTTTTTTTTTTTTTTTTTTTTTTTTTTTGCTATTTTTTAAAGTTTCCAACTATACACATGTTTTTCTAAAATTTTTAACACAAAAAATGCCTAATTTTTTTTCCTATCTTAAGACATAACAAATTCCTACAAAATAAAACATATACTCTACAAAAAAAAAATTAATTCAATTTTTAAACACTTAATTTAAGTGTTGAGTGTATTGGCATCGGGGTAGGATGAGGGTGCTAAGGAGGTGTCAACCTAGTTGAGATGTCCCGGTGCACTCCCTGATCCCACTCATCCTCTAATATTCTGTTAAAAAAATAAAAATTAAACACTCAATTACATAACATATATTTTTTTTCATTCTTAAATACCAAACATATTCCAAACAAATGAAAACTTTTCACAACTACTTAATCCTCAATCATGAATACGGAAGAAGCTTAAAAATTGAACAAACTTTTTGTTTTTTCTTATTGAGAAATGTAACATATTTTCACCATACAATCTGAACACTTAATTGCATAATAATTTTATTCACATTCTTAAAGACATGTAATATTTCAATAAAATAAACATTTTCTCTACTCTCTAACTCACTTGTAAATATGACTTGTTTTTTTAAAAAAAATGAAAATGAAAATGGGAGTTTGTATATGTTGGAAAATATCAAATACTTTTGAAAAAAGGGAAATGAAAAAAATTGGCCACACGTTTTTTAAAAAAGAAAAGAGAATATTTGGCATAGGATAAGCCAGGTTGACTAAGAAAAGAAAGAAAGAAATGATTGCTTCCCTTGGAAGATTTGTAAAAAAAATAAATAAATAAATAAAGGGAGAGGTTTCTAGAAGTTGGAGAGAGAAAGGTAAGAAGAGAAAAATATAGAAAGCTAAAAGAAAGGAGAAAGGAAGGAGATAGAGAAATTGAAAGGGGATGGTGGAGCTCTTAGAAATCGCTGGAAAATCATCGGAAGTTCACCGGAGAAGAGGGATAACACTGGAAAAGGATGGAGAAAGTTAACAGGCAAAAGCTTCAACCTGGGTAAATTCTTTATCTCATTAAATTTGGAGATACGGAAAAGTATGCAGCCTTAGACATACTTTTGATTTGGGTTTTTATGTCTTTTGCTCAAAGCTTTCCATGATCTTTATTTTGCTGTAATTACATATAGAAAGCTTGGAAGAAGAGAGAAGAGCGAAAAGAAGGAAATGAGCAAAATTTTGAGGATGAGAGAAAGGAAGAAGAAGATGAATAGTGAAAAATAAAATAAAATATTCACTAAAATGGTCAAAGTGTGATGTGAGAGATTTGATTTGTTTTAGAAGTACAATTACTTTAAAAGAGGAAGAGTATATATTGGAGGGGAAGAAAATAACAAGTTTCATGGAGGAAAATTTATGTACTCTTATAGGAGGGAATGATTTTAATAAAATGTATATATATTAGTGTATAAAGAAGTTATTAGGGAAAAAAAATGGCGATGAGGTGTGATGGGTTTAAGCTTCACCCTGATCCCTCTTGTTTTGTGAATATTTTTTTAAAAAATGATGGGCTTAAGCTTCAAATCATAGAAAATTTTGGTTGATCAATGAATAGTTTATGATTCCAGGTGTCATCGACAATAATTTTTTAGAGTGATTTATTTCTACTAAATGTTTTTACTTTAATTAGCTCGTATAATGGAGTTTTCAAGAAAGCTATTTATGAATAATTATGTATAATTTTAAAGAAACCATGAAAATTTCTAAAGTAGCTATGGCTTATCAAGAAAGTTCAAGATTCTAGTAGAAAATGTGATTTTAGAATCGTTTGGGATATTTTATAACTCTTTAAGAATTTTGAAATGTTTTACTTTGTTGAAAAATGAACATGATGTTTTACAAGTTTGAAGAATTGTTTGAGCTTTGTGTGAAATCTTTATGTCAAAGAGAAAGCATATGGATTAGAATGGTTGTAAATAAAGAGTTTTATGTTATAAGTAGTTTTCAAACTACCAGATCTTTATACCTATAGTGATTACTCGTATGCTAGGTGAATATTTTTCTCTAGTATACTAGAGAGAGATAGGTCTTTGGGACCTACTCCGGCATACACGTAGACTTTGAGTTGTGTTGGGAATTGCTATGTATGCACGTATGATATAGATTTGCTCTATTATGCATGTGAAGAGTACTCGATGTGTAATATGACAAAGATTGCTCTATTATGTACATGGAGATTATACAGTACATTGCATGATAAAGATTTACCCTGCTATGTATCTAGAGATTACTCAATGCAAAGTATGATAAAGATGCTCTATTGTGCATATTGAGATTACTCTACGCCAGTATGATAGAGTTTTGGTTACAAATTTGGTGATGATTTATACCAATTCATGTCTATGTTTTCAAGATCTATTTTTACGAAACTTTTATATGTTTTAATTATCTAAGTGTTCGACTACTCAAGATTCACATTGTTTTTGTACAGAGTTAACATTTCTATTGAGAATGTGAAAACTTTCATTCAAAATTATTTTTTTTTGAAACTACTACCACTTATTGGGCTTCTTAGCTCATTCTTTGTTCAAGTTTTTGCAATTGAGGTTTTGACAGGCCTATTAGAGTTGAGATTTGCCACCAGTGTTATTTAGACTACAGAGTATTGCATAATAAATGTATTACCAATATTTTGACTCGTAAACAAAGTGACTAGCTTTAGTTTTAAATATTTAGTAAACAAAAACTTGCATGTTTTATCTAACGAGTTTTATAACGTTGTTTGAATATTGTGATATTCAAAAAATGTGTGGTGGGACACACTTCATGGTAGTTTGAAAAAAAAAAATTTGGAGTGTGTTTTCTTTTCTTTATCAAGTTTGGTTAATTTGATTTTCAAGAGAAATTATATCCAAATTTTCTAATAATTTTTATGAAGAGATTTTTTGTTAGCCACCTATTTTGAAGAGCGTTTTCAGAGTTTGACAATAAATTTCGTAGTTTAGTTGGAATTTATTGTCAGCATGTCACGTTTAGCTAATTAAATAGGAAAATTTGAGGCGGGGTGTGTCAATTTGTTCAATTATGATAAATATTTTTTTCATTATTCATTTTTTTATATATAGTTATTTTCATTCACTTAGTTCAATTTTGATGGTCTGATTTAGGTTTTGGCGTTATTTGTTTTATGCTTTCAAAACTAATATTGATCGTATATGTTAAATGCATTAATTTTATCAACTGACATACCAAATGTAAAGTATCTTAGTTAATCTGTTTTATTTTTGAAATTTTAATATGATTTTAATGGTATATAAGTTACGTTTAATTTGGTATATCATTTGTATAATAGATATATTTTGTATTTCGTATAATAGTTGCTTGATATACTTGATTTAGATAAAAAAAAATAAACATATATTAATGATATTGTTGATATACCAAATATATCATTCAGAATTATACTTAAACTATAACATAGTTATATCAATTGTATATTAATACTAATTCAAAATGAATTTTATGTAGATCATCAGTGTATCTATAGTATATATAACATAAATCATTGAAAATGTAATACTAAGTATTTAGTGTATCAGTAGTTTATCAACACATTAAAAATTCATTTAAAATATAACATAGATATATCAATGAATCTTTTGGTCCTGGGGCGTGACGAGGGTGCTAGAAGGGTGTCAACCTAGTTGAGATGTCTCGGTGCACCTACTGATCCCTCATGCCTTGTGAATACTTTTAAAAAAAAAAGTAGTCATTAAAAATTAATTTCACATGTATGTCATTAGTAGTATATCAATAGTATATCAACACTCATAATCTTAATTCATTTCATGTATAATATCAGTGTTTCAATAGTATATTATACACATTTAAAATATAATTCAATTATATCAGTAGTGTATTAGTAATATATTAACACTCATTGGAAATTCAATTTCAAGTATATATATATATGGTGCATCGATAGTTTATAGGCACTCATTCAAAATTTATTTAAACTATGAATTAGTGTATCGATACTCATTAAAAACTAATTCCAAGTATATTATTAGTGTATCAGTAATATATCACAATTCTTTCTAAATAAAATTTTCAGTAACATTGATATATTAGTATTATATCAACATTAACTCAAATTTCATAATGTTGGTGTATCATTAGTATATCAGTATTTATTAAAAATATATTTGTTCAAGTATATCAATAGTATATGAACGCCTGTTCAAAAGTTCTACTTCAAGCTTAATATTGGTATTTCAATAGTTCATCAATATTTATTGAAAATGGTTACAAACATGATGGATTGACCCATTATAAGTTGATTATAATGTACTAACAAAATAATATTTTATAATAAACGAATAAGAATACAAATTAAGTCCACAAATAATAGTAAATGTGCGAGCATTTATTGACCAATAAATAAGGTTTATGAATGATAAATTTGGTATATCAATTGCATAACTTATATACTTTATATTTGGTATATGAGTCAAAGTTTATGAATAATATTAAATGCATGCACAAGCACTTGTTGATGGATAATGAGATATACTAATGATAATTTTGGTATATCAATCGTATAACTTATATAATTTATGTTTGGTATATTAGTCAACTGATATACTAAATATATAAAGTATATTAATTGACTGATATAAATTATATGAGATATAATATTGTAGATATGTTGATACACTAGTAAAGGTAAAATTGGAATAACGGAAATAAGCTTTATATATATATATATATATATATTACTAATTTTGTCAAATTATGTTTTTATTTTTTGCTATTCTTGCCATGGCGGAAAATTTGGATCGAAATTTTGAAATTTCAATGGCCTTGAAATTTTAATAGGGGAAAATTTCATTTTTCTCCTAATTTTGATGAAATTTTGAGATTTCGAGAAACTTTCGAGAGAAATTTCGAGATATTTTTTATTCTATTTTTCCTTCATTTTGATGAAATTTTGAGAAAATTTATTTTTTTTTAGTTAATTATGATTTTGATTACACCCATAAAATGGTATAATTTCACACACCAATGTTATTTTCAATGAAGGATGTAGCTTTTTCAATATACTATTTTTTTTCAATTTCTAATTTATCTAATTTTAGCTTTCTTTCGATCTGAAACGTTCATTTCTAAAGAAAATAAAATTAAAAAAAAACCCCAAAAAAGAACTTGTATTTTATTTAATTTCATTCAAACTTTTTTCATTAAATTTTCACATCATTACACCTCAAAATTGAATTGATGTGAGTTTTTTTTACCATCCAAAACTTTCATTTTTAGATTATTTCACTTCAAAAAGTTCCTAAACTTTATATTATTTTGTAATTATTTTTCCATTTCTTTTTTAAATTTCTGCTTTCGTATCCACATTTACAATAAATATCTAAATGTTGCATTGTTTTATAGAAATGATGATTAAAAATAATCAATTATAGCCTAATTAAGTCACAGTCAAAGTTTCATTAACTAATTATAACAATTTTCATAAATTTTGATATTTTCATCAATATTTCCTTACGATCGGGACATCCATATTTTCATCGACATTGTTGTTTTCATCGACATTGCTATTTCGAATCTTGATTCTTGCCACTACTCCTTAAAAAAATATGAATATATTAAAAACAAAAGGGTTGTATTCAAATATAGAAAAATAAGTCAAATTATTTACAAATATAGAAAAAATTTACTGTCTATTAGTGATAGATCACGATAGTAGTTTGTTGCTTGTTGTCTATCGTTTAAACAATAGAATTCTAGCATAATCTATCGAACAATAAATTTTTTTCATATTTATAAATAGTTTGATATTTTTTTTTTTGTTTATAGTAATTTCTCAAAACAAAATGAGAAATTCGAAGTTATTATTAAGGACACACGCCAAATATTATTATAATAATTACTATTTTTGGTGAATTCTAAAATCTAAACGTGTATGAAACATAAGGAAATGAATAAAAATGACAGAATTATCAGATTTGATCACGCCTCAGGCTTTGCTTAACTGGTTCATTCGGGTTGCTTCGAAGCTACGAAATTAGGAAACCGTCTGTTGACTTCACTGCAATAAACTTTGTACTAGAGATATCCATGGAAAGCCGTCTCTCTTGACTTGACTTGAAGAAACTCCAAATAAAGTTTTCACTAAATTGCAAATTTTAGCTCTATTATTTGAAAACAAAAATTAGAATTTAGTTTATTTGATTTATAATTATAATTTAGTTCATATTATTTAATAAAATATTCCAAAATAATTGTTACGGTAAAATCTATTTATATGAATTTTAAAACTATTTATATGGATTTTATCAAATTATAGAGACTATTTATAAAGTTTTATCAAACTATAGAGATTATTTATGTAATTTTTATCAAATCATATGACTAAACTCTAATTTTCAAAATTATATAGACTAAATTTGAACTTTCTCCATACCATAGAAACAAACTTTACCATTTACCCTAACGTATATTATATATACGTTCTATATACAAGTAAGGGTAAAAAAAAAAGGCATAAATCAGATTTAAAATCTGTGCTATATTTACGATTAAAAAAAATCATTACTAGATTGGTACACAGTTTTTTTTTTCTTTCTTTCTATTCATTGTAGTTTTCCTCTTCTATAATAGGCTATTTGTATGTTGTTTATATAAATAATTCATAATAGTACAACCAAGGTTCAAAATATCGATGTCGATGAAAATATCGAGATCCTGATTTTATGGAAATATAGATATCGATAGAAATTTCGGAAAAATTTATGAAAATTGATAGAAATTGTTATAATTAATTAATGAAACTTTGATTGTGGCTTAATTAAATTATAACTAACCATTTTTAATCACAATTTCTATAGAGGAAGACAATATTTAAATGTCTATTGTAAATATCTAAGTAAACTACTGTTGATACGAGAACAGAAATTTTTTAAAAAATGAAAAAATAATTACACAAT
This sequence comes from Lagenaria siceraria, assembly GCA_002890555.2. Taxonomy (NCBI): domain Eukaryota; kingdom Viridiplantae; phylum Streptophyta; class Magnoliopsida; order Cucurbitales; family Cucurbitaceae; genus Lagenaria; species Lagenaria siceraria. The sequence goes on along the minus strand of CM016487.1, from coordinate 4,720,547 downwards.
AATAAAAAGTTTATGAATACTTTGAGGTAAAATGATGTGAAAATTATGAAAGTTTTGGATGGTAAAAAAAACTCAAATCAATTCAATTTTAAGGTGAAATGATGTGAAAATTTAATGAAAAAAGTTTGATTGAGCTTAAAAATAAATATAGATTATTTTTTGTGGTTCTTTCAAATTCAATTTCTTTATAAATGAAAGTTTTGAATAAAAAATAAACCTAAAACTTGAGAAAAGTTAGAAATTAAAAAAAGTAGTACATAAAAAATACTTAATCTTTTGTCGAAAATGACCTTGGCGTGTGAAACTATAGAATTGTGTGTGAGACAACCATAAAATTGAAAATTTTAAATTGAGCTAAAATAGTTAATCATAAAAAAAATTGAAAATTTCTCGAAAATTTCTCAAAATGTTGAAATTTCCTCCAATCACTATTTCGAGATGCTTGAAATCTCAAAATTTCGATGAAAATTTTTCACTATGGGTATAACATAAATGGGACACACCCTTGGGGATAAGGTGGGGTGGGAAGCATTATCTCTATCCCAACAATATTCTCCATTTAATTTTTTTTGAGGTTTAGAGCAAGGAAATTAGCGAAGAATTTGTGAGGATGATGCTCTCTACGGAAAATTATTCTCCATCTAATTTCTTTACAAAAAGTCAATTAAACTATGTTTTAGGAAAGTTTTTAAATTACATGGTTAATTCTTCATGAAAAAAAAAACTTAAATCTTTTAAATGGAACTTGTAGTCACCTATTTTTGTCCTATTTATTTTATTTTATTATTTTTATTTTTCTCCCATTGTATGCTAATTTTGATTTGGAAAATAATAATTAAATAAAAGATCTTTTTTAATAATTAATCTTTTAAAAAAAATATTAGTAATATAATGATCAAGGTAACATTATATGTAGGAGAGATTTTTTTTTTCTCTTTAATAGAAGAATCTTTTATTTAGGAAATTTTTGTATTTAAAATTGTTTTAAAAAAAATAATCTCATTAATCAATATTTTATTTTTTCCTTTTAAAACTAGTTGATTGATTTTTTTTCCTAATTAAAAGATATTCTTGGTTGGCTATAAATTTGTTGGTTTTAGTTTTCAAAGGGAGGGGAGGGGTTTTGATGAAGAAACCCTAGATCTAGTACGAAAAAAAAGAGAAAATACAAAAGAAAATAAGAGAGTTTCTTTTCCAAAAAAAAAAAATCCATACAACATAAGGTTTAGTTTTCGTGGAGGTTGCACTTGGTAGGGCATTTGGTCCCGAGGATCCGCACCTCAAACAACGAACGACCTTTATGTTCCGGGTTCCGAACCTTCATCTTCTTCGTTTGGAGCACCTACAAGTAGTAAAAGAGGAAAAGAGGTATAAACAACATGTTCCCTCATCACTCCTTTTTTTGTTTATTATATAAATTTCGTTTATGCTTTAGATCTATCATTTTTGTATTTCTCTTGATTTCTTTTTGTTCATGTTCATCTTTTTTTTTTTTTTTTGAATTCTCTACTGTCTAAAAAATAAAAGAGACGAAAGTTAAAAAGTGAGATTATCATACCTTCGAATGATTTGCTCTTACTATGTTTATAAAAAAAATGGCTACGATTTGAATTGCTAAAAAAAATAGAAGGAAAGTTTGATGAGAAAACTAGAAGGAGAAAAAAAGAAAAATAAAGAAGAAGCAAGGGAAGAGAAAGAAAAAGAAAAGAAAAGAAAAGAGAATATTTTGAAAAAACAAAAAAAAAAAAGGTTTTAAGTGATTTAATTTGTGGAAAACCAAGAGAAAGTTTAATTTTTTTTTATTTATCAATTTATTCATCCTTTTAGTAGTGTGTTGAAAAAAGGGTAAGATATTGTCCCATCACTTTATTTATTTACTTATTGATTTGTTTATTTATCTATTGCTATTATTATGATTCTTAATATTCTTAATATTATTATTATTATTATTGTTATTATCATTAAATAAAAAAATGGAAAAAGATGGGATGGGTGAACTGGTTTATTATTATTTTTTTAAAGTTGTTTTATTTTACATAATAGTAAAATCCATAAGTAATTTTAAAAAAAAAAAAAACTTTATTTTTTTATCATCATTATTATTATTGTTATTATTTTATATCATTATAAACATTTTTTTTATGTTGTTATCATTATTATCATTTTATTGTGATTATACTAATTTTATTTTAGCAACTCTATGGGTACCTTTTAACTATCTATTGTTATTTTCAACTTGTGTATATATATATATTTCTTGTATATTTTACACTTTACTTTACTTAATAATGTTTTATTGGTGTCAATAATATATTTTTTTAATCCTTTTTATAACTCTATTTTTTTTAACCTTTTAAAATTTTCTTACAATCCTTTGTATTTCTTTTTTTAATAACCTACCGTTTTCATAATCTAGAAATATCTGGGAGTCCGTTTTTCTAGATTCTTGAGGTGAGGGATCATATCTTTGGGAGTCCGAGATATTGATCCCAAGAAAAAATGAGTTTAATTAATGTTTTTTTAAAATTTTATTAAAAGGATATTCCTACGACAGATTTTGAGAAATTGAAATAATTTCTCACATTGTTGAGGTTAGAAATTTTTTCTCAAATTTTAATATAGTCAAATTGATGGAAAATTTTGCACTTATTTTATGGGATCATTACTTCAATATTGGAGTAATGAGCGGTAAAATAAGACATTCGTTTTAAAAAAATTTCTTCCCAAATGATTTCATTTAAAGAATAATTTTTTATTCAAGATAAAAATGAATTTGGCCACCGTTTTACTTAACGGGTGTTGTGGGGTGCTAATACCTTCCTCATAGACAAATGACTCCCGAACTCAACTCTAGTTTTTGCAGACTATTTTTATTGATTTTTACTTAAAATTGTTTACTTTATTTCGGTGTCCAATCACACCGTAAAAAAGATTGGTGGTGACTCCTTTTATTTTCTTTTTTTAATTAACCCTTTTTGAGGACGTCGGCCGCTCCGCATCGTCTGGGGCACGTGGCGACAGAACCAAATAAAAGTCCTCAGAAGTTATTTAATTATCAATAAAGGCATTATATATATGTGTGTGTGTGTACATATTTAAAAAGTTATAATGACTAATAAAAAAAATTAACGGAAGGAGGAACAAAGAAGAATGGGGACGAAAAGGCACTCTTCGTTTGTCTCCGTATATCGCAAGTAATTTTATTTTTTCACCCAGTCACCCATTCCCTATTTAAATGGTGGGCCTTATTTCAAAAATAAAAATAATAATAAATAAAAAATATATGGTGGGACTTGGTCGGAAAATTTCATAAAATGACCCAATTTGATAAAACTTCTCCATCAATGACCTGATCTCAAAAACTTTTCTATGGTTGACCTTTTCACTATGTGAAATACCATTTTTATCCCTAACTTTTTAAAACCACTTTTTCTTCTTCTCTTCAGCTGAAGGAAGATTTCCTTCTCATTTACTTCTCAGCCATTGAATGCAACACCAACACTGTACCAAAGCATTTATTTTGAACTAATATTCTACCAACAACATTGAATGCTATTGATATCAACAATGGAATATCACTATCACGGTTTATTCACTAGCAGTCGAACTCCCAAAGAATTTTCTCCCATTGATAGCTTAGAGTTTCAGTCGAACATTCTCCCTGTCCGTCGCTTTCGACTTCGTTCAGTCTATTTTGTCTTTGGATACAGATCAAAAAATTTCGTCCAAACCCAAAAACGCAGAATCGTCAGGTTAATGTAAGTGATTACAAAGATAAATGTTATCAGATCGCTCAGATCAGTGTAAGCGAACGCTGTGTATTACATAAACGATCGCGTATTAATGAATACAAGATCGTTTAAATAAACATATGCGATCGCTTATACTTGATAAGCGATCGCATACAAATCGATATGAGATTGCATACAACTTGCTATGCGATTGCTTAGAAATTGATGAGCGATCGCTTAGCGAATTGTATGCGATCGCTTATTACATACTGAACGATCGTGTATGAATTGAATGAGCGATCGCTTACTTTATATAATTTGTTTTCTGATTGCAAACCAATGACACAAATTCGCATCTTTGTAAGATTTGGTAGGGATTGGGATCAGTTCGGGAGAAATTATGTTGGAGGTTAGTTGAAAGGTCTGAAGGTTAGAAAAGATATAACGTGTAGTGAACTAGTGAACACTCTACACCAACGACTGAACATCGATCCGTATATGTTGGACATACACATAAAATATTGTTACAATCTATCGATGCAAGCTCCTCCAATGGACATAGTGGATGATGAAGACCTTAGCTTCTTTCTAGAAGGCACTGATGCATCCCAAATGCAATTGTTTGTATCAGTTACACCACACGAACGGCATGGGTTGGACATAGACAATATGTACCAGCAGGGTAATCCAACTGCTCAAAATGTCGGGTTTTCACCCATTCCAACACACATTCCAACCATGTCTTCCCTAGGTGGAAATATAGAACCGTGTAATTTGGGGGATGACGAAGAGTGGATTGGTCACGATATCCAATCTACATGTAGTCCGCATTTTGATGCCGAGGCTGTACTAGAACGAAATTCTGGAGCACCAACCATTCCAACACCTTCCATTCACGTTCCAACACCAGCTGCTTCTATTCCATCTATCGCGATGCCTTCATTTCAAATGCAGTCCACTATGCCAACCCAACCGTTTGTAGACATACCAAGACCATCAGATGGTTCATTATATGATGATCTCATCACAATACCACATGATTGTCTGAATGATGAGGATATAAAGGTTGGTCAGATTTTCTTTTCGAAACACGATTTATCATTAAATTATCAATACTTGCAATGAGAAAGAATTTTGACTTTCGTGTAAAGAAGTCTATGAAGAGCCTGCTAACAGTACGATGTTTGATAGAGGGTTGCAAGTGGAGGGTACGTGCAAAAAAATTGGAAGGAAGTGACTCCTTCAAAGTGACTAAGTATCCAAGTGTCCACACATGTGCACTTGAAATGAGAGTTGGTAACCATCGACAAGCTAAAAGTTGGATTATCGGACACCTAATCAAGTCCAAATACGACCAAGTTGGTCGAACCTATCGCCCAAGGGATATAATTGAAGATGTCCGATGAGATTATAGGGTGAATATAAGTTACGGGCGGGCTTACCGTGCAAGAGAGTATGCTTTGGTCTTTGCAAGAGGGTCACCGGAGGGTTCATATGCCATTGTTCATGCATACGGGTAGGCACTGAAACTTGCAAATCCAGGTACGGTATTTGAGGTTGAAGTGGAGGACGATCAATATTTTAAATATGTCTTCATGGCATTGGGTCCGTGTATCAGGGGATTCCTGAATTGCATCTACCCTGTAATCGTGGTCGATGGGACGCATTTGCATGAGAAGTACAAAGGTATGTTGTTAATAGCAACACGTATTGATGGCAATAACAACATATACCCCATTGCATTCGGTATTATAGATATTGAGACTGATGCATCCTAGACTTGGTTCATGACTAACTTAAAGACTTCCGTTGGAGACATTGTAGATTTAGTTATTATATCAGACCGTCACAAATCCATTGGAAAAGCTATTTCAACCGTATTTCCTGAAGCGTTTCATGCATTGTGTATATACCATATTAGGAATAATCTGGTTGATAAATTCAAGAATAAAGACATACTCCCGTACTTTTACCTTGCCGCCAAAGCTTATAGGATGTCTGAATTCGAGATATATTGGGCCAAGTTCCATCGATATACCAGGGTGACGACGTATCTTGAGGAGATTGGATTACAACGGTGGGTAAAAGTGTATCAAGTCCATTGTAGGTATGACAAAATGACAACCAATATTGTAGAGTGCCTTAATGGAGTATTAAAGGATGCACGTGAGCTACCAATCACGAAGTTGTTGGAGCACATTCGTGAGTGGCTTCAGGGTTGGTTCTACGTCCGACGCACACATGCAATTGCATGCACAACTATTGTATCTGATTATGCAGTGTCCATTCTCAAAGAAGCAGAATTGATGTCTAGGACATATTGGGTTTCTCCGGTAGACATGCATGTAATTAATGTCAATGATGGACACTTGGGTGGGTTGGTTGATCTTCATTCAAGGACGTACACCTGCATGGAGTTTAATTTCATGGAGATCCCATGCTCTCATGTAGTTGCTGCGGCGGCCATTCGAAATATAAATGCGCAAACATTATGTGAGAAATGGTTTACCGTCGAGTGTGTCGTTGCGGCATATACTGAACCGATCATTCCAGTTGGACATAGGCAAGAATGGGGACGAAGACCAGAGTTTGAAGAATTGGAACTTCTTCCACCACGAACGGTACTGACTGTCGGTCGACATCAAACCGTTAGAATCCCTTCAACTGGCGAGGAGCCACGACAAATCCACCGGTGCACACGCTGTGGTCAGAGAGGTCACAACAAGAAAACATGCAGACAGACACTGATCACACTTGGAATGGGTTCATCTAGGTTGCATGACATGTAGGATCGCTTATTATTTAACATACGATCGCGTAGTACTTAATATAAGATCGCTTAGTACTTATAAACGATCATGTAATATATACCAACGATCGCTTAATATTTAATAAACGACCGCTTATTACTTAATACATACGATCTATTAGTATGTATAAGCGATCGTATAGTACATACTAAGCGAGAAGCGATCGCTCAATGTGTATTATGCGATCGTTTACTATATACTAAACGATCGTTTAATTAATATTAAGCGATCGTTTACTTTATATTAAGCGATCGTTTAATTAATATTAAGTGATCGTTTAGTTAATATTAAGCGATCTTTTAGTTAAACACACTTGTATTTATTTCACACTCGTTTTTTTTCTCCTTTTTTTTATGTGTGTTGTTGTTTGATAGAGATTTTTACATTGAAGATATTGTAACACACACATGTAATTACATTACATTTAACAGTTGTCATAATGTAAAACCAAAATGTATTAACAATTGACATAATATACACAAAATTACCAAATGTATTTATTCGCCTATAGTTCGACAACATACTGTTTTATAAATAAAGACATATTATCTTGCCTAAGACTACTATTATCCTTCTTAGTTACAAGATACTCTACGAACTTTACACAAAAAATACCGCAATCCAACGATTTTCCATATTGGAGGGTAACCTTCGATCGCTTCACTTGCCACGGCTCGTACTTGAAGGCAATCTTCTGTTTGTCAAGTCCAATGGCTATCAGGATGGACGACATTGATCGGGCGACTCGGTTGAGGATATCATTCACAACGTCCTCTCGGATGTAGGTTGGCATTGAGTCGAACACGTATATCGTATAGTTGTTGACGTCAGTAGCATCATCAGCCAGTGTTTGTTGATGTTGACTGGTCCGAATATGAAATCCACCTCAGACCACGTTGGCTTATAATCTTCACGTTGTCCAAGCGCATAGTCCAAGAAGAACATACTCTCTCACCAAAACTTCATGTGCGCTTCATTATTGGCCCATGATGCTACTGTCCCATCACTCATCACCAATCCTTCCATCGTGATCTTTGAAGAAATTTCTCTGTCGATCACGATGGCATCTTGTATGAAATTATAGTTAGTGCGATACTAAGAATATAAATTATTAAAAGTATAAATATTACATACCATAAAACTCGAATCGACCATAGTGAATCGATACAGGCAAAGATCAGGTCTGCTATGCAGCTTACGGTGCACGTGCATCAACAGAACGTCCATGGTCTGGTTCACAAAGTAGATATTAGAAATCACATTTTATCATAAATGATCGCGTACGATATCTTAAGCGATCGTGTATACTATATTAAACGATCGCGTATGATATCCTAAGCGATTGTGGATACTATATTAAACGATCGTTGTGATAAAGATACACGATCGCGTACAACTATATAACCGATCGTTCTATAAGCGATCGTTTAGACAATATTAAACAATCACGTACCCTATACAACAAGGATCATGTAATCGAATGCAAGCGATCGTTTGCATAATCATATACGATCGTTTATATAGTGGTAAGAGATCGTGTATGATTATGAGAACGATCGTGTATATAATGATAAACGTTCTGTACTTACATCCCCAAGAATCCACATGTTCTTCTCCAGGGTTCTGAAGAAGTCCTTGGTCCGAAATGTATAGACCACTGTGCGCTCCTCGTCCTTCGTCTTTAAGTTGCTCTTCCACTTTCTAAATGATGCCCAAAGAACGTCTGGCACTGGGAACAACGGGTCATACGATCGGAGTGTCCTCGTGGGAAAATCAGGAATAGGGACCAGTTGGATTGACCTTACGACACCTGTTGGAAGTTTTAGTTCAGCAACAGATGCCTCAATTGTTGTTGTCCTCACGATTACGTGGGACTCAGTTACCTGGGTTTCTTGGGTTGTTGATGCCGATGGAGTGGCTTCACTGATGGCCGTATCATCGACATGTGCGACCAACTGATCGATGTCTTTCTTCTCACCCGATACAACTTTCTTTGCCCTCTTGATGTCTTCGGGTGAGAACTTGGATGACTTGCTTCTTTTTTGACGCTCAGGTCGATCATTTCCATCCTGTGTATTAAAAGTTAGTAAATAATTAAAGCAATATGGATAAACAAATGTGTAATTAACTAATGATACCTTCTGATCACCATCACCATCCTGAATGATACTCCCCTCTGACGGTTGCACGTCGAAATGAGTCCTCAAGGTAAATTATTGGATTGGGACTTCTTCGACTGCAACCTCAACCAACGGTTGCACGGTTAGATCAGCAACAACTTCAATGGGGAGTTCTGTGGCAACTTCGAGGGGGAGTTCTGCCATAGACTCCTCAACCGTGGTCTTCTTGGGCACAGTAGGCTCTATGACTATTGTAGAAACCGTCATAGAGTCCACATTCTCCATCGTGGACAACTGTTGATCTTCAGCTACGCATATGTCCATCAAGTCTCCTTGATGGACACCTTTGTCCACTTCTTCAGCCACGGCGCCCACATCAGACTCCATGTGGTCGTCAGCTGGTGTGGGTTGACCATCAAACCCCCCGTTGTTATTGTTCATGTCATCATCATATGTATCATCGTGGGGGTTATCATGCTGGTCATTGACATCTTATAGAAAATATGAAACTACGTTAGTTCACTTTTAATAAGAGGTAGTATAAATAGTAAACGATCGTATACCATATAATAGGCGATCGTGTATGAAACCCTAAACGATCGTATAGATGTCATAAGCGATCATGTAGGATTTCATAAACGATCGTATATCATATACTACACGATCGCGTACTATGTACTATACGATCGTGTACATATGATAAGCGATCGTTTATAGAATACCAAACGATCACTTACGTATTATGATCAACGATCGATTACTTAATGTATAGGATACTAACCTTGTTTTGATGCTGTATTAGCATCTTTATTTCATTCAATTCTTGATTGATGCGTGCGTGCTGCTGGTTCCACGCATTACCCATCTGACGAACAATTGTTGTTAGGTTCGCCAAGTCCTTGCTAACGGCTGATATCTCTTCTCTCACACGTCGGGAGGTGTGAGTGTGAGTGTGCTTGTGCCGCTTTGAAGACTTGGACTGTTTGTGAGAAGTTCTTGAGGGTTGAGTGTGCTTCTCGAAAGGCTTTACATGCCTTTCACTGCATGTGGTTGGGGTTGGCTCTACCACACACTGCTCCACTACCCTACACTCCTCAGTAATCAGCGGATTTTTTCAGGGGCTTCATATTTCTCATTAAACACCTCATCCTGCTGCCCTTCATCTACTTGTTGATGGTCAGCTCCAACCTCACCATCACCACCTGATGAGACATCCTCATCCTCAGTCTGGTTTGTTCGTTCGTCATTAACTTGGATGAGATCAGTCCCAACAGTGCGATCTTCCTTATACCAAATCTCAAGTTTAATCTACGCGATCGTTTAGTTTAAGTTACACGATCGTGTATTTGAAAATACGCGATCGTGTAGTTTAGTATACGCGATTGTACAGTTTAAAATATATTTATGAGTATTCTTACCTTTTTGGGTTGGAAGACATTTTGATCGAGCGTCTTCCACGATGGAGCTTGAGAACATGTCCACCTCAGAATGCGTGGGACTGCATTCTTGTTACTTTTGGTGGCTATGAACTTGTTCGAGGATGACAGTACCTCGTAAGCCCATACCTACATTATGTAAACATGCAGTTAGTATATATATAACAATACATATCAGTTTGAATAAACTAGATTGAAATATAATTACCTGGAAGGCATGTGTAAATCCCTTTACACAATAATAGGTCACATGTTTGGGATTTGATTGTTTCTTTATCTCGTGGGTCTCCTTCTTCCCACGCAATATGGTCTGCAGACTATCCAGCAATCGTCTGTAGATGACCGATGACCAATCATAGTGGACGAATACTTTCGTGTCGTCGACTATCCCAAGTGTCTTTAAATCGAACTGTGTTTTCTTGTCTTTTCCCATCAACACAGTCTTTATGTACAAGGCCAGTGCAACCTTCACTGCATCTTCGTCACTTGCAAATCTGGCCTTTACAAACGCGTTCTCTATATCCTTGCAGAGAACCGGTTTACTATCTACAGTTGGTCCAAGGATGACTTCCTGTAGCCTGTCACTGTTGGTGTCCCGGTCAACTCTTTCCTCGGTAGGCCACAAACCGATAATCAAGTTGAAGTCATCCTGTGTGAATGTGACCTTCTTCCCCAATATGTTGAAGCTTACAACATCCGGGTTGTCATCAGTGACCTCTCTGAGTAAAAAATGATGGATAAGTTGTCCATTGAAGACAAGATTCACGTCCAATAGTGGTCCAAAACATGTTTTCCTAAACATGCCCAACTGCGGTTCAGTAAGCTTCTTCTTGATCAGCTCATTTGTGTTGCCAATGTGCACCAAGCAAGACACGGTAGCAGGGAAGTATTTTTCAACTGGTACTGAATGCGCCATCTCAACTCTACAAAACAGACACATTAAATAAGAGATAAGTAATCAGAATATATAAGCAATCGTGTATCATAAACTAAGCGATTGTGTATATTAAGCTACACGATCGTGCATACTATACTAAACGATCGTGCACCCTATACTAAGCGATCACATATGAATAGCTAAGCGATCGTGCATACTATACTAAGCGATCGTTCACCATATACTAAGCGATCACATATGAACAGTTAAGCGATCGGGCATACTAGGCTAAGCGATCGTGTATGAAAAGATAAGCGATCGTTTATTAAAAACTAAGCGATCGTTTATCTAATCCTACGCGATCGTGTATCAAAACCCTAAACGACCGTGTATTACATTCTATAAGAACAAGTATTAAAGCCTCAGAGATCTTGTATCAAACTCTATACGACAAACCATCACACTCTATGCGAACGATCATTCAACAGACTGTAGTGTGTGCGATAAACTATACAAAATAAGCGATCGTTTAATAGAATATGAACTGCACTGAATGAACATACCTCTTGAAGAATGGAAGAGAACTAATCGTTGAGTGATAGTAAATGAGCGAAGAGACGATCGACGAGCAGCTCATAAATGTTCGAAGAAGGAGCATGAGGAAGAATACGAGCTTGAGAGAGAGGGATAACTTGAAAGCGAACTGAGCGTTGAGTGATAGTAAATGAGCGAAGAAAGGAAACAATCCTTTAGTGTTTGGAATAGTAAGAGACGGGGGTTGTGGGAGCGCGCGCCGAATTATTTTAAATTTATAGGGGTAAAAATGGTACTTCACATAGCAAAATGGTCAATGTCAATAAAGTTTTTATTAATGGGTCATTGGTGGAGAAGTTTTTTCCAAATGGGTTATTTTATGAAATTTTTCGACCGGGTCCCGTGTGAGGAATAGACATCTCTTGCGTGAATGGATTGAAAATGGGATAACTCAAAACATTTTTAAATAAGTTTACATCGCGAATAAGACAAACTTTAGTTTTAAAATCCAGAAGAAGAGAGATTTAGAGATATGAAAAGAACAATTACTTAATAGGCGGCAACCAGTGGTATTGAATTTAGAATAGAAACAAAAATAATGGAAAAAAGAGGACAAGTGCTTGTATGACAATATAAATCAAGGTAAGTACAAATTTAGCGTGAGCTAAAATATAATTACAAATATGGCCCAATTGTATGTCTTCAAAAATTGTAGCATGTGAAACAAAAAAATGTTTAACATATCTTAATATCGTAAATCTATTAGTATAGATATTTATTATTGATGGAGTCTATTAGTTCTATACCCATAATTGATCGAGATTTATTATTGATATGTAGGGTGTATGTGATTCTTTGTTTGTATGTATGTTGAAGTATTATAACTACAAAAATTTTCAAAACATTAGAAAATCTCCTTCTAATATTTGGGACGAGATTGTCACTCTGACAGTCTTTCGGTGCACTAAATCCTCGTTTTTTATGCATTTTCTATAGCTCTTAATTGGAAGACGACTTTCCTCTAGCCTTTCCATATTGTTCTTTTCGTTTATAGAGATCCTCTAACTTTTACCTTGTACTTATTCATGTACTCTCTTATATTATTGGAATGCATCACTTTTGATTCTGGGATATGAAGAGGGCACTATAAATGTGTAAACCTAGTTGAGATGTTTGGTGCACTTACTGACCCCTCCATCTTGCATTTGCTAAAAAATAAGTATCATAATTACATAAGAGCTTAGATTATTCGGAACCTCCAAAATATTGCATTGATGATAATATCATTTCAAAGAATATTATGAGTTTTAGAGATACCATTGAAAGTTCTATTATTACGTTCTAGCCATATATACCAAAAAATAGCTCTAAAAATGTAAGATTGAACGACATTACACATGTTAACAAGAATGGTCAAACCTTCTTTGATGTAATCTTTAACGTAATCCAAATGACTATTACTAGCGTGACACTTCTACAGATTCTTGATAGCACCGAAAATGTGCTATCTAGTTCTGCTTAATTTGAGATTGCGCCTTAGATTTTATGTGTTTATTTCATTATTTTACAGATATCAAGCACCTAAATGATAGAGTCGGCCGTTAGACTTGAAATAAAGCTAAAACAGACCAAAATGGAGCTTACTTGCATCAACCGAGAAAGAGAAAATCAAAATTACTAAAGTAGCCCCGACACCATGGCGCTCCAAAATCACGCGCAGGAAGAAGATCGCAAGCGCCGCAGTGGTACCTCGACGCCGAAACCCGAAAGCTCATTTTTGAAGAGCGCCGCAATGCTTTATCCTAGTGTCGTGACGCCAGCCCAATTTCTTTAAATAGAATTTTAGCAGCTTGGGGTTTTTCATTCAACCACCAACCAAATTCTAGAGCTTTTCAGTCTTGGATGTATTCAAATGATTCCTCGATGTCCATTAGGTCAATTATGGGCTAAGGTACTCGTTCTAGCGTAGACGTAGAGTTAATTTTCTCAGTTTTGTAAGACTTGTGAGATTTTTTTTTAACATGATACTAATGGATTGAGGGATCAGGAGGTGCACCAAGATATCTCAACTAGGTTGACACCTCCGTAGCACCCTCATCATATCTAGAGACCAAGATCGATGCATTAAATCAACAAAAGAGAAGACTTGTGAGATTTTAGATCGTTTTACATAATTTTTATATTGTCTTTAGATTATTTCTCTACATTTGCATGATTGTTGGTTGTGTATTTTCATGATTGTCTGACAAACTTGATTGATAATTCATAAGCGTGACATATAATTGCATATTAATCTAAAAGTAGCAAAAGGTTAGTTAGACTTGTAATTTGTTGTCAATAACGAAGAGCATTAATCTATCAACTTTGAAAAGGATCGACTTGAATATTTAATTCAGCATTTCTGATTGAATGTTCAACTTAGCGATTCCCTAGATCTTAATACAGTTAGCCAGATTAATTAGAATGCATTTCATCTAGTCAATTTATACTAATTTGATTATTTGGGCTCTTGCCTAGCATTTCTAGGAAAGTTGGCTAAAGTTAGACAATTCAGGAATTATTTCATAAATCTATGGTCGAGTCACAATCTCGGAATAACTCGGAAGTCTCGGCTAGGTTTTTAATTATTGAATTTAATCACTGATTTAACATTTATATATCCATAGATTTTAAAAAGATAAACTTGTGGCGTTTAACTTTTTGTTATCTTGCATACTAATTTGTTTTAGGTCTATTACTAATACACCTTATCAAAAAAAAAAAAAAATCACCTACGTCTAGGGATAGCGTGCCTTAAGAAAGATAATTTCACTAATGGATAGTCAAGCGATTACAACTTTATACTTATCTATAAATACACGTCTATAATTACAGTGACACGTGAACAATTTAACTTAGTGAGAGGTTACTTAAGTTCCTCTTAACTGTGACACTCCCTCTCAATAGTAACTTTTATCTTTGCACCTTCAAATGAAGATTACTTCACTTATAATATTTAGACTCTCTCTAAGTATGAGAATCTCTTTTTGTGTTGCAAGTGATGCCTTCAAGATGATCTAGATAAACACTCAAGATCTACCATAACAGTTGCATCACAATCACATAGATGTCGATGATAATAGACACAAATAAACAAAGGGTATGTTGGGGGTTAGATATTGGGAGGGTTAAAAGTGAAAATTTTGAAATAATGTTAATTGTGATAATTTCTTTTTATAACTAGCTTTTTTTCAGAATAGAAATCCACTAAAATGTTAGATTAAAATGGGGAGATTTGAGATTTAAAGCTGAGCATAAATAATGGAACGACAAAAATGTAATAGAACGTTAGTTTCCTTTTCCATCACGCGTCTCATGATTTGCTATTAAGATTTTGGTTGAGGTTGGTACACAGAAAGATATAAAATATAATAAGCATACTTCGATACAAACAATGAGTTGGTTTGAGTCGAATAACCACCCTCCGATTTGTAATTAATATATGAAGGGCCTGGATTGAGACAGCTCAAAGTACATGTCTTTTGCAGGGAACTGTATGTATATAAACTATTAAAGGGAGAGACGAACGTGTGTGTGTTTGGAAGAGAATAGGTAGATTAAAAATGATGATAAGAGGCATTATGAGTCCCCCAAGATCTCGATCCTCTCCAAGACAACGTAGCCCTAATAATGCACCTATTTATCCACTCTCCAAACCAAACCCCATCCATAATCTCAATGAGTTCGAGCTGCACAAAAGCCATAGAAAACAAACCCAACCCACTGCTATCTCTTCAAACAAAAACAACAACCATTCTACATCTTCAAAATTCATGTCCTCAAACCCAAATAATCCTAATGGCCACAAGAAATTACACAACAATTCCAATTCCAATTCCAATTCCACTACTAAAATCAGCACAACCAAACCAATAAGTCAACCGGCGACACCTTTGCCAAGGATTATGACTGGTTCTAGTTCAAGATCTGAGCTTTCCTCTGCTCCCAAACCAAGCGCCATGGCCAAGGATAAGTATTTGCTTTCCAATGGGTTATTGGGTCAGCAGAATTATCACCCTCATTATTCGGCTCCACATTATGCTGCACTTCACCATCTTCATGTTCCTGATTGGTTTCAACGTGTTTCTGTCCATGGTGAGATTTTCATGATTTCCCTTTTTCTTTTTCTTTTTCATTCTATGAAAAGATTCTTTCAGATGCTTGGTTTCATTACCATTGCTTTAATTTCTTTGAAAACCATTGCTTTAATTTCTTTGAATCTTCTCCTTTTTTCTATTTCAATGTGTTCAACTGTGCAAAGGGTAGTATTTTTTTTTTTTTTCTGGGGGGGGGGGGGGGGGGGGGGTGTGTTGGGAATTGTATTCCCGGTCTCTAGTTCAATCCGACACTCAAAATTAGTTACAATTATTACCATTCACATTTCATATACATTTTAAAATTATCTTGGGAAGAAGTAGAAATTATTTATAATATTGGACAAAACTTGAGACTTGGAACGGTGTTCTAGTGACTTGACACGAAAATTAGGACTAGAATTAGGACTGTGGGTATGTGATATCGAAATGGTACTTCTTAAAAATTCATGAAGGGTTAAGATTTTCCTTTTTTAAAATAAATAGAAAAGTTTAGATGTATTTTCTTTTTTGAAATTTAGACTTTATTTTCACCGAACCCTTTGATTGTGGACTTGGAAATTAGCTTAATATCCAATAAGTGATTTTTAGTATTAATTTTGGAGGAAATTACCTTCTCAAGAAGTTCGAAATTAAATATGTAAGACCAATTAGATATGTTTCTTATGCTGAAAAAATCTATGTGTAGGTAAAGATTTTGCAAACATCTTCCTTCGTACAAACTCAATCTGTGAATCAATGGGGTCAGATACAAAGGAAGGACGTTCTTCTCAAAGCAATGATTGGAGAATGTTACAAATCTACAAAAAAATTGCATCTCATCGTCAAGAAAACTCATCCATTACATCTTACTTCACAAAGCTCAAGGCATTATGGGATGAACTTGCAACCTTTAATACCGATTTGCCTCAATGTTCCTGCGGTGGTGCAATTGAAAAGCTCAGTCAGCATATAGAGAAACAAAAGTTAATTCAATTTATTGTGGGACTAAACAATTCTTATTCCACAATTTGCAACCAAATCCTTCATACCATGCCATTTCCAACTGTGGAGAAAGTCTATTCTGCAATTATTCGCGAAGAAAAACATAGGAAATTGGGTTTTGTTGCATTAAAGAATGTTACGAAAAAACAGCATGTTTGGGAGTGATTTTAATACGTTCAAAGTCACTCCCAAACATACCCATACTAATCCCAACCCATTTGGATTTATCTTCATAATCAAAATGCTCATTCCAATAATGGTGATAATAGTGATGGTATTCAAGAATTAGTTGCTAGTAATAATCTTCAGGAGCACTAAGTTGATCAAAATCAAGCTACAAGTTTCTCCATTGAGCCATGTTAATAGACCTTGGATCTCATGTGTGATGTTGGATATTATCACCTCAAAGAAATTTCAGGTAATGATTTTTTTTTCTTTTTTAATTGTGAGAAATTTTTGTCTCTACCATTACATTAAACTGGAAGACTTTTCTTTAATTTCTTTGTCATCTATTTTGTATGAGCTTCCCTCCAGCTCCTTTTTGTAGATACCTCTCTTTTGATGAATGCATTGTTATTGGTCTTGGGGCATAATGAGGGTGCTACGGAAGTGTCAACCTAGTTGAGATGTCCTGGTGTACCCCTTGATCCCTATCTCCTCTGGTATCCTGTTAAAAAAAAAAAAAATTGTGAGAAATTTTTGCATTACATCCTTATCTGTTTCATCATTGCTTAATTGTTGAATTACATTTTACTTACTCTTTTTTTTGGTGTGTTTTTCAGGATTTGTTTAAGGACAAAAAAATATACTTCTCCAAACTATTAATCATCATGGGGAGAGACTACACATTGAAAAACTTGTCTCCGCAACAAATGACTGGAACTTTTGTATTTACTAGCTTTCTTATGTGGTTTATTGTCAGTAGACATGAGATTTTGTAATGTCCCAGAGTTTAAGAGGGGTACATAAATGAACAAAAAAGGATCATAAAGATATGAAAGTATGCTTAAGAAAGGTTTCAAAGAATTGACGTTACTACATCTACCAACAAGGTGCACCTTCCTTTTCGGTTACTCAGTCATAAGAACTCCAAAATTAAGCCTGCTTAGTTTAAAGAAATTCTATGTTGGGTGATCTCCCAGAAATTTTTTTGGTAATCATGTGAAAGTGAGGATAAAGCATCTTTGAAAATGACCCGTGTTAGTTTGTGCGTGTTGGTTTATGGGGATAGTCTTCATTCATAGAGCAGTTTAAGATCGAGTAGATAGTATGGCCAGATTGGAGAGGATGCTGGAAGATATCAAGACCATATTGGGCCTGAGGCATTACAGATTCACTTATTTAAATGCAATATAAATTGTTGAGAATGTCACCATGATTTGGATAGGAATCTTAATTTCTAGTGTAGAAGTCAGTTTGCTTTGTCTCATCATCATTATTGTAATCATTTTGGTTTTTGGTAATTTGCTATAAACATTTTCATTATTCAATGATTGTGGAATAGGGTCTTCGTTAAGTCGAGAGATAATTCTAATTTTCATATGTTATACTATACAAGGGGAGTAAGAAAAGAAACAAATTGCACAAATAAATAAATGGTAATATAATTAATTACGGGATTTTCTAGGCTTAACAGCAAATTAATTGTTATAGGCATTGAGAACAAAAACCTTTGGGTGTGTGAAATTTTGTCCTCAAATTTTTAGTACTCTAACTTCAATATGTGGTTAAAAATAGTGTGAAATTCACAAATATCAATAAAAATATTTATGAAAAGAAATTTTTAGAATGAATAAATTAGAGAGTATGACACTCTTGTAGTAGGAGAAAATTTCAGTCAACGAACAATAGAAAATTCTACTAGAATTTTTTTCTGTGAAACCGAGAGGGCAGGCACTTTACTGCCTCTCACATGGCCAAACCAAATTCCAAAGTTTAGATTTCAACATTTAAAAATAACATTATATATTAATCAGTAGAGAAACATATGCATCGTCAATAACGCTTTCTCCACAAAATTCTACAAAAAGGTTAAAATCTAAGAGGAAAGGTTATTCAGTGTTCTCGACTATTAAGTTTAATATGAGCAAAGCTTATGAGAGTTTTTCTTGAGCAGATCATGCTGGCATTGGGTTTTGAGCCTCAGTTGATTGGCCTAATCATAGATGTACTAGGGGTGTCAACCTAGTTGAGATGTCCCAGTGCATCCCTCTCGCCTTGTGAATATTTAAAAAAAAATCATGGATTGTATTTTTTCACCGACTTTCTCTGTTCTTACCAATGGGTGCTATCACAGTCTTTCATTCCGTCTAGGGGTATTTGATAGGGCGATCCACCTTCCCCTTTTTATTTCTGTTATGTGCATAGGGTTTATCAGTTTTAAAATTTTTCCAGAATTTTTAAAATTTTAAGAATTTTAAGTATTTTAAGACCGATTATCAAAGGTCTTGATTGGTTCAAAGCCAACTTCGATTGGAAAGTCAATAACGGAGAACAAATCTCTTTCTGAAAAGGCATTTAAAATGATAAAAGTCCCTTTGCTGAAAGCTTTTCCAGATTATTTGTCATAACACAACACACAAACATGTCAATTAAAGATGTTTGGAATGTTGAGAATATGAAAAGTTATAATATTAATTTGAATAATGGAAGTTTTAGTATTAAATTTGACTTGTGACTTTTGATTTTTGTAACTAATAGTGTCCATTGAGTTCTTTGAGAGTTTAGAAGTTATGAGAATTAAGTAATATTATTTATGATTTCTTAACCATTGAAATTCTATGGTTATAGTTTGTAAGCCTATATAAAAGCATATTTTGTTGAATCAAGATATCATTTTCTCCACATTTGTGTCATCCACACCTTTTTCTTTTCTAACCTGGAACCCCTGACAATTATGATTGGGATCTCAACCCTCACTGGCCTCTTTTTAACAAAGAGTTGGCACAGTAATACGACCATGGAGAAAGCATAGAATGGATCATCTGGCATCTTTTTATTCACTGTAATACGACCAACTTCCTTTGGAATATACTTCAAAATTTGCTGGGATTAATACCAATGGAACTGACCTACACACTCTTTGCAAAAGCATATGATGTTTGAAGTTATCT
This sequence comes from Lagenaria siceraria, assembly GCA_002890555.2. Lineage (NCBI taxonomy): Eukaryota > Viridiplantae > Streptophyta > Magnoliopsida > Cucurbitales > Cucurbitaceae > Lagenaria > Lagenaria siceraria. Next base: position 4,700,809 of record CM016487.1, on the reverse strand, counting down.
TACAAAAAAAAAAAACATCATCTTTAATTCCTTGGTTGTTGTTTGCTGGTCTATTTGGTTGAAAAGAAACAATCGCATTTTCAATGACTCGTATAATAATGGAGCCAAGCTATGAGAAAACATCTGCTCCTTGACGGGTTTGTTTGTCCCATCGATCAAAACTATTCAAAAATTATAGTCCATCCACTATATCCCTTAATCTTGTTGCTTATATGTAATCTTTATAACTCCTTGCCTTCTATGAGGCTTCTTTCTAGCCCTTTTCTCTACTTGCCTGCTTTTGACTTTAATGACTACTTTTCCTCTCTACTTATTAATCTATTAATGAATGAGAGTGAGATATGATGGGGTGCTAAAAATGTATCAACCTGGTTTAAGATATTTTGGTGCACCTACTACTATATGTATCTTTTTAAAAAATAATAACAACTAAAAAATATTTTATATAGAAAATTTACACAAATAGAAAAAATGTCAAACTATTTACGGAAAATAGCAAAAAAAAAAAATACTGGTAGATATTGATAGACTTCTATCAGCATCTATCAGTGATAGACTTCTATAATTTCTATCATTAATAGATTCTGATAGACTTCCATTAGCATCTATCACAACTATCTAAAATTTTTGCTATTTTGTGTAAATAGTTTCTTTTATTTTTTTATTTTTAAAAATTTTTCTTATATATATATATATATATATATATTCTAATTATATATAAGGAAAATTTATGCACTCATTCAAAAGTTGTTATAATATTTACGGACGGTGGGTGGGGTTGTACTTTTATTTGTATTATTATTATCTTTTTGTTTGAAGACGGGTGGGCTTTTATTATATTAAGAAAATTGTAATTAAAATAGAAATATGGAATTTGTCCAAATTATTTAAAAATTAAAGTCAAAAGAGTCCTTTTCAAAAAAAAAAAAAAAAAAAAAAAAAAAAAAAAAAAATCAAAAGAAAGTGTAAGTCCATTAAATATTCGAAATTCAAACAAAGTAAATATAAAATAAAACAATGTTGAACTATGGCTATAGGTAAAGTGAGCATATAACTTAGGTTAAAAGAAAAAGGAAACCTCCACCTATTTTTATACAACGGTATAATATTGTTATTTTTAACATAATTTATTATGACTGTACTTTTAAAACCATCTAAAAAGTCTCATTTAACTGTAGACAATTTTCCAATTTATATTCCAAACATCTCTTTCTTTCTTAACTAATGTAAGACTCGTTTGTACGTAATAATTTTTTCTGGACAAAGTTCTACCTTGAAACATCTCCTCATCTGTCTACTCTCAATTGTCTATAGAAGCTTACATTTGGCAATGTTCAAGTAATGGAAGGATTCAAATTTCTAACCTCTTTGTGAAAGTATTAAAGTAAAAATTGATACCAGAAGTTTGGGGGTCATTACAAAATTGATTTTGACCTTAAAATGAACTTTTTAGCCAACTCCACTGTTCAACCCACACACATATATAAATAGAGGGCAACGTCAACTAGAATTTATACTAGCATTCCATTCCACAGTTTTCAAAATGGAGCTGCCATCGTCTTCTTCTGAACACCGACCAGGAGATTATTCTTCCAGCTTTCATGTAGGAGAAACTTCTTCTGCCAATGTCAAAATAGGCTCCTCGGCCGATGAAGGAGGAGAAAACCATGTGGAACCAGGTGCTTTGAACCCCGGGGGTAGTTCCGATCACAGCTCAAGCATAGACATTGTCGAAATAGGTTCCCCAGCCGATGATGGAGGAAAAAACCATGCGGAACCAGCCGGTGCTTCGAACCCCGGGGATAGCTCCGATAAAAGCTCAAGCATAGACATTGTCGAAATAGGTTCCCCGGCCGATGATCAAGGAGAAAACCATGCAGAACCAGGTGCTTCGAACCCCGGGGATAGCTCTGATCAAAGCTCAAGCATAGACATTGAATCTGATTCTCTTCTTACCACCAAGAGTAAGTGCTTGTTTGGATTGACTTTTGAGAAAAAAAACGTTTTTCAAAAAACTCATTTTTATTTAAACTCTTTTGATAAAAACTATTAAAATACACTTCAAAATTTATTTTAAGTGTTTGTCAAACACTCCAATTTTTTTCAAAGTAACTTATTTTTTAAATTAAACACTTGAAAATGTATTCCAAAGTACACCTTAAGACTCCTATTTTTAGCTTCAAATTCTTGACCTAAGTTAAAAAAAAAATGTTGAGACCCCAAAATCTTTATTCGATATAACATCATTACAAGAAAGTTGACCATTTTCCAAGGTCACATCTTTCGAAAAATATTTTATTGAGCTTCGGTACATATTTTTTCAAAGGTTAACTCAAACTTTGAACAGTATTAAATTAGAACCTGTTTGAATTTTTTTTTGTCAAAAGTTTACTAGAAATTATTATTTTTCAAATGTTTATAGACCAAAATTATTATTAGATCATTGTATAAATTTCATAATTTTAGCGGAGGGTCATAATCTAGAAAAAATAGATTTAGGACATGTTTGAAAGTGATGGTTGAAGTAGTAATTTTTAAAAAAGAAAAATAGATTTTGGTATAATTGATGTTATGATATTGATCTTTATACTATCATATTTATGTTTGGTTCCAAACTCTTAAAAGTAATTTTCATATATTTAAAATTGATTTTGAATTATAATGTTTAGTCCCAAAAGTGATTTAGGAATTACTAACTTACTAAAAATGGTATTTTTTATTTAAGAAATTATTTAAATAAATAATTATGATAAATATCTATTTTTATTAATTGACCATCTTGAAGCATGTTGAGAATCCTATATTGAAAAAGTGGAGAGACTACAAAATCTTTATAAGATAACATGAGTTACTCTTCTCATTATCAATTTTTTAGATGGAACCTATGTCATGATCGAATATATATCTTCTTTACTTTTTGAGTTAAATAATTTTTAACCGTGAATATTTAAAATGGTAATTATTCTCTTATTCTAAAAGCTATGCTCAACAAATTAATAGTAGGGTAATGTATTAGGTGTAAACAAAATTCAACATGTAAATTGTAATTTTCCAGATTGCAGAGTCCTATATCTTGCTGCACTCGCGGGCGACTGGGAACGAGCAAAATTTTTTTTCAAGGGCAATCAAGCACAGGCTAATAGCTGTTGTTCACTAACTGCTCGAAATGAGACAGCTCTTCATATTGCTGCTGCTGCAGAACAGACAAATTTTGTAGAGAATTTAGTTAAAATAATGAGAAGTAAAGACTTGGCCTTTGAAACAGAATATGGTTATACGGCCCTTTGTTTTGCTGCTATATCGGGAAATGTTAGAATGGGTGAAGTGTTAGTGAAAAAGAATGCAGGCCTACCAAATTTGTGTGGAAACAATGGTTCTGCTTCTTTCCCACTTTATCTGGCAGTAACACATAAACGCAGAGATATGACCCACTATCTCCTTCCTAAGACTGAATTAAGGAATTTTGAAATTTCCAACAGAGTTAATCTTCTCCACGCTACCATCTTGTCCGACTATTACGGTAATTGTTGCCCTCCCACTTTTATTTTAAGAAAATTTTTATTCATAGAAAAAATGTTAAACTATTTATAGAAAATAGCAAAAAAAAAAAATACGGATAAACATTAATAGACTCACCGTCTATCACAACTATCTAAAAATTCTGTTATTTTGTGTAAATAGTTTTTCTTATTTTTCTATTTTTAAAAAAATTTCCTTTATTTTATTTTAATTTTTTTTAAAGGATTGTTCTATCTCTTTTTCTTTTTTTTTTTCTTGCTTTTCTTTCCCATTCTAATCTCTACCAACAACCAAATCATGCAATTCAACTCAATTTTCCAAATCATGCAATTCAACTCAATTTTCTAAATTGTTGCCCATCTTTAGCAAGAGTACATGTTTTTTTCACAATTTGCAAAGTCTTTGGGAAGAAGAAGAGGCGATGGCTGGAGCTTGAGATGGAGATTGGGAGTTGGAAAGAAAAATTAAAAAAAAAAAAAAGGAAAGGGCAGAAAAAAAAAAGTAAAAAGACGGAGATTAATGACGGTAAAAAAAACGAAAAGTGAGATTGGCACGTGTCACCATAAAAATGAGTCATGTGGTTAGATTGCATGAATTAAATGTCACCTAAGATGCACTTCAGTTTTGCTCTAAAGTAAAATACACATCTTAGTTCTTGAAATTTGAAATTTTTTTTTAAATTGAAAAATATTTAAGTGTTGACTTGGACTGAATCTCTATGCTTGTGCATTCAATCTCATTACCTAATTAAAATTTGTTATCAAGCAAATTTTTTTTTAAAAAAGTTAATTATTATTTTTTTAATTAAAATTTGCTATGTACCCAATCATTGTCTTTTAATTAAATAGTTCTTGTTAAATTGATTGTTAATTAGTTGAGTAATAAAAAGTGATGTGGTATGAGTTGAGTTTACAATTTTTAAAAGACTTGTAATATTTATTCATTTCATATTGTATTTACATTATTTTCTCTCTCTTCCTTTCTAATTTTTTTTTCTCTTCTTCCCTCTTTCTTTCTACTAAGTTATATTTAAACAAAATTGGTAGCACTAATCCAAACTTCAAACTTCATAGACGAAAGTATAATTTTACCTCTTTCGAGAGCGATCATACCAACACTAATGCACTGATTTGCTTGGACGAGAGTAGTACTAAGTTGGATGACCACTTAGAAAGTCCTCGTGTTGCACCCCTTTTAAATTTTTTTTTCAAAATATCTCGAGACATTTACTGAATGCAGATTTTATTTTCTCCACAGATATTGGATTGAAGATTCTTCAAAAGAATGAGGATTTAGCAGTGGAAAGAAATAATAGCGGTGAAACAGCATTACATGCACTTGCAAGAAAGGCAAATAAAATTGGTAGCCAAAGCCAGCTAACAATATGGGAAAAGTATTGCCTAAACATGATTGGTGAGTATATAATAATGTAATTAATTAATTCGTGGAAAGAAATAATGGTATTAGTATTTAATTAAGCACACTAATTATTTCAATATTCATATGTAGGCTTCAAAAAGATGTACAATAAAGCATTGATGAAAACATTCGCCCATCAGATGGTTGACATCCTATGGACAACTGTAACCAAAAATATCACAGAAGAACAACGGATGTTGGATTTTATTAACACTCCTACAAATTTTCTTTATGAAGCTGCAAAAGTAGGGAATACGGAGTTTTTAGTTCTGCTTATTCGAAAATATCCAGATCTAATATCCAAATTGGATTATAATTTTATAAATGTATTTTATGAAGCCGTTGAAAATCGACAAGAGAAGGTGTTTGAACTGATATATGAAATGGGACTCAAGAATATGTTTGGAGACTTGGGTGGCGTCAGGAACACAAAGTTGATGCACTTAGCTACACAGATTGCTGCGCCCAAGCATCTCAAAAGAATCTCAAACCCTGCCCTGCAAATGACACGTGAGCTCGAGTGGTATAAGGTAAAGAAAAATACTTAAATGCATCTCAAACTAAATATACTTATTTTTCTTTATCCTACCAAATTTTCTAATCGTCATATATAGTTAAGTAGTACTTGAGTGCATCACAAGATGTACTTATCTTTATACGTCTCACTCTCATCACACACATAAAATAATATTGAAATTTGTCACCTGGCAAATTATGATTGGAGAATTTGTGGGATGCATAAAGATAGGTGCAATTTAGGATGCACCTAAGTATTATTCTATATAATTTACTATGTGACAAATTTTTTCTTACTTTTTTTTATTATTATTTTTTTGTATGTGTGATAAGAGTGAGATGTACAAAGATAAGTACATCAGAGGATGCACCCAAGTATGGCTTCAAGTTTAAACTAAATTTAGATTTTGTTTCGAAGAGAAAAAGAAAAAAGACTTAGTGCATCACTGGTTGCATCCATCTTTGTGTAACTCACTCACTTATTTGATTACAATTTCCCACCGAGCAAACTTTTGTTTTTTCTTATTAAAAATAGTTTTGATTTTTTATATTTATGACATTTTTGGGTAATTACGTTGAGTAACACTTTTAAGATTAATAATTAAGTATATAATAATATTTTTAAAGAATTACAAATATAGGGAAAAAAAAAATATCAGCGATAGTAGACTAATATACTCTAAGAGCTAAATCTACATTTTGCTATATTTACAAATAGTTTTGTATTGTGATATATTTGTTAATATTTTGAGTTTAATTTCTATATTTGCAACCACCCCTTTACTTTTCTTTTTCTACGTATAGAGAAATTTTTTAAGGGATAGTTGCAAATATAGCAATCAGATTCAAAGTATTAGCATATATAACAACATTTTAACAAAATTGTAAACATAGCAAAGTCTATTAACGATAGATTTCTATTGCTGATAGACTGTCTAGGTGGTCTATTATCGTTGATAAAAGAATTGCAATTTTTTTTAAAATGTTGATATAGACTTGGTTATTATTCTTAAGATTGCTACTCATTACAATTACCCATTTTTTAATATACGAAAATTATTACATGACTCGGTGCTTGGTAATGGTAATTTCAGGAAGTGAAGAAAATAGTGAGAGTCTCTCCTTTGGAAGATGATGCGTGGAGGGAAACGTTCAACAAAGAACACAAACAACTTCGAGAGGAGGGAGAGGAGTGGGTGAAGAGAGTTTCAACCTCTTGCATGTTGGTTGCAACTTTGATAGCCAGTGCAATTTTTGCCGCAACCTTCAACTTGAAAATTATTAATATTGCCTTTTTGGTTGCAGATAGCTTAGCTTTGTACTCCTCTATATTTTCCATTATTACATTTTTGTCAGTCCTTACCTCACGTTTTGCAGAAGAAGATTTTTTTACTTTGCCCTTCCATTTGTTCATCGGCTTTGCCTATCTCTTCTTCTCCATCTTATGCATGTTTACGGCTTTTTGCGCAACTCTCATCAGACTTGACAGGTATTACTCTAACATTTTTTTCCCATAGTAATTCCTTTTATTTATTTTAATAATTTACTATCTATTACTTTTTAAATTCAATCACATTGGAGATAATGAATGCCATACTCTCTCATATATATATATATATATCTTATTTATTCACCCTCTGACGGTCTAATTAATTATAAAAGCAAAATCTAAAACAATTACATGCATGGTTGTAATATTATGAATATTCTTTTTAAAAAACTTAAATTTATTTACTTAATTATTTAATTTTCTTGAAAATTTGGGTCCATCCCTGACAGGAAATCTATTTTTCAATGGACTGGTACGTTTCTGGGTGTGAATCTGTCCATCTTCTGTGTGTGGTATGATGCTTTTAAATCTAGCGTGTGGTCAGATATTGCCTGTGCAACTATTCTGTGTAAGTTTCCTTTGGAGCGTCGTCGTTGGCGAAGACGCATGCAACTCTAATCTTGTAATAAAGGCGTAGCCAACCATTGTTAAACAGCTCTCACTCGACCACCGTACAAGTATGCTAGTGCCCGAAGGGCTGAAACGACACACCATTTCTCTTTGGATCATTCTGTTTCTCTTTTTTAATTAACTTCTTGAAAATTGTTTGATATGTATTGATATAATGTTGTTACATTATTTAAAAGTTGATTGATATGTAATAGTAAATCACTATTGAGACTCTTAAAATTTATTTGTCATGTAATAATATACGATTGATATATATTATTGATGTACTTGTAAATTGTTTCATATCTATTATACTTGAAAGTTGTTTGATATGTGACATAATGTTGATATACTATTTACTCAAAACTTGATTTATATATTTTTAAACAAAATATTAGAGGAACTGGAATAAGTAGGTACATCGGGATATCTCAACTAAGTTGACACATCCTCCTGATGTACTTGTTTCTTGGACTTTGGCCTAATAGTTCATAATTACTCAGAATTAGATGTTATTGATACTCTAATTAAAACCAGCACATCCTATAAAAGTGTATCAATTAAATAATAATATATGGAATATCAGGTACATCATCGACTACTGAATTGTGGGAAGAGATTGTTTCTTTAGCTGCTCTTTGGAGCACTAAATCATCGCTTTTTTGTAACTATGATGTATCTACTGTCGCTTCAAATTGGAAGACTTTTCTCTAGTCTATCCTTTTTTGTATCCGAGCATTTCTCTTGCTCTCTATGTACATTCTTGATTTTTGATCAATGCATCAGCTAGTTACGGAGCATGATGAGGGTGCTAAAGATGTGTCAACCTAGTTGAGATATCCCGGTGCAGCTACTGATCCCCTCTTTGTTCAGAAAAATATATACTATCCAACATTTAACGAACAAAACAAAATTAACCTAAAAGACTAAGTTAGTCTAAATACAGAGAAATTTAAGAAAAAAAATGTAATGTGGAAAATAGTTTTTTGGTGGGATGGGGTTATAGCAGGCTGAAAAAGGAAGGAGAGGAGATGAGGTTGGTTCCATTATCGGCAGAAACTGAAAGTAGGATTTAAAAAAATGTCATAGGTGCAAAATATAAAAAGTGAGTGACATGCCTACAATATTATATTCTTAAATTGTCACCCATTATAAATTTCTTTACTTTAAATACTGAAAATAAAAAAATAAAAAAACACACTTTTACTTGAAACGTTAAATACACTGAATCAATTTAAAGAATTCGGGCTGAAGAAGAAGAAACGACATGGGTGGAGTTGACTGTTGATGGGTGAAACGTGTCTGTTGATATCGAAATTTGGTATCAACTATAAATTTGTAATTTTTCAGAGAAATTGAATAATCATCCTGCACAATAGAAGAAAACTTGCATCGGTGTGATTCTTGGCCACTAACACTCTAACGATCAAATCCGTAATAATTTAGAGAACTAAAAAAAGTAGCGAGTTTAGGATGTATTGAGTGTACCTCAAATGTCATGAACCCTCTCGATTATATAGATATAGGTTTAGTAACGGTTATTTGCTAATTAACTTCTCAAATAATTAAATCAAGTCAATACTAATCGTTGTGATTTGTCAAATTTATTTCACTAGTGACTCAAGCATGTGCAAAAGTACAACACTTGGACATAATCTTTACCTTCATTGAGTCCGCCTCCTCAAGCTCTATGATCGTCCCTATAGGGTCGACCTCCATACTCAAAGCGTTATGATTTTATGGCCAACCCTATGAGTAAGCCTACATACTTATCCAAATAACTTATGGCTTGATGGCCAACCCTATGGGTCGATCTCCATACGTAGCGGAAAAAAAATTATAGCTTGATAGCCGACCCTATGGGTCGATACTTAGCTAAATAAATTTATGACTTGATGGACTACCCTATGTGTCGGTCTCCATACTCAGCTAAATAAACTTGTGGCTTCATGGCTGACTCTATGAGTCGGTCTCTATACTCAGCCAAATAGGTATTTACTTCTTTACCCACAACAGTGTCCATCCCCATTTCTAAGAATATACTCCCACACCACAACACACATATATATAGTTTTTCCAAGATGGACATGCCTTTCTCCCTAAGAGGTTGGAGGTTCAATCTCCTGTTCGTATACTTGGTGTACCTAAAAATCTTCTTCACTGCATTAAATTCAAAATTAATCAGTACCCAATGTCGAAGTCATTGTCAATGCTGGTGGGCAGTGGTAGCTACAGAATCAACATCACCTCCAAACCAAAAGCATCTTCAATTATTTTCTTCTGGATAATGATCAAAACATCCTATTCCAAACGAATTTCATTGTTTCTTTTTCTATTTATATTAATTTCGGCCCCTACAAAGTCTCAGCATGTCCCAACCAAAAAAGAAAATGTCATCCCTACAAATACGTAAACACATGAAATCATTCATGAAACACATAAATCTAACTCTTATTTTGAGTTAAGTTAAGGATAATAAGGTCAAAACAATTTCAAACTTATCCTCTAGCCTCTCTCATATGTACTCCTGAACGTTTGAGCTCTTCTCTAGCTCTATTATCCTCTCTTTATTGCTCTTTTTTATATTTATATACTTTTGGGTTTTTGGAGTATGATGAGGGTGCTAAAGGTGTGTCAACCTAGTTGAGATGCCTCGGTGCGCCTACTGATCCTATCTACCTCTCGTAATTCCTTCCAAAAAAAAAACAATTTCAAACTTATCCCAAAAAACAAGGAAAAAAAACTACAAAAGGCTAAAATATTCACGGGAAATTTGGCTTTATTTAGAGGGTTGACAAGGAAATAAATGGCTCCACCGTGTTGAATCAAAACAAGCCCAACAACGCCACTTGACATGCAGAGTCATTTGCCTCCTCTTTTTGAATTTTCGAAGTATTAAAAGCATTCCAATCCAATTCTTCAATCAAAACACACTCTATACAATTTTTTTTACTTCAAGAGGGCCTTTAAAAATATCTAATCTTCTTTTTCCCTTTCCCTACACAAATATCTTTCCACCATTTTCTTCTCACTTCCACTTTCCTAATCTTTTCCTCTAGAGTCTATACCTTATATGCTCATATTATTTGAAATCTATCAACGATGATAGTCAATGATAGATTACTTTACATAACATATAAAAATCTATCACATATATAGAAGGTTACTTATAGACATTTATTACGTACTTTTAAGCTTCAACCATAGATAGTTTATTTTACAATTTAGTTGTTTCCAATTCTTATACGTGGTTGCTTTGAAAAAGAGATAGCATTAATGAGTTAAACGTGCCCACTAGGAATAACCCACACCACAATATATATATATATATATATATATATCAAATCTAAATGATAAATTTTCCTAATCTTCTTCACTACATTAAATCCCAAATTAATCAGTACCCAATGTCGAAATCATTGTTAATGATGGCGGGTAGAGGGACAGCAACAAAATCAACATCACCTCCAAACCATTCTCAATGTTGGTTGAGTTATTCCTACGGTTCATTATTTGAAAAAAAAATCGGAGTCAAGAAATTCTTCTTCTCTCCATTTGTAATCTCTCTCTATTAGGCTATTGTAATTCTAATTGGACGAGTGGTCCCCTGACTTGCTATTCTATTACCGTTGGGCTTGTATTTCTTGTTGGTTCTTCTATCTCTTGGAAAATCAAGGAGTAGCAAACGGTGTCTCGTTCATCAGCCAAGACTAAGTATCGTTTCATGGCTTCTATTACATCTTAACTCAAAGTGGCCTAAAGCGTTACTTTAGAGTATTGGGGTAGATCAAAACATTACATATTGCTCAAAATCTTGTTTTTCATAAAAGCACAAAACACATCGAGGTAGACTGCCATTATGTTCGCAACGCAATTTAGAACGACATCATTGCTACATGTCTTGTTTCTACTAATGAGCAACTTGAAGATATCTTTATGGAGGCTTTAGGAAAACAACAATTTTTTTATCTTCTTCACAAGTTGGGCATTTGTGTGATACCCACGCTTCAATTTGAGGGGTGTTAGAAAATATATTTTCATATATGATTTGTAAATATATTTTCATATATGATTCATAATCATTTTCTATTTAATTTTTTTTAGATTATTTTAGTTTTGGCCAAAAATTAAATTGTATATATATTGATCTTAAGGGCGTGTTTATCTATTCGTTTGAGATTTAAGTTTGCCATCGTAATTGGATTGCATTTGTAAAGGAAATGTGTTGTAATGATAATCAAATAACCTTTAATGGTGTTTACTAATGTGTAATGGGAATGAGTTCAATCGTACTTAGATACTCATTGATAGTGTTTACTCTTCTTTGTAATGGGAATGAAATTTGAATGGTTTATCATAATGCCCTTTTGTATTTTCAATTAATTTTATGATGCCCTATTTTTTTTTATATTTATACATTTTTTATTTTATTTAGTAATTAAAATTTTATATTTAACAAAAATTTAATACCTAAACCAAAATATCTAGGATTTAAAAAAAATAGTAATTATTTTAAATTTCTTTAATCCATTTCAAATTTTAATTTGGTTGTAGATTTATCTTTTTAAAATAATCTTGATATGAATATTTGTAGCAAATATTTTTTAGATGATTGTATATATATTTTAAATAAAATCTTTTTTATTTTATAAAATCTTAAAACAAAGCAAGAAGTGCTTAGCGTGTCTAGCTTTGGTTTTGGCCATACAGTCAGAGTTGGAGCTAGAGCTAGATTAAACATATGAGCGACAACGGATGAAGACTAAGAGAATAATTGATTGAAATTGCAGGTAAACTACAACTTGAATTCGAGATTGGAAGCCAAGAAAAAATAACAATAATTAATCTCATTCTGCAGCATTAAACCAGGGTGAAAAGTACCCAGCGTGCCTGGTTTTGGCTACAGATCAGTAAGGGTTGGAGCAAGAGCAAAAACGAGAGTGAGATCAAGCCTGTGCAAGAGCAAGATAAAGCATGAGCGAGAGCGGAATGGAGTGTGAGAGATGAATTGAACGATGAAATCACGAATTCAACCGAAACTCATATTCAAAGTTGGAAACCCAAACTTCATGAATTTTGATGGTTTTGTTGATGGTGTTTAGAAGAGGTGGAACAAGGATAAGTTTAATATAGGGATTGAAAAGAAAGAAAGTGAGGGATTCATGGAAAATGCTAGGATGAAGAGAAAAGATGCATATAAAGTTTGATAATTTTGGGTTTTTTTGGTCTTCAAAAGAAAGAGTAGTGTGTGATCCTGCTCAAACCGATTTGTAAATACTGAAGGAAGGACAAGGGCAAAGTATGTAAAAAAATTCAGTTGAGTCTCATGTAATTCATCCATTGTAATTGGATTGACACTTCAGATCGGAGCAATCGAATTGTGGGAATGAGAGTAATGCCAAGACGTGGACCCTACCAATACTTTACATTTATGGAATTAGGAACAGCCACAAAAGTAACTAGGTGGATCCCGTTTCTACGAATTGGACTGCATTTATTAGGATTGTGGGTTGGTAAACAAGGCGAATTTTAAATCAAAAAACAAGAACCGATCAAGTAATGCTTTTTGGTTGCTTTTGTGGGCTTTAGACCTCATTAGGCTTGGGCTTGTGATCCCAGCCCATCGGCCTTTTCTAAGTCCACTCCACGACAACATCTCCTCAACAATTTCTAAAACTACTATAATCGTTGACATGTTTAAAACTGTAATTAATCAGTTGAAAAAACATTCTTTAAAACTTTAACCACAAACATTAAAATTAAGACAAATAAAAACAGTCCTACACTGAACCAATTTACGAATCCGGCTGAAGAAGAAGAAAGACGTCGGTGAAGTTGTTTGTATGCAACTTAAACGTGCCCATCAGCCAGTTTTTCTTGGAAAGCCCGAGAACACATAAATCAAATCAAAATGATAAAATTTTCCTAATCTTCTTCATGACATTAAATCCCAAAATTAAACATTATCCTATATCGAAGTCATTGTCAATGTTGGGAGGCAGTGGCAGCTACAAAATCAACATCACCTCCAAACCAAAAGCATCTTCAATTATATTCTTCTCGATAATAATAACAAAAAAAAAAAAAAAAAAAAAAAAAAAAAAAAAAAAAACCCTATTCCTAACTAATTTAATTCCTTCTTATAACACTATTTTTAATTTTTCTATTTATATTAATTTCCGGCCCCTATAAAGTCTCAACATGTCCCAACCAAAAAAGAAAATGTCATCCCTATAAATAGGTAAACACACCAAATCATTCATGTAAGACATGAATGTAAAACTCTTATTTTGAGTTAAGTTAAGGATAATAAAGTCAAAATAATTTCGAACTTATCCCAAAAAACAAGAAAGAAACTACAAAAGGCAATATTCACGAGCAATTTGGCCTTATTTAGAGGGTTATTGACAAGGAAATTAGTGGCTCCACCGTGTTGAATCAAAACAAGTCCAACAACGCAACTTGACATGCAGAGCCATTCGCCTCCTCCTTTTGAATTTTCGAAGCATTAAAAGCTTTCCCATTCAATTCTTCAATCAAAACACACTTTATATGAATTTCTTTTCTTCAAGAAGGCCTTTAAAAATATCCTCTGCTAATCTTTTCCTCAACAAATATCTTCTCCATGGTTTCTCTCTCTCTCACTTTCTCTATTTTTCTCTATTTTCTCTCTTTTTTTCTCTCTAAAACTTGTTTTTGAATGTCTTGCAGGCTGCTCAAACACTCGATGGTCTCACCTATGAAGAGGTTAGCCCTTAATTTTGTGTTGAAATTACTCGAATTTGTTGTTTTTCATTTTGAATTTTTATTTTGAGGCTATTCTGTTTATGATTAAAGAAATGTGTTTTTTATATATATACACACTCTAAGTAGCTAACACACTCTTTGTTTATCGATTGTTTCTATCATACCATTAAAATTAGTCTTCACTTTATAATCAGATGGGTGGATGGTTTTGTGTTAAATTATTGATAAAAAAAATTATATTTTTAATAAGAGCATGTTTGAAATGATTTTCAAGTATTTAAAATATATTTTTTAAATATTTAGAAAATCCTTTGAAACGGGCTTAAATTTTTAGTTCAAGTTTCTAAATTAAGTGGTCAGATAATTGTGTAAATTTATCATGTTCGAGCAATGATTAGAGTCAGTCTAAGATGTATCTAATTCCATGCTCTCCTTTCTTTTAGATATAAAAATATATATATAAAAAAATTGTCACACAATAAATTTTTATTACATAATTTTCTGAGATACACAAACATAAGTATAGGCGTAAGTTTTTCTTTTCTTTATTAATTTGCAGGATTATACATTGAACTCACGTGGGTTGAAGCTTTTCACGTGCAAATGGGTTCCAACGGATAAGGAACCAAAGGGTTTGATCTTCATCTGCCATGGCTATGCAATGGAATGCAGCATCACCATGAATAGTAAATACACATAAACTTTATCTCCTTCCACCAATGCCAAATATTGAGACCAAATTATAAAACTCTGTCCTGTGCTTTGATTTTTGGATTATAGGCACTGCAATTCGGCTTGCTAAGGCAGGTTTTGCTATTTATGGGATTGATTACGAAGGCCATGGGAAATCAGATGGCTTGCAAGGCTATATCACAAGCTTTGATTCTTTGGTGGATGATTGCTCCAATTACTTCACAGCCATTTCTGGTATGATCTTCTCTATTCAAAAGATTCAATTTTTATGGTTTTTAACTGAAAATTTTTATATGGGTTTTCATTAAAACCAATGTTTTTTAATACCCAGAAAGGAAAGAGAATAAAGGGAAAATGAGGTATCTATTGGGGGAGTCAATGGGAGGGGCAGTGGCTCTGTTATTGCACAGAAAGAAACCAGATTATTGGGATGGTGCTGTCTTAGTTGCACCTATGTGTAAGGTATGCCCCAATTTTCTGTTTCTATTTCAAAATGAATTGAAATATTTCTTAAATTTGAAGCTCAAAATTCCCCTGTTTTTGGCAGATTGCAGATGATGTAAAACCAAATCCAATAGTTGTAAATGTACTGACAAAGCTTTGCAATTTTATACCCACATGGAAAATAATTCCAACCCAAGATATCATTGATGTAGCTTTCAAAGTTCCTGAGATTAGGCATCAGGTAATATTTATTAATCTCCTCTGTTTTTACAAGACATAAAAGTTTTTATTAGAATTCAACTCATATTGATCAATTCATGATGAAATTAACAGATCAGAACTAATCCTTACTGTTACAAAGGGAGGCCTCGCTTGAACACTGGTCATGAACTCCTCAGGATCAGTTTAGATCTCGAGCAAAGACTTGAAGAGGTTCGCCATTTTTCGTCGCTCGAATTAATCTCGCACTTTTAAGTTTTTGGGTTCAGTGGTAGTTTAGCAGATGACATGTTTTAATTAAGCAGGTAGCGTTACCATTCATAATCCTCCACGGGGAGTTAGATCGAGTGACCGATATGTCGGTGAGCGAGCAACTCCATGAGAAAGCGTCGAGCTGGGACAAGAGCTTGAAGAAATATCCAGAGATGTGGCATGGATTGCTGTATGGAGAGACAGTTGAAAACATTGATATTGTATTTGCAGATATAATTGCTTGGTTGGAAGAAAGATGCGCTTTGGGAAATTCAAGGATAGAAAAACAGCTCAAGTCTGATTGTGATGAGCTCCAAACCAAATGATTTCAGAGGTTTTATGTTGTGTATATGTTGTTTATGATTGAGGCAAAGTTCTTTTCTTATGATTTTTGTGAAGCTTACATATAAGTTAAAAGAAAAATGTAAAAGTGAATGTGTACCATAGAATGAAGCAATTTCATAGAACTAGATATTGTGTTTGAGTTTGTTATGCCAGGAATAAAAAAAACATCAATTTCATGTCTTATAAAAAAAAAAAAAAATTTGTTTATATTATACTAAAATGAGCATAGCTCAATTGACACATAATTTATACTATCTATCTCGAGATCAAAGATTTTGATTCTCCCACCTCACAAATGGTAAGAAAAAAAAACTACCTACACCATAGAGGTGGTAGACACATCTTAAACTAAGCCTTGTTTGAGACAAGGGTCTTGGCTTCTAAAACCTTTTCCCATAGCTTGAATAATATATACCTACTATTCAACTCCATGGGTTACCTTACTTTTTTTTTTTTTTTGGAAAATTTGATTTGGTAGCATTGATTAAAGTATCCTTTGGAAATTTAGCAAAAATAAAAAATCATAATTATAGCAAGACACCTTCCTTACACGTGAGACTTTTTTCTGTTAATCCTAAAATGCCCTCAACGATATATTATATTACACCGTAATTAAAAATTTTACTTACAAAGAAATATTGTTACAATCACACAAAATAACAGAAAAATTAAAAGAAAGCAATAAAACGAGAAACACAAGAATTTACGTGGAAAACTTCCAACTGAAAAAAAAAAACCAAGGACTAGAAAAAATCCACTATGTGAAAAATTGTTAAATTCACTATGTGAAAAATTGTTACAATCACACAAAATAATTCTCTCCCCGACCCCAATTACAATAGCACTCTCTCAAAGCTTTTAGTACTCACACCTTTTCCTACTCTCAAACTAGAGAATACAAGAGGAATTTAATTAGAGTTAGCATAGTAAGTTTAAAGTGTTTCTAATTGGGACAATTGAAAAACAAAGACATTGGCTCATTTTATAGTGCTTAAAGCCCATGACTTTCCAAAATCTTTTCAATATAGGACAAGTCCATGACTTTTCTAAACCTTTTCAATGTAGGACAAACCCACGACTTTCCTAAATCTTTTTTTATGTGGGACAACTGCACTTCTAATATTTGCCAAAAAACCCAATACCTCCTCCATCTTTTCCCCTTCCCTCTTTCGTTTCTTCTTCTTTCTCTGATATCAATGGTTGTCTTGGCCACCAACCAGCAACTATATTTTTTCTTTCCATTTTTTCTCATTCTTTTCTTATTCTCTCTCCCCCTTTGATGAGCCAAAAACGAATCAAACATAAATCGAACTAAATTAAAATAGCAAAGATAAAAAGAAAAGAGTAGAGAGATTGACACCAGTGTTTATAATGGTTCGACCAGAGCCTACATTGATAGCACCCAAAAGGTGTTATTCCTCTCAGTTTAACTCGGATCGTTGTGCTATTTGATGTGTTAAATATGTTATTTTGTAGGTATCGAGCACTTGAGAGGTAGAACCAAGCTTTAGGGAGCAAACAAAACTAAAACGGACCAATTCGGAGTCCTAACAAACCAATTAGGTCAAATAGAAGCCAAAAAGAATAAAATGCCTTTAAAAGACCTCGTCACGGTACTAAAACACAGATCCTGTGTTTTTTCCGTAGCGTCGCAGTTCTCTCGCGCGATTATAAATCTGCACAGCTTTGGTAATTAGACCATATCTTTTGATCCGAGTGGTCGTTTTAGGCGAGTGACCATATGTTTTCTTCAATTTTTCGTCCTCTATTCATCTACAACATTCGTTTTAGGTTTTGAGTTGAATATTTCTTTGTAATTGGGCTGAAAGATGACATGTTTTAGCTTTCTCATCTCAATGGGAAGTTAGGGGACCCCTAATTCCTAGTTTTTAAGGTTTGATTTTCTCCAATTGTAACCTTGTGAAACTTGTGCTAGACTCTTAATCTTGATTGTTTCTATTTTGTCTTTGGATTCTTTTACTGTCTTTGCATGTTTATGGTTGTATTTCTGCTTGAGGATGTACGATCATTAGCAAGGCATTAAATTGCAATACGTGACATATAATTGCAATTTGATCCAAGGTAGCAAAAGGTTAGTTAGACTTGTGATTTGTTGTCTATGATGTAAAACATTACTCAATCGATCTAGGAAGAATCATGTTGAATGTTTAATTAAGTGCTTGAAAATTGAACATTCACGTTAGCGTAAACCCAAGTCTTAATGCGGTTAGTTTAAATTAATTAGGATGCTTCTAATCTAATTAAATTAGACTCTCACCTAGCTTTTATCGGCGAGTTGGTTAAGCTTAGACAATATAGAAGTTAATCCAATGACTCTATGATCAAGCAAGCAATTAGGGATACCTCTAGAAACTAGGATATGCCCCTTTTACTTTTCTTACAATTTACATTCAACATTTTATTTTTCTATGCTTGCTTCTCAACCCACATGTAAACAATCCCCCCAATTTACCGCTTTAGCTAAAGAATTAACTTTGAGAAACTAATCTTTGTGCTTCCCTGCGGATCGATCCAATCTTGCCACTTGTACTACTTTAGTAGTATAGATAGTAGTGATTGGTATATTGATGAAGAGAGGTTTACGGGTACCCTTTCTCTCGTCATTCTTACATCCACTATGTGAACCAAAGAAGCAACTTGAATTCAGCAATCACAAAATGAAGAAGAAGATCTCACAATCGCTCACATGCAGAACGATATACCCAAGGCTCTTTATATAACAGAGCTGTGTAACAAACTCTCACCCAAAATAACACCACAATCGGTGTAAATAAAATTCCCATTAAACTAACCATGAGCCTTGGGTTTACTATTCTGGTTCATCGCCCTTTCTTTTTGCCCTTCCTTTTGTTTTCCCTTCTTCTCTCATATTTGAAATTTAAAAAAAAAAAAGAAAAAAGAAAAAAGGGAAATTCAAAGGCCTGTTTCGATCTAGAACAAGTCCAGATATAAGTTCAATCCAGATTTGGAATGAAGAAGATTTCCCCTTCATTTTGAATCTTAGTTTTTTTCCTTTTTTTCTTTTTGTGTTTCGAATATGGGGAAGAAGAAGAAAGAAAAGGAAGGAAAGAAATGAAGGATAAAGAGGAAAACGGAAGCAAAAAAAAAAAAAAAAAAAGAGTCAAAAGTGATCAAATATATTTTATTTCAAATATTCAAAAGGTATAACCTTTTTAGTAATATAATAATAACATGTCAACATTTCGTTAGCTAATTAATAGAAAATGTAATAGAAAAAGCTAAAAGGAAACAAAATATAAAACTCAAGGGAAACTTTAACTTAGGGACCCAAATGGAACCAAAACCAAAACTGAAAGACTAAAGGTGTACATTTCCATTTAATTTATATCAATACTTCAACACTCTGTCTTGTTAAATCATTATAGTATCAGTGTAGAAGGCCATATGTTCCAATCCCTGAAATGTCATTTTCTCCCACCATTTATTATTAAATTCTACTTATGGGTCTTCAACTATTTTGTCAAGCCCACAATTGAGGGGAGTGTTAAAGTATGGACTAAGGGGGTGTTTGAGGCATTGAGTTGAGTTTAGTTAAGTTGGGTTTTGTAAGCCAACTTAGTGTATAACCCACCAACTTCCCAAGTCAGTGTTAAATAACTCAATTTTACCAACTTCAATAGTATTCACTATTGAAGTTTGTACATTTATTGAGAGACTCCATCTTCCCCTCTTACTCTCTCCATCCCTCCACTATTTTCAATGAAATCACCCATTGACTACCACTAATGACCAACTCCGACGACAATCATTGCTGGCAACATGCTTTGACGACCACATCCAGTAGCCAACTCTAGCGACCACCTCTGACATCCAACTCTGATAACAACCACCGTTTCACAACAATTGTCGCCTCACTTCAGTGTCATGCATCAACAATCACATGTAACGACGATTCACCTCCGACAATCTTCTACAGCAACCACCTTCGACGTCCAACTCTACATGACCTACCTTTGACAACATACTTCGATGATCGCCTCTAGTGACTAACTCCATCATCATCTCCAATGACTAACTCTAACGACCAACTCAGTAGATCTTATACTAAAAAAAACAAAAACATGAAAATCTTGGACGATGGAAATTTGTTCTTAAATACAAAATTGAAATTATTAGTGTAATAATCCTCTTATATAGTAATTTAACATTAATAGAAATAGTTCGAGCATATAACTAAACCAATAAAATTTGTGTATGAAAATATTTTTGAGAAAATGTAACTAAACACGTTTGTATTTTTATTTTGTGCATATTACACTCATACATTCCACTAATGCGAAAGTATGTTGTAATTTTATTGTTTGTATGAAACAAGAGAGAATTTTGTCTACCTCACGTATAATAGTTGCATTTAAAAAGCTGTAAAATATAGGAAAATTTTCGCAGATAGAAAAAATATCAAACTATTTATAAAAAATAGCAAAAAAAAAAAGAAAAAAGAATACTGATAGACATTGATAGACTTCTATCATTTCAATCACTGATAGAACCTGATAGACTTCTATCAGTGTCTATCACAACTATCTAAAAATTTTGTTATTTTGCGTAAATATTTTCCCTTATTTTTTATTTTTAAAAATTCTCCTAAAATATATGTGAAGGTTTTAAGTTGATATCTTAATTGAGCATTAAAAATTTAGAAAAATATATGTATAATTGAAGGGTTAAATAAAAAGTTAAGCAAACAAAACAACCACTAAATAACTCAACTTTGCACTCCAAACACAGACTTCTTTACTCCACACTAAACAACTCTACATCTCAAACACATACTTCCTAACTCCAGTCTAAACAATTCTGCACTTCAAACACAGATCTCCTAACTCCATAGACATATTAACTCCATTAGTTCAACTCAACGTAACACCAATTAATTGTGGTAAAGTATGATTGTTTTAAAATGAATTAGAAAAAATGAGAGATTTGTAAATATTAAAAGAATAAGGTAGATGTTTTGTCCTTATCAAGAGACGCAACATGTTTAATTTTTCTTAAAGAAAAATAATTTGACGAAACATACAAGGATGTAAAGTCTTTTGTCCAGCAATTGCGTCATACCCTTTTTTGTTTTAATATTTTCTAGTTTAATTTTTGCTAATTATTTTTAAAACAAATCCTACTTTAGCACTTAATCTTTTGATATAATTAAATTTACTTTAACTAACAACCGCTTAAAAGTTTTGAGTCAATAATTAGTAATTTAAGATTAAGAAGGAAAAAAAAAAGTGTCGGTAAGATGTAATTTAATAGCAGTGATGAAACATACAAGGATGTAAAGTGATTACATACAGATAAGAAGAAAGAGAGAGAGAGGAGGAAGGAAAAAGAAGAAAAAAAAAATTAACCTGAATATTGAACATCGCACAGGAGATCCATCCAAAATTTATATGGGGAAGTTGTAACTTGACTTTGATCAACTCGCTTCTGGAGAAGATTATTATTTACTACTATCAACTAATTCTTGAATACCATCACTATTATATATCACCAACTGTTGGAAATGACCATTCTGAAGAAGCTAATCGTTTTGCACACTTATTTTTTTCTCAACAACTTCTTCTGACGAAATTACCAATTTCCTACGGTTTTCTTTTCGAATGATTACAGAAAAAGCTATGTCCACCGATGGAAATGGCCTCCTAAGAAGTATTTTAGAACAAATGGAGGAATAAGAATCATTTAGTCCAACAAGAAATTGTATTACCTTTTCTCTTTCCATATGTTCACTCAGCATCTCAATTGCATCTGATGAATATTGAGGCAAATTGTCAGTATAGGTTTTTGCAAGTTGATCCCATAATACCTTGAGCTTTGTGAAGTAAGATGTAATAGATGAGTTTCCTTGACGATGAGATGCAATTTCCATGTAAATTTTAAATAATATTCTTTGAGCCTTGCTTTCAGAACCAAATAATTCTTCTTTTGTACCTAAGCTCCGGTATGGCTTGGGAGAAGCATTTGGAGAATCAAAATATTTACGACTCCCACCAAGGGATCTTGACGAACTAAAGCCAAACCCACCTTTTAAATTGCTGTTTGAACGCCCAAATGAATTTTTTGTGGCGATTTTAGTGTTGGGATTTGGGGGTTGTTCTGTTCGTCGGCGTGAGGAGGCGATCTTTAAAGTGGATTTTGGTAAGTGGATACCTGAAGAATTTGGAGGTCCGAGGTTGTTTCTTCGTTTTGAGTTGGTGGCTATTTGGGTGTCTGTCCTTCTCCAACTTTGTTGCTCCTCCGGATTGGGCGGCGCTGTCTTCTTCTTTCCCCCTGCGCGTGACCGTGAGGATCTTCGGGGACTCATAAGCCCTCTTATTGCCGTCATTATTTCTCTCTTACTTCGCTATTTTTGGGTTTCGATTAAAAGCTTTATGAAAAATCCAGTGAAGAAATTTTTGGAAATGAAAATGGAGGAAGGGATTATTTATCCGCTCAACTCATACAGTCTGTATTATTTGTTGTTATTATTATTATTATTTGGAAATTGATTATTGTAGGTTCAAAGTCAAACCCGCGTGGATCATCAATTCTGACCCATTTTATTTTCCATTTACGTTCACAATTCTTGTAGAAAAATCGATTAATTTAATTCCAATAAAAAAATGTTCAAGGGATTGTGTTCCCACTTAACTGATGTAGATTGTTTGACAAATTCCACAACATGAATCCATCAAAAAAATTTTGCTACAGTTGGAAATATATCACTCCGTTGTCAAAATATTAGCAGATATAACACAATATAATTTTTTTTAGATATAGCACAATTTAGATTTAATTCTCAGAGTCTATCAATTATAGGAATTTATTAGCAATAGAGTCTATCACTGATAGATTTTATTTATTAATGATAGACTTAATATCACCAATAGCAAAATCTATCATCAAGAGAAGCATATTATTGATAGGCTTGTATCAATGAGAGTCTATCACTGATACTCTATCATGGGATAGACTGTATCAATGATATGAGGTATCACCGATAGACTTTGTCAATGATTAGAGTCTATGAATTATATACTTATATTATTTGAAAACTATCAACGACAGCTAATGATAAATTATTTGACATATCATATAGAAATCTATCACTTGTATAAAAGGCTACTTATAAACTTTCATATTATGTACTTTTAAGCTTTAATAATAGATAGTTTAACTGTAGTTTAGTTGTTTCTAGTTCTAATAGTTACTTTGAAAAGGAGATTGCATCAATATTTTGTTGAGTTATCAATAAAAGAGATGGAGCAAAATTCTAGGAAGAAAGTGAGAAGATGGAGAGAAAAAGAAAAATATTTGCTTGGAAATTCATGAGTGATAGAAGAGATACAATATATATGTTAGTTGTGCATTGTGATTGAAATCCATCGGTCATAATAGACTTGATATGTTTAGATGGTAGAGTTGTTCAACCACCAATGTATTGTCGTTGTACTCTCTCATCTACTGAGGTTTACTGAGAAACAAAGTAATCTGTTTAAAAAAAAAAAAAAAAGTCTATCATTGATAGATTTAGATTGTGAATTAAAAGTATGTTAGTAGTAAACTCCTAACTATATGAAAAAATCTATAGTGATAGAGTCCAATATGAGCATAGTTCAACTGACATGAGATATGAATTTGTAATTAAAAAAAGTCAAAAGTACGAATCACATAATTACTGTGCTAAAATATTTAATAATAAGTTTCATAGTTTAGTCAGATTTATTGTCGACATGTCATGATATGAAAAGTGCAATCTTGTGACATTCATGACTCTAGTCTCTAACTCCCATCTCTAACACTTTTGAATCACAAAAGTTGAAAGCGCTTATTGACCTAGAATCCACTTCTCTAGAAAATGTAAATATTTGTGTATAATTAATATTACACAATAAAGAATTTATTGTTTCCTTGAAAGGGTTTAGGTAATTCAACCAAATCACAATAAAACAACTCCATTTCATCCACTTCATTTACATCCTAACTATATTAATGCAACCTTCTCTAAGATCAATTTCCCTTCAACCCAAAAATTAATGGCCAATCCAACAAACCCCAAGTTTCCACTCTCTCTCTTCTTCATTCTCACTGCTCTATCTTCTGCTGACTCATCAACAATAACTGGGAAGTATGAGAATGCTGGTGGGTTTGCGGTGATCGAGAACCTCCGCCGGAGGGAGAACCAATATGTGACTGATGGAGATGATATGATTGTCCACTTTAGAGTTTATCTCTCCCAATAGAGAAGCTCGGCCGGAGGGAGAACCCATAAAATTTATAATTTTTCCTTTTTTTTAATAATATAATAATAACACGTCAACATTTTGTTAGGTTAATAGAAAATGTAATAGAAAGACCAAAATGAAACAAAATGTAAAACTCAACGGCAATTTTAACTCAGGGACCCAAATAGAACCAAAACCAAAACAAAGAGACTAAAGGTATATTTTTTCCTTTAATTATATCAATATATCAACACTTTATCTTATTAAATAATTGCAGTATTGGTGTAGAAGGTCCTATGTCTGAACCCTTAATATGTCATTTCCTCCTCCCATTTATTATTGAATTTGATTTGTGGGTTGTCAATAATTTTTTCAAGCTACAAGTGAAGGGAGTGTTAAAGTATGGATTAAGGAGGTGTTTGGGACTTTGAATTGAGTTTAGTTAAGTTTTGTTTTGTAACCCAACTTAGTGTTTGGCCTACCAACTTCACAAGTCAGTGTTAAATAACTTAACTTCACCAACTTCAATAGTGTTTACTATTGAATAGTGTTTACTATTGAAGTTTGCACATTTATCGAGGAATTCCATCTTTCCCTCTTAATCTCTCTCTTCCTTCAATATTTTCAATAAAATCACCCATCGACTATTGTCGACGACCAACTTTAGTAACAATCATTGTTTGCGACATACTCCGACGATCAAATCTGGTAGCCAACTTCGGCGACCACCTTCGATGTCCAACTTCAACAACAACCACCATTGCGCAATAATGATCGCCTCACTCCGATGACAATCACCTCTGACAACAATTCATCTCCGGCAATCCTCTACAGCGACCACCTTCGACGTCCAACTCTAACAACTACCTTCGACAACATAGTTCGGTGACCAACTCCAACCACCATCTCTATTGATAATCTCCAATGACTATAACTCTAATGACCAACTCAATCAATCTTATACTAAAAAAAATAATAACTTGGAAAACTTGGTCGGTAAAAGTGTTCTTAAATAGAAAATTAAAATGATTTGTTTAATAATCCTCTTATACAGTAATTTACTATTAATAGAAATAGTTCGAGCATATAACCAAACTAACAAGATTTGTGTATAAAGACATTTTTGAGAGAATGTAAACAAACACATTTGTATTTTTATTTTGTGCATATTTACACTCATACATTCTACTAATGTGAATTGTAATTTTGTTGTTGGTATGAAACAAGAGAATTGATTTTGTCTACCTCAAGTACAATGGTCAAATTTAAAGAATCTATAATATATGTGAAAGTTTTAAGTTGAGATCTTAATTGAGTGTTAAAATTTAAAAAAATATATATGCAATTGAAGGGTAAAACAAAAGAGTTAAGCAAACAATTACAACCACTAAAAAATCATTAAATTTTAGATTACAAAAATTGCTCCGGATACTCTTGTCTTAATAACTCAACTTTGTATATCCCAACTACAAACTTTTTAACTCCATACTAAATAACTTTACATTTCAAATACATACTTCTTAATTCTAGACTAAATAACTCTACACTTCAAATATAGATTTTCTAACTCCACAACATATTAATTCCAAACTTAGCTGAACCCAACTTTCTACGCACTTCTTAACTGCGGTAAAGTATGGTTGTTTTAAAATTAATTAGCAAAATGAGAAAGATTTGTAAATTACTTTAGCTCTTAATCTTTTTCATATAATTAAATTTATCATGACCATCCCCATAAATTTTTAGAGATTTAATAGAAAAAAAAATGAAGTGTTCTTACATTTAATAGCAGTGATGCAACATACAAGGATATAAAGTGATTACATACGGATAAGAGCAGAGAGAGAGAGGAAAAACGTAAGTAAAAAAAAAAAAAAACCTGAAATTTGTTTGGAGATCCAAGGCCTATATGGGGAAGCTTGTAATTTGACTTTGACCAACTCGCTTAAATACCATCATTATTGTCGATCATTAAATCCAAACCTCTTGATCGTTAACAAAAGTTGAATTATACTCACTTTGGATGAAACTAATCATTTTGCATAATTTCTTTTTCCTCAACAACTTCTTGTGACAAAATTACCAATTTCCTACGGTTTTCTTTTAGAATAATTACAGAAAAAGCTGTGTCCACCGTTGGAAATGGCCTCATAAGAAGTATTTTAGAACAAATGGAGGAATAAGAATCATTTAGTCCAACAAGAAATTGGATAACCTTTTCCCTTTCCATATGCTCACTCATCGATCATCTCAATTGCATCGGATGAATATTGAGGCAAATCACTATAGGTTTTTGCAAGTTGATCCCATAATTCTTTGAGCTTTGTGAAGTAAGATGTAATAGATGAGTTTCCTTGACGATGAGATGCAATTTCCTGGTAAATTTTAAATAATATTCTTGGAGCCTTCCTTTGAGAACCAAATTCTTCCTTTCTACCTAAGCTTTGGAAAGGCTTGGGAGAAGCATTTGGAGAATCAAAATATTTACGATTCCCACTAAGGGATCTTGACGAATTAAAGCTAAACCCACCTTTTAAATTGCTAGCTGCTTGAAAGCGTAAATGATTTCGTTGTGGCGATTTTAGTGTTGGGATTTGGAGGTTGTTCTGTTCGCGTCGGCCTGAGAAGGCGATCTTTAAAGTGGATTTTGGTAAGTGGAGACCTGAAGAATTTGAAGCTCTTTTGGTGGCTCTTTGAGTGTAATTTCTTCTCCAACTTTGTTGCTCCTCCTGATTATTGGGCGGCGCTGTCTTCTTCTTTCCCGTTGCCCGCGAGGATCTCGATCTGTTGGGACTCATAAGCCCTCTGATATAATTTCTGGTGAAACAGTTTTTTTTTTTTTTTTTTTTTTTTTTGTCTGTCTTCAGCTCTTACATGTACTTAAAAATAAATAACAAATTTGGATATTCTTAACCAAAAACGGTTTGTAATCTCTCATCTATAAAAAGATAATCACATAGAGTAAAGTGAGAATAATCTGTGAGAATCAGAGAGTGATCTTTGTATGAGAGAGTGAGGATTTTATCTTGTTTTGTTAAATAAAGATCTTTCGATTGGCTTCAAAGTGGATGTAGGTGATCTCACCAAACCACTATACATCATCGTGTTCATCTTTTTCTTCTGGTGTTGAATCTCATCTTGCATGCGAGAATCTCTCTCTTATTGTTCATCAATCTTCATCAGAACATCACAGAAGGTAAGAACTAAAGGAAAAAAGTCACAAACTATGAGTTTATTTTGTTTTAGAGTGCTCTCTGTGAAAATGAGAAGTTAAGACAATAAAGAAGAATTCTCACCACATGTAAAAACCTTGATACTGTTCACTCACAACTACCATTAGTTTGCTTCTTGGGCTTCGATTGGGCCTCATTTCTAATTTCTGCTCACAGAAGGCCCAGTAACACCCTCTTATTTCCGTCGTCATTATTTCTCTCTCACTTGGCTAATCCTACACAGCTGTTTTTGGGTTTCGATTAAAAGCTTTATGTGAAGAATTTTGGGAAATGAACATGGACGAGGGGTTTATTTATCCGCTCAAGTCATATAGCCTCTACTATCCATTATTATTATTAGAAAATTTATTTTAAATCACTGAAAATATTTATAAATATACCTAAATTTCACTTCTATAGTCTATTGTAGTTTATAAGGATCTATTACAAATACACAGTGAAATTTTACTATATTTGTAAATTTTTTTATTCATTTTTCTTAATTTTTAAAAATAAAAAAAATAAGAGAAATTATTTATACAAAATAACATAATTTTTAGATAGTTGTGATAGACGCTGATAGAAGTCCATCAAGGTCAATCAGTGATAGAAATGATAGAAGTTTATCACTGATAGATTCTGATAGAAGTCTATCAGTATTTTTTTTTTGCTATTTTATGTAAATAATTTGAAATTTTTTCTATATGTGAAAATATTATTTTTTTTATTATAATAATAATAATTATTATTATTTGGAAATTCATTTCTGTAGCTTCAAAGTCAAAACCGCGTGGATAATCAATTCTGACTATTTTTATTCTACATTTACGTTCAATTCTCGTAATAAAAATTAAATAAATTAATTGAATAAAAGTTTGTTCGAATGGGTTGTGTGTTCTGATGATGTATAATTGAATTCATCAAAATTGTTTCCATGTTATATTTGCATA
The DNA here is from genome assembly GCA_002890555.2 of Lagenaria siceraria. NCBI lineage: Eukaryota > Viridiplantae > Streptophyta > Magnoliopsida > Cucurbitales > Cucurbitaceae > Lagenaria > Lagenaria siceraria. The sequence goes on along the minus strand of CM016487.1, from coordinate 4,672,311 downwards.
ATGCCAAACCAATCCCCGGCACAGCATGTGCACTCAATTATTTAGGGTGGACGAGAATAACATTTTTTTAAGTTTCATTTTGAAAAGTAGGTGTAAAACAAGATATGATTGAGGGCATTTTTAGGATTTCGAAAAAGTAGAGGCACGCATATTAGATGACATCTGCTACCATTCTAAAAAAAATAAATTATTTTTGCCCAAAGAACCTCAAATGTTAATTTCCTCCTTATTATTGTCACATAATTTTACTTGGTATTCCAGAAAAACTAGGGATATAAAGAAGTGAGAAGAGTTGATTGATTTAAACATTAGATCAGAATTAACTCCTCATATAAAAAGTAATTTAATTTTCATACCTCCAGCATGTTATACACTGTCACGTGCTGAGAAATCAAGTCTATGTAAAAAATAGCTTTGATTAGAATCAATTTTTAATTTACAACTGTCATCCATTACCCATACAATGTCGGTTACAAACTAACATCATAACAAATTGTCATCGTATATGTATGATGATAGGACTGACATCATAGACAACTGTCATCGAATGCCTATGATGACATGGGATATGATGTTAGCTAGAAATCGCCATCATAAATAACCGTCATAGAACTTATATGATGTTGGAAGTTTAGATGGCGATTCAGAACTACCATCAAAGATCATCCGTCATAGTTTCAACTCCATCTTTTTTTTTCACCTCAATCAAACCCTTATCGGCTGTGATTTTGGCGACGTGGCATAAGCTTGCGGCTTCTTCTTGTTACGGAGATTTGGAATTGCGAAGATATTCGTTTGCCAGTTTTGGAATTATGGTAAAATAGAGGAAGAAAAAAGACACTACAAGATTTTTTTCTCGATACTTTTTTCTTTTAATATTGAATGAATCCTCGCATTTTGAAGATGCAAAGATATTACTTCAGAATTTATTTTAATATTTTAAACTTCCTCACGGTTTTAAAAATGTAAGCATCTCTAAAAAGCTCTAATTTCGTATTTTGAATCAATAAAACAACAATATTTTTCAAATTAGTTTGAAATTTATTATATAATTATAATAAGTTTTAAAAAAATAATTTTATATTTAAAAAAAAATCCTAAAGAAGAGAGGTGAAGGTGCTAGAGGAGTGTCAACCTATGTCTCGACGTACCTACTGTTCCCTACACTAGTATTTTGTTCTAAAAAAAAAAAGGAAGAGAGGTACCCACACCACACGCACCTACTCATCAGCACATGATTAAAAAAGATTACAAAATCGATTCCAATAGAGAAAAAAAAAAAAAAAAAAAAAGCAACTTCTTTTTCTTAAATATATTTTGAAGACACCTTGTTTGACTAATTTATTTTATTAATGTACAATATTGTTGTAATTTACATTCAAAACGATGGTGGCTTTCAGCCGCCACCCACTTTTTATTATTTTTTTATTTTATATGTATGTGTGTATATATTTAAGGAGAACCTTTCTCTCTTTTTTTTTAATAGCTACCAACCATTTTTCTTTTCTCATTCTTTTTTTTTTTTTTTTTAATTCTCCCCCCCCCCCCTTTTTTTTTTTTAATTCTTTCACTCAACTTTCCCCTCCTTGAAAAATATTTTAAAATTGAATTACCAAAATACAATATATAAAAATGTTGAATAAGCTAAACGCCTTATCAATAAAAATAAAAAATTTAGGAATCTATTAGACACAAATTAAAAGTACGATATATATTTGATAGTTAAATTTAGAGATCTATCAAACGTAAACATAAAAGTTCATGGACTAAACTTGTAATTTTATTTTATTTTTTCAAAAAAATCTAAGTAAGGAATATCTCGATGAAAAATACTTAGGTGCATCCTAGATTACACTAATTTTTGTGCATCTCACCAAATTATCCACTATAGTTTGCGGCCACATGACAAATTCTTCTTACATCTGTTTAAAAATGCTTTAATTACTTTTTTGTGTATGTAATAAGAGTAAGATGCATAGAGATATGTACTGCTTGAGATGCACCCAATATTGTTATATATATATATTGAAATAAATCGATTGATTTGTTAATAGGTAAGTATAAATTTTTTAAACATTACATTTTAAAAAATTAAAAAATAAAGGGGGATTTTTAAAAATAGAAAAATAAGGGAAACTATTTACACAAAATAGTAAAATTTTTAGATAGTTGTGATAGACGCTGATAGAAGTCTATCAAGGTCTATCAGTGATAGAAATGAGAGAAGTCTATCACTGATGCTGATAGAAGTCTATCAATGTGTATCAGTGTTTTTTTTTTTTTTTTTTGCTATTTTATGTAAATAGTTTGACATCTTTTCTATCCGTGAAAATTTCCCAAAAATAAAAGTGAAGTTTATTCTTATCTATTTTATTTCGAGATAAATACATTTTCTAAATCATTTAAATTTTAGAAATAGTTCTCACCTCAAGTCTTCAAAATCTCACCATTTAAATTCTGAGGTCTCGAAAATGCTTTTGTTGTTAGTTTTGCACTACAAAAAATGGCATTACATTCTTTAATTCATTTAAACTTTAAATGTGTAAATTAGATAGAAATCATCAGCTGGATGTTGTTGAATAATTTATAGTACCTGTATGTCACACGATATTTCCTTTGTTTAATGTTATTAGATCTCGCATATCATTCTTAAAAATTGCTAACTCTAACAATCAATTAAAAGAAGAGCAGCAGGAAATTGTGAGTGTGGTCAGACATAATAATCCTAAGGAAAGTAACTCTTTGACCCATCTAATGGCCTTCAGAAACTTCCACTGAAGTTGTTTGGTATTGGAAAAGAGGCATGATTAGGTATAACTTTGTGCTCCCTCTTTTTTATTAAAAAAAAGTTAAGAAAAAAATTATTTGAAAAATAAAATAAAATTGTCATGTGACAGTTTTTCATTCGGTGCAGATTGGACTGTACGTACCGAAGAGTTTGCACTCAAATTTTTTTCTATTGGAAAATTAACGGTTTCCTCTGCTCCTCTTCAGCTGTGAAGAGGGGTAGGGTCAAAGAGTTATGTTGTCCATTATGTTGACAAAAGGCAGCATCCAAGAAATGGGACAGGGAGCATCCAAGAACTTCCATTATGTTGTCCTCTTAAATTGAAAAAAAAAAAAAAAAAAAAAAAAGTGTTGACTAATATATTCCAAAAAGAAAAAGTGATAGAAAGAATAAAACTCAATGTGACTGGCTAATAATTGACAAAAGGCAGCATCCAAGAAATGGGACAGGGACACTTGCATATAATGTGGCTAGGGGAGGTAGCAGATTATAGACATGAGCTAGCCTGCAAAAATTAACAGCTCAAAATAATCTAGGATTTCTTCAATGAAGTTGCAGCCATTATCACGTTCTCTTAGTCTTCAAGATCAAAATCATTATTCTTCCTTTCATTTAGAACGACAACACAGCACTTTCTCCAATTCTGAAATAGTTGCCGCCGCCGATGAAGAACAAACTCTTGTTCAAGCAGCTGATTTTGATTCAGGCCGATTACATGATTTCGAATGGGGAGCTCCGAGTCCAAGTAGTACTCTTTACTCTGAAAATCACTTATCTTTCTACATCTCACCAAATAGCAAATTCTTCCTACTACTTATTATTATTATTATTATTATTATTTTATTTTTTTTTTTGTGATGAGATTATAATGCAGAGAAATGGGTGCAATGCACCAAAGTATTACTCTTTTACTATTAGCTAAAAATTTTACCATGATAATTTAGTTAAAACTCACCAATTTTGAATATGACAGTTGCAAATATAGTAACCAGATTCAAAGTATTAGCATATATAGCAACATTTTTTAAAAAATTGCAAATATAATAAAGTCTATCAATGATAGACTTTTATGGTCTAGGTGATCTATCAGACTTTGCTATATTTACAATTTTTTTAAAATGTTGTTATGCATTTAGTTATTATCTCTGAAATTGCTATTCATTACCATTACCCTTTTTGAATATTAATTAGGCAATAAATGAGATAATGACATAAATATTATATTAAATGTTAAATCATCACTAATTAAACATAAACATGGTTTGTTATTGTTCAGTTACACGGAGGAAAAGTTACCTTTTATTTTGCAATAGCCTATATCTGGCTGCACTCACCGGTGACTGGAAAAAAGCGGAATCTTTGATCAATATGGTTCCATTGGCGACTTTCGTTATGACGCTAACGGACAGACGTGACACAGCTCTTCATATTGCTGCAGCAGCACAACAGACAACTTTTGTGGTGAAATTGGTTGAAAGAATGGAGCCACTCCAATTGCTGATGAGAAACACATATGGTTATAGGGCTATTTGTTTTGCTGCTATAACAGGAACTTTAAGAATCGCTAAGGTTATGGTGGAAAAGCAAAACAGCCTACCGGACACCCTTGGCTACAATGGTTCCATCCCACTTTGTCTGGCAGTAACACACAAACGCAAAGATATGGCTTACTATCTTCTCTCTGTCACCAATTTAAACAGATTACACACTAAGCAAAAAGTTCAACTCCTTCATGCAACCATCTTATCTGATTATTATGGTAAAATAATGTTGCTTACTCTGATCTTCTAATTAAAATTAAGCTCCTCTTGGATATAATTACTGAAACTTTAATTTTTTTTTTTCTCAAAAGATATTGGATTAAAGATTCTTCAAGAGGACCCAGAATTAGCATTGGAGAGGAATGAAGATAATCAAACAGCATTACATGCACTTGCTCGAAAGCCAGATGCAATTGGTAGCAGAAGCCAACTAAGGATATGGCAGAAATACGCGAATTTCTTCTGTGAGTATGGACAGATTCCTAATGAATGTTAGAGTGATTTGAATTGTGCAAAAAAAAATTGTTTCTAAAGAAAGGTATTTTTAAGGGAAATTTTTACAAATAGAAAAAAATGTCAAACTATTTACAGAAAATAGCAAAAAAAAAAATAGTGATAGACATTAATAGACTTCTATCAGCATCTATCAGGGTCTATCACTGATATACTTCTATCAGCGTCTATCACAACTATCTAAAAATTTTACTATTTTATGTAAATAGTTTTCCTCATTTTTTTATTTTAAAAAACCCCTCTATTTTTAAACCCTTAATTAGAAAGTAAAAGTCAATCTAAACCAGCACACTTAATTAACCAAACATTGAATTATTGATTATATTATTTTTATTCATATGGTAGGCTTCAAGGGAATGTACAATAAAGCATTAATGAAGGCATCAGCCCACCAAATGGTTGAATCCATGTGGAAAACCGTTCTCGAAACGTTCCTAGAACCCGAGGAGTTGTTAGAATTCATTGCAACTCCCTCAAGATTTTTGCACGATGCTGCAAAAGTAGGAAATGTGGAGTTTTTGATTGTGCTCATTCGCTTATATCCAGATATAATATGGAACTTAGATAATGGTTATAGAAGTATATTTCATGTAGCTGTTGAAAATCGACAAGAAAACGTGTTTGGATTGATATATGAAATAGGTGGATTCAAGGATATCATAGCAAACTTTTCTGGCACAGATAACATAACTATCCTACATTTAGCTGCATCTCAGGCTGCTCCTAATCATCTCAACAGAGTGTCTGGCCCTGCCCTCCAAATGCAACGTGAATTACAATGGTTCAAGGTACACATATTCATTTATTTCTATTGCATTTAAGGTCCGTTTGGAATGACTTAAGAAAAAAATTCCTTTCAAAAATACATTTTCATTTAAACACTTATAATAAAAACTCCTTAAAATAAAATGATTCAAGGTAGATCGTGGTGGGTGGTCACTGGAAAACGGTCTCCAGAGAGTGGCCGAAAGTGGTGGCCGGTGGCGGTTGGTAAAGGTAGTGGCCGGAGATTAACCATTGAACACTCTAAATTCAATTTTCTAACCGTTGGTTTCTAGTGTTTATTCTAAAATAATTTATTTTATAAACTCATTTTTCTAAAATCTATTTTGAGGAGTTGCCAAACACTTGATTATTTTTTCAAAATGACTTATTTTTTAATTTAATCACTTGAAAATACATCTCAAACGCACCCTTAATAAATCAACCAAACACCACACTAAAACTTCCTGCTATCTAATACTTGAGTCTATCTTGAAGCGTACTTATCTTTCTGTAGCTCAATTAGTTTTCTAATTGCAGTTTGCCACATGATAAATTCTCCTTTATATAATATAATATATATATATATATATATCTTTTGTAGTTTTTTTTCTTTTGTGTGGTTAAAGTAGGTTGATCTTTTTTTTTTTTTTTTTTGTTGCTGATTGAATAATAATCTTGTGGTTGTATAATTTATTAGGAAGTGGAGAAGATAGCAGCACCTTCATTTTCTCTAATGACAAACACATCTTCAAAAGAATGTCCAATCGAAGTCGGGCGTGAAGCTGATTGCTTGACATTGCGTGAAATTTTCACAGAAAAACACAAAGAACTACAAAAAAATGGCGAAAAGTGGATGAAGAGCACTTCAAATTCTTGCATGCTAGTTGCAACTTTAATAGCCACAGTTGTTTTTGCTGCAGCCTTCACCGTACCAGGAGGCAACAATGAAAATACGGGTGCTCCAATCTTTAGAAACAAGGATTTGTTCTCTGTCTTTGTGATTGCGGATGCTGCTGCTTTGATCTCCTCATCCATTTCCATTATGATGTTCTTGTCAATTCTCACGTCACGTTTTGCAGAAGAGGATTTTTTGAACTCATTGCCATGGAGGTTGTTAATTGGTCTTGCTACTCTCTTCATCTCCATAGCTTGCATGGTAGTGGCTTTCAGTTCAACCTTCTTCATGTTTTACGATAGAGTAAGAGCATGGGTTCCTTGGGTTGTGGCTGCCATGGCTGTTGCTCCTGTTACATGCTTTACCTTTCTTCAGCATAAACTGTGGGCAGATACATTTCGAGCCACTTTTTGGTCTAAATATATCTTCAAGCCTCCTCGACGTAGGATACTGGACTTACATCAATCGGTTACTAAGGCACATCCGCCCTTCATTGGTGAAAATCTAGATTTTCAGAATTTAATTATAGAGCAAGAAACTGCGGACGAGTTAGATTTTTCATTTAATTCAAGATAAGTACTATTTATTTGTTGATTCAGAAGTCCACTCTCACTTCTTTCAAATTATTTCTCATTATTAACAAAAAAGAAAGAAAAAAAAAAAGTAACAGAGATCAAATAGGAGCTTACTCACTCTCTAGAACTCCACACATGTATGCTTGGAATTGCTCTGTTTTATTAAGTGTGAATAACCCAATTCTTTTTCTATTTGGATCTGTTGGTTCTCTTTGTTATATAAATATGGTTTTATTTCAAAATCCATTGAAAATAAGAAGTAATCATATATTTGTTAAAAATTCCGTGAAGTATGCTCGTTTGGACTATGTAAGACCCAAATTCAGTCTCGTAGCATTTGAGAATAATTGGTATATTTGGTATTTTATTTTTGGAAATTGTTTGGTGAAAGTTTGAAATAAGTTAAACAAAAGGAAATTGAAATTTCAAATTGGTAAAGTAATTTTTTTAAAAGATAAAATAATAATACAAATAAGAATGAGAAGGAAAGAGAAATATGTGGGCGCTCTTGATAACTATTCCTGCTTCATTTTTGTAAATAACAAAATAAGAGTGTCTATCTTGGGAGTTGAACACACAAGTAAGAAGAGAAAAAATAGAATAGACATACATGATTACCAATAAGACAATGATAAGTTTTAATAAATAAAATAAACAGTATTGTATAAAACAAAAATGAAACAAGGCTTGTAGTTTCTCAAATTTTGCCTCATTTTTAGAAACGTTTCTTGAATTCTAGAAACAAAAAAGAGGAACGGTTATCAAACAAATCAGTTTTTTAAAAAATGAGAAACAGAAACAGAAAACGGGAAATGAAAACATTATCAAACTGGCCCTTAGAAGGCACACTTAACATGACACATCCCGCAAGTTACTTACCTAATTTAGGATGTGACATGCCAACCATGGATTCCTAATAAACTTTACATTCTATTGTCAAACTCTAAAAATATATTTGAAACATAGATGGTTAGCAAAAACTTTTGTTAATCAAATTTTGTAAAAAGAAAAAAATTAGTCAAAGTTTTCCTTAAAAATTGGATAAAACACACATGCAAATAAAATTTGTAAACACTTCTAAAATACTTGTCTTAATTGTATGATGTAGACTAATAATATTAGAGAGTTCCGGAAGGAAAAGTATTATTCATTTGTTGTTTATACATGAGGGGAGAAGACTCCTATTTATAGAGTTTTGATACAAGTGAGGGTAAAAAGGGAATTAACCTAGACTTTATACCCAATTAGCCTCAATCTTCTTACATCATTGTACCTTCGGTCTTCACCACGAGTGTGGCTTATCACACATAACTTCACAAGTATTCAAACATTCACAACCTTACATAATTAAAGACAATTTATAGAAAACATACCTAACATAATTTATAACTCATCACTATACTCAAAATGGAAACTATATCCTCAAAACATGCTAATCACTCTACTTACAAAAACAATGCATCTTTTATAGTGAAGTTGTATCTCAAATGTCTTAATGGTCATCTAATTTATTGAAAACTCAAACTTTTTAGCTAGAAAAAAATAAATCAAACCAGATTTAAAAAGAAGAAATAATAAGAATTAACTGAAGATTATTTGATTGGTTTTCAAAATATTTGACATAATTAATTCCTAACAAAATTAGTTACATATAAATTTTCCGTAAAAAAAAAGTTTTGAACATTTAAAATTTCATTCCCCATACAGAGAAATATTTTATTCTTATTTTATTTAATATTAATGAAAAAAATATATTTCGATATTAATTACTCATTTATTTACTTATTGCTTTTTTCTTAAAAACTAGCAAATTTTGAATTATTGAATTATGATGCATCGAGCCCGTTTATAATGTTCTCGATTCCTGTTTCTTGTTTCATGTTTCTTATTTTTTAAGAAACTGACTTGCTTGATAACCGTTTCCATTTTTTATTTCTAGAATTTGAGAAACGTTTCTTAAAATGGGCTAAATTTGAGAAACTACAAAAAGTAGTTTCTCTCTGTTCCGTTTCTATTGTATACATTATTGTTTATCCTATGTACCAAAACTCATTTTTGGCTTGATGTTTGTCATGCATGCCCATTATACATTTTCACCTCTTAGTTATGTGTTCAACTCCCAAAATGGACTATTTTTTTCTTTTATATTATTTTATTAATTTTGTTATTTACAAGAATAATTCTACTAATATTTTATTTTAATTTTGAATTTTAAAATTCTCCAATATTTATATTTATATATTATTTTAATTTTTAATATGTTAATTAATTTTTTTACCTTCCAAATTTAAACTCCAAAGATGGCCACTTTGATTTTTTCTGTTTTATATTTATTTCCATTTTTTATATTTTATTTATTAATTTTTCTACTTACAAAAATAATTTTTCTATATTTATATTTTATTTTAATTTTGAATTTTAAAATTCTCCAATAATTAGATTTATATATTATTTTAAATTTCAATTTGTATATTAATTTTTTTTATATTTGAAATTTTGAGTATTAAAATTTGCAATATGCATGTTTATATATTATTTTAATTTTAATATTTTTAGTATATATGAAATTGAGTAGAATTTTACATTATATAAATTTTGTTGACTAAGACATTCATTTAGCATTACTTTATTATTTTACAATCACAATATTTATATAATAATAATATAATTAAGTTGGATTTGACTCGACATCACTTAAGACAAATGACTCAAGTTAGAGATGACAACGCCGATCAAACTTGGGCAACATATATGAAGGATAGGATACAATTTTATAATTATATTTAGTTGTCATCGAGACTTACTTACATTAGATGACACAAACTTTTGATAATATCTTTTTCAATGTTAAATGTATGACACATCTTCTTTTTTTGTATTATATTGTTACAAAAAAAAAAAAACAGTTATCAAACAAGTTTCTGTTTCTTTTTTACAAGAAACAGGAAACAGGAATAGTTATCAAACATGTTGTTTAAAAAACGGGAAACAAGAAACAGGGAACGAGAAACAAGAAACATGAATTGAGAACGTTATCAAATGGGCCCTACTATTTCTCTAAATTAGAAAACTTTCCTCTAATCTTTTTTTTTTGTACCTTATTTTTCAATGAAGCACTTTTGTTGTTTCCTTTTAAAAAAAAAATTTGTGGGGAAACAATGTTGTTAAATAAATAAGACATTAATTACTATTTCAAAAGTCGATAGGTTGATCGTTACTTTGCAATTATTGAACAAAAAATAATAATAATAAAATGTTGAACTTGAATTACGGTAAAGAAAAAACTTAGGTGCAGTCAGGTTGCACCTATCTATGGTACAACCTTCTGCTACACCTAATTAAAACCTGACACGTGACAGTTTGTCTTTTCTAAAAAATAATTATTAAATTTTTTTTATGTATATATGAAAAGAGAATTATGAATTTAAGTGCATCCTAGGCTGCACCTAAATACTTTTAATTGATGATGATTTTGAAGTTAAGAAAGGTCAAGAAATCTCATATTATCAAGCAGGAAAGAAAGGAACTTTCAGTCTATCAAAAAGTCTATCTAAACCTTTAGAAAACTTGGTCGACTGAAAAAGTCTATCTAAACCTTTAGAAAACTTGGTCGAAGGGTCTAAAATCAGTATTTTATCCAATTTTTTAAAAAGACATCTTACTAAATTTTTAATAATTTTTTTCTAACTACTTAATTTGGAAGTGTTTAGTTTTTCTTAAATTTGATAATAAGTTCCATAATTTATTGGAATCTATTGTCAACAAATTACGGTTTAACAACTTGAGCAAAGTTGTGTAAAAAATAATCTATAATAATTTTTTTTATGGAAAATACAATCTCATGAATCTGTCCGTGAATAACATTACTTAGTATATTGCATCACTACTCTATTCTCTAACTTCCATCTCTAACACCTTTGCATTAATCAAAAGTCGAAAGCTTATTGACTCAGAAGCCAACTTCCCTTGACGATGTGTAAATATTTGTGTATAATTAATATTACACAATAAAGAATTTATTGTTTCCTTGAAAGGGTTTAGGTAATTCAACTAAATCACATTAAAACAACTCCATTTCATCCACTTCATTTACATCCTAACTATATTAATACAACCTTCTCTAAGATCAATTTCCCTTCAACCCCAAAAATTAATGGCCCATCCAACAAACCCCAAGTTTCCACTCTCTCTCTTCTTCATTCTCACTGCCCTATCTTCTGCTGACTCATCAACAATAATCCTCGACCAAGTGGCCCCACAGCCTCTTGACCAAGTCAAATCAGATCTATCTTTCTTCATGCACGATATTTTAGGTGGGTCCCACCCAACTGCAAGAACGGTCACCGGAACCACACCCAACAAGGCGGAGCCCACCACCGGCCTCCCGTTCACTAAACCCAAAAGAACCATTTTCCCTCTCCCTGGTGGAGTCCCACTCATAGGCACCAACAGAAATTCAAACGGTGGAGGAATAAACAATAATAACAATAATAACCAACCGTTTGTTACTGCCGGTGAGCTCCCGTCCAGCGTCACCCTCCAGCATGTCACGTTCGGCTCGCTCACGACCATCGACGACGAGTTGACGGAAGGTGAAGAGTTGGGATCTGCTGTAATGGGCAGAGGTCAAGGATTCTACTTTGTTAGCTCTTTGGACGGTTCTAGCCATACCGTAGCATTGACCGTCATCCTACACCAATATGACAAAGACGAGGAGAAGAGGGATGAGGATACAATCAGCTTCTTTGGGGTACACCGGAGAGTGTCGCCGGAATCGCCGATTGCGGTGGTTGGAGGGACTGGGAAGTATGAGAATGTTGGTGGGTTTGCGGTGATCGAGAACATCCGGCGGAGGGAGAACCAATACATGACTGATGGAGCTGATACGATTGTCCACTTTAGCGTTTATCTCTCCCAATAGTTTTTTTTTTTTTTTTTTCTAATTTTGTTATTTCACCAATCGTATTTTTATTTTTACTAGTGGATAGGAAATTAGTGGAGGTTATAAATAGAAGAATATTGCTTACCTAAGTACTTCTGAAACAATTAAGGGCGACTTTCGTTGTATAGAGATATAAAAACCTAAATTTAAAAATAAGAAATTTAATGAAAAATATAATTGCATTCCATTTTTCAATATTTTAAAGTATGTGTGTGTCACACTCGGCCCCATATTACCCTCCCTAACTTAGGAATTGACATGCCGACAATGGATTCTAATTAAATTATGAAACTCATTAATTGTCAAACTCAAAATGTATTGTAATTAAAATAAGTGGCTAGAAAAAACACTACAAGCCATGGGGAATATTATTTAGGGGTGTTTGGCTCACCAATATTAGTTGGGTTGAGTTGGTAAAAATTATCCGCTAATGTTTGGCCCACCAACTCTAAATGTCGTTAGACCCTTAATGACAATCCTATTTTTTTGTACATGTTCAACTCATATGCTTTACGACCATTAAATTATATTATAGAGTTGTTGGTTATATAAATAATAGTATTTTGACTTTGTGTTTGTAACTTTACTATCCTTTTGCAACTTTCTTATTTTCCACTTCTAACTTTTATTTTTTACATCCATATAAAGGTGCTTACTAAAAGAAAGATTGTGGTAGAAAATGTATTTTTGTTTATTGTCCAATTTCAAATGATTGACATTATGCGCACAGTCGTAGATTTGCAATCATCACACATGCAAAAGCTTGTATCATGGCAAAAGGAGAAGTACGAACTCGAGTCTTCACGTAAGTAGGTAGTAGTAGACCAGTTCTATAATATTGAGGTTTTGTTTGAAGATGATTGAGTCATCCTTATAGACTTACTTGTCAAGGATATTAAGAAGACCGGCTGACTGCTTCCTAACAATCTCACCATAGTCTAAGAAGAAGTAGTGCTTGCGCCTATTGGTAGGACTGACTAGATTGATTATCTTTAATATTTTTTTTTTTTTTTTGTGAACATGTCAGTAGACTACTGATGACAACTCTATTTTTGTGCATGTTCAACTAATACGTTCCATAACCATTAAAACTATGTTGCAAGGTTGTTGATTATATAGATAATAGTATTTTCTCTACATCAAGTGCAATAGCTAAGTGTACAAAGTTATAAAATATATTTTTACTTTATTGTATTCACATCTCAAATGAGTGTTAAAAATTTGGGAAAAATGTGTATTTGAATGGTGAAACAAAAAACAAAAAAATTAAAAGAAATACATATTGTTTTAGGTTACTAAAAAAAATGCACCAGATACTCATAATTCAACTCAATGCACCCCAAACATAGATAGTTATTATCAACACAGAAAATTATTATCCATAGATAATTATTACTAACTCAACTCAACCCAACCTTACGCGCTAAACGCCCCCTTAGAATTATTCAAGTTGTGGAGTGTTTAGTTCTGGAGTTAATAAGGCAATTGGTGTGCAGATCATGCCCATTGACAGAGCTAAATCCAAATCTAACCCTACAAAACCCAAAAGATGAGCTCTGGAATCAGAATAATAATTGTTGGGAAAGAAACAAAGAAAATATTAGCGGATGTTATTATATAAATTAAATGTAATAAAAATAGATTATTAAGAATACGATCTTTAAAATTAGAAAAAGTACCAAGAGTTCCAAAAGTACAAATATCCTATTGGCTTTCTCTTGGTTAAGTATTATTCTTCTTAAATGTGATGAAGGAAGAGTTGTCTTCAAATCTGGCCAATGTGCTTTCCTTAATTGTTAATGAAGCTTTGAGTTTGTTTGTTTGTTTTTTTTTTAAGATAAATAAATGGAAAAAGAAAAAGAAAGCAGATGTATGAAAACAACCCTAATATTTTCAAATAAAACCTCACTATTAGACAAGTCATTAAATTTCAATTAATTATTATTTACTAACATCAATTAAATGATTAAAATAAATTTTTTCAAAAAGATAAAAAATCACATGTTCAAATTCCCAACAATTTCTAATAAACAAATATATTAATTTAAGAAGAAAAAAAGAATATTGTTGTTCACTGTTCATGTCCAATCTGTTGAGAATATGAAAAGATATAATATTAATTTGAATAATGAAAGTTTTAGTATTAAACTTGACTTGTGACTTTTAGTTTTTGTAACCAATAGTGTCCATTGAGTTCTTTGGGAGTTTAGAAATAATGAGAATTAAGTAAATATTATTTATGATTTCTTAACCATTGAAATTCTATGGTTATAGTTTGTAAGCCTATATAAAGGCATGCTTTGTTGAATCAAGATATCACTTTCTCCACATTTGTGTCATCCACACCTTTTTCTTTTCTAACATAGTGGTATCAGAGCCATTGTAAAATTTGAGAGAAAAATGGCCAACGGTGGGATGAGTTCGTTTCAATTATCGATGCTTACCAAGCTGAACTATGGCAGTTGGAGCATCAAGATAAAAGTATTACTAAGAACACAAGACATGTGGGAGATTGTGCAGAACGGTTTCCAAGAGGCGGAAGCTGGAGCTGATCAAGCACAAAGAGACGCGCTAAACGAGACAAGAAAGAAGGACAAAAAGGCTCTCTATATCTTGTACCAATCAGTTGACGAAGACACATTTCAGACCATCTGCGATGCCGAGACATCAAAGGCAGCATGGGACAAGCTCCAATCGACTTATAGAGGAGCTGATCGTGTTAAAAAGGTACGATTACAAACTTTACGTGGTGAGTTTGAATCATTACAGATGAAGGAGACGGAGGTGATAGCAGAATATCACACCAAGGTTATGACTATTGTCAACCAACTGAGACTGAACGATGAAGAGATGTATGATGTTAAATATAAACTTTAATCATACTCCATTCAATAACAACAAAGATATTCAATAATAACATGCTTTCATTTTTCTTATTACCTCTCCCCCTTTTGGAATCAATCAAAAAGAACAATTAAGAAAAATAAGCAATGACATGAAAGTTCTTAAAACATGAACACAAAATTTTGCTTTTCTTCTCCTATCAACATGCCTTCTAATAAAAAACAACTACATTGTAGATTCAAGAGGCATCATAAAAAAAAAAATCAACCAAGCTCAAGTTAATTTCATTTAAAACCAATTTCACAAATTTCTCCCCCTTTTGAAATCAAATAAATACTCCCCCTTAATAAGGGACTAAAAGACATTTAGCACATAATTCAACTAGAGGGTAAAAATATCAAACAAATATTCAAAACATAGTTTTACTCCAAATATTACTCCCTAAAAAGATAAATAATATGCATAAGAGGGATATGCAAAAAAAAAAATTATTTAAATCAAATTTATTTAAAAATGAAATTCATATATAAAATACGATAACTCCTCCTAAAATCAAGCATTATCCTTCTAAAAGAAAAAACAATGAATACCAAGGAGAGAAAAAAAATCAAGTAAAAATTCAAATAATTTTGATACCAAAATATCAAATAATAGCAAATCATTAAAGGGGATCAATAAAGTAAATCAATTCTATAAATACTCCCCCTATAAAAAAGAATTTAACAATCCTTTTCCAAACAACATTGCAATATCGCATACCTTTTCAACATAGGACAACCAACATACTCAAAAGAATGTTATTCAACAACATACTCATAGAATATGTATACCTCATGCTCAAAAAGCATTTAATAAAACTCTAATCAATTTTAATCAAAAGATAAACAACATGTCTTAATCAACATCTTTGCTCAAAACTTTCCATGAAAAATATAAGGATAGAGCAGGCATATAATTGACCAAAAAGCCAATAATAAGTAACATAGATAAATGCCAAATAGATAAATATACAATTTCTCATGGCATTAAATCCAATAATCAATACAATTCAAGAACTCAAATTTTAACAAACCAAGAGATATAATTTCCCTAAAGATACCAAAAAAAATAGTTATCTCAAGAACAAAATAAAGGTTACCAAATAAGCTATTTTCCTTTGTTGGATTCAAGCAAGCTATATTAGTTGCTCCAATTGAATATATTTCCAATTCCACATTTGAAGTCCAAGCAACAAATACTTCTTGAATCATACCTACAAATAAAGCTCAACCAAAAGACTTTGGTACCCATTTCTTGGGTCCTTCATTGTTTGTGAGCAAGGACTTTGGAACCCATTTCAAATTAGTTCTAAAATGACTAGCATTGATTGTTGGCAAATAACAAGTGTTAAATTTATGACCAATTTTGCCACAAGAATAACATACAACATTAGGCAAAAATTTCTTTTTAACAAATTGATTTTTCACAATCTTTTTCTCATTGAAATTCTTTCTTGGAGCATTTTTCAATTTATAACAATTTGGTCTAATATGACCTTTAACTCCACAATAATGACAAGTAGGCACAAATTTTGATTTCACATGAATGTTTCTAGCATTTCCATGATTAGACAAAATATCTTCAGACATACATGAGGTGGCTTTAACAAAAGTAGTACTCTTAGTAGCAGATGAACAATTTTCATTCACATAGCTTAATCCCCTTTTGTCATTAAAAGGTTTACCCATATCAATAATTTTATCCAATTTTTGTGCACCAATAATCAATTTCTTTATGGACTCTTTTGCAATTTCAAGCTCTTTATTAGCAAGCAATTCTTTTTCTTTAAGCAAATGCAAAAGATCATTTTTCTCATGACTATCACATTCAAGAGATTTTCATCCTTCAGAACTCAAAAGATTCAAAGACCAGAAGACTTCAAACAAATTGATCGTCTCTTTTGATTGTCTCTTTTTCAACAAATTGAGTGTCTCTTCTTAAATTGAGCTGTCTCTTTTCAACGAATTGAGCGTTCTTTCTTCAACAAATTGAACATCTCTTCTCCAACGAATTGATCGTCTCTTCGCTATCTACAAATTGAAGAATGATCTCCCTTGATCTGAGAACAAGCTCGGCCGATCTAAACAGATCAACAAGTCAAAGGCCAATCAACCAAGAAAATGAACAAGTTATAGGCCGATCCAAACAAATCAACAAGTCAGAAGTCGAATCATCCAAGAAGATCAACAAGTCCAAAGGTAGATCCTCCAACAAGATCATGAAGCCCAAAGGCCGATCCTTCAAGAAGATCATCAAACCAAAGGTCAACTTAAGGATTAAAGTTTATGAATTCGAAGGGAATAATCATAGGATAAAAATTAGAGACGGTAACACTTACACTACAAATCAATAAAATCAAATTCATTTCTACGAATTAAATTTACTTTGTCAAAATCTTGTGTGAGCATTGACTACAGGTATCTCAAGTCAAATGAACATTTAATAGATTTAAAATGGAAAACCCCATTTGAATTCAAGTCCCACGAGACGATGTCATTTATATCGCCAAATATTGGGATGAGTCCAAAGGTGTGACAGGCTGAGTCCATGAATATAGTTAGCATCTTAACACATCCTTGGTCAATTTATTAACTCTCCTATATCAAAAAGCTCCACATAATTCAGATCACAGCTTCCTTCGATTTTTTTTTTCTCATCCAACAAAATAGAGTAAAAATTTGAACTTTTAACACTCAAGAAAAACCTCACACTTCTATTATACAAATAAGCATAAACTAGTTGAAAAAATAAAAATAAGAAACAAAAAATAATAGACACTTGAATTTACATGAAAAACTTCAAAATCGAAAATAAACCAATATACATGACCTAACCAGTAAAAAAAAATCTTTGATCTAAATTACAAGAACACTCTTTCACTATTTTTATAGTCACACAACTTTTTCTATTCTCAAACTAGATAATACAAAAATGAATTTAACTAATTTATTCAAGCTTAAATACTTCTAACTATGGTTTGAAAACTAAAATTATAGTTTTTTTCTTTTTTTTCTTTTTTCTTTTTGAGGCATACTACTTTTCTAATACTTTGCAAAAAGGAAAAGAAAAAAAAAACATCCTTTAATCGAATTAAAAGAGTAAACGTAGTTTTGAAATTGGGATCACTACATTAGTACTTTTCTAATGAAAAATTCTACAACTTAAGCTTCAACATCCAACCCGACACCCAAAAGCCTCCAAAATTGACCATTTCCTTGAAAGTTGTCACAAAATAATGGGGAATGTGCTTCCAAGTTGATATATATTAAGGATACCCCTCCCCAGTAGGCCATTATCCAACTCCCATTACTATTTTGTTGTTAATCGCTTTTTTTTTTTTTTTTTTAATACTTTATTCTTGGCCTGAATTCATCCTTAGCTAGCTAATTGAAAAGGGTATAAGAAGAAATTAAAGATGGTGTAAATTCTGGTTACCGATCTCATTCCTCTCTCATCAATTAATTTCCATGGAACAACCATCTTACACTTCTTATCAACACCCTGTAGAGGTTGTTGTTGAACGCAACCTCATTTCTCCGCCCTCTTATACGGCTGACGACGCCGAATTCGAACCAACTTCCGCCGCCCGCTTCTCCAATTGCACGCCACCGGAAATTAGCCGCACAATAGCCTCCGATTATGAACTGGATTCGGATCCCATGGAGAAAAATCGAGGTAAATTTTATTATGTCTAACTGATTTCTTAACATTTTGAGTTTTTTTAATTAGAATGGAAATTAAAATAACTTACCATGTTTTAGTTTAAAGTTTTTTTTTTCTTTTTTCGGTAAATCATACTTTGGTTATTGAGGTTTGAGATTTGTGTTAGATTAGTCTTTCGGTTTTGAATTCAAATACTCAACTCCATAATATTCAGAAAATTTTCATTTTAGTCAGTCATCACCAACTTCTTCTTCGACATCAATCTGAAGAAAAAATTAAAAAAAAAAAAAAAAAAAAAAAAAAAAGGAAGAAAAAGAGAGTGAAGGGCGAGCACATTTCCTCGCTGTTTGCAGATTTAGTGTGGAGGAAGGAAAAGAAGACGGCGGCGGTGGGTGGGGAAAGGATGAAGGGAGAGTGGAAGGGAAAAGGGGTGGGGTCCGGGGGATAGGGGAGAGAGAAAAATTCTTTTTTTAATTTTGGGCAAATTGTAAAAACCACCCCTAAAGTATTGTGCTAGTTGCAATTATACCCTTAAACTTTTAATCGTAAAAATTGAGCCCTTAAACTTATAAAAATGTTAAAATTTGTTAAAATCAGACTCTCAAACTTACTTAATTGTTAAAATTGTAATAATTGTACAAGTTTGAGGGCTCAATTTTTATCATTTGGGGTCCAAATTTCTATCATCATTGTAAGTTTGAGGGTCTAATTTTAAGACTGGTAGAAGTTTAAAGGCCCAATTTTTATAATTGAAAGTTTGAGGGTATAAATTTGCTCATTTTTTTAATTATTATAATCTAGTTCTAATTACTATAATTATTTTTAAAATGAGACTCAGAGAAATACTTAAGTGTACTTTGGGCTAGATTAATTAATGGAAAGACTTAAGATGGAACATTTTTTAAAATTAAAGACTAAATTAACCCAAATCTCAAATTTCATAGACTAAAAGTGTAATTTGTCCATTCTATTCAATCAAAACATAGTTCAACTGAAAAAATTATTTCGAGTTCAAAAAAAGAAAAAAGAAAATGTAAGATGGTTACGTAATAAAATGATTTAAAACTTTTTAGAATACATATTTTAAAGGGGGTTTTTAAAAATAGAAAATAAGATAAACTATTTATACAAAATAACAAAATTTTTAAATAGTTGTGATAGACACTAATAGAAATCTTCAGGGTCTATCAGTGATAAAAATGATAGAAGTCTATCATTGATAGAGGCTGATAAAGGTCTATCAATGTCTATCCATATTTTTTTTATGCTATTTTCTGGAAATAGTTTGAAATTTTTTCTATATATGAAATTTTTCCTATTTTAAAATATTTTGTTAAGAAAAACACTATCTCACATCAATTTAACTAGGGTGGTTTTCAAATACAACAAAATAAACCAAAATATTTACAAATATAATAAAATGTCATAATAGATTACTATCATCTATCACTTAATAGACATTGATAGATACTCAGTATCATTTTGCTATATTTAATTTATATTTCAATAATTTTGTCATTTAAAATAATTTCGTTTTTCTTTTTTTAGCAAGATACTAATGGGAATGGGAGAGAGGAATCAACTTGTTTACTCATTTTCCTTTGAACTAATTGCTTTCTTCTTTGTTTACTCCAGCATTCATTTTTAAAATACTTCCCACTCATTTAAAATTCTATAATATTACCATTAATCTTTTATAATTGTTTCAAATAAAAACTGGTTTATTAGCAATAGAATTTGAGAGTTGAATGTGTCACGGTCACATCATTCCCAAATCTTAATTTTTCATCCAAAGTTTTAATAGGTTTATACCTTATGAAATGTTAAAAGTAATGTTGTAACCTTTCAATTTCTACTTAGAGGTATTTTTGAAACGAATAACAAAGTTGGAGATTACTTTTTGAAATTTAGTAAAGTATATATGAATATGATAATATATATTCAGTTGAGACTACAAGACGACTTTTGTTGTACAAATCGGCACTAAAGGGTGATTGGAAAAGAGCTGAATCACTCCTGAATGAGTGCCCACATTATGTTCGTCGTGCAATAACAAGAAATAAAGAGACTGTTCTTCATGTTGCCGCCGGAGCCAAGCAGAGTATGTTCGTCGAGGAATTGGTCAATAGAATGACTCGATCCGACATGGCTTTGCGAGACAAATATGGAAACACAGCTCTTTGCTTTGCTGCTACATCAAGAATCGTCAAAATTGCTAAACTAATGGTGGAAAAGAACCATGAACTTCCCCTTATTCGTACCTTCAGGGAAGGAACTCCACTTCTCATTGCTGTTTCCTATAAAAGCAGAGATATGATTTCTTACCTTTTGTCTGTCACTGATCTTAGTCAGCTAACCGCCCAAGAACGGATTGAGCTTCTTATTGCCACTATCCATAGCGATTTTCATGGTAAGTCATTTCATTTATTCAACAACTCTCTCATCATCTTTTTCAATTTGAAATTACTGTTTCAATTATCAATGAAAAAGTTTTTTAAAAATGCAATTTTTATAAAAACGTAACTTTGCTTGGTTTGCTCTATACTCAAATTTCTTTTGCTAAGATCAATTTGTAATTAAAACAATATGAACCAATCGATGATTACACCATTAGTGGTCTTTGACAGTGGTCATGGCAATAACAGCCACCCAGGGATGGTTGTGGTGACACCTGTTGAGGATTCTACATTTATAAGATAGATGAGCTATTCCTTTCATTGTTAATTAGTATTGAAATGAAACCTTTATATTATTTAATATAGAATCAGAGCCTACAAATAGACGGTGTTTGCTGTTCGTCAATAGCTTCCATTGTGGAAGTTAAGGTAGAAAGATTTGAAAGGGTAGTAGTCATTTTCATATATTATGAAAACTTGAGTGGATTCCAATTAGAGATTTGAAAACTTTTTTTTCCCTTAAAAGTGTTGATTTGGCGTGTTACTTATTGGCAAATATTATGGATTATGTTTTGGCAAAAAAAAAAAAAAAAGACGTAGATTGGACGATAGGTACCATAGATAGGTGTGGTGTATGTCGTCTTCACATTTCACTCTAGATTAAGAAGGGTAATCTGGAGGGAGATGTGACAGTCATCATCAAATTCATTTTCTAAAGTCATTTTAAATAGATACCAAACATTACAAAATTTGTTAACATGCATGATTTATTTTACTTGAAAAGCACCTTATTTATGGACTATTATGTTTTCTCTTTGCAGATTTAAGCTTGTGGATTTTGAAACTATACCCTGAGTTAGCGATAATGAAAGATACCAAGAACAATAATGAAACTGCATTGCATGTGTTGGCTAGAAAACCATCTGCAATGGATAGCACAAAGCAGCTAAATAATTGGAAAATGCGCATCAACTCTTGGAATTCTTCCAAACTATTCATACCACCTACAAAACTTATTAATGAAATATTGATTTTTCTAATTTTGAACGCAGACTTTAAACAACCCTCCAATAATAAAGATGTGACCAAAACATTGGCTCATCAATTAGTTGAATTCCTATGGAGGTATGTTGTATATGAGCTTCCACAAAAGGAGATGCTTGAATTCATTAAACATCCCACAAGTTTGCTGAATGATGCTGCAAGGGCAGGTAATGTTGAGTTTTTGATTGTCCTCATTCGTGAATTCCCGGACATCGTTTGGGGTGACGATGACGACGACGATGATAGTAAAAGTATATTTCATGTAGCTGTTGAAAATCGGCTTGAGAATGTGTTTAATCTCATAAAGGAGATTGGTAAGCTCAATGAGTTCTCAACTAAATATAGAACTTTCCAAGGAAAATATAGCATCCTGCATTTGGCTGGAAATCTAGCTGCTCCAAACCATCTCAACAGAGTTTCAGGAGCTGCTCTTCAAATGCAACGTGAAATGCTTTGGTTTAAGGTATGTACTTTCTTAAATAAAGACTACATCCCAATCTTATAACTTTTTCTTATATCTTTCTTGTTGGATAAATTAAATAAACGGAGTATTAGAATTAATTATATCTGTTAGATAGTTTTTTTTTTTTTTTTAAATATACGTGAGTGTCCGGACCAGCTTATGCACACATCGACTAATCTCACGAGACAACCTGCCTGACCCTACAACATTTGAGTGTTAAGAAAACTCATAGGACGTTAAATCCTAAGGTAGGTGACCACCATGAATTGAACCCCATGACCCTTTAGCCCTTTAGTTTTTTTTTTTTTTTTTATGATCTCATTACCATTAGACCAACCCATGATGATTGTAACGGTTAGATAGTTGATCCTAGTTAAACTATAAGAAGCAAATTTTGTTTTAGGTCTTTCCTCAAATATGAAACCTTATTAGGGAATATGAGACTTAAGCAAATAGAGTATATTAAGAACCATAACCTTGTATTTATAAATTGGTTATATAGGAGACGTTTGAGGTAAGGAGTAGAGTTACATCGTTTAAAGTAGAGTACTTACATCATTTAGTGTGGATAATTATGTTTAGTCGTAGAGTCCAAAGTATAAGGAGTTAATAAGTCATGTAATTTATGTTTTTTAGTCGTGGGCCCACATTTAGTTTGAGAACTCTTTAGCCAAATGTCCTCCAATTTCTACTCTATAGGCCAAACATGCCCATTAAGAACCTCCGAGGCTGAGTATCAATGATCTGGTTTCTGCTCAAGTAGGCCACATCACCATATTGGAAGTCATGGACTCATATAGTCAAAATCATTCAATATTCCCATTAAATAGCCCGAAATAGCAATGAACTAAATGCACTCATCTTTATGCACCCCACTCCAATCAAACCCACGTACATAAATTCAAAAATATAGTCTAAAAATGCATCTAAGTATGTTAATTCATAGCTGAAATGTAATTTTTTGTTAAATTTCTAATTGATGACATTTGAAATTGGATATGAAGGAAGTGGAGAAGATAGTTTTGCCATCCCAACTTGAAGTGAAATCCAACGATCCAGATCCATCTGTACCAAAGTTAACACCACGACAATTATTCACCCAAAAGCACAAACATCTTCGTAAAGAAGGCGAGGAATGGATGAAAAACACAGCAAACTCTTGCATGCTCGTCGCAACTTTGATCTCTACAGTAGTTTTTGCTGCAGCCTTCACAGTTCCTGGCGGCAATGATGATAATACAGGAAGTCCTATTTTTCAAAACAAGTTTTGGTTTGCTATGTTTGTAGTGTCAGATGCAATTGCCTTGTTTTCATCTTCAACTTCTATTCTAATGTTCTTGTCGATATTAACTTCGCGCTATGCAGAAGAAGATTTCTTGCACTCACTGCCTTCCAAATTACTGTTTGGACTCGCATCGCTCTTCATCTCCATTGTGTTCATGGCTGTAGCCTTTAGTTCTACCTTCTTTTTGATCTACCACAACGCTAATATCTCCATTCCAACCATGGTTACTGCTATGGCCATTATTCCCATTACTTGTTTTTGTTTACTTCAGTTTAAATTGTGGATTGATATTTTTCACAACACTTACTCCTCTAGATTTCTTTTTAACCCCAATAATCCACGCAAATTGTTCTAATCATTGCACCGTTATTTCATCTTATTTCCTTCCTTTTGTTGGACAGCTTCATATACAATTTGATATTAGTTACTAGTTATGATGGAATTTTTTTTTTCGGGGGCTATATGTTTTAAAGATGTCTCTTTGAATTTATCATTCTGAAATCGGATACAAATTTTTGTTTTTGCACCAAATGTTTGTCTAGACTTCACACGCTTTGATACCATATTAAAAAGAAATTGTATCAAATGGACTTAACTTTAAGGTATATTTTTTAAAAATCTCAAATAAAACTTTGTGTTTAGAAAAATTACTTAAACAGAAAAAATATCAAACTATTTACAAATATAGAAAAATTTTACTCTCTATTCTACAAAATAATTAGGAATTTTGATATAATATGTCAATTAAAGCTTCAAATATTGCAATCTTTACTATTTTATAAAAGTAATATTAAAAGACTTCAAAGAAAATAAACTTTCCATAAAATAACTTCTATGCATGCAATTAATGCTGTCGAAAATAAAAATAAATAAATAAATAGGTTATTTTGAAATATAGAAAAATGAGTCAAACGATTTATTAATATAGAAATTTTTTACAGCTTATCAGTGATTGACCGCGATAGAATTCTATCGTTTTTTATCGTTCAATGATAGAATTTATTTGCTTGAGCGATTACTAATAGACAGTGGAATTTTTCTATATTTATAAATAGTTTGATTTCTTTTTGTTTATTGTAATTTTTCTATTTTTTCGTGTCAGACTAAATTTGTAATATGTTTGAAGTTTTTAATATTTGTATAATATTGGATCCTATTTAGCTCATTTATAGAAAATCTTATGTTAAATCCCTAATTAACCTAAAAACTTAAACTAATAAGTGACGTAAATTTAATATTATATCAATAATTTAACAATACGTTCGTATTTACATAAAACTACAAATATTTCTTATAAGGTTTTTTTGTTAATGGAAAAAATATATGTTTTTTTCCCCTTTTCATTTTATCATTAATACTCATAAATGTTTACCCATTTTTTTAAAAGAAATGAAACATTAGAGGCATGATAGATAAATGTAGAGGAGAGGCTAGGGAAACATATACATTTTTCTTCTAAAATTTAAAAATTGTGTTTTAGTCTTTTAAAAGAGAAATTAAAAAATATCAAACTATTTATAAATATAAAAAAAAAAAATTTACGTTTATACAGTGAAATTTTTCTATATTTATAAATAATTTAACTTATTTTTTAAAAAAATTTCACAAATAGAAAAAATGTCAAACTATTTAAAAAAAAGTACAAAAACACTAATAGACTTCTATCAACATCTATCAATAATAATAGACTTGTATCATTTCTATTACTGATAGACCGTGATAGACTTCTATCAGCATTTATTACAATTACCTAAAAATTTTATTATTTTGTATAAATAGTTTTTCTTATTTTTTTTATTTAAGAAAATTTTATTTATTTTTTATATTTAAAAATAGCTGTTTTTAAATTTAGTTAATGTGTGAATTAAGAATTAATTAAAAGGAATGACGTGACGTTTTGTTTTTTAGTACAGCGAACCTGGCTTGTTTTTTATTGTGCGTACCATCGATGTGGTTGAGAAATCGAGAAAAGATAAGGCTTTAATTAAATTTTACAGAAAGTTTCTGGACATTCATAATTGTACAGCTTAGATAACAAACGAAAAAGAAAAAGAAAAAGAAAAAAGAAACAATAACAAACGGAAATTGAATTTGAATAGTGATGACTAAATTCAAAACTAATATCGAGCATTTGATTTTGAGTATTTTTTATCTTGATTATGTCATTTAGATTATTTTCATTTTGAAAAAAAAAAGATGGAAAATACTGAAAGAAGAAAATTTAAACTTTTAATGTAGAAATAAACCTTATAATATTTAACCTAATTAAAATAAACCTTGAATCTCACCTCTTAGTTATATTTTGCCTTTTTTTTTCAACTAATTCATGTTAACACTAATTATCGAAACACATCTATCATTAACAAAGTATATCAACGATATTATTGTTCACACGAGATTTCGATAAAAAAAATTTAATTTGTGGAAATGAATTTGATTTTATTGATTTGAAATATAAGTGTTAGAGTCTTTAATTTGTAATCCTATGATGCATTCGACCTCTGATACTTTCTCTCGAATGTTAATTTTGATCTGAGAGCTGATGAGCTTGTTCTCAAATCAATGAAGATCAGTCTTCAATTTGTAGATGACGAAGAGATGTTCTCTGACATCTCTGATTTTTTAATACCCCAAATGATGGGTGACCTTCTCAGTCTTGGGAGGCCCTGTATGGACTTGGGCTTTGTGGGCTTTGGGCTCAACTTTTGGGCTTGGATTTAAATTAATTTTTTTAATAGATTTTTATTTAAATTTGGCCCAATATATTTTAATAAACTCAAGATGACTTAATTTCGGGCTCAATCGCCATGTGGCATAATTTGATTGGATGAGTTGACATTGCCCGATGGATCGATGCTTAGACAAGTGACGTCATTTGATTTGCCAACTTTTATGTCTTTTAATTTAATTTGAGGACACATGTAAATTTGCAATTGATCTCAAATTTACCGATCATTAATTTAAATTAATGATGTGTCAATTTGTGATTGGCCAAAATTTCTCTGTCAACAGTTATATTTACAATTTTTTTAAAATATTTATACACTTAATAATTATCCCTAAAACTGCAATTGAGATATTGAAAAATGTTGATTTAGGAAAAAATATTTAGTCATGTTTTTCTCTATTCATTCATGGGGACTTTACCTCACTTTATACAAACGAATACCCTTATAGGGTTACAAGAATAATGAATAAAATAATTAGAAAAAAATAATTTCTAACAACCTATTTGACAGATGGCCCAATCAGATAATACGCGAGAAATGATAATAGGAAATTCATAAGGGAATCATAACAGACTTTTTGGGCTTTTTATATTTTCCTTCTTGGGCTTTTACATTCTCTTCCACGGTTTGGCACCGTGACTTGGCTTGGTCATCTTGAGGTGGCAACATTTAACTTCTTTACTAATCTAGTTTGGTAACCTCTTTAATAACTACTATCCATCGTAATTACCCTAAAATTTTATTAATTACTAACTTTAATAAAGACTATATTTGATCCAACTTTTATTTTTTTTAAAAAAATAGATTTTGTAATACGCACTTTCTACATTCACACTAAAATATTATTTTTCATGAAATTATATACTTTGTGGAATTCTATCCATTTTAAAACGTCTGATTTGATTACTAATTAATGGAATTAATATTTCATATGCAATTATATGATAGGAAAGATATTTTGTCATTTCACACAGAAGCCATAACATGACATAAAAGTCAAAAGTTGATGGTGACATGCACTAAGCAACAAAAGAAAAAAAAGAAAGCAAAAGCAAAAAAGAAAAAAAAAAGGTTTTTTTCCTTTCTAAAAAAAGAGAAGAAAAGAAATAATTAATTCAATCATATTTTACTGCTTTCAGTAAAAAATTACACTTAATCTACAGTGTTTATTTTGTCAAAAAAAAAAAAAAAAAAACTATGTATTTTAAAAATTATTTTCAAATATAACAAATGAATCAAAATATTTATTTCTAAACTTATGAATGACATGTATTCGGAATAGTTTGTAGTTTTTAAAACATTAAAAATAACTCATAAGTTCACATAAGCTTAATTTGGAGTCTCTTTTAAAATTCGTTTTAGTACAATAATAATTGCGGAGATGAAAATCATATCTTAGGCCTTTAGAGAATAACATCATGTCAATTATCATTGAGTTAAACTCATTTTATTTATGATGTTTGACTCTCTCATTCTATGTATATAGTTGAACTAAATAAAATAATAATTCATAAAATTAGAATATAATAGAACGTTAAACGACATGGTTAACACATCGTATATTTAAGTTTGTGTCCATTAAAATTTTGAAAATTGAAACTTTATGAATATGCCTTTAAGCTTTTAATCTTATGCGTAACAAGTCTTTGACACTTTAAAAATTTATAATAAAGCACTAAACTTTTGTTGTTGTGTTTAATAAGCCGTCTCTAGTTAGCTAGTTTTTATTATTGTATCTAATATGTTACTATGAAAATTAAATATCAAATAAATCTAAGAGCTTTTAATTTTGTATCTAATGAGTCATTCACCTATTCGAGATTTGTTTTTCAATTCACGAATATTTTGGACAAAAATTGCGAAAAGTATAATATCCTATTAGATACAAAATTTAATTTTACATCTAATTTTACACCTAAATAAACACGTCAATAGTGGTCTATTAAACATAAAGTTATTGAAATTGACATACTAATATGACATCTGCTAAAATTCAATGATCTATTAGATATGCAAACATGAAACTTCATTAGCTAAATTACTATATTTGAAAAAAAATGAAAATATATAATGTTTTTAAAAATATGGGTTAGTAGCAATAATTTCTTATAATTATTTTTAATTTTTAAGAATAAAAAAATGAGTCAAACTATTTATAAATATAGAAAAATTTTACTATCTATCAACGATAGACTATGATAGAATTCTATTGCTTGAGCGATAGAAGTCTATCGCTCAAGTGGTAGCATTCTATCGACTTCTATTGCGGTCTATCGTTGATAGACAATGAAATTTTCTGTATTTATAAATGGTTTGATATTTTTTCTGTTTATAGTAATTTCTCTTATTTTTGCCATCAAATATGCCTTTAAGATTTTTAATTTTTTAATTAATATATTAAATTTTTATTTATCTTTTTTTTTTTTTTTTTTTTTTGGAGAATATTCGTTTATCCTTGTTTATTCCTCGTACAAAAATTATTTGATATTCGTAGTTTTCTCTCCTTAAAACTCACTAAGGATCGTGGAGGAAGTTAAAAACCTGGCTTATGTTTAGAATGAAAATTTATACCTTTTCGTACACATTAGAACCAAAAATGTTTAGAATTAATAAAATAAGTTAAGTTTTTTTTCTTCTGAAATATGAAATAAGTTAAGTTGTTAGTCTGAATCTTCTTCTCTTTTATATATACTAGTCGGAAGACACGTGTGATGCACGTGAATAAACTTTTTCATGACATAAAATTTAAACTTTGATTGAATATTTTCATTAAATTTAATTAGTAAATATTTAACATGAAAGGAAGTCATTTTAAAAAAAAATAGCTTTTAAACTATAGATTTCTTATTTCAAATTAATTAAAAATAAATAGATATATAAAAATAGATGGATGAATCATATTAAAATGTATAATGATATAATTGGAATAAATTTTGTGAAATAAAATTGATACAAAAGTGTTACAAAAACCTAAATTATTAGTTCTTTGATGGTTGCTTTTTGGAAGAAAAAAAAGAATTTTTTTTTTTCATAAGAATTATAAATTATATACCTCGATTTTTTTTTTTAAAAAAAGTATATAAATATTTAATAAATTTTGATGTTGAATACATGAAAATCTCCTCATAAACAACATTTCTTATATGCATAGAATACACATTTATGGATCTTCATGTTATGAATTTCTCTTTTTCTTTTTTCGATGATATGGACAATTTTTTTTTTAATATTTTTCTCAAAATTTGATAAGTAAAATTGAATTTTATTTTCTTATTATTAGTATCCAATCTCTCAAATCATTTTTTTTAAAGAAAATTATAATAACTAAATCTTCCCGGTATGTTTAGTGTGATTTTGTTTACGGTTTAGATTTACTTTTTTAGTTTGTGGATACATGATTTTGATTAATCTTTTTTAATATGAAACTAAAATATGAATTTAATGATATAATTAGAATAAAATTTGTGAATAAAATTGATATAAAAGGGACATAATAATATAAAGTATTACTTTAATTATTGGATAGTTCTTTGATGGCTCCTTTTTGAAAGAAAATATATATATATTTCATAAAGAATTATATATTGTCGTTTTTAAATATAGAAAAATGAGCAAAACTATTTATAAAGAAAAATTTTACTGTTTATCAGCGATAGAAATCTATAGCTGAAGTGCGTTGATAGACAGTGAAATTTTTCTATATTTGTAAATGGTTTAATATTTCTTTTCTATTTATAATAATTTTCTAATTATTATATACCTCAATTTTTTTTTTAAAAAAACAAAGTAAATAAATATTTAATTATTTTGACATTGAATAAACGAAAATCTCCTTGTAAACAACATTTTTTTGTTTGAATGAAACACAAATTTATAGTTCTTCATGTTATAATTTTTTTTATGATGTGGACAATTTTTTTTAGAAATTTGATAAGTAAAAATGAATGTTGTTTTCTTATTGTTAGGATCTCACGTCAATTTTTTTTTTTAAAAAAAAAATTATAATAACTAAAATCTTCTCCTATTAGTGTTTTAAGAAGTTTTTTTTTTATTGTTATTCGGATTTACTTTTTTTAAGTTTGTTGATACATGATTTTAATGCATCTATTTTTAGTATGCCACTAAGATGAGAATTTTTTAAAGCAAAAGTAAAACACAACAAAGCCAAGAACTATGATTAAAGAAAGAAAACATCTAAGTAGATTGAACCAAAACATCTACAACAATGGATTTGGAATGGAGAGTGAGAAGAATTTGTAATGATTATAGAAAGAATTAAGCATAGACAATAATAATAATAGGGAAATAAATTTAAAAAATTGGCCTCTAAAAAACAAAGAAGTAAATTTTGGATTTGGATTTGGATTTAGATTAGAGATTTCACATACGTTCAATTTTAAATCACAAAAAGACAAATTAGCCGGAAGTGATATAACATCGTTGATTTCCAGAAAGTGTAGACAATATAACTTTATCGATCACTATAGAAGACAAAAAGAAGACCAATTGGGTGAATTGCCAATATTTATCAAACTTCCAAAAGAAAATGACGGCGTGGCAAGATGAGGAGGTGTTAATAAAACATACTCCTAACAAACAATCACATGAAAGGGTATGAGTAAATAGAATTGGTGATGATTGGTAACTAACCCAAGAGATGTGAGGGTATAATGGAAATTTGTTTAAAATTCAAGGACAATATGAGAAGGTAAAAATTCTCATATATATTTGTCAAAACAAACATAGTTTTTATGACTAAAAGAAAATTTGTGGTTCAAATCTTCTCATTCTTATCTATATAACATTCTTTTTGAAATTTATATACTGAAAAGAAAGTTTAAATTATAATGACAATTTAATGAATATTTAATTTAATTCTTATCATAGAAATCTGCTACGTCTATAATTAGTAGGAAGAAAATGAGATGAACCTTTTCTTTTTATCTACCAATTGTATCCACACATCCTTAAAGTTAAAATCTTTTAAAGATGATGAAAAGAGCTTTTTTTATTGAGTCGTTTTACGTATTTTTTATGATTAATTGCATCCACAAATTCTAAATATGAAATGATTAAATGAATTTAGTTTAACAACAATTGAATTGATATGCATTTTCTTCTTTAAAGTTTGAGGTTGTATATATCTTTTATTTCTATTTTATTTTATTTTTTTAAAAAAGATACAGAAGTTATAAATCGTAAGTATACTAGAGAATTTCAACTAAGTTGACACTCTTTTAGTACCCTTCTCATATCCCAATTCCAATTTCATTGTATCCTTTATTTCCATTATTGTAATACTAAAACCAAATATATCTTTAATGACAGACTACTTGTCTATTATTTCTAATCTCTCAATGGAGTTGATCATGACCAAGATTCCATCCATATTTACTTTTAAATAAAACATCCATCTATACTATTTTTTTAAGCGCTTTGTTATTGGCTGTCATATAAAAGAAAAAGAAGAAGAGAAAAAAGAGGGCAGCAGCCGAAAGACACAGAACAGAGAGAGAGAGAGATCGGCGCCGGAGATTGCAGCGTCGATCGGACAGGCGTGGATCTGAGGGAGAACGATCGGGTCTGTACGCGTGAGATCCAGTCGATCGGTGTGGGTTTCAGCGGCGGGCTTCGGGATTGGAGTAGCGGTGCAGCGGCGTGGTTTCAGTGTCGGTTCGGATCAGCAGCGCCGTGGGTCTGCTCGTTTCAGATCGGACAGGCGCTCCGGTCGTCGTTGGCGAGTCAGCGGCGGTGTTGAATTTCTCTTTAGATCTGTGGGTATTTTACCGGCGATTAAGTCGGAAGTCTCGGTCAAGAGACGGGTAAAATCGAGTTTTGCTGTTCTTGGAATGAGAACCAGCTTAGCATATGAGCCAACAATAGTAATAAATCTCTCACTCTCTTAGCTGCAAAAATATCTCATTTCATTCCTTAATTAGACCAAAACGGGTGAGTCGTTCTACTGCTTCTTCCGTTTGGGTTTCTTGTAGGCTGAATTCCGAAAATTAAAATGGGAATCAGGAGGAGAAAGGAAGCAAAGTGATGAGAAAGTCAAAGAGTTTCCCTTCAATTCCAATTTCAAGAAACCAAATTCTTCAACATGGTTTAAGCCTAACTACTACATCTGCGCATCATGAGCAAGTACATGTTGTTGTTCAAGGCCACCCCATTATTCCTCCGCCGTCTATGGCGGCTGACGACTCCCAATTTACACTCACTGCTGCTCAGATGGGAGCGGAGAGCCAGACCTTAGATGTCGCAGAACCAGATCCGAATCCAAACGGCGAGGATGAAGGTAAAATTTCAGGCAAGAAGATTTGAGTCTCCTTATCTCAAATAAAATAATATTATTAAATTATTTATTTCATATGGTTCCTTCATTTTGTTACGAAATTTAAGTTTTATTTTAATTTCATCTCTAAGGTTGAAAATTTATACTTTTAACCTTAATTTTTCACTAAATACTCACTTTTAAACGTTAATTTAAAAGAATTAAGAAAATTACAATTAATTAAGTTTCACTCTTTTTTTTCTTGGAAAATTTTCATAGAAAAAATATCAAACTATTTACAGAAAATAACAAAAAAAAAAAAATTGATAGACATTAATAGACTTCTATTAGCATTGATTAGTGATAGATTTCTATCATTTCTATCACTGATAGACATTAATAGAAACTTCTATTAGCATCGATGAGTGATAGATTTCTATCATTTCTATCACTGATAGACCTTAATAGACTTCTATTTTTAAAATAATGATAGTTTCTCTTATTTTTCTATTTTTAAAAAATCCCATTTTTTCTTCATTATTAAAATTAATTTAAAATTTCTATTTCATAATTATTTTAAATTAATTAATATACATTAACATCAAAGGTTGAAGTGAATACACAATTGAAAAATTGAGGTTACAAGCATATATCTTGAAACTTAAGACCAAGTTGAAACAAAACTCAAATTTTAAGGACTTAAAAGTATATTATTTTGAAACCTAGGGACTAGAAAGACATTTTTTTTAATTTTAATTTAATTGGTTTCCAAAGTATATATTCCAAACTAGTTTAATGACATGTTCAGAAATGCATAATTCTAAAATAGTTAAAATCAATTTTTTTTTTTTCATTTTTAAAATCATTTTGAAAATGCTTTTAATCCTTCAAAATCAATTTTAATAATATAAAAATTGCTTTTAAAAGTATAAAATTAGTAATTGCAAGTGTATTTCGAGATGATTTTAAACATGAGAAAAGTAATTTTAACTAATTGAAAATCACTCACAAACATACAAGTAAATGACTAATGGGATAATTTGCAGTTATTATTGGAGCAAATGGAATCGTAAAAGCCATTCTGCATCAAGCTGCACTGAGCGGAAGTTGGGGAACAGCTGAATACGTGTTAAAAAAGAATGCATGGGGAAAAATTAGTTTAAAGAATGCATGGGAAAAAATTAGTTCAACTGATTCAATAACGCGAGACAAGGAGAACGTTCTTCACATTGCTGCCGGATCGAAGCATAGTAATTTCGTGGAGAAGTTGATGGAAAAAATGAGTTCAGATGATATGACTATAAAAAATAAACATGGAAATACTGCCCTTTGCTTCGCTGCTACATCAGGAGCTGTAAGAAATGCTGAGCTAATAGTGAAAAAGAACTCTGATCTTCCACTTATTCGTGGCTTTGGAGAAAAAACTCCACTCTTCATGGCCATCTCATGTAAACGCAGAGAGATGGCTTCTTACCTCCTCAAAGTCACTGACCTCAACCTCCTCAACCTCCAAGAACAACTTGAGCTACTTATTGCTACCATACATAGCAACTTCTACGGTAATTAATCACTCACTTCAATCAACTTTTTTTTTTTTTTTTTTTTTTTTTTAACTACTCTCTCATTACTAATTGATTTCGAGACGAAATTTTGTATTTATCTAATATGGTATCATAATACCTATGAAGTCATATTTCATCTAAAATAAAATTGGGATCTTATCGAAGAATGGTAATCTCAAAAGAGGCACTATGTTAAAGATTCTATATTGAAAAGATGGTGATACATGAGATACTACTTCTTTCATTGTCAATTGCTTTTGAGATGGAATTCCATGTTTATCTAATACCTGCTAACTTCATTTGACTTTAATTTGGAGTGGATGTTCTTCAACAGACATGAGTTTGGAGATTTTTGGCAAAAATGTGATGTTAGCCATTGTGGGAGACAAAAAGAACAACAATGAGCTAGCATTGAATGTGTTGGCCAGAAAATCATCAGCAATCGGTCGCAGGAATATATTAAACATTTGGAAAAAGTGCATCAACCATTGTTAGTTTTTATTAATTTGATTCCAAAACTACCTATCTATTCCCCTTTAATTGTTTAATTCTTTTTTTCAAATAATTGTGCTCCATCTTTTGAGTGTAGGCTTCAAAGGAATCTACATTAATGATGTGATGAAGAAGTTAGCTCGTAAATTAGTTGAACAACTATGGTGTTGTATTCGAACAAATTTTCCACAAAACGAGGATATGTTCATTAAACTATCTAGAAGACTACTGCACGATGCTGCAAAAGCAGGAAATGTTGAGTTTCTTATTGTACTTATTGAATCATATCCGGATATTGTATGGGAAGAAGATGATGATGGGAAGAGCATTCTTCATATAGCTGTGGAAAATCGACTTGAAAATGTGTTCAATATAATACATGACATTAGTAGGATGAAGGACTTCTCAACAAAATATAAAACTCTTGATGGTAACTACAACATGTTACATTTGGCTGCAAAACAAGCTGCATCAAACCATTTGAATAAGGTCTCAGGAGCTGCACTTCAAATGCAACGTGAATTTCTTTGGTTTAAGGAAGTGGAGAAGATAGTATTGCCATCTCAACTGGAGGCCAAATGTGATACTGATGATGTTTCTATCAAGTTAACACCACGTGAATTATTCACCAGAGAACACATGGATCTTCGGAGAAAAGGCGAGGAGTGGATGAAGAACACTGCAAACTCTTGTATGCTTGTTGCTACTCTAATTGCCACCGTAGTTTTTGCTGCAGCCTTTACGGTACCTGGTGGTGGGGACAATAATACAGGCACTCCTATTTACCGACAACAAGTTTGGTTCACTGTTTTTGTAATTTCGGATGCAGCTGCTTTGATCACAGCCTCAAGTTCTATTTTGATGTTTTTGTCAATGCTAACTTCGCGATATGCAGAAGAAGATTTCTTGCACTCACTGCCTTTAAGATTACTATTTGGACTCACAATGCTATTCATCTCCATCTTGTGCATGGTCGTGGCCTTCACTGCAACCTTCTTTTTGCTCTACCATGAGGCTAATATTCGAGTTCCTATCACTGTTGCTGCAATGGCAATTGTTCCAGTTGGTTGTTGTGCGCTTCAATTTAAATTGTGGATCGATACTTTTCGTAACACTTTCTTGTCTAGATTCCTTTTCAAGCCTCGTGAAAAAATCTTATCAACTGCAGTTTTCCGAGATGTTCTTTTTCAGTAGTAGCTCAGCATTTGTTAGAGCTCCTGATGTAGCAACATAACAAAGGGTGGGTGTTTCCATGTTTATTTGTGATACTCATCTCATCTGAACTCATTTTTTCCATCAACTTCTCAATGACTAAACTACTATGCTTGGATCCGGTAGCAATGTGAAGAACGTTCTCCTTGTCTATTGTTAATGAACTCAAAAGATATATAATTGCATGTTTCAATTTCATTCTTAGTTGGTTTGCTTTGAAAACAAAAATTAAATGCCCTAATGTTCTAATCAATTAGACTAGATGCTCAATTAACCAGTTTCGATAGCGGTCTAATCAATTAAATGCCCGAATTAAACCCTAGGGAATCTAACCAAGACAATTAGCAATTTGGATAGTCTAAACTACTAATTGATTTGATTCTTGAACAATTAGTCATGCTTTATGTAAATTAGTTAACTAGTCAACGCAGAATTTATGTGCAAACGTGATCTAATTAAAAGTCCTAATTGAGATCAACATACATAGACATATTTTTTCTCTTAGCAAAGCGAAGAAAAGATAGAAGGTTCATCAAGCCTAATATGATTTCTAAGCGTAGAACACAAAAAAAGTCAAGAATCAATAAAATTAAACATCCAATTCAAAATAACAAGTCTCACAACCAAGAATTATGAGTTTTTTTCGTACCCTAAGCTAGAAAAAATTACCTTAGCCACTCATAGCATGACAAGATGAATCCAAGAGTTACATCAATGAAAAATACAAGAAAAAAAGTTATAGGAATGAAAAATGCAGAGAGAAATCGAGATGGAGGCTGTAATCCCGAGATGATTAACTCTAAATTTGTAAATAATTGAAGTTTTTAACATTTGTGTAATATTGGATCTTATTTTAGCTCATTTATAGAGAATCTCATGTTAAATCACTAATTGATCTAAAAACTTAAGCTAATAGGTGACGTAATTTTAATATTATATCAATAATTTAACAATACGTTCATATTTACATAAAAATATAAATATTTAGTCACAATTATAAGATGAGGTTTTTTGTTAATGGAAAAAATATATGTTCTTTCCCTCTTTTCATTTTATCATTAATACTCATAAATGTTTACCCATTTTTAAAAAGAAATGAGACATTTTTCCAATTTGTCTCCTAATTTTTTTTTAACTTTTAAAAGGAAATTAAAAAAATATCAAACTATTTATAAATATAAAAAAAATCACAATAAATGTTAGAGATGTTTTCAAATATAGAAAAATGAACTAAACTATTTACAAATATAAAATTTTTGTACAGTCTATCAGTGATAGACCGCGATATAATTCTATCACTTTCTATCGCTCAAGCGATAGAATTTATTTGCTTGAGCGATAGAAAGCGATAGAATTCTATCATGGTCCGTCACTGATAGACAGTGAAATTTTTCTATATTTGTAAATAGTTTGATATTTTTTCTGTTTATAGTAATTTCGCTAAAATTAATTATAATTAAATGTAAAAGCATAAATTCTAGATTGCTTACTTTTACAAATAAATGAATAAAAACTTTTCATATTCTACCTTCTTTGCATTTAATTATAATTAATCATTTTTAACCATTTTATTAAAAAAAAAAAAAATTCACAAAATAGAAAAAATATCAAACTATTTACAAAAAAATAACAAAAAAAAATACTGATAGATATTGATAGACTTCTATTAGCATCACATACTTCTATCGTTTCTATCACTGATAGACCTGATAGACTTCCATCAGCGTCTATCACAATTATATAAAAAATTTGCTATTTTGTGTAAATAATTTTCCTTATTTTTATATTTTTAAAAATTCCCCTTTTATTAATAAAACAACTCAAATTAAAAAGAAAGGAATTGAATGAAAAAAGAAAAGATTAAAAAGAAACTTAAACAAAATGATGCAACTAACGTAGTGGTATTCAATTAGCAATTAATTAGTATAACATTTCTATTAAAATGACAAAAATACCACTAAATTAATAATAAAAATAGTTATGTTGAAAGGACATAATTGGAACAAAAAATTTCTCTTTATCAGTACCTTTTATATATACTATAGATTGATGATAAGCCACAATTATATATGTGGGAGTAGAGGACAAAAATGTACTTCCAACCTTATCACATGACCCATTTACATTTTGAAAATTTGACTACAGAAATAATGCCTACCCACTTTTAAAGATTCTTTTTTTACTTTTGGTGGGCGAAGTATCGTCTCGGCTATGATGGCAACCAATCAAAACCATTTTTTTTTTTAAATTAAGAATATTTGAAATTTTTAATTTTTTAATCGTTAATACATATATAGATTAACTGCATTATAATAAGATTGGTTAAAAGTTCAACTATACATTTTAAATTTTCATCAATTACGCTTTGTAATATGTTATTTGTTACCATCAATCTCTTATGTTAGTATTGGTATCAATATATTTGTAAAAATAAAGTTTCGATATCAATATTTTAATATTTGATTTACATGTCAACCCATCAAAATTTAATCTCAACTTCATATTTAATTCTAAATATTTTTAATTATTAGTTAATTAAAAATTTTCAACTTTACTTTTACATTCTCTTCTATTTGTCTTATCAATTTTCTATTCAAATTTCAAATTTTAAATTTCATCGAATTTCACGTCAACAATAAAATTAAAAATATATTCGTAACTCACTAATCGTAGATGTAAAATTTTAATGTTAACCATTATGAGTTAGCCTAGTGGGGATTATGAGTTCAATCCATGGTAGTCACCTACCTAGGATTTAATAGAAAAATTATCTAGTGAGTTTAACTCCATGATAATTGACAGAACGTTATTCTCTAGAGGCCTAAGATATGATCTTCATCCCTGCAATTATTGTTGTACTAAAATAAAT
Organism: Lagenaria siceraria; assembly: GCA_002890555.2. Taxonomy (NCBI): domain Eukaryota; kingdom Viridiplantae; phylum Streptophyta; class Magnoliopsida; order Cucurbitales; family Cucurbitaceae; genus Lagenaria; species Lagenaria siceraria. Next base: position 4,633,423 of record CM016487.1, on the reverse strand, counting down.
TTTAAAAGAGACTCGAAATTAAGCTTATGTGAACTTATGAGTTATTTTTAATATTTTAAAAATCACAAATTACTCTGAATACATGCCATTCATAAGTTTAGAAATAAATATTTTGACTCATTTTATTATATTTAAAAACAACTTTTAAAATACATAGATTTTTTTTTTTTACAAAATAAAACAGGTAGATTAAGTGTAATTTCTCACTGAAAGCAGTAAAATATGTTTGAAGTAATTATTTCTTTTCTTTTCTTTTTTTAGAAAGGAATTTTTTTTTTTTTTTTTTTTTTTTTTTTTTTTTTTTTTTTTTTTTTGCTTTCTTTTTTTTTTTTTTTTTGCTTAGTGCATGTCACCTTCCACTTTTGACTTGTCATGTTATGGCTCCACTCTCTGTGTGAAAAATGTAGAAATATCTTTCCTATAATATAATTGCATGGAATATTAATCCCATTAATTACTTATCAAATCAGACCTTTTAAAAATGATGAGATCAACAAAGTATATAATTTCATGAAAAATAATATTTTAGTGTGAATGTAGAAAATACGTACGTATTACAAAATCTATTTTTTGAAAAAAAAATAAAAGTTGGATCAAATATAGTCTTCATTAAAGTTAGTAATTAATAAAACTTTAGGGTAATTACGATGGATAGTAGTTTTAAGGATAATAATTAAGTGTTTAACAATATTTTAAATTTTTTTGTAAATATAACATCGTTGATAGACTCCTGTTAATGATAGCTAGACTTTATCACTAATATACTCCTACCAGGGATATGATCTATCAATGATAAACTCACAGAGCTGGATCTACAAATTCTTTTGTATTGTGTTATATCTGCTAATATTTTTTGTCTGATTGCTATATTTGTAATGTATAGTTCCATAATTTTACAAATTAATTAAAATTCTTTTAAAAACAACAGATATGGACAAAATTTTGAACCTCTAACATATGACAAGGATAGATGTATTTTGATAATTAAGGTTAACATGAATTAATTGAAAAAAAAGTAAAATATAACTTAGAGGTAAGATTCAATGTTTATTTTAATTAGGTTAAATATTATAAAGTTTATTTCTAGATTAAAAGTTTGAATTTCAACCATATTGTAGATCTTCTTTCAGTATTTTTCACTTTTTTTTAAATATAATCTAAATGACATAATCAATATGTCTAACATTTAGGAAAATTATTATAAATAGAAAAAACATCAAATTATTTACAAATATATAAAAATTTCACTGTCCGTCAGTGATAGACCGCGATAGATTTCTATCTATGAGCTATAGAAGTCTATCGTGGTCTATCGCTCAAGCAATAAAAGTCTTTCGCGGTTTATCGCTAATAAGAATTATATATCTCAGCTTTTTTAAACAAAAAACAAAGTAAATAAATATTTAATAATTTTGACATTGAATAAAGGAAAATATCTTCGTAAACAACATTTTTTCTATGGATGGAACACAAATTTATGGTTTTCATGTTATAACTTTTTTTATGATATGGACAATTTTTTTATAAAAAAAAATCTAGAAATTTGATAAGTAAAATTGAATGTTGTTTACTTATTATTAGGATTCCACGTCATTTTTTTAAAAAAGAAAATTATAGTAACTAAGATCTTCTCATATTAGTGTTTTAAAGTTTTATTTATTTATTTATTTATTTTTTTTTTTTTACTGTTATTCGGATTTACTTTTTTTAGTTGGTTAATGCTTGATTTTGATGAATCTTTTTCTTAGTATGCCACTAAGATGAGAATTTTTGAAAGCAAAACTAAAAACAACAAAGCCAAGAACTATGATTAAAGAAAAAACATCTACAATGGTAGATTGAACCAAAATATCTACACCAATGGATTTAGAATTAAGAATAAGAAGAATCTGTCATGCTTATAGAAATAACTATGCATATACGATAATAATACTCATAGAGAAATAAATTTAAAAAATTGGTCTCTACATAAGAAACAAAGAAATAAAATTTGAATTTGGATTTAGATTAGAGATTTCACATACGTTCAATTTCAAATCACAAAAAGACAGATTACTAAGAAGTGATACAACATCGTCGATTTTCAGGAAGTGTAGACAATATAACATTATCGATCACTGTAGATGACAAACAAAAGGTCATTGTCATGCTTCCCATCTTCACAATTACTTTGCGGAGGTTTGAAGGAAAAAGTCGAGAACTACATATTCTAAATATCGAAAAATTGGATGAGTTGTCAATATTTATCAAACTTTAAAAAAAAATGACGATGTAGTAAGATGAGGAGATGTTGATAAAACACAATCGTATCAAACAATCACATGAAAGGGTGTGAGTAAATAGAATTGGTGATAAGTGGTAACTTAGTAAAATTTTTCTGTATTTGTAAATAGTTTGACTCATTTTTCTATATTTGAAAATATATATATATATATATATATATATATATATATATAAACAAATATAGTTGAACTAATATATAGCGGTTGAAATCTCCCAATTTCTATTGGAATAACATTTGAGATTCTTTTTGGAACTTATATACTAAAAACGAAAGTTTAAATTACAATGACAATTTAATGAATATTTAATTTAATTCTTATCATTAAAATTTGCTACGTCAATAATTAGCAGGAAGAAAATGAGATGACCTTTTTCTTTTTATCCACCAATTGTATCCACACATCCTTAAAGTTAATTTTTTTTTAAAGATAACGAAAATGAAATGATTCAGCTTTTTTTATCGAGTCGTTTTACGTACTTTGTATGATTAATTCATCCACAAATTCTAAATATGAAATGATTAAATCGAATTTAGTTTAACAATGATTGAATTGATATACATTTTCTTTTTTGAACTTTGAGATGGTATATATCTTCCATCTTTACTTCTTTTTTTTTAAAAAAAGATACCATAGGTTGTGGATCGGGTAGGTACACTAGAGAATCTCAATAAAGTTGACACTTTCTTAGCACCCTTGCTATTTTGGATAAATAGTTTCCTTTATTTTTCTATTTTTAAAAATTTTCCAAATGATGTATTTTAAATTATTTTTTTTGAACAATGATGTATTTTTAAGTTATTTCTTCGTTTATAACATATTTAGTTAAATAAATATGCTACTTGAATACTACTTGCTCATCATCAAAGTTTGACCGCAAACAATAACAAAGTTTATTTTTTTTATATAGTCACTATGTTAGTGTGTAAATGTGTCTAATAAAAACAATAGTTTTATTAAAAATAATAACAATGAACTTTTTTCCATAAATAATTATTTTACAAACATTAAAAACAAGTCCAACTCGCATAAAAAGTATCAAAACAAGTCGAGCTCAACTGGCATACGATATGTGTTACCGATCCAGAGATCCTTGGTTCAATTTTTCCACTCTATTATGTTAAAAAGTATAATAAAACTCAGTGCAAAAAGTTTACCTAAAACTCGACTCTCGCATAATGATAATGTTAATTAACTGGCTTTGGTAGCAAAATATATTAGAAAGCAATAAGTGTATTTAAAGCAACAAAAAGTTTAGAATTTATTTAAGTTATTAATAAATGATCTCCTAAAAAAAAAGTTATTAATAAATGATACAATTTTTTTTTTACAACTATAGAGTATGAAGATTTCGATCTACACAATGTATGTCAATTTTCCATGAACTATGCTCATTTTGACATACCCAATTATTACTTAAGATATAATTCATTGTTAGTTTAAATGTTTATATCTATAGAAACATGAGGAAAATGTTTTTATAATTCCATATTTATAGAATCGAAATAAACATTTTTTAACAAAGTATTAGAGGCTGAGGGATTAGTAGGCGCACCTAACTAGGTTGACACATCCATAGTGTACTTATCACGCCCCGCTTCCAAAAGCGATGCATATTGATAATTAAAATAAACAAAGGAAGGAGCCGAGATGTACTCAGAGTTTCGTCAAAGAACAAAAAGAGAGGTTAGAGGAAACTCTTCCCATTAAGAGAAATAAAAGAAGTATTATAATTATACAAAAGCTTTGATCTAGTACTCCATTGAGGGGCAAGGTAAATAATATCCTCCCAAAGATGTCCACTAATCTTTTCCTCGCCTTGAAAAGTCCTATTGTTTCTTTCCAACAAAGACACCAGAGGCTAGGACCAACAAGATTACACCAAAGTACTTTTTTCTTACCGCTCTATTGCAGGTGAATTAATACATGCAGCAAAAAGACTTCTTCTTTTGTGTGGGAAGAGATTATCACTCTACGGGCACTTTAGAGCACAAAATCTTCTCTTTTTTTATGATTATGATGTTTCTTCTATTGCTTTAAACTGGAAAGTCTTTCTCTAACTTCAATTCGTTTTCTTTCCGAGCTTAACTCTAGCTCTACTTTTGATGTACATTACACATATTTTTTGGATGGTAAATATATATTGCTCTAGATCTAGGATGGGATGAGGGTGCTAAGAATGTATTGTCAACCTAGTTGAGATGTCTCGGTGCACCTACTGATCTCTCTTATCTAGTATCTGGTTCCAAAAAAAAAAAAAAAAATTAATCCATGTAGCATGCCTTCCAATGTGTTAGGGAGAGGATGAGCAATAGTGGCTTCATTAAGAGTTATCCAAATGCGCTTTGAATATTCACAATGAACAAAGACATGCTCCGTTGTTTCTTCATGATTGTTACGCAATATACACCAATTCGGACTGAACATCATATAGGGTCACAAATTTTGCGTTTATCCATGGTGTTTAGTCCTTTATGAAGGAGTATCCACATGCAAAACTTACATTTTTTAGGCAGTAATGTGGACCAAAGACAATCAACGTCTAGTGAAATAGGTGAAGGAGTGGTGTCAATGATTAGCCCTCTTCATAGATTTGACACTGAACCAGTCATTCGGGGTCAAAGTCTATTTTATAACATCATCATCAACGACCAGATCTAGAGAAGTCTACCTACAGAAAAACCTATCTCCATTGCTCATTTTCACGCGGCAGTAAAGCTCTACGAAAATAAGAATTCTATAAGTTATGATCACCATTCCAAGCGTCCTTAACAGTAATCTATTTGGATTCAGATAGAACAAAGAATCTACCCATTAGAGTTCCATTGGAGAAACCAAAAGAGCCACCACTTTTTTCAGGCACTTCCCAAAAAAAGTCCCGCATGCATGAGCTTTTCAATGGATTTTCAAACAAATATAAGGGCTTTGAAGCAAGATAAATAAAAAGTGGGGACATCATAAGATAACTTGAATCAAAGTCAATCTACCACCCTTGAAATATACGAATACTTCCAGGAATCAATTTTTTTTTCTCAATTCTTTTAATGATCAGAGTCCAGAGAAGACCGTAGATTTCATGTTCCCACTTAAAGGCATGCCTAAATACTCATAAGGCAGAGGAGTAGTGTGACATCCCTAGATGGATTCAGGCATATGCAGGATAGGGGTATCAACGTGCCATCTTGCCCAAAGCATGTATTTGATATTTATATAAAGTGATATAAACATTAAAGATATGCCATTGGGCAAGCTGTTTCCATAAGAGGATGTAAAATTTTAGGTTAAATTATAAATTGGTCCCTATAGTTTAAAAAGAAATTAGAATTTAGTCGCGATGGTTTATAATTAGAATTCTTTTGATGTAGTTTATAATTAAAATTTAGTTCTAATAATTTGATAAAATTCTCATAAATAGTCCTTTAGTTTAATTATCAAATTATAGGGACTACTACTTATGAAGTCTTATCAAACTGTATGAACTAAATTCTAACTTTTAAAACCCTAGAAACTAAAAGTGTTTTTGGAATACATTTTCAAGTGTTTAATTTAAAAATTAAGTCATTTTGGAAAAAATTGGTGTTTGACAACCACTTAAAATAGATTTTGAAGTGTATTTTAAACAGTTTTTATCAAAAGAGTTTCAATAAAAATGAATTTTTTGAAAAACACTTTTTTTTTTTTTTAAATTAATCTAAATGGTCTCTAAATTCTGACTTTCTAAAAAGAATATAGACCAAATTTGTAATTTAACTTAATTACCTTCCAAACGTACAAGAAAATTTTAATTTTAGACGTTTGATTCTCTAATTAAGATAGGCTATAATAATGTGAGTTAACAAGATTGTGTATTAAAAAAATCGATATAAAAATAATTGTTCGCTTTGATACATTGTTTATGACAAAAATAAAGTAATAGGATTAATGTCGAGTGTTCAAAATTTTCATATGCCTCATATTTATTGTAAAAAAGGGGTTAATTTGTATGTTCTCAACATCAAAATTTGAAATCATGTTCAAGCTTCAACTCTATTTCATAATCCATACCATAATTGTTTACTTGTTATTATTTTTTTAAAAAAAAAATTGCCAATTTATTAAAAAAAAAATAGAAGACCTTTCATAGTGCTTGGAAATGAAAGAATGACAAAACTTCTGATTTTTTATAGTCTTAATTAAATGTCTAATCTTTAATTTAATATAGGTAAACAAAGAAAAAAAAACTTTTCAATGGATAATTATTATAGGTGCCATTTGTAAATATAAAATTAAGGGTAATTTGTAAAGTCACTCCTAGTATTTGTAATTACAAGTTTGAGAGCTCAATTTTAACACGTGTATAAGTTTGAGGGCTCAATATTTATGATTGAAAGTTGAAGGGTATAATTGTAACGACCATCATATTTTAAGATTTTTTATTTTTTTTATTTTTGTAAATTTGCCCTAAAATTAAATTTATCCAAAATATACAATGATCCAAAAATGTATTTCAACGTGTTTTTCTTTATTATAAATTATTGTGATTATTTTAATACAAAGTTGTTTTTCTCCCAACTTTTTGAGACCCACAAGCATTTCAATGATTGCTCTAATTTTTAAGGAAAAAACATGAAAAAGAGTGATACTTATTCTTAATTAATCGATGTCGGATTTGGTTGAATTCCTGATGGATCGGCTTTTTATTTGAATTGTTTGTGATTCTTGTCCCAAGTAATGCTTTAATTTTATGAATTCTGATTGATTGATTTTTATTATTTTGGATTTTGTGTGATTCTCGTGTGGGTTTTGTCTGCCATTTATTTTTGGAAAATTTTCATTGCTGCCATTAGTAGAACTATGGCTTTTCTCATATTGTCCCCACCATTGAGTTTCTTTCACCTTTTCCCTCTCCACTCCAATAATGTAAGTTCAAATTCAAAGTTTTATGATAGAATACAAAATAATCGTAAATTATCTCTAAGCTCATTTAAATTGATATGATGTCGCAACTTAATAGTGGGTTGCTTTGTTGGATTTTTTTTTATTTAGATTGACAACACACGTGCGTTTAAGATATATTCTAATTCTACTGAAAAATACATTTTTCTTTTTATTTTTTATTTTTATATTTATAAGTATCTGGACCAGTTTATAGGCATTTCGACTAATTTTATAGGACAACCTGTCTGACCCTATAACATTTGGGTGTTAAGAAAATCCGTAAGATATTAAATCCTAGAAAGGTGACCACCGTGGATTGAACTCATGACCCCTTAGCGCTTTGGGTTTTTTTAGGGGCAAAATGCATTTTTGGTCCTTGAGGTTTGAAGTTCATGTCTATTTGGTCTATGAAGGTTCAAAACATGCATTTTAGTCCCTTATATTTGCAAAATGCTTTTAAATGGTCGCTGACTTAACTTTAAGTCAACGAAAGGCTTACTGTACTATTATATACTGACGTGGAAATTAATTATATTTGATGACATGTAAATTGTATTGGATTAGTTGGAAAATCAATTAAAAATTAATTTTAAAAATAAAGAAAAGTTAGTTAATTAAAATAGTACTCTCTGCGTGCCCTAAGTGTCATATGAGGTTCTGAAGAAGATGAACCAACGCACTGCCGTTAGTCAACCAAGCAGCCATCATTGTCTGCATTGTTCGCTGTCCGCTGATGGTCGTCGTCTCTCCTTTGCCGTCTACCTTCTCCAATCGTCGCATTGGTTGTTCACTACTCACCCTTAAGTTTCTACTGACCCGACTCTCTAAGAGAAAGGCCACAGAACTATATATGAAACCTCACACCTCATTCATTCTTTACTATATTTCTTCTAATCAAGATTGGCCAAATAACTTCCTTCACTGAATTAAAAGTCGGTTGCTAACCTATTTAATTAAAAGCATAAAATTGAAAACTTATGTTTCCATTCAATTAAGAGAACTTTCAGGCTTGATATACTCCAGTTCCAATCTCGCCCGAAGATGGACTGGCAATGGTGGACACAACTATTGATGGAGGTGGATGGCGAACAAGAGACAGCGACTACCGGCGGACCTTCTTCAGAACTTCCTACACACTTAGAGCACCGATGGAGACAGTTTTGTTTTATGCTTTTAAATATTTTAATTTAAATAACTTTTCTTTATTTTTTAAAGTTAATTGTTAATTAATTTTCCAACTAGTCCAATACAATTTACATATCATAAAAAACAATCAATATCAACGTCAGCGCACAACGATTAGTTAACATTCTGTTAACGTAACTACATTTATATACCATTGACAAAAAAAATTGTATCAATATGTCACTAATAATATATCAACCAAATATTTTGGAGAGACATTTACAAAATAAAAACATAGGTTGGTTCACAATGAATAGAGAGAAATTTATCAAAATAATACCATAGGTTGGTTCATAATGATTTTTACTTTACTTTTCTTTTCTTTTAAATAAAGTAACTATAGATCGAGGGAGACAATATGATTTTTACTTTTATTTTTATTTTTTGGATTTTTGATTTTTTAGATCAATGGAAAAAAAATTATGAGCAAATCTAGGACAAGCTTAATCTCATAGGATTTACGAGAGCTTAGAAAACTAACTTGCATATAGAATCTATAGTGAAAAAAGAGAGAACAAATGGGGATAACGAACATGGTTGTGGAAATAAAGAAAATCACCTACGATTTTCTATAAAAATATAAAAATAAAAATTATATAGGAGTGTTTTTAAATATAGCAAAATGAGTCAAAATATTTACAAATATAGCAAAATGTGTCACTGTCTATCGGTGATAAATAATGATAAACATTGATTACTGTCTTTCACCGATAAGATAGTGACATTTTACTATATTTATAAATAAACTAATTAATGGTTATTGTGCTAAAGCTAAGGTCAAAATTGGAATAAATTTATAATTTACGATTGAGTCCAAATATATGAAACAATGATACGTGTGATGAAAATGATTTTCTCTCCTTTTTCTTTTTGAAATGGGATGAAAGTGAGCCTTGATTATGGGTCAATTCAAAAATAATTCAACAACACTACCACAAATAGTTATATAATTTTACATGTTTTGGAGTAATTTTAAAATTGTTAAAATCATTTTTTTTCTAGATTTAAATTGTTTTTCATATCAATTTCAATGATAAAAAATTACATTTTAAAATATAAAATTAAATATTAAAAGTGTGTTAAAGAGTAGTAATTTTAAAAATTGACAAAAGTGATTCAATCATTTCAAAATCTAAAATTTAAAAGTGATTTTAACCATTTTAAAATACTAATAATAGTTGATGTGCTCTACGATTGTATCTTTTTCATCGATCAATGATAGTTCTTTTGGTCTTGGAGTATGATGAAGGTACTAAAGATGTGTTAACCTAGTTAAGATATCTTAGTACACCTACTAATCTCTCTCGTGTTCATTATTAACCATTAAATATAAATTTTAGCTGTCTTTGTAAATTTTCTCTCACATATCTATCCCCAAAAACTATATCCACGTTGTGTTGGTCTCGTCGAATAATTTTTTTTTATTTGACTTAATTTTTTTTAGCTCTTTTTATAGGACGAACGTCGTCAGCCACAATCTCACCTCAAGTTTCTTCGTTTCTCTTCCTTTTTTTTTATCATCTGAACTGAGAAGTAGAAGGAGAATGAATCGTAGGAAAGAAATGGAGAGTGTGGGTTCAATTTCAGAGAAGGAATCAAATAAAAAATTAGACCCAGAATCTGGTTGTGATATTTCAATTAATAATTCTGAAAGCAAAATTAAGGGAAAAGAAGAAGATGAAGTTGCAGAAAGTTGTAGTGAGACAGTGGAGGTTGTTGTCGAACGCAAGCTCATTGAAGCGGCGTCTATAGGCGACGACTTCCAATTGGAAGTCACCGCCGATCAGATCAATAGCTCTTGCGCCGCCACAGCCGACAACCAAACCGTAGACTCTGAACTTCCTCTTGATGAAGAAACCAAACAGCTAAGGATAAGTATGTTTTTTTTTTTTTTCTTAAAATCGCTTCATTTTCTCTCCATAACTTTCCTTGCATTTCATAAATATTTAGAAAGTCAATTCAAACAAACTTTAAATTTATTGGTTTGGAAGCGTTAATCATTAAAGATATTTAGTTTAGGCTCTAAATTTTTTAAAGAATATTAATTATTTTTTATCCTATATTTTTTTGGGTGGATTCATGATTTTATGTTAGAGGAGGCTTTAATGCAAATTAAACTTATTTTCTTGTCATTACAACCATTAATTTCGTTAAATTATTTTAAAAATTTTAGATACCAAAATAGTTATTTATAGAAAGTCCATAAATTGAAATAAATATTTTAAGTTTAAATAAATATTTTAGAGATGTTTTGTGACCTGTCAAATTACTAAGGCCCTCAAATTAAAACATTCATATTTATTTAATTTCAGCCTCTCAAATTATTAAACTTTCCTTAAGTTTTTTGGTTCAATAATTATTTGATTTTTTTAATTTTAGTTTTTAAAAATTAAACTTATAAACTCTTTTACCTCTAAATTTATTGGTTTTGTTATCTACACACCAAGCCAATTTTTTGAAAAAAAAATAGTTTTTAAAAAATTTATTTTTATTTTTAAAATTTAGCTAAGAATTCAACTCTTTTGCTTGAGAAGAATTAAAATTATTGTAAGAAATCGAGAGAGAATAGACTTAATTTTCAAAAACTAAAAATCAAAAACCAAATGGTTCCCGAGTGTTTATAAGCTTAATTTTTAAAAACAGAAAACCAAATGGTTATCGTGGTAACCATTTAGTTTTCGGTTTTTAAAAAGGCAACCATTTGGTTTTCTGTTTTTAAAAATTAAGCTTATAAACACTCCTCCCACCCATAAATTTTTCTTGATTTGTTATCTACTTTTTACCAATGTTTTTAAAAAATCAAGCCAAATTTTGAAAACTAAAAAAATAGTTTTTAAAAACTTATTTTTGTTTTCAGAATTTGGCTAAGAATTCAACTCTTATACTTAAAAAAAATGTAAAATATTGTAAGAAATTGAGAAGAAATATGCTTAATTTAAAAAAAAAACGAAATGGTTACAAAACGAGACCCAAATGATTACCGGGACCTAATTTAACCTCACAAAATTTTTAATTTTGGCTAAATAACAAGTTTAGTTAGTCATATTAAAGATTATGTGTCTATTTAGTCCGTAAACTTTTTAAAATAAATGTCTAATATATATGTTTTTAAACTTTTAAACTTTATGTCAAATAAATGAATAAAGTATTTAAAATTTCAATTTTATGTCTAATAGGTCATTGACCTACTCAATATTTTTTTATATAATTTATAGACATATTAAACACTAAATTGAAACTTTAGAGTCCTATTAGACATAAAATTAATTTTATATTTAATATTTTAAGTAATTTTTAAAAATTTCAAAGATGACAATGATTTAATAGCTACAAAATTTAAAAGTTAAGTACCTAGATACTTTTAAAAGTCCAAAGAACAAATATGAAAATTCATTAACTAAATTTGTAATTCAACTTTTTTTTTTTTTAATTTATTCACATCAATATTATCATTGGAAGGGTATATCAATAAAAAATTCACTTTATAACTATTTTAAATTAATTAATAGACGTTAAGTAACACCAAAGATTGAGTCCACCACCATGAGTATAACTGTACTGACATGAACTTGTACTAACAACTTCGAAGTTTGAAATTTGATCCCCACCTAGCATATTATCAAAAAGAAACATCAAAGACTTAAGTAAGTATTTAATGAAAAATCGAGGTTTAAAATATAAATTTAGAAACTTAAAGACCAAATTGAAACAAAATTCAAACTTCAAGAGTAAAATTATAACATTTGAAAACCTATGAATTAATAAGTTAAAACTAAACTCGAAACTTTAAGGACTAAAAGTGTAATTATTTTGAAATTTATAGACATAATTTTCCCTAATAATTATATATGACGATATGTTCAGCTGCGAAAAAGATTAGCCTATATCATGCTGCACTTAAAGGTGATTGGGAAAAGGCTGAATCAATTCTGAAGGCGGACCCGTCATGGAGTGTAAGCAATTACATAACACGAGACAATGAGACCCCTCTTCACATTGCTGCTGGAGCCAAACATGTCGGGTTCGTGGAGCAGTTGATCAATATAATGACACTTGATGACATGGCAATTATAAATACACATGGAAATACTGCGCTTTGCTTTGCTGCCACGTCAGGAGTTGTAAGAATTGCTGAGTTAATGGTGAAGAAGAATAAAGATCTTCCCCTTATTCGTGGATTTGGAAATGCAACTCCACTTTTTATGGCAATTTCTTATCAACGTAAACAAATGGCTTCTTACCTCTTCTCTGTCACTGATCGTAAGCAGCTCACTTCTCAAGACCAGATTGAGCTTCTTATTGCCACTATACACACCGACTTTTATGGTAACTTTTATTAATTATTACTTATATTGTGTTGGGCTTTTATTTTCTACTTTTTTTTTTTTTTTATTTTTCAAATTTATGTTTGTTTGTTTTCTTGGATTGTATTTTCTCTTCTGCAGACATAAGTTTGGAGATTCTTGAAAGGAATCCAAAATTAGCAATTATGAGAGACACGAAGAATAATAATGAAACAGCATTACATGTCTTGGCTAGGAAACCATCAGCCATCAGTAGTAGATCAGAAATAAATATTTGGAAAAAACGCATCAACTCTTGTTAGTATTTCTTTCTTTTTTCTTTTTTCTTTTTTTTTTTTTTTATAATTTTCAAATTACTACATATCAAGTCCCCTTTCACTTGAACCATAACATTATATTGCTTCATATTTTGACTGAAGGGACCAAAGGAATCTATGGCAAAGAAGTGATGAAGACATTAGCTCATCAATTGGTTAAATCACTATGGGGACATGTTCTTCGAGAATTACCAGAAAAAAAAATGTTGAAGTTTATAAAACATCCCACAATATTATTGCATGATGCTGCAAGGGCAGGAAATGTTGAGTTTCTAATTTTGCTTATTCAATCATATCCAAATATTGCATGGGAAGACGACGATGATGGTAAGAACGTATTTCACGTAGCCGTCGAAAATCGACTCGAGAATGTGTTCAGTCTAATACATGAGATTAGTGGACTCAAGGACTTCTCAGCAAAGTATAGAACAACAGGTAAAGAAAAATACAACATGTTACATTTGGCTGCAAAATTAGCTGCTCCAAATCATCTCAATCGAGTTTCAGGAGCTGCCCTTCAAATGCAACGTGAATTACTTTGGTTTAAGGAAGTGGAGAAAATAGTTTTGCCTTCACAGCGTGAGGCCAAATGTGAAGTTGATTCATTGATCAAGTTAACACCATGTGAGTTATTCACCAAAGAGCATAAAGATCTCCGTAAAGACGGGGAGGAGTGGATGAAAAACACGGCGAATTCTTGCATGCTCGTCTCGACTTTAATTGCGACGGTAGTTTTTGCAGCAGCATTCACGGTACCGGGTGGAAATGACGGTAATTCTGGCACGCCTATTTTTCAACATGAGTTTTGGTTTACTATATTCGTGATATCAGATGCATTTGCTTTGGTATCATCTTCAACTTCTATCTTGGTGTTCTTGTCGATACTAACCTCGCGCTACGCAGAAGACGATTTCTTGCACTCGTTACCGTCTAAATTGCTCGTTGGAATCGCGTCGTTGTTCATCTCCATTGTGTGCATGGTTATAGCCTTCAGTGCAACGTTCTTTATGCTCTACAATAAGACTAATATTTGGATTCCAACCACGGTTACTGCAATAGCAATTGTTCCGATTAGCTGTTTTTGTGCACTTCATTTTGGACTATGGATTGATACATTTTACAACACTTACTTGTCAAGATTTCTTTTCAGGCCTCATGAACGGAAATTGTTCTCATCATCTGCTTCTCATGCTGTTGATTTATTTCGTGAACTTAAGAAAAGAAGAAGTGAGAGAAAATACTATCGATGGGAACAATCTTAGGATGTGTTTCATTTGTTTGTTGTGATGATAATGTTGAATTTCATTGAATGTTTACTCCGTGTGTAATAATATAATATTTGGTTTTTGAGATCAATCGAGACTTAAATTGTCTTAAACTCTCCATTAAACTAGTCTAACTCATATTCAAAATTACGTACCCTAATTAATCTTTTCTTTCAAATTGATATCTAGTTAATATTTTAAAGAAACATGAGTTCTATCTCAAAACTAAATGGTGGTAGGAAGAAGAGTAACTTATAGACAATCGTAAAAATTTTCTATCTTTTCATGTGTGATATTCATCCAACATGTGCCCATGGTGTGGCTTTTTTTATTTACCATTTTTGGTTTACCATGTGCCCGATGAAAACATTAGGAGCTTTGTTAAGATAAATTAGGGTTTATTTCAATTATTATTTTCCTGTATCTTTTTCTTATTAATTTTTTTTTGTTTCTTTTCTTTGTTGGGTCTATTGGTGTCTATTTATTCTATAATCTTTGTATTCTAATTCAAGTTAATTATTCAATAATATATACGAAGTTTCACATGTGCGTTCTCCACCGTGAGACTCATACGAGGAAAAAGAATGAAGTGGTTAAGCCAAACCGGTTCGGTTTGATTAAAAAAACCAATTTGGTTAGACCAGTTTGGTTCAGTGAGTTTGATTTGGTTTAGTTTAGTCTAGTTTGGTTTTGTTAGGTTTTAGTCTCTGTTCAAGTTTTAGATCTTTCGAGATCTCTATTCCGTTTGAATCCGTTTTCAAATCAGTTGTTTGTAGGTTCTGTTTCAAATCTCTATTTCCAGGCCAGAAATTCTTTGTAGGTCTCTGTTAGCCCATAAGTTTTTCATGGGTTCTGTTTTAGATCTTTTATGAGGATCTCTGTTTCTAGTCCATAAGTTTTTCGTGGTCTCTTGTTTCCAGTCCAAATATGTCGTGATTTGATATAGAAATTCTCTTTAGTTTTTGTCATTTGTCGTTTCAGTCCGTTGCTTCACAAATAAGGTTGGTAGCAACCTTGAGTTTGAGATAGGGTGTTAAAGTTAATTAGGGTTTATTCTAATTATTACAATTTTTCTGTATCTTTTCTTTATCTAGTTTTTCCTTTTCTTTGTTGGGTCTATTGGTGTCTATTTATTCTATAATTTTTTTGTATTCTAATTCAAGTTTAATTAATTATTTAATAATATATACAAATTTTATGAGCTTTATTAATTTTTTTTTTTAATTATAACAACAACGACGGCACAGCGACAAGCAATGGAGGAGGGAGAAAGAAGATAGAAAAGATATCTTTTTGTTGGAGGGAGAAAGAAGATTGAAAAGAAAAAAAAAAGATATCTTTTTGTTTTAAGAAATATATTTCTAATATATATATATATATATATATATATAAGAACATTGCTGTCAGCTTAGTTATTTCTATTTCTAAGGGTTAAAATGTTTAGTTTGAAAATTCATAGAACAAAATTTTACAAAATCCAAATCTCAAGAACTATAATTGTAATTTTTTTCGAAAAATGAAACATGTATCCAGATCGTAATAAGTATTAGTCGATTGGATTCACAATTCTAATTTATTATTTTGCAACAAAGGAGCATCAGTTTTGAAAAAGAAGATTGGTTGATAAATAGTTTTTTTAGTAATAATTTAGCATTTGTAAAATTTCATTTAGATGTAGCGCAACCAAATAAGTTTAAGATTAAGATCATAATTTTTTTAAATTAAAAATAAAGAAAATTTTCACACATAGAAAAAATGTTAAACTATTTACAAAAAAAAATATTGATAAACTTCTATCAGCATCTATTAATGATAAACTTCTATCATTTCTATCACTTATAGATCCAGATAGACTTCTATCAACGTCTATCACAACTATCTAAAAATTTTGCTATTTTGTATAAATAGTTTCTCTTATTTTTCCATTTTTTAAAATTTCCCAAAAACTAATTCTTATATAAATTTATATAATAATTAATTTTAATTAAAATCTTTATGATTGTAAAGCAAAAATAAATAACTCACGATAGGGACCGAACATGGCAAAAAAAAAAAATGTTCACATGCATTAAATATCACAAAAAAAGAAAAGGATATGAAAGCATGATTTGATAAATCATATTTTATTGGTTTAAGAAAAAAAAAACCTTATTTTTCAAAATTCACGAAAAGTGATTTTAAATATTTATATTTTGATATGCGTATTTTTTGTGTGCAAGTGCAAAAGTTCATCAAAATCAATGGATACAGAACAGTAGTTGTAGACTTATAAATCAGAAGTAATTTTTATATCCAACTTAAGTCAGCGACGGTAAATGCATTAAAAAGACGTACGGAATCTCCAAAAAGAAAAGGCAATATTCATTTTTCTGTCAGATTTTTAAAAGCCAAAAATAAATGAATATTGTTGTTCACCTATTGGTCAAAGTAAAAGGTGAGAAGTTGGAATTCTTTACATCAACCTTTTGATATATATATATATATATATATATATATATATATATATATTTTAAGAATTAAATTATACAAAATATTCATAAACTTTGTAAGTCAAAAACATCTTTTGAACTTTGAAAGTTTTAAAAATATGCTTAAACTTTAAAAATATTCTTATCGTGAATTTTAGATGGATAATGTTGTATTTTGTTTAAAAAATACCCATGAACTTTCAAAAAATTTTAAAATACTCTTTTAACTTTAAAAAATACCTTTTTACTGTTTGTATATGAACACAAACGATTAATACTCGTTTTAGAAATATTCATGAAATTTCAAGAGTTGCATTAATACTCTTAGCCTTACAAAAAGAAGGTTTAAAAATGCTCCTACTACTAATATAGTGATCAATTTTGTTGGAAACTTTTGTGAGTTCGAAAGCATCAATTTTAAAACAAAGTATATAGATATGCTCTTTTTTTCATGTTGTCACTCTCAGTTTTCTCCCCATTTGTCCATTTCTCACAACAAAATATAAACCAAAACTTCAAGTTAGAACATAAAATCTTACAAAATTTCATAAAATTCAAAAATCAAAATTCTCCCTTAAAACTTATGAAAACGATAAATAGCCAAAAACAAAAAATGACATATTTTGGTTATTAACACACATTCAACTACTAACATACAATCTTGTTAAAACATTTAAGTCCCAAAGTCTCATTGGTGCTTTCATTATTTCTGTCTTTTTGTTATAATCTATATACCTTAACTGAAAAGGGCTATTTTTTTTAAGGAGATAAACAAATGTTGAACAATTAACAAGAAGGGGAGTAGGAGGGGAGAAAAAAAAAATAGAGAAGTGTTAGGTCATATATTGAAGTATGGGAGAGAGGAAACAGAAAAGAGAGGTGATGGGGTGTAGATAAACGATAATGATATTTTTATCTTTTTTTTAAAAGGTAGGGATACTAATGTAACTTTTGAAAATTTAAACATACTTATGCAATGAGGTATGAATGGTTTCTGTTCATATATTAACCGTAAGGGTGTTTTTTAATTTTACTTTAAGTTTAAGGATATCTTTGAAACTTTTGAATGTTCAATGGTATTTTTGAAACAAAACATTAACAGTGTCCATCCAAAACTAACAATAAGGGTGCTTTTGAACCATTTTTTCAAAATTTAAGAGTATTTTTGGAACTTTTAAAAGTTCATGAGTGTTTTTATACGAAGTACAAAGTAGTGTTTTTGATACAAAGTACAAAGTGTAAGAACATTATTTATAATTTAGTCTTTTCCAAAAATATTTTCTTAGGAAAAAAAATACTTAGAAGTGCCATACTCGTTTTTGTAATTTATTTAGTTGTTCAACCACATTTTCTTATATGATAGATTCGTAATATTTAAATTTATTATGGATTAACATTATTTTTTACGATTAATTGGATCAAATCTTGCAATTTTTTACTGGCTACTCTAACCACACAATAGAAAAACTCATAAATATCTAAGAAGAGAAAAATAATTTATCGGATAACAAACTATGTTTGGACAATTGAATTGGTTCTAAAAAAAAATAGATGCAAGAAGATATTTTTGAGTTATTTTTAATGTGGGATTGGAAGTGAATTGATCTAAAAAGGTAAAAGGAAACAATCACATGGGTTTTGGGTTTTAAAGCTTTAAACGCACTATCAAAAGTCGAGCTTCTGGCCGCATGGCCGCATGTATTTAATCAATAATGTCAGCTCAGTTTATGTGTGTTACCTTACTTCACAGGTGAATAGAGAGTAGAGAAAAATAGAAGAGTCTTATCAGTAAGAAGGAATTAAGAAGAAGATGAAGAATCGTATGAGAAAATCAAGGAGTTTTTCTTCATTTCCAAATAATAATCCATTTGAGGAAAAGATGAAGATGAAGAAAGATGAAGATGAAGATGACACCACTCTGAAGAGGCAGGGCATAAACGTCAATGCACCCTTAGATGAGATTAATGGTAAGAATTATTTCTTTTTTGCAAAGTCAAAGTGAATTATTAGAGAAAGGATTCAAGGAGGAGATGGGGGAATTTGGAGTTGGAGGGAGTGAAGAGCATCTAGCAACTACTCGGATTTTTTAACATTTTTTTTTAATTATTCTTATTTTCTTACCAACTTTTTTTTTTACCATCTTACTTTTTTTTTCTTCTAATTAAACACTTAAAAAACGAGAACAACTTCCTAAAAATAGGGTCATCAAGTGCATCCATCCACTCATCGTATCCTATTCTTTTTAGGAACTGTTTGGTGTGCTGGAATATAATCAGAATTCTTGGAAATTAGAAGAGTGTTGGAATGAGTGAAGAGTCGAGATGGAACGAAAATAATATCATGAAGCGTGAAAACGATGGAAAAGAGGATTGGGTTGAAAACTATCGGAACGGAATGAGTTTTGTATTACAAATGAGCCCAAAACATTCAATCAAAATATGGATTTTGGATTATATTATATTACAAATTCATTCAATTACGGTCCCCTAACCAACCCCTTAGTTTCTTTTACCCATCCCAAAGAATGCCTCCTATACTCAAGTAAATATTATTTTAGTGCACTTGTTGGGTTAGAAAAAAATTGTTGCTAAATGTTAGGGCGATCTCATCTTCATTCAAGAATATCGTCGTCCTGGAATCAATAAGAAAATAAGTGCTAAGTTTCAGATTTTAATTAGTTTTCAAAACTTGACTTGATATATTTGAAAACACTCCTAAGAAATAGATAAGAAAACAAAAAATGAATAAATAGAAGCAGTATTTATAGCATGATTTTCAAAAATCAAACTAAAATAATCCTAATGTTTATTGAATAGTGACCAAACTCATTGAAGGAGGGAGAGAATAAGATTTTTTGTGTTTTTTTTTTTTATTTTTTTTTAGTTTCAACAACATTATATATGATAGGGTGAGAGATTCAAACCTTTAATTTTTTTTTTTTTTTTTGACAAAGAACACATGTACTAATTTAACTAGTTGAGCTACATTGATATTGATAGAATATACTATTCAAGCTCTCTATTATATGTTTTTTGGGTGTGTATATGTAATTGCATATGATATGATATGATAATTTCAGCTGCTACAAAAATATTTCTGTATCAAAATGCACTGAAGGGTGAGTGGGAATATGTGGAATTACTGCTTGAGGAGAGCCCACATTATGTTCTTTGTTCAATAACAAGAAACAAAGAGACTATTCTTCACATTGCTGCAGGAGCCAAACAAACTGAATTCGTAGAGAAACTGGTGGATAGAATGAATTATGATGACATGATTTTGCAGAACAAATATGGAAACACAGCCCTTTGTTTTGCTGCTGCATCAGGAGTTGTAAGAATTGCTCAAGTAATGGTTGAAAAGAACCAACATCTTCCACTTATTCGTGGCTTCAACAATGCTGTCACCCCACTTTTCATAGCTGTCTCATATAAATGCACAGAAATGGTTTCTTATCTCTTGTCTATCACTGATCTTGATCAACTAAACCACCAAGAACAGATTGAGCTTCTCATTGCCACCATACACAGCGACTTTTATGGTAATATTAATTGCACTTTAGATCATGAACTCTCAAATTTCTGTCTATTAGGTCTAAACTTCAAAAAAAAAAAAATTGTAATAGAAACTTTTGGAGGTTGAAAGTAATTTAAAAGATAGTTATCAGAAAGAGGCTACTTGTATTGTTGATTAGTTTCTAGTTCTTTTGACTTGATACAAATTCTAAGATATCCCTCATATTTATACTAGTTGAATCCCTTAAATTTATGGTTAAGATTTTTCCAACACGTACTGTTAGGAGTGCCAACAAAGTCCAACGTTGGTTAGGGAAAGGAAAGAGCATGGGTACCCAAAATAATTAAGTTTATATTTCAACTAGACAGATCCTTAAACTTTTAACTTTATGTCTAATGCATCTCTAAATTTTTAATTTTGTTTATAATAGATCCTTCACCTTGTTTATATTTATTAAAATTCACAAACCTACTACTAAACACACAAAATTAAAATTTGAAAACTTCAGGACCTAACTTTAGACAGAGTTGATAGTGGATGGGCTAAACTTGTATATATATATTTAAGCTTATTAATTAAAATTAATTGAATACCTTCACATTTTTATCTCATCTTCCATAGTATTCATGCATGATTAACTTCATTAGATAAATATGGCGTTTCATTTCAAAACTAGTTGGCGAGAGAACTCATCTACTTTATAAAGATCAATTTATGTCTCTTCATTTTTTCGATCAACAAACTTTGCCTGAACTTTCACCCAGATATAAGTTGGTGGATTGTGCAAAGATATCCATATTTAGCAATTATGAAGGACATGAATGAAGAGACAGCATTGCATGTGTTGGCCAGAAAACCGTCTGCCATGGACGTCACCAAGGAGCTAAGCAGTTGGGAATTGTACATCAGCTCTTGTTAGTTACTCTAATTAAAACTACCCTTTAATTTTTCTTTAATTATCTTACAAAATATAAAACTCCAATGGCCTCATGTTTTTTATGGCTTTTGAAAGGGATCTATCGTAAACCTGTGACAAAGACACTAGCTCATGAACTAGTTATTTTGCTATGGACCAATGTTCTACGGAATTTGCCAGAAAAGAAGATGCTTCAGTTCATTAAACATCCCACAAGATTACTAAATGATGCTGCATGTACAGGAAATGTTGAGTTTTTAATTGTCCTCATTCGTAAGTATCCAGATATAATATGGGAAGACGATGATGATGGTAAAAGCATTTTTCATGTCGCCGTCGAAAATCGACTTGAGAATGTCTTCAATCTAATAAATGAGATTGGTAGGCTCAATGAGTTCACCGCAAAATATCGAACATTCAAGGGACGAAATTATAACATTCTCCATTTGGCTGGACATCTAGCTGCTCCAAACCATCTTAATAGGGTCTCTGGAGCTGCCCTTCAAATGCAACGTGAATTGTTATGGTTCAAGGTATGTACGTACATCCATATTACATAAACGTTAGAGATTTCATCTCAAAATCAAGATTTAATTTGTGAGATTTATTGTACTCCATTTAGACTTCAATATATCAAATATGATACCATGTTAGATCGATAAATATGGAGTTTTATCTCAAGACCAATTAGCTATGAGAGGAGTAACCTCTCTGTCTGTCTGTTTCGATCGGTTGGAGAGCTCCTCCTTGTTGGTTTGGATTTACCTCTCAAATGCACCAAAAATATTATGATCTCTAATCTTGTGAGTTCGATTCTCTGGAATTTTTAGTTTTATCGTAATCATCGTCACTTTAAAGATATTTTCAAGCCTCCTTCTATCTCTTTTGGAAGACATCTCCCTTGTTGGAGACCTCCCTTGCTTTGAATTCGAGAGCTTTCCTTTAGTTCTTCTCTTGCTCCTCTATGTACTGATCTTTTATTATTAGTGAAATATCTAGTTTTGGGCGTTCAGAACGTAATGAGAATGATATAGATATGTCAACCTAATTGAGATATCCTGGTGCACCTACCGATCCCTCTATCCTTTAATATCTTGTTAAAAACAATAATGAGAGAAGTAACTCATATATCTTATGATGAGAGTGCTAAGAAAGTGTCAACCTAGTTGAGATTTCTCCGTGCACTCCAAAATCCCACTATTCTCTAGTATCTTGTTAATATATATATATTAATGATTGTGATCAGATCTCTTTCATGTTTGAACTTTTTCTTGATAATTTCTTTAAAATTTTGAATTTAGGAAGTAGAGAAGATAGTTTTGCCTTCTCAACTTGAAGCAAAATCCAATGTTATGTCTTCCCAACGACTCAAGGTGAAAGACAATTATCCAAACATTCCAAAGTTGACACCACGCCAATTATTCACCCAAGAGCACAGAGATCTTCGCAAAGCTGGTGAGGAGTGGATGAAAAACACAGCAAACTCTTGCATGCTCGTCGCAACTTTGATCTCCACTGTAGTTTTTGCAGCAGCTTTCACAGTTCCGGGCGGGAGTAATAACAATGACGGCACTCCTGTTTTTCAACAGAAGCTTTGGTTCACTGTGTTTGTAATGTCGGATGCAGTCGCTTTGTTTTCGTCCTCAACTTCTATCCTAATGTTCATGTCGATCCTGACTTCGCGCTATGCCGAAGATGATTTTCTGCATTCATTGCCATCAAGATTGCTCTTTGGACTGGCCACACTATTCATATCCATTGTGTGTATGGTTGTGGCCTTTAGTGCTACCTTCTTTATCCTCTACCATAAGGCTAATATTTGTATTCCCACTATAGTCTCTGCCATGGCGATTCTTCCAGTTATTTGCTTTTGTTTACTTCAGTTTAAACTGTGGGTTGATATTTTTCACAACACTTACTCCTCTAGATTTCTTTTCAAACCCCGGGAACGTAAATTGTTTTGATAATGTTGGATTGATGGGGAGTTCATTTTCTATTGGTATGTGAATTTGGTAAGCACCGATCCTCTAATGCTTTGTTTGGGTAACTATTTGATTTGTCATTTTTTATTTTTTGAAAATTAAGCTTATTTCTTCATCTTTCTTGATAAAATATAGTTGAATTCTTAGTTAAATTTGAAAAATAAAATAAGTTTTTAAAAATTAATTTTCAAAATTTTCAAAATTTGTCTTGATTTTTTAAAATATTGGATAGAAAGTTGATAACAAAGCAAGAAAGAAACAGAAAGCAAGAAAGAAACAGAAATGAAAGAGGGTATTTTAAGCTAAATATCCAAAAAATAAAAAACAAATATTTATAAAACGGAGATTTGATTTTTTGTTTTTTGTTTTTAATTTTTAATTAACTTATAAACACTACTTCAATCTATAGTTTCTTTATTTTATATATTATTTACTTTTTACCGATGTTTTACGAAATCAAGCCAAAATTTATAAATTTAAAAAATAGTTTTAAAATTTTTTTTTTCTAGAATTTGACTATAATTTAAGTATTTTCTTCTAAAAATGTAATAACCACAATATAAAACTTGTGAGAATACAAATACAAATTTCAAAGGGAAATTGCAATGACTAGCAAAAGAACATGTGTATTTGTAAATATAGTACTGATTTTCTAAAATTACAAATATAGCAAAAAAAAAATAAACCTGATTCCCAATTTTTTTTTTTTGACGATTTTATCATCTTTTGTATATCAACAGGTATATTTGATATACTTTTTTTTTTTTTTTTGTATATCAGTCAACTAATATACATTATATTTGGTATATCAATCAATTAATATATTTTATTTAAAAAATATCATTTCAAGTATACTATTAGCATATTAGTAGTATATCAACATTTCTTCTAATTAAAATTTTAAGTATAACATTGGTGTATTAATATTATATCAACATTAACTCAAAATTCATTTCAAGTATAAATCGTTGGCACATCATTAGTATATATAGTACTTCTTAAAAATACATTCGTTCAAGTTATCAATTATATATCAACACATGTTCAAAATTCAATTTCAAGTATAACATTAGTATACCAATAGTTTATCAATATTCATTCAAAATGATTACTAACATAATTGAACCATTATAAGTTGATTATAATGTACTAGAAAAATAATATTCTATAACCAATGAATAAGGATTGAAATTAAGTCCACAAATAATAGTAAATGAACAAGCCGTTCTTGATTGATAAATATAGTTTATGAATGATAAATTTGGTATATCCATTGTATAACTTATATATTTTATGTTTAGTATACTAGTCAACTAATATACCAAATGTAAAGTACATCATCTTACTGATATACAAAATATATAGTCTATCAAATATACAATTGATATACATGCTTATACACCGATAAGGATAAATTTGAAATAATAAATATGGAAATCTACTTTTATGTTTTTTTTGCTATATTTGAACATTTTGAAAAACCATTGCTAAATTTGTAAATTTAAGAATATTTTTGCTATTTTTGCAAGTGTCCAATTTCAAAAGCAAAAAACTAAAAACAAAATTGTCATCCCATGAAGTCCAAGTTAGTCAATTTTTTAGAATAACAAAATTATCTTCAACTCACTCACCTTTCCTAATTTCTTTGATTGATCACAATAGTAAAGCGAATTTCTCAATTCCGACTCAAGCATCTTTGTTTAGTACAATAGACTGGGAGGATTTGAACCACTAACTTCATGGTCGCGAATACATATAGATAACAATTGATCAACTATATTGCTCTCTTTTGACCCGACTCAAATACCTTCACAATTAGAGGTTACCATACAAACCCACATAAAATATTCTTTCTACAAAGTTGTGCATGCATTTTACAAAGTTTTGTGTGATACAACATGACAAGTTTAAGGTTAACAATTGAATTTTGGGTAAATATTAATTTATATCTCTAAATTTTAGGGGTTGTATCAATTAAAACCTTAAACAAACCCTCAACTTTTGTAAGTGTATCCATTTACATTCTCCTCTAAATTTTGATCGTCTAATATTATTTGAAACTTATGATTTGAGTCAACTAAACTCTTAAATTTTCATAAGTCAATCAATTTAGAAATTTCACTATGATTACCTTTAAAAAATCATTCATGCATTGATTTTCATTTATGTATAGACTTTTTCAAATGTCAATTTTACAAAATGGACGATTGGAGTAAATGTATAGACGATTTTCAAAGGAAATTATGAGAAATAGTTTAAATTAATTTATTTATAAAAGTTTAAAAGTTTAATTGATACAATTATAAGTTTTGCATAAGACTTTCTCAAATGAAACGTAATAAAAGATGTAAATTGATATACTTATAAAAGTTTAGAATTTAAATTGATATAATTATTAGTTAATGTTTCAAATTGATAGAGTATATATTTATATTTTCCCTTAAATTTCTTCTTCATTTTTAGTTTATTGACAATATGCTTAACTAAATGATGAATCGTATTCATGTTGGTATTTTTTTAGTTCCACAATATTGTTCAAACTTAAAAAATCAAACCATTAATCATAAGTTTTTTTTTTTTTTTTCTCTTTTCCACCCTTGTGGGGTTATGAATATGAAATTTCATAAAGGGAAGAAAGTGGGATGTTTGTCTTTTCTTTTTCTTTTTTTTTTCCCTTCTTTCTTTTGAAGCTAAAAACATAAAGGAAAAGTTGGAACAATAAAGTTCCTTTATCACTCAGGCACGAATTAATTGATCAATGTGTTTAAATATATATTTTAATCCTTATATTAAGGGTTAAAATGTCATTTTGATTCTTATATTTATATTCGATTTTATTTTAGTTCATATACTACCAAACATTTAAATTTAATTTATATCAATAAATTTTAATTTTAGTTCATACGGTTAATTTATTGTTATCTTTTTAATCTATATTAACATTTCCTTTACAAATTTTGAAAATATATTCATATAATGTCTTTTCTGGCCAAAATTATTATTATTATTTAACCATTTTTTTTTCAAAAAAAAATTGAGAATGACTAAAATTTTAAGATCTATTAAAAGTGTAGGCCTTAGTGATTTAAAATTTAATAGAAGTACAAATACTAAAATGAAATAAAACTCAAAGTACAGAGATGAAAATGATATCTTATCTAATATTTAATTTTGGTGATTTTTTCATAGTCGTCGTCATTTAAAATTTTTTAATTTAAGACATATTTGAATTATCTAACAAAAAAGTGTTTTTCAAAAAACTCATGTCTATGTTTCCATTTTCTTAAGAATATTTTGATAAACAAATTTGTTTTGTTTGCTATGTACCTAAAGTGTTTTTATTCATATCAACCATCCACTAAAAGTTGATTTCAAGTATCTCTCAAACCAAATTATTCTATAAATTCATTTTTTAAAAAAATTTATTTTAAGTGGTTATCAAACCCAATTCAACTATTTTCAAAATGATTTTTTTCAAAGATAAACACTTGAAAAAATCAAACCAAACACACCCAATTTTTTAACTTGGTTCATTACTACTTGAGAGTGTTAAAATTTTATTGATAAACAATTTATATTTATATAGAGAAATTTTCACAAATAGAAAAAATGTCAAACTATTTATAGAAAATAGCAAAAAAAAAAAAATACTGATAGACGACTTCTATCAGCATTTATCAGCGATAGACTTCTATTATTTCTATCACTGATAGACCCTGATAGACTTCTATCCGCGACTATCACAACTATCTAAAAATTTTACTATTTTGTGTAAATAGTTTTCCTTATTTTTCTATTTTTAAAAATTTACCGTTTATATAGCATAATATTTAAAGAATTGAGGAAAAAAGTCATATTGGGGGATTTCTAATTCCTTTAAAGACAAGAATAAGAAATTAGAAAAAAAATAATTGAATTATATTTTATGTTGTTAACTAAAATAACGCACCTCTATATTAAAATAGGTATAGTTCAATTGACATATAATATGTGTTAGCAATTAAGAGATTTGTAGTTAAAATCTCTCTACATTTATTGTACTAAAATAAATAAACAAATAAAATATATGTGTTATCAACTTGAAGTTCAAATCTCATACTTTATATTGAACAAAGAAAATTAAAAATATATAATAATAACACAATATAGTTATTGTGTTGGATTTATACCTTAGACCATCCTCAATCCTTGTCAATACCACATTTTTTTTTCTTTTTCTTGTTTTTTTAGAAGAATCAATACCACATTATTTAATTAAAAGAGATGAGCGGCAATAAAATGAAATATGATTTTGTCACCATGGTTTTAAAAAGAAAAAAATTCATAAACTCATTCTTTTCAAATTATTTTTTTTTTATAATTTTATAGTTTTTATTATTATGAGACTCTTCAATAGTTAATTGCTTTAAAATAATGATTGTTCTAACTTTAAAAATTAATAATTAAAAAATGTGTAATATTTCTCTTATATTTACTCCTATTCCATTATTCTCATTGACTTTATTTTATTTTGGATTATAATTTGTATTTCTCATCCCAAATTGATGCAGATATTTTAAATATTCATGTAGTATTTTACACAGAAACTTCTCTCTTTATAAATAATTCTTTACCAATGTTGGATGATTGGAACTTACATTATTGGAAAATAAAATTCCTAGTCTTTTTTTTTTTTAGAAAAAAATTCCTAGTTCTATGGTCTATATTAGCACCATTAATATTCATTAATTGACCAAAAAAAAACAAACAAACAAAAAGAAATATTTAAAATTGACCTAAAGTCAATGAAATAATATAGTATATAACCAAACCGGCCCAGATGGTACTGTATTTCTGTGGGTTTTGTCTGCCATTTACTTTTTTAAAATTTTCATGCCTACCTTTAATGCAAATAGAACAACCTTTTTCATGTTGTCCCAATCACTAATTTCTTACCATTTTGCCCTCCACTCCAATGTAATAACTTCAAAAACATTTCCAAATTTACCATTTTAGCCCCCAAGATTCCTTTTTTAGACTATATTTTTTAATTTCCAAATATACAGTTGGCTTGAAACTTATTATTCAAATATTGTAGTTTTATGCATATTCGTCTCTTAAAATCAAAAGTTGTGATTGGTTTCACCGCTTGAAATATGAAGAGGACCAACGAGTGGAAATCAATATTAATTAGAGAGAAAATAATATTGCAAGGACTTGAACACAAGACTTCCTTAGTTAATTTACTCTGATAGCATCTTAAATCGCTGATGGACTCAAAAGATTGGAGTATGTTTGGGAGTGATTTTAAAATTATTAAAATCTCACTTTTGTCATTTTTAAAATTATTAAAAAAAACACACTTTAATCACTCAAAATTAATTTAATTTTCAATTTTACACTTTCAAATGCAATTTTCAACCATCAAAATTAGTTTTGAAGGACTAAAAATATATTTCACGGTGATTTTGAAAATAACAAAAGTGATTTTAGCTATATTGAAATCACTCTCAAATATACCATTAAGCTAATGGGTGAAAGTAAATTTGATATCATATCATCTAACAACTACACTTCTTTTCTCTAACATTTCCTCCCGCACATGAATTCGAGTCTCTTGAAATGGAAAGAGACTTTCTATCATAACCCGAAAATACCCTTAGTTAGGGAATTGGTTGTATTGTAAGTGCTTTCCAATCCCCATTGGCTGTCTCGAAGACCATTTTGGTAGGTAACCCAAGTAAGAATGGCTCCCTTTAAGAAGAATAATATTCAAAAAAATGTGAGGATAAGGAAGAAGAGAGTGAAGTACTGTGTGAGAAAATCCCACCGCCACACAAATACTGCTGTCCCAAATTCTCCATCTTCTTCATCTACTTTTAATTATCCCATTATTAATAATATTCCCAATAACACCAATTTCATCGACAAATCATCTCATCATTCTCCCCCACACGAAATTCAACAGGAACATGCTTCTAATTCCTTCCATGTCCACTTGTCGGATACCCTTTCTTCCATTGTCGAAGATGATCCTGTTCCTCCGCCGTCTACGGCTGACGACGGCCAAGTGGAGGCGGATGCCAGTGGGGTCGGTTGCAGGGGATTGGAGAGCCGGACAATAGACATTGCAGCAGTTTTGGAAGATCAACAACGGAATTCTAATGCTAAGATCAAGATCGAAGCTCCATCACGTACGTAATTCTAATTATTCCACTTATTATGCTCTTAAACCAAACAAAATTTCCCTGTCTCATCTGATGCTTTTAGTTTTAGTATCATGAAAATTGGAAACAATTATTGCAACTTTTACTCGGGTTCGTTTTTCATACCAACTAGTTTTGGTAAAATAATAATAAAACTTGTAAAAGTCTCTAAAAATTTGCTGATTTCAACTTTTTTTTTTAAAAAAAAATTAAACTTTCTCCTAAATGACTCTGGCGAAGAACAAACTCCTAGATCTGAGAGGTTCCAATTTTTTTTTTTTTTTTTTTTTGGGAAAATGTGGAGGAAAGAGGAAAGAAGGATGAGATGACAAGCAATCACTAGGCTGTATCTAACCACATGATTCTTTTCCTCTAGACAAAAAAAAATTATTTTTTTTTACCACGTGACAATTTTATTTATTGGACAGTTGATTGGGCTGCACAAAGAAGTACAATTCAAGTAGCACCTAATTTTTCTCTAAGAGGAAAGAAGAAGAACAAGGTGCGAGAAAGGATGGAGGATGATGGAGGAAAGAGAAAAAAATAAAAGTATTTATTTATATTTTTAAAAAAATAGATTAAAATATTATCTTGGTTTCTCTTTAGTTCAATTTTAGTCTTTATATTTTTAAATGTGCAATTGTAGTTCATATACTTTTAATAAATTTTAAATTTAGTCCTCAAAGTTAATTTTTATCAAAATTAACTATATATTAATAATAATAATTTTTATGCAAGAAAATACTAATAAAGGACAAAAAAAAATTGAAAATATAAACAATAAACAAGCAATAAGACTAAATTTAATATTGGAAAAAACGACCTTTTTAGTCCTCAAGTTTTGAATAATATGTCCCTAAATTTGGTTCATTTGACGGTTTAAATTGTAAACTTGTCAAACAACCTGCCTTGTCTTTTCCTAATTCATCATCTTCATGTGATGCACCTTTTGGTTTGGTTCATTCTGATATATGAGATCCTGCTCCTACTCCAACTGTCAATGGCTATCGTTATTTTGTCTTATTTATTGATGACTATTCTCGCTTTACGTTGATATATTTTCTTAAAAATCGTTCTACCTTGCCTCAAGTCTATATTGTCTTTGTCAATATGGTTCAAACACAATTTTCTCGTACTATTAAGATTCTTCGCACAGATAATGCCATGGAGTATAAGGATTCGAGCCTTATCTTTTTTCTCACCCAGCAGGGCACCCTTGTTCAGCGCTCCTGTCCTTACACATCCCAACAAAATGGACGAGCAGAATGCAAACATCGTCATATCTTAGATTCTGTTCGTGCCCAACTACTCTCTGCATCATGTCCAGAGAAGTTTTGGGGTGAGGCTGCTCTCACATCTGTCTATGTCATCAACCGCCTCCCATCTTCTGTCCTTCAGAACATTTCTCCATTCGAACGCCTATATGGTACTTCTCCTTCTTACTCTCACTTGAAAGTTTTTGGTTGTGCTTGTTTTTTCTTACTCCAGCCTCATGAGCACACCAAACTCGAACCCCGTGCTCGCCTATGCTGCTTTCTCGGTTATGGAACTGAACACAAGGGTTATCATTGTTGGGATTCCTATCTCAAAACGATTACGCATCTCTTGTCATGTTACCTTTTGGGAACATAGTATGTTTTCCAGTCTATCCTACTTTCACACCTCTCTCACTAGTTCTCAACCATTCTTCACTGATCTCTCTAGTGATTTATTTCCCATGTCTGACCCTCCATCAATTTTCGACTCTACCCATCCTGTCACTGACTCTGTTCTCCAAGACTCAATATTAACCTCAGATAGTCAACCATCATCTATTGGTATCCCCGAGCTTGATCAATCAGCCTCTGTCTCTGCTCTCCCGGATTCGACATCTGTCTCTAGTGCTGAACTTGAACCTGAAACTATTTGTTGCTCCACTCGGGTAAGAGAACCTCCCCATCATCTTCAGGACTACCATTGTTTTTCTACTATTATGTCTATAGTTGAACCTACATCTTATCATAAAGCCAGTACTAACCCTCTTTGGCAGCAAGCAATGAATGAAGAACTTCAGGCTTTAGAAAAGACTCATACTTGGGACTACATGAATTTTCTCCCTAGAAAAAGAACCATTGGTTGTAAGTCGATTTATAAAATTAAAACTCACTCTGATGGGTCTATTGAACGATATAAAGCTCGTCTTGTTGCAAAAGGTTATTCTCAGGAATATGGCATTGACTATGAAGAGACATTTGCTCCCGTAGCTCAAATGACATCCGTTCGCAATCTCTTAGCTGTTGCGGCTACCAAACAGTGGCCCCTTCTGCAGTTGGATGTTAAAAATGTGTTTCTCAATGGCACATTATTTGAAGAGGTGTATATGAAAACTCCCCCCTGATACCTCTCCTCAATCTCAGTAAGTCTGCCTTCTTCGTCGAGCCTTATATGGTCTAAAACAAGCTCCACGAGCCAGGTTTGCCACATTTAGTTCCACTATCACTCAACTTGGGTTTACTTCTAGTCCCCATGATACAGCTCTTTTCTGACGTCAAACTCCTCAGGGTATGGTCCTTCTACTCCTTTATGTTGATGATATGATAATTACAAGTGATGATCCTCAGGCTATATCTGATTTGCAAAACTACTTGGGGAAACATTTTGAGATGAAAGATTTGGGACCACTTAATTACTTCCTTGGCCTTGAGGTGTCATCTTGCTTTAGTGGATACTACTTGTCTCAAGCGAAATATGCTTCTGATCTCCTGGCTCGATTACTGACTCTGCTACATCATCAACACCACTAGATCCGAATGTTCGTTTAACTCCGTTCGATGGTGTTCCCCTCGCAGATGCCACTCTATATCGGCAACTGGTTGGCAGTCTTATTTACCTCACTGTGACCCGCCCATATATTGCATATACTGTTCATATAGTCAGTCAATTCATGGCTGCTCTCCGGTCTATACATTTTACAGTTGTTCTTCGCATTCTACGATATGTCAAGAGCACCCTTGTTCATGGACTTCAATTTTCTTCTCAGTCATCCTTAGTATTATCTGGCTACTCAGATGTCGATTGGGCTGACGATCCCACTGATCTACGTTCCACTACAGGTTATTACTTCTACTTGGAGGATTCTCTTATTTTTTGGCGAAGTAAGAAACAAACTGTTGTTTCACGTTCTAGTACAGAATCTGAATATCGTACTCTTGCTTATGCTACTTCTGAGTTATTATGGCTTCATTGGCTTCTTGTGGATATGGGTGTTCCTCAATAGTTAGCGACTATACTTCATTGGGACAATCGCAGTGCTATCCAGATTGCTCACAATGATGTATTTCATGAACGTACCAAACATATTGAAAATGACTGTCACTTCGTTCGTCATCATCTCCAGAGCAACACTCTCATCTTACGATCCATCTCTACTACCGAACAACCTGTTGATATCTTCACGAAGGCATTGTCACCTAGTCGTTTCACTCAGTTGCTTCACAAACTCAAGTTGGTCTCTACTCTACCACCTTGAGTTTGAAGGAGGGTGTTACCATATTTGAATATATGAGTTGTAAATTACCTTAATTTAGGCTAATTTAGAGGCTAGACTTAGATTTTTCTTGCTTATTTTCTACTCTTTGTGTATATTTACCCATGTATTGTTTATTGTAAATCATCGGATAATCAATAAAGAATCAATATTTCGTCATAAATAAAGATAATTGTTCTCATTTATATTCTCATAATCATTCTCTTCCCCAACTAACTAACGTAGGACTTTGTTTCCACGAACAGCTCGGGAGAAAACGTTTCTGTATCGATCTGCACTTAAGGGTGAGTGGAGAAGGGTGGAATCAATGATTAAGAAGTATCCACATTATGCTCGTTCTGCAATTACAAAAAACGAAGAGACTGTTCTTCATGTTGCTGCTGGAGCCAAGCAAACCGGGTTTGTAAAGGAGCTGGTTAACAGAATGAGCCCCATTGACATGACTATGCAAAATAAATATGGAAATACTGCCCTTTGCTTTGCTGCTACATCTGGAATCGTAAGAATTGCACAGTTAATAGTGGAGAAAAATGAAGATCTTCCACTCATTCGTGGCTTCAGTAACCTCACTCCACTTTTCATGGCGGTATCTTATAAACGCAAATTAATGGTTACTTACCTCTTCTCTGTTACTGATCTTTATCAACTCACGCACGAAGACCAGATTGAGCTTCTTATTGCCACCATACATAGCGACTTTTTTGGTAAGTCATCACCAACTCGTCTGGTTTCATAACTATTTGATTTTTAGTGTTTCATTTTTAAAAAAAAAAGAAAAGAAAAAAAATTGAGATTTGAATTTTGTTTTAAATTAGTCCTTAGATTTTAGTCCTTGACATTTAAGAAAAGGAAAATACTTGGGCTGCTCCTATCTTTGTGCATCTCACGGAACTGCCGATAAGAAACTACCATGTGGTAGTTTTGTATTTTTTTTAGAAATTTGTTTTTTCATTTTTCTTTTGTGTGTATAAAAATAGGGAATATAGAATTAGCCTAATAAATATTTTCTCTCTGATAAATTCTCCCCATGATTCTCATCTTCTTTCACATCTCTTTGTGGGGAGAATATTTTATTCTATTTTCATTATTTTAAACTTCAAGCTATAGAGATTTTAGCGTAATTTTTCTATAAAAGAAATTATTTTTTTATAATATAATATGTGAGTGAGGAATCGAATCTCTTATCTTAAAGATAATAGTGCAAACTTTATGCAAGTTGAACTATGCTCATGTTTGAGAAAAAAGATGTGTGGTTGTGTTTTCATTGTTTACAATTTATAGTGGTTTTTATTTCTTCTATGAAATATTTGAATGATAATTCATAACTAAATTTCAAAGAAAAAAAAAGTTCTATTTAATACTAACTCTTGCTTAAAAAAACATTTGAATTCTTTAGTTGAATTCCAAAAATAAAAACAATATTTTAAGAGCTACTTTTTTCCTTTTAGTTTTCAAACTTTTTTATTTGATTTGTAAAAACATGGAATGGATAAAAAGTGGATAACAAATTAATTTTTTTTTTTTAAAAAAAAAAACCGTGTTTGAAAGTCTTAATTTTCAAAAATAAAAAACGAAATGGATATTAAAAAGTGTGGTCTTAATTATTTTATGATCTTGTATACTTCATGAGATGTTCTGATCATATGCATAACTTTGCAGATTGTATTTGTATTTTTATCCTTTTTCAGATATAAGTTTGCAGATTCTAACAATGAATCCAAATTTAGCAACTATGAAATGCACAAAGAACAACAATGAAAGTGCATTGCATGTGATGGCTAGAAAGCCACTAGCAGTCGGTAGCGCCACAAAGCAGTTGAGCATTTGGAGAAAGTACATCAAGTTTGGTCAGTGATTTTCAAAACCAAAAATAGGAAATATGTTGGAAGATCCGTCGTCTCTAACAACATATAAAATTTAAAATACTGAATATTAAACTTTTGATTGCACATGCAGGTTTCAATGGGAAGTACGATAAAAATATGATGAATATATTTGCTCGTGAAGTAGTTAAATTTCTATGGGAATATATTGTTGAGGAGTTTGAAGAAAAGGAAATGTTGGAATTCATTAAACATCCGACAAGATTACTACATGATGGTACAAGAGCAGAAAATGTTGAGTTCTTGATTTTGCTCATTAACTTATACCCAGATATAGTGTGGGAAGAAGATGATGAAGGTAAGACCATATTTGATGTGGCTATCGAAAATCGACTTGAAAATGTGTTCAATCTCATAGATGAAATTGGTGGGCTTAATGAGTTTGCAATGAAACATAGATTAACTAATAGAAACTACAGCATGTTACATACTGTTGCAAATCTTGCTACTCCAAACAATCTCAATAGGGTCACCGGAGCTGCCTTTCAAATGCAACGTGAATTGCTTTGGTTCAAGGTACTTTTACTTATCATCCACACCGCCTTCAAATCTCTTCTCTTTTTTTTTCTTTAATTGTAAATTTAGTCTCTATAGTTTGGTGAAAGTTAGAATTTAGACTGATAAAATTCTCACAAGTAGTCTCTCCTATGAACTATTCAAGAGAGTTTTATTTTCAAACAACATAGAAACTATTTATGTAGTTTATAAAACTATAACAACTAAATTCTAAAACTTGTAAAATCATAGGGACTAAATTCTAGCTTTTTTCAACCCATAGTCATAAAGAACAAATTTGTAATTTAACCCTTCTTTTATGATAAATTTGATCCTTACAGTTTGGAAAAAGCTAGAATTTAGTCCTTATATTTTAAAAGTTATAGAAATATGTCCTTATAGTTTGATAAAACTTCGTAAATAGTGTTTGTCATGAGAAGCCAAAATTAATGGATAATGTTTTTGGTATTTAGCTAATTGTGTGGTTAATTAAGTAGCTGACTAAGTAGATAAAATGGGTTAGATATAAAATAAATTTAGTCGACTGTGCATATGGGTTAAAATTAAAGTAGCTAGCTAACTCAAAAGAACATTGGTTGGATAGAAGATTGATTGGGGTCGATTTTAGGTCAATGAGTTTAGATAATTAACTATCACCTACTTTTAATAGTAGGAACTATTTATGAAGTTTTATCGCACTTAACCAAATTTTTAATTTAAACTTCTTATTTTCTTCAATTTCATAACATTATTTCATATATATATTGAATTAATCAAGGAGGTGGAGAAGATAGTTCTACCTTCTCAACTCATGGCCAAATCCAATGATCCAAATCCACAAGTATCCAAATTAACCCCACGTGAGTTATTCACCGAAAATCACAAAGATCTTCGCAAAGCTGGTGAGGAATGGATGAAAAACACAGCAAACTCATGCATGATCGTTGCAGCTCTAATCACCACCGTCGTTTTCGCCGCAGCCTTCACCGTTCCTGGCGGATCTGATAATAATACAGGCCATCCTATTTTTCAGCACAAGCCTTGGTTCACTGTGTTCGTGATATCAGATGCAGCTGCTTTGGTTTCATCTTCAACTTCTATTTTAATGTTCATGTCAATCCTAACTTCGCGTTACGCAGAAGACGATTTCTTGCACTCGCTGCCTTCCCGATTACTCGTCGGCCTCACGTCCTTATTTGTGTCTATAGTGTGCATGGTTGTGACCTTCACTGCAATCTTCTTTTTGCTCTACCAAAATGTCAACTTATGGGTTCCACTCACTGTTGCTGTAATGACAATTCTTCCAGTTTGTTGCTTTTGTCGACTTCAATTTAAACTTTGGGTTGATACATTTCATAACACTTATTTGTCTAGATTTCTTTTTAGGTCTCGAGGTAGATTGTTCTCATCATATTCATATACATCTTGACAACACTACTGCTACTTATTACTATTATTCAAGTTGATTATATTGATTTTAACTTTTCTTATATCCCTTTTTCAATTCAGCAAAATCTGTCGAGTAACCATTTAGTTTTTTGTTTTTTTTTTAGTTTATAATGTTTAAAACATAAAAACCATAAGCCTTATTTGGTAACCATTTAGTTTTTTATTTTTGATTTTTGAAAATTAAGCCTATATATGTTTGATTATTGTTTTTGGTTTGTTTGGTAATACATATTTGATTACTGTTTTTTGTTTTTATTTTTTAAAAAACAAAAAATAAGCTTGAAAATTTTCGTTTTTTCTATTTTTAAAAATTCAAAAAAAAAAAAAGTTTTTATGACTCTTTTAGTTTTATACTTTTTTATAAAAATAAAACCAAACTATTTTTACAATAATTTTTTATCTAATATACATAATTATAAACTTATATCTTTATTTTTTTAAAATCCATATTGAAAAACACAATATCAATATTGAAAAATCACAAAAAAAAAAAAAAGAGAAAAATAACAAAAATAAACATAATAGCAAAGTACAAAAAAATTGTTTCATTTTTTTTGTGAGAACAAATTCTAGAAGAATAAAGAAACGATGAAAATAATTAATTTAAATTCAACTATTTCGCGTTGTTTTCTTAAGACTATTTTTCGTCTATGGTGTTAAAGGTGTCATAACAACTGTCTCCTAAGATAAGACAACTTATTAATTTGTGAATATAACACCTCAATCACATGACTTGAAACTATTAAATTTGACCAATCACAAATTGTCATGTCATTTCTCAAATTAATAGCGAAATTAGAAACAATTAAATTTGGGACTAATTAAAAGTTACATGTGTCCTAAATTGAAATTGAAGACACAAATTGGCAAATCTCGATGGTGCCACGTGATTTTGTCCTCACTGTTGATCAAAATAATCATTTTTTGTTCAATTAATTATTAATGTTTGGGGTAGAATCCAATTGAGTCTAAAAATAGGCTTAATTTGGCCCAAATGTCAACAAAGGCACAAATCCAATTAGTTGGGCCCAAGAGCCAGGTCCATAGATCAGTCAAGCTCGAGCCCATGAAAGCCCACATGGAAACTCTATAAATAGGGAAGTTTACATTCATTTGAGATGTTCAGAAAATTGACACTCAGAGAGCCTAGAGAGAATTTCCGGAAGTTTCTTGGAACACATACATTCCTCCAAGACTACAGCTTCCGAGAGAATCAAAGATCAAGTACTAAAAATCGAACCACATCCACATCAAATCTACATAAACACAATTTCAACTCCACGAAACACGTTTCTTCGAAAACCTCATGCGAACAATACCCTTAATCAACACTATGTGAGTAATTGTATATAGAAGCTATAAGAATTGGGGAGATGAGAATTAAGAAAAAAATCTTTATATTTTTTTATATTTTTAAACTAATAAGGAAACCACAATGCATTTTCTTTTTTCCAAAAATGAAAAATCGTTTTTGAAAATCGTTTTTTAAAATATTTTTCAAATGGTAAAAACAGAAAACTCAATCCATACCAAACACATGCCTAGTTTAGCCCTTTTTAGAAACTAAAAACTAAAAATAAAAATTAGTTGGTTATCAACCGACCCTGGTATTTTATGCTTAAAAATTTATAATAATTTAATCTCGAAAATTCTCATTAAAATTAAATATAGTGTTGAATTTTATTGTGTAATCATTTTTGAAGTTTATAAAAAAACTAAGGTCTCCAGTTTTGATTCCGTCCTTATGTTTCATTTGTTACACTTTTAATTTTTAAGTTTTGAGTTTAAATTTAATTTAGTCTTTAAGTTTCAAAATGTTATAATTTTATCCGTAAAATTTAAGTTTTGTTTCCATTCGGTCTTTAAGTTTCAACATTTACACTTTTAACTTTCAATTTTTCACTAAATACTCACTTCAATTTTTGTCGTTAATGTCTATTAATTAGTTTAAAATAACTATGAAGTAAAATTTTTAAATTAATTTTAATAGTGATAAAGAAATAGTAAAACTTGATTAATTATAAATTATTTTAAGTTTATTAAATTAATTAATAAATATTAACATTAAAGTTGGAAGGTAAGTATTTAGTGAAAATTTTGAGATTAAAAGTATCAATCTCGAAATTTAAGGACTAAATGAAACAAAATTAAAATCTCAAAAATAAAATTGTAATACTTTAAAATTTAATTACTAAATTAAAATCAAATCCAAAATTTAATGAAAAAGGTAAGATTTTGAAACTTAGAGAGTAAATCTACCATTAAAATCAGACTAGTATATATATCCTTGAAAATACGAGATAAATAAAAATGGTATTTTACTTGGAAAAAAAATTAAAAATAAAATGTGGTCGTGGCGGTGGGCATCGTCACTTTTCTCACTGTTGACTCCATCTCCTCCGTCTTCCTCCTTTCCCCCTCTGTTTACAAATTGCAAGATCTCTCTCTTCCATGTCCGATCTGATCTTATCCATTCTTCTTTCCTATTAGATCCCTCTCCTTTGAAACATCTCAATTTTCCCATTGAAACAACCCATGGATCTAGCCCCAGAAGAGCTTCAATTCTTAACCATTCCTGACATTATCAGAGAATCCATCTTCATCCCCAGACGCTCTCCCAAAACCTTCTTTCTCATCACTCTTACCCTCATCTTTCCCCTTTCTTTCGCCATTTTAGCTCACTCCCTCTTCACCCACCCCCTTCTCGTTCAGCTTCAAAACCCTTTCGCCGACCCCATTCAAACCCGCCATAGATGGACCGAGCTCCTCTCCTTTCAATTCTGCTACCTCATCTTCCTCTTCGCTTTCTCTCTTCTCTCCACCGCGGCCGTCGTCTTCACCGTCGCCTCCCTCTACACTTCCAAACCCGTCTCTTATTCCTCCACTCTCTCCGCTATTCCCAAAGTCTTCAAACGCCTGTTCGTCACTTTCCTCTGGGTTTCTCTCCTCATGATTATCTATAACTTCATCTTTCTCGCCTTCTTGGTACTCCTTGTCCTTGCAATCGATACCCAGAATTACTTCCTGTTCTTCTTCTCTGTTATTGTAATCTTCATCCTGTTTCTAGTTGTACATCTTTACATCACCGCCTTGTGGCATTTGGCTAGCGTCGTGTCGGTGCTTGAACCGATTTATGGATTTGCTGCCATGAAAAAGAGCTACGAATTGCTCAAGGGGAAAACCCGATTTGCGGGTGTGCTTGTATTTGCTTATTTAGCCATTTGTGCTACAATTAGTGTCATATTTGGGGCTGCAGTCGTGCACGGTGGGGATGGATATGGGGTTTTTGTGAGGATTATTGTTGGTGGCTTCTTGGTTTGCGTTTTGGTGATTGTGAACTTGGTGGGATTGCTTGTTCAGAGTGTGTTTTACTATGTCTGCAAGAGCTTCCATCATCAAGGAATTGATAAGCTGGCTTTACATGATCATTTGGGTGGATATCTTGGTGAGTATGTACCTCTCAAAAGTAGTATTCAGATGGATAATTTAGATGCATGAGATAGAAGAAAGAGGAAACACACAATTTGTTTTCTAATGTTTTAGGGAATATGAACGAGATGTTGTAAAAAGATAGTATTTAAACGTTTTTTCAAGTGAATTTGTGGAATTTTTGTTCTGATTTTATACCTACTACCACTTGCATTTGATCTGAATAATTTCCAAGGGTCAGTCAAGTCCTTGTCTTTGAATTGGTGGTGGGATTATACTGTCCTGTGCCATGGATTATTTATATGTTGATGGGAAAGTTCTGATCTTGTTGTTATGTTCATTGTTCATTGTTTCACATGATTGTGTCTCAAATGGGATTGATGATTGCAAACATTGCATTACTCCTTGGAGAGCTAGTAGGGTCATCAGTTTTTGTTCTTTTTTATAATTTATGTTCTTCTATTTTGTGCTGCTTTTCTACTCCAATGATATATCAGAATATGGTTCCATTTTGATTGTTTAGAAGAGAATGTGCATCATCATCTTCCACTGAGTAATACCCTTATGAATTTTGATAAGCCATATCCACTAGACGTGAGAATTTCTCTTTATATTCTTATACCCAGTTGCTTTGGCTTTAAATGCCTTTTTGGGTGTTCTGCTTAGAGATAAATTGTGAGGTAAATTTGTGTTCAAACATTTTCATGGATTAACATCCTTAACTCTCTCTTATCTGCTCTGTTATGTCTGCTACTGCTACTTTGAATCCTCATCAAAGCTTTGATAAAGATGAAAGTTCTCTTGAAAACAAATTTTCTTCCCTGATAAGTTTGTTGAATTGCCCCATTAACTGTGTTTGTTCCCAGCACAGAAAACACTACCAATATCTATATGATAATTAACAATGATAACAGTTATATTTGCATTTTTTCTGATCATCTTCTTAATTAACTGAGATTTTCTGGAGCTTGGTTGTCAAGAAAGTGAGCCCCAAGTCAATAAGGTTTGGCTTAGGTTGAATTATGAGTTATCTCTGCTTTCAAATGAGATGGACTTATATGTGTTAGATTTGCTTGCAAACATAAACATACT
Organism: Lagenaria siceraria; assembly: GCA_002890555.2. Taxonomy (NCBI): domain Eukaryota; kingdom Viridiplantae; phylum Streptophyta; class Magnoliopsida; order Cucurbitales; family Cucurbitaceae; genus Lagenaria; species Lagenaria siceraria. Next base: position 4,592,212 of record CM016487.1, on the reverse strand, counting down.
TGGATTGTTAAGAGATTTCCACTCCCCATTTTTGATGTGTCGTTCTAAAAAAAAAATATTTATAGAATGATTAAAAAATTAAAACTAAATAATAAATAAGAGATTTCTACTTGTTCATAGGTTTGAATTTTCACTTCCATTGGTTTGAATTTTTGACGTATAATTGTTCATGAGATAAAAATTTACTGCTATTTAACTTTGATATCTAAGTAGTTAGATTCTCGGAAAATATATAATTTCTTTAGTTTCTACTATTAAAAAAAAAAGGAAAATTAATAGGTTTAGCTTCATTAGATAATTTTAAATGATTGCTTTGATTTCAAACTTACTAGTAACTTAAATTTAAACTCATTGATCAACACTCCAACAAGAATGAAGATTTTTGGCTAAATTATAAAATTAAAAAAAATAATAAGTTCTTGGCTTTTGTCTTCTTTTTCAAAAATATCTATATATATATATATATTTTTTAAGTTGTAATACTATCATTCATCTTTAATAAATATTTCAAAACTAAAATTGAATTAAATCCATTAGCACTTTTTACGAAAATTAGGATTTAGAACAAAGATGGTGATTAATTAGAACAAGGTGGCAGTATATGAAGTTACTTTTTATAATTTAGCTAACTCTGACTTTTTAGTGATGCCTGTTGCTGCGATAATAATACCATTTTGTTTACCTTTTATTTTTTATTGAATTGGATGAATCCAAATGTTGGGTGGAAAAATAACATATTCTTCCATTAGATATACTCAAGTTCAAAGAGGAGTGCTCAGTGTGATATTCAAAAGAATGGAAGAAACTGCCATACGAGCTAGGCGTTGGGTTGGATTGAATTAGGTTGGGTTGGGTTGGATTAGGTTGGATTGAGTTAAAATACTTTTTAGACTTAATCTAATTGTTCAGATTGTAAATTTCTTTTAACTCAAATAATTCTTATTAAATAATGAATCCAACCTAACTCAACTATGAAATGTTTGGGTTAGGCTAGTCGAGTTATTTATTTAAATTCTTATTCTAACAATAAGTAAAATGTTAATATGTAAAAATATGGAAAATTTATACAAATAAAAAAATGTCACACTATTTATAGAAAATAATAAAAAATAATATCGATAGACATTGATAGACTTCTATCAGCATCTATCAGTGATAGACTTCTATCATTTCTATCACTGATAGACCTTGATAAACTTCTATCAGCATCTATCACAATTATAAAAAAAAAATTGCTATTTTGTATAAATAATTTTCTTTATTTTTCTATTTTTAAAAATTTCCTTAAAAATATTCTATTTAATTATTTCTATATATTGAATTGAGATTAAGAACTAAATTTCAATCTATATTATGAAATTTTTTCTTTTCAAAGTACTAAAAGTTATTTTTAGGAGTTGTTGGAGAATAAATTAAGCAAATTCATGAAATTAAAATAAATATATGTTTATAAAACTCTATCATAAGTAAAAGTAATAAAAAGTTCTGGTTGGTTCCAGTTGGGTTGGGTTATTTTAGGTAAATCTATGAACCAACTCAACCTATACAATTTTCATTTATTTGAACTCAACCCAACTCAAATAAGTTTATAAGGTCGGGTTAATCGGATTTTTCATGCCATCAAATTTTTTGAACACTCCATTATGGGCTCATGATTTGATTACCAACAACTGAGAAGATCCCTACAAAAGTCCACCGTTCACACCATAAGTATAACTTATGACATTTTTAGCTTACATGTTAAATTTTGATAATTTAGGCCTTGTTTGATAATAATTTAGTTCTTGTTAATTAGGGAACCAAACCACCGATCTCAAGTGAAGAAATGTATGTTAATTATCACTTAATTAAAGTCACTTTGATCTCTTTTAAGTTATATAAACTAGAACTTTGTAAGCTAAGTTCTCTACACAAGATTATACTTCTCCATTCATATGTTCATAAACTCCAATTTTTCAATTGAAGTAAGTTTCTTTGAAGTTGGTGGCTACGAAGTTGGCATATTGCAAACAGAAACTTTCAATGATTCAACGTCGTCTTCTAGTGGCTTGGAAGTATTTCCTTCCATGAGCTGCAAAGAATTCTAGGTTTTTTTTTTTTTTTTTTTTTTTTTTTTTTTTTTTTTTTTTTTTTTTGTAGTTTCAAAGAATCATAGAATACTGTCATTATCAAATTCAAAGGATAATCAAGACTCTTGGAGTACCTAGATGCAAGTCTCTAGCAACACTTCCAGAAATTTTGTTTCCTTTTTTAATTTTAATTTGCATTATATATCTATATGTATTTCATTTTATGGATACTTTTTAAATTTTCGGAATAGTATAGACACAAATTTCATTTAAATTTCTATCGACATGTTAACATTTTCATCGATATTTTTATATTTTTACGAGTTGGAAATCGACATGAAAGGTGAACTGACATTTTCATTATATCGTAAAAAAATTCATGAAACATGAAAAAATAAGCAACAAAATGTCATTAATGTGAATATAATATAAATAATAAAAAAATTTAACTTATTTAAAAAACTCTAAAATATTTATTTTCTAATTAAAAAAATTAAATTTTTTTTTTATAATTTTTTTAGAAATATCCATCAATATTTTCGTAAAATTGAGACCTCAACATTTTAAACCTTACACATACTAAATTATAGTTTTATTTTAATGGGTATTTTCTCCAATCTAAAGTATATATCTACTATTAGGTTAAGACATTAATCCACATATATCTTTAATTAAGAAGTTTCTTCAAAGAAAAAATGCGAGAAAGATAAAAGGAATAATAAAGGCAAGGATTGGAGGGAATTTCGGAATATCTAAATAATATAATACAAGTCATGCACGCAATGATAATATTAAATTAATAATTAATATTTGAAAGAATAATATTTTTTTTTGGAAAATTAACTATAAACAAAAAAAAATCAAACTATTTATAAATATAGAAAAAATTCACTGTATATCAGTGATAGACCACGATAAAAATCAACTATAGAATTCTATAGCAGTCTATTACTAATTGATGAAATTTTTTTATATTTATAAATAGTTTGGTTTATTTTTCTATATTTAAAAATATTTATAAAATGGTTTGGTTTATTTTTTTATATCGAAAAACCGTGCTAAATTTTTGGAGTTAAATTCAAAAGAATATTTTGGGTAAAATATTTTTCAAGTTGTTTCTTTCTTTTTCTCGTGTATGACAGAAAACATAAATTGAAGAGACAGAATTTCGTTTTTGGTAGGGACATAAATTTAAAATAATAATATGTATTTTACAATGATTAAATTATTTTTAATGCATATACTGAAAAGAAAATATGTATATATAATGATAAAGAAATGATGTGACTGAGGTGGAGCCATGTTATTGGTTTTTGGTGGGCAAAGCATCAGCAGCCTCGCACGTGAACTTCCTCATTGCCACTTGTTTATACTAGTGAGAAACATATGCATTCGATATTTCTTTTCTAAAGTACACACATATAATGAAAATAGTTTCAAATTATAATATAATTTAGGCTAAAAGATTTAATGTTTGTATTTTTCAGATTTATTCAATTTTAATTGATTTTAGTCTGTGTATTTTTAAGTGTCTAACCTTATTTTGATATTTTTAATAAATTTTAAATTTAATTCCTTAAAATTAATTTTTATCGAAATTTACTAAATATAATAATATTTTTTATGTAATGAAATATAATACGTTAATATATTTTCATAGTTTAAAGTGAAATGCTAATGAACAAAAAAAAAATACAAGAAATTGAAAGAAAAAAAACCAACAATAAATTAATTATTAATAATTATTAGGTTATATATTTAATTTTTTTTTAAGTAGAACAATAGTGGGTGGGTGAGTACTCTTAAATATATATATTGAAACAATGTAGAATATGGAAAGTTTTTTCTTATTTACATACATATATTAAATTAATAATAATTATATTTGATTATAGACTATCAAAATTCCAAAAGTTTTATTTTTTTTCATTTCCTATAACTATTAAATAACTCTCTTTCATTTGTTTTCTACAATATTGAATACAAGTTAGTCTAAACATTCATGTAAACTTTTCATTAAAATATAATTGGTGGAATATTTTTATTTTTTTTGGAAAAAAATTGTTGGAAATTTAGCTTTTAGTGAACAAAAGTTTAAATGCTTAATAAAGTTGATAATGAAATCTAAATGGGATTGAATATAAAAGTTGGCTTTCTTATTACTTTCTAATGACTTAAGATGTTTTCTTTTAATTATAATTAATACTATAATTATAAATTTTTAAATGTTTTATAATTTTGAAGGGGATGGTACAAACTTTATGTCAGTTAAGTTATGTTCATATCCACACATCATTTTTTTTAGTTAAACAATATATAGGGTATAAAATTCCAACTTTTAACATTTTGGTTCAGAGTATATATATATACTTTATATTAGTTGAATTATGTTCATATTAACAAAACGTTTACCATCATTTACTAAAAAAAATGCTCTATAACATTTAGTGAGAATGATGATACGAATTTCACTTTGATGAAGTCTTAGGTTTACTATACACATTTTCACTTTATATTTATTGATATGGTATTTTATTCATAATATTTATGTTGCTCTAAATTCAAACACTATATTCATTTTTATTATAAATTTAACATGTTTATTAAATTATATTATATTTGGTAAATTTAGATGTTGTAGTTTATTGTGCAGGTTACGTACACTATTTTTAATAACTTATTTTTATTATAAATGTAACTAAATTTATTTTAAAATTATAAAATCAAATAAAAAAAAAAAAAAAAGCTAAGTGCATAGCATGGCATGTGGCAATCAAACTAGTTTTATAAAATAAAAATAATTGTTTTGTTTACTAGTATTTGACTCAATTCACTACTTAGACATATATTTTTAACTAAAAGTTTAGAAGATTATTTTATCAAAAAAATGTACATATATGAATATATGAATATATAAATGATTTTAATGTCAGTTTTTCAATAAAAAAAAATAAGAATATCATTTATCTATATGAATATATAAATGATTTGATGGTCAAACCGAATTAAAAATTTTAAAAATTTTATATGTGAAACCAAATCGAATTGATTTATCTGCTTAAACCGAACATGCGATTCGGTTCAATTTTATATGTAAAATCGAATCGAACCGATTTATCTACTCAAACCAAATTTGATTTGCCCCACAAGTCTGTCTCTTTCTCTCTCTCTTTCTTTTTCTTTCTTTTTTCCCATTGTCACTCACTTTTTAGTATAAGTAATGGGGAGAAAGTGGAACTTTAAATTATGAGACCTCAAAGCTCAACCAAAAAAGTATATATAATTGTCTTTTTTTTTTTAAGAAATATATATATATATATATATATATATATATATATATATATATATTCATGTTTAGTATGCTAATATATCCATTTTGATTTTGCATGAGCATTTAATGTGATTAGTTAATTCCTATTTTTTAATCTATTTTTTTTCTCGGCAATTAATGAGTGTTTTGTATTATATAGTGTTTTGTATTATATAATTATAATGTAAATAACATTATTAATGCGTTAACTACTAAAGTTAAAGGAAAATTACTATAAATCGAAAAATATCAAACTATTTATAAATATAGAAAAATTTCACTATCTATTAGCGATAGATCGAGCAATATAATTCTATCGTGGTCTATCGTTCAAGCGATAAAATTCTATTGTGATCTATCACTGATAGACAACAAAAAATTTCTATGTTTGTAAATAGTTTGACTCATTTTTTTATATTTGAAAACAGCCTTAAAGTTAATGCTTAAGAGATTTTTTTTTTCTTTTTTGGTTAAAATGAAAATAGTTCAACTAGCATAAAATTTATATTAGTTGGAGGTTCAATTTTTACACCTACAAATTGTAAAAATAATAATAATAAGTTTTTTTCTTTCATAATAGGTTGATAACTTTTTCTTTTTCTTTTTCTTTTTCCTTTTCCGAGAATTCAGTGTAGTGAGAAAGATATATCAACTTTACGTGTAAAAAAATCTTCAAATATCTGATGCAACAATACTTTGACTTCATCTAAGATTTACTAAATAAAAATAGTGAAAGCAAGACCCGAAAAATCATCGTGCTTTTTTTTTTCTTTAATTTTAAATGTATGATTGATCAATTAAAGTAAACTAGATTTGGAATGGAACACATCTTTTATTATTGAAAAGTTAAAAGGGAAAGTTTGTATGATGTCACACACTTGACATCAAAAAAAAGGTCCATATCCTTTTGTAAGAGATTTGGGCCCTAATCTCACCCAGGAAACGTTTGAGGTGCAGAGTTGAGTTGGTAAATTATTATAGGTGGGGAATAATTTGAGAGAATTGACACGAATAACGAAATGAGAAATGTGAGTTAATACGAATAACGAGGCAATAAATCTATTTAATTATTAGTGAACCAAACGGTAGGTGAGTTGTTTTTACCCACCCAACCCAACCCAACTTGAAGGCCAAACACCCCCTCAATTACATTTCTTAAACTACAACTGAAAACGGTATGTTGAAATTCGAAAGTGTTATAGATTTCTAAAGGATTAATTTTGTGTCCATTTAATAAATTTTTAAATCATGAATTTCCTATAGCAAATGTTTAAGTAAGTTTATGTAGTTTTGATTTTGTGTCTAATAAATTCATATATTTTTCAATTATGTATCAATAGATCTTTAACCTATTTTAAATTTTTTTAGCGTGGGTAGGAGTGTGGGCTGTGTAGGGGAGATGGGAATAAGTATATTCATAAGGAGGCTACTCCCCCAGTGGCATTTCAATGTGAGTGGGTGGTGAACTGTTTAGGTATTTATGCTGCTTCTGCTTTAACTTCCTCTTGTCCTGTGTTTGTGATCCAAAGAGACCAATATAATGTTGAGCCCGTTTGGAGTGGAGGGTTTGTCGGTGATGTTTGTTGATGTGTCATGTTAGGAAGGAGGGCTAGTTACAAGTTTTGGGATTGTGGTTTTGGATGAGCAAGCTAAGATTCTGGCCAAGTATAGTTTTAGAGAGTCTTGTTTGTCTCCTCTTTGTGCGGAAGCTCAGGTAGTTGTCAAAGGTTTATCTCTTATAGATCAAAGGGGGAGAAGGATATTACAATATTTTCAGACGGTAAGGTTTTTTTATTGATATCACTAATCAGTCGATTGAGCCATTTCTGGAGGTCTGTCAAGTCATAAGTTTTGTTATATTCACATCAATGACATTTAGTTTTATCTTCTTTATGTTTTAATCGACTTTTTTATGGTATAATAAAAATGTTGATTCACATGTACAAATATAAATAGAAATGTAAACATGTCTAATGAAAATCACACGTTTTCAAAATCTAAAAATACGATATGCTGTTTTGAGGGAGCAAAAGTTTTTGAATTTGAAGGAGTAAGAAAGGAAAACTCAAAAGCTTGATTCAATGTCGCCTTGTTGGTGTCATGTCATGTGATGTTGGTCCAGGACTGGGTTATGCTTATGCATTATTATCAATTATCCAAAAAATGCAGTCCACGTGTACTTCACTTTTATTTATTTATTATCAGTTATTTCTCCATCATCATCATCTCAAAAAGAAAAAATATATATAATTTTTTTTTTTAAAAAAAAAAAAAGAAAAACCTAGGAATGGGAACTACTAATTCATACTTTTCATTTTATTAACCTCCTATCTCACTTTTCCACTTTATAATGGTTTTTTTTTCCCTTTTATGTTGGCCTTTTGTTTTTCTCTTTTGTTCTTTAAACTCGATGGGAATTTATAAATTTACTCAAATGAAAAGAAAACAACAAAATATTCAATCTTTTGAATTTTTTTTTTTTTTTTTTTTTGTTAGGAGTGATTTTGGACCAATGAACATAATCGACATCAAGTAAGAACGACTGAAATGACAAACCCAAGAAGATAACAAAATTCGGGCCGAAAGTAACACTCTAAAATCAAAATGGGCCTAAAAAAGGGAACTTGGCCAAAGTCAGGTGCTCAACCTCGGTTCAAGCCCAATAAAGTAACCAATAGGACAATACTCCAATCCAAAAGAATTGCCGAAGGACCAAAATGAACCTAAGAGAAGGTCCTCGGCTGAGGCCGATCCTAGTTAAATGGCAAACAGGGCACACCCCTCGCATGCCCTGACCCAATGAGTTAAAGGATAATCCCAATGCAAATTCGAAACCCTATTGGGATGGACTTAGGTCAACTTTACTCATAAATATATCATGATAGTTCTAGGGAGAGTTAGGTTTATTCTAATACTCAAACTCTCCTACTTGCTAACATATACACTTTTTGATTTAAGCATCGAAGCCTATATGGTAAATACCTCACTGGTGTGCAAATTTTTTCATTTTACAGGTGACATTATTTGAATTACAAATTTATCGATATTAGAGTTTGTTACATTAGTTATTTTTAGACATATTCTATTTGTATTTTGTTGTATTTTGCACTATATCTTCTCTTGTACTTTCTCGGTATTTATAAATAACTTATCAGTGAATACAAGGAGAGTTACTTTTGCCCCAACTCTCACACTTAATATGGTATCAGTCGTATAATTTCTTCTCTGAGAGCCTTTTCATGCTACATTCATGGTTGTCCCTAACCCTAACACTGCAAATGCTTCTTATTCCTCTTCGTCGACTGCTACTGCTCCTTCCATTGTCAAGCAGTACCTTAATCCATACTTTCTCCATCATTCGGATAGTTCGATGTTGTCCAGTGAAGGTCAAGTGCATTTTCTCTTATCTGAAAATTTTAGTATTCTCATTAAGATCCTTTGTTAAAAAAATTATGGTAACATTGCATCCACATTTTATTAAACGTGGTTGAATACATAAACATATCATTTGAATACTGTTTTACACACACGAAATTCTACTTATTCATTTTCAAAAGTTTTGGTTCATCCAACAACCATATCCATTTTTGTTCAGTGGCACGTTATGATGTCCAAATATGTTAAATAAAATAGCAACACTGAACATGAGACGTAAGCTTTTTGTTAATGTTCGATACATTAAATAAAAATTGAGAATTTTAAAATAATTAGAGACATAATTGAAAATAACTCAAAAGATTTTTGGACAATTGTATATATTGATCCAAAATAATAAACAAGCAATTAATTTGTCTCTTTTTAAATAAATTTAAAAAAAACATATCACAAGTGATATTTTGTTAATATTTCTTTTCTAAAATTTTATAGATTTAGTACAATATAATAGAATTGTCAAATTCGCCTGAGACATTTTGATACCTTAATTTCAGCTTAATTTATACCTTTTTTATAAAATATTTAGCAATGTTTTAAAAATAAGTAAAGGCCAGATTTTCAGTTAAAAAGCTCTTTTTTTTTTATTTTTTACATAATTTAAAATTTAACATCTTCATTTATTTAAAGCAAATGCAAAATTTGGGACCATTCCGCAGTGGCAGGACCAGGTTTCCTATGAAAAAGAAAAAATAAAAAAGATCATTTTGATTAATATTCTCTGGAGTTTATTGAATTTCAGCTATTAACTTTTAAATCTTCCTATTTAATTTGTCTACTCTCAATATATTTTAAATTTAGTCTTTAAAATTAATTTTATCTCAATTGATTAAATAACTATAATAATTTTTTATAAAAAAAATATAACATATGCTTTTTCTTTTTTTTATTAGAGATAATTCTTGACCTACGAAAAAAATTTAGAAAATAAAATAATATTGGACCTATAACTTGACTAGCATATAAATGGATTAATTAGGAAATGTGGGTAGTTTTAAGAAAAAATTGGTAAAAAATGGTGGTTTTAAAATTATTTAGAAAAATAGGTAGATTTTTTTGTCTTTTAGTGAAAATTCTCCTTGAAAGTTGAAATGAGACCCACATGATGAATAAAATGTCATTATTTTGATTTCTTTTATTTTTTTTACAAATTAAATTATTTTATTTTTGTTTAAGGAAATATAATATCACTTTTTTTTTATAATTGTTATTTTATTATATCATATAATTTTCTTTTATTTTTTTAGCAAGATTAAATTTAATTTAAAAAATATTACATATTTAATCATTTTATTTGTAAAATAATAAATTATTAAATATAAATGAATATAATACCACTATTTTTTTTAATCTTACATCATAATGTAGTTTTATTTTAAAGCACGAAAAATTGTAATAGATAGCAAAATCAAGGGAAAAAATCTAAACATATAGCACTTCTTTAAAATATTTGTAAATATGATAAATGTTGACAAGTCAACTTTTTAATTTTTTAAAACTTTTAAATTTGTCCTTGTTCTTAGGTTAGGGACACATGTTTCCATCTTCTTCTTCTTTTTTTTTTCTTTTTTTTCTTTTTCTGGTTGTTGCAGTCTTCGATTTCATTATACTCGCTCATATTGTACCATTCTTTTTTTCTTCTCTTCATCTTCAACTTTTCCTACTTGAATCATGAAATTTCAAGCTAATTCTTAATTAATTTTTTCAAAATTACAAGTTTTCCCTTCTTTTTCTTCTTCCTCCTCATTCACGCAAATATTAGAATTGTCAAAACCCAAAAAATCAACAAGATATATTGATTGAAATTAATTTTAATTTGATCCTTCATTGTGAACATATAATCATTATAGATTATTTATAATCAATTAATTATTTATTATGATTAATTTTTATTACTTCATTCATTATTAATATATCAAATTTATAAAAAAAAATTTATATTCTTTATTAACATATCATATTTTTATTTGTTTGTTTCACTTTTTATATAATCTATTGTTTATTAAAATATATTTTCTTATATTATTTAGTTATAGCGTTGAACTTAATTAATTATAAAAATAATTAAATAATATATTATAATTAATATGATGTTCATTAAATACATTAATTGGTTAATTTCAATTATTACTCAATTTTTAAATATTTATAATTAAGATTATTATTGATTTTTAACTAATTATTTTTTATTAATGTATTGAATGATGTCTATTGTTTAATTAATTAATCTATTACAATTATATAAGATTGTCATGCTTAATTTTATAAATCTTTAAACCAAATGACCCCTAACTGTTATCTAAAGGACTAAAATTGAGCATTATTGAAATCTCAAAAACAAAAGTGTTAGATTTTGAAGTATATGAACCAAATAGAAACTAAATCCAAATCAAAGAAACCAAAAGATATTTTTTCGAAAAATATAACTATCCACTGAAAAAAATTAGAACTTTTGATATTGTCACGTAGCAAGATTTTAGAATTTTACTTATCTATGTAATAAATTTATTTTACTATATCATATTATAGTTTTCTTTTTAAATATTACCTAGTTCGCAAATTTAGTAAAATAAAACTACAATATGACGTAAAAAAAATAGTGGTATTATCTTTATCCATAGATAAAGTTTATTATTTTACCAATAAAATGATTAAATATATAATATTTTTTTTAATTAAATTCAATAAGATAATAATTATAGAAAAAAATGGTATTATGTTTCCTTAAAATGTTAAAGAAGATGAATTTGTATAAAAAAAAAAAAACATAATAATTATCATTTCCTTCATTATGTGGGTCCCATTCCAACTTTCAAGAAGAGTTCTCACTAAAAGACAAAAAAACTACCCTACTTTTCTAAATAATTTTAAAACCACCCCTTTTCACCAATTTTTTTCTTAAAACTACCCTCATTTTCTAATTGACCCCATATAAATGGGTTAGCGTATTAAAAAAAAATTATTTCTTCTATGTTTAAAATCCAGGCTCGAATAGCATACATGATGTCATGCCACTCGTCATGTGCCTTTATTATTTGGAGAATCATATTTTAGGAAAAAAGAAAAACAATGAAAAAAAAGTATTTATGATTTGTCATTATTTACATCCCCTACATATAAAAATGTGTCCTATCACTTTAATTAATAATGATATTTATGTTTGTTTGCAATATTCTTATGAGCTATTAATATTTTTTAATACAATAATTATAGAGATAGATAACTAAACATACAATTAAAAGAGAGTATATGTTAATTATCATTTAGTTTTTTTTACAATACGTAGAATAGGATATCAAACTTCAGACTTTGAAGTTGATACTATAAGTTCATGTCAGTTAAGTTATGTTAATCATGTTGGCCAATTATCACTAAGTTAAACTTATTTTGGAGAGAAATTATTATTTAGAAATATATTAAATGAAACAAATATGAAATTAAATAGTAAAATAATATCTCGGTGTAGTAGTTAGATTTTTATTAATTGTTATAGTCAAACATTTTTTTAATAATATGTGGAGGTGGATGATCGAACTTTAGACCGTGAAGTTAATAGTAAAAGTTTAAAACATATGAGCGATGCGGTTTGATGGTCAACATATATTATTATAACATAATACTCCATTTAAATAAAATAAAGTCTTGGTACATCTATCCTCTATAATTGTTCTTGGAAATACATAAACTTGATATTTTGAATGATCACCAATTAAGATCTAATAAATTTCTAACAAAGAAAGTAATGAATTTTTTTCGTAGTAATGAAATATGAAGGGTTATAAATGAAAAACGTGTTTAAATATATAAAGTTAATTAGTTGCTTTAATCTTTAAATTAAAATTTTTCACACAAAATAATTCATTAAATTAATGTAAAACAACATTGTGAATTTAACTCCTTTTGAATTCACATAACAATTATAGTTGAGCTAAACTAACTTTGACTTATTAAATTTAATTAAAGATTATAAAATAATAAATAAATAAATAACTTATTTTCTCTAAATAACAAATAATAATAACACATAAAGGGAAGTGTTATCCACACATATATATATTTGGTAATAGATGTTGACGAATTCACCACAAGACTAAGATAAAAATTCAAAACCTAATTGAGACATCTTATTTGAATGTCTGATTCTATGTATTTTTCCATTTTGGCTCCCCCAATAACAAAATATATCCTTACCCAAAAAAATTATTAAAAAAAAATGCCCCCTATTTAACATTTATTAACCTTCACCAACTATATGTATAATCTCTAATAATATGAAGGGAAAAAAATACTAAAATATTAGATACAAAACAAGAAAGTTGCGTTACAGCTATCTAAAAGCATTAATATTAAATGTCACTCGTCACTTTCATGAAAAATGTCAAAGAAAAAGGAAAACGAGATCAAATCTCCCTGTTAGAAAATAAAACCTCCATTATTATACAACGTGTTAAATAAACGATATATTAAATTCAAATTGTGATTTTTCTTTTTCATGATTTAAAATAGAAATCGATTAGAAAATTACTCTATGAAAAATTTTAGCCACATTTGCGGTATACCTCTCAAATGGTTAATTACATCCAAAAATATATGATTTTGTTATGGATAGATTTATTGAGATAGGTCAAGACTTAGAGTCTAGAGAGATAGGAGGCCTACAAACAAAGATAGTTCAGAAGATCCATGAGAGCGAGCTTAGAGGAAGCTCAGAAAACCCATGAGGAAAAGCCTAGAGTGAGCTTAGATCAGGAGTCGTTTGGCCAACCAACTCCTAACAACTCAACTTCAATACTAAACACTATTGAAGTTTGCACATTTATCGAGTAACTTCATCTTCCCATCTTTTTTACTTTTCACATTTATCGAGGAACTTCATCTTCCCCTCTATCTTTACTTTTCATATTTATTGAGTAACTTCATCTTTCCCTCTTAATCTATCCAAAGGATCCATGGGAAAGGGAGCCTCAGAGAAGTGACCCATAGGGAGAGCCTAGAGTGAGCTCAAAGGACCCATGGGAGAGAGCCTAGAGTGAGCTTAGAAGATCACCTATGGGAAGGGCATTGTGGAGCTTAGAGAACTCATGGGAAAGAGAACCTAGAGAGAGATAACACATAGGAAGAGCCTAGTTTGAGCTCAAAAGACTCACGAGAAGGTCCTAGTGGAGCTCAGAGGACCTGAAGGAGCCTAATGGAGCTCGAAAGACCTACGAGGGAGCCTAGTGGAGCTCAAAGGACATGGTAAGAACTTAGAGAGAGCTTAAAGTACCCATGAGGGAGTTAGAATAAGTTCATAGGAGCCATGAGGGAGCCTAGAGTGAGCTTATAGAACCCATGAGAGAGCTATAATGAGTTTAGAAGACCCATGAAGGAGCCTAGTGGGACACTTAGAAGACTCATAGAAGATCTCTACAGGACCCACGGTGGACTTGGGGGAGTGTTTGGGGTAAGAAATAGAATAGTAAGGAGTAAAGAAATATGAAGTTTAGAAGAATTATGCTTAATCTAGGTTTCAATTTTATAGTAGGTTGTTTTTTTTATGTCCCTGTATTTTGCCAATGTATAAGTATTTTCTTATTCCAAATTAATTATGAGTTTGGTTCTGTACTACTTCCCTATGTTAGAATTTTTATCCCTGCATGTTCATCTCGAAACCAGATCACTAAAACCCACTCAGTCCAACCATCCCCAAGACCAACTCTCGAGCCCACTTTGGAGTAATCGCCAGTGTCTTACTATGCCTCTCCCTTAATCTTGTGTCGTTCGAAAGGGGATAGGGAATTGTGAATTTCTGGGGTCCAAAGTATAAGGAGTTGACAAGATATAAAATTGATGTTTTTTAGTAGTGGGACCCACCAACTCCTTGGGCCAAACAAGGAGTGGAGTTAAAAAATTTCTACTTCCCCGCTCCTACTTCCCAACTCATTGGACCAAACACGCCCTTAAGTGATTAAGTTTGAAACTGTCCAGATTCTTAACGGATGGTCTATAAAGGAACCATTGAGGTATTGAATAGGCAATACACTTAAGCATCGGTTACAACATCAAATGTTGGTAGTTTAACCACCCATCGAGTATTAACTAATCAGTTCCAAAATTTGAAGAGGGACAGTTATGAGCCCACGCGATAGTTACATATTACTATCTATATAAACTACGAAAATCATTGATCGAATGTATGCTTAAAATCCTCTATTATTTTCTACTTTCAAGTTACTCACAAACTCGCGACTGACTTGAGCGTCGGAGTATGTGTGGCTTAACACCACATCGGCGCTCAATTTCTGTTGTCTTGTAGACACTTGGACTATTTTTTCCTATAATACAAATTTATGGTTGATCCAAATTCAAATTTTTAATATTTAGATAAGATGGTTGATAATCATTCCGTGTCTAGATTAAATTAATTGTTTACTTTTTAATATTTGTACATATAATTTTTTTTAAAAAAAAAAAACTAGTCTTTTTATTTTGATAATGTGTAGGGTGATGGA
Source organism: Lagenaria siceraria (assembly GCA_002890555.2). Taxonomy (NCBI): domain Eukaryota; kingdom Viridiplantae; phylum Streptophyta; class Magnoliopsida; order Cucurbitales; family Cucurbitaceae; genus Lagenaria; species Lagenaria siceraria. Next base: position 4,576,910 of record CM016487.1, on the reverse strand, counting down.
ATCGAATATTTTGACCTTAAGGTTGATGATAAAAATTTGGTTATTGAACTTAAATATATAAAATTCTCTCCAATTTGTAACAATTTAGTGTTTATATGTTTAAATTACAAAATACTATTTCTTTACAGCTCCCGGCGAGAATTGAACTCACGACCTTTCGCTTACGAAGCGAACGCACTACCACTATGCTACAGAAGCATTTATTATGTTAACAAAATTGTTACTTAATCAAAGTTAGTGTACGAACGAGAGATCAAATCTCCAACTTCAAATAAAATCAGATTAAATACTACAAATTTTAGAGTATAGAACTAAATTGTTGTATACTGAAATTAGCATTTTTTTTTCCCTTAGCCAGGGATTGGATTTTTTTTCTTCTTTTGGTCAAAATTGTCTTTTAAGGAAATGTTTTTATTAAAGGATAGATCTCATCTACCTACTAAACGAGGGCTGAAAAAAAGGATATAGGAACTCAATTTTTACTTGTAAATTTTATCAATTTTTATTTTAATTATAATTAACTCTAAATTTACACATAAATATGAATTATTTTCAAATATAAAAAAATGAGTTAAACTATTTATAAATATAAAAAAAAATTACTGTCTATCTGCGATAGATCATAAAAAAATTTCTATATTTATAAATAGTTTAACATTTTTTTTTGTTTATAATAATTTTTCTATAAACATTGAAATTTTTATCAATAGATCAATCTTTAACTGATTCACTCGCTAACTTGAATAATAAGTAATATAAAATTCTTCATAAATTCATTATTTTCAATAATATTAAATTTCGTCCAAATTTTAGTTTAATTAGTGTATAAAATTTTAGTTCTGATATCAATATTTTTTTTTCTAAATCCTATCAGTTTTTTTGCCATACATTTATATTATTTATCACATGCACATGAGGAAAAGAAATTCTAACAAACTTTCAAAAGAGAATTTATCTGGAAGGAAAAATTGCAACATTTTTCATGTTTGAGATTAAATTAAAATTGCAAGGCTTACTTAAGTTTTTAGTGCAATTGGATGAAATTGAAAGTTGTGAAAATTGAAACAACTTGACAAATTTAATAATAAGGTTAAAATGTCATTCTGGTCCCTATACTTCATATACTTTCAATTGTCTAACTTTAGTCTCTATTCTTTCGATAAATCTTAAATTTAGTCCCTCAAAGTTAAATTTTACCGAAATTGGTTCAATATTAATGATAGAATATGTGAATATGTTTTCAAAATTTATAATAAATTTGCTAATAGATAAAAAAAAGGTTTTTTAAAAAAATCAACAACAAACTAGAATAGAGACTAAATTTAAGATTAATTGAAAGTATGATGATTAAAATGGTAGAATCGAAAGCATATGAGCCAAAATTGAACAAACTTCAAAGTATAGAAACTATAATAGTATTTTAATCCAATAATAAAAAATATTCTCTTTTCTCAAAAATATATTTCTTTTCCTTTTTGAAATATTATATAAAAGTGATTTATAACAAAACTATTCCAATTTATAACATTTAGAAAGAAATTAGAAATATAAGAGTGTCATATCTTGTGCTGTGATCTGTGAACAGTATAAAAATAATATATATATATATATATATATATATATATATATATATATATATATATATATAAACTTGTAATTTAACGACGATACAAAATGACAGAAAATTAGTATTATTAATCTCGAGGATAAGGCCATAAATTTGATTCGTCCATGCTACATAGTACATACTGTCAAAATATATATATATATATATATATATAAAACGACGGCAGCCCCCACTTTCAACTGGTCGTTTCATTTAAAAATTTGAATGAATTAGTTTAATAAATAAATAAAATCTTATGAGTCCTTGAGAAAGTTACCATTAAATTAACCAGAAAATAATGCTTAATTAAATTAATCAATGAGATCAACAGTGAGAGGCTCAAAACAAAAGTAGAGGGTATTGATAGATACACCCGAGGAAATTAAAAAGTCAACATACCACACACGTGCAACTAACACGTATTTAATTAAACCAATGATTGAAAACAAGTTGGGTAAGGGTATCTTCCTTTTTATTATTACTTTTTTTTTTTCTCTCTTTTGACAAATTGATGAATATCTTTTTCTTTTTTCTTTTTCTAAGAAAAAAAAATACTTCAAATTAATGGCTGACTTGAATTAAAATTTGATCAATGATTAGTCGAGATTGTGTATCTTTTATGGTTCGAGATCTAAGATCTAATCTTCAATTTTATATTTTTCTTTTCAAATAAAAAAAAAATTTCACATAATTTCACTTCTTATAATTATATTATTATTTGATTCAGTAAATGATGCTTTTATTCGATCTATATCTAGTTTAGAAATTTATGAGGCTTTTGGAGGCCTAATTTTTTAGAATGGTGTCATCTACTCTTAATGAAAACTTAGTTTATTGATTCTTTCTTTTTAACGAAGTTATCTTTAAAAGAAAATACTATTTAAATATTTCTTTATTTTCATGCATGACCTCCCTAATTTTTTAATACGGTTACTGTTGAGTATATTTACATGATACTAACCTTCATAATTTAGTGTTAGTGTTTTCCTTAAAAATGCTTTTCATAGTCATAAACATAACAAATTACACCAAGTTCTACTCTCTTTTTTTTCTTTCTTTTTTTTTTTTTTTTTTTTTTTTTTTTTTGTTAGTTATTACTCATGCATCTACCACTTCATTTGGCACATAAGGTATAAAATGTTTCAAATATATATGTTTAGACTTGTCTAGACAAGGATCAAAGCTCATGAGTGGACCCAAGCTCAAGGAAAATCAGGAGGCGGCATAGAAAAATATGCATCCCAAAAGAAAAAAGTTAGAGCCTCAAGTTCTAGGCTGACTAGTTGAGTGAATATATTAAGGCTAAAAATTTAAAAATTAAGGCTTTGTTTGATAACCATTTAGTTTTTGAAAATTAAAGCTTATATAAACCTTACTTTCACCTCCAAGTTTATGTAATAGGTTGTTTACTTTCTACCAATGTTTTAAGAAATCAAGCTAAATTTTGAAAACAAAAAATAGTTTTTAAAACCACTTATTTTTGTTTTTAGATTTTGACTAATAATTTTTAGGAAAATTACTATAAACAGAAAAAAAAAATCAAACTATTTATAAATATAGAAAAATTTCACTATCTATCAGTGATAGACTATTGCTCAAACGATAGAAGTTTATCGCTCAAGCGATAGACTTATATCGCGGTCTATAGTTAATAGACAGTGAAAATTTTCTATATTTGTAAATAGTTTGACTCATTTTTCCATATTTGAAAACAACCCTAATTTTTATGTTTCTTTAAGTAAAAACCATTTTAAGAAAATTAGAAGAAAACAGACATAAATTTAACAAGCATAAAAACTAAAAACAAGCGTCTCATTTGGTAACTATTTGGTTTTTTAAAATTAAGCCTATAAACACCACTTCCATCTATTAGTTTATATGATTTGTTGTCTACATTATTTTAGAAGTGTTTTTAAAATCAAAGCCAAATTTTGAAAACAAAAAAAAAATAGTTTTAAAAAAAAAAATTGAAATTTGGTTTAGAATTCAAATGTTTACATAAGTAATATGAAAACTATTGATAAGAAATTATGAGAAACAATCACAATTTTTAAAAACTAAATCGAGCTAAAATGGCTATTAAACGGAGCCTAAATAATTATCAAACGAGGTTTAAAAACAAACATAATAATGAGTTAACGTAAACTAATATTCAAATTACAAGTTGCTTTAAGACATGCTTAATTTAAAATAATAACAATAACTTTAGAATATAGACAAATCATGTTTACCCTAATAAAACATCTATAGATGCCAAAGCAAGCATAGTGACATACAAATGTGTTAGCGACCAAGAGAATTATAGTTTGAATTCTCTACCCCTATTGTACTAAAAACATAATAAAATAAAAAAACATTTATAGATTGTTATAAGGAATAAAATAAAATTAAATCAAATCAAACATATACAAAGTAGATTGGTTTTTTAAATAATGGAGTAGGTTAAGAAAAAATTTATAAAAATTGGAAGGTGAATAAAAAATGAAAAATACTTAAGTGCATCCTATGTTACATCTATGTACATTCCACTAAAAATTTTAATCATAATTTGTCACGTGACATCATCATCATCACTAACCCTACACTTTGAGTAATGATTATGTGGTTGCACTTAATGTCATGTTCCCATGTCTTTTTAACACACACAAAAAATAAATTTTTTTTAAAAAAATTGTTACGTGGTAATTTTTTATTACACATTTATCTAGACTTTATAAAAATAAATGCAGTTTAAACACCACCTAAGTATTTCTTAAAAAAAAAAAACCTTTCATTTTCATTTTTAAGTGTCATTCAACTTATTTTTCAATATTTAACATGTGTCAATAATAGCATTATTTGTCTTTTTTTTTTTTTTTTTTCCTTTTTTAAGTTGGGAGTTGAAATCATTTTAACTATTTTAAGCTGAAAATCATGATAAATTTGTTAGAAAAACAAAACAAAAACACGCGTGTTATTGAATTAGGAAATAGGTGTATAGAAAAAGATTGAGCGGATAAATTTTAGGGGAGTTTTAAAAACACAAAAATAAGGTAAATTATTTACATAAAATAGCAAAATTTTTAAATAGTTGTGATAGACGCGGATAGAAGTCTATCAGCAATAGAAATGATAGAAGTCTATCACTGATAGATACTGATAGAAGTCTATCAATGTCTATCAATATTTTTTTTGCTATTTTATGTAAATAATTTGACATTTTTTTTTATTTGTAAAAATTTTCCTAAATTTTAAAACTATAGTATATTATAAAACAGATAAATCGGAAAAAAAAAATGTTGGTTAGAAACTTCGTCTTTGGTTGGGAATTTAATTTCTTTTTTATATTTTTCAGATTCACTGAGTTCAATAAATATGTGTTTGATAGATAACCTAGATTATGTTTCTAAAAAGTATTTTTAGGTTGTGTGATCCAAACATTGCAATTTTTTAAAATAATATTTTTATGTTTTTGTTGTAAAAAAAACACTCATATACATTAATAGACTTTTATCAGCATCTATTAGTGATAAACTCCTATAATTTCTATCACTGATAGACCATGATAGACTTCTATCAGCGTCTATCATAATTATCTACAAATTTTGCTATTTTGTGTAAATAATTTCCTTTATTTTTCTATTTTTAAATTTTTTTAATATTTTATTGTCAATTAAATATTAGTAGAAATTTTATGATTTATAAATATATAGTATCAAACATATTTTAAACATCTATTTAAATTATAATTCAATTTCTAAATTTATAACTTTATTTTTATTCAACCCATTATTTTTATATTCTCCACCAAAACAACCTTAAATTTTCTTGCTGGGGGAGTGCGTCTTTTTTACTTAAAAAAAATGCGTATCGACTAATCTCTCTTTTTTTTAAAAAAAAAAAAAATTAATAAAAAAAATTGTTTGGTTTTTTAGTCATAAAATAAATTGTTTTCTTTCTCTCTTTTCTTTTATTCTTTAGTGGTAGTTTCAAATTTTAAATTAGTTTAAGCTAAATTTTTTTAACCTTTTAGATGGACTAATATGTAAATCTACAACTTTATTAGGTGAAATGAACAAAAATGGTATGAATCAAAATTCTAAACTAATAATTAAATCAATTTAAATTCTTAACTAACCTTTTTTTTTAAAATAATTTAACTCCTCAACTCTTCAACTTTCATAAATTAATCAAATTAGATATTTTGTAAATATTGTTCAAAGGTTTATTTGTTGTCAAACTTACTAGTCTTGTGAAAAACTTTATTTTATTGAAATTAATGAATTTATAAAAAAAAAAAATACATTTTTTGTTGGTAAAATTAGCAGGTGAATTGACTGAAGTTAAATTGATGATTCAAATTGCAACACTTACGTAAGTTTATGGTCAAATTTAATAAAACCGAAAGTTTAGAGTCCAAATTGACACAACATTTAGTTTAGGGGCAAAATTGATATTTTTCCATAGAATTATGAAAAATTACCTTTTTAATCTTTAAGTTTTTAAGAATAGAGATTTCCAAAAATCCAAATTCAAAATTAATTTTGGGAGCAATCTATAAAGGTAATTGTTGCTAAAATTATTATTTAAAAAAATTTAAACAAAGTGCCAATAAGAATTTTCATCTAATTATTTACAAATAAAGAAAGACTCGCAAATGAAAAATTATTACTTCTTTTTAAATGATAAAATTACTGAAAATATTTTTAAATGTAGCAAATGTCACTCTCTATAAGTGATAGACACAGTTTATTAATAAAAATCAATTGATAAACAATGATGTTTTACCTTACTTGAAAATAGTCCAATAGATTTATTTATTTTTCCTTTTTTAAGATAAAAACTAAGAATAGACGTTGAAAAGAAAAATCATATAATGGAATGATAAATAAATAAATATTAGATTTTTTTTTTCGTTCAATGAACTAATCGATTATTACCTACCAAAATTAGTATAGTTCAATTGATTATACTCGTAAATATCTTTAAAATAAAGATTTGAATCTACAAAGACATATTATTAAACTAATAAAAGAACGAACTAATTACCCCACAATTAATCATCTAGCATTTATTTATGTACTTTTGCAATTTATTTTGTGAGAGAAAAAAGTTTATGGTCCTCAATATCGTTAAAGTAGAAATAACAATAATTCAATTTGAGTGTGATCTTTTTTTTTTTTTTTTTTTGAAAGATTTGACCTCAATAATTATTGAGAGTTCTTTATAATTTTTTTTAGTTGTTTATAGTTGTTTATTCAAATTTTGATGGGATGAAGGATGATATTCTTTATATGATTTATTTATTCAAAAGATAATATAAAATATATTGAACTTTTTAAAAAGTATTAAATTGCAAATAGAAAGGAAATTTCATTGTCTCAAGTCAAGATACAAACAAATATTAATTGTTAGAGCCACAATAAGAGCACAACCAGCTAATTCAAAGAAAGAAAACAAGCCAACTCAAAAAAAAAAAAAAAAAAGTGGGAAAAAACTCCGGATTAAAAACAAATTATAGTTGATTTTATAGTATAATAAAAGTTTTTTTTTTTAAAGATATAGTATAATATAATTAATTATAAGATTTAAGTGAAATTTGAACCAACTTTTTTATCTAGCAAAATCAGCATAGCTATTCAGGTCAAGATTGGATTCTCTTCACCCATATATTGAACAAAGTCAATAAAAAAAATAAACTTTTATGAAAATTACTAGGATGACACAAATATAAATAATATTTAGGGACAATTATAAATATAGTAACAGATTCAAAATATTAGCATATATAGCAATATTTTTTTAAAAAATTACAAATATAACAAAGTATCATTGATAGACTTTTATGCTATCAACGATAAAAGTCTAAACTTTCGTATATTTGTAATTTTTTAAAAATGTTATACACTTGATTATTATCCCTAAAATTGCTACTCATTATAATAAAGGAAGTTTTTAAAAAATAGAAAAATAAGGGAAACTATTTACACAAAATAGCAAAATTGTTAGATAGTTGTGATAGACGCTGATAGAAGTCTATCAGTGATAGAAATGATAGATACTGATAGAAGTCTACAATGTCTATCAGTGTAGTTTGATATTTTTTCTATCCGTGAAAATATTCCTTATAATAACCCTAATATTTATAGCAATTTGTTTTCAATTTATTAAATACAAAACAAGAAATTAGCCACATGCGTTATGCACTTATGCTTAAAACCTATCCAATATATTAATTTAATGAAAAAAAGCTGAGTTTTTTTTTAATAGGAAAAAGATACTTTTATTATACCATTGAGTAAAAATTATATAAAAAAAGAAAATCAATAAGCCTATTTACCAATTCAAAACCATGAATATATTAGCGACCAAAAATCTGTGATTGAATTTCTCTAACTCTTATTGTAATTTTTTTTTTAAAAAAAAACTATTTGCTAAACATTTTATTAAGTAAAAACTAAATATTCTACCTGGCTAATTATTTGAGCATGACACTATTAATAAGCACCTATTACATTTTATCTTTAGAAAAAAGTCAACAAAAACTATATATATTTTTTAAATTCCTATTTATGAGTAGTTTAAAATTGATTATGAAAAACCTCAATTAAAAGTGATTGCAAAATAATTGTAATTGTTTTATTGTTTTGTTTGTTAATTTGAATATAATCGTTTTAATTTACAACATTCATCAACACAACTTTTTTCACCTCCATAAAAATGTAATTATTTTTTAATTCAACCACAAGAATTTGAGTTTAAAGTAAATATAACTATAATTGATATGTATAAAGATATTCAAATCTTCTGCTTTCACTTACTAAAAAAAATAAAAAATTAGAAAATGTGATTAATTGATTTAAACGGTAAGCTTTTAGTCAATGATATATTACTTAAGTAGTTAGGTATATTCAAATAAACATTTATTTTTTATACTCTCTTATTTAATTATAATTTTTTTTTTTGTACTTTTCTTATTTAACTGTGGAAAAGAATATTTTGTTTGACACAATTTTTTTATAATAAATGTTATCTTAACTTTCAATCAAACAATTTAAAATGAACAAATAATTATATAAAATTTTACATAAGTATCTTACTAAAATTTGGAAATTAAATATCAACCTAACATGATGCATAACTGAATATTTTTATCACTATAATTAAATCACACCATCCTTAAAGAAAACAATTTAATATCAACTTCATGAATCAAGCTTGGTTTTTTCATGTTTAAACCATAAAATTTTCAAACAATAATTATTTAGAAACAACAAAAATTGGTGGTGACCTGACATTTATCCAACACTTATTTATTTCACATCCCAATTTTTTTTTTTTTGAAAAAAAAAACAACATAAATTATATTAGCAACTACAGAAAATCCAAACTATGTTTTAATTTAACAGATTTAGAAATTCTTTTAGATGGAATATAAAAAGAGGAATTTAATTTTGATTCGGTCGGTCAATAATAGAGAATATATTTATTTTTTGTTAATAAAAAGAGAGCATATTTAAATAATATATTCTTAAATCTTAGCAGGGTTTTCTTTTGAAAAAAAAGGAAAATGACAAAACTACCATTATGAATGTATGTATGTATTTTTATTTTTTATTTTTTTCCAGAACTGAATTGGGAATATTCCGTTATTATTTGTCTGATTTCTAGAAAAAACGTAAATGATCTAACAAACAATGCTCTACTTTCATAATTACCTCGTTGACAATTAGTCTAGAGAAAGTAAACAGAAATTAATTGAAGTAATTAACGGCTGTGGAATCGAATTCTCATCTCCAACCAAACCAAAACCAACCATCAACGACAGCGATACATTAAGTTACAACAATACAACAACGAATTGACAAGCATTCTTATTTGTTCTTCCAATTTCTTCACAAACCCATCTTCAAAAACCCACCTACCATTCAAAAATCTGCTGTCGATTGTTAGTAATTTTCTTTTAATCCGAAGTTGAAGACTAGGAGAAGAGACGTGCTGCTTTTTGCAATGGAATTTGGATCTTTCACTGCGAGCAGCGTGGACTGATAGGAATTTAACAAACAAGGAACAGACGCCTTCCTACTTTTTTTTTTCTCTCTCTCTCTCTCTCTTTGATTTCCTTCTTTGAAGAAATCGGTTGTCTATGGAACTAATTGCAGAAATGGGTATTTTGTCTATACTCAACAAAAATCCAAACGAGCTTTTGAAAGCGAGGACTCAAACGTTTTGGTTATAGCACGTCTTCCTCTTCTGCTCTGTAAAAGGAGATGGGCCTAGCTCGCCTCTGTGCTTTGTTTTTTGGGTCTGTGAGAATTTTGCTGGGTTTTGATTTTGTGGTTTAAAAGAAACCTGTCTGGAACCGACCCCACTTTGTGAAATTGCTGTCAAAGTGATAAGTACGAATTATTGTCTGTTTTCTTTTTCCTCATTAATTGTTTTGTTTAGGTGCAAGAGCCATGGATGGGGATTGGGGTAAGAAAAGTTCTGATTGATATTTGGTTTTTATTGCCTTCTTTTTGCTCTATCTGGTGTAGGTGTATTCATCTTGAATCTGCATCTGTTTAAGTATCTGTTGAAGTTTTGATTAACTTTGCTGCTTGGATTGCTCTGTTCACTCTGTTCATCGAAGCTTGAAGCTGGGGATTCTGGGGCTTTGAATTTTTAATTCGGTGTCTGTTTCTCACTCAATCTTTGTCTCTTGGGTATGTGAACTTGCCAAGGGGAATCGGCCATTACCCATGTTGTTTCTCGTATTCAATTAGTCGTGGGGCTTATAGCTAGTGTTGAATATTGATTTTGAAGTAAAAATCAGGCTTCTGTTGTTGGATTTTACCGAGGATTTTCTTACTGGGCTTACTTGATTGGGCGTCTTTTCAAATTGAAACTAAGATGACTTCGAGAGTGGAAATCGATGAGGACTGTGAAATGAGGGGAAGTATGTGGGTTCTTGATCAGAAGCTGGATCAGCCTATGGATGAAGAAGCTGGGAGACTTAGTAATATGTACAAAGAGAAGGTACCAACTGGTTCTTTTTTTAATAGGCGTGAGAAATTTAAGTTGTCAATTGCACTATTCTGCAATTAAAGCAGAACTATACTTCTTTATCTCTCAGCTGTCAGGTCATTAATGGATCTTAGTTTCCCAAAACTGCTACTCTCGGACTAGTTAGGATCCATTTTATAAGATGCATTGCAGTGTTTAATGATATCTTGCTAAGGTCTTGGAGATAACGAATATGTAGTGGTAACTAATGTAACTGCATGCTTTTAGTAGGCTGGAAATTATATCTGGCATTCATTCATCTGATAAGATTTTACATTTTCCAGAAATTCTCAGTATTGTTGCTTCTTCGACTTGCATATCAAAGCCTTGGGGTGGTTTATGGAGATTTGGGGACTTCTCCCCTGTACGTTTTCTACAATACATTTCCTCATGGGATTTCTGATCCAGAGGATGTAGTTGGAGCACTTTCATTGATTATATACTCTCTCACTCTCATTCCACTCATAAAGTATGTATTTATCGTGTGTAAAGCAAATGACAATGGTCAAGGTAAGCCTGTTGCGTATATGCCGAATTTCAAACAATTGTAACTGGATTGAATAAATGCTAAAAGAATCACATATTGTCCTCTTTTTCAATGTCATGTGGCGTTTAAACAAAAGCATTCCACTTGTTGTTTCCCATCCCCTCTTGTTTTCCCGTTGTCCTCTTTGTTAGAGAATATGGTCCTCAAACATGGTCCCGTATAACTTCTTCTGGAGAAAGTTAAGGCAACTCAAGTGACATCATATCACCTATAATATTGTTATTGTTACATATATGTTTTTCTCTGAAGAAAGAAGCATTTCTTTCTTTGTTTTGCACTTGCGGAAGTAGGATCGATTTTAGTGGTGAAACTGCATATAATGTATAAATTTTGGAGTCAAATATGGCAGTTATTTAACTTCCGTCTTAATTTTTGATTGACTTGACCTTACTTTTTGATTGTGCACAAAGAACTCGAGAACCTGTTCTCCATACAAACATATGTGTTGCTGTAGGTTACATTTCCTCTAAGTTAACCTATCTGTGCAGGTGGAACATTTGCTCTCTACTCCTTGTTGTGTCGTCATGCTAAAGTAAAAACTATTCCAAACCAACATCGAACTGATGAGGAGCTAACAACATATAGCCGCTCTAAATTTCATGAGAAATCATTTGCTGCTAAAACTAAAGGATGGCTTGAAAAACAATCATCCAGGAAGAATGCATTGCTCATTCTTGTCCTTGTTGGCACTTCCATGGTAGTTGGAGATGGAATTCTCACTCCTGCGATATCGGGTATTATTTCCTTTAAGCAATAACTCCAAAGGCTCCCACTTGGGGCATAATTCATTGCTATTACTTATATGTTAGTCCGTCGTTGTATTTCATCCACTTCTTAGGTAAAGCCAAAGATATGTATTCCTCACTACAATGCATCAAGTAGAAGCTAATAAATCTGATCATAAGGATTGCTGCTAATATTTACTTTTGTCCTCGACTCCAATATCATGTCATGTCATGCAGGATTGAGACCAGGGAGATGGTTTTGGTTAGATTCTTTCTTTAATGTTACTAGGAAGAAACATGTGTGATGCACATGGAATCTTGTGGTTTAATTTTAAAGGGGAAGAAAAGTTAATGTTTCTAAAATTTATAAATTTTTTTGTTAAAGATTGATCTAAAACATTAAAAAAAAAAATATGTGCAACGCACTCAATTTGAAATGGCTAGAGGCTAAAGGTCACAATTAATTTTTTCAATTAAAAATGTTACAATGAAAAGTCTTTTGGAAATTGAAATGTTATCTTTGTTCATTGCATGTGCCATTAATTGTTCGGATTGGAGACTGCATCTTGTAGGATCTTCCTTGCATCTTGAGGACTATATTCATGACTCTTGAGTTTTCTTGTTTGAGAGGGTAAAATTGACACTAAAGAGGTAGGGGCAAAATGAGGAGAGAAAAGTTACCCTATGGTCCTTCTTATATGGACTATAGATTATTCACTATTTTTTTTTTCTCTCGCATGATCTTTGTTCTACTTTTCAGCCAATATTTCTCTCTTATGTTACACAGCTAGCTATTTCACTAGTGATATGGCTAAAGCTTGTGGCTGCATCTGCACTTTCAGTTACCTTACATTAAAACTTAAGGTGGGAATCTTACATAAGTGAAATAGGCACTTTGTTCAATTGAAAATAAAAGTACTTGAGGACTCACATTTCGTGATTTAAACATAAGGGTTTATATGGATTATTTATTACGTCTTAACTCCTTAGATGCAACTTCTTACTTTTGTAGTGGGGAATAGCAAATTAACTCAATAGCATAGTTCTCAAGATGTAGGAAAAAAACCTCAAAGAGCCAGCCTTCTTTCTATCACATTTGATGTTGGAATGTTGGATTTTAGCACGTTAGCAGTAATGCATTAGATGAAATTGATCAAATCCATTCATATTGTAACCAGTGAAATTGGATATCATATATCTTAATCTTGTAGTATCACATGTCATTAAAAACTTTACTATTTCATCTATTCACGCTTATCCTTTCACCAGAAAAATTCTCATTTTTTGAACTATAATTATGTATTAAGTTGGAGGCATGTTAATTTGATCCTGCCTTGTTTCTATCTTCACTGGAATAATATATAATCACCGAGCGAGTATGTGTATGAATTATTTGATTGTTCTGGATTTTGTGTTATTGATATAATATTAAATTTGCCTTCATCCATCAGCTTCAACTTTTGAGTCAATTGGTGATTTAACATGGTATCAAAGCAGGTGGTCCAGGAGGTTTTGTGGCTTGTGTTCAAGTCTCTGCAATGTTATTTCCTTCTCGATTAATATTAACTTCCACTTGTTGGGTCTTCTACGTATTTCAAGCCCACAAGTGAGGGAGAGTGTTAGTGATATAATATAAATATACCTTCACCCATCAGCTTTAAGTGTTTGGGTCAATTGGTGATTTAACATTTTGTCTTGCTTCTGCAAACAAATTATTAACGACCTTACTGCCATCAACAGTTTTATCTGCTGCGGGAGGGATCAAAGTAAACCACCCCCATGTGAGCAGTGGTATTGAGCTGATTCTGAAATTAAATTTCTTTTTCTTATACTGCTCTGTACTCCTGTTTCTAGTTTAGGTTATTAATTTCTATCAACGTCTGAAATTTTTTTATCATGTCTTATGTGGTGCAGATGTAGTTGTGCTTGTTGCTGTTGTAATACTAGTAGGATTATTCAGCTTGCAACGGTATGGTACTGATAGAGTTGGTTGGCTCTTTGCTCCAGTTGTGCTACTTTGGTTTCTATTAATTGGAGGTATAGGCATGTTCAACATCTGGAAATATGATAAAACCATTCTAAGAGCCTTTTCACCTGTGTATATTTTTCGCTATTTTAGAAGGCGAGGGATGGATGGTTGGACGTCCCTCGGAGGTGTGCTGCTGAGTATAACAGGTAATTTTGTTTAAAAAAGAAAAAGGTTTCCAAAGCTAATATCACCTTAAATGCACTTATATTTTTTATTTTCATTTCTACTGATTGGTTGTAAATTCAGGCACAGAGGCTCTATTTGCCGATCTGGCTCATTTTCGTGTAGCAGCTGTACAGATTGCTTTTACAATAATTGTTTTTCCTTGCCTTCTCTTGGCATATTCTGGACAGGCTGCCTACCTTATGAACAATACGGACCATGTGGTTGATGCCTTCTATCGTTCAATCCCAGGTTCTCTCTCTTTCTCTTTGGTATCTAAATGACACGTGCTCAAGTGATACCTGCGGCATTGCTTGAGAACTTCATAATGTTTTAAAATAAGAAAAAACATTTGTTTCATTAAAAAGATAATTATTAGAGAAAAAGGGGACTACATTTCTACCTCACCTAGAAACGAGAAGAAAAAGTATACTTACAAAAGAAAAACCTTCCTCTAATTCATCAAAAAGAAAAATGTGACCTGTGAAGCTCAAACACTTCTCTAAAGCCCAAGTATTAGTGGACAACATGGAATAAGCATTGGCCATTTCTCCACCCAAAAAAGTAATGTACTCTTTATTTTTATAAGAATTAGTACAAATAAATAAATTAACTTCAATCTATTTTCTTTTATTTATTTTTTTAATAAAAAAATCTGAATTTCATTGAGAAAAAAAAATGAAAGAATACACGGGTCATCCAATAGAAAAGCCTACAAGAGGGAGTCAAACTACAAGAAAGGGCTCAAATGAAAAGAAATAAGACCTAACGAGTAACTTCAACCTATTTGGGATTAGTGATGATTATCATGATGTCTTATATTGAGTTGAATTCTCATATCCTGCTTTGTTTCTTTCTTTCATTTCTGTGTTAGTATCCATTGAGTTTGATCAATTAAAGATTGGGCTCACGTGTGAAGAAAAACTTTAAGAGCTAAAATCAGTGAATAACTTAACTTTAACTTAGTAGTTCAAGCATTTATGATTACTGGTTCCCAATTCCCATCGTAAAAGATTTGTTTTCCCTTCACATTGATGAAATTTTAATGATTAATTGTAAATCTAAGTGTAAAAATGGATGCCAATGTCGTCCTTTTAATTTAAGCATAAAAAAATGTTGTATGATAAAAAAGTTCTAATGAACAATCGCATATACTTGAAAATAACATGTTGACATCTCTCTTTGCAGAATCCATATACTGGCCCGTGTTTGTTGTTGCAACTGCTGCTGCTGTAGTTGCTAGTCAGGCCACTATATCTGCAACATTTTCAATTATCAAGCAGGCTCTTGCTCATGGTTGCTTTCCAAGAGTTAAAGTTGTTCATACTTCAAAAAATTTCCTTGGTCAGATATATGTTCCAGATATTAACTGGATCCTCATGATTCTTTGTATTGCTGTGACAGCAGGATTTAAGAATCAAAGTCAAATTGGCAATGCTTATGGTAAGTGGTTCTCTCTTGTTACTGGTTCCGTTTGTTCATATCCTCTGTTCTGTAAGTTCCTCTGAAAACGTTCTAATGTAGCTGTATCATTGATGCTCTTTAAATGTGTTACCGCCCCATTTTTCTATCAGCTGAGCTATCTGACCAAATTAGGCTTCCAATTACCATACTCAAGCTGTTGTTAAAAACTAAGGTAATTCGTCCCTCCATCCTGCCAGCACCTCCAGTCTCAAGCAACCCGTTTTCCTATTTTTAGTGACGGAAAGACCCACCATTCAATATAGAATGAAAAGATATGTATGCAAATTGAGGATTGATCTCTATCGCTCTCTTGATAGTGGAACACGAGATCCAGTAGTTAAAATTCCTGCACCTTTTGGCGCAATTCAATTGCTTACGTTGACTATGAGAGAAATGATTGAAATTAGTAGCTAAATAGAGTAGGCTGTCTCTGTTTGGATTCCCGAAATATCTAATTTGCTGCCAAGTCAGCATATTTTATTTTTTCTTTTTATTTTTTTTTTTAAACATTGCATAAGATAGTTGTTGAAGCATTGGAAGTTAAAAATCATTTTTTTTTTCTTTAAAGACACCATCTACACAGCCTTATGAATAACTGAAGAGAATGCCATTCATGCATTTAACTGATTGTGCATACAACTTCATTTAAAGCTCCATGTCTCTCTTTCTTTCAACAGGGACAGCGGTTGTGGTAGTCATGCTTGTAACCACACTGCTCATGATTCTAATCATGATCTTGGTGTGGCGCTGTCATTGGATCATCGCCATGATTTTCACTGGACTATCGCTTGTCGTGGAGTGCAGTTACTTTTCTGCTGTTCTCTTCAAGGTTGATCAAGGTGGCTGGGTCCCCCTTGTGATTGCTGGAGCCTTTCTTGTCATCATGTATGTGTGGCACTATGGTACTGTTAAACGATACGAATTCGAGCTGCACAGTAAGGTTTCAATGGCATGGGTTCTTGGGCTTGGTCCCAGTCTAGGACTAGTCCGTGTTCCTGGAATTGGACTTGTGTATACTGAGCTAGCAAGCGGCGTACCTCACATATTTTCCCATTTCATTACGAATCTGCCTGCCATCCATTCTGTTGTTGTGTTTGTCTGTGTGAAATATCTTCCAGTCTACACAGTACCAGAGGAAGAAAGGTTCCTGGTAAAGCGGATAGGACCAAAGAATTTCCACATGTTTCGTTGTGTTGCAAGATACGGTTATAAAGACCTCCACAAAAAGGATGATGATTTTGAGAAAAAACTTTTTGATAGCATCTTCCTCTTTGTCAGGCTTGAATCCATGATGGAAGGTTGTTCCGATTCTGATGAGTACAGTTTGTATGGGCAGCAAACTGAGCATTCTAGGGATGGCTTGTTGATTGGCAACCATGGAAGTGCAGCTTCACCCAATGTGGACACAACATTCTCATCAGTTGACTCAATCGTGCCCGTTAGATCTCCGATGCGTATGAATAACACGGTAAGATCATCTGAGCAAGCAAGCAACCATACCGATAGCGATGAGATCGAATTCTTGATTAGGTGTAGAGATGCTGGGGTGGTGCACATACTGGGAAACACTGTAATTAGAGCAAGAAGGGAATCAAAATTCTACAAGAAGATAGCTGTCGATTACGTATATGCCTTTCTTAGGAAGATTTGCAGGGAGAATAGTGTGATTTTCAATGTTCCTCATGAGAGTCTATTAAACGTTGGCCAAATTTTCTATGTATAGTTCATTTAATTTAGTGATGGAATAGAGTCTGAATCAAATCTGTCGCATAAACTTTGAAAAAGCTTTAATTTTAGCATCATTTTTTTGCATAACTTTGTTGTAAAGATAAGGGAACTGTAGAAAATATCTCAAATCAGGAAAACAGTCATTCTAAAGGGACATAAACATTTTATTAGCTGCTGCTGGAGACGCTAGTTCATGGGAAATTTTGTTGCTATGTCTTCTCAGGTATGGAAGAAAGAGCAAGAAATAACCTTTCGTTGTCATCATTTTGATCTTTGATCCGTACACTGATGTTTGTGAAATGGTATTTTGAATTTTCTAAGGTAGAGATTGATTGTTTGAAGGGAATCAAATTCCACAACTACGTACGAGAAACCAATCTAAAAGGCGAGACGTACGTAAGACTTTTGAAATGGCAAAAATTTCAGTCGAGAGGGTTAATGCTGTTGGGGATTATAAAGCTCAAGATATATTTACAATGATATGATATTGTCTACTTTGTACGTAATAATAAGTTTTTAGTTTCATCCAAAAGAAGTCTCATATTATTGGAGATAGTTAAAAAAAAAATTTGATCGCATGATCATCTATTTATCTAGCTAATGTGGGACTTTGATCACATTTCTAATAATTCTCCTCTTGAATAAACAACCACTAAACCTCAACATATAGTTAAAGGCCGATCTAAGAAGATCAATAAGTGGGAAACTGAAGCTTCAACCGCGAGAACAAGAGCTTCAATCTTAAGTCAAGTATATGTCCAAGAAATATTGAAATTAAAAATAAAAATAAAAATAAAAAAACATTAGAGATTACCAATATTATTCAAGAACCAATACAAATTTATGTTTATTTCTACGAACTAAATTTCTCTGAACCTTGCGTGAATAATTATGTTGCATTGTTTGGTAAGAATTTTGAGCATTTTTGTTATCTCATAAACTTGAATGATTTGAATCCTTATCATGTATTTATGTCAAAAAAAAAAAAAAAAGTTTGCTAAACAAAAAGATTGATTTTTGTAGGATTTCTAAGAATTTTGAGCTAAATTACTTAATTTAATTAGCTTTGTTAAATAATAATTTTTCCACTAATGATCAATATTGAAAGCTTATATTAATGAACTTTCAAACAATATAAAGAATTCAAAATTATTTCTCAAATTTCAAAGGGAAGATTAAAGGTTTAAAATTTAATTATGGTTAAATAATAATAAATAAATAATTGATTCACTTTTTACATTAAAATTTAAGTTATGGAAAAAAAATTACGGGATTAAATTATAATTTAATTCTTATAATTTTAAAAGTTTTAATTTAATCTTTATGATTTTAGCCTAGAAAAGTTTTAAAGTTGAAACTTCACAAATTATAAGGGCCTATCATATAAGCAATTTTTTTTTTTCTTTGTACCAATTTTCTATTTGCAAAACTGGTCCCGTGGTAGTTGATTTGACTGTATTGGAATTAATTAAGTTAAAATAAAAGAAAAAATGTGAGTCTCGGGATCACCTGTGAATAAACTTGGAACTATAGGCCAAATTGAAGGTATGCTTTGAGAACTTATATTTCAATTATCTCATGTTGGGATAAATCGACATTTTTATTATATCATAAAATATTAATGAAATATAACTAAAAATATCAATAAAATATTAAAAAAAATATTAAAAAAATTAATAAAATAAAAAAATAAGAGAAACTATTTACATAAAATAGCAAAAATTTTAGATAGTTATGATAGACGCTGATAGAAGTCTATCATGGATAAAAATGATAGAAGTCTATTAATGTCTATCACTATTTTTTTTTCTATTTTCTATAAATAGTTTGACATTTTTCTATCTGTGAAAATTTCTTTAAAATATAAGTAATGTAAACCTAATTATTATTTATTAATAACGTAAAATATGTCGATAAATTTATTAATAATATATGAAATTCAACTAAAAATTTAGGGTAAATATCAATTTATACATCTAAACTTTGGGGTTGTATCAATTTAAACCTTGAACTTTGAGAATTATATCAATTTAGACCCCAAACTAATAATTGTATCAATTTAAACCCGAACTTTCATAAGTGTCTCAATTTCAACCCTGAACTTTTATAAGTATATCAATTTAACCCCAAATTTTTATAAGTGTATTTAAATAAAACATAATGGAGCGTTTAAATTGATACACTTATAAAAGTTCAAGGTTTAAATGGATAGATTTATGAAAGTTTGGAGTTTAAATTGGCACATTTATGAAAATTCAAAGTTTAAATTGATATCATTAATATTATGGAGTTTAAATTGATACAACTCCTAAAATTTAGAGGTGTAAATTGATATTTGCCTAAATATTTAATCGACAAGTACCACCTACTTTTATTGTTTATAAAAATATTACTAAACATAGTAGGACTAAGATTATGTCTCCCTAAAAAATTTGAGGTCTAAATTTTGTAAAAATATCTATAAAAGTGTATGTCAATGTAAAGTCAAGTTAGATCTTAAATATTATTAATTAATTTAACTACACATAAATGGTGTTATAAATTTTGTATTACTTTTATTATTATTATTTGAAAATGCGTACACTTATTATTTTAAAATATTATATTATACCACATTTGTATTAATTTAATTTATAACCTGAAATATTATACTCAATTAATACGCTTTGTTGAATTTATGTTAGGATCATATAATCTAAAAGAAAATTCAATTATAAATTTTCATTCTATACAATCTGAACTTAACATCATTATTTGCCAAATGATTTATGATTGAATGAGATGTTTTTTTTTTTTTTTTTTTTTTTTTAAGATAGATTGAATGAGATGTTGAAAATACTTTAGCTAAAAAAAATAATAATAAAACAACATAAAGATATGGAGAATTTTAAAAATTAAAAAATAAGGGAAACTATTTACACAAAATAACAAAATTTGTAGATAGTTGTGATAGACATTGATAGAAGTCTACCATGATCTATAGTGATAGAAATGCGGATAGAAATCTATCAATGTCTATCAGTATTTTTTTTACTATTTTCTGTAAATAGTTTGACATTTTTTCTATCCGTAAAAATTTTCCAAAAGATATTGAAAATACTTCAAAATAATTTTAAGAAATTGACTACTGGCTTACTAAATTTTATCCAAAAATTATGAAAAAAAAAAAGGTCCAAAAATGAGAGAAAGAAAAATAATGAGGTGCGCTTATCAAAAAATAAAACAAAATAATGAGGTGCAATGCAACAAAAGAAAATATAAAGCTTTTGATTCGGTTTAATTCTTTCGTCTTCAACCTCCCGATTTAGTCCGACAAGAAATGGATGCTACTGAAACAGAAACTGCCTTTTCTCGTGTAACAGGAAGCCGCTCATTGTGGTGTTTCGACCAAATTCCGATCATCAGAAGCAGACAAATTACGCCTTAAGAATTGAAATCACTTGAAACAGTGCAGTACAGAGGAGAGGAGAAACCAAATTTGAAACGTTCATGGAAATTTGTGTTCAATGTGAAGAAAATAATTAATAAGAGAAGAAAACAAGGAGAGAGAAGTTGTAAAAACCCTCGGGAGTCGGGAGTTTCACTTTCAACGATGGTGATCTATCAGTTTCAAAGAAGCCATTAGAGGTAAAATTCCTCAGTCCTTCTCATCTCTCCACTTTCTAACACCATCGTCAAGAAATTCCTTATTCGTCCATTGATGGCTCTGCCACTACAAGACTGATGATCCATTTCAGTACACTTTTATTGAACTTGTGAACTTCCGAGTGAAATTACGAACGAAAATTCGGGCGATATTTGCTCATTACCCTACGCAATGTACTTTATGTATTATAAATATGTAGCGATGAGTAGACAA
Organism: Lagenaria siceraria; assembly: GCA_002890555.2. Taxonomy (NCBI): domain Eukaryota; kingdom Viridiplantae; phylum Streptophyta; class Magnoliopsida; order Cucurbitales; family Cucurbitaceae; genus Lagenaria; species Lagenaria siceraria. The sequence continues at coordinate 4,555,766 of CM016487.1, read as the reverse complement.
ATAAATAATCGTTTTAATAGCCTCGATTATAATTCAATGTTTTCGTACTGATCAGCCAGCGCTGTCGAAGACAATTAATTTGTCACCTTCTTCCGTAGCTACCTCCGGACATTATTGATTTTTAATGTAATAAATAGCCATGTCTGAATTAATCAAGATCGCGGATCGCGGATTGTTCATTTTTACTGTATATTCGATTCGCATGGTTAAGTCGAATTCACCTCAGCTTCATTCTGGTTGATGAACAGGTTTATCCTTCCAAATTTCATCGTCGTCGTCGTCGTCTTCTTCTTCCGGCTGTTTTCCTGATTTCTGATGTTGTTTTCTCCTGTTTGCCTGTATTTGGAGTTCTGGGTTTTCCGGGGTTTCTGCTAATTGATCTGTTGGATTCGGGTTCTTCGGGCTCCAAATCCTTTTGTGTTTTCTTAGTTGAAACTTATTGGTGGGATTCCGTTTTCTTTTTCTACTCAGAGATTGAAAGCAAATCAATCGTGAATTTTAGTCTGCTGTTCTACATAGGAACCGGCATCTATCCATGGTGCTTTCTCATTACATTTCTCGTTTACAGTCGCAGCGTTTTGGAAATACCGTTGAGTTGTTGTGAAAGACGATATACAGAAGTTAATAAGCTTAGAAAAGGAAGGTTCCATACTTTTAAAAATGGCGTCAAGATTCAAGAATGGTGAGGATACTGACGATAAAGATAGTAGTATCTGGGTTTTGGATCACCAGATGGACCAGCCAATGGATGAAGAAGCTAGGCGGCTAAAGAATGCGCATCAGGAAAAGGTTTGTTGCAAATCCCTTCCTCCCACTTAGTGTGCGTGTTTGTCTACAATTTGCCATTTCTTACTCTCTTTTAGTAATAGTTGTGAATTTGAAATGAGTTTAACATATCCAATTGTGTGTGTGCGTGTGTTTATTGATAAGATCTATGGTTGATGAGTGATTGCTTTTCCTGATGATTCATTGCTCACATTTTCTCTCAGGGTCATTCTGTATTTAAAATTCTACAACTTGCATTCCAAAGCCTTGGAATAGTGTACGGAGATTTGGGCACTTCCCCTTTGTATGTCTTCTATAACACGTTCCCCGATGGAGTTGAAAATACAGAGGACTTGATAGGAGCTCTGTCGTTGATTATATACTCTCTGACTCTCATAACGCTTATCAAGTACGTATTTATTGTCTGCAAGGCAAATGACAATGGTCAAGGTAATTTGATTCCAACTGTAAGTTACCTCTACTCAAGATCATTTTTGCTGTTGCGCTTATAAGGATATTATAAAATATGTCTGTTCTTACAATTTCTAAGATTTATTTTTGTTTTCGTAGTAGCTGTTAGGGACTCTCAGCACTCTAGGGTCTTTCTCTCTCTTACATTCTTCAGGGGGCATTATCAATCAATGTTCGTTACAAATGCAATTAAAACTTCCAAGATAGAGATCATGTTCTTTGGCAGAACCTAGTTTATCTATCTTGGAAGTTGGTTATTGATAAGAAAATAAAATTTGTTGAGACACTTTGTAGATCTTTCTTTTCACTACTCGAAGAGAGTAAATATATTAAATGATATCAAGGTTTCCTAGTTGATATTGATGAGGGATTCCTTGCTCTCCCTTGATGCAGGTGGAACATTTGCTCTATATTCATTGCTAAGCCGTCATGCTAAAATATTAACTATCCCTAACCATGACCTCAGTGATGAGAAGCTTACGACTTATAGTCGTTCTGAGTACCGGGAACAATCATTTGCTGCAAAAACTAAGAGATGGCTGGAAGGGCATCATTTTAAGAAACACGCAATTCTTGTTCTCGTTCTTGTTGGCTCTTGCATGGTGATTGGGGATGGAATTCTAACGCCTGCTATTTCAGGTACCTGTTTCTCAGTTTTTTAACCTTGGAAATGTATTCATAATTTCTCATGGAATCTTTTAGTGACATCATATAAAAAGTAGAGGAGTTGGAGAACTAGATGAAATAGTCATAGCATTTTGACATGTTGGCATTATTCATGCTCCTCTTAGAAACAACACAATTTCTCGCAGTAGTTCATGTCCCACCTGAGTGTGGCTAGTTCTACGCGTCAATTTTGTTAACATAATGGCTGCTCTGCAAATGAAGCCACGTATGGCACATAAGTGTCACAGATTTGGAAGATTTTGATCCAACCCCAATTGTGAATAGTATTTCCAATTTTAATTTGCTAGCATGAAATTTGAGATTTAGTTGCATCAAAATGATTGACCTTATTGAACTGCAGTGCTTTCTGCTGTTGGGGGGATCAACGTTGGTCGTGTAAAAATAAGCAGTGGTATCTCCCTGGTCCTGAAATAATCATTTGCACTTGCTCTTTCAATATTCTCATTTTTAATAATTCAAGTTCTCATTCCTTTTTCCAGATGTCGCTGTTCTTGTTGCTATTGTCATACTTATTGTCTTGTTTAGCATGCAACGTTATGGCACAGATAAAGTTGGTTGGCTGTTTGCCCCGGTAGTTTTTCTGTGGTTCATCTTAATAGGAGGCATCGGTATATTTAACATCTGCAAATATGATCACAGTGCCCTGAGGGCCTTTTCTCCAGTATATATATACCGGTACTTCAAAAGGGGAGGGAAAGCTGGATGGACATCCCTTGGAGGGATCATGCTTAGTATTACAGGTAGGTATTTAGATGTTGCTATTAGTCAAGAATGTCAAGTGATCAAGTTGGAATTTTTGACTTCTAATATGAGAATATGTTACAGGAACTGAAGCACTTTTTGCAGACCTATCCCATTTTCCAGTTTCCTCCATACAAATTGCTTTTACAGTAGTTGTATTTCCGTCCCTTCTTTTAGCCTACACTGGACAAGTTGCCTATCTCATGAAAAACCCAGATTATGTTGTCGGTGCCTTCTACCATTCAATCCCAGGTTTGTTCTGATTTTAGTTTATGGGAATATTGATTTAGGACTTTCTCTCTTATCTCCCTCACGCAAACGCAAAATACTTTCTCATGCACTGGTAGATTGAATGGAAAAGATGGGGAAACAGAGTGAGGGGAGCTCATTATTAGCATTTTCACAAGTATTTTTAACCTTTCCAAAAGAGTTTGTCGATATCATAATCTTTCCTCACTAGTGTATACATCTTTCAAAGTGTGAATGTTGCCTTGGAACTGAGTATAAGGTATTCATTTCTGCAGAAAGTATATATTGGCCAGTATTTCTTGTTGCAACTACCGCGGCTGTCGTTGCAAGCCAAGCCACCATTTCTGCAACCTTTTCATTAGTCAAGCAAGCCCTTGCACTTGGTTGCTTTCCAAGAGTTAAAGTTGTTCATACTTCTACAATGTTCCGTAATCAGATATATATTCCTGATATTAATTGGATCCTAATGGTCCTTTGCATTTCCGTGACAGCTGGGTTCAAAAATCAAAGCCAAATTGGAAATGCTTCTGGTAAGTGACTCTTTTCAACCAGTTGGTTTCCGTCATAGTAATATGTTCAAATATTGAAGTCTACGATCACGTATAACTTTTTTGGAGTTAATTTTCTTAGCCAACCCTTTTACCAATCCTGTACGAGCAATCTAATCTTGAAAGTTATCTTTGTTTCTACAAACGTTCTTGTTAAATAAGTAGTAGCTGGAAGCTGTAAACTATACGTATCAGTTCTATTTGAAACTTCCTATATGGGAGAACTGGTTTCTTTTCATCGCTTTGCTGTTTTAGCGTACCCATTGGCTACCACGTGTAGTTTTGAATCATGAATTACAAAAATTTCTTGTAAAATGGTGGATCCTACATAACAAAATAAAACATTTATTGATTACATAGCTGAATAGTATTAGGAGTACCTACCATAGTGGTTCTAATATTTTTCTTTTTTCTCTGTCACAACAGGGACAGCAGTGATTATAGTGATGTTGGTAACCACATTCCTCATGACTTTAATAATGATATTAGTGTGGCACTCCCACTGGACTCTAGTTCTGCTCTTCACTTGCTTATCACTGATTGTGGAGGGTTTCTACCTCTCCTCAGTTATACAGAAGGTTTATCAAGGTGGGTGGGTTCCCTTGGTTATAGCAACAGCATTTTTCATCATCATGTACATTTGGCATTATGGTACAGTTAAACGTTATGAAATTGAGATGCACACTAAGGTTTCAATGGCATGGATTCTTAGCCTTGGCCCCAGTTTAGGACTTGTAAGGGTGCCTGGGATAGGACTTGTGTACACAGAACTAGCAAGTGGAGTCCCCCACATCTTTTCACACTTCGTCACAAACTTACCCGCCATTCATTCTGTTGTGGTTTTTGTGTGTTTGAAGTGTTTGCCTGTCCACACAGTCCCAGAAGAAGAGAGATTTCTGGTAAAACGGATTGGACCTAAGAATTTTCGCATGTTTCGGTGTGTAGCTAGATATGGTTACAAAGATCTTCACAAGAAAGATGATGATTTTGAGAAGAAACTCTTTGATAGCCTCTTCTTATTTGTTCGACTCGAGTCGTTGATGGATGGTGGATCTTCAGATTCGGACGTGTCTAGTCTACTTGATCAACAAACCGAAACAATTACTGAATTTCCATTGAACGCCATTAATTCAACTTGCACATCTGTGGAATCAACAGGACTACAAACGGCAGATTCAATTGAGCTTGCCAATTCTTCATTGCATCAGCACCAAGCCATCATAACACCCAGTCAAGACAATGATCAGACTGAGACAGATGAGTTAGAATTCTTGGTTAGCTGTAAGAATGTTGGAGTTGTACACATTCTTGGAAATACAGTAATGAAAGCTAGGAGGGATTCCAGATTCTGCAAAAGGATAGCGATTGATTATATATATGCATTTCTTAGGAAGATCTGCAGGGAGAACAGCGTGATGTTCAATGTTCCTCATGAGAGTTTGCTTAATGTTGGCCAAACATTCTATGTATGACTGTTTAGAATCTGTAAGAAAAAATTGATCTCGGTGATTCAATGGTACGGTTGAAATTCAAGAGTTAGGTCCATCAAGGTTTATTTATCTAGTCATTTTAAAAATGGTTCACACCAGTTAACTCAAACTTGACCCAAAAAAAAATGTCTGGACAACTAATATCTACTTGAAGTTAAACTTAAGAAACGTAGAAACAAAATCGCAATAGGTACATCAATTGGCTGGTACCAATGTTTTCTTTTTGTATATTCTCACTGTGGTCATAAATAAATTGACTTTACATATAAATCAATTCCTCAGGTGTTGCACAAACCACAATCTCGCTATTGATTGATGATATCTGAAACCAACCTACAATTCCGTTTATCCAGAGGCAGCCCCTTATTCATATATTTCTAAGTAGTACATTCGCCTTATACTTTAGTAACTGAGTACATCCAGGTAAACAACTCTTATCCATGCTAACTCGGGAAGCGAAGCAAAGTAAGGTATGTATAAATCATCAAAGACGATTACTTGGGTGTCTGATTCTGTGGTGATCTTGTCTGGGCAGCCGTAGACATCACACGCAAGCGCCTTGCTATGTCTGTGAAAGATGGCCGGGCTACTGGGTCAGGAGACCAGCACTGCTCCATCAGCAATCTCCAGTCAGGGTCGCAGAAGCTCGGAACGGGTGGTCTCAATGTGTTGTTTACTATGCCTCCTGAATGAAGAAGGAAATCATCAAATTCAGATTTATTCATTTGAGTCGAAAGGAAATAGAAAATTATTTCAAAACAAAGTAGAACACACGAATGCACCATGAATGTAGTAAAATATGTATAAAATTTAGCATGCGTGTGTGCGTGTAGAGAACATACTATGCGATCAAGCTTTTCCGGTTGCATTTAACCAACCAGGTAAGGGGGTCCCTACACCCTTAACATCATTTGACACCAAACTTACTAAGCAGAGGAATTTATAAGTTAAATACAACCCGAGGAAACATAAAAATAGAGTTTCTTTTTTCCTTTTTGTTTTTCACACCTATGATTGCTCCATAGTGCATATTTGCATAAGGCTCCTCTCCAGTAAGGATCTCCCATAGGACAATACCAAAGGAGAATACATCAACCTGCCAAGCAGAAGTAGAATATCAAAACTACATGGGTAATAGTCATATAATGGGCAGAACTTAAGACAAACATTTATTCAACCTACTTTTAGACATGAAATCAAAATGGCACTCGGTACTTTTTGCTCTTTAATTATAAATTGGGTTTTTTAATTAAAATATTGTTTTGTAACATTTTTAAGCAGTTAATAACAAAAAAAAAAAAAAAAAAAAAAAAAAAAAAAAAAAAAAAAAAAAAAAAAACTTATTTCATCAGCAGAAAAGAGATTGCACAGGTGAAAGGTTGGGGGAGAAACCCACGACCCCAAATGATCTCTCGCCCTCGAAGACAGATTAGTAGACACATTGAAGCAGACAGATTCCGCAATTTTCGAATCAGCTTGGCATGGTGCCTTTCTTAGTGTGCTTCATTACCCTTCGGCCCTTCTATTCTGTTTTGCAAAATCAGTTGAAACCTTCTAAAATGGTGTGAAAATTTCCTTTTCCATTTTTTGTTTACGTTGTCTTCCAGTTTTGATTACACTCCTTGTCAGTTTCAAGCATTCTCATTTTTAACAAACATCCATTTTCCATCCGTCTTGGAACTAGCGAATCTTAATTTGTTTCATGTTTTCTTGTTTAACCGTTACTCGTATGTGTATTTTAAGATTCGAAATTATTATCAGTGTAAAATATGTTTTGTAAGTGTAAATTCAATTAAATAAGAAAAATCAGTTCATGTAATCCAATCATACATGTCGATATGCTGTCAATAGATTATTAAATTTGGTATTGGTAACTTATTTGATGTACAGTGATACTGAATACCATGTCTTTATTCATAATCAGTAAACTATAGATTTGTTATTCACAATGAGACAATAACTATAGTTGTGATTATCGACAACAGTAGATTCAAAATCTTAAATGCTTATTTCTGCATGTATAGTATATGCTTTTATTGCTAGCATTAGTGTTCGCTTCAGGGTAGTGTAGTGGACTGTACTGAATATCAAGTTTAAGATTTAATATTCAACAATCTACCGCTAGGTACCTAAACAAGACCACAATATATTGAGGAACTTGACTTTCCCTTACTTGAGATCACTCAAGCGAGTCAAGCCCTAAACCAACTGATTCCCCACTATACCTGTTTATTGCTCTATTTACTAATTCTCTTCTTAAGTAGTGATAGTAAATGAGTATGAGTATCTTACCTTTTCAGAAACCTTGCTGCTACTACCATTAAGTAGTTCAGGAGCCATCCACGGAAGGGTCCCTCTCACACCACCAGTAACCAAGGTATTCCTTTTTATTTTTGACAAGCCAAAATCTCCAACCTTCATACATAACCAAACAAACAGAAAAGTAAACAATGCAGGTGAAAAAACTCCTAAATCCACCACCAACATAGAAATTCTCTTCAAGTACAATGGTGTATCAAATACCTTGCAAATTGGCCGTAAAGGATCTTTCAGGTTGACAAGCAAGTTGTCACATTTCAAATCAAAGTGCACAATATTCTTTGAATGCAGATATTCCATTCCAAATGCTGCATCCATTGCAATAATGAGCCTCTTACGTCGATCCAGGTACCTGGAACACTTGCATCACATGTAAAGAATGAGAACAAACAGAGTTCTGAACAAATGAGAACGAACAGAGTTCTCCTGAACAATTCAAGTGTATGCAAGATAACTTGGAACAAAGAGATCACCGTTCTTTGCTTAGTAAAACATTCCGCAAGGAGCCATTGACCATGAATTCAGTCACTGTAGCCAATGTCCCACCTGGTCCATCCTGCACCACACCATAAAAGGCCACCACATTTGGATGGTGAAGCTTTGAAAGAATCTCGGCTTCACGCCAAAACTCTACCGTCTGAAAATTACAAATTTAATATGTGAAATTAGAGAATCATATAATAATATAACAGTAATATTATTGTGACCCCCCGCTGCTTGTGAAAGAATATTGTAGAAAGAGAAAGTAGGTTTGCTGCTACGTGCTACTAACCAACACTGCCAACACATAACCAGCTGCTCTAAAAGCTGAGTTTGTCAGAATGCCGTGGGTGGAATTGTTCGTTGGTTATACAGTGGATAATGAAACGGATTTTGAAACTGTAACTTTGGTTTCCCATCCCATTTTTGTGGAATTATTACACAATCAAACCAGTGTCCAATTTACTACTAAAGAGAGCTAATAACCTGTGGGAGATCATTCAGATGTAATTTAACTCACCAATCTTTCTTGCTCTGAGGACCTACAGGTGAAACAACTTTTCTTTATCCGTTTAATTGCTACATCTGTTCCTCGCCACTTCCCATGATACACTGTACCAAATGTGCCGGAACCCAATTCTCGTTGCTCTTCAAGATCTTCATTCTTAATTATCTGCCAGGCCATCCAAAAGACACGGTCAACAATTTAATGGAGGGAAAGTAAGGTCTTAAATCCTGCATGTCCTCCCAAGATCAATAGTACATTAGCTGTTGACTGCGACCCAAAAATAATATCAAAAACCAGTTTACATCTAACAAAATAATTGATAATTGATAACTATTGAAAGATTAGTAAGTGAAGTATAAAAGGATGACAACAAAAAACAATGCAATCGCTCTCATATATTCCGTACTTGCATATGACTTTTCCAATGAAAATTCTTTTGCATTGAGATTTTTCCTAATTAAATTTCAGTTTGCTGTTTTTTAAGTTTCTTAAATTTTTTGTTGGATTTAATTTTCAGCTTAATATCTTAATTAAGTTCATTTTTGTCCCTATTTGTCATATCACCGACATTTTCTATTTCAATAAGTTAATTCATTCATTGGATTTCACTCTCATTTTTCATTTTGATCACTTTGTTTATCAAACATTGAAATTTTGATTATTGCTTCCACAACATTTCTATTTATTGGTTTTATTTTCTCAACATTTTGTTTAACTTTCTCCCTCTCAAAATATACAAAAATGCATTTTTATAGAAAAATAGAATATTAACTCTACACAATCCAAGAATCTATTCCTAATTGGGAAAAAATCCATAAGAATTTTCGAACTGTTTCAAAACATTTTCCTTTTCAAGTTCCCGCCAAATGTAGAGACGTAGTGAATTGCAAAAGACCAGATAATGACTAGCAGTTAGCAAACAGCCTTGAAGTAACATGAAGTGGAAAAAAAAAATTATCCAGTTCCTCAGGTGCTCAATTTCTGAACTTCTATGATCTATCTGTCCTTGGGGCAGAAGATTGCAACTAGGGAACTTCTCATACAATAATTGAAGCAATGACAGAGGATAAGCTTACTGCAGAACCTCAGAAATCCAAAATAAGCTTCTCGTTTTATTTTATTTTTTTCCCCCGAAAACAATAACTAGGGAACCTTTTTTCTGTATCACCTTATTAATAATAAATCTCCACAGTAACATAGGAAGCAAATATCTAAACTTTCTGCAGAAATCAAAGCTGCAAATCATCGTTACTATTTGTAGAGATGAAAATGGCATAATATTGTGTGGGTGGACTTTTCAAATACAGAGAGTAAATCAACTCACAACTGTTCAAAGCCCCAACTTCATAGTTTTTTTTTTTATATCCGTGACTAATCTCAAAAGACAACCCGCCTGACCCAATAACATTTTCCAACTTCGTAGTACCGAACAAGAATTAAAAATTTACACCAAATAATCTAATGGAATGTTACTAAAGTGCAAAAGAAACGGAATATTCCTCTTTTTCTTAGTTGCGTGTATTAAATGAATCGATCATACCTGCAATGTACTAATATCAAAATCTTCAAGATAAAAATCAACGAGAGGTACACCAATATCTTGGATATCCAACTTTGCATCCTAAAACAAGAAGATATATGGAAGTGAGAGGAAAGCAATATGCTGGAGGCACAAATTTTAGTTGAAAGAATACAATTGACGAATACCACATTCTCAGCTTGTGGGGCTTTAGAGCTAGGTTCATCCAACTGCATGCTTTCGTTGCCCTTGAGCTTCGAAGAATCATATTCTGTATATAGATTCATGGTGCTGGGTCCAGTGAGCAGACGCGATTCCTGCTGAATGTTGTCGTCAAAATTGATATGAGAGTCTCTATGATAAATGGCACCTACATCTGGATACCTGTTTATGGTACCCCCTTCTTCAACGTTTGAAGAGAAGCCCAAGTGGTCTTGATCCATAAGGGAAACATCTCTTCCAATAAACTCCTCCTGAGCCAAGTTTCTAAAGTAAGACCAACGCTTAGGCTCATGATTCTCCACGTTCACGCTCAAGCCAGCTCCATTACCATGCAATGGATTGATACCAGAAATGTTTTCGGAGTTTCTGGCCTTTGAGAATATATCAGAAAGGAAATCACGTGGAAAGCGGTCATTAATATCAATAAGAATGTCCCCATGCTCTGAAGTGCCAATACCAACTCCAGACTCTACTTGAGTAACATTCTTACCAGGGTTCTCTGTTGATGATGAAGGCTCTGCTTGCTCTTGAGTTTCATTTCCATGGTTCTTATCTGTACTTCCATCAATCCAGCCTGATTCTAGTGGTCCCATTAAAGATTCCTCCTTGTGCTTGTCAGAAACTTCTTCACTTGCCGTAAGATGAGCCAAACCTCCTGCTTCCTTCCTATAGGCAGATGGACTTTTAATACTGGGCATATCACTGACTTCAGACCCATCATGCTCGCCTGAAATATTCATCGTTTTACTATTCTTATCTGCTGATGTTTTGTACTTTTCAAATGGCTCCAATCCATCTTCTACTGTCTGATGATTTCCACGTGGTAACTTTGAAGATGAAACAGATTGCTCAGACTGCAAAATCACATTCCCATCCATCAATGTTTCAGCTGATTCAATAATTGTCTGAGAATAATCAGAGTTTCCATGAGTTCTCAGAAACTGAGAGCCAAAGGAATCATCAGACTTGGATAAACGGTTCAATTCAGCCTGCTCCCTTGGAATCCTTTCAGAGTGAAAAACACGCTGGGGTAAAATTGGTTCAATATAGCTAAACCCTGCTTCATCAGCATCGGAGGCACCATACCCAGAAGTTGAAAGTCCCTCAGATGAAAATTTATCGTCTTCAGTTCTCTTGTTCCCTTCATTACTTGGTTCCAAGGGCACTGATTCTTGAGCAGGATCTTGATGCTTGTTGCTTTTCATATGCAGTAAACTTGATCCTACATCTGTGTCCGAATTAATAACTTGCATTCCTTTTGAGTTATAGTTCAAAACAGAAGCATCATTTAGGTTTGATGAAACTAAGTATTCGTGTTCAAAATTTTGACTTTCATTAGTTTCATCAATCTTATGGAGCGAGCCTTCCCTCTTCATTTGTGTGTCCTTAAATGATACCTCCTTCTCCAATGATTGAATTTCATCAAGTTCGCTCAGCTTTGAAGTTGAAGTCTCTGTAACTTTCCCCTCCTTTGACGATGCATCTGAATCTTGAGTGTGAAAACCACTGACTGGATAGTCTGTAGCCAAGCCACCGTGTTGATTCACATACCCTTTGCTGGGCATTGAAGGTACATTTTCTACAGGTGTTGCATTGTTATTAACAACATAATCATGTTGTGACTGAATAGATGAAGAGACTGACGTCTTTCCAGTTTTTTCAGGTAAGCTCTGCAAGGGGCGGAAAGAAGAGAGTTGGGAAGACCCAAGTTCACCTTGCTGCAACTTTCCTGACGATGGCTGCAAATTAGACTTAAAACCACTGGATGAATTTGTCCAAATGGTTTGAGAAGACTGAGAAAATGAAGGGTCAGCAATGGTCAAAGATGATTTCATGGTATCAGACAATTCTGGAGCAACTTGACCACTCTCTGATCCAACATTAAGGGCAAGTAATTCATCTAAATGGTTTTCTGAAGTATTACCCAAAGGCGTTGAGTTCCTTCTTGAACTGAGGTCCATGCCATTTACAGCAATTACATATTCAATCTCTGAACCACCTTCTGCGCTCCCGATACCAATTTGAGAATCCTCCAAATCAGTAATAGAAAACAAGAACATTCTCGGCTTTGTTGCCCCATTTTCTAGTACATTACATTCCTCCATCATGTTCTGCAAATCCTCATCACAAGATACCGAAACCAGTGCATCAAGATCCTCACCAGGTAGCTGATATTTAATAGTGTGGACTTGATCATAAATTGTTGATGTTTTCTGCAGCAGGTTCGACCAAGAAATATCCTTGGTTATACGGATAATACGTGTTTCACCCCCAACATACCTAAGTTTACCATCACTAGGGCGAGGCATGACTTTACCACCAAAACTGCACAGGAATTTCACCTTTCTTGATGAGCTATCAGATGCTCCGGAAGATGTAAAACCTTGAAGCCGACTGACATCATTTCTTGATGAGGCTCTTGGGACAAACCTCATGGAATTATATGAACTTTTTTCTTCATGTGACGAACCCCCTCTTTCAAAATGGTGATCTTTTTCTACTGGGTTGAGCATGGCAATGCTAGATCCACTCTCTGAACTGGCATGGGGAATTCCCAGAATGCCTTTTAAATCCATGTACCCAGTTGAAACACCTGGGTCAGGACTATTGGTGGGAATAAAGTGATGCTTGGCATTCACCCTTTCTCGCATAAATTCAAGTGCAAATTCCTCGCCCGTTTGAATGGAGTAGTTGTGGCCAGGACTAGCTACAACTAGCATATTATATTCAGGGGGTCGAATGTTTGTGTTGATGTTGCTCGATGGATCATGAAAAGATCTTTGATTGGTAGACCCAAGTCCCTGATTTCTTGCTTCCAAATTAGTAAGTCGAACTTGTTCATAATTACCCTGTTGATCTAGAGTACCTCTTTTCACATTTCTTTCCATCTAGTTAGACTTGATGTGGACAAACTCAACCGAAAATGCCATGAATAAGACACACTGCAGTACTGGCAAAAGCATGCACTTTAGGTACCAGCATTCAGCTGATCTTGCAGATGGTAATCTTGTCCAGCAATGGAGAGCTTCAGCACTTGACGGAAAACCTAGGGTTCAAATATTCAAAAGTTAGAAAAGGTATAGTGGTATAATGAATGCCCAACGGTTAGAGAGAATAAGGGAGAATCAAAATTCAGCTTCCTTGATTCGTTCCAGATGGTCATGTCCTAGATTTATATGGCTTTACTGAAAGAAAAATTATGGTTATAAATAATAATAAAATATAGAAATAACATAACGAACAGTACATGCATACGATGGCACATTTAGTATAAATAACATAGTATAGAGAAAAAAAATCTGATCAGAGCTTTCATTTAACCGTGTTATTTCTACATACTATATATGTGTTTGTAACTCAGTCGCCATTGGGCAATGACAATTGTGATAGTCATTGCACTGCAATAGTATGTGCAATATTGGCAATGGCTGGAGAATGCTTTAGGAACGTTCAGGAATATTACTGAACTTTCCATCACGCTAGTGCTGCCGAGGTTTTGGTGGGTGAAGTTTAAGTTTCATTCTTATCCTTAACAGGGATCGAGCTCCTGGCTCCGTAGTTTAAGTGATGCACAGACGTAATAGAGAATCAAAGTGTCAGTGAGCACCAAGAATGCTATTAAGGTGCCTTTCAGGATAGAATTGAACTCTTAAACTCCCAAGTTTAGAAAGGGAAAAGCTGTAGTTTAGCTACAGAACAGAGGTTCCAATTTCCTACCATCCTGCTCTCTGCACCTCGAATGGAATTGTATATTTATCTCCAATAAATTTATTGATATAAGATAAATCTAACAACAAAATTCTTCTCTGTGTAGTCTGTTAAGCAATAAGATGCACGAAAGGAAAGCTCAAGACTTCATAACGCCCATTCGAATCTTTGGAAAAACTGTAACAGTAATATACGGAAGAACAATAGATAGCCTTCGGCCTATAATAACCAATCAAGCAAAAACCAGAACAAAAACCCAATTGAGTAGGCTAATAAGATATTCCCAAAGCTGGCCGACGCTAGCGTAGATTGCATAAAATTAGCCGCCTCATCGAAGGCCCAGAATACACATAAAATAGACTCGATTCTTCAACTGTTAGCTATCGACCAGCTTAATTGACCCAAGAAATGTATGAATTAACAACATCAAATGTGGAATCGCATGTCAGATTAAAGAACCGGACATCTTGAATCGAATCACAAATCAGAATAAGAAAACTCATAATTAGTTTGCTCCGGAAAGGATCGAGCTAACGTTTTCAGTCATGAGCAAGGAGCGGGAAGAAGGGGAAAAAAACGTGGTTTCAAGAACTTACCTGCAGATCCCAAAACAAGAATGGACTGTGAGATTTGAATTTTGCTGCAAAACAAGAAGGTCTTGTTTAAGTGGGTTGTCCCTCTCTTTCCACGAGAGTGTGCGCCTTTGCACTTTATCCTCCCAAACAAAGGCCTCGACTTTTATTATATTTTGGCCTATTTTCTAATTTTACATAATAATCAGATTTTGGGAAAATTACAATGAAAAAGTAACGCCACGTCAATTGCCAAGTTGTCTTTTTTTTATTTTTTAATATCTCAATTTTAAATATGTGGAATAATTAATGTCTATGTATAAATATATAAAATAATTAATGTCTACAAATTAAATATTTAATTTTCTAAAAAAACTTAAATATTTTATTTACCAATTTTTTATATAAAAATTAATAATAAATAGTTACAATTACAAATTAAAAAGAATTATTTTCAAATATATAACTAAACTAATTACAAATATAGAAAAATTTGCAATAGATTTCTATCGCTCGAGTGATAGACCGCGATAGACTTCTAATAATTTTCTATAACATAAATGAGCCAAGTGATAGAAGTTTATAGCAATCTATCGCTGATAGGTAATGAAATTTTTCAATATTTGTAAATAGTTTCATCTTTTTTCTATTTATAATAATTTTTCATTAAATTTAGTATTTCTTTAAGGAAAATTTTTAGAAATTAAAAAAAAAAACTATTTATATAAAATAACAAAATTTTTAAATAGTTGTGATAGACGCTAATAGAAGTCTATTAGGGTTTATCAGTAATAGAATGATAGAAGTCTATTACTGATAGATGCTGATAAGAGTCTATCCATGTCTATTAGTGTTTTTTTTGTTTTACCATTCTTTGTAAATAATTTGACATTTTTTCTATCTGTGAAAATTTATCTTCATTTAATATATTACTATATTAATTAATTATGTAATGACATTTAAAAGTATATGAATTTTTTTATATTAAACATTAATTAAGCTTAATTTAAATATATAATTTAATTGCTAAAAAATTAAAATAAATATAAATCAATTTGAACATTATAATTAATAATAGAATGTTGGGTTGCTTTCAAATATAGAAGAAAGAGTCAAACTATTTACAAATATAAAAAAATTTGACTTGATAGACCGCAATAGAATTTTATCGCTTGAGCAATATACCGCGATAGACTTCTATTGCTTGATACCGATAGAAGTCTATCATAGTCTATCACTGATAGATAGTGAAATTTTTCTATATTTGTAAATAGTTTGATTTTTTTATAGTAATTTTCCTAGAATTTTATATTAAAAAGTTGAGATGAGATAAAATATTAATCGTAAATACACTGGTTGAAATTTATTAAGTCTAAATAATATATTAATAGTTAATAATTAATTAAAATAATAGTAATGATTACTTTATATTAGTTTATTAATTAACTACGTTATATTTTTGTCGTACGTCTTCAGTATAAAAATACCACTTGTACGAAGGGTATTAGAAACCCTATATTAAATAGGTTTTAAGTTTTTTTGGATAATAAAATTTTAGGTTTTAAAAAGTGAAATCTTATGGAACAAACAAGAAAATTAAATATTGTCTGAAATCTCATGATAAAACTTTTGAAACAAGCTAGCTCTAAACGATAAATTTGTTTCAATTACATGCCTAAATGTTTAATTAAATCACTTTCAAACTATGTAATTTCTTATACATGCACTTAATTTTTAATTTGATCAATTACTTTTTAGTAGTTTCTCAAGTACAAGATGTTTAAGTTTTTTTCATTTAATATATTTTAAAGATCATCTCTTGAATGGACCATGAAGTATGCATTGAATACAATGTAGAGTATCAATAATAAACTTTGAAAACTACTGTATATTAATAATAAGTTCAAATGCACAATGCTAACTAAAAAATTTATAGGTAATTGTAACCAAACATGCATTTTGTTAGTTAAATATATTAAAAATTAGCCACCAATGTGAAAGTAAGTAAACTAAAGTAAAGTTAAAATTAACCTAGTTTAACTGATATAAACTTATATTATCGACTTATTAGAGATTTAATTCTTCCACCCAACATATTAAAAACTAAGACAAAGGTAATCGTATACTTTAAACTTTTTAAAAAATATAAAGCGTAGATTTATACAACTCTTGTCTCATTTAAGTAATCATACTTATTAAAATACTAAAATATAACCTATATATTTGCATGGTAATTTAATCTTTATTGAATTCTTATGTAGTCACTTACAAGTTTTTTTTTTTTTTTTTTTTTTTTTTTTTTTTTTTTGTAATCAATAACATATTGGGAAGATGTCATCAATCTCAATGTTACCGTAAAGACAATATTAGGAAAGTTTATAGCATGACAATGACATGATAGCCATAACATCACAATTTGATTAATGGTACGATACACATAAATTTACTTGAACAAGTATATCAACTCCATAATAATGTTTATAAACAACAGTCAAGTAACAAGCACGACTGTCATAATAAAATTACATAATTGCCACCAAAATTCCTTTAGTTTAAATTAAACTTTTGAATATGTACATTATAAGAAAATATTTTTGAATAATTAAAATCAATATATTTTTTAAAAAAATACATATACTACGAAAACTAATACATTGATGGTCAACTCCAAATCTAATTTTAATTAATTAAAGACTTTACCTTCACAACTCTTGAACTAAATTTATCACAAATCCATATGGATTATAAATAGTTAGAAACTTTCGTGCAGGATATATTCCTTGTAGTACAACGAGTCACATAAGGAATAAACTTTACAAGGTATACGCTTGGAAAGTCAATAATATACCATATTTACTCATTGAACAAGAGCGGTGGACACAAAATCATAGTTCAATATGGTTTTTTCCTTCAAAACTAAACTTATTATAAATCAGGATGGATTTACTTTAATCATAAATTCTTGAGAAATTATTATAAACAGAAAAAATATCAAACTATTTACAAATATAGAAAAATTTCATTGTCTATTAATGATAGACCGCGATAGAATTCTATCGCTTTCTATCGCTCAAGCAAATGAATTCTATCCCTTGAAGGATAGAAAGCGATAGAATTCTATTGTAATATAAAATTTTTCTATATTTGTAAATAGTTTGGCTCATTTTTCTATAATTGAAAAGAGCCTTAAATTCTTGCACAATAATAATAATAATAATAATAACTATTGCACAATTATACTCCATATGGTCGTATATCAACTCTATCATAATGTTTATAAACAACGGTTGGATAACAAGCACGATTGTCATACTAAGATTACATAATTGCCACCAAGATTCATTTAGTTTAAATCAAACTTTTTATTATGTACATTATAAGAAAATATTTTTGAATAATTAAAGTCAATATTCATTTTTTAAATACTTATACAACGTAGAATGAACCCTAAATCCCATGGTAAATGAACTTTGAGAAGATATGCTCTTAAAACTTCACAGTTCATTCAGACCAAGCAAAGTAGGCCCAAATAACCTTTTGGGCCAGTGCTGCTATAAGGCGAGTAAGGAAAAATTCCAAATGCGAGTATATTATTGTCTTTCGTGCCCTAACCTCCAAAACTGCGAATCGGGAATTCCTATACTCGCTCCCAAACCACAATATCTTCCTTTGAGCTTTCGCGTAACCATTAAAACCAGCTGTGAGTTTCTCTAAGAACTGATTTTATCTTCATTCCTATCATTTTCAGTATCTGGGTTAATTACTAGAGACTAATCTCCTCAACTGCTACTTCCTATTACATCATTTCTTATGTTCTTTTCAGCTCTAGCTTATGTATTTCATCTTCCATAAAAACGTTTACGAAATAAGTTCAAAGTTGATGTTTAAAATTTACACTAGTAAGAAATTGGAAATTCATGTTTGAAGTACTTTTGAAGTAGTTAAATCACTTTTAATGGTATGAATATGTGTTTAAAAGTGCAAAATCAAATATTAAATTGATTTTTAATGATTAAAGTAAAATGATTATGAATTTTGTGATTTCAACCATTTCAAAATCACTCTTAAAGATGTTGTCTCAGGGCTTGAAAATGTTGTTTATATCAAGCGAGTAACTGCCCTGCACAGTGTACATCCAGATGTCATTTACTGAATTTGTTTTGTGATATATTAACATATCTCTTTCTTTCACATTTTCAGCTCTGCACAACTAAATGGCATTCTTTGTGGCATTTGGTGTGAAATTTTGAACTTTTCCTATTGTGTCTTGTTATTAAAGTAACCCACTTGCCCATTGCTGAATTAGATGTATTTACTCTTTTGAAATGCCTCCAGTGTCAATTATTTTTAAGAAATACAATCATATCTTGATTCAGGTGTATTTTCAAGATGGTTAGATTCAAGAAAGGAAGTGTAGATTTGTGTAAGTTTATGTTCTATCCATCAAGATAGATCTTGAACGGCTGTGAGAGCTAAATATGGATAATAATAATTCAGTGCAACGTGGCAAAGAAATTTGTATTAGAGATGGCAAAGACGGTTTTTCTCACATGGTGGGAAAAGAGAATACAGGATCAATTGTCAACATAGAGATGCCAGAGTATATGAACATAGCATACTCTCAGAATGTACTCAACTCCAAGTCTTTCAAAACCGTAGAGCCTCATGAAGGAATGGAATTTGAATCGAAGGAGAATGCTTTGACATTCTACAAGGAATATGCCAAATCAGTCGGTTTCTCTGTAATAATAAAGGCTAGTCGTAGGTCCAGAATATCTGGAAAATTTATTGATGCGAAATTTGCATGTACTAAATATGGAAATAAGAGGGAATCTGGTGTAGTTGAAGTTTCAGATCCTGTAACAAATTCAAATAATGGCATAGGTATTCATGGGAAGAAAAAACGAGGTAGAATCAATCGCTCTTGGGAAAAAACTGATTGCAAAGCTTGCATGCATGTCAAGAGATTGCAAAGTGGAAGATGGGCAATTCATAGTTTCATAAAGGAGCACAATCATGAAGTTTTTCTTAATGAATCCCTTTACTTTCGTGGTCACAGGAATTTAGAAGTTGGTAGCAGTAATACTGATGCCTTGCAGGGCAATAGAGCAAGAAGAAAAAGTAAGCTTTGTACGAAATCCAGGCAGTCTGGAGGTTGTACAATAGCTAACAAGCAGAAGGTTGCTGTCACTGAACAAGTATATAAGGTGAGACATCTAGCAATAGACCAAGGAGATGTTCAAGTTATGTTGGACCATTTTGTTTGTATGCAAGATGAAAATCCTAACTTCTTTTACTCTATTGACCTGAATGAAAAGCAGTGTTTAAGGAACGTGTTCTGGGTTGATGCAAAAGGCAGACTTGATTATGCCAATTTTGCGGATGTGGTTTTCTTTGACACCACATACATTAAGAATGAGTATAGATTACCATTTGCACCATTTATTGGCGTTAATCATCATTTTCAGTTTGTTTTGCTCGGATGCTCATTGGTTGCTGATGAGAGCAAGTCTACATATGCTTGGCTGATGCGGGCATGGCTTAGAGCAATGCATAAATGTCCCCCTAAAGTGATCCTTACTATACAAGATGAAGCCCTTAAGGAAGCCATTGCAGAGGAATTGCCCGATTCTTGTCATTGTTATTGTTTGTGGGACATTTATGGCAAGATTCCAGAAAGGCTTAGTCATGTAATGAGACAAGATGAGAAATTTATGCTGATGTTTGATGAGTGTGTTTTCAAGTCTTGGACAATTGAACAGTTCGAAAAACGGTGGCAAACAATTGTTGACAGATTCGAACTAAGTCATGATTCATGGTTTAAGTCATTGTATGCAGATCGCAGTCGATGGATACCTGCATATATGAAAAACGTTTCTTTGGCAGGGATGTCTACACGCCAAAGGCCAGAAGGTATCAACTCTTTTCTTGATAAGTACGTACAGAGAAAAACATCACTTAGGGAATTCTTGGACCAATATAGAACTTTAATACGAGATAAATTTGAAGAGGAAAGAAAAGCAGATTTTGAAACTTTTCATAAGCAGCCAGCATTAAAATCTCCATCTCCTTTCGGGAAGCAAATGGCTGCATTGTACACGCATTCAGTATTTAAAAAATTCCAAGTGGAGGTTTTAGGAGTAGTTGCTTGCCATCCAAAAAAGGAAAGCGAAGATGGAGTGATAAAAATTTTCAGGGTTCAAGATTTTGAAGAGAGCCAAGATTTTCTCGTGGAGTGGAATGAAGCAACTTCAGATATCTCTTGTTTATGCCGATCATTTGAATTCAATGGTTACCTCTGTCGACATGTAATGATTGTTCTACAAATCTCTGGCATACACAGTATTCCTTCTCAATATGTATTGACACGTTGGACAAGGGATGCAAAGAGTAGACAAAAAACTAGGAAAGGGTCTAATGTCGAGTCGAGAGTTCAACGGTATATTGATCTTTGTCAACAGGCGTTTAGATTAAGCAATGAAGGGTCTTTGTCCCATGAGAGTTATAATGTTGCGTTCAATGCTTTGGAAGAAGCTTTGCGGAAATGTGAGAGTTTGAAGGGCTCACTCCAACCACCCACTGTAGTGCATAGTAGTCATGAATCAGAAGAAGTAAACCAGGGTACAAACACTAACAAGGCCAATAAAAAGAATACAAACAACTTAAGCAGACAGGTAATTCTGTTTTCAGGCATTTTAAATGTTTACTAGACGACATTGTTTTCTAATCTCATTCATTTCAGTATTCATTTTCCACTTGTTTAGGATCGTTTTGAGCCACACATTATAACTATCGGTATTCATGATGGCTGGCAACAATTGGTCAGTTTATTTTTATTTTTGCATCAAAACCTTCTCGTATATGAGTTCTGAATTATTTTCTGGACTAATCATATGTAACTTCTTGCTTGTAGGAACAATCAAATTCACAGACACCAGCTCTTCACTGCCCTGATGAACAGGAGGCCTTACAAGGGGTAGTATGGCTCACTCTCTTAGCCCTTTGACTATCTAAAATATTTGATGTTGTTTAAAATTGTAGCATTTATATTCCTAGGAACAAAGGAGCAGAAGAGCTCCATCTCTTGAGAGCTATTTCAGTGCTCAACAACAACTTATGCATGGAATGGTAAGACAAGATTCTTGATAAGATTGTGAGTTCACTTTCCAAGTGGGATCCTCAGCATGTCTCTCAAGATAGTACTACTTCTTTGGGTTCACCGTTCTTGGATTAGTCGAATCCTTTTTTTCTAGATGAACGCCCGTTTGGGCTTCGTCGTTTGATTTATGATCATAGCCATGTGTTTCAGACAAGACAACTACTTTAGTGTATAAGTGTCCAAGGATAGTTGTTTGTGTTGTAATAGGGAAAAGCTAGCTCCATTGCTTCAAGTCGTAACGGTTGTTTCGAGGATCAATATGGCATACTAGGGCAGGTAATTGATTCTTATGATGTTTTTCCTCCATTTAGAATCTGCACCATCTAAATCTATCTTTCTTTTACTTTATGTTGAAGGGACAACTTAACTCGATTACATCCATCGGCGACACTCATTTCCAAACGCAAAGAATGCAGGGAGTTGTAAGAGATGTTTGAAGTTTATCTGTTCCATAGACAACAATGATTATGATCTATCAACATTTTCAGTGACATTATTAGTTAAACACAAATAAAATGTCTACTTGTAGGGGCAATTGAACTTCAGGCCAAACGTTGTTTTAAATCGCTTTGACCTTCAAGTTGGTCCACGAGATACAGTACAAACATTGCCACTTTCAACTCTCTGTCTGTGTTGTATTTTCTTCATTGTTATGGTTTAATGTTCATGAGTGCATCTTTCTTGCAGGACCCATCTAGCGCAGGATCCACGGAGGTTCATGGCATTTCATCCAAACAATTCAAGTGAAAATCTGTTTCCATAGCCGATCATCCAAGGTAGTAGTAACCTTCTTTGATGTAGATAATCACAATGTAAAAATACATTAATAATTGGAATGTGGACAATCCTTCCGTTTATTGCTTGTCACATTAGCATCTTTTAAAAAATAATGTGAGATCCACGAACATTACATATTATTGGTAAGGAGTATGGTTATGGTAGTAATAGAAATTTTATCATTGGTTAAATTAGAAAATAAGTGCATTTATATATTGGTTGATTATAAAAGATCTACATGAATATATGGTATGAATAATCCTTTCATCTACTGTTGGTTAGGTAATCATCTTTTTTAAAATGATGTTGGTTCCATATTAGAAACACAAATACGGATATGAGACAACACAAACACATTGACATGTCATTTTTAAAAAAATTTAGGACATGGACACGGGAAGGACACATTTAAAAAAAATATATATATATCATTTTTATATGAAAAAATTCAAAATCAACGAGTTTATACATTTATATAGAAAATGAGTTTGATGTATTTTTCTCACAACATTTATTATACATAATAAGTGTTCGTGCATGTGTAACAAAAATGTTGGATCTACATTGACTATTTACAACTATTCTCTAACACAAAGCTTTTTATTTTGGGGTTGTATATGATACCTGAGTTGTTGGATACAAACCTGCTAGCCAAACTAAAGAGATTATGCTTCTTATGTGTCCACCAACATTAAAAAGTATTTATAAGATAAAATATGTTGTATTTATAAGATAAAATTATAGTGTGGACAAAATGAAAGTATGGTACACTCCATAATACAATAAATTTTCTCGTTCGTTGTATACAAAAGTAAGTATACCTATATATTCATTGATCATATAAAAAAAGGACTCCTATATTAATCACGATGATCGTCAGTACTTCAGCCATTGAAAATATGAGTTGGATTATATATACCGATAAAAACTATGGTATTATTGTTTACTTGTCATATTCTTGCCATCTTAAAAAATGGCTTAGAGGGAGAGTCGTCTTTGGACTAATTTACCCTTTTGTTAAATCTTGAATTTTCAATATATACCACTACTAATAATTATAACATAATGATCTACCTAACATGGCAAACAAGAAAAACATCTTACATCATGCTTTCAAGAATTTAAAAGCCATACAGAAAAAGAATCATCCAGGAGAAGGAGACACCTGAAAAAACTCTCATGGCCAACTCATAAGCATAAGTATTCCATTCCCTAAGAACAAAGTAAAATTGATATTCTAGATAATGAGGAACGCACATCCAAATATCCTCATGGATATGGCCAACCTTTAAGATAGGATCCAAACGCGGATTAAGCAATATCAATCAACAACTTACAGTCAGAAAAAAATGATGATAGCATCCACACCCTTGGCCATAGCAAAAGAAAGACCGCAAGGGCCTCCACAAAGAGAGGAGACGAATAATTATAAAATTTAAAATTTTGAAATGTAAGAATAGGAAAAAAAAATTATAATATTATTCATAGATTTTAAAAATAATACATAAATTATTGAGAAATTTTTACATATAGAAAAAATGTCAAACTATTTACAAAAAAAATAGCAAAAAAAACACTGATAGATATTGATAGACTTCTATCAGCATCTATCAGTAATAGACTGCTATCATTTATATCGCTGATAGACAATTATAGATTTCTATCAGCGTCTATCACAATTATCTAAAAATTTTACTATTTTATGTAAATAGTTTTTCTCATTTTTCTATTTTTAAAAACTCCCATAAATTATAGGGTTGTTTTCAAATATAGAAAAATGAGTCAAACTATTTACAAATATAGAATTTTTTTTACTATTTATTAGCGATAGACCGCGATAGAAGTGATAAAATTCTATCGCGAGCTATATCTAATAGACAGAGAAATTTTTTTATATTTGTAAATAATTTGATATTTTTCAGTTTATAGTAATTTTTCTAAATTATATTTATTAAATTGTGCTAAATTTAAATAATTGATTACTTGAATAATATATATATATAAAGTGGCTTAGAAGGAGAATCATCTTTTTTTATCCTTTGGTCAAATCTTGAATTTACAAAATATGGCACTATTAATAATGTTAAAAGTTTAAAATTTTGAAACTTAAAAATATGAAAAATACCATTAACTATAAAAAAGTTTAAAAATACATTCACCGTAAGTTTATGAATAGAATCTGTTAATCACTCGTCGCAAAAATAACTTTAAAAGAAAAAAAAAAGTTTAAAATTGCTCGTGACATTAATGTGGTGATCCATTTGGTTGAAGTTTTTACGAAAAGAATTAACTTTAAAACAAATTATAAATTTTAAGTTAAAAAATAAAATGCATATCTCAAAACAAAACAAAACTCATTTTTTCCTTAATTTTCCAATTCTAAGCTTAGACCAATTTTCTCACCAACCAAAATTTTAAGTTAAAAAATAAAATCCCATAAAATCTCACAAAATGCTAAAATCAAAATCTCCCCTCAAACATACCAAAACGAGATATGTGGTTCCAATTCTCCCACCACCTAATGTACTAAAAAAATTTAATATGAAAAAAAAAAAAAAAGAAGGAAAGAAGAAGCTAAATGATATGTTTTATCTAGCATCAGCAAATGCATATCTCAAAACAAGGCATTTCAAATCTAATTCGGTAACCTTTTGGTTTTTTGTTTTTAGCATAAACACCCGGTCCACCTCTAAATTTATTAGTTTGTTATCAACTTTTTATCAATGTTTTAAAAAATCAAGCCAAATTTTGAAAACTAAAAAAAGTCATTTTTAAAAATTTATTTTTGTTTTTAGAATTTGACTAAGAATTCAACTATTCTACTTAAGAAATATGCAAATCGTTGTAACAAGTTGAGGGAATATGCTTAATTTTAGAAAACCAAAACAAAAAATAAAACGGTTATCAAACGGGGCCAATGTTTTACAAATATATATTTGGTAGCATATTTTGAAATTGAATTGCAATTTAAACAATGGTATAAAATATGTTTGATAATATGTTGGTTAAATTGTAAAAAGATACTCTTGAACTATGAAGTTAGTTTCAATGATATCTTGAACTTTTGAAATTTTCATTCTAATCCTTGAAGTTTGATTTTTTTCCCACCTTGAAGGCTTTTGCCGTTAAATTAATAGATGGAACGTATTGCATATGTTAATGTGTAGCTTAAGTAAACAAATATAAGCACATACGAGAAGTAAATTTGGAGGGTTAAGGTTAGTGAAAAAACCATAAACGAAAAAATAGAAAACTGGGAGACGTGAGGCTGAAATGAGAAAGACTGAACAATTATACCATATACATGCGTTGTGTGTGTTCGCACGAGATTTCCAGAAAAACCTATTTCGTGGAGTTAAACTTGAGTTTATGTAGATTTGATGGCAGATATGGTTCGATCTCCTAGTACTTGATCCTTTGATTCTCTCTCAATTAAATGCGTACGCTTGATGTAAGGAAACAGAACGCGTGGATGTATTTGAAGTTGGAGTCTTGGGGAAATGTATGTATTCCAAGTAGAGATGTCCATTTTTCCCACGGGGCCGGGGTCCCGCTCGGGGCGGGGAATCCCCGATATACACGGGGAATGGGGAGGGAGCGGGAAGAATTTTTTTCCCCGTTGGCCAAACACATTCCCCGTCCCCGTCCCCGTCCCCGTACCCGACTCCCCCCGCCCCCGCCATATATATATATACATTTTAAAAAATTATAGTTTTTACCAATTAGCCTTTTCCTAATTCTCATTATATTTTTTTTTTCATATTTTAATGCATTTCTAAAAGAGAGATGTTGAATGTTTCTTACGTTTAAGATATGTATATTGTAATGTTTAATTTGAAACTAGTTATTAATATTTTAATTTTTAGAAATAAAGAGGTAAAATATTTTAATTATATCTTTGCACACAATATATTGCTATTTTTGTAAGAAATTTTTATAGTGTTTTATTTAAATAGAAATGACATATTTAATATAAATTTTAAAAATTATATATCGTTTGAGAATAAATTAAAAAAAAAACTTGTTAAATAATAAAGAAAGAAAGAAAAAAAGCTAACGGGGAATTTATTTCACGAGGATGAGGATTGAAATAAGGGGCGGGGAAGCCTTCCCCGTCTCCGTCCCGAACTTCAGTCTTCAAGTATTATTCAGGTTTAGGAGCTAAGAAGAATTCTCTTTAGACTCTTTGGAGTGTCGAATTTCTGAACCCTTCAAATGAAGAGAACTCATCTATTTATAGATTTTTCATGTTAACTTTGTGGCCTTGGGTTTAGTTGGTCCGTGGACCTGGTTCTTGGGCTGAACTAATTGAATCTTGGGTTGGGTGGCTTTAAATCAAATTAAGCCCATTTTTTGTCTCAATTGAACTTTAGCCCAAATAATAATGTAAATTGGATCAAATTATTTTATTCTATCCAACGGTCACGATGAAAACACATGGCATCAACGAGATTTGCCAACTTGTGTCTTCAACTCCAATTTGGAAAACATGTCGACTTTTAATTAGTCACAAATTCAATTATTTGTAATTTCGTCATTATTTTGGTAAATGACGTGACAATTTGCGATTAGTCCAAAATTTCTTATTCAACCATGTGCTTTTATTATATTGTTTTTTTCACGAATATGTGTGGATCTATTCACAAAGTACAAACTTTTCATCTATAAATTTAAGGACAAAAGTCTACTTATATAAAGGTTGAAGGATATTTTTAGTAATCTAACTTAATATATTTATGAATAGTTTTAGAGTTGTTCTAAAATTGTTAATTCATCTGGATCCTGGGATTGCTCAGGAGATTAATGGTTATTTGGACCATTTTCTAATTGGAAAACTTCTTTCACCAAGAATCATCTCTGGAAACGCTCTTAGAAACGCTTTCTTCAATGCGTGGAAGATGAATCATGGAATTAATATATCGGTGATTGGGAGGAATATCTTTTTGTTTGTCTTTGAGAAACTTCTTGACAAAGAATGGGTCTTAAGCGCTGGCCCGTGGTTATTTGATAAACACCTTTTGATTTTAGAAGAATCGGGGATCGATAGGCAGCTATCCGATCTAAATTTTAATAAGGTTGCTTTCTAGATTCGATTGCTGAATTTGCCTTTCGGGTACCAGAACAGAACAGAATGATGGCGAGGAAAATTGGTGAAGCAATTGGGGGTTTTATTGACGTCAATTGTGATCAGGAAGGTTTAGGTTGGGGGGATTCGTTGAGAATCAAGGTCCTTTTAGACATCTCGAAACCTTTACGTAGGGGTATTAAAGTGTTATCTTCAGATGGAACAGAGGAGAAATGGGTGGCGATTCGGTACAAAAGATTGCCGGATTTTTACTATTCGTGTGGACGCCTAGGTCATGTTACCAAGGATTGTAATTTTAATTCTCTAAACCCAGATACGGTTGGTGGCAGTTCTGGACAATTTGGCCCGTGGTTAAGGTTCCAAGGGGCTCCAAGATCTCCCAAGAAATCTCTTAAGCCCCCGAAAGATCCTGAGACAAGTAGAACGACAGAGGAGGAAGCTGAAATGCAACCTTCTAATCCAGAAATTAGGACAGGTAGGAATGGCTCCCAAGAGGAGCCAAAGAATCAAGGCTCTCTCAATCTTGATTTAAATAAAGTTCAAGATTTGGAGGACAATTTGGAATCGGATCTCGGTAGAACTCATTTTGCGCCTATTTCTACTCAACCTCTTCCTCATTTTACTTCGGAGGTTGTGTCTTCTGTAGGTCCATCTGATCTGATTCCTGGAGCTTCGTGTAAAAATGTTCTGAATCTGGATATTCTTGATGGAGGAGGTAGTTTGGTTGAAACAAAATTAAGGAAGACTACTAGGACTTGGAAGAAACGCGCAAGGTCTACTACAGACTCTCCTCCAGGGGCTAGTCGCCCTTATCTGCCAAAGAGGAAGAAAGTTGATGATGATTATGTTAAGCCTGGGGAGTGTAAACAGCCAAGGGCAGTTTCACTAGAGACACTTCTGATTGATGGGGATATTGCATTGGCAGAGGCTGCAAGACAGCCCTGCCCTGAATTATGAAGATCATTTGTTGGAATGCTCGAGGTTTAGGCAACCCCCGAGCATTCCATTCTTTGTGTCATCTTGTCCGTACGTCTAATCCTGACATTTTGTTCGTTTCTGAAACTAAAGGAGGTCTGGAGCTTTGTAATAAAGTTAAGTTTCGTTGTAGATTTTCTAGTTGCTTACCAGTTAATAGTGTGGGTGCAAAAGGTGGTTTGTGTATTTTCTGGAACAACTCAGTGGTCCTTGATATTAAATCGTACTCTCCTCACCATATTGATACGTTGATTTCATGGAATAACAACCAGTGGAGATTTTCTGGCGTGTATGGGTATCCTGAGACGGCTAGGAAGCATCTGACTTGGGAGTTGCTGAACAGATTGAATTCTGGAAAGGATGTTCCATGGTTGATAGGAGGGATCTTAATGAAATTCTCTATGATAGTGAAAAGTCTGGGGGTCATCCTCGTGCTGTTCAGGCCCTTGGCGCTTTCAAAGAAGATCTGGATAATTGTTTACTGGTTGATTTAGGTTACAAAGGTTCCCCTTTTACGTGGTATGGTAAAAGAAATGGGAATATGATTTGGGAGAGATTAGATAGCTTTCTTGGTAATGAGGCGTTTTGGAATTTATTTTCTCAGGTTCATGTTAGTCATCTTGGGTGGCTTTTTTCAGATCATCGTCCATTATGATATCCCTAGAGTATAACAAGTTCAGGAAAATTAGGGGGACGAAATCCTTTAAATTTGAAGAAGTTTGGATGCTAGACGCTGACTGTAAGAATGTGATCTCTTAAGGAGGCTACTGGAATAACCCTTGTTCAAAGGTCCCTCTTGATGAAAGCCTTAGGAGTTGCTCTAGAGCCCTTTTTCGCTGAGGGAAAGGAAATGTTAATGAGTGTAAGGTTAAAATTGCGGATTGTAAGAGAGCTCTTCAGGCAGCCTATGATAGCCCTTCAGTTATTAATTTCGACCATATCCATGAGATATAATTTGAGCTTGAGAGGCTTCTGGAAAAAGAGGAGATATATTGGAAGCAAAGGTCTAGGGAAGATTGGCTTAGATGGGGGGATAAAAATACTAAATGGTTTCATAAGAAGGCTACACTAAGAAGGAAAAAGAATGAGATATCTGGCATCCTTAATAAGCACAATGTATGGACAGAGGACGATAAAGGAATTCATAGTACTTTTCTCAATTATTTCCAAGATCTTTTTACATCTTCAGAGCCTTCTAATTCACAAATAAAGAGAATAGTTGATCGTGTTCCAAGGAAGGTGTCTCCTGAGATGAATCACAAGTTGTCAGCAAAGTTTTCAAAGGGGGAAATAGAAATGGCTATAAAGCAAATGTTCCCTACGAAAGCTCCTGGGCCTGATGGGTTTCCAACTATGTTTTTTCAATCTTATTGGGACATTGTTGGTAGTAAAACTATGGAAGACTGTTTGAATGTATTAAACAATAATAAGAGCATTGAAGCGTGGAACAAGACTAACATTGTTTTAATTCCTAAGATCCTAAATCCTAGATCAGTGGGTGACTTTAGGCCTATTAGTCTTTGCAATGTAGTTTATAAATTAGTTACGAAGACCATTGCAAATAGGCTTAAGGTTGTCTTGAACGAGATAATATCAAAACATCAATCTGCTTTTGTTCCTGGAAGGTTGATTACTGATAATATTATGATCGGACATGAGTGCTTACACTTCATTGTGAATAAAAAGAAGGGTAAAGAAGGAGCTGCAGCTCTGAAACTGGATTTTAGTAAAGCTTATGACAGGGTAGAATGGTCTTTTTTAAAGGCAGTGATGATTCAACTGGGGTTTGATAGTAATTTCATCTCTCTGATTTATAATAGTATTTCCACTGTAAACTTTTCTATTTTGATAAATGGTCAAGCCTCTAGTTGTTTTTCTCCAAAGAGGGGTCTTAGACAGGGAGATCCCCTCTCCCCATACTTATTTTTATTAGTTTCTGAGGGTTTATCAACTTTTATTAACTCTAATCATCCTCTTGGTTCAATTTCAGGTGTTTTCTTGTCTCCCTCTTGCCCAACTATTTCGCATTTTCTGTTTGCTGATGGCAGCCTGATTTTTTGTAAGGCCTCCGAGCAAGAAATTTCAACTCTCAAGTTCATTCTAAAATGTTTTGAAGAAGCTTCGGGAGCCTTGATCAATTTTTCAAAGTCATCAGTTATGTTCTCCCCTAATGTGGGTGTCAGTAGAGGTCTTTTTCTGAGCAATATCGTGGGGGTTGAGAGAGTCAAAGATTTGGGGCATTATTTGAGGCTTCCTTTTGCTTTCCCAAGGAAAAAAATAAATGATTTTAGATACATTGTTGATAGAGTGTGGAAGGTGATGCAAGGATGGAAATATGTTCTGTTCTCCATAGCTGGGAAGGATATTCTTATTAAAAGTGTGAGGCAAGCCATTCCATCATATTGTATGAGCTTGTTTCAACTTCCCAAGAAGGTGTGCTCTGAAATTACTAAGATTTTCTCGCGTTTTTGGTGGGGCTCCTCGTCAACAAAGAAGAAGATTCATTGGGCCAAATGGTCTGATTTATGCCGGTCGAAAGCGTTGGGAGGGTTGAATTTCAGAGATATTGAGGGCTTTAACCGAGCCTTGGTAGCAAAACAAATTTGGAGAATCCATTCTAATCCTGATATCTTAGTTGCAAGGGTGTTAAAGAGCATTTATTTTAGTGATAAGAGCATAATGGACGTCTCAGGTGGGAAAATGATTCTTATATCTGGAAGAGCCTTTTATGGGGATGTTCTTTTTTAAAGGAAGGTCTTCGGTTTCGTTTAGGCAATGGTGAAGCTATTAAGATGTTCTGTGACCCGTGGATTCCTAAGGAACTCACTTTCAAAGTTCCTTGTATTAATGAAGATTTCCTTGGCTGTTTGGTTAAAGATTTTATCACCCCAAATGGGGACTGGAATGTCAACAAACTCAGTCAAGCTATTCCAAGAAATGAAATTGAAGTCATACGCAGAATTCCTATAAATTTAAAGCATCAAGATAGATTGATCTAGCATTATGATAAGTTTGGTGTTTATACAGTGAAATAAGGATATAAATGGTTCCAGCGTTCTAGGCTCTGTGAATGCTCTTCGAGTGAGAACCGAGTGTCCAAAATATGGAGCAATATCTGGAAGCTTAAGATCCCAGCTAAGATTAAATTTTTTGTATGGAAATCCCTGGAAAATTTCTTGCCCAATTATGAAAATCTTTTAAAGAGAGGGATAATTACCAATTCTCTCTGCCCTGTTTGTTATAGGGGGTGGAAAATGTAGATCACATCCTTTTTAAGTGTAAGAGAGCTAAAAATATTTGGAGAGAAGTTTGGGACCATCCTTTGACAAAAGTGGATTTCAATGGATGCTTTGTTGATAGATGGTATGCTCTGAATGAGGAGTGTTTTGTGGAGACTCTTAGCTTAATTGCTATTTCCTGCGGGGCTTTATGGAATGACCGAAACTCTTTCTTAAATAAGAATCCGTTAAGTCCGTTTGACATCAGGAGTAAATGGATTCGGGCTCACTATGATGAGAGTAGGAAATCTTCTTTTGCTTTGAAGTCGGTTCCTCCTTTTTTAAACCTTTCAAAATACCCCATTTCACAGAGATAGGCTCCCCCTCCGAAGGGTTTTTTATCGCTTAATGTTGATGCGGCTTGGGTGTCTTCTCCTCCTGCTACGGGGTTAGGAGCTGTGATTCGCAACGAAGAAGAGAAAGTTTTGGCTATGTCAGCCCAAAGATTGGTTAGTGATTTTCTTCCGCCTTTGGCTGAAATTTTTGCAATTATGAATGGTCTAGAGTTGGCTAGTCTCTTGGGAGCTACAAATTTGCGAATTGAGTCGGACTGTATTTAGGTTGTTAACTTGTTGAATGGGAAGCTTTGTGCGGTTAATGAGATTGGGTGTTGCATTGATGAAATTATTCGTCTTAGTAGGGTGTTCAATTCAGTGTCTTTTTGTCATATCCCTAGAGATTGTAATAAAGTAGCAGACTGTTTAGCTAAAAACGCTAGAAACAAGTGGTGTTTGGGTGGATATGTTCCCATCCCACGTTGTTAGCTTTGCTACTAAAGATGTACTTTCTATTTTTGCCCCTGTGGCATAATAAAGTGGTTTCCTTTCAAAAAAAAATTGTTAAAATCATTTTTGTAATTTTTAAATCACAAATGCTTTTAATCATTAAAATATAATTTTATTAATATGAAAATTGCGTAAGATTAAACTCTACAACATTTGGATTTTAATTGTCGTTTTCTTTTAGCATTTATTTAATTTAAAATCTAATAAGGCCATTTTTGGCATTTTGATTTAAATTGGGACCGTTGTCCTCGTTTCCCAACAACCACCGCCGTCGAAAGACGACAAACAAACAACGACAACTTTTGTAGAGCTCCATGCAGTTGCAGTCTCCGGTGGTGGAGCCGTTTCAACTTTCAAGGTGAAATATTTGTCCTTTCTTTTCTTTCTAAATTATTCAAAATACTTCCTATATTTTGAAATTAGATTCAGTTATATTATAATACCTTTAACATTTACTCAATAAAGGTGTTCAAATAATTCAAACAAGTCGACCAAATCAGACTATCCAATCTAAATTAAATTGGATTTGATTTGTTTTAGTTGAGTTGAATTGAATGACTTTAGAACCAAAATTTTTAGTTGATTCTCAAGTCATAAGTTTTTCGATCGGGTTAACCTGACTCAACTATATATATTTATATATATACCCTTTACTAATTAGTTAGAAGATATTATCAAAATAACCCTCAAATGTTTCTATTTTTTAGAACTAGCACCTTTTTAGAAATGTTGTTGAAATAATTTTTCTACGTCTTTCCAAATATTATATAATCTTTCTAAATCTTATATCATTTCAAAATTATCTCTAAATTTAGTTATATCAAAATCTTACCTAATTTTTCAAATATTTTGTCAATTATTTGAATTTCTAAATTTTCAAATGGATTTACCAATTATCTAAATGATTATATTGTGATTTTTAAAAATCTGGAAAATATATAGAATCTCGGTATTATTTTATTAAAAAGTTTAAATATACATAATTTTGGTGTTAATCATGTTCAAGATTTTACCGAAAAAGTTAAAAAATTGGATAGGAAGAAAAAAATAATTTTTTTTTGGTCTAAATCTCATAGATTAATCTCGGTGAAAAACTATTTTAACGAATTTTTTAAAGAGTGTTGATTCTAAAAATGAAAACTTTGGGGGCTAATTACGACCATTTCCCATTAACTAGGGCTTCTTTTTTTCTTATGTGTAAGTTGCCGCTCACCCTCTCCTCACGCAAAGGCACCCACATCCAGCTGTTTCCGCAAACACTCGCCGGCCGTTCACTTGGGCGATTCCTGATCTTCGAAACTCCGAATCCTTCACTTAACCACCACAGAATTTTCGTAAAAATCACCTCAGCTGACAGAGTATTCAACTCCCACAGCGATTCCTCATCCTCTTCCAGTGATAATAATTGCCTCACACTTTGGAAATTTTGGGTATGCTTCGGACAAGTTATCTCAATAAACCCCATTTTCTTCAGTTTTTCCACTCTCAAACCCAAAACCCATTTCTCATTTCCTGTTTTTCTCTCAAACCATTTCAAAATGTTCTTACCTTATTCTTCAAAATCTTGGTTTTGAATCAACAGGGTTGGTGGGTGATTTGGTTAACTCAAAATCCAGAAATTAAAAACTCCATTGACAATGGTTCTTACTTCAGTGAATTTATTGTTTCTTCTTCCAGTTTAGTTTTGTGTTGTTTTATTAGTGGCAAAAGAATGGGAAGTGGTTCTCTTCCTCCCTGTTTCAGATTTCACCTAATAGATGAAAAATTGGTGGGCTATTATCTTTTATATATATATAAATTAAAAAAAAAAAAAAAAAAAAAAAAAAAAAAAAAAACTGATGACCCAACCGGAAATAAATGGGTTGGATTGGGTTGACCCAAGTATAGGGTTGGTCGGGTTATGATTTGATTTCTGATCGTCAAAAAAAGCCACTCTTAGTTATTCGATATATATAATTAATCAGTTTACTCACTAGAAGAGTGGCAACAAACACAAAATTAATATAGTCGTTTATATTAAAAAAATATATATATATGTCTTCAATAAAGACCCAATTTCAGCAAAAGAGATTTAAGTTCTATGAGTTGAATTATTTATGTTGGCCGAAAAATACGTGTGGTATTAAAAAGGAATCTATAGGGGGGAAAAAAAAAATAGAACTTTTTAAATTTTTTTTGAAAAGCGTGAAATGGCAAATTTATCATCTGCTTAAATAAATTCTCCATTTTTGTAGACGCTACTGAAAATTTAGCTGCCATAACCCTAACTCTGCGGCCCCGCCTCATTGACAGTGAAGTAGACGGTAAGCGTATCACTCTCCACCGAAGAGTTTCAACTTACAGGGTTCGTTCAACACAACTCTACGTTGTAGGTAATTTTTTATTGATTATCTTCAACCTCAATGTCTCATTTTCGTAAACGGGTTTCTTATTTTCTTCGGTGGGCGGCTCTTTGTATGTGTGGTTTGGTTTGTTGATTTATTTATTTACTTTTAGTTCAAATAAGGCTGAGGATTCGACATCATGGAGGTCACTGATGACGTTCTAACTTGACTTCAAAACTTTTTCTTAAAAAAACCCTGTTTGTGGGTGTTCTGAAATGAGTGAAAAAATCAATGTAAGAGCGATGCAAATTTGCGAGCTCTGAACAGAGAAACAACAACAATGAAGTACTCAACTAATTCTCCAGTGATGCTGTACCTCTCCAGCTCAACTTGTTTTTACTATTTTTCTTGATTATTTCTTAATATGTTCATTTGTGTTCTGTTTGAAGTCAAAGAATATTACCCCCCCCCCCCCCCCCCCTCTTTCACCTCTGCAATCTAGTGGTGGAATAGGGTCTATGGTTGGTGGTTTTCTTTCTCGACTTCAATCCATGTGCACATATCAGTTATTTTTAAGTTTTCTGGGTAATTGTCAAGTAGGCATCATCTTATCTCTGTTTTCTGTGTTTTGTCTATTTTATATGAACTTCTGGTTGTAGGATAAGTTCGCCAAGTGGCTTGTATCGATTATTGTTGAAAATATCGGAACTATACTGAGCTTTAAGGATTCATTGGTCAAGGTTTAAACTGTAGACGATTTTGATGATAAATTCCACATTGGTATTGTATTGAAGCCATCAATGAGTCCCATTATATTGGCATTACTTTTTAGGTTGATATTTATGGGAATTGCGGTTCATATGTTGGGTACAAATGTCAATCCACATCTTACCTATGTGTTCTTGATATATCCAAGTCAGCGTAAAGTAGACAAAGGAAGTATTACACTTATAGTTGTCAAAGACTCGAAGTTGTTAGTTTGTTTAAAACAGAGTAATTTGTATTTTGTTACTTTTGTTATATTTGTTAATCTTTCTCCTATTTATACAAGAAGAGAGTATTGTAATTGGTGTGAGTTTTATGAATAATATTCTAAACTCCTCATACTCTTTGCCCGTGTATTAGTAATAACATAATATGGCATCAGAGAGAATGTTTCTGACACTAGTGGCTTGACAGGCTGACAGAAGAAAACAGTTGGTGTCAAGAAACCAAGCAACAAAAGCGAAGGAGTGACAGTGATGTTTAGGTCTGTTGCTGCTCATTCTCCTGCCACACCTATCACTGCCTTTTCGTTTGGAGAACCCCGTGCTCGGTTCTTTCTTAAGGAAGCCAATCCTTCGCCTCTTCTTGTAATTTGCAATTCACCAACTTCTCTATTTTATTTTCTTTTTAATTTTTGGTAGCAACAATCCCATCGTCTGGGTTTTTTACTCTTCCCTTTTTTTCACAGTCTTTATTCACACGTGTCTCTCTCCATCATTCTGTGCTACAACAGCGGTGCTCTACTCTCAAAGCCATGGCTGATGGTGAAACCATCACTTTTTCTTCAAAGATCACCATACCATCTGCTTCTGGTAGTATCCTCTTGTCCTTTCATATTAAACATTGCATTTTCTTTAGAAGGCTTTGAATTTTGTCTGTATGTTGCTAGTATGTTTGAGAGATGGAGTTTAGTGGATAAAAGACACGAAGGGAAGTTTTGGTTGTTTCTGCTAGGGAGCTAGCTGAGTTGTTAATCTCTACAGAAGTGAAGACTTATTTCTTTCATTTTTTCTCAATGAAAGCAGTTGTTTCTATTAAAAAAAAGAAAAAAAATCTCTACAGAAGTGAAGACTTATTTATTTTATTTTATTTATTTTCCATTTGGAGCTTAGGTTTCAGTTTCTTTTGTTTTAAGATGTAACTTGACTCAACTGGAAACGCTTTTGTATTGGTTATGGTTCCATAGGAAGTTCTCTCTATGATCCTTTTTTAAATATAGGATCTTTTTATAGAGTTGGGTGTATCAATTTGACAGTTGTTTGCTATTATGTTCAATTTCAGGAAAGAAACTAGCTCTGATATCATTGTCAGACAAGAAAGATCTTGCATTTCTAGGAAATGGGCTTCAAGAATTGGGGTGAACTCTTCTAGACTTATTATGCAATTTTGTTTAAGTTTTTTGCTTGAAGATTGCTCATCTCTTCTTGAAATCACTGAAATGTCATCAATGGATTTTTTATAAAAC
The DNA here is from genome assembly GCA_002890555.2 of Lagenaria siceraria. Lineage (NCBI taxonomy): Eukaryota > Viridiplantae > Streptophyta > Magnoliopsida > Cucurbitales > Cucurbitaceae > Lagenaria > Lagenaria siceraria. The sequence continues at coordinate 4,518,873 of CM016487.1, read as the reverse complement.
TTCTTTTTTTTGGGTGAGTTCTAAGTTATGACACATACGTTGTATTTTGTGCACCTACTCTAGATCGTGCCTTGGGCATTATAACTTTGAAAACATAGATTATACCATGTATCTTATGAACTTGCAGCTATACAATTGTTTCAACTGGGGGAACAGCATCTAGATTGGAAACTTCTGGGGTTCGTGTTACTAAGGTGGAGGAGCTTACATGTTTTCCTGAAATGGTATGCTGCCTTTCTTGTTTATCCAGGTTCTGAATGGAAAAAGCTCCCTAAAGCTTCCTGTAATGCATTGCTGTGCTCAGTTCACCATTTTTCTTAGATTCTATAACTTAATTTAAAGTCATACGTGGCATGAAAGATTGGCGGTAATTTCCTCCGCATAGATTCTTGAAGCACTATTGTATAAAGTTAGAAGCAGATTCAGTATATTTTTACATGATCAAATGCTCCTATTCCTTGCTTATCTTATACACTTGTTGAATAGTTTTATTTTGTTTGGCTTTTCATTTTTATTCTCGTATGAAGTTAACATAAAATTAGGTGGAGGCTTAGCTGGCCATTTTGTATGTGTTAATTATAAATTTTACTTTGTGGTGGCAGCTTGATGGCCGTGTAAAAACTTTGCATCCTTCTATACATGGGGGCATTCTTGCTAGAAGAGACCAAAGGCATCATATGGACGCCTTGAAAAAACATGGAATTGGTAAGCTTTATGCTTGTGTTTTATTCACGTATTGTAGCTTTGCGATCAATCTCTGGAATTCTTATGTGGGTCCTAAGTTTTAACTGCCTTTCAACCAACTGCAATGCATGGTCTCAGTTGCTGCAAAGCTTTGCCTCCTTTTTTCTGAAATAGTTTCTCCGCAGGCACATTTGATGTTGTTGTGGTAAACTTGTATCCCTTCTATGAAAAAGTCACCTCATCTCAAGAAATTAACTTTGAAGATGGAATTGAGAACATTGATATTGGTGGCCCGGCTATGATCAGAGCTGCTGCAAAGGTAGGAAAGTGCAGAACTTTGTGGGTAAATTATAGGCAAAGTTGATCTTGGGATTTATATTAGCTTCTTCTCGATTTCATATGGAGGTTGGATAGACATATGAGAACTGTTATTGATTTGTCAAATAGTATCAGGTTTCTCTTACAAATACGGTAGTGAAATTAATGAACTAGCTCAAAGCCATTTTGGGCCTAGTGACATTGGAACATGTGAAAAAAGTAAATGAATTTTGACTTTTGAGGAATGAGTTCAAATCCATGGTGGCCAAACACCTAAAATAATAAAATCTTATGCAGTTCTTAACAATTAAACGTTGTCTTATGAAATTGGTTGTGGCATGTTTAAGTGGGTTTGAGGACTCATGAATTTTTTAAGGAAAAAAAAATCAGCATAATGGCTTTAAGACCATTTCTGTAATGTGAGGGTTCATAACATGCTTTGATTTTTGGTTTAGATAACTTTCATTTTGTGATGTAAAATTTAGCATTGTTTTTAGTTTACTGTCTGGAATGTTGTATTGATACGTGGATGAACATGCACATGCAGAATCACAAGGATGTTTTGGTGGTCGTAGATACTGAAGACTATCCTGCACTGCTTGAGTTTTTGAAAGGAAGCGAGGATGATCAACAATTTCGCAGAAAGCTTGCTTGGAAGGCATTTCAACATGTTGCTTCTTATGATTCTGCAGTCTCAGAATGGCTGTGGAAGCAGACTGTTGGAGGTAAATTCCATGATTCATCTATGCCAAGTGCATAATCGCTTGGATTGGTTCAATCATCTTTACTATGTTCACCATTTGGTCCAAGATAAAGTTAAGCATGCACTTGTCAAAACTATGAAGAGGAAAAAAAAAGTTGCTTTTATTAGCCTTCTTTTAAAAATATATTATTATTATTATTGTTATTCTTGATTTAAAATACAAAATTATTTTGTTAATCTTGTGGAATTTTAGATTAAATAGTCTTCTGTGTTTGTTGCTAGATAAATTCCCTCCCAGCTTTACCGTGCCTCTTTCCCTCAAAAGTTCTCTTCGCTATGGGGAAAATCCTCATCAGAAGGCTGCCTTTTATGTTGATAAGAGTCTCTCTGAAGTCAATGTTGGTGGTATTGCTACAGCAGTCCAACACCATGGAAAGGTGAGCAAGTGCCCCTCTTCATCAATTCACTTGTGGATTGAAGCTATGAGAAATACACAATTGTCAATTGTTTGCCTTTCTGCAGTTATTTTTTGTATATTAACACATCCACAGTATAAAGGATTAATTTTATCTATTATGTTTGTGCCTTCAAATTTTCTGAAACAACAACAGTAAGCCTTGCCCTGATGAGAACATGGAGATGTTTGGAATTTACGATTATGATAACGATCTATTAGAAGTCGGTTGTTGCATGGTGGTTGATTTATTGGTCTTGCTCGCTTTCCCAAGTAACTTCTTAGATAAGATGGACCGGACCAAGTTATCTAATCATTTTTCTAATGGCTTTGCCCCTTAAAGAGTAATATGATTCTGTTTCCACTCCACAGTGAGAAGCAAATTTTAATATGCGAGTAATAGGTTAAAGTGTACTTGTGAATCATAAACTGTAAAAAGTTCCAATTTCATTCTGAAGCCTTTTCTGTTGTCTGCTTTCCATGGGGATCATGGAAATACATCATTAATATCCAAAAAGTAGGGCTTCTCCTAAGTATGCACAGAGATTTACGATATTACATTCTTTAGCCTTCTATTGAAAGTCTTCATTCTTGCTCAAGAGTTCCTTTGATATGTGAAAATTGTTATTTGGCATAAGATTATCTGAATCTGCCACGTTATATTTCATTCTCTTTACCTTATATGCCATTTGAGTTTCATTTCTCTTGGAAACTTTTGTTTTGTTCAGGAGATGTCATATAATAACTACTTAGATGCCGATGCAGCTTGGAATTGTGTATCAGAGTTTAGGAATCCTACCTGTGTAATTGTGAAGCACACAAATCCATGTGGTGTAGCTTCACGTGATGATATTCTGGAAGCATATAGGCTGGCTGTGAAAGCTGATCCCGTGAGTGCATTTGGTGGCATTGTTGCCTTCAACATAGAAGTTGATGAGGTGGGTATGTTTTCTTTTCTTAAAACATGTTTTGAGGACCAGTATTCTGCCTTGGTTTAAGGAATTAATCCTCTATCAAGATTTGAGTTCAATAAGACGTTGATTGGACTTGAATCTATCATAATTCTATGTTTACTTTTGGAGTAATTGATTCCAAGTAGCCGCTTGCCAGACCAACACGTCCAGCTTCCAAAACACCGAAGCAATGTCATGGAAACCAAACCAAATTTTCGTTTACTGAGATATATTTGTGCTTCTGTTATGTAGTGTGTTTGGTTGCTATTAGATAAATAGATGAATAAAGAAGCTAAATAGATTCAATGCTTTACTTTTACTGCATTTAGGTTCTCGCAAGGGAACTTCGGGAGTTCAGAAGCCCTACAGATGGTGAAACTCGGATGTTTTATGAGATTGTTGTTGCACCCAAGTACACAGAGAAAGGTCTTGCAATCTTGCGTGGGAAATCAAAGACACTGCGAATTCTCGAGGCAGGCAAAAATGAGAAAGGAAAACTATCACTCAGGCAAGTTGGTGGGGGGTGGTTAGCACAGGATGCTGACGACTTGGTTCCACAAGATATAAAATTTAACGTAGTTTCTGAAAAGGCTCCTCAAGAAAGTGAGCTGCGGGATGCAGAGTTTGCATGGCTGTGCGTCAAGCATGTTAAGAGCAATGCCATTGTGATAGCAAAGGTTGGTATAATTCTAACTGAATTTTTCTTCACATGTTTGCTTTCTGTTAGGCTATTTTTTATGCTGACTTTTTTTTGGCAGAATAACTGTATGTTGGGTATGGGAAGCGGACAACCAAATCGTCTCGAGAGTTTGCGGATAGCCTTGAGGAAAGCAGGGGATGAGGTCAAAGGAGCTGCTTTGGCTAGTGATGCCTTCTTCCCATTTGGTAATTTATGGGAATCAAATGATTGTCTTTAAAGTTTCTAATGTTTTCACCTCCAATCTGCTACATATATGGCATGACAGTAACAGTAACGATTTCTTAGTCTTAGTAGTCAATTTGTTCTTATGTGCGTGCAACTTTGGTTGGCAGCTTGGAATGACGCAGTGGAAGAAGCATGCCAGAGTGGAGTAGGTATTATTGCAGAGCCTGGGGGCAGCATTCGAGATCCCGATGCTGTCGACTGCTGCAACAAGTACGGTGTGTCTCTCGTCTTCACCAACGTGAGGCACTTCAGGCATTGACATTGACGATGATGCTCGTTAAGCCTCCCTGGTTCTCTTTCATCCCCTAATATCTTTTAATCTTGGTTGGGGGGACACCACAAAATATGAAGATGTTTTTTCCTTAATGCAGAGGTTTGACGTGGTTGTAAAATAAGCAATTCAAGTCGTCGCTTGAAGTAGGTTAAGATGTATTCTATAACTTTCAATAATAATGAAACGCCTCTGAATACTTCTAAGTATTGTTCTCAATCCACGACTGCTGTTTCCAGATGATGCTCCTTTCACTTTATACCTACTACGTTTAAGAATTGTGATCTGGTAGAGTACATAATTCTTAGATTGAAGCTTATTAAGTGATAAGGTTGCCATCAGCCCCTATAACTAATTTGTGACATTTAGATTGTATTAGATGGTTGCTATTTTGTCCATGAACTTTTTGCTATTTCATTTTTGTTTAGTTGGTTTTTTAACTTTGAAGTATGAGTGGGTTCTTGAACGTGAACTTTTAATTTGATCTCCAATAGACTTTTTAATTTCAATTTTGTTTAATAGATTTTAGACATTGGATTTTTTTAAAAAAATTTACATACCTATTAGGTTAAAAATGCTTAGAATCACATATAATTTAAATTTAAATCAGATAGATCGATTATTCTTTAAAAAAATTTGGGCATTTATCAATTTACACCCTTAAACTTTAGAGTTGTATCAATTTAAACAATTTTGGAGGTGTATTAATTGTATCAATTCAAACCTTGAACTTTCTAAGTATATCAATTTAAATTCTGAACTTTTACAAGTGTACTCAAATAAAATTATTAATTTAAATTAATGGTTTAAATTGATTCAAAGTTTAAGGTTTAAATTTATACCATTATTAGTTTGAAATTTAAATTGACACACTTATGAAAGCTCAAATACAATTATTAGTTTAGGATTTGAATTCATACGACCCAAAAATTTAAAGATATAAATTGATATTTGTCCTTAAAATTTTTAAACATATCAAGAACTAATTCAAAAATTTATTAGCTACAAACCTCAACGACAAATGCTATCCAAACTGAAATAGGATTCAAATATTTGTTTATTTATTAAATTCTTTCCAACAGATTTTAGGAAATAGTCTCTTTATATTTTCAGAGAAAACTCTCTTAAAATAAAATTTGAAATGAAACCAAGTTCGATGCAAAAAAATTGAATTGATATTAAAAAGAAAAGGAGGGGAGAGGATTAAAAACAAAAAAAAAACAATCTTGGACAAACTAGTATCGTCACTCCTTTTTAACAAAATTTAAAGAAAATGCACAAACACAAAAACAATCTAATCCAAATATTTCAAAATTAAGTTGATCCATCAACTGACTAGTAGCGCTTGAGTTCTAAAAAATGCCCCTAAACAATACATATGGGAAAAAAAGAGGGGAAAAGCAGCAATACAGGTGTATTTCGTTTGACTATTGAGACAGAAATGGAACAGAAGATGTTGCTCCTCTCGCATTCGTTTTGGAGATGGATAATGCTATTTTGCGAGAAAATCAAGACACTGAAAAATGCAAGATATTATTATAAAAAGCATGAGTCTAACGAAGCAAGAACTAAATATATGGAGACAATGGATGACTTGAAAGCATACATTCATTCCAAGATCACTTTTGCACCAAGTGCCTTCATCTTTTCAATTATTTGTTCACCCTCTTCCTTTGATAGCCCCTTCTTCAACACCGATGGGGTTTTCTCCACTAAATCTTTTGCCTCTTTGAGACCTAAATCAGTGAAACTTCTTACCTCCTTGATAATTTTAATCTTTGCAGATGCTTCGTAAGACTCTAGTTTCAACTCATAAACAGTCTTTTCTGGCTTCTTCTCATCCTTGGCAGTTGCTGATGATGCTTTCATTGCCATTCCAGCCAATCCGGCAGCTCCTGGTTTCATAACTCCAATAACTGGCATGTCTGTCATTCCTAATTTTTTCCTCAAAATGGAAGATAATTCAGAAACTTCAACTAATGTGAGTCCAGATATTTCATCTACAAGCCTAAAAACGCGAGGAGTTGGAGGACTACGATGCTCTGTTGGATCAAAATTAGCAGGATCGTAATCAGCTGGAAGCCTTCTCTGGTCAATTTCCACCTCTTCCTCTTCCTCCTCTATCCCAGCAGGTTGACCATAATTTCTATGTAGTCCATTTATTTTTTGAGGATTGAGGGAAACTGCAGGAGAGCGAATGGTGTTTGCAAACACATTGGGTAGGAGATGCCTTATTCTGAAAACTAAGCGCATTTCTCAAGTTGCCAAATTAACTTTCCCCCTGAGGTAGCAATCTACTTAGTTCAAACCCATTTCTGGCTTTCGCAAGAACAATTCAGTGGCCTGGATATCAAAGAAAACTAATTCAACAAACTAATCAACATTAACACCTATTGAGAACAATGAACTATAGACTCCAGATGCCAGTCAAGAAGACAAGTATTTCTTTCTTTCTTTCTTTTTCCTTAAAAGTCCACACCCACCCCAGGTCCCCAATCCCCTGACTTGAGGCTTTACTTCATTAAGCTTACCCAAAAATTCGAACATGCGACTCTAGGAAGGTTATATTCAAAAGACTGCGGTGGCGCATCAAGAAAAAAAGTAATTAGTTTTCATTTAGGCCTTCAGATACAAGTGCAATTTTCAATACAAATTGTCCAGAAAAATGACGAGAGAAACTTCACTACAAAAATTTTGACATCAACCTTCAAACTCTTTAAGAAGCCGTATTTTAAGCTATTTATATAACTTTATAGTTAGTCGTGAGCTCACAGGCATAATAAGGCAAATATTACTATGTATATAACGAACTAATAAATGTTCCACATTCCTATACGAGGAAAACACTAATGGTCAAATTCATAGCACAACCCATGTTTCTACACTACCAGATACGAAGTATTCGACGATGACAAATCATAGCTAATCATAGCACAACAAGCAAACTGAAACATAGAAATGCCATGTTTCTCAACCAAAACAGATAACCTGTACTGCGATAAATCAAATAGTCCACTCAAACAACTGATCTTTCCCAATATTGAGTACACACAAAACATAACAAGAAGACTGAATCGGAGATCAATATATCGAAACACTAATCGACTAACAGACCTGCAGAAAGCACAAGAGTATAAAAACTTACGCTAAGAGATGAGAATTAGGCGCTGAAGCCGGGAACGTGGTGGTTTGAAGTGAGCCGTGAGGATTGGTGGATTGCCAATGATAATGTATGAAAAAGCTTCTATCCCGACCGGAAATGGAGGTGGGTGAGTCCAGAGGGACAGTGCTGCAGATCAATGGCAATGGGAAATTAGGGCTCCCATTTCGTCTCTCCCCAAAAAAATAAAAAAAATAAAAAAAAATAGCAATTGGAACGAAAAAAGCTAAAGGGCTGGGCTAGGGATAAGAGATGGGCTAAGTGGGCTGGGCCTGTCGGGTGACGGTTGACCCATCCGGGGCGAATTGTGAGTCTGGGCCTCATGCTCGGCCCATGTTTTGAAAAAAGCCCAACCCATATTTCACTCCAAACAATCTCCCCTTCAACTCAACTGCATTTGGTCCCCCAAAACAGAATGATCACTGAAAAAAATGGTAGACTCATCCATTGAATTCTTAGGCCTCTCTATTTAACCATTTCATTTTTTATTTTTATTTTTTTTTTAAATTAAGTTTATCGACACTACTTCCACCTTTAAATTTATTCCTTTATTAATCTACTTTTTACCAATTGTTTAAAAACCCAAGTTAAAAATTTGAAAACTAAAAAAAGTATCTTTTAAAAATTTTTTTTTTTTTTTGAATTTGACAAAAAATTCAACTATTAGCTTAAGTGAATCTAAATTATATTTTCCATAAGAAGGGGAGATTTGAAATGATGGAAAATACGTTAGATTTTTTTTATTTTATTTTGTAACCAATATGCAATTAAATATGTTAAATAAAATATACAAGTATATCTTATGGTATAACAGGCAAGAAAATATTTAACTCTCATCTCCTAAGAATGTGGTAGTTATAAATCTAATATTGAAAACTTTTAGGAGCATTTTTAAAAATAAAAAAATAAGAAAAATTATTTACACAAAATAGCAAAATTTTTAGATAGTTGTGATAGACGCTGATAGAAGTCTATCAGAATCTATCAGTGATAGAAATGATAGAAGTCTATCACTGATAGATGCTGATAGAAGTCTATCAATATCTATCAATATTATTTTTACTATTTTCTGTAAATAGTTTGACATTTTTTCTATATGTAAAAATTTCTCAAATTTTTAGTGAATTTTCATTTGGATCTTTTTGTTTAGCTAGAGGTCACAATTTCTCTTTTATTATTGTGATTTCATTTCAAGATTCTCATTCAAACTCACGGAGGATAACGGTTCATGTTTCTAGTATTTCTAGCTTCTTTTTTTTTTTTTTTTTTTTTTTTAAAGAAATGTAAGTATTCGATAACTGTTTTTATTTCTGATTTTTTTTATAAAAAAAACACATTTAAAATTCAATAAAATCAAGTTTCTATTCAGTAACTATTTCTTTTTTTTAATTTTTGGTTTTTAAGAATTAAGCTTATTTTCTAACATTTTCTTACAATTGTTTACATATTTCTTATATAAAGGAGTAGAATTCTTAGCCAAATTCTAAAACAAAAACAAGTTTTTAAAAACTATTTTTGTTTAATTTTCAAATTTTGACTTATCTTTTTTAAAACGTAGGTAAAAAGTAAATAAGAAACTAATAAAATTTGAGGTGAAATAGATATTTGTAAGCTTAATTTTTAAAAACTAAAAATAAAAAAGCAAATAGTTAATAAATACGGCCCAAGTTTTTTTTGTTTCCAATTTTTTTCCCAAAACATTAATAAAACTATTTTTAATTGTAAAATGCATACTAAACTTTGTAACATAAATTATTTTAGTTTAGTCTTAATTAATTTTCAAGTGTGGTCTATTTAGACCATAAAATTTTAAAGTGTTTAATAAATAACTTTTAACTTTGCATCAACAGAGTATCACAAAATATAGGAAACAAATAGAAAAATGAGCTAGAATATTTATAATATAAAAAAAAAAATTCACTGTCTTCCACCGATAGATTGCGATAGACTTATATCACTGGACAATAGACCGTGATAGACTTCTATTACTTAATGATAATCTATCACAATGTGTTGCTGATAGATAGTAAATTTTTTCTATATTTATAAATAGGTTGATATTTTTTCTATTTATAACAATTTTTTAAAAGAAATAAAAGGGTAAATGTTAACTATGAAATTCATTCTCAACACCCTATATTTGTAATGAGTATACTGTCCATTTAGTAAGGATAGAAGTCAAAACATATGGAAGGTTTAACATTTAATTAAATATCTTCCACCTACACCCAAAAAGAAAAAAAAAAAAAAAAAAAAAAAAACCGTCCACCTATAATCTTCAAGCCTCGAGCCTACAAAGATTATATCACCTACATAAACTTTCAAAATTCATCATCATATCATAAATACTAAGGCCCATTCTTTTACTTTTCAAATAAATAATCCTTATTCTTTTAACGATTTGTTGATATAATTTTTTTAGATAGATAATAATAGAAGTCTATCGCTCAAAATTTTTCTATATTTATAAATAATTTAGCTCATTTTTCTGTATTTGAAAACGATTCTAATTATTATCTACTCTCTTTCTTAACGCACAGGTTTTCTTTATAATTGCTATATTAAAAGAGAAGGAAAAACTTTTAAAAATAAAAAAACAAGGAAAACTATTTATACAAAATAACAAAATTTGTAGATAGTTATGATAGACATTGATAAAAGTCTATCAGTGTCTATCAATGATAGAAATGGTAGAAATCCATTACTTATAGATACTGATAGAAATCGATCAATGTGTTTTTTGTTTCAGTAAATTTTCTTTAGAAAACTATTTATTTGACATTAATTCAATTAAAAAATAATAAAATGAGGTGCTTTTAATGTGCACGTACAACTTATATGCATCGAATAAATATAATAGAACCAATACAAATATATATTGTAGATTTAAAAAAAAAAATAGAATCATACGTAATAACTACAAATCTTTGATATATTAAAAAAAAACGTAGAGAATCTGAATTCTTGAATTAGATGGAGAGAGAAATTGAAAAAAAGAAAAAAGAAAAGAAAAAGAAAGAAAGTGTGGGACAGATAAAGAGGAAATTGGTAATTCCAAACAGGCGCATTTTCCCAAAAATTGTAGACAAGATGACTACAATTAGGTGTTATTGATTCTACCGATGTGCATAAAATAATAAATTTAGGTTTTAATTTATAAAATCGATGAGCTTAGACAAAATAATAACAAAGATGCTTTAAAAACAACCCCACTTTGCCTTCCCACTTTTTACTTACACAAAAGCTTCCGCAAAACCCACATATTTATTTGTAGCTTATATTATAAGTTTTTTCTCTAAATTTTATAAGATCGGTGTATTTTTTAATATTTAATTTTATGTTTAATATTATAGATAAATTTTAACTTGACAAAATATTCTAAAAAAAGATTATAAAAAATAAACTTAAAATATAGTAGACTTAAAGTCGAATAAGTCTAAGGCTAACTAATCATTGAGCTAATAAAATTTAATCTTAACTTATTTAAGATTACGAAAAACTCACCTCAAAAAATTGGAATGAACTCTAGGTTAATTTTTCATATAAATACATCATTATGACTTCATATAAATGTAACTTAATCTTTTTGACTTCTACATTCTAGAGTTTCCATCTCTAACTTTGGAATCAGAACTACTTTTATTTTTTGTGCAGGTCTTCGTTTCTTCAAATTACAAATTTATCGTTATTCTCACAAGAAGGTCAGGGGTATTTTTCGTTGTCCATATTTTGACATCAACATTTAATATGTTTTTTAATTTTATACATATCTAATAGAAATCTACCACTGATAAATGCTGATAGAAGTCTATTAATGTCTATTTGTGTTTTTTTTTTTGTTATTTTTTGTAAATAGTTTGACATTTTTTCTATATGTGATTTTTTTTTTAATTTGTGTTTAGTAAATTTATGACATTTTTTATTTTTTTAAAAATTATTGGATTATTAGATATAGATTTGAATTTTATATATGAAGTAACTCTCAAATTTCAATTTTGATTTTAATGGATTTGTGAATTAAAAAAAAGAAAAAGTTAACATATTCTTTAGAGAAAATATTGCGTTTTAAAAAAATGATAAAAATCAAAATAGTAAATTTGCGAGCAAGTTGTAATATTTTTTGTATTTTTAAACTACTCTTTAGATTTCCCAACCATTAAAATATTTTAAACTGCATATATTGAAAGTCAAAAATATATATTTCTAATATATATATATATATATATATATATAGATGGAGAATATAAGTACATTTTTCAAAAAATGGAATTATAAAATTGTGTAGATTAAGTGGGGAAAAAAAAGAGTTGAAAAGAGGACACATCAGAGCGCAGGTGAAGGACGATTAACTTTCAGCTGACAACATGAGGGTTTGAATTTCCGAGGGCAATTGCCTTTGTAATTTGTGCTTAAAGTCCTTAATTACCATTATTCTGTGATTAATATTATTATAAATAGTACACCTGTTTATGCTTTTTGCATTTTATGGCACATTCATTTGGCTTTTCTAGGAATTATTTCCGAAACCCAAAAAGCATATAGAATATAGCACAGAGGTCATTTTCTCAGTAACTCCATTCTTTATTATTATTATTATTATTTTATACAACAAATTTAGTTTACCAATTTCTAAATTTGTATTTATTTAATTTCTAAACTTAAAAAGTATTCAATAATTTTTTTTTTAACAATAACTTATTTAGGTCATGGTAAATTTAATTACGTCAACAACAAGATGGGGGAGATTTTTTTTTTTTATCCGTGGACACATTTTATGTCGGTTAAAATATACTCGCTTTGACAATTATATCAATACTTTAACATACTTATTTCAAATATTTATCTTACTAGTAATAATTTAATTATTTAACATTTAAAAAACTATATGAAATTTCAATATTAGCCTAGCTACGTAAATAATGCAAAATTTTATTTTTATTATTGCTTTCTTGAACTATCAAGTTCATATTTTCAACTTCATCCTATAATAATTGAAATAAAAAAATATTAAATTTAAAAGACAGAGAAAATTTGGGGGGCCATGGCCCCGTAGTTTCTTAAAAAAAAAGTACACAATCATGTTCTTTTTTTATGACTACATCTTTTTTTTTTTTTTTCTTTAGAATTCAACTGCAGATAAGATCATTAAGAAATTGATGTCTAATCTATTTAATTACGAGCTAAATTTTTAATTAAAAATAAGTTTTTTTTTTTAATTTTCAAAACTTAACATTGATTTTGAAAGCATTTAATTTTGTGTGTTTTTCTTTTTAAAATTAAGTTTATGATCGGCCTATGAATTTCTCTATTTTATTATTGTTTACTATTTATAAATATTTTCAAATTTTACAAATTTTTGGTTAAATTTAGAAAACTAAAAAAAAAAAAGAAGTAGTATTTAAAAACTTTTATTTATGGTCGGTAATTAAAAAATGCTCCTCTGAAAAGATAAAAACAATGTAACTTTTATTTAGAAAATGAGCACACTTTTTTAAAAGCAAAATCTAAATATCCAATTACTTATTGACATTTTTCTTCTTTGGTAGAAATTAAGACGAGCATAAGCATAAAATATAGTTGTATTGTACGAGAGTATTTACGTCAAGGAATTGAAAATTAGAGAGTTATGAACTTCACTACTTGTTTGGCTCATGAAGTTTATAGGTCCCACTACTTAAAAATATCGATTTTATACCCCTTATTACGTTCTTATACTATATGTTTTTAGAGTTCACAACTCTACTTCTTACCCCAAATGTTTCTTTGAAGATCAAAGTAGATCAACAAATATGTTTGTGTAACTGTAATAAGTAATAATTTTAAGGATAATAACTAAGTGTATAGCAATATTTTAAAAAAATTATAAATATAGCAAAGTCCATCACTGATAAATTTTACTATATTTACAATTTGTTTTTAAAATATTACTATATATATTAATACTTTAAATTTAATTGCTATATCTATCCCTTTCAATATGATTGAGTAGATTTACTTTTCACCTCTATGCCATTTTTTCTTTTAACCACAATCAATCAAGTCTAAATTTGTCTTCTTCCAAACATGATATAAGGAATCAAAAACTATTATCTGACAGGTGGAAAATTAGGTCATAAAAAAAGACATTGACTCCATTGTGTTTTATTTGTCATCACATCACGCTTTCAAATCATTAGCCTTGCAATAATACTTTCTTATTTTCTCAAATAAACACAGGGACCAAAACCTTGTTTATTCAAAATTAAATTCTTAATAATAATAATAACAAACTAACAAAAATTAGATAATAATAGTGATAAAGTTAAATTATAAATTTAGCCAATAAATTTTTATACTTGAATTAGATGTTTTCTTAATTTTAAAAAGCATTTAATATGATAGAATTTTTAAAAATAAGAAAATAAGATAAACTATTTACACAAAATAGCAAAATTTTTAGATAGTTCTGATCGACGCTGATAGAAATCTATCAGGGTCTACCAGTGATAGAAATGATAGAAATTTATCACTAATAGAGACTGATAATGTTTATCAATATTTTTTTAAAATAATTTGACATTTTTTGTATCTATGAAAACTTTCTAATATGACTATTAACTTTTAAATTCATATTTAATGTATTTTGAATATATTAAATATTTTGAAAATATAATTAAAGAAATTATTAATTAAATTGTGTCTAAAAGATCATTTTTAAAATTTTGTAATAAATAAAATTGTGACTATTCAAAAAAAAAAAAAGTTAAATATGTCAATGACCCATTATACACTAAATTAAAAGTTCAAAAATTACTGTATATAAAATAAAAATTTTAGAAACTTACCTTAAACCTAAAATTAAGAGTCTATACATTTAATACAAGCCTTTTAAATTTAAGAACTTATTATTTAAATATAAAATATAAAAATTAATTATTCAACTTGTAATTGAACTAAAGTGGGACTTGAAAAATGAAATGGTGGAGCATAGTATCACAATAGCAGTAGCACACCAAACACATGAAAGATACAATGAATATAGAAAATTTTAAAATAGGTTAAATTACCAATTGAATTCTATTTAATTCACGAACTTTAGGCTTTTAAAATTCACAAATTCAATAGACATAATATTAAAAGTTTAGGCTTTTTAGGGCTCCATTAAACATAAAATTCAAATTTATATCTAATAGAACAATGATTTTTTAAAAAAGCCAAATATGTGGTAAATAATCAAATATAAATTTAAAAGTTTAAAAATCTATTATATACACTTTTTAAAATCAAAAAACTAATGGTTAACCATTTGATTTTTTATTTTTAGTTTTTGAAAAGTAAGTCTATAAATATTATTTCTACCTCTAATTATCTTTTATATGTTTTCTTTTACTATTATTTATAAAAGTCAAGCCAAAATTTGAAAAAAATAATTTTTAAAAACTTGTTCATGTTTTTTTAAATTTGGTTAAAAATTCAAATTTATTTACTTAGAAAAGATGCAAATTATTATAAGAAATCAAGAGAAAATATATTTAATTTTTTAAAATAAAAAAAAAAATAATTATAAAATGAAAACTAAGCTTATAATTTAAGGTTGATATAAGACGTGTAATTTGGAAAAGAATAACGATCAACTATAGCTTAGAAAAGAATAACGATCAACTGTAATTTAGACTACATCTAACTTCATACACCTTTTTCTTTATCTATAAAAAAATGATCACATAATAATTTTTTATTGAAATGTAGAAGGATAGGTACAATCTAGACATCAATTTTAAAAGGTGGAAGACATAAAAATAGAAATACCAAAAAGGGCACCATAATCAAAATTGACGGAGAGGGAGGTGGGAGAATGGCGGGGCAATTCTGACCAAAAAAAAAAAAAAAATTCTTGGGTTGCTAAAGTCTGCAAAAACAGCAGAGAGAAAGTATAGTATTAAGCAGAAAAAAAAAAGTATAGGTTATTGGTGGGCAGTATAGCACCATTAACACAACTCCCAAGTTCCCAACCCAATTCCCTCTTCTTTTCTTTTTTTCTTTTTTTTTTCCAATTTATTTATTTATTTATTTCTCTCACTATCTTTGCAATAAAACGACAAGGCCGGGTCAAGAAACAAACCGCTGCTTCACTCGTCACCAGCATTAAAACCACACCAACGGAACAACTTTCATATCTCCACACTTCAAAATTACTTACAAAACTAATTTTCTTTTTCTTTTTCTTTTTTTTCTTTTTTAAAAGAATATGAGCAGCAGCAGAAGCAGAAGCAGAAGCAGTAGCAGCAGTTATTGTAATAGTAATAGTATTGTATAGAAATGGCTAACAATATGATGATGATGAACCACTGTGGCTCGACCATGGGCGCTAAGCCTGCATGGCTTCAGGCCCTTATGGCCGACACTTTCTTTGGGAGTTGTTTGCTTCATGAAAACCGCCGCAAGTCCGAGAAGAACGTTTTTTGCTTGCATTGTTGTCTTAGTATTTGCCCTCACTGTCTCCCTTCTCACCGTTCTCACCCTCTTCTTCAGGTATTTATTTTATTTTTAATTTTTACAATTATTTTGGATAAAGAAAAAAAAAAGAAAGAGGAAGGAAGAAAACTTATCCTACTTTTGGGATTTGGTTGGTTTCCTATTCGTAGACGACTCCATTTTTATCCATCTTTCCTGCCAGACTCTTTTCTCACTTGTTGCTTTCACTCAATGTGAACATTTGACTCTTTTATCCCTCTTTTTTTTTTTTTTTTTTTTTTTTTAATTAAAATTAATTTAAGATTTATATAATTAACGAAATTAATGGGGGGTGTTTGTCAGGTCAGACGATATGTTTATCATGATGTAATTCGATTGGGGGATCTTGAGAAGCTCATTGACTGTTCCCATATTCAGGTATTTATTTATCTTCAATTGATGATTTATATATAATTAAGGGAGATGTGTTTTTGAATTAAAATGATTGAAATTTGGCAGCCGTACACCATAAACGGAGCCAAAGTGATATTTTTGAATTACAGGCCACAGTCTAGGCCATGCAAGCAAGGCTCCTCCTCTAATGCTTGCTTCACATGTGACAGAATTCTCCAAGAACCCTTCCATTTTTGCTCTCTCTCTTGCAAGGTTATTTCTCCCTTAAACCCCTCCTAATCTCCCTGCATGCATTTTCTTTTTTAATTTAATTTTAAATTTGATTCTCACTTTCAATTTACCATTAATTGTTTCCTTAAAACAAAGTTTTAATTTATCCTAATATATGATTATACTTTTTAGATTGATTAGCAATTTAATAAGCTTTTTCACAAGTTAACTAATAATTAATATTTATGAAATAATATCGTGAATTTAATTCACAATTAAAGAAGTAAGTTGTGTACCTTATAAAAATTGTTAATTTTCTCCCATTTTTTGATTTAAGACCCTTCACATGCTCCTTCAAAATGGTGTCTCTTGTGTTGAAAAACACTTAAGTGCATTCCAAATAGTATCTATCTTTGTGCATCTCACCAAATTGTCTAATCATAATTTATTATGTGTCAAATTCATATATATATATATATATATATATATATATATGGGAGTGATGAAAAACTATGTACCCAAATATTTTCCTCTCGTGTTTATTTTTTTTTTTTGTTGCTAATTTGGATCAAATATCCATTTTGGACATCATGGCTATGATGTACCACATTAAATAACACATGAAATCTCATTTAAATAAGAAATAAGAGTAATAATCCGTGTATCTCATCGAAATTATTTCAGTAAATTATTTTTACCATCTCTCATACATCACTATAGCAAAATTGTTAGTCATAGATATAATATTAAATTGTTATAAATTTTTGAGTCAATGGGTTATCTATCAATATGAATTTTATAATGTTATATATATATATATATATATATATATTTGGTTTAATTGAATTGACGGGTGATTTAACAATGGGCAGGTGGATCACATGGTGTATCAAGGGGAAGATTTATACGGGATTCTACACAGGTTCGACGAGTCCGATTTCTCGTACTCGCAATTCGAAGGACTTAGAGTAGATGGACTCGAAGGAATAGACGAAGATGGTCAAATAACACCAAATTCAGTGGTAGAAGATCCATCACAATTCAACAAAGGCTCATCTTCAGCTCCCACCAATGTCTCATCAGGAACTCACATTTTCAAAAGAAAAAACAAAGGCACCGATTTCC
Organism: Lagenaria siceraria; assembly: GCA_002890555.2. Lineage (NCBI taxonomy): Eukaryota > Viridiplantae > Streptophyta > Magnoliopsida > Cucurbitales > Cucurbitaceae > Lagenaria > Lagenaria siceraria. The sequence goes on along the minus strand of CM016487.1, from coordinate 4,501,223 downwards.
TTCCCGCCGGCATCGTTCTATCTCTCAGCAGCCGAAGAAAGGGCGCCCCTCAAAGGGCTCCTCTTTCTTAAATCCCCAAAATTCAAATACCATATTAACCATTTAAAAAAAAAAAAGTAGATTAAAATAAGTAATTTAAGCTATTTTCTTTTTCTTTATTTTATAAACGATTCGGATAATTGTGTTGTGTCGCGTCGGTTTATATTATATAAGATAGCTATTTTCCGGCAAGGGTTTGGGTTTGGCTGATGAATTATGTGGCGGTGGGTGCGGGTGGGTTTGGAAATATTTCTTATTTGCACCCACCAATTTTGTATTAATTCGTGTAATTTGTCGGAACTTGTTCGTAAATTATATATTTTGTGCTTTTGGGTTTTTGTTCGTTGTGCCCTATTTTTTAGTTGTTGGGTGTTGTGTTTTGCTTTAATCTGTATTGTTCATTGTTCATTTTTACTTCTTTATTTATTTATTTGCAATTAATAGAAATTAATTTAAAGTTAAATTTACTGATTTTTTTTTGTTTAGGGTTTTATAGACTTTTTAACATGGGTATGATAATGAATTTTAAGAAATGTCAAATAAGTTAATAATCTATTAAATGTAAAATTGTAAGGGTAGAATTTTATTAGACAAAATTGGGGATTTATAAATTTATTAAGTTTTTGTACGCAATTGAAAATTCAATAATTTAGATAAATTGTTTGATACAAATAAGTTATTAGCATAATTCTTCAAAGAACAAAGTTAATGACATAATATTAGAATTTCATTAATATATTTATATTTTTACATTTTTATAGGCTTTATAATTAACTATGAAAAGTGAATCGGCATTTTCATGAGTTTGATAAATAAAAAAATGACATTAATCTAAATTTAATAAAAAAAAATTAAACATGTTAATTTATGAGAAATTTTCACGTATAGAAAAAATGTCAAACTATTTATAAAAAATAATAATAAAAAAAAAAATACTAATAGATATTGATAGACTTCTATCAGCATCTATTAGTGATAGACTTCGATCATTTCTATAATTGATAGACTCTGATAGACTTCAATTAGTGTTTATTACAACTATCTAAAAAATTTGCTATTTTGTGTAAATAATTTTCCTTATTTTTATTTTTAAAAAGTGTAAAATGTTTATCGTTAATATAAATACATGTATTTTCATAGATATAACCGTTGACGTCGACATTTTGTTAATAAATTTGAGATTTCAATATTTTAGTCGGTACCAACCTTTAGAGCATTAGTTACGAAAGTAAATTTGTTATTTAACTTCAATTTTATATAAGTTTCAATTTCATGGTGATATATATATATATATATATATATCTGTGTGGTACGGTTTCAATAAATGTTTGGATAAGATTTCCGAGACATTTGAAAGATACAAAATGAAGCAAATATCAAACTTCAAAGATTGTGCCATTGTATTGTATGGAACTATTTTTAGCAAAAATTACTTTAAATACAAATATTTTGAAATATATAGATATATAAATAGACTAAATGAATAGTGTTTGTCTTTTGGAGTGCTTTTCCAAAAACTCAGTTTTCAACGAGCGCTTTATAAATTATAACCACTATTTTATATAATTTTTTAAAAAATATACAACAGAAACCATAAAACACAACCACAAATGTGGAAATTTAAATCTAAACCTTGGTTAAAAAAAAAAAAAATCAACATAACTTATTGCATATTTTAAATTATTCTAAAATATTTAAAGTTATACTTTTAATTATTCAAAATATATTTAAGAGTGATTTTAAAAATAACAAAAATGATTTTAATAATTTCAAAATCACTTTTAAACGTGCATTTAACTTTTAATACGAGCATAATTCACGTATCTATCGTGTACACTCTTAATTAAGAGGTTAAAATTTTAAAAACCTACCCCAAAGCTTAAATTGTTGTTAAAAAAAACAAAAATGAATGATGAATTCATGTTAACTAAATAATAGAAAGTTATTCTTTTTTTTTTCTTTCTGAAAAAAAATGGATCAACTCAGAAAATCCGAAATATGATAAGCAAAAAAGGGATGTAGTCAATAAAAATGGATGAGTTGAAGTTAGGTAGATTAAGTTCTTAGGGGAATGGCAGTAAGAGAAGCAGAGGTTTAAAAAGGGAATTGGATAGGAAAGCTCTTAATTACATTACATGTCAGTTGTCAATTGGGAAACTCTTCATTATGCTTTTGCTGCTGCACTGCCCATCACTATCCCTTCTCTTTCCCTTATAATCTAAGTTGGAAAAAATTTGGATGCAGTCTGTACAGTATACTTAATTAAAAACTGACACGTCACAATTTATTTATTTTTATTTTTAAATCCTCTTCTTATACATGAATTCAATAATTTTAAAAGTTGAATTTTATTTTAATTATATCAATATTATTATTTTATTGTTTAATGATCAAGATAATGATTCAACATTATATATGTATAATTTGACAAGTAATTATTTTGTTCTACTAAAAAATTTTAAATAATTTATCTATAAGTTCAAAATTTTCATGAGGAGTTCGTCATTTAAATAAAAATTTTTACTGAAAAACTAACTAGGTTAAAATACTCATTTTGGTCCATGTATTTTGAATTTTGTTTAATTTTATCCATTTATTTTTAATTTTTTTTATCTATTAACATTTTCACTATAAATTTTGAAAAATATTCACATAATTTATTTTATTGCATAGAAAAATATTATTTTTATTTAGCCAATTTCGATAAAAAAAACTAACTTTGATGAAGTAAATTTTAAATTGATTAGAAGTAATGGACTAAAATTGAACATTCAAATGTACCTATACTAATATCGATTTTGATGGATATTTCTAGAGGAAATCATACAAATAAAAAATTTAAAATTTAAATTTAAATTTAAATTAGTAAATAAATATTTTATGATTTTTAAACAAGTTAAGAGGTATATAATTTATATTACATCTATATTAATGACATTTTGTTGTTTATTTTTTATGTTTCGTGAATTTTTAACAATATAATAAAAATACTGATTTACCCCTCGGTCGATATCAAATTCTAAAAATAGAAAAATATTGATACGTGGACAGAAATTTAATACCATAGGTAAGAGGGAAGGAGGTGCATGGTAGGGCACATGGCAAATGGGGAAGTCAGAGAAATCACGTGGACATGCCAGCTGGCGACAGGTATTCAAGAATAGTTCATACTCTAGTCTACGGAAGCTATTAATTCCTAGTAACTAAGTGGAGAGGGGCATCTAGTCTACCTGGCATACCTGGGGTTCTTACACGTGTCCCTTTATTACATCTAGAAGTAAGTCATAACTCGATTGGACACTTGAAAATTCGATACGGCGTTTATACTTTATTGTCTCCAGTCGACGTGTCGTCCTGCCATTAGCACTTTCACTTAAACGATCTTTTTTATTTCGTTTAATGTTTAGAACAAAATCTTTCGTACTTTATTCACTAAATTGTTCTTCGACGAAGGGGATGTGATTTGATGAATTCATTTTAAAATGCAACAATACTGGATGCTTTAATAATTTTTTGAATTATATATATATAATTTCAAAGTTTAAATACACCCAGAAGAGTGTAAATTTAAGTTGTTATAATTATTAATTTGAGATATGCTTGGTCTAAAGACATAGAGTTGGGGACCTCCCCTTCTTATTTAGTTAAAAAGTTTGTGGGCCATGATTAAAAAAATATCAGATTTTAATTTTATTAACTTCTTACACTGTGTGCTTAAAAAAGAAAAAAAAAAAAACTTCTTACATCGTGCACTCCACACACTTCACAACTCCACTGTCTATCCAAACACTTTTGAGTGATGTTTGGCCTAAGGAGTTCAAGGTAAACTTGTAAATTCTACTATTTGTTTGGCTCAAAAAATTTGTTGGCACATGAATAAAAAAGATTTTAGCTTCTTACACTGTAGTCATAAAAGTTCATAACTCTACTCATTCCTTTAAATTCAACTTAAAAGTTTTAATTAAAATAATTTCAAAATTTAAGTGTATATATATATAATCAAAAAAGTTTTTTTCTTTTATAAAACTTAATCTCAAACTAACCATTAACAGTTTCAAAACATAATTAAAAATCTAAAACTAAATTTAGAGATTTGAAAGTTTTTTTTTTTTTTTTTTTTTTTTTTTTTTTTTTTTTTTTTAACATAGTTTAGAAGAATGAAATAATATTTTAACTTGTCAAATTCACGATAGTAATTGACATATAATACCTATTATGGTATTGAAAGTTTAAGTTATGATATTTCTATTTATTATAAAATAATAATAAATAATAATATGAGAAATTGTTATAAACAAAAAAAATATCAAACTATTTATAAATATATAAAAAATTTACTATCTATTAATTATAAACATTCAAATTTTTATATATTTATAAATAGTTTAACTAATTTTTCTATATTTAAAAACAACCCTAATAATAATTTTTTTTGGTTTTGTTCATTTTGGTCCCCGTACTTTTAAAATGTTCATTATGGTCTTTGTACTTTCAATTTTGGTTTATTTTGGTCTATATACTTTCAAAATGTTCATTTTGGTCCTTGAATTTTAGTTCATTTTGGTTCTTAAATTTTAAAAATGTGAATGTCTTAAAAATGAAAGTGAAGGGACCAAAATGGTTACTTTTTCGAAAGTACAATAACTCAAATAAACATTATAAAAGTATAAGAACTAAAATAAATATTTAAAAAATACAAAGACTAGAATAAACTAAAATAAAAATTATAGGGACAAAATAGCATTTAAACCTTATTATTTTATTGGAACATCACGGATGCAAAATGGGATATCCAACGCTTTATGCTCTCTGAGTACTAATAAAATGTACAGAATAATTGTACGGTCTGCTGGGCAAATACGTGGAATGACTATTCATATATCAGACAATATGCATCAAATGATTAAAACTTTTAATGTCTTTATACATTTTATTTATTCTACCTTTAATTTATTAAAAAAAAAAAAAGATAGAGACTGAACCTAGCAGATAAGTATAAACTCTGCATATAAATAATATAAGAGGGTAAAAGGATTATTATTATTTTTTTTACCATAAACTTAGTAGATTGGTTGAATTTTACCTCTAAAATTTCAATTTCATTAATTCTTTAAATTTTGTTAAATTATATAAATTTTAACTCTAAATTTTACTTTATCAATTTAAAACTTCAAATATTTATAATCATATTAATTTACACTCTTCATTAAATTTATATGTCAATCTCTATTAGAAAGATTATTTTCATACATGTTCAAAGTAGTTTATGTTGCTGAAGAAAATTATAGTAGTTTTTTTTGGGTGTTTTTTAATTTCAGTCCAGACTCACCATTATTTTTTTAAAAAAATATAGAAACAATTGCATTTAAAGCAAGCAAAATTAAAAAGAGAAAATTAGGAGAAAAATTCTAGTACTTATGGTAGTCCTTCTGTTCATACTATAGTTTAATAAATATGCATTAACGTTGATAAGTTCTTTTAGATGCATATATGTTTATATTTGTGTATTTCACTCTAATTAAACTAATAATTAATAATGAAAAATTATAATTAGAGAATTAATAAAAGAATTTTATAATGTTGATTTGACTAGTCTTGCGTTGACTGTGTTGTTTGTGGATTCAAGCGGCATATCATCGCAACGGTACAGTCGGCCCCCAGAGTTCAGAGTTAATCACAGTATTGGAATCGAAACCTCTTTTCTTTGGGGGCGATTTCTTATTATTTTTACCAATATATTATTACTATTTACCCTTATCTTAAAACAAGTGAAACAGTTATCTCTTTCATAGCTAAAAACTGCAAAAACCGATTTTCAATGTCCTCAATATAATTTTAAAAGTTTCAGCATTATTTTTGTTTTAATTTAGTCTTAATAATAGTAATAAATGTTAAATTACTAGTTTACCCTATAAATTTTGACATTTAAGTTTATTTATTCTCAAACTTTCTATTTAATGTCTAACCTGTGTTGAATTTTACCTTTGTAAATCTATCATTTAAAATCAAATAGCTCTTTGAACTATTCAAGTTTCTTTTTAAATTGTATTATTGAAAATACCTATAAACTTTCTACTTTGTTCCAAAAATATTTAAGAATGATCAAAATTTTAATTAATACCTTTAAACTTATAAAACAAAAACTTTAGAATTAAATAAAGAGTTGGTAAGTCCCACTACAAAAAAACATTAACTTTATATCTTATCAATTCTTTACCCTGTGAGCCCTAGTAGTTTATAACTCTTTAGACTTTATAACTCTTTATTTCTCAATATTTCATTCCTTATCCCAAACATTTCTTAAAGGTTTGAAAAGAGAGCATGACATAACTAAGATCCAATATGTATTAGTAACTAATTAAATTGTTTTTTATTACGTTACTTATCGTCATTGTTACATTCACTATATAACGATAACAGTAACAGTAAATGTGAGAAATTTTATTTTTCTAACCATACCATAATTTTTTATTTAAGCCGGAGTATGGAGTACAAGTAAAGAAATAAATGAAGGGGAAAGTAAAAATGGTAAAAGGGTTGTAAATAAAGGTTAAGAGAGAAAAGAAGGAAGGTTATGAGTAGTAGAAGAAAGGAATGATGAAGGGGTTTGGCATTAAGCGGGTGGGGTGAGTGGGCGTGACCATGGGTCAAAGGAAAGGCATAAATGGGGAAGCGGAAGACTGGAAAAAAAATGAAGAATGACAGAATTAGGGTAAAGGATAGTGAAATGGTTTTAGGGAAAGGGAAAGAAAGAGAGAAAGAAAGAAGAAGAAGAAAAAAACAGACAAAGAAACAACAAATATTTGGAGTTGGGGGAGATTTTAGATTATTATTATTTATAAGTTATTTGTCAGAAAAGATGGGGACCCCACAAGAAACCCACTTGAAGTAATTGGATGACAGAGGCTATAATTGTCTTAAACCTTTGACCAAAACCCTGCCTTGGTTGACCCTACAATAACCCTCCCCTACTACCTATCTATAGGGTCTACTTTTTGTTTGGAAGCTAACAACATGCAAACCAAACCCCAAAGTAGGCAGTGGAGAAAGAGATTGAGAGTGAGAGGCATTTTGCTTTTGTTATCATTAAAAGAAGCCAAACCAACACAAATATCACACCATTTTCAAACTCCCCTCCAAAACCCCTCCCTATTCTTATTTTTAAATTACTAATCAATCCACAGATTTAATTTAATCAAGATTACTAGAAATTAAAAGAGTGTTGAAATGCATGAGGTATCGAGAGTAGAACAGAAACGAGATCGTGAAATGTAAAAACGGTAGAAAATAGAATTTGATTAAGAACCGTCATAACAAAATGAGTTTAATATTACAAATCGAGTCCAAAACGCTCAATCCAAACATGAGTTTTGGATTACATTACAATTCAAACTCATTCTACGGACCCCCAAACAACCCTTAAAAGTTTATTGATATTGAATTATAGTCTATTTAATAATATCAATATAACAATATTGTATTATACTTTATGTAATGTATGGTTGGTTGATTGATTTTTTCTATTTTTTATTTCTCTATGTATTTATCTATAATTTAAAATGTACAAATGTTAAGAGTAAGAATAAATAATAGGTCAACTAAACATATAAAAACGCCCACGAGGCTTACCAACTACCAAGCCAAGCCCTAGCTATCACTCCGAAAGGATGCCCATTGAGCTGCGGATTCAACCACGTGCCACCAACAAAAACTATGCTACCAAGTTTGGTAATAGGTACGCACCTGACAAGACACGATAGAGAACTCTATAAATACCAAAGTCTACGTTATTAATTATTAAGATTCACATTTGATATTATCCTAACTTAACTCGATACATCTATGGTTTAAGTACTAATTTTGCATTGGAGTGTGTTGGACATATATAACACCTCATTAGTATGAGTATCTTCCTTGCAAGTCAACTTAACACCTTTTGCTCTTGACAACTTAGGTGTGGATCCAGGTCAACTTTTTGCTTAATTATTACCTTAATGATAATGATTTAATCCTTTAATTTTGATATGTAATGATTTATAATATATAGTTTGGAATTTATATTAATCTAAGCATGAAAATATTGTTGAACTGCAATGGGGATTATTTATTTCTATTTCATTAAATTCCTATACCAACGAAATGTGATTTTGAGCTTTATATATGAAGGGTTAAATGATTATAAACTAATGATGAATATATAGGCATAATGTTCGTATATTAAATCAAATTTGATATAAAGGATGAAGTCATTTTCAATGGACCTAAAGTGTATTTTCAAATCTGTCTAGTACTTTCACGTCTAATCAATTTAATCTCTTTTAAAAGGTTTCAATTATATATTTACATATTTTGATTTATATTTTATTTTAACATTTATCAATGACGTTGGTATTACATTTTCATCGACATTTTCACATTTTTATGAATTTAACATCGATAAAATCAACATTTTCATATTATATCATAAAAAAATAAGCAATGAAATTTTACTAATGTGAATATAATATAAATAATATAAATATTTGTATATTAATTTATATATTTTTTGAATATTTTATTTTTATAATTTTCTAAATAATATTCATCGTGTTGATATCGATATTTACATCACCATTTTTATAAAATTGAGACATAAATATTACATTGGACATCTAATTCTACTTAAATATACATTGATTGGGTGAGTGAAAATTATCAAATCATAGCCAATATCTCACTGATTATTTGCTTATTCATTCATAATCCATCAAAATAACTAGAGGTGCCAAATCAAACCACTTTATCCAAATTTCAAAGAAATTGTGCATGTGTTTATCATATATATATATAGACTAAGGTCAAATGTAATAAAAAAAAAAAAAAAAAATTAATTTAGAGCCGTTCATAACTATTTGATTTTTAACAACCAAGTTTGTTTTCTCTTACGATTACTTTATAATGGTTTTTTTTTATCTCTTAAGCAAACATTTTAATTTTTAGTTGAATTCTAAATTCCAAAAAAAATAAAATAAATAAAAAACAACTATTTTTAGTTAATTTCAATACTTGTTTTGAATTTAGAAAACAAAAAATGTAATGACAAAACAAACAAGTTTATAGGTAGAAATAGCATTTATAATGCTAAATCTCAAAAACAAAAAACTAAAGCTCCGTTTGGTAACAATTTTTTATTTATTTTTAAATTAAGCATATTTTCTTTCATTTTCTTACCATAGTTTGTAACAATCTTAAGTAAAAGAGTTGCATTTTTAGTCAAATTCCAAAAACAAAAACTAAGTTTTTTAATTTTCAAAATTTGATTTAGTTTTTGAACACACGGGTAAAAAGTATATATCAAATCAAAAGATTTAGAGGTGGAAGGGGTGCTTATAGGCTTAATTTTCAAAAACTAAAAACAAAAAACAAAATGGTTACCAAATGGGGCCTAAGTTCAATTTGATTACCATTTGGTTTTTAAAAATTAAGCCTGTTAACACAACTTTCACCATTAAATTTCTTTGTTTTGTAATTCACTTTCTATCATCGTATTAGAAAACAAAGTCACATTTCAAAAACTAAAAAAACTACTTTTGGAATTGGACCGATAACTCAAATGTTTTTTTCATAAAAAAAAAACGTGAAAACCACGGAGAGAAAGTTTGGAAGAAACAAACATAAATTTTAAAATATAGAAAACTAAAAACAACATTATTTTCAAACGAGGTCATAAATAGCTATGGGCCCTAAATTACTCATCACACTAATGGACTTAAAAATGTGTAGAAAGTCCAATAAGTAGAGATGGAGAAAAAATGACATTACCGAAGTTTGAACACAAGATTTCATACTCTTATAAAATCATGAATCAATCTACAAACTAAAACTTTTGAGTTAGAGTAAATTTAATTGTATTAATATTTTAATAATTATAGATTTGAAGTGTATTATGACAAAAACAAAATCGGCAAGCAAAGAAAGTGTGAATTGTAAAGAACGATACAGAGATTTACGTGGTTCACTATCAATGTATTAGCTATGCACACAGACATATAGAAATATTAATTTTATTATTTGAGGGAAATATCAGAAAATTACAAATACAGAAGTGCAAATGAGATTAGATGGTTTATATAATAGCACCCCGCTAAACCGTTTGCCCACAAACTTAAATTACATATAATCTATATACAATTTAAGTTTGGGAGCGTTGCCACAAGCTCATATGTGTTGAGGATCCTACATTGGAAAATCAATAGATCTCACACTCTTGATAAGATAGAAAAGCTACTACTCTTATTGTCAATTGGTTTTAAAATGAAACACTGTGTTATTACCAGGATGTGTCACCCTTGGACCCCAACTCGTTGACCAAACAAAAAAAATCCTGTATTTTGTTATACGAAACTTCATATTATAGATTAAAGAATTCCACCGAAAGGATTTAATCATTTTGATCCAGCATCTACATTAAAGATGCTTCCTTTGTGTCCGTTTGGATTAACCAAAAGAAAAAATTGTTTTTCAAAAAAGTCATTTTTATTTGAACACTTTTGATAAAAATGGTTTAAAATGAACTTTGAGAGTGTTTCAAAATCTATTTTGAGTGGTTGTCGTAAACACACTAATTTCTTTTTTAAATAGTTTATTTTTAAAATTAAACAATTAAAAAGTTAAATCAAACACACACTTAATAACTATACGATGCATATTAAAAATCCGTTTGTTTCTTAACTAAATTTCCAACCATTTGTTCAGCAGATGGATTGGAATCCGACGAATTCGAGTGCAATGGAATGGTATTTGAAATGGATAAAGTTTGCAGAACTCTGAAAATTGATGATGCTTCCATTCGCCAACAGACTGTTTCCAGTCTTATCATAACTCATAAATTAGCTGTTTTGTTTGTGATAACTGATTATGTCATGCCAAAAATCAAATAACTAATATCAGAATATAAATAAGTAATATCAGAACTTAAAAAAAAAAAAAAAAATTTAAAATTGTCCAATCGAGTCTGAAGCTTTATAATCATGTCTATGTCTAACGAAACTAGAACAGAATTGGGGACGAAAGGACCTCTAGCTCTCTAGTTATTTTTTTAGTATAATAAATATGCAAATACGATAAGAATCTGTTTGATAATTGTTTATTTTCGATTTTTATTTTTAAAAATTAAATTTATTGTCTCTCGGTATTATGATTTTCATTTATTTAGAATAGTTGAATTTTAGTCAACTTCTAAAAATAAAATAAGTTTTTAAATATTACGATCTTATTTGATAACCACTTGTTGTTTTATTTTTTTTATTTTTGAAAAGTAGGCCTACAAACACTTATTCCATATCTAAATTTCTTGATTTGTTATTTTTTTTAACCAAATTTTTCAAAACCAAAGTCTAAATTTAAAAACTAAAATAAAAATTAATTTATTTTTGTTATCGAAATTTGGCTAAGAATCTGACTCTTATCTTTAAGAAGAATGCAAATCATCGTAAGAGATTGAAAGAAAATAGACTTAATATTTAAAAAATCCAAAAAACTAAAAAATGAAATGGTTACCAAAAAAGGTTTATATATTTTTTTTTGAAGACTTGATTTGGTTTTTGAAAATATTGGTAGAAAATAGATAACAAAGCAAAAATTTAGAGGTGGAATGAATTTTTATATGCTTAATTTTCAAAAACTGAAAATCAATGGGCCTAAATAGGTGAAGTTTTAATTTCAAGGGTAACTAAATGATAGGATTACATCTCATTATGACATAATATTTGAACTATACTCATGTTGGATATAACCTTAAAATTATGGGGTAATTGTAAATATAATAATTAACCCCAAAATATTAACAAATACAACACAATGCAAGAGAATTTGTAGATATAGCAAAATTTAGACACGACTCTTGGAGTATGATAGATTATATTATTAATAGGAATCTTTCATCGACAGAGTTTACGATTGATAGAGTTTGCTATATTTGTAATTATTTAAAAATAATTTTATATACTTAATTACTAAGTCTAAAAATGCTACCTATTGTTGTAACCCTAAAAATATTTACTTTCTCAAAGTTGTGCACGTAGCTTTCTTGAAGCTCATGCTTAAGTAAATTTGTAGCTTTATGACGATCGTAAAGCAATTTTGTAATTTCTTTTTAAACATATTATGGATAGCTTTTTGGAGAGAATTGTAATATGGCTCAATTGAATTGCTAGAATTAAATGATATATTTGTGTTGGGAATAATTGGGTTGTTTTAGTGAAATATTTGTGCGGATTATGTTGGAATGAATTGTAACGAGGGTTGAAAATTATCGTAGAAATCGACTTTATACAATTTTGGGTTTAAATTATGCTAATAAATTTACGGCAAGTTATTGCAAACAATCTCAACTCTAAACTCTCACCTTATACTAAAATGATATCAATTCTTAAATTGCCTCGATCGATTTTGAACTAACATCATAGTTAACCATCATTTTAATGGTTAGAGTGATACTGAATTCAATGTCATTAAACTAAAACTGTAGCTATCCATCATTGCATACTTACAATGACATTTTTTATGGCGCTTTAAACCGTTATCATTGTAGAAAATTCATCCTACCATTCAATGACGGTTTAAAATTGTCATCATACATATACGATATTAGTTGTAGGTCAAAATTGTTGTAGTGACAATCTTTTTTTGTATAATAAATAAACATACGATTGAAGAAGAAAAAAAAAGTACGTATTGTTAAAAAGAAATTAAAATGCGGAGAACTATAAAGACTTTTCAAAAACTATATAAAATCAAATTAAAACTTTGATGATCAAGCATGATACATAAATTAGTTATTGCAACATATAAGCTTAATAATACATAGTGTATTTCTTATACACACCATATACCTTTCATTCAACTTTTTTTAGCTACGTCCTCATGTGATGAGACCACAAACATCTTCTATTGTCACAAGAACTATATATTAACTATATACACATAGTTTTAAATTTTATCGACATTTTCATAAAATTAATATTTCGATATTTTCGTCAATATCGACATTTTAAACATGGTATATACATAATATATTATAAAGTTAACGCGACATCGCCAATTTTATTGACCAGAAAACTAACATTTTTTTATCTTTTCACAACTATATTTCGATTGGATTCACCTAATTTAACTTTTTTTTTTTTTTTTTTTTTTTTTTTTTAAAGTACGAAATAAATAAATGTGGAAATGGGAATCTGTGTGCCGGCAAGAAAAGATACGAGGCCGAGATAGAGAATAATATTTGATATTTTCGTTTGTAGTAGGACAGAGATAAGAGAAAGAAATAGATATATAAAACAAATCAAACCCCTATTTCCAACTGTTTGGGTGTTGGATTGTTTAATCAGCTTTTAAGAAGACCCTTAATTTTTTTTTTTTTTTTTTTTTTTTTTTTTTTTTTTTTTTTTTTTTTTTGGAGTCGATGAACAGAGAGAAACCCCAAGATCTTCATGTATAAAGTTGGTTATCTTTTCTATGCATATTTTCAGTAGATAAGTTTGAGAAAGTTAGGCAGCCACTCAAAACTAAAATAACATAAAATAAAAAAAAAAAAGAAAAAGAAAAAGAAAAAGAAAACCCTAGATGATCCTGGAAGAAAGGCCAAAGGGACCCGGTGAGCTTTAATTTGGAAATTAATGCCGACACAACTACTACATATACACAAACCAAATTTAGGAAAAAACGCATTTTTTGGTCCAAGTAAGTTTTAGATTTACTTTAGATTTTTAGTGAAAGATTACTGTAAAAAATATAAATTTTGAAATATAAAAGTTAAAATTTGAAGACTAAGGTTATGTTTTTGTTTAAATTTTTAAGTGTGTAATTTTAAAAATAAGTCATTTTAATTAAACTACTCAAAACATTCAAAATATTTTTAAAGTATATTTAAAAGAGATTTTCACAAATAGAAAAAATGTCAAATTATTTAAAAAAATACTAATAAATATTGATAGACTTCTATCAGCATCTATTTAGTGATAGACTTCTATCATTTTTATCACTGATAGACCTTGATATACTTCTATCAGCGTCTATTACTACTATTTGAAAACTTTGCTATTTTGTGTAAATAGTTTTTCTTATTTTTCTATTTTTAAATATTTCAATTTTGATTTTAATTTAATTTCTAATTTTAAACATTACACTTTTAAGATCTGATTAGATGGATTAAAAAAAATAGAAAATAAATAGAAATTAAACTCAAAATTGAAGAGAAAAAAAAGGCATTTTCTTCCAAAATTTATAAATATCTGGCCACCAAATAATAAACAAATAAAATTCTCATCCGAATAAATGTGGATTAAAAAAAGAAAAGAAGAAGACGAAGAAACACTTCTGTCATTTTATATTTACCTTACTTTCATTTAATAAACCAGTCCATGAATTTCAGCGTGTAATGATATGGTTTTATTATATTTTCAAAATTGTAATAATTTTGTGTCCTCCCCTGAAATTTTTTTGTAAGATTTAATAACATTTTTTTTTGGAAAAAAATTATTATAGATTGATATATTGATGGGAAGCTAAAATGTAACAAGTATTAGTGGAAATCAGAAAAGTGTTGGAATGTGTGAAGTATCGATGGCAGAACGAAAACGAGGGGAATGAAGGTTTGGTTAAAAACTGTCGAAACGTAACGAATTTATTATTACAAATCGAGTCCAAAACGTTCAATTCAAACATGAGTTTTGGATTACATTACAATCCAAACTCATTCCAATACAGTCTCTCAAACAACCTCCAAAAAATGAAGGAAAAAGAAAAAACACTTTTGCTCCCTTTTCATTCCTTTATAAGGAAAGAATATTACAACAAAACATTAATATTCAAAGGTTGTCTCTACTTTAATCTTTGATTTTCAAAATTAGTTAATTTTTTCTCCAAAGAATTGCGTGCCACCTTAAGAATATTTCTAGTTTTTTCTTGATTGTGTTAATTATAGACACTAAGGACATATTTAAAAGTGATTTTAAATTGTTAAAATCATTTTTGTCATTTTTAAAATTACTAATAAACACATTTTAATCACTCAGAATTAATTTAATTTTCAAATTTACATTTTTAAATGCAATTTTCAATTATCAAAATTAATTTTGAAGTATTAAAAACATATTTCATCGTGATTTGAAAATGATCAAAGTGATTTTAGCCATTTTAAAATCACTCTTACACATGCCCTAAATACATGATAAGAATCGTTATTTCGAGATTTTTTTTTTCAGTAAAAACTAAATCATTACGCATTTTAAACTACATTGATAGTAAATTATTAAAAATTAAAACTACAATGGAATTGTTAGATTTAATAAAGTATATAGACTAATTTTCTTCTTGAATGGAGAGTATCAGGAACAAAAAGAAAATATATCTGCTGACCATAAATTTATAACTATGGTCTAAGATGATATGCATTAAAACCTAAAGTTTTTTTTTTTTTAAAAAAAAAAATTTTTAAAAACAAAATCCCAATTACATATTGGAAATTACGATTTCAAATCATAATAAATATTTTTATATTTAGATGATAAAATATTAAATTTATTTTCACTCACCAACTTAAATTTTTGAGTCATTAGATAATTTAACATTTTATGCTAACGACTTACATAGGTAGATTATATACTAATTACACATTACAATTTTGAGCTATGCTCACTCTAGTAGTTAGTTGACAAAAAAAAAAAAAAAATGAAAATATGGGTTAAATTACATATTTAGCCTCTAGATGTTTATGGTGTATTTAATAAAAAATTTGAACTTTAAAAGTATATAATATAATAGGTTATTGACTTTCAACTTTATATTTAACATATATCTGAATTTTAAAAATATCAAATAGATTCTCAAATTTTCTATGTCATGTCTAATAGAATCATTGACATATTCACATATTCACCAATTTTCAAAATTAGAAAATTCATTTGACACCATGTTAAATTTTAAATCTAATTGGACACTAAATAGTTCAAAGATCTAGAGACTTATTTGAAATAAATTGAAACTTTCATGGATTAAATTTATAAATATGATATAAAATGTATTTTCCCTTCCGTTAAAGAAGAAGTCATGGACAAATTAATTATAATGGATTAAATATAAAGTTTAAGGGTGTAACCAAAACTTTAGTAAGTTTCCAGATATGTACAACCACTATAGTTTATTGAACTTAGAAGTTATAGTGAGTCCCTACTAACGGTACAATAATTTTAGAAACTAAAATGAATAATTCTTTTATCAAAATTTTCAAATCTGGACTATACTATGTTTTGTATATTTAGCGACAGTCGTCGTAACCTAGAGTAGTTGAAGAAAATGGAAAAGTGCATATAATAATTTAAACCAATAAACGAACTAGATATGGAAGCATGTAAATAACTCTACCTCCATACGTTTGATTACAAATTTAGTTCATGAATTTTAAGTTTAATCTATTTAATTTTTAAATTTTTAAAATTACAAATTTAATCTATAAAGTTGATATTTTCTTTAAATTTTTTTTATAGATAAACTAGACACTAAAGCGATAGTTTAGAGATTTATTGGACATAAGATTAAATTTATATATAATAGATCAATTAATTCTATAAATTTTGATTTTTTCAAGGATACAAAATTGAGAGTTAGAGGTGCCTATTAGATACAACATTGAAAGTCTAAAGACTAAATAGACACAAAACACAAAGTTCAACAACTAAACTTGTAATTTAATATATATGTTGATGACAAAATTCAAATAGAAAAAAAAAGTTTATCCTTCCCGTTGCAATAACGATAAATTTTTTTACATGGTGCAAGAACATATACCTACAAAAGAGAGAGTAAAATTTACATACTTGTATAGTGTCTATCATACCTACTCCAACAAGTAAGTGAGTGAAAAAAGTGAAAACTTTAGAGTTTCAGAGTCAGAATTGACTTATTTCCCTCAAAGTTATAGGTATATTTAGGTGTAGTCTAAGCTGCAGCTAAGTTTCATATTCGCTTCCTCTACACGCACAATAAAATAATTTTTTTTTTTAAAAAAATTACAATAGATGGGTGCAAGCTGCACTGCACCCAAAGTGGGAGCCACGACCATTAGTTGGGTCCAAATTCTCGTTTCCTCCAAGCCTATTGTGGTCTTGGATTTGCTTTTAACTTGAGTCTCACTCTTTTATCAGTTTGATTGCTTTTTAGCTTGCTTAATGTTGATTATGCCCTCGTTTAAAATTATCCAAAACAATATATATTTATTTAGAAATTATTGAAATTCGGTGCATTTGGCGATGGATATTGAAAAAGGTAAATAGAAAGAAAAACACTCAAAACAGTCAAAGAAACAGAGAACAATTGATTCATCCGATTGCCATGTTGATGTTGTTGTTGATGTCCTTAAGGGAATCTCTCTACACACTTTGGATTTTGCTCTCTCCTTTTCTAAATAGTTTCGTCTTTGTTTCTTTCCACAAGACAGAACGGTTAGGTATTCTATACCATTTTCACTATTCAACTTGTTTGAACCCTAACCTAAATTTAGCGGAGTGAACTATTATAGCACTTCATGTTTGAAGCTCAAAATATAATAGTTGCTTTTACAACTATTTATAACATACAATTAAATACGAGAATGTTTATTGTTTTTTACCCATATTAAAATAGTTTGTATTACATACACAAACTATTATATAACCCATATAAAAATAGATTGCACTCTAAACATAGACTATTATAGCTCACAAACTATAATAACTAACTTAGCGCGAGCTCCAGGCCTCCTCTTATGTATTGTCTTCTAAATAAATCACTCTACAAAAGTTATTGAGTCAAATTTTCAATCTTACATTCATCAAATTCTTGGCAAGAAAGGCTCTTAGTTTAACTCAGATTACATAATGGTGTTACTTATAGAATTATAAGATGGGCAAGATTGATGTCTAATATATGTGGAATTCAAATTTTCTCTTTAGAAGCATATGTTTGCTGAGCAAGATGAGGAGTCAGTAATCGTTGTGTTGTGTGCTAAGCTTGTGTTTCTCCAACAAAAAGAAAAAAAAAAAGGGTAATTATAACGAGTAAAAATTTTAGGAATAATAACTAAGTGTATAGTAACATTTTAAAAAATTTTTAAATATAGCAAAACTTATCAATGATAGACTTCTATCGCTGATAGATTGTTATGGTCTATCAGTGATAGACCACCTGGACCATAAAAGGACTATAAAAGACTTTGTTATATTTGTAATTTTTTCAAAATGTTGTTATATATATGTTAATATTTTGAATTTGATTGTTATATTTGCAACTGTTCCAAAAGAAAAAAGAAAAAAATTGTACTTCTGTTTCTTGTGGAGGGCCGAAGCGGGAGATGGATGGGAGGTGGTAAAAGGGCCGAGGTGCCAGCCCAATATGACAGTCAGGAGGTTGGGTTGGTGATGATTGTATGGGTCGAAATCCAAGAACGAGGCCCAAGATGGACGAGAGGTTGGGCTTGTGGATCCAATAGGAGAGTACAATTCATACTTGCAACAAATCTTCCTAAGTTTAAAAGTTTATTTGCAATTTAACCCTCCTATTATAGAAGTTTTTAAATTTAATCGTAACAAACACATTTTATAATATAAGGGTGATTTTCACATTTTTCAAGTTGCAACTAGCACATGTTAGACATATTTTTAAATAAAATATGTATAATTAATATGTGGGCTATGTATGTGGATTATTATTTTATCACACTGGGTTATTTTATTAGATTGGGCCCCTATTATGTGATCTAATTAATTAAGACCCTAGAAATCCTAATTGAGTATGGACTTAATGGGTAGAAGCCTATTCCTAGATTGATTAGGGTTTAATGGGAACCCTAATTGAACTAGTATATAAAGAGACCTTAGGGCTATGGTCTCCAACACACCAAAACAACAAGCATTCAGTCTTTCTTGAATCCCATCTAGAGAGATCCCACTAAGGCATTCAAAGTTTTGGTTGAGGAAGACAATAGTCTATTATCATCATAAAGTTATCTTCAATCTTTCAATGGAATCCGGTATGTTATTTATTCTTGACAATTTGGCATGAGTGATCCTAGGGTTAATCTATATAATATAGATTGAAAGTAATTATGCTAACAAGCGGTATCAGAGCCTTAATTTCATGTTGAATTGTTGGTTTACATTCGCTTATCCATTGATACTATGGTTCAATTTCATCAAAGCATGAAATTTAATTTGTGCAACAAAGCCAATTTGATTAAAGCATAGTGCGGCAAAATCAATTTGTTTCAAGTTAGTTAAATAATTTAAAGTTTTTTTTAAGAAGAAACAATAAGTAGTGGTGCACTAGTTTTTTTTTTTTATACTGGAACACAAAGCCGAAGTTCTATTCACAAGTTGGCCAAGTACGAACTCCAGTAATTGGCGGTGATATTTGTGTTTTTTCTGTCGATGCTTGTGAAATAGCTTAATTAAACAGATTTAAATTGGAATTGGTTGATAAGTATGTGAATATCGAATCTAAATATTTTGATTGATTATTCTATGAATCTGATTTAAGTCTAAATTGATTGATCATATTGTGGTTTCAAGTTTAATTGATCTTGTTGTGGACTTAGATATAAATTCGATTGATATTTTAAATTGATAATTTGGTAATTTAAATTTAAATCTTATCGATAATTTGGTATTTAAATTTAAATTTTATCGATAATTTGAAGATTTGAATTTAAAATTAATTGATAAATTTTGGTGATCTTTCTTTCATTATGTATAATAATATATTTAAGAATATTATATTATTGTGTCTTATATTTTGGATTGAATTAGTCAAAATAATATGTTACCAAAGTATCCTCTGTTATCTAGATTAATTTAATTCTAAAATATAAGATGTGCATATTCATTAATTTATGTGGATGATTATCGGCCCAAAGGAAGATAATTATTTGGCCAAATTATGGGTATGCATGTGGTAATGAGTATGTGACAATTATAAGGATTGCTCATGTGAAAAGTAGTCAGTCCAAAGAAAGGCTATTTTTTGACCGAGTTTATTGTCAATACTTTGATTACTACGTTGAGAGTACCATTTACAGTTGGTGTTTTTGCCCAAAGGCTAGACATCAATGTTGTGCTATGTATCTCGTTAAAAGGGCCCACCATATATGTAAATTTATTTTGTCATATTTTATTTTATGACATATCGTAATAATTGTGAGTATATGTTTTATTTACTTGTTCCTTGTTACAGTTGGTCTTTCGCAAATATTTGGAAATCTTTGTTCAATCCCTAAGTTGAATGGATCGAACTTCAAGATTTAGAAGGAAAACCTAGAGATACTTCTCGGGTGTATGGATCTGGACCTTGCATTAATGATCGATAAACCTACTTCTACTGAGGAACAGCCGAATACGGCTAATATTGAGAAGTGGGAACGGTAAAATCGCATGTGTTTGATGATCATTAGGCACTCCATTCCGGAGTCTTTTCGGGGTTCTATCACGAAAAGTGAAAATGCCAATAAGTTTCTTGCCCAAATTGAAAAATACTTTGCTAAGAATGAAAAAGGGGAAGCAAGTGGTCTTTTGATTTCTTTAACTTCCATGAGGTATAAGGGCAATGGGAACATAAGAGAGTACATTATGGAATGTCCAATCTCGCAGGTAAATTAAATGCACTAGATATCGAGATAAATGAAAATTTACTCGTACATCTGGTACTTATCTCTCTTCATGCACAATTCACTCAGTTTAAGATAAGTTATAATACTCAGAAGGATAAGTGGAGTATTAATGAGCTTATCTCACAATGTGTGCAAGAAGAAGATAGGATTAAGAGAGAAAGGACATAAAGTGCTCATTTGGCAACTGACTCTC
This sequence comes from Lagenaria siceraria, assembly GCA_002890555.2. Taxonomy (NCBI): domain Eukaryota; kingdom Viridiplantae; phylum Streptophyta; class Magnoliopsida; order Cucurbitales; family Cucurbitaceae; genus Lagenaria; species Lagenaria siceraria. The sequence goes on along the minus strand of CM016487.1, from coordinate 4,480,314 downwards.
GTGATAAGAAGAAAAGGAAATCTATGGGTGCTGCAGAAGGGACATCTGAGCAGAATAAAAGTAAGAAATAGGCTACTGAACATCCTTGTTTTTTCTGCAAAAAGGAAGGTCACTTCAAGAAAGATTGTCCTAAATACGCCAAGTGGCGTGTAAAGAAGGGTAAACTTCTTACTCTAGTTTGTTCTGAAGTTAATTTAGCTTTTGTACCTACAGATACTTGGTGGGTAGATTCAGGTGCTACTACTCACATAAGTATATCTATGCAGGGTTGCCTGTGGAGCCGACCGCCAAGTGATGCTGAAAGATTCATCTATGTGGGCGATGGCAAAGCAGTTCAAGTTGAAGCTATTGGGAATTTTAGATTACTTTTAAAAACTGGATGCTATTTGGATTTGAATGAGACTTTTGTTGTACCGTCATTTAGACGGAATTTAGTTTCTATTTCTAGCTTGGACAAGTTTGGTTTTTCTTGTTCCTTTGGAAATAATAAAGTTAGTCTTTTTCAAAATTCCAAGCTTGTTGGTACTGGTTCTTTAATTGATAATCTATATATGCTTGATTCTCTTGCTTCATTTAATAAAATCCTGTTATCTAATTCATGTGGTACAAAGCGTAAATTAAATGAGAATTCTGCTGGGTTATGGCACAGGCGTTTAGGTCACATCTCTAAACAGAAAATTCAGAGACTTGTGTCAGATGAAATTCTTGACTCCCTTGATTTAAATAACTTTGAAGTTTGTGTGGAATGTATTAAGGGAAAACAGACAAACATAAGAAAATTAGGTGCCAACAGATGCTCAGATGTCTTAGAACTAATACATACAGATATTTGTGGTCCATTCCCTACAGCTTCTTGGAATGGACAACAATATTTTATTATGTTCATAGACGACTATTCAAGATATGGGTACCTATATTTAATTCATGAGAAGTCTCAATCTTTGGATGTTTTCAAGTCTTTCAAAGCTGAAGTTGAACTTCAACTTGGAAAGAAAATTAAGGCTGTCAAGTCTGATCGTGGTGGTGAATATTACGGCAGATATGATGGATCAGGAGAACAACGTCCAGGGCCCTTTGCCAAATACCTAGAGGAATGTGGAATCGTCCCGCAATACACTATGCCGGGCAAACCCAACATGAATGGTGTGGCGGAAATGCGAAATAGAACACTTAAGGACATGGTGAGAAGCATAATTAGTCATTCTTCTTTACCAGAATCTCTTTGGGGTGAGGCACTAAAGACTGCAGCATATATCCTTAATAGGGTACCTAGTAAAGCGGTAGCTAAAACCCCTTATGAGTTGTGGACAGGAAAGAAGCCTAGTATTAGGCATCTTCACATCTGGGGTTGTCCAGCTGAGGCTAGGCCTTACAAGCCTAACGAAAGAAAATTGGACTCAAGAACTATTAGCTGCTATTTTGTTGGGTATTCCGAGCGCTCTCGGGGTTTTAAGTTTTATGATCCCACTTCTAGATCACTGTTTGAGACGGGAAATGCTAGATTTCTAGAGGATGTTGAGTTTGGGGGAGAAGATAATATAAGGAAAGTTGTCTTTGAAGAGGAATTAGTTTCTTTTCCTAATGTGGTTATAGATAATGTTTAGACTCCAATTCTTGACGTCACTATTGAACCAATTATAGAACAAGACAACATTGTAGTCCCCATTGTTGAACCTGAAGTTCAAACTCAACAACCTCAAGAAGTGCCATTAAGGAGATCTACTAAAGAGAGAAGAAGTGCAATTCCAGATGATTATATTGTGTTTCTTCAAGAACATCAGGATGATATGGGTGTAATGGAAGATGATCCAATCAACTTCCAACAAGCTCTACAAAGTTCTAACTCTCATAAGTGGATAAATGCTATGGAAGAGGAAATAAAATCCATGAAAGACAATGACGTTTGGGAGCTTGTTGAATTGTCATCAGGAGTGAAACCCATTGGTTGTAAATGGATATTTAAAACCAAAAGGGATTCGCAAGGTAAAATCGAAAGGTATAAGGCTCGTCTTGTTGCAAAGGGTTTTACTCAAAAGGAAGGCATTGATTACAAAGAGACTTTCTCTCCAGTTTCTTCGAAAGACTCTTTCAGGGTAATCATGGCACTTGTAGCTCACTTTGATTTAGAGCTACATCAGATGGATGTAAAAACTGCGTTTCTCAATGGAAACATCGATGAGACGATTTATATGGTGCAACCAGAAAACTATATGTCAGGTAATTCAAAGTCTATGGTGTGCAAATTGAAGAAATCCATCTATGGTCTCAAGCAAGCCTTTTGTCAATGGTATCACAAATTCCATGAAATAATAACCTCCTTTGGTTTTGAGGTGAATATAGTGGAAGATTGTGTATATCACAAGTTCAGTGGGAGTAAATCTATTTTTCTGGTGTTATATGTCGATGACATACTCATAGCAAGTAATGATGTAGGTTTATTGCATGACACTAAGAAGTTTCTCAAAAGGAATTTTGAGATGAAGGATCTTGGTGATGCATCTTTTGTATTAGGAATTGAAATACTGCGAGATCGTTCTCAAGGTATTTTGAGATTGTCACAAAGGAACTACATTGAAAAGATTTTGAGTAGATTTGGCATGAAAGATTGTGCACCAGGAGATACCCCTATCGTTAAAGGTGATAAATTTTATTTAGGACAATGCCCCAAGACCATACTCGAGACTAAAGAGATGCAGAAGATTCCTTATGCATCGGCTATTGGGAGTTTAATGTACGCTCAAGTATGTACGCGTCCAGATATTGCATTCATAGTTGGAGTATTAGGCAGATATTTGAGCAACCCGGGGATGGATCATTGGAAAGCAGCCAAACGGGTTATGAGGTATTTGCAGAGAACAAAAGATTATATGCTCACTTATCAGAGATCAGAAGTTTTAGAGATCATTGGGTATTCTGATTCCGATTATGCTGGATGCCAAGACACTTTGCGATCCACTTCAGGCTATATGTTCATGGTGGCTGGAGGAGCTGTATCTTGGAAAAGTGTTAAGCAAACACTTATGGCTTCTTCTACCATGGCTGCAGAGTTTATAGCATGTTATGAGGCATCCAATCATGGAATATGGTTGTAGAATTTTGTCACTGGGCTGCGGATAATGGTTGGCATAGAAAGACCACTAAAATTATATTGTGACAATAAGTCAGCAGTTATGTATTCCAACAACAACAGAAGCAATACGAAGTCAAAGCATGTAGACGTGAAGTTTCTGGTTGTGAAAGAAAGAGTTCAGAATGGTCAAATTTCGATAGAACATATAGGAACGAACTCTATGGTGGCAGATCCATTAACTAAAGGATTACCACCTAAAGTTTTTCATGAGCATGTTGCTCACATGGGTGTTAGTCACTTTTCTAATTCCATGGTTTAGTGGGAGTTTGTTATTAACGATGTTCTTTGACCTTATTTTGTTTATTTTCTATATAGAATAAAGTTGATGGTTTGTATTTATTATCTGAACTTGTTTATCATGCATGCGGTTTAGCATAAAGTTTTTTTTTTAGATTGATCTCACTAAGGAATTTGGACCAGTTGGAAACAGACATGATCTAGATCACTTTGCATGTAATTTCCATGCTATCTATCCATACTTGATCTATGTCATTGAACGTATTGAAACTGGTGATCAAGGAAGGTTTAGTTACGAGGGTAGTGACAAAAGCCGCCTTGATTCCGTGTTAATACAGGAGATGGACCAGATTGAACTAAAGAGGAATTCTATTATTAAAATAACCTGTTTATGCGCGCTTAAGGTTTATGTGATTTAATTACATCAGGTACACAAACATAGCTCAAGTGGGAGATTCTTAGACATATTTTTAAATAAAATATGTATAATTAATATGTGGGCTATGTATGTGGATTATTATTTTATCACATTGGGTTATTTTATTAGATTGGGCCCTATTATGTGATCTAATTAATTAAGGCCCTAGGAATCCTAATTGAGTATGAACTTAATGGGTAGAAGCCTATTCCTAAATTGATTAGGGTTTAATGGGAACCCTAATTGAACTAGTATATAAAGAGACCTTAGGGCTATGGTCCCCAACACACCAAAACAACAAGCACTTAGTCTTTCTTGAATCCCATCTAGAGAGAGATCCCACTAAGGCATTCAGAGTTTTGGTTGAGGAAGACAATAGTCTATTATCATCATAAAGTTATCTTCAATCTTTCAATGAAATCCGGTATGTTATTTATTCTTGACAATTTGGCATGAATGATCCTAGGGTTAATCTATATAATATAGATTGAAAGTAATTATGATAACAGTACCAAGTTTATCGAAGCGAGCAAAGCTCAACTGACCATATGTTAACGACTAAAAAGATTTGAATTTTGAATCACTCCACTTTCATTCTACTAAAAAAAAAGCTAACAAAAAATCTAATTACAATGAGTTTATCATACCATCAGAAAACAATTCTACAAATGAAAAATTTAGAAGTATGATTGTAAAATTTTTTACAGCGCTTAAAGGTAAATTACACATTTATTTTTTTCTTAAATGCGTGTATTTAGGTGTGTTATTTATTGTTTTTAGTATCCATGCTCTCTGTTTTTTAGTGTGTCAAATATCTCTAACCCAAACATAACATAATAATTAATGTATTAATAATATCCAAACCAAATATTCAAATTCTTCCACATTTATAATCTCATATACTCACTAAATTAAGTGCAACTCAATTGAAACAAAATTTGTATTATCAATTTCGGAGTCAGGAGTTCGATTCTTTCACACCACATATTGTAAAATAAATAAATAAATAAGGTTTAAATACTACTTTGGTTTACGTATTTTTTGTTTTAGTTCATTTGAGTTCTTATACTATCAAAATAATCATTCTGGTCCACATACTTCCAACTTTGGTTCATTTTAACCTCTATACTTTAAAAATGTTCATTTTGGTTATTATACTTTGAACTTTAGTTCATTTTGGTCCTTATATTTTTAAAAGTGACCATATAGATCTTTTCATTTTTTTTCCATTTCATTTTTAAGGGATAAAAATTGTCATTCTTAAAAAGTTTAAGTATCAAAATGAATCAAAGTCAAAAGTAGCCAGACCAAAATAATATTTAAACAAAAATAAAAATATATCTATATATTTTATTTTTTGAATAAAAAAAAGTTGTTTTCGAATATAGCAAAATGAGCCAACTTATTTATAAATAACAAAATATCAAGACAGTATTAGTGTTTATCATAATAGACAGTGACATATTTTACTATATTTGAAAATATTTCTAATAGAATTGCTGTTTAAAACAATTAAAAAAAAAAAAAACTTGTTTTCTAAATTGAAAAAGATGTTAGTGAGGAGAAAAGGAGAGGATGATCCACCACATGCTCCAATGTCCAATCCAAAACACATTGTTAAGATGCATTTTCTCATATGAAAATCCCATATCCACCATAAAAACACCATCTCTTATCCCCTCACCAAAATCTATTCCCATCTTATTTTTTTCTCTTTTTATCATTTTCCTTTTCAATTCAAACATAATATAATACTGATGTTGATGTAACTGTCGTAGTCTCCATATAAAAATGTCTATATTCATAAATATTTTTCTTTATGAAAATTATTTTAGACGGATTAATTAAAAACATCCTTGTGATTATTGATGTTTGGTTGATATTCATCTTTTTTTTTTTTTTTTTTTTTACTTTTTATACCTAAAATTGTTACGTTTATTAATTTTCTACATAAAGTTTCATTTTCATTAAACCTGAACCTAGATTTTGTTCTAAGTTTACTAATTCCAATAATATCAAGTTAAGCACGCATTTAAATTTGATTTACACTTAAATTAATTTTAAAAAATCTCACCAATTTTAACAAAAGTTAAGCTTTGTACCCATACATAAGTTTTATAATTCATTTAAAGCATATGAAGATATTTTTTTAAAACAAATTTTCAAATGAAAAATTATTATAAGGTAAAATTTGCAACATTTTTTTAAAAAAGTTTAAAATTAAGATGAATATTGAACGCTCATATAAATTTAGGTGAAATTTGATATAATTGAAAATCAATGGTAAATATTAAATATAATCGATCAAGTTTAAGAGTAAAAATTGAATTTTTAAAAATTTATTGAATAATCTCTCATGTCGATGCCAAGTACATTTTTGTTTTTTAAAATTAGATAGTAATCCATTATCGTTGTGCTAAATTCGTTCGGATAGTCACAAATAAAAACCTTAATTTAATTTTATATATATATATATATATATATACACGTGATGAATATTTTATTTCCGGTCTACTTTCAACTATCCAAATCCAAACACACAGATCTTGCCATGAATCCTAATAAATATATACATTGGTGGCTCCTGGGCTAAAATAATAAAGAAATATGTAAATTTAACTTTTTCCCTTTTTCCCTTTTTTTATTTTTAATTTTTTGACAAATGCAAATTGAACTTTAAAGACAAAAATTAATGCATATGCATATGATATATTATTATATTTATTTATGCTACTTGATTTTACGCTTTTTTGACCAAATAATGTCCCACTGTCAACCATGTATTTCCCTCCACTATGGGAGGAAATGTCTGCACTAACAATATAATAATGATAAAATTGTACTAATGTTTTTTTCATAACTATTTGATTTTTTTATTTTTAAATTTAACAATTAAAAGCATATATAAACACTATTCCAATTTATGAATTTCCTTGCTTCACTATTTATTTTTAAAAAGTAAAAAAGTTTTAATTAAAAATTTGAAAAAAATTTATTTGAAATTAAGATTATAAAAAAGAAATTGTGAAAAAGACATACATTTTAAAAACAAGAAATTAAAAACAAATTTGTTATTGTGGGACCTAACTGATTTGTTTTTACATAAATTATTGGTTCTATTTCCGAAGTGCTCCCTATTTTCTTTATTTTTAATGAACTTTTAATAAATTATTGTGGGAGCTAGCTAAGAGAGCTGGCTGCGACTTGCCTTCCTTGCTGCTGAATGGACCCTGTCCTAAATTCCATCTATAATTCTTTCTTTTTTTTAGGGCAATTCCATCTAACAATTATTTAGAAGTGGCGACAATTTAAATCAAGCATTCAAATTCTAATTTGCCTTGTTCGCCTCACAACATTGACCATTTCGTTTTAATTTCTCTATTCTATTTCGTTTTAATTTACATATTTTTAAATATTTAATATGAGTAATTTAATTCTAAAAAGAGTCCGGAACTTAATAAATATAACTTTTAAGATATAACTTTTATTCTTAAAAGTTGGAGGTTCGATGTTTCATTTTCGTAATTGTTGTATTAAAATAAATAATTAATAATATATTTTTTTTAAAAAAAATTTAGGTTATTAATTTCTTGTTGATTTTTTTTATTGAAAAATGTTAGTATCTATTAGCCTTTTATTTTATAAAATTTATAAATGACTATTTTTTTTACATAAAAATTATTACCATTTAATCAATTTTGATAAAAATTAACTTTCTATACATAAATTTAAGATTTGAAATTATACTATCTATATTTTAAATTTATTGAAAGTATAATAATTAAATTTAAATAACTGAAAGTACAACAACTAAAATACAATTTACACCTTACAATATTCCCATTGAATCCTTTTCTTTTTAGTTTATTAATGAACATTTTTTTTTCATTTTTTCTCTACTAAGTTAGGAAGAACTGTGTGATAAATTTTTTTACCACTTTGATAGAGCTTTTAGGCAAAGAATAACATTATTATTTTTAGTTAATTTTAAATAAAATAGTTACAAACCTTACACGTAATCTAAATTGATCTATTTATAAAAGTCTAGAGCTTTAACCGATAAAATTTATAGTTTAGGTTTTTATTGATATAAATTAGATATGTTTAAGGATATAAATTGATATTTTAACTCGAACATAACTCAACTAATTAAGAATTTAAAACACATATATTAATTAAAATATAAGATGTTCAAACTCTCACCACTTTAAGTTTGAACTAAAAAAAATGTGCATAACTCAACAATAATTAACAAATATTTATTGGTTGAAGTTCGATAGTTTAAATTTTATCTATCTCATTTGTTATACTATTCAAACATGGTAATTTTTTAAAATGATAAATTAAAAGTCTGGACTTTAAATTTTGGGCATTTAGTCTTAATTTGTTAAAATTTCAATCTAATATTTATTCGTGCTTAATTTCATCCTGCGACTTATAATTTTGATTTAGTTTCATAAAGTTCTTATAATTAATTAAACTCCACAAATCGCTTATATTATTATTAATTTTTGAGATTCTATATTTAGTTAATTGTAACTCAAGATTTAAGATTGATATTAAATTGAGAGTATACCTAAGGTTTAAAATATTGTCAAAAAAAAGTACATTTAGTTTGACAGTAATTGACATAAATTTTATTTTTAGAGGTTGAAAGTTTGATCACTCACTCTGGTAATTACTATACTAAAAAAAAAAGTTTGGATTTTGAAATTTCGATTTTGACCAAAATGTTAAAATCTCACTTTTAAAAAATGTCAATAGAAATATCAATAAATTATTGATGTTGATGAATATTTTTAAAAAAAATATCGAAAAACAAAAAATTTATATGAATAAATAAATATCATACTATTTTTAAACATGTTAATTTATATTAGTGACATATTATTACTTATTTTTATTTTTTATTTTTATAGATTTTATTTTTTACGATATATAACGGACTTCTTAAGTGAATGTCGAACTTATGAATAACTATAATAGGAATTTATCTTTTACACAAAACTTAAACCAAGAAAATACCATAAATTTTCTCTACTGAAATAGTGATAGAGGGGCCCAGTTACCAACCACAAACGGAAAAGGTTGATTGAAGTCCTCATAAAGAACCTCCTCTAAAAAACATTGACACTTACCATATTATTGGTGTATAATACAAGTCAAAAACTAAATTTATGGTATATAAAGCCTTCATAGTGATTTTTTTTTTTTTTTTTTGGTTAAAGGAAATAAATGACCATCAATCCTAGGGTTAAAATAAATACAAATTTCATGAACAAAGTTAGAAATTTGCTAAGAAAAAATAAATGAAAATGGAATACAGGAGCCGCAACGTCTTTCACAGATAAAAAAGTAAAAAAAAGAGTCTACACATTTCTCTAACTATACAATGGACAACTTTGTTACACAAACAGTTACAAAAAAAAAAAAAAACAAACAAAACATCACCTAATTTGTTTATAGAAATCCGATTACATATCAACAACATTACTGATGGCAGAAAGGTCCAAAGACACTCTGTTCAATAGATTTATCACCTCAATAGTACATGAGTCAACAAGCAAAAGGGTTAAAGAAAGCACATTCACCATACTCGAATTGTTCAACGAATGATCCCTTTTGTTATTAAAGTACTACGGTATTTTTTAATGCCACAAATCTTCGCAAACACATTTTAATGCTTTATCCATTTATATAAAACTCAACTAGTTAAGCATGATAATATTAATTAAAAAAAAAATTAATTAAATATTAGAGGTATGAAATAGGAAGATTTAAACTTTTAATTTTAAGAGAGGCAACCCTTATCAATTATCTCTAAATTAAGCTTACTCTTGTCTTATTATTATTTTAATAAGAATATCAACGGGCTGGGATTATTTAGAATCGAGTAAGGTAGGGGCTTTTTAAAAAATATTTGAATCCAAACATTCAAATGGAGGACCTACTCCATCCGATTGGTGGTATCTTAAAAAAAAGAAAGAAAGAAAGAGATATCTTTTAAAATTCAATATTCGTTTGTTGGAAAAAAGACAATTATTTCTCAATCATATTTTCCTAAATTAAAATCTAGAGTTTTTAATTTTTTTTTTTCCTGGTCAATAGGGTATAAACATGCATCATCGATTAAAGGTATACACAGGTTGAGTAGGTTGGGACACCAATTTTTTTCCCTAAATTATTTAGAATTTCATCAACAACACAAATGAGAATCCTTCAACTCAAAATACAAAATTCAAAATTTACATACCTCAACAAAATCGGAGAGAATTTGAGTAAGATAAGAGATAGAGTAGAGGTGAGCTAATAACATAGACGGAGAGAAGGAGAGAGAGCATTAACAGAGACAGAGACAGAAGTAGAGATGTCCATTTTTTCCAAGGGGTCGGGGCCCGTGGGGACCCGCCCTGCTCAAAGCGGAGAATCCTTGATTACATGGGGAATGGGGGAGGGAGCGGGGATAATTTTTTCTCTGTTGGCCAACGGGGACAGGGAATGTATTCCCCGTCCAACCCCGACCCCGACTCCGACTCCCCACCCCGCCCCGCCATATATATATACTTTAAAAAAATTATAGTTTTTTACCAATTAGCCTTTTCCTAATTTTCATCATAATTTTTTTATATTTTAATACATTTCTAAAATAGAGATGTTGAATGTTTTTTACTTTGAAAACATGTATATTGTAATGTTTAATTTGAAACCAATTATTAATATTTTAATTTTTAAAAATAAAGAGATAAAATATTTTTATTATATATTTGCACATAATATATTTTTACTTTTGTAAGAAAATTTTATAGTGTTTTATTTAAACATAAATGACATATTTAATAAAGAAAATTTTAAAAATTTTATATCGTTTGAGAATAAATTAAAAAAAAACTTGTTAAAAAATAAATAAATTAAGAAAAAAACTAAAGGATAATTTTTTCCGGTAGAGAATCTGATCCCCACAAATTCCCCGCGGGGAATCCCCACCCCAATCCCTGTGGGGAATTTCGCGGGGATGAGGATTGAAATAGGGGGGAATTCCCCGTGGGAAATTTGCAATGCGGAAAAAGGAAAGAGAACAAAAACGAACACAGACATTGACAATGCTCACACACACACACTTGGGAGTCACACACACGGACACACACTCTCAAACACAATTGTGAGTCACACACACATACACACACTCAATTGTGAGTCACACACACTCTCTTAAATGCTTTAGCAAGATTAGGGATGGTAACAGGGCGGGGCGGGGCTAGTGATGTACTCCCCATCCCCGTCCCCGTGGAGATTTTTAATCCCCATCCCCACCCCATTCCCCGTTTTGAAGAGTCGGGGTCGGGGTCGGGGAATCCCCGTTCGGGGATTCTGGTCCCCGCGAGGAAAAATCTCCGTTTATGAATTTTTTTTCTTTTTATTATTTAAAATTAATTAGAATTTAGAATTTATATTGAAAATAGAAATATTTTAAGCAAGAAGTTAGTATTTAATGTTTTTTTATTATAAATATAAATTAACAATTTAATTTATTATATTTAAAAATTAAAATTAGAACAAAAAATTAACTAAAACAGTAGCTTTTTAGTTGTTTATAATAATAATAATAATAATATATTAAGTATAAATTAAAAAGTTTAAGTTAATTAAAACGTTTATTATATGTATATATATATATAAACAATTAAAAAAATTCGGAGCGAGGATCCCCGTCCCGTCCCCAACCGGGGACCCGATTAAAATTTTCGATTTGACCCCTATACCCGGTCAAACCGGGGATTCCCCGCGGGAAATTTTGCCATCCATAAGCAAGATTGCGAGTCTCACACACACACTCTCTCTTAATTGCTTTAACAAGATTGTGAGTCAATAGTTTAGTTTGTGCACAAGCACAAATTTGATCAGGAGAAAGTTGCACTTAAATGCTTTAACAAGATTGTGAGTCAATAGTTGAGTTTGTGCACAAGCACAAATTTGATTCTGAGAAAGTTGCACCAAAGGAATTATGAATTAAATGTTTTAACAAGATTGTGAGTCAATAGTTGAGTTTGTGCTAATCTGTTAGTTGAGTTTAATGCACAAAAAGAGAAACACGTTGAGAATAAATGCAAATTTGATCATGAGAAAGTTGCACCAAAGGAATTAGGACTTAAATGCTTTAACAAGATTGTGAGTCAGTAGTTGAGTTTGTGCTAATTTGTTTGAGTTTAATGCACAAAAAGGGAAATACATTGAGAATAAGATACACATTGAGATATGGATCACAATTTTGAGAATAACTAGTAGGAGAGAAAAGAAGAAAACATGTGCATTATCAAATTTGTAGTGATGAGGAATTTGCTGATACTTGGCTACTTATCACTTTTAGTTTTGAGGGGGAGATTTTGATTTTAGGATTTTGTGAGATTTTTGTAGAATTTAATGCTTTAACTCGAAGTTTTGGTTTATATTTAGTTGTTAAAACAATTGGTATAAGAATTGAACAAATGAGAGAAAGATGAGAGTATCTATATGAAAAAATGATGGTACCTATAAAATTTGTTTAAAATGTGGTTCTCTTACAACTCAAGATGACTTCAAATAAATTGATTAATTACCATAGTAACAGTAGGAGTATTTTTAAACTTTTTTTTTCTTGAAAGTTTAAGAGTTTTAATACAACTTTTGAAAGTTCAAGATTTCTTAGATAAGATATTAACGGTTGCTGTCCATATACCATCGATTATTATATTTTAGTTATTATTAAAATTTTTGAAAGTTCAGTATTATTTTTGAAATAAAGTACTAATAAATTTCATTCAAAACTAACTATAAAGATATTTATAACTTCTTTGTTAGTTTAAAGAAATTTAACACAAATATTTTCTATAATTCAGCAAAAAAAAAAAAAAAAATTCTTGAAGAAAAAATGCATAGGGTTTTGTCATGGACCATGGGCCCACCCGTACAAAACTGGAATCAGAGTGGGGGCCCAATAAAGAAAACAATTAAAAATGCAATCTTCTGATGATGCGGGTTAGGCAAGGCTAGATTCCAAATTCACCTCCCCCAGATTCTGCATCACTGATTCCACTATTCATACTGCACGTGAGCCCATGTGACATAACCAAACAAATCATTCTGGCATTTTTACTCTTTAATTTATTTATTTATTTATTTTTGTTCTTTCTTCTTTGTGTAAGATTGAAGAGACACTCCTCATCTAGTAGTCATTTATTTTTTTATTATTAGTTTTTCAAAATTAAGCATATTTTTTCACAATTTTTTATAATAATTTTGCACATTTCTTAAATACAAAAGTTGAATTCTTAACCAAATTCTAAAAACAAAAATAAATTTTTAAAAATTACATTTTTTTTATTTTTAAAATTTGGCTTGATTTTTTAAAATATGGGTAAAAAAAGTAGATAAGAAAGCCAGACAATTAGGGGTGAGAGAGGTATTTGTAGGCTTAATTTTCAAAAACTAAAATTCAAAACTAAATAGTTACCGAACGGGGCCTAAATATTTGATTGATTGATTTCATTTTCTAAAAAAAAAAAAAAACTTAGATGCATTTTAGGTAATACCATTTTTGTATATACTATAAAATTGTCCGATCATAATTTATCACATAATAAATTATTTTTACCTTTTTTTAAACATTTTAATTCATTTATTATGTGTGTGGTAATAGTGAGATGCACAAATATGAGTGGATGCACTCAAATATTGCTTAATACTATTTTCTGATTCAGAAATTTGAATTGTCAAACCTTTTAAAACATCGGTTTTAAATTTTTTTTATGTATTCATATTTTAAAACTGAAATTCTAAATGAAGTAGGTAGTATAAATTTTAACACCGAAATTTTAATTTTATTAAATTACATCTCAAATTTAGGTGTTACACTCCCTAATAAGATATTAGACCAAACTCTTTGATAAGTCTATTGGTCCAATATGTTTACAAAAGCTCTCTCTTATTTGTTGAATAAATAATAAAACATATGAATGATAACAAAACTGGTTCGATTTTAAAGAAAAACAACATTAAAAGTAAATATTCTTACACTGCATTCCTGTTAAAATGAGTAGGTAAATTAGTAGAGAGTCGATTTATGGTAAAGGAATCCAAGGCAGTGGCGGCTACATTTAATCGGTCATCTATGTCCAATGTCTGAAAGTAGGAGAAAAATTATAAACAAACAAATTTCCCTAATAAGATTGAAGATATGCTTCTTAATTTTTCATTTCTTTAGCCTTAAAATATTGTGTTCATAAAATGTTGGTTTCAATTTTACCGAAAGTCCGAAACAACCATAAAAATATTGATAAAAGGTATATATTGGTAGATATTTATATGAAAATTATATATAAAAAACAATAAATAAATAGTTTTTTATAGAAATTTTTTTTTGCACATACAAAAAAAAAAGTCAAACTATTTACAAAAAAATAGCAAAATATCAACACTTATAAATGATAGACTTCTATCATTTCTATCATTGATAGACCGTGATAGACTTCTATCAGCGTCTATCACAACTACAAATTTTTTTTTTGCTATTTTGTGTAAATAGTTCATTTATTTTTCTATTTTTAAAGTTTTTTCTAGTTTATACTATTTTAAAAAAAATTAACGTATTTGTTATTTATACTGTAGGATTGAGTTCAAATATTGAAAAATAAGTTAAAATATTTATAAATATATAAAATTTTTACTGCGATAGACTTCTATTATTTAGCTCAATAATAAAAAAATATCGTAGTCCATGGTTGAGGGACAGTGAAAATTTTATAAACTTATAAATAGTTTGATATTTTCCTTTGAGATGTTTACTAAATTCAATATCAAGAGTGATACTGTAAGCTGTAAATTTGTAATAAGCCTCCCCCAATAATTTATGTGTAGACGGTAGAGGCCCACCTGAATTCCGCACCACATATGAGGTGAAGATTCCGGACTTCTGAAGCCGGGAGCCAGAAGCCAAAAAGCTAATTTCCAAATTCCACAAAGGCTTTCCGCCTCCGCCATTTCTCTCCGGCTGCCTTTTCTCTCCGCTGCTTCTTCTTTGTATCTGTGCAGCCAGCCGCCTGCCATGGCCATTGCCTATGCCAACACCGATTGTATTACCGCTTTTCTCATCAAGGATCATCAACATCATCACCACCACCACCATTCTTCCTTCTCCATCTTGTTTTCCTATCTACTCTTTATCCTTTTGTTTTCATCTACTCCCACTGCTTACTCATTTACTGGTATGTTCCTCATCTTCATCTTTTGTTCCATCTTCATATGCTATTTTTCTCTACAGCCTCGGTTGGAAAATGGATATTCCTTTGCCAAAATACAAGAAACTGAAACGAAATGAATACGAACCACTCGTTTATGCTTTAACGGATAACGTACATGATTAAATTCACTCACCGTCAATGACCTCTGGAAAATCGTTTGTTCTAATTTCTGCTCATACTTAGTTTTTTCTCGGAGGATTTGACAGATCTGTTTCTTCTCCATCGAGTTATCTATCGTGGTATAATCATAAATATTGTATGTTGCTCATTAAAGTCAGGTTTTCTATTCTTTTTCTTTGTAAGTCGAGAATAGACTGTTTGGTTGGGTACTTTTATCAGCTTTTATCAAACGAAATTATTTTTCATGTTAGTGAACGATTGTATGCTGAACATTGAAAATATTATTCAATTTTTTTCAGGAGATGTAGCCGAAGATTCAGAGAATAGAAGGGCTGATCTGTTTGTTCAAATTCTTAAGGACGAAGCAGTAGGAAGATTGAATGAACTAGGGAAGGTAGCGGACCACGATTCCACTTTTTCCTCTCTCTGTTAGCTATGATATGCGCGCCCTTGCAAATGTTTGGTACTTGTTAGATTCAGTGAATAATTGGATGATTTGCATATGATATGCGCGCCCTTGCAAATGTTTTTTTCTAGTTTCTTGTATGTGATTCTGCTGTAGTTTTCTATTCATAATATAAAAATGTCTAGTGTTGACCATGTAAATTGATTAGGTTGACTGTTTGGCTCGTTTGAAATATTCCCTTGGTTTGGTTATTAAAAAGTTCCGGCAATTTTATATAATTTTATTATTCTTTCTTAGAGGCCTTATTGTAATTTTTGATTGAAAGATTTAGGGAATTCCTGATTCTTTCCTCTCTGAAGTCTTTACCTTGGTTACTTCCATTTCCAATTATTAAACACATAATTCTATGCTGTACTGCATATATTATAGCTTAGTGCATGAAAAGCTGTCCTCCCCTTCCCCCAGATAAACCTGATGAATACCAGAGGTTGAGTTGTAATCCAACTTGAAACTGTTCCATGGTGAGTTGTCTGTGTTGTGTTAAATATTCCCAGTTGGTAACTTGAGTTGTCTTACAATTGTTCCCAATTACTAGGTGAGTGATGCTGCTCGATATCTTGAGAGAACGTTCTTGAGTCCAGCTTCTATCAAAGCAAGATTTCTTCTTCAAAAATGGATGGAGGATGCTGGATTAAGAACGTTAGATTTCTACTTCTGCTCTTCTTGAAGAAGTCTTAATTGTTAATTGACTCCTCTTGAACATTTTTCAGGTGGGTTGACTGCATGGGCAATCTACACGGTCGAACTGAGGGAAGGAATGCAAGTGCTGAAGCATTATTGATTGGTTCTCACTTGGTAATTATTTGACTTCTCCTAAGCAGAGACAAGAATTTATGTTACATATCAAGCTAAGAATTAAATTTTCTTCCTTTCCTCGCAGGATACTGTTGTTGATGCTGGAAAATTTGATGGCGCATTAGGCATCATATCTGCTATCTCTGCTTTGAAAGTTTTTAATATGAATGGGAAGTTAGAAGAACTAAAGAGGCCAATTGAGGTTTGAGTTACTTTCTCATTTGCAATATTTGGAAGAAATAAGTGACTTGTTCATTATTAGTCCTGATAATG
This sequence comes from Lagenaria siceraria, assembly GCA_002890555.2. NCBI lineage: Eukaryota > Viridiplantae > Streptophyta > Magnoliopsida > Cucurbitales > Cucurbitaceae > Lagenaria > Lagenaria siceraria. The sequence goes on along the minus strand of CM016487.1, from coordinate 4,463,602 downwards.
ACAATATTTTCTACCTTGTCACATTTAGTTATAATCAACTACAAAATTATGCAGGTGATTGCTTTCAGTGATGAGGAGGGCGTGAGGTTTCAATCAACCTTCTTAGGAAGTGCTGCTATTGCTGGTATTTTACCAGTTTCGTCTTTGGAAATATCAGATAAAAGGTTTTGCTGCGTAACTCCAAACTCTCTGGATGCTTATCACTCATTATTACCTGTATATTAATTCACAATCCTTTTATCAGTGGCATGACTATAAAAGATGTAATTACGGAGAGTGGAGTACAGATAACAGAGGAAAACTTGTTGCAACTCAAGTATGACCGCAAGTCTGTCTGGGGATATGTGGAGGTATGGCTCTGGGTGCTCTTCTGGAATTTCTAGTGTTTGTTCTACACTTAAATCTTATTTTTAGAACGTATGTACGTTAATCAGTACTTTTCGAACATTATTCTTTGCTTTGATGTTCAGGTTCATATTGAACAAGGCCCTGTACTTGAGTGGTCTGGTTTTCCTCTGGGAGTGGTTAGAGGCATAGCTGGGCAGACACGGCTAAAGGTACATGAGTTAAAAAACCTGTAGGTCACGGAGAAATATACTTGCACAATAACTAATTTAGTCAAAGAATCATGAAAATTCTTATAACTTATTAAGTCATTCTATACTACTTACCATCCAAACCGAAGAAAATCTAATTAATGGAATAATTTTGAAGCTTGGTCATTTTGACTTCACACTACAATCGATTCTAGAAATGTTTAGGTCGAATCAACCCAAGGTCCACTATTGGACGTATTTATCTTCCTGAAAAACTGTATTATTCCCCTACCTAATACTAAAAGTTGATACATTATATTGTGATTAATTTACCTACTTCTCCTCCCAAATTTATAATTTAGCTGGGGTCTCTGATGTATAAAACTGAAAGGAAGGAAATCTAATTTTCTTGATTCATAAAAAAAACTAAAATGGATTTATTCAAGGATGTGAGTTTCGTTTGATAGAGCGATCCGTGCACAAAGATTGCAGGTTACAGTGAGAGGTTCTCAGGGGCATGCAGGAACGGTTCCAATGCCTATGCGCCAAGATCCCATGGCAGCTTCAGCCGAATTGATTGTACAATTGGAAAAACTCTGTAAGCAACCAGAGAGCTACTTATCTTTTGATGGGCATTGCACTGATACTACCTTGAAATCACTTTCCACATCCCTTGTCTGTACGGTTGGAGAGATATCGACATGGCCCAGTGCAAGCAATGTCATTCCAGGCCAGGCAAGAATTTGATATAGAGGCACTGCAGACCGTCATACCTTTTTACCAGACAATTTTTAATGTTTGGCATGTTACAGGTGACCTTCACTGTAGATTTACGTACTATCGATGACATAGGACGAGAAGCTGTAATTTATGAATTCTCTAATCAGGTACATAAAATTTGCAGCAGCCGGTCAGTTTCGTGCAATATTGAACGTAAGGTGTGTATCTTCCATCAAGTCCATTGTCCACATTTATATCATTTGCTTCCCTTCCACAACCTTAATCTGCTATGCCTGTTCCTTTCAGCATGATGCAAATGCCATAATCAGCGATTCGAAGCTGAGCTCGCAGCTGAAATCTGCTGCTTCCACTGCACTCAAAAAAATGGTAGGCGAGCTTCAGGAGGAAGTTCCTGTATTAATGAGCGGAGCAGGGCATGATGCGATGGCAATGTCTCATTTGACGAAGGTTTGTTCTCAACTTATATACCGTACCTCTTAAAGTTCTAGTTTTGCACCTGCATCGACACGGTTATACATGTTATACAATGATGTTAATGAGAGAATTTGATAGGTGGGAATGTTGTTTGTCCGCTGTCGTGGAGGCGTAAGTCACTCTCCTGCCGAGCATGTATTGGACGACGACATTTGGGCTGCGGGTTTGGCCGTCTTGGAATTCTTAGAAAACCATCTCTAGTATTGTACCCTTTGTTCCTTGTACGCAAAAAACTAGTTAGTAACTTCAGTATAAGTGCTACATGTTAATTCAATTGTACAATCCATCTTCGTAGACTTGCACCTCCATTTCATCGTACTTCAGACTAATAAACTTCATGCTGTATGTAAATTCAATTTTTACAACCCATTTTCGTGGGTTGTATTCAATCATTTCTCATCATTCAAGCCCCATTTTTTTCTTTTAAAATCTCCGAATAGAGGAAAACAATAATTCTCATAAGAATAGATTATTCCATTAAAAGAAAAGCAACTGCCGGATGAACCATTTTGCTTGATAAGTTGTGAAGTTATATTGAACAATCGTGTTTGTTACCATTACATATTAAACTGTGCACAATAATTTGACCAAAATGGAGTGGTCATACCGTCGTGCACATGGGAGACTACCATTCTAAAACTATTCAGAAATTGGGTTAAATGTAACTTGCCTACCTTGGATCCTGTCCTAAACTAACTAACTGGCTTCATTCCAAGTTAGAATCTTGCAATAGGAAATCTTGAAGTCTGATGAATACCTTTACTTCATAGTGAGAGGTGAGGGAGCCAATTGTTGCAGCTGATGAACAACGTGCGACATTCTAGGGCGCATGGACGGGACATGCTGTGTGCAAGCATACACAAGGTCCACGACCTTCTGGACAACACCAGCCTCTGGAATTTCAGAAGTAGAAGTGGCCGTTATATGAGGATCCAAGAGATCTAGGTAACGGTGAGCCTGCACGAGGGGTGTTGCCCATTCGAAAATGCTCTGCCAACCAACCGAATCAACTGCCTGTGCGGGCCTTCGACCGGTCACAATTTCAAGCAGTAGCACCCCAAAACTATAGACATCACTCTTCGTGGTTAGCTCGTTTCTGTAGACAAATTCAGGAGCAAGATATCCATAGGTTCCTCCTGCCATCACTGTCCTCTCATGCATCACTTCATATGCCACCAATTTCGATAGGCCAACTCCCATCAGATGTGCTCCAAATTCTTCATCAAGAAGTACATTACTCGCACGGATATCACGATGTACCACGTGTGGCTTGACCTTGTCGTGAAGGAACCTGTAAAAAACATGAAAAACGAGTCAGTTGATAATCACTAGAGAAGAGAGGATTACTAATCAAAGTTATTGTTCCTTTGCATCTTAAAGAGATGAACGAAAATTGTACATACGCAATCCCTTGGGCAAGAGTTGTGGCAATTTTTATTCTCATAGTCCAATCTAAGCTTCGACCACCTCTTGGTACATGGTGAAGCCATCTATCTAAGGGCCCATTAACAATGAATTCATAAACAATGTAGCGGTCACCATGGTCATAGCAGCATCCTTTCAGGGCAACCAAATTTGGGTGACGAAGTCTAGCAACTCTTGCAATTTCAGAATGGAACTCTTTTTTCCTCTGAAAGCTGGACTTCTTTAACCTTTTTATCGCAACTCTTGAACCATCAGGTAAAAGTCCACTGTATGTACCACCTGTTTTTGTGTCTCCAAGAAGACGGTTTCCCTCACTGAAGTTTTTTGTAATTGATCTTAGCTCTTCTTTGGTAAACACCTTCCATGAAGGCGGTACCAGTGCAGAAGCTGCAGGGTTGGATGGCTTTCGCGACCTTCTCCGTTTCTTGCTCCTCTTGTGGGCAAGAAGCCAAATCACCACAGCTAACGTCGTGCAAAATATCAACCCGCTCACAACAGCTAGAATAACTAGATACTCCTTGTGGCAGTGCATGCGATGGCATCTATCATCTGATACAAATCAAAGAATATAGATCTCAGTGTGGATCACGACATATCTTAATGACTAAACCACCGAGGAACCAGGAAATGGAATACCAAACATGTTAGAATCATTCCAATCCTCTCTTGCTACAAGTTCTCTCTCTCTTTGTTTTTGTTTTTGTTTTTTTTTGTTTTTGTTCTTTTTCAAATCTATTGTGTGTGGGAATGGGTGGAGGGAGACAGCATTAGCAAACGACATACATAGTTACCAGGACGAATAATGTATCGAGAGCGTCTAAGATGATGCCATACCTAGATTTATCATGCATATAAAAGGGTGAGAACTGTTGCATTTCTCATCCCCAAGGAACGGTGTTGCTGGTCCACCAAATATTAAAGTACATGTTTCAACCGAATCATTCACGCGGCAAGAGACATTTTTGCAGTTGGATTGCAAAGTTGTTCTGGGAATAATGGAATCATTCCATTTCGAAACATTATCTGACCATTCCCAAACAAAATGATTCGAAGAGTTGAACGCTCTGCCACCAACCCAACAGCCACCAAGAATTCCATTACACAGATTTTGTACAAAGCTAAACTCTTGATATGTTATCAGAGCTGCTAAGTTCCCACCAAAACCATTACATTGGGTCTCTGAATCATTCCATGATTTAGGGCTCGACATGAAACCATAGCACTTAGTCTTGTTTGGGCTAATAATCCAACCATGTGGGCACCGTCCTAGCCACAGAGAAAAGAATAGAATTTGAGGATGCCGTATTATAACCATAGTATAACAATGACAAACAGAGTATCGACACAATTTCTCATACAGATGTTGTATGCTTGAATGCAAGGAAGGAAAAAGGGAAAGAAAGTAAAACAAAAAACTAAATAGAAAATGTCACATAAATAATCAGCAAGCAGAGGAAGACTCTAACTTAATCATGAATGAACAGTTTAAACAAAGAAAAATCTTTCATATCCAGAAACAGGAGATCATTTTTTTAACCATATTAAAAACAAACTGAAAAAAAAAAAAAAACCCCAAAACTGTTTTCTTCTTCCTTCAATGTACCAAACTCTTGGAGACAAAATAGCAATTCTAAAAGTTAAGTGTATACCTTTTGGATTTTCATTTCTGGAAACAACCGAATGCCCACTTACTGAATCGTTGAACATCTACACAGACAAAGGAAACTTCAAGACATAATTTCCAATGAGAAAGCCAAAACAAGAACATAACATCAAGCAACAAACAAGATAAAAATTAGTCGAATTCGAGTTCCATACAGTGTCCGAGCCGCCCATTCTGGACACCCAAATTAACATGAAAAGCAGAAGAAATTGTAGATACAGCGTTATCACCTCTGTCGGAGCCATTACCCAAACCCTAAGCATGAAAAGTCAAAAGTTCAGCCAGGAAGAAAAGTCGTAAAGAGATCACACACATCCACCAAACCTAATTAGCCCAGAAAGCACAGAAATCCACAATCCGCAGTGATTCGAACAGATAATTTCACATAGTATTGCTAAAATCGATGTCCAAATTACATCATTCCAGAAACGAGAAGACACAAAAACAATTATCCACGAACAAACGAAAACCACAACAACGCGGAACCCTCAGTTTGAATGCGAAGCAAGCGGAAGGAGCAACCAGAAATTGATGAAGAAAAGTTTAAAAAGACTTACCAACCGACAGGGCGTAGACTTCTGAGGTCTTGAAAATGCGACTGGTTCAGGCTTAGACAAATAACCCGTTTCTTTTCGTCTCCATTTCCATATAGTTCAGGATTTCTTAGGAATCAGAGAAATTATGGAGTAGCTGAGCTGCTGAGAGCACCAAGATTTGGAAGGGCTCAAGCTCATGTTGAGGAAGCAGAAGAGGAAGAGTGAGTAGTAGTTTGGAAGTTAATGCGGTCTGGCTTCTCTGAGCACAATCCCTTTTTTTTATTTACCGCCATCTCGCCTCTTCTTTTCTTTTTTTTTTTTAACTCAATACATATAAATATAATGCAATAATAGCAATATTAGCAATAATAGCAAATCCTACTTAAATTGGAGCACCTGTAACTAAAAATAATCAATTTTTAATTTTATGTTTTATTAATTCTTGATGGTTTAAATATACTTTAGTCTCTCTACTAGTCTCTAAATTCTTGATTTTTTATGTGTACTTATATATATAGGTTGTAAACTTTAAAAAATGTTTAATAGTCTTTAAATTTTTTTTTTCTTTTTTTTTTTTTTTGCATATTTAATAGATTCCTAAAATATCAATTTTGCATCCAATAGGTATCTTAATTGAAAATTTAAGATTCTATTAGACACAAAACTAATTTTTTCTCTCTTATATAACAATTAATTTTTAAAATGTTTTAATATGCTTGAGATCTATTAGATATAAAATTGAAAATTTAAAAATTTACTAGACATTATGAAAGGACTAGAGTCCAAATTAAAAGTTTAGGAATATATTAGATAATTTTTTTAAAATTTAGGGACAAAACTTGTAATTTAACCTTCATATAAATGTAATTTTAGATACATTATATATGATATCATACTAATTATAAAATTATTATAAATTATGAATATTTATAGAATTATTTATCTAAATATATAAGAAAAATCATTCTTTCAATTTTTGTAAAATAATTTTATAAAGATCGAAAAATATTTGTATATTTTTACATGTATATATGAAAAAAAGGGACTAAGTTTTTCTCACCTTTTCAAATGTACTAAAAAAATAAAATATTGTATATATTTTTCAAAAAGGTATTGAAAACTAGAATAATATATAAATATGTGTGATGGGGAATAATTCTTAAAATATATAATATATAGTGTTATTTTCAAATATAGAAAAATAAGCCAAATTATTTACAAATATAAAAAAAAATTCATTGTCGGTAGCGATAGAATTCTATCGCGGTTTATCGCTGATAAATAGTAAAAATTTTAAAAGAAAAAAAAACGAAATAGTAGTACTCTGCCAGGGAGCCAAACTACAGTCTAGCAAGTAGATAAATTGTTGCAAACCACCACGGCAATACCTTACATGCAATTTATGTTGATATAAATATATTTAAATTATAATTATATAATTTTTATATTTAATAAAATAAATATACATGTATATAAAACATCACCATGCTCCTGACTCCTTAATAGATCCGTTCCTGTTACTAATGACATGTTTTGGAGTAATTATGAATATGATAAAAATGATTTTAATAATTTCAAAATCACTATCAATCATATTATAAATCAATTAACTTATAAAAATTTAAGAGTTTAATTGATATAATTATAAGTTTTCGTACACCCATTCTTGCTCGATGTTGTACCTTCTATTTCTTCAGTCATTCTCTTCTTCAAATCTGCAAATTTTTTAAAGTCTCCAATTTTTTTTTTCCTTTCATTTTGCACGCTTCAACCTTTTCCCTTCCTTTCTTCATTCTTCACGCTTAAAATTTTTTTTCCTTCCTTAATTTGTTCTTTAATTAGCTCCCTCTCAAATATTTTTGTTTCCTTCCTTTTTTCCTTCTGCAACTCTCTATCTCTCTCTGATCAAAGATGGAAAATGGAGTGAAACAACTTTTTTTAATTATTTTTATTTATTATTTTTTTAGAAGATAGAAGTTGGAGATGAGGTGAGATCATGAAGCAAGAATTGAAGAAACATAGAGGAAACAAACTGGGAAAGGACAACAACATGGATTGAGGAGCAAGGTACGAGGATTGAGGAGTTAGCCCACCACACAGAGTATTTTGGTTGTTTTGGTAATTCCATTAATCAAAAGGCCAAAAATCTTAGGATTTCAAAAGTTGTGTCAAAACTTATGTGGGTCTTTCAAAAGAATCCACCCATACAAAAATCTCTTAAAAGTTTAGGTTTTAATTCTTACAACTCACAAAGAATAAGGGTTATATTGTTTTTTTTCTTTTCTTTTGACATTTTTTTAATATTAATTTTCTAACTTTTACTGATTTGGATCATTTTAATATTTAATGTCTCACAATAAAATTTCAGGCTCATCATTGGCCGACCCTAAAAAGTGAAGACTCAAACTCGAGTCAGACCCAAACTCAAAGGCCTAAGGTATTGTTTGGGCTTGGATTAGGCCAACCTTAGGTAGCCCCATGACCTAACGGCTCATCGAATCAAAGTTTAGGTCGAGCTTGGATTGGGTTTAGACCAACCCATTAAATATTAGTTATTTAATTATTTAAAAATATATATCTATATTTTAGATTTTCTAAATAAAATATTATTAAAAATTATTAGAATTGTGTTTTTGTTAAATTTATTTTATATTTGTATAACTTTTCGAGATAAAGTTCTCGATATTATAAAGTTTTATTTAGTATTTAATTGTCTTAAAAAGTTATTTTATATTTGTATAACTTTTTCTAGATATTATATATTTGAGTTGATTCAATGATAAGTTCATTGGGCCGGCTCGACAGCCAATCTAAATATGGCCCAAAGGGGCCGGTCCATGGGTCAACCCGATTATAAAAATGACGACTCATATCCAATCCAATGAATAAATGGACTGGACTGGGCCAGTCAAACGTTGACTTTGGGTCGAGCTTGAATCAAACTGAGCTGGGCTTGGACCGACCTTTAGACTTTGGGCCTGTTATTGAGACTAACTAGAATTGTCCTTGAAATTTTTTATAAAAAAAAAAACATTAAAATTAGGTAATGTGGAAATTTTAACTTTTAACCAATAACATGAATTCTTTTTTTCTTTTTCCTTAAAAAACCAATAACAAAAACTAACCATTTATAATCCATTTAAAGAAATTTAACAACTATGGTTGAATTTGGTTTTAGGTTAGATCTCTACTCGAAACATGAGTTGAAGTTGAGAAATCTATTTCGAAATTTTAAATTATAGTCTTCCTACTTTAACGAAAGTGATAGCACACTTTGTGAGCTACTTATAGAGCTTATTTATTGCTACTTTTCACAATTAATTGTCTATTTTCACATACATATTTGTTTATTTTGAATAAATCCAACAATTGAAGTAAAACAAAACATTTAAAAGAATTATGGAAGAAAATTGAGTCAATTGAACAATACAGAAAAGTCAAGTATTTAAGTGGCTGTTTGGAAAACAGAGGTGAGTTTAGATTATAATATAATCCAAAATTTACATTTGGATTGAACACATTTTAGGCTCGATTTGTAATAATAAACTCATTTTGTTCCTGCAGTTTTCAACATAACCCTCTTTTCCACCATTTTCATGCTTCACGTCCCATTTTCGTTCTGTTCTCAATATATTTCTCATACATTTTAACATCCCTCAGATTTTCAGTAATCTGATTACATTCAAGCTCCACAAATAATCTCTAAATGTGAAAATGTAGCCAAACTGGGAGCAGCATTGAGATGATACTCAATGGTATCAAAATGATGTAGTAAATAAAAGGAATAGCACCACGGCCATTACTTTTTGTGCTTGTGTAATGGATTTTAATTCATTATGCATAGCTAATTTTCTTGTTATTGGGAATTGATTTAGCATTGGATATTGGAAAAAATTTGGGTGCAATCAATTAAAAATTGCCACGTGGTAATTTATTTTTTTTAAAAAAAGTTATTAAAAAAATATTTTTTTTATGCGTAGAGAAAAGGAAAACATGAGACTTAGGCTACAAAGTATTGCTCTTGGATATTTATAGACGAATTAATTGAATACATTTTATTACTTGATTTTATTAATTAATTTATTTGCCTTAATGTCCTTTCCTTCTCCTCTTTCGAATGACTTTCTTTGGCACCACGATAAAAAAGGAATCTACTCGTTTAAAAGTGGGTAGAAGTTGACTCTGGCATTGTCATTGGAAGCTTCTTCTTCCCCAAGCCTTGACATAGAATAGTTTTGACAATCGTTTTGGGCTCTTTCTATCTCTCAAAAAACGATTTTTTTTTTTTTTTTTTGTAGTGTGCAACTTGCTTCAATTCTCTCCCAACCTATAATATTTTGGCCTAGTCAGTCCATCATTGATTGTAGGGACTGTCCATTATGTCATCATGCTTCTGAGTCCAATATCCATGCCCTATGGTATTGCAAGGGAAGTAAACATATTTGGTCTCTTAGGTTTCTTAGTCTTCTCCTTTTTAACATGCTCTACTTTGATGTTTTTTCTCTTTTTTGCAAGGCCTGTGAGGTTTTGACCTCGTTGGATATCAAGATCTTGTCACTCATTGCTTATGCAACTTGGCACCAGTGCAACCTTCTTATTTTTCACCAACACATCCCTTCAAATTTTGACGAGCGTTGAATTTAGTTCTCCTTTGATCCTTGTGGAAGCTAGCCGTTGGTCTGCTCCTCCCCAATATGGTTCTTTCTAGATGAATTCGATGCCGCAATGCTCAATGGTGAGGTGAGGATCGAAGCCATTGTTTTCGTGACTAAAAGGGTGATATTATGCTTACTATGGAGAGACATTTTCTGTGACGGGATTTGTGGAGCTTGTTGAGGTCATCACCATATTCAAAGGTCTTTCTAAAGCTCTTGAAGCTAGCCACTTCCCTATTTAAGCTGAAACTAATTCATAAATCATTTGGAACCTTTTGGTTGGGAAACATATAGATACACACGAATGAGGTTAAGATGTTCGTTGATTTCATTTGTGATCTTTTTCACTGTGGTTACATTCATGGTTTTCTTTTAGTTAATCGCAAAAGTAACTCCGTCGCTCAACTTTTTCCACTGAGCAATTCTGCTTTTTGTTCTGACTTGCTTTATCTTTAATTGTCATGTTTTTTTTTTCCTTATGTTGTACTAAAGAAAAAGAATGTTTTTTTAAAAAAAAGATATATAGAATTATTAGAATCTAATACTCACAATATTTAGTTTATATTTAAACTTAAATATATGACAATGGTAGTTCTAAGATCTAGAGATCTTACGACTGTTTTAGAAGTTTTTGAAAAAATTTGATTTAAGATCTTGCATTTTGTTAATGAGACTAGATAGGACTATTGAGACTTCTTATATTTATATGAGAGTTGGTACAATCATACCAGTACTAATGCATCGGATTCCATCAGAACTCTACAGAAAAGCGTGCTTGGGTGGGAGCAATACTAAGTCGGGTGACTACTTGAAAAGTCCTCGTGTTGCAATAAATTTGTATGAGAGTTAACTATACTTTGAAGAGATAATTATGACCTTTAGCATTCATTATTTATGAAATATTGCTGATTTGCTACAGCATTTAGTTAATTTAAATCATAGATCCAATTGATGAATTCAATTTCCCTAAAACACGTTTCCCATAGATTTTCTCAGTCGCAATTTTTTAAATTCTAATACAATCTCATCACACTTCTGTCTTTAAATAAAATAAAGGAAAAAAGTATAATCTATTCCGACCATAAATTTTAAAATATTATATGTATAGTCATTAAATTTTGAGATTAGTTTCAATGTAATCTCTAAATTTCAAAATATTACAATTTTATCTTTAAAATTTATTTTCATTTCTTCCTAAGGTTTCAAAATTTATACTTTCAACCTTGATTTTCCACTAAATACTCACTTTCTGTTAGAGATACAAATACGAAAATTTAGGACATGTTTGGTAGAGAATGTTTTCAGATTCATGGAGTTTAGCAAATATATGTTTGGCAAACCACCTGAATTCAGTTTCTGAAATTGTTTTTGAATTATGTGATCCAAACAGTGCAAATTCTGAAACAACATTTGTTATGTTTCCATTGTATCATGATTTTGAATTTTAACTTTTAGAATTATATAAAATAAAAATAAAAACATTTAAAACTACAAATATGTTATATTATATACTCAATTACCTTTTAAAAAATGTAATATATATTATGTATTGTATTATAAATTATATAATATATCAAATAATAATTATATAATTTTTTTAACATAAATTATATTCATAAATAAATTAGTAACAATTTATATTCAACCTAAAATTAGTGAGTAATTACAACTAGTTTTATAATTTATAAATATGTATTAAATACATCTTAAACAACTGTTTAAATTATGATTCAATTTTTAAATTTGCTATCAAATACATATTTAAAAACATAAAATATAACTATATTTTTATTGAATCCCTGATTTTTAGATTTTTGTTTTTAAATTTCTTACAATTTTAATATTAAATCCCAACTCAAATGTTTGGGTCCAATGGTCTCCCACGCCGAGAGAGTCAACACCCCAAAACCCTCTCTGCCATTGCAGTCTTATCCGTAGAGGAAGCTGATCATTTTCTTTCATGGAAGAGAAATTATAAGAAAAATAAAGACGAAAAAGAAAATAAAAATAAAAATACAAAGTAACAGTAAGATATAATAAAAACGTAAAGTACTGGCGGTCGGCGTGCCCCTAAAATTACGATTTGGAGGATGACAGACACTAATGTTTCTGAATTTGAGGAAAAAGGCATATTCATTTACATCTGTCTTTCCCATGCTCCTTTTCAATATTCCACACAAAAAGTATTCAAACCTCAAAAAATAAAAAAAATAAAAAAAATAAAAAAAATAAAAAAAATTGAGAAATTTATTTTAAATCACAAAATACTGAAAATATTTATAAATATAGTAAAAATTTTACTGTCTATCTGTGATAGACCGCGATAGACTGCGATAAGCTACTATCTGTGTCGTGATAGATTACTATAGATAAACACAAGTAGTAGTCTATCGCAGGATAGATAGCGAAATTTTGTCATATTTGTAAATATTTTAGTTCATTTTCTTATATTTAAAAACAACCCATGAAATGATATATATATAATTTAGATGATCTCACATTAAAAAAAAAAAAAAATCACAAAGTTTTATAATAAATTGCGTTCTTTTTGTAACATTTTCCTATATATGAGAATGCATCTAAATATTTTTAGAAATCAAGAGGTTGGCTTGACATCTGTACAGTTCAAAGATTGTTTTTGCAATTTTCTTGATTGCCATTAATAGGTTCCGTGTTTGTTTGAAATACCTGCTAGATTAAACACTTTTTTTAAAAAATATTTTATAGCTTATCTTTTTCAAAAAATACATTAAATATATATATATATATATATATATATATATATATATATTTTGTGAATTTTTTTTTTCCCTCGCTGTATATTTTGAAAATTTTAACCGATAATAATCTATTTTTTTTCCAAGTCTTTCTTCTACAATAGATTTCAAATTCATGCAAAATTAGAAAGAAAAAAAAACTTCAAAATTTTCTTAAATGTGTTTTAAGATTAATTTTGTTTAAAAACCAATCTTATAAAAAATTATTCAAAAAACACATGCACTATTCAATTCAACTAGAATTTCACACAACTATTAGTAAACACACCAGAGAGAGAAAGAAAGTTGTAATAAAACCGCTAAAAATCTGCATGGAAAACGTCTCCCAAGTTCCCAACACCCAACAAAACCCCCCACATAACACACAGTTTTGACTTAGTCAACATAACAACATACAACTTAACTTATTATAATATCACTCCACCAAATTAAACTTAAAACCCTAAACTAACCCTTCATTAAATTTGCATAATCACTGATGATTAGCGTTGTAATTCTGAAAGGGAATAGAGAAATGATCAATGAGTCCAGTAACTGGCGTTGCCAATCTAGGCTCATAAGCAAACCCATGTAAAACCTCTCCGCCGCCGCTGCCGCCGTGACCGCCGATATAAGGACAAGGCGGAACCCATTGCCATAATTTCTTAGACATGTCATACAAAAGCGCGGCTTTATCCCAACACCCTCTAATTAAAACCATCACGAATTCACCATGCGCCACGCAATCAAAGCCACACGATTTTTCCATTTCCTCAAATTGCACGTACAATTGTTGCGGCATTCTTTCCATTTCAATCCACGTGGCACCGCAATTTTGTAACCCCCAAACTCTTAAGCTTTTTGGGATGTTTAATTTGCTTTTTTCTACCGCTGCAATTAACAGTAATTTCCCTTGACTTTCTACTAAGTTTGGGGACCGTAAAAACCGTCTCATTGGGGCTTGGATTTTCCACCAGTTGTTGTGCGACATGTCGTACGCTAGAATGCTGAATGGGCTGTAGTTCATGCAGTATAATCTGCCTGCCACGTGGACCATTCGGCTTGATTCGAAACTGCACAGACGTGGCAATGTGGAGGTGGTGGCCCACATGGAGTAGAAGCCGCTGGCGTCTATGTGGAACGTTTCGGCGGTGAGGTTTTTGACGGCGTAAGGGGAGATTAAGTCGTCGCCGGTCACCGTGATGTCGATGGAAGATGGGGTTATGGCGAGGCCGATTGAAGGGAAAAGGCGTGGTCTTATGGTTGGGGGAAGTTGAGATAAGGTGCCGAGAATTGGGTTTGATAGGATTAGAGTCTTGGGGCCTCCGTCGTCCGGTGCCCAGCAGATTAAGCCACCGGAGGAAGCTACTGGTGAGAACCCTGCCGGAATTTGAGCGAACGACAGCCGGTACCATGCCACGTCGTATGGATCGAATAGGTACCTGTCGAATAATATTGTTGTTATTTTCGTGGCTGAATGAAGAAAAAAAAATTTTAAATACCATTTTTGTCACCATGCATTCAATTCTGGATGATTCAACGGAGCAATTTGTACCGGGTGTGTCTTGAGTAATACTCATCATGTACATTTTAATTACACAACAAAAAAAAATTCAAATTCTTTTTTATAAAATTAAGAAAATAAAGTCAAGTGATAAACGATAGCTAAATACACTTAAGTATTTCCATTCAAAAGGGTAATACTTAGATGCATTCTTGGTAGCATCCATATTGATGCATCTCACTCTCATCATTCACACAAAAAAATTATTAAAATATTTTAAAAAAAGAAACAAGAAGAATATGCCACATATCAAATTATGATGAGAGAATTTGGTGTGATGCACAAAGATAGATGCTATTCGAGATGCACTTAAGTATTTTTCTTTGAAATGTGTGCTTGTTTTCTCCCAATCTCTTATAGGTAAACATTTGAATTCTTAAACGACTTCAAAAAATAAAATTTTTATTTTTATTTTTAAAATTTTGCCTTCAACTTTGAAAACACTCCTGAAATGTAGATAACAAAATATATAAAACGAATGGATGGAAATGGAGTCTACGGGACTTATTTTTGAAAAACAATAAATAAAAAACTAAATGGTTACTAATATAAAATAAATAAAATCTAAAAGCTGGAAAATCGAGATAATTATATTTAAACCCTAAAAAAGAAAGTAGAGGATTGAGGATAGGTTTAAGGCATATACCCTTCGTAGGTGGGTCTGGAGTGGTCGGGTCCAGCAAGTGGTGAGTTATTATTATTCCTGTAAATATGACTGGAAACGCCTTTGAGCTTGAAGAACAGGAACCAATGGCGGCGATGTGGAGAAATTTGGAGGTACAATTCCAGAAAGCTAGCGTAAAATAGAAGGCCGTACCATCTCTTACAAACACAACGAGCACGAAAAAAGGCCGGCGGCGGAAGAAACGCCACCACCCGATCCAGAATCCTCTGCGGCAGTTTACTCCATATTCTGCTATCCATTCTAGGGCCCGTCGTTAGTAGTGCGACATTATTACTCGAAGAAGAAGTGGTAGTGGAACAAGTGGAAATAATTCCGCAATTTGAACCGGAAATAATGTTATAGCCAAAGGGAAGAGAACTACTCATGGAGGAGTGAAGACTCATATCCATATGGTGACTGAAATTCATATCTGAAAAAAAAATTTGTTCAAAAGGGAAAATCAGAAATGGATGTGTTTATTTTTTTGTAAAAAATATTGTTGGGATTGAGGTTGTTTATATAGGATGGATTGGGATTAATTATTATGAAAAAAAAAATTGGTTTGATATAATAATTATTTTGAATTGTAATTTGGGTTGCTTTTTGTTGTGTCTGAATGGCAGTGAGTCTGAATTTTGCATCTGTCATTTCGAGTTGTTTTGTCAATGGCCGAGGTAGCAAGGACAAGGCCGGGGCATCTCTCTCTATTCTCTCTCTCATACACTTACACAATCTGTCTCTTTTGCACACACACAAAACTCAATACACAACTTTAATTCACCAACTTATTACCCACAACATTTTCAAAATCGAAGATATATTATGAATAATTTGTCTTCTAATGATTTAGTTTATATACTTTAAATTTGAGTTGTTTTTAAATATAAAAAAAATGGGTCACCGTATTTATAAATATAGTAAAATATTATTGATAGACACATATAGATGTTTTTAGACAATGACATTTTACTATATTTAAAAATATTTTCAATAGTTATATCATTTAAAACAATTGTCCTTTTAATTTTCTAATAGTTTAGAACCTGAATTTTAATTTTTAATAATTTAGTAATTGTACTTTTAAATTCTTAATAATTTAATTACTTGTAAACATAACGAGTCTTTAATTAAGTTATACTACTTTTATCTTTGTATTTTTGGCTTTGGTTCATTTTGATCCTTGTATTTTTAAAATGTTCATTTCTAGTCCATATGCTTTCAACTTTGGTTCATTTTGGTCCATGTACTTTCAAAATGTTCATTTTGGTCTTTGAACTTTTAAAAATTGACCATTTTGGTACCTTAAAAATAAAGTAAAAATAAAAATAGAGAGACAAAAAATGGTCACTTTTTGAAAATACAATCACCAAAACCAACATTATGAAAGTATAGGGACTAAAATGAACCAAAGTTGAAAGTATATGGACCAAAATGAACAAAAATCAAAAGTACAGAGACCAAAGTAGTATTTAAACCTAAATTTTAAACACAAGATGACTCAATTGTTATCTACTATAGTTCAAAGACTAAATTATTATAAAATTGAAAATACAAATATTAATTCACTACGAACTAAAGTTTAGAGACTAAAATGGTTATACTTTCATCAAATTAAAGTTCAAACCTAAAAATGATTCACACATCAAAATTTAAAAACTGAATTTGCAACTTAACCTAAAAATACGTCTTTACATGATTGACATTGACTTTTGTGTGAGAGTTGTCACTCTAGACTAAAATTCTTTCAACATGTTTTTGTTTTTACTCACAGGCTTCTTTAAGAAAAGGAAAATTAGAAAGCCACCTATAATATAAAGATTGTTCGTAGTCTAATATTTAAACATTTATTGGCATGAGTGTAATTATTAAATTTTTTTAAAAACTTTCATAAATAAAACTTAATATTAAGGTATATACATATCTACTTTTTTTTTTCTCTCTTTAAAGAAGTTGTAGGATCAAATTTCTTTTATTATACTAATTTAATGTGATGTTCATATTATAAACAAGAGATAAACTAACTAACTTGTAAGGTATAAAAAGAGAAATTGAATGTTTGATTATTTAAATTTGAAAACGATGTTAATAGGTACTATATCATTCTATGAACAAACCAATTCAAAATGATATATATATAAAAAAAAAAGGCCGAAAAAAAAACTTTAAATAATGAAAGACAATAATTATAAGAAAATTATTTTAAATGACAAAACTGTTAAAAATATTTATAAATATAGTAAAATGTCACAGTATATTAATGATAGATGATAGTAGTCTATCTGTATCTATCAATATCTATCGTTGATAGACAGTGATATTTTGCTATATTTATAAATATTTTAGTTTATTTTGTTATATTTGAAAACGACTCACGACTCATGACTCATAATTATATGTAACAAGTTTGATTGATAAGTAAATTTGAATTTGTACTTTTAACATAAATTGCAGAGGCATCATATGCTTATATTTCCCAAATAATTGGGGGCCCGTGGCCATGGCCCCTCCTCCCCATGCCCATCTTCTGCATTCTTTCTGCTCTACTGTATATGATTTTTTTTCTTCTTCTGAACATTTCATAATTATTATCGCCTATATACGTGCTCTACCAATCCAAATAAATACTTCCTAACCATCTTAATTCAATTTTCTATTCCAAAAATTTATATTGCTATATTATTGTGAATATTTTTTTTCCATATTATATATCTTTATTTATTGCATGTTTATACATCAACAAGCTTTTAAAAATAGTATCGGGTCCAATTCATTAGTACTAGAAAAAAATATTTGTGATGAAATATTTTCTAATGTGAATAAAGGGAGTATGGTACCCCATATTACTTGAAGTTTTTTAGAGAAAAATAGAGACAGTTGCAAATTTAGCAATCAGATTCAAAGTATTAGCATATATAGCAACATTTTTAAAAAAATTGCAGATATAGCAAAGTCTATTAATGATATACTTTTATTGTTGATAGATTTTTATGATCTAGATGCTCTATCAATAAATCATAAGAGTCTATTAACGATAGAAGTCTATCACTGATATGTAATTTTTTAAAAATGTTGCTACACACTTGGTTATTATCCTTAAAATTGCTACTCATTACAATTATCCAAAAAAACAATACAATTTTAGTCTCTAAGTTTTGGGTATAGTTTCTATTTGGTCCCTAGGGTTTCAAAATGTTACATTTTTAGTCTTTAAATTTTGACTTTAATTTGAATTTAGTCTCTATATTTTAAAATGTTACAATTTATCTTTGAGATTTGAGTTTTGTTTCAATTTGGTTCTAGGTGTCAAGATTTATACTTATAACCTCACTTTTAAATTTAGGAACCAAATAGAAATTAAACCCAAAACCTTAAAGACAAAAGAGATTTTTTTTAAAAAAAATTCAAATATATTAGACCTATGTGCAACTTTACTTTTATCAAATAAATAAGCATATTTGTTTTGTATATCAAAGGTAGAGGTCTTCCAATCTAAAGATGATAGTTAAAATCACTTCAAAACGTATATTTAATCAGTTAAAATTAATTCAATGTTTAATTTTACATTTTTAAATACATATTTTTACACTATTAAAATTAATTATAAATGATTAAAAATATTTTTTAAGTGATTTTAATAACAAAAATGATTTCAATCATCTTAAAATCACTCACAACCTATCATAAATATCTTAAATTAATTGTTGAATTGCTTATGATGGCTTTTTCTACCAACAATACTTAAAAAGTAAAACTCCCATAAAACTCAAATTATTAACCTTCTTCCACAATTTTCTCTCTCTGTTCATTTTTTAAATATATAATATTGTTGAAGTATAAACTAGCACATGCAAATAATCAAAATATATATATATATATATATATATATATATATATGACATTGTCACTCAAAAAGAAATAAATTAAAAAGCCCACAAAGGTCTGTACCGATTGAGAAGAGACTTGAATGTGAATGAGGGAATCCCAATTTGTGAAGATCATCTTCTATAGTTATCGTATTGTTGTGGGAAAAAAAAAAGTTACAAGTGCCATAATAAATTAAGATAATTATAAGTAAGAAAATAAATAAATAAATAAAGTGGAAAATATATATATATATATATATATATATATATATAAATAAAGTGTAGAAAGAGAGAGAGAGAGAGAGTTGTCAGTGAGATCATACGTCCAATCCAATCTCATTTATTGATGGATTTGGTGGCAGTTATAGGGTGTGGCGTGAACTACCAAAAGTTATGGTGTTGATTTTTTTTTATATTTTATTTTTGATCTAATCATTCACCTTCAGAAAACTGTTGTGAATTTCCATTCTCCTTTCTGCAAGTCATCATTTTCTCTTTTTGCAACACTCTTGCTTCTTGTTTGCTTTTGTTAAGGGCAGAAAACAAAAATTATATAATATATAATATAAAAAATGAAAAAAAAAAAAAAAAAAAATTCAATGTGTTGTTCTTGTCAATCCTCTTTTCAATTTTTTTTATCATTCATTTTAATATTTACTTTCTAAAATGGAAAAAGCATTTTTCATCACTTTTGGAAATATTTTTCCTCCTTTAAGAAATCTCCTTATTTAGCATAAAGTTGAGTCTTCAATTTTGGAAATTTTAGTCTCTCTTCAAGCAACCCCACCCCTTTCTCTTCCACTTCTACTGCTACTATTGCCTCTTTAATTGCTGCCATTTCCCCCTCTCTCTTCTCTTCCTTTCATTTCTTTCTCTAATATTTAGTCAACCATTGTGTTTATTTTTTTTATTTCTATTTTAAAAAAAAAAACCCATTGGAAATTGGGTCTCTTTACTTTAGCTAACATGACTAGGAATTCTCATTCAAAATGAGGTTAGAGAAGGTAATTAATGGAAATAAAAGTTCAAGCGGTTAGGATGAAAACTAAATTTGTCCCACCCTAAACTTCATATTTATCTCTTATTTTATAGTTTAAATTATAAATTTGGTCGGGATTTGTATCTATTTGAATTTTGAATTTCTTTTAAATGTCTTATAGAACTCTCAATTTTAATTGAAAAATTTTTACATATAGAAAAAATATCAAATTATTTATAGAAAATAGCAAAAAAATACTAATAGATATTGCGTGCAGTGGCGCCCAGGCTGCAACTTACAATATATGCTCTTTTATTGAAGAGCATCTATCAGTGATAAACTTCTATCATTTCTATCACTAATAGACCTTGATAGACAATTATCTAAATTTTTTTTGCTATTTTGTGTAAATAGTTTCCCTTATTTTTTATTTTTAAAAATTTCTCATTTTAATTTGATATTTAGTAGATTTGTAAATTAAAATAAATATCATATTATTCAATGACCTGTTATAGAATGTTTGAAGTTGTGAACTTCAATGAATTGTTAACTTTTGAGCCCATAGTGTAAGGTCTTAATAAGGCATAAGGTTGATGTGCTTTTAACTGTGGGTACACTAATTCTATAGGGCAAACAAAATGTGTGTTTGGAATACATTTTAAGTGTTTATTTTAAAAAATAAGTCATTTTGAAAAAAAATTAAAGTGTTTAATAACCACTTAAAATAGGTTTTAAAATGTATTTTAAACCTTTTTTTTAATCAAAAGTTTAAAAAAATGAATTTTTTAAAAAATATTTTTTTTCTTAAGTCAATCCAAACGGGGCTCAAAAGGAGTGAACTTCATCGCTACACTTTTCCTGCTCTTTTGGCCGAACAATCCTTAGACATAAATTTGAAAAATATAGAGATCTATTAGACTATAGATGACTTAGGACTGATTTGAAATAACTTTCTATTAAGTTGTGTTTGGATTAGAGTAATGAATTATATAATTTTTTTTATTAAGTATTGCATATATTAATATTTTTATGATTAAAATACCATTTTTGTCTAACGCAGTTTGAAGTTTGTTGAATTTTAGTCATTGTAATTTCAAACGTTTAGATTTTAGTTCATGTACTATCAATAAATCTTAAATGTAATTTTTACTAGTGGTTTATTATTTGATTTTTTTTTTTCAAAAAAAATTATTATCTATTGTAAAATCATTGTTTAACTCAAAAGTTCAAACTAATGGATGAAAGATAATTTAATATTATAATAACACTCTAATATGAATCAATTAGCATTTTTGCTGTAAATATTGGAAACATATCAATGTTGTATTTTCTTACACAATAATAATAATTATTATTTAGGGTTGTTTTCAAATACAACAAATAAGCTAAAATATTTACAAATATAACAAAATAGACATTTATAGACATTTATATGTGTCAATTAGTACATATTAGTGATAAATTGTAACATTTTGCTATATTTATAAATATTTTTAACAGTTTTGTCATTTAAAATAGTTTTTCTATTATTTAACCAATTTTCTGATACATAATTAACTTCGATGAGCTTAGATTTAAGGATATTGAAAGTACATGAACTAAAATTAAATATTTAAAATTACCTAAAATTGAAAAAATTTTAAAGGATAAAGATTAAAATAATATTTTATTCATATTTGTTATTGTTTTAATTCGAAATATAAATAAGAAATATTGGGTAAAATAAAAAGGAGAATTATTATTTTTTTCTTTAATGGGCAGGGGAGCAATCCCTAAGGGGGGATTTGACTTTAATTTCTTGAAATGGAGGAATGAGACAGCGATTGAAAAAACGAAAAACAGAAAAAATCTCGTAAGGTCAGACAAGACACGAGGAGTGCATTTCAAGCACTATCTAATCCATGTTTCTAATCCGCTTTTTATTTATTTATTTTTATCTTTTTCCTTTTTTGAAAAATATATCCAATTTCGAATAGTTTTCTTAGATACCAAAATATTACATTTTTATTTCTAAAGCTACTATTTAGTTTTTAGATTTAAAAATGTAACAATTTTTTTTTAAAAAAATTGAGTTTAATTTTCATTTATCTTGAAAATTTAAATTTTATATTTTTGCCCTTAATTTTTTAGTAATATTCATCTTTTGGTTCTTAGTAATAACTTTCAATTAATTTGTTTAAAACAATTATGATAGTGAAAATTTTTAACTAATTTTATGAGGATGAAAATTTGGTGAAACAGACTTAATTATAATTAATCTAATTCTTTTAAATTAATTAATAAAAAACTAACATAAAAGAGCAAAAGTTAGTCTAAATAAAGATAAAAGGGTAAAAGGGTAAAAACCTTAAAACTAGAACTAAATGGAAGCTAAACTCAACCTTTAAGAAGAAAAAAAAATGCAATATTGTAAATCTAGTGACCAAATGAACTGATATAATATACAGTTTAATTTGGGGCATGAAGTTTGTTATAGTATTTTTGTTCGTGTGTTGGGGTACTGATTTGTTTAACATGGAGTTCTGAAGTACGGATTTAAGCTAACTGTTTGTTTGTTTGTTTTTTTTTAGTATATATAATTAGTGTAGGTTAAATATCAAAATTTGAAAATAGAAATAAAAAGACTTTTTTACCTTGACATTTGATATTCTTTTAACATAAAAAACTTGAATCAGGGTATGGATTGATTCATTTTCTCAAAAACTCATTTTTACCCATCGCTTGTTATAAAAGTTGTTTAAAATAGTAATTTAACATTAATAGAATATTTTGAGTATAACAAATTAAACAAACTTGTGTATGAAAATACTTTTGAGACCCACTTATGTAATATTTTGAAACATAAGAACCAAATAGAAACTAGACACGAAACCTATGGACTAAAAAGATATTTTTCCCTTTCTTTTTCACTTTTTCTCAATTTAGTTCTTAAAAAAAATGAAATCAGTAAAATTAAATATAAATCCTACAACTTATAGCCTGCAATTGTTAAAATTGGGCCAAGTGTATGTACCATAGGAAATAATATATAAAAAATGTAGTCAAAGGATTGTTTTTAAGATTTTTATCTAAAACAATACATTTTAGAGAAATTACTATAAATAGAAAAATATCAAACTATTTATAAATATAGAAAATTTTTACCGTCTATTAGCAATAGATTGCGAGAGAATTCTACACCCTATAATACATTTCAGGTCTATCATTCAAGCGATAGAATTTTATCACGGTCTATCACTAATAGACATTAAATTTTTTTTTTTTATATTTGTAAATAATTTGACTAATTTTTCTATATTTGAAAACAACCCTACATTTTAACCATAATTATGTAATTAATTAAAAGTTTAAGGGTTAAAATTCTATAAATTGACAAATTTTGGGGCCCAATTTTAATAATTATATACGTTTGAGTGTCCTAAAATTTGTTATCTTTGGATTACAAATACATGCTTTAAATAGTTGAATTATGCAAAAATTAAGAAATAAGTTTGATGGATTTATTTGGTCGGCAAATATGATATTTAAGGTACAATTACTTGTATAATAAAAAAAATGGAAAAAAATCTAAACCTGAATTAAAATAACATGCACTCCAAACATATATTATTATAACCCAGACTAAAAAAGTCTACACCATAGGCACAGACTATACAGACTATTGAAACTATTTTAGTCTCCACCTTAAACACAGACTATTATATAAAATCGATGTTAAAATAGTCTGCACCCAAAATAGACTATTATAATTCATAAACTATAATAACCTACCATTTATAATAAACTACATACTAATATAACCAACTCCGCCTAAATAGTTACCTAACTAGGCTTAATTATTTAATTAATTTTTTTCCTTATTTCATGAGAAATAAAATAAGAGAACCCGAATATGACCTGACCTTAGTTCAAACAATTACAAAATTTGAGTCGTTAATTTCTCAATTAGAGAATTAAGTGCCCCATACGAGGATCCATTTTCCACGAGAACTGCTCTGCACTTCTCTCCCATTTGCTTCACTCTCGATTTGATCTCATCTCCGTCGTCCATCAAGCGCCTCAGTGCCGTCTCAAGCTCCTTTGCCGTCACCAGTTTGCTTCCTTCCCTGTAATCGAGCCGCAACTCCACCGCCAATTCCAATTCCTTCACCATTTCAAAGGCATTCATTTGTTGCTCTGCATACACTGGCCATGTTGCTATCGGCACACCAAACCATAAACTCTCTAAAATCGAGTTCCATCCACAATGCGACACGAACCCTCCAATTGCATGATGACTCAAAATAGTCACCTGCAAGTCAATGTGAGCATAAATCAATTCTCAAAGAAAAAACTTATATTGCGACTATACATACCCAGTTAGTGATATACTACCTTTATTTCATAAAGTTTTTACATTCCTTTTAAATGTTTATTTCATACATGATTAACACTGAATTAAATTTCATATTGTTCTAATATTATAATTTTTAGAAATGTATTCTTTTTGCTTTCCAAATAACAGGAAAGATGTATTTGGGACGAGTTTTTTCTGTTAGTAAAACAAGGACGAGAATGAACAATACATTTGCCATCTTCCTCACCTCATTTTTTTTATGAAATATATATATACACACATATCTAACATAGTTCAATAAACATAAAATATTCTGTCTTGACTGTGAGATTGGAGATGTGAGATTGGAGATTTGAATACCCAACTCCAAATTGTTGTACTTAAAAAAATTCTCATTAAACATAAATTTCATATAAAAAAATAATCATTTAAATATAATATATATTTTAAAATATATATTTAAAAAATTAAATTAAATAAAATAAAAAAGAGAAATTATTGTGTATAGAAAAAAAACAAAACTAATTACACATATAGAAAAAAGTACACCCCATGCTTTTATATTTTCTACTTTTTTTTCTATATGTGTAATTAGTTTTGTTTTTTTTCTATTTGTGAAAAGACCCCTAAAATAAAATATTTTTTTTTCAAGAACCTAATCCAGACTCCAATCCTCTTTATTGCATGCTCTAGTCACAAAGTAAAAAAAAAAAAAAAACTCGAAACTATTATTTTTTTTTAAAAAAAAAGAGTTCATCACGTGACAAAGAATGATCCACTGAGTATTTGCTCTTTTATCCTCACAAATTAAACCAAAAAAATGGTGAAAGGAGTGGAGATGAAATGACTGAGTGGAACTCAAAAAAAGAAAAATATTTGGATGCATCTTGACGATACCTATATTTATATATTTCACAAAATTGTCTAATCATAATTTTTCTTATGATAAATTCTTCTTATATTTTTTAAAAATATATATATATTTTTTTATTATTATTATTATTTTTGTGTGTGGTGGTGGAACTAAGATGAATGCAATTCAAGTATCTCTTAAGAAATATACACACCTGCGGGACCCACCCACAGACCAATCCCCGCCCTGCCGTACGAGCTAGAAACCCTTCCGGCAACACGTCGTTTAGATCGTCGTAGTCGTCGGGATGTTCTAAATGGGTCTTAGGAGGCTGCCGTACGGCCCACACGAACCGGAACCCCGCCCTCTCCAGCCCAAACGCAATTTCTCTCACTTGACCTTTATCAAGACTCCCCATACTCCCAAAGCTCAACAAAACAACCGACCCCTCAGCCTGACCATCCAGCCACTTCACCACGCTCTGGTGGGTCCCCTGACAAGGCTGCCACTGGGCCGGGCCGTCCAAATCAACCACAGGCCCAATAGCATAAACCGGCGGAATTTCATCCAACGAACTCAGCGCGTGAGGCTCAAGCTCTGCAAACGTGTTTATAACAACACCTTTCGTTTCCCCATACCGTTGCCCGTGATGGGCGTACCAAAACAGACCGTCCTCCGTCGTCAAAAGAGTAGGCGGCAACAAATTGACAGTCAACGAGTGAACATAACTCGGTAAAACGAACTCAGCATCCGAGTCACGGATCAAGGCGTTAAATCGGTCATGATCCGTTTTAGAAAGATGAATCATGAGGCTAAGGAAAGTGGCTGGAGAAGCAAAGAAAAGGTAGGAAGGAATTTGGAGGTCATTAGCAACATCGATGAAAGCAGTAGTGAACATATCGACAAAAATCCCAACGATACGGCCAGAATTATTGTGGAGTTTTTGGAGGTCGGAGATTGCTTGCTTGACATTGGGCTTATGAGATTCAAAAATTAAGGACAAATAAGCGATGTGGGAATGGTAGAGATTGGGAGATGGGGGTTGGAGAGATGGGAGATGAATGAATTGGAGATTTGGAGAAGGGGAAAGTGAGAAACGTGATTGGGTATAGGCATTGACGAGGGGTCTTCCAGGGATGTCGATGGCAAGAAATGTAGCGAAGAAACGAGAGTCGTGATTGACTAATCGGACGGCGAATTCGACTGCCGGAACTAAATTTCCGATTGCCGGATTACAGATGAAAACTAGATGATGATCAGGTACGGCCATGGTGGGGATGAATGTGAGCGAGATAAGAGATCAGGTAGGCTTTGAACTGGAAGCAGAGTGGTTGTTGAATTGAAGCCAATTTTAACTATATTTTCTTTTTTTTGAAGTAATCCAATTTTAATTATTGAATGACTGGAAGTGGAATAGGGAATAGACTTTTGAACAGACAAAGCCAAATGGGCAAATACAAATAATTATAAAAATTCCAAAATGTTCTTTTTCTTTTCTTTTCTTTATTATCTATTTTTAATTTAGGAGAATATATAAGCATCCAACCAAAATTAAACAAGTAACTGAGAAAAATTTAGCAACTATACACACACACATATATATATATATATATATATATATAAAAGATCTTTGGTGACTAAATTATGATTAATCTTTTTAAAAAGATGGTTAAATAATTAAGAAAACACATTTCCTTTTGATGGGATTATTTATAGTTAGTGCATATCTAAGTAGCATATGATTTCGATACCATGATACACCAATTGATTGGTATAAATAATTAATTTAATTTTGTGATCAAAATAAAAAGGAATTTTAAGATTAAAAAAAAAATGATTTGCATATCAAGTTACACCTATTTTTGTGTATCATATCAAACTATCTAATCATAATTTGTCACATGGTAAATTCTTCCTACTTTTTTTTATATGATGAGAATGCGATGCATAAAGATAGATACATCTTGAAATGCATTCAAATATTGCTCATTATATTATTTGGATTAAATTATTATTTAATAAGAGCTCAACACTAGTTATAATACCAATTCACACTAAATTAAACGATTTTAAAATTAAGAAAAATGAAGTGTAACACAACTTAAGAGAGTTATTGATAGTGTTTTACATGTGAAAATAGAGAAAATAATATTAATCAATATCACAAAAAAAAGTTTATTTGATTTGGAAGAAACTTAGAAATAAGGTAACTACGGTGTAATATAGGATAGCTAATAGTAATTTATAAATGAGAATAGAGGGTAAAAGACTACCTTGTTTGGTATATAACTAATTATGATTAAACTATTAAAATTAAAACTCAATCATTTCTAATACTAGTGCAGTATGTGCTCCTTTTATCTATATTTTGATACGTCATTAAATGATATATTTTAATTGAGTTTCATACCATTTTTAAATACTATTTTTATTACAAGCAATTAATAAATTAAATGAAGGTATTATCGAAAATTTTCCATATACTACTATAATTTTAGATATTTTTTCATATATGGGGTCTGTGTTTGGCCGATTCCTATAAATAACTGAATTTCTACAATTATAAATTTCATGATTTAAAATATATAAAAAGTATTCAATGAATGCCAATTATAAAATAGGGCATGGTAGACTATGATGAATAAATATTTTTGATATGAATGATATATTTTTATTTTAATCGGCTGTTCAAACATCTGAACAAAGAAAAGGTGTTTGAATTAAGATTTATGCATTAAGGGTTTTTTTTACCATTCTTTTTTTTGACTAATCTGCATTAAGGTTAGGTACTTCTTGAGAATGATTTTAGTATAACACGTAATCCCTTACATCATGAGCTGCTGAAGTGCTAATTAAAACAAATTTCATTGAAATTTGGGAATCAGTTTGCAAAAAGTAACAATGGAAATTGGTAAACTTAACAGCTACCCTTTATTTTTTAATTATTATTTTAAATAATAATAATTAATATTTTTGTTTTAAATATGCTATTTTGTAGGTGTGACACCCATATTTGACATTTTGCAAATATGACAAAAACTTCAAATATGAATTTCTATTTATTTTTTATTCTGTATTTGCCTTAAAGAATTGACTGACGGAGAGATAGAAGAACGGTGACCGGACATGCAGTGAGGCTACGATGGGATAGGCGAAGTGGTGGCCGGTGACAGATGGTGTAAAGCAGGACCAATTGATAGAGAGAGAAAAGCGGCGACTGGACGTGCGACAAGGCTGTGGCTCTTGACAGAGGTAAGCAACCGGGGGGGGGGGGGGGGGGGGAGGGGGGGAGAGGGGCTCATTGTTGCGAAGAGAAGAAATTCATTTTTTTTTTAAATCTAAACTTAATATATTTTATATCAAGTGTATCATTATCAAGTATATTAACAATATAAATCAATGTATCATTATCAAGCATATCAACAATATTTTTAGTCAAATGTTTCATCAGTGTAAAACAAGTGCAAGTGTATCAAGTTTATCGATAGTATATCAAACAGTATAAACAACTGCATCATTATCAAGTTTCTAAATAGTATATCAGTCAAGCGTACTGACAGTTTAAACGAATGCATCATTATCAAGTTTATCAACAATATATCAATCAAGTATATACCGGTATATATCAATCAAGTGTATCATTATCAAGTATATCAGTAAGTGTATCAAATTATCAGCAGTATAAATGAGTGAATGATTGACAAATTTATCGACATTTTATCAGTTAAACGCATCATTATCAAGTATATCAACTATATCAATAGTGCATCAAGTATATGTGTATATTAGTAGTGAGGGCATTTACGACTTTTGACATCTTTTATATGTAGGTTGGACTTTGTTTTTGCCATTTTTACAAATAGCAAATATGTGGACTATGAATCTAATTAATGTAATTTGTATTGCCCTTCTTAGAAGTGCCTCAATTTACAATATGAATATATTTAATTTTATATACTATTGATATATGAAATGATATATATTACCATTGATATAACTAAATAAATCAAAAAGTCAAATTTCAAATATTTTACCATACTAAGAAAACTAAAAAAATTGTTGCTAGTCCTTTCCTTTCAAAGATCATGCATATATTGTTCTAAATATTTTTTTATACCATTTTAATTTTAAGGCCAATTTATAAGTTGAGTATAGTTGGATTTTCTCGTGTTTACAACTTCTTCATAGATCTCTAAACTTGTAAGGTTATTTGTGTTTGATCTCCATACAAAACACTTCAACAAATTTTGGTTGGCATTACTTTGAACCACATGATAGAATAGTTTCAAAACCTTTATCTTCTTTGCTTATCATCATAAGGTATGATGATTGCTTTGTCTAATGATGGAGATTCAAAACCAATATTAAAATAACTGTATTCATCGTACATTTACTATGACACACTTAGGAATGGCGACAATTTAAAACTGACATCAAAGCCATTGTGACTCAATGTAACCTTATGACGATAGTAATTTATAATGAAGACGATGATTCAAAATTGACAGCAAACGCTTATTGGTCAAGCGGAATTTATCGCCTAATTCCAAACCAAATAATTTACCGTATCCACTACTACAACACTAGTCATAGTGGTAAAATCGGGTCGAATACATGGCGCACACAAATTTTTTTCTCAATTAACTTGGGTAGCAATGGATTTCCCCATTCAACATTTTTTATCATAGAATTATCATTATAGGAATTAAGTAATTGTTTTAACCTAACCAAACCAATTGAAAAAGTCAATTGATTTGTCCTAATCAACTAATTAATATAAATTGAACCGATGAAAAGCATGCAATGCTTAATTTCATACTAATTGCATTAAGATTTAGGGCAAGTTAGGTTGAATATCTAATTTTCAAGCGCCTAATTAGATACTCAGTTGATTCAGTTCTAAGTCGGTTAGAACAATGCTCATTTGAATTAATTTGCAAGCTAACCTAACTTGTTGCTTCTTAAGACTAACATACAACCTAGTGTTATGAATCATATATATTAATCAAAAGCAATGATAGTAAAATTCTCAAGCGTGCGATAATACAGTCATAATTGCAATAAGAACAGGATTGAATCCAACAATCACAAAATTTAGTTCAAAGTCTCACAAATACATCAAGATAGGGAGAAATTATAAAAACCCAAGCTAGAATAAGTTACCTTAGCCCATGATCGACATACCGATCAATGGAAAAAGTTTGGGTACATAAACTGACCAAAAAGGAAAATAAGAGAGAGAAAAATTGTAGTGAAAATGGCTGGAATTGGCAGATGGCGTCTGTTCTTGCACTCTTGGTGGCTAAAAGTACTATTTATAAATGTGAACTAGCGCCGCGGCGCTAGGATGTAGCGCCACGACGCTGACAGAAATTCACACGCAGAAGCACTTCGGAGCGCCGTGGTGTCAGGGCCTTTCTTCACGTCCTGCCTCTTGGGAAAAGGCGCCGAGCCAGCGCCTAGGAAGCGCTGCTGCGCCATAGCATCAGGGACATTTTGGTCATTTTGACCACCTCTTTCTTGGTTGATGTAATTAAGCCCCGTTTTAGCTCCATTTCAGCACTAACATCCGGTTCTACTCCTCAATTGCTCGAAACCTATAACATAATCATTTAAACACGTAAAATAAAGTAACGAACTCGAATTAAACGAGTTTAGATAACATTTTTACAATGCTATCACTTACGGTTGTCGTACATTTATGATGACGGTTGTGAAACAATATTGTATGCACAGATTGATGATGATTCAAAATTGAAATTTTCTCTTGGCTCGATAGCCAAGTTATTTGATTCGGTGATGTTTAATGATTGTCATTTAGTGTATTATAAAATAGCGACTATAAATTGATTCAGTGACGTTTAATAATTGTATCTTATTTAAAAGAAAACTCTAAATTGACGTCCTTTTTAATTCTATCTACAACAAAATCATCAACATATTTCAAACTCCGGCCAAACCCTATATAAAGCTAGTCCAATTCTCCCAAATACACAATATTGGGTTGTATAACAGTTAGTATTAAATTTTTATCGACATGTTGATATTTTCATAAGTTCGACATTGACATGAGAGATGAATCGATATTTCTGTTATGTCGTAAAAAAATCTATGAAACATAAAAGATAAACAATGAAATGTCGCTATTAATATAATATAAATAATAGACATGTTAACTTGTATAATTTTCAAATAAAAAAAAAGTCATAATATGTTTATTTATTAATTTAAGTTTATTTTTTGAATTTTTTATTTTATTTTTATATTTTCTCCAAAAATATCCATAGAAATCGATATCTTATCGATATTTCAAATTTTTATAAAATTAAGATTTTGATATTTCTATCCACATCAACATTTGAAAACTCGTATAAGACTACCATTTAATTCAACCAAAACAGCACAATTCCAATAAACATTTAATACAACATCAAAACAACACAATTCCAATAAAAATTTAATACATCATTACCATTCTATTCAAACTAAAAAACTACACACAATTCTTTTATCAGATTCAGACAGTCTATATTTCAATCGAAATAACCAAATCCTCATAACACTAACAACCATGTGAACTAGAACTACACAACCTGTCGTAATTATTATAATTAATACGTACACGCAATCATGCATTAAGTTTTAGGAAAGCTACAAAATTTTGATAAAAACGTACTAACCATAAGATCAATTAATTTGAAGTGAAATTTGAACACCCATGTCTTACCTATTCAACTCGCGTACCTTCTAGTGTATAAAGACACCTTCATTTAGTATTCAACTACGTCTGAAAAGAAAAATATTATGATGATTATAATTTATATATGAAAAAGTAAAAATTCCAAATCTCCCTTCAAAACATACAAAAACGATTAATAGTCAAATAAATAAATAAAATGTATTTAGCTGTTAACACATAACACTCAACTGCTAACATACAACTTTATTAAAAGATTTAAGTCATAAAATCTCTTAGTGCTTCCATCATTCTCTTTCTTTCTTTTCTTCTTATTAGAGTCCATATACCTTAATTTATATTTAATTTTATTTATTTTTTAGATATATATACAAATGTCAAATATAAAAGGGGAGTAGGAGAGCATTGAAGAAGAGAAAGGAAAAAAAGGAGGGAACATATAGAAGTAAGATGGTATTAACAGATTTTGTGTTCATATAATAGTAAGAGTATTTTTTAACTTTTTTTTTTAAAAAAAAAAGTTTAGGGATATGTTTGAAACTTTTGAAAGTTCAGGGGTATTTTTGACATAAAACACTAACTATTTCTTCTGAAACTAGTATTTTTGAACTCATTTTAGATGTTTAAGAGTGTTTTTGAAACTTTTGAAAGTTTAAGGGTATTTTTTACACAAAGTACAAAGTTTAAAGGTATTTTGTATAGTTTGGCTTATATTTTTTATTTGAAAAATTACTATAAACTGAAAAAATATCAAACTATTTACAAATAGAGAAAAATTTCATTGTCTATTAGCGATCTATCGCGGTCAATTCTATCGCTTGAGCAATAGACAGTAAAATTTTTCTATATTTGTAAATAGTTTAATTTGGTTCATCTTTCCATCTTTGAAAACATATTTTTTTTTAAACTAAACCCTATGCGACTAACTTGAGTTAAGACACCCCCCACCCCACCATCTGTCTCTCTTTTTGTCGGCAAAAACATGATGCAATATTTGTTTATTGGTAAAATGTTGAAGTTCAAACATCTTTACGTTGAATTGATAATATATAAAAAACCTTGAAACTTTGATCTTTTAAATTATCATTAAATCTCGTCGTGTATTGAATGAGTAAAGTTCTACCAAATGTTTAAAAATTCAAAAAAAAAAAAGAAAAAGAAAAATGCTCATTAAAAAAAATAATAATAATAAAGAAAAGATCATTTCGAAAAATATAATTAGAGACTTGTTACAGTCATGATCAAATTATATAATAACCCAATACAACATAATAATATAGGGAAAAATTATACAACCTCAGTCACTTAATAACTATTATTAGAAGTTGATTAAAAAATTTGAAAGAATTCTCTAAATAGGATAAAAATTCAAAAATATTTTACCAGACGATTTTCTCCTATACATCCAACAATTTGTAAAACTATTCGCCTTGCACTTTGACAGCATAGTTAAATAATTATTTGATCTACACGACTTTGAGATATTGCTTTTGAGAATTGAACTTTTAATATCGAAATCGATGATATATATTTATACCAATTGAGCTATATTTATGTTGACACAGATTTTTAAGCTAAGTAGTTATACTTAGTATTAAACAAAAGCAGTTACAAAACATATGTATAGATTTATGCATGAAATACACCTGTCTCCAAAACGATATACATGAAAATTTCCTTGATTCATGAGTGATCAAGCAAGAAGCATGAGCCAAAAAGCTGAGCTACGCCATAAAAAAAACTGACAAACATTTCCGTTATAACCCTTACCCTTATCACTCCTATAAAGCCACAAATTCCTCCATATTAATTAATTCCCAACAAAATCTCCTTTATACAAGTTCCCTCTTTTTTTAAGCCCTATATATATACATATATAATCCCACATTTCCCACACAATCTCTCAATCAAACCTTCATTTCTATATTACCTGTTTTGATCATCATGATGACCCAGCGACGTCGTTTCGCCGTGGCCGCCACTTTCGTCGTCGTACTCGTATTTCTGAAATGTTCCAATGAGATGGTTGTAGCGGCAAGTAATGGGGTTTCGGCTATTTTTGTGTTTGGGGACTCTCTTGTGGACGTTGGGAACAATAATTTTCTTCACTCAGCTGCAAGAGCCAATTATTACCCTTATGGGATTGATTTTCATGCTGGTCCTACTGGGAGATTCTCTAATGGACGAACAGTTATAGATATGTTTGGTACATTTAATATTAACTTAAAACACCCCTTTTTTCTTTTAGTCATTCAAAATTTCTGATATTAATTTTAAGAGTTTGTGTGATTAACATGCAGTGGACATGCTTGGAATTCCCAACGCTCCAGAATTTGCCAATCCGGACACTTCCGGAGACAGAATATATAACGGTGTCAACTATGCTTCGGCAGCTGCCGGCATACTCGACGAGACCGGCAGACACTATGTATGTAATATTAGTCGGATGTTTTTCTTTTCCATGTTTGGGAGTAATTTTAGAATGACTAAATAATTTTTAAGATTTTTAAATTCTTTTTGAAACATGCATTTTTTTTAAATAAATAGGAGCATAAGAATTTTAACTTATGACCTTAAGAAAAAGTTAGTACGTGTTAATTACTGTTAAACTATGCTCAACTTTACCTCTTGAAATTATTCGTCCAAATCTATTTAATGTTTGATTTTATACTTCTAAATATGAATTTTATTTTTAAGACTTGAATTGATTGGGAGTAATTTTGAATATAAATAGGGTCGTTTAATTTTACTGTTTGAAGGTATGTTTTTGAGTAATCTTGAATGTAATAAAAATGATTTTAACCCTTTCAAAATCACTCTCAAACATTCATATATCAATTGAATATTTTTTTTGAATTTATAGTAAAACTAATTTTAGTTAAATTTAATTTGTTTTTTTGGTCATTGATTTTCACCATCTATTTACCATGATTTTTTTTTTTTGTTCAAAACCAAAAACAAGTTTTTAAAGCTATGTTTGATAACTTATTTCGTTTTTTTGTTTTTTTAGTTTTGAAAATTGGTTTGGATTTTGTAAACACTCTTATAATATAGACAACAAAACAAAGTAATCAAATAATGCATATAAGCTTAATTTTAAAAAATAACTAAATAATTATCAAACTGGCTTAAAAGCATAATTTCTTTTTAAATTTTTAAAAAACTTGATAACATAACAAAGACATTCACAAGTAAAGTAGGTAGTATTTATAAGCTTGAGCATAAATTTATACCAATTATTAGGAGGAGAATGATTAAGTGCAGTCTAGGATGCACCTATTCTCGTACTCCTCTCTTTTTTACTCAATAATAAATTTTAAAAATTATCTTTTTTTAAAAAAATCTGTGTAATGTGACAAAATTTTATTGGGTGTTGGCCGAGCTGCACCTAAAAAAACGTAGAATGTATTGATGGTATTGGTCTATTGCGTGAGTTACAGGGAGATAGGTACAGTCTAAGCCAGCAAGTGGTGAATTTTGAAAGCACTTTGGATGAGTTAAGGAGATCAATGGGGAGTTGGAATTTGACTTGTTACTTATCAAAATCCATAGCCTTTTTAGCGTTTGGAAGCAACGATTACATAAACAACTACTTGTTACCGAATCTGTACACTTCCAGATTCAGATACAATTCTAACCAATTCGCCAACTTTCTCCTTAACCGCTATTCTCGACAGCTTCTCGTAAGTTTCTCTTTCATATATCCAACCGTCTTACCGTAAAAAAAACTCTTAGTTACAAATTACTAAGAAATAATAATACCATCCATGCATATTGTGTGAATGCATGCACAGGCACTGCAAAGCGTAGGGTTGAGAAAGTTCGTGGTGGCCGGAGTGGGGCCGTTGGGTTGTATCCCGAACCAGAGGGCGACCGGCTTTACCATGCCAGGGCGGTGCGTCGATAATGTGAATGAGATGCTGGGAGCTTTTAATGAAGGGCTGAAATCGTTAGTAACTCAGTTGAATAGCCAGCATCCTGATTCCACCTTCGTGTATACAAATATCTATGGCATTTTTGGCGACATCTTGAACAACCCTGAAACCTACGGTGAGACATCCTCATATATATGTTGAAAACAAATAAAATGGACTAGGCTCAGACGGTTTTAGTTCAAGTTTTTCACAAAAAAATTTGTTTGGTAATTCGTTTTGAATCTAATTTTTTTTTTTTTAATTCGTTTTGAATCTAATTTTTATATGATTCTTAAGTTTCACAGTGTTGCACTTTTAACTTTGAATTTTGAGTTCAATTTTCATTTGATTTTTAAGTTATAAAATGTTACATTATTTGATCTTGTTCAAATTTATTCCTATATTTTGATCCTCTCGATGTTAATGTTTTAATTAATTTTAAATTTCATCACTAACTAAAATCAAACAATAAAATTTAACGTCATAATTATTTTAAATTAGTTACCTTAGTTAACATTAAAAATAAAAAACGTGATTGCTAGTGAAAATTTAAGAGTTTAGAAGTGTAAATATTGAAATGGAAGGATGAAATGATTTTTTTTTTTTTTTTTTTTTTTTTTTTTTTTTTTTTTAATTTTTACAAGGATGAAATGAAAATTAAACTCATAATTCAAGAAATAACATTTAAGGCCTCATTTGGTAACCATTTGGTTTTTGATTTTTAGTTTTTAAAAAATTAAGCCTACAAACACCCCTCTAACCACGGTTTACCCATGTTTTCAAAATTTCTAAAAAAAAAAAAAGTAGTTTTTAAAAAGTAGTTTTTGTTTTTCGAATTTGGTTAAGAATTCAACTCTTGTATTCAGGAAATACGTAAATCTTGTAAAAAATATACGAGGAAATAGACTTAATTTTCAGAAACCAAAAATAAAAAAACAAAATGGTTACGAAATGGAGTCTAAAGTTTTGAAACTTAGGTTTTGAAGACAAGGTGAAAATATAGGCATCGTTTTGTAACCATTTCGTTTTTGAAAATTAAGCCTACTTCCACCTTCAAATTTATTCATTTGTTATCAACTTTTTACCAATACTATATAAAACCAAGCCAAAAGTTAAAAACTAAAAAAAAAAAGTAGCTTTTAAAAACTTGTTTTTATTTTTGAAATTTGACAAAGAAATGTGAAGAAATAGGCTTAATTTTCAAAAACAAAAACAAAAAAACGAAATGGTTACAAATAGGGCATAATATTTTAAAACTAACCAAGAACTAGACATAAATTCTAGGATCAAATACTATATTTTTCCTTTTTTTTTTCTTCAATTAATAAGTTGGAATATTCTCTAGACATAATATTGATTTTGGGTGTTTTGTTAATTAGTTGGAATTCGTATGAATAATTAATTATTAATTAGCTTAGTAAGAAGTTAATTAATATGGTTTGTTAATTAAATGAAAATGCAGGGTTTAGAGTGGTGGACACAGCGTGCTGTGGAGTAGGTTTAAACAGAGGGCAAATCACATGTTTACCGCTCCAATTTCCATGCCTTAACCGAAACGAGTACGTATTTTGGGATGCCTTTCACCCAACTGAAGCAGCCTCCGCCATTCTTGCCGGCCGAGCTTTCCGAGGTCCGCCCTCTGATTCCTATCCCATCAATGTCCAACAGTTGGCCCTCATCTGAGCGCCACCGTCGCCGTGGCCGCCTCCTCTTTCCTCACTCTCTCTTTCTTCTATGTTTTTATATGCTCTCTCTGCTTGTGTGTGTTTCTACTTTCTCATGTGAAAAAAAGACACAATGTAGCAATATGAATATGTTAATCTAACTCTTGTTTCTTCTTTTCATCTTCCTAAAGGGATTGTAATTTTGAATCTTGTTTTGTTTCAAGTTTCTGTTCTATTTTTAGTCCTTGTAATTTTTATTTTTTCTTTTGAAAAAGTCCAAATTTTAGACCTATAAATTTCAAATATAGTCGTTCACTACTGGCGTGGGGGGTTAAAATTAGCTTATTTTATTTATTTAAAAAAAAATCTCACTCTTCTGGCCCTCTCCCATTTTCTCAATGATCATGATTATTACTAAATATAAACTCTCATGGCTTTGCTTTTGTAACCATTCAAAAAGCTTCCTAGCAATGGAAATAATTGTTTATACTTATGCACCCATGATTACTTCATTTCTTAGTCAGTGAGAGATTTTATTTGCAATTCTTAATAGTATTGTGAGTGAAATTATTTGTCAAATTTAATAGAGACAAGTGACTCAATCCAAACCAATCGAGTCGATTAAAGTTAAAAGAGTTGAACTTTAAAACTAGCCTAGTGTCGGTCAAGCCTTAAGCCAAGACATAAAGTCCATGGATATGAGGTATGGCGTATGAGGAAAAAGCATAAAGCCTGAGGCATAGCCATGAAGAGGTACGAAACATACGAAGCTCAAATCCTAAAAATGAGATTAGGGGCATGAGCAAGAGAGGGCTCGAGCCCATTGGGTTGGCCGTAACCCTAGAGGTACCCATGTGGGGGCCGATTGAGGCCTAAGAGAGTTGTTGATTGTTTCATATCTATTATAAGACCGTTTCATTCAATTCGTAACATTTGAGAATTTTAGCATATTCTCAAACTATATTAATGAGGCTAGAATTTTGTAAAGAAAGGAGATTTTTCTATAAACAACAAAATGTAGTGAGTTTAAAAGTACGCCAAACACAATACTATTTTAGTATTTTTAATTGTCTCTATTTACTCAAACTCGATTTTAATTTGAGTATCGTAGTGTGTGGATTGATACTATACTAGTGTATACATTTTTTTGTTTTATTAGCTAAATTTGATTATCTATTATACAAATTTAGGGTTGATCTATTTCTTGATACCAACAATTAAGACACAGCTTAATAGATAACTTCCTAATGCAGATCTCTCCCTCATGAGATATTGGGGGCGACTAGGAAAAGAGGTAGAGATTTTATTTCTTTTATTAAATTCTTCTTTTCTGCTAAGCCAATGGACTAATTCTAGGTTAAAATATGATTATAACCTCTCTCTACAATTTGAGTTTTATCTCGTGTACTTTCAAATGTTCAAATTTAATACCAAAATGAGCATAGCTTAACTAACATAATACTTGTATTATCGATCTTGAGGTTAGAGGTTTGATTCTCGCACTCTACATATTGTAAAAAAAAATTGTTTAAATTTAGTCTATTTAAATTATAATAATAATTTTCATACAAAAAAAATCGTGCAAATATGTTTTAAAAATTTATAGAGAAGACTAATTTTGATTTTTTAGAAAAGTTTAAACTAAACTAATAGTAGAAACTATTTTTATATAATAACAAAATTTATACATATGAAACATCATAACAAGTCCCAAAGTCCCATAATACCATAAAAGTTTGTAATTACGATCACAAAATTTAAACATTTGAAAGTACAAAAATTAAAATAAAACAAGTCTCAAAGTACATAGACCAAAATGGTGGTACTTCAACCATATTTCTAACTCTGAATTAACATTGAAGTCTTTTTTTTTATTTTTATTTTTTTAATATTTATAGAAATGAAGACTAAAATAGAATACTTTTAAAGTATATAGATTAAAATTGAACAATAAATAGAGAGACTAAATTCTACACTTTTAACTAAAATAGAACAAACATCAAAAATACCTTTTTAACCTAATTATTTTTGAAGTTCAAAAACTAAGAATTAAGGGAGAGTACACTTGAAAATTTTAGTACGTGAAAGAGGGAATAATTGTATAGAGGGCCCAAATGAAAATTAACCCTAAATTTGAAAACAAATAAATTTTGACCCTTTGCTTATGTCAACATCACGAGAAATTACCACTTTAACCCCAAATGCATTTCTTCCTTCTTCTTTGTTTTGTACCTGCTTAATCTGGAAAAACAATCTGCACTTTTTTTTTCTGCGTTTCTCTTCTTCTTCTCTTTGTATTCTTCTTCTTTTGTTTCTACTTCATCTTCTTTCTCTTTTTGTTGGTTATGCGTTGTCATCGTCTTCTTCTTCTTCCATTTTTTTCTGCGTTTTTCTTCTTCTTTGTTATGTAGTTTTTTCACGAAGAAAAAAATTGCAATTATGTCTGATGAGGAACTAGAGCGAGGAACGAGAAGCCAAAAAAAAGAAAAAAAATCGAAGAAAAGATTGAAGTTGTATCTAATGAGAAATTAGAGTGAAGAGTGAAGAGCGAGCATCGATAAGCTAGAGCGAGAAGCTAAAAAAAGGAAAAAAATCGAAGAAAAGATTGAAGTTGTGTCTAATGAGAAACTAGAGTGAGAATCGAGAAGCTAAAGCGAGAGTCAGACTCTTAGGCACGTTTTTAGGTCAAATAGGTACTTTCACATGTGGTTGACGTCAACAAAATAACATTTTTCATTCGTTTTTAAATTTTGGGCCATTTTTCATTTGGCCCTCCATCATACAAAAATTCTGTGAAATGGATATTTTGATAGTTCAAAAACAAACTTTCATCGTTATGCTTGGAAGGAACCAGCTGGTAGACAACGAACTACACACAAGACATTACGATATTTAGAAAAGTTCATACATATTAATGTTAGAGAAACTAGACAACAAACAAAAACATATAAATCAAACGAATTATTGAATTGAAAATTCAATGAAAATATTCATACATGATAAAGAAACCTCGGTCACACTCAGTCACAATAACAACAAAATTAGTTGACTTGGAAATCTTCGCTCTTAACGCCAATCGAAGCCTTCAAATGCTTGTGTATTAAATTAACAGAAAAAGACAGCCCCGAATCAACATCCAAATTTCTCTGCTTCTGCCAGACGGCCATTAATATTATGGCTTGAAGATATAGACAAACAACATCAATTTCAAGCCTTTGTGGGCCAATCCAAAACCCACCGTCGGTATCTTCAAAACCCATCTTCATAATTTGTCAAAATCAATCATGAATGACAGAAAATTCAATAGTGGAAACAAACAATACCGATGACTTAATTCCAATGAACTATTAAGTAAACCATTGCCATTTGCCCATTTCCATTGATATCAAAATGGGGGAAGAAGTTGTTCAGAAGCAGAGAAGCTATTGGTGGAGATGGAACAAACAAGATTTCTTACCAGAAGAATCTTTCCAGAGTTGGAGCAATTACGGAACTGCTCTGTCACAGACATGGTTTCGGTTCCTGGACCGTCTTCAAAGCAGATCACTCGATGAAAATGAAATTGGAGAGCTAAGAAAACGAAGTGAGAATGAAATGAAACGTTGCCTTACTTGGTGGGATCTCACTTGGTTTGGATTTGGAGCTGTAATTGGTGCAGGAATCTTCGTCCTCACAGGCCAAGAAGCCAACAAACATGCTGGACCAGCCATTGTTCTGTCTTATGTAGCTTCAGGCATTTCTGCAATGCTCTCTGTTTTTTGCTATACAGAGTTCGCTATTGAAATCCCAGTTGCAGGGGGATCTTTTGCATACTTAAGAATTGAATTGGGGGACTTTGCAGCTTTCATTACTGCAGGCAATATTCTCCTCGAGAGCATTGTCGGTACTGCCGCCGTCGCTCGAGCTTGGACTTCTTACTTTACCTCGCTTTTGGACCGACCCGACAACTCGTTGCGTATCCACACGAATCTCAAAGATGGATTCAATCTTCTCGACCCAATTGCCGTTGCGGTTTTAGCGATTGCTGCGACAATAGCGATGACCAGCACGAGAAAAACTTCATACCTGAATTGGATTGCTTCAGCTGTTAATACAGTTGTGATTCTGTTTGTTATAATTGCAGGTTTTGTACATGCTGATAAATCAAATTTGACTCCTTTTATGCCTTTTGGAGTTAAAGGTGTCTTCCAAGCTGCTGCAATTGTTTACTTTGCTTATGGAGGTTTTGATAACATTGCTACAATGGCTGAGGAAACTAAAAATCCATCAAAAGATATACCTTTGGGATTGTTGGGATCAATGTCGATTATCACTGTGATATACTGTTTGATGGCTCTATCGCTTAGTATGATGCAGAAGTATACTGATATAAACCCTGATGCAGCTTACTCTGTTGCCTTCGAGCGTGTTGGAATGAAATGGGCTAAGTATTTGGTGGCTCTTGGTGCTTTGAAGGGGATGACTACTGTTCTTCTGGTCGGGGCACTCGGGCAAGCTCGGTATACAACTCACATTGCTCGAGCCCATATGATTCCTCCTTGGTTTGCTCTTGTCCATCCAAAGACTGGAACTCCCATTAATGCTACACTCTTGATTACCATAGCAGGTGGCTGTATTGCTTTCTTCTCTAGCTTGGATATTCTGGCGAGCTTGTTGTCGGTCAGCACGCTCTTCGTCTTCATGATGATGGCCGTGGCACTTCTGGTAAGGAGATACTATGCAAGAGGGGTCACACCACGGATAGACCAGTTGAA
The DNA here is from genome assembly GCA_002890555.2 of Lagenaria siceraria. NCBI lineage: Eukaryota > Viridiplantae > Streptophyta > Magnoliopsida > Cucurbitales > Cucurbitaceae > Lagenaria > Lagenaria siceraria. The sequence continues at coordinate 4,421,528 of CM016487.1, read as the reverse complement.
GCTTTTCATTCTCCTGATAACCATCATTGGTTCCTCCATGGCTACATCTGCATACTGGGGGCTTTATCCAAATGGTTGGATAGGATACGTCGTGACCGTCCCGATTTGGTTTCTGGGGACTTTGGGGATTTCATTGCTTCTGCCAATGCAAAGAAAGCCAAAAGTTTGGGGCGTGCCATTGGTGCCATGGCTGCCGAGTTTGTCGATTGCGACGAACATCTTTCTCATGGGATCTTTGGGTCCTGAGGCTTTTGAAAGATTTGGAATCTGCACATTGGTGATGCTTATCTATTATTTTTTTTTTGGTCTTCATGCAACGTATGATATGGCTCATCAACAAGACAAATTAATTACCCAAAAGCAGGTTAATGAGGAAACCACGCCCAGTGCAGGTCCTTAGATTTAGGACAGGGTGGAAAATAAATTGGATTTCAGTTCCAAGGCAATCAAATTATCATACTTGAACCTGATATTTGCAGTCATATAGATTTTTTTTCATGTAACAAAGCTCTAGTGAAGAAATATATGTCTCAATATCCAGTTTGTTTGATCTTGAACCTGGAAATGAATTCTAGCAATTGGTTCTTTCCTACATAGAAGTATATTGTTCTATTGTTTCCAGATTACGCATTTTGTGCTGATTTATTTCTGGCCTTTTCCATATATAGCTTGCATTAATTTGCTTGAATGAAATACATTGAGAGAAAATATTGATCATAATGCAAAGAGGTCATTACAACCATGAGAAACCTGGTCCATAACCTAAACTTAGGTAGGAAATAACAACAAAAATGACTGGCAGGAACAATTCCACTGTCATTGTTTCTACTTGTTGCGCTTGGCAGCACGCCTTCCTTGGCCCTTCTTAGGTGGTCCCTTACCACGACGCTTTAGCATTCCAAGCTTGGACAAGCGCCTAGCAAAGTAGATGGCAGATAATCAGAATATTGAGACAAATCTATTGCACACACGGGAATATAAAACTACGGGGAAGAAGCAGAAGATAATTGAACAGCAAGATATAAAATTAACCACCAGTTTGCAATGTTTAAAAGCTATGGTAATTAATATACAACTAAAAATCTAGATAAGCTATTGCCCTCGTCAAACAAGGTAACACTCTATAGAAACATTTGAAACCGCAAATGTTCATTTCCTTCTCCAAACAAAATTAAGATCCTGATCTTAAGGTATCGAAGCATATTTCCCTTGAGCTTGGAAGTTTGAATTCACGCCCCAAGATTTGTTTTAAAAAAAGAAATGCGCTGTTCAATTGAAACCTACTTTTGCAAACCAAAAAATTCAAAAGCAGTATGTATATACCAAAAGTTCCCATTTCCCACATGAAGGCAACATTTCTAAACCGTAAAATTTATGATTTTAAAAGATGCAGGAGCACTCATGCACAAGCCCTATCCCCCTCATTTTCCATGCTAAACACATATGGCCTTTCTACAAATCATTCCTTATCCAAATATCACTCAATATATTGACGGAGAAGATCTACATCTGATGCACAATTTTTTTTTTTTTGTTCAAATTGTATGTCTAGTTCATGGCAGAGTCACAAATAGAAAGAGAGTGTACTCTTGTTCTTGACGAGCCATGACAAGAGGATCATCCTTCTTGATGTCATGTGGATACCACTGTGCTACTTTGTCACCAATGAGTTTTTTGCGCAGAAGCTTGTGTGTAGATCGTTGACCTGTTGGGTTAAGTATGTGACCAAATATCCTTGCCCTTGCTTCTGTCACTCCCTTATTGACTGCTGCAGCAACCAAACTCTTCAGGCTATTGGTAGCCATCCTTTCTTCTGGTTTGCCCTACATACATCACCAAGGGAACACTCAAGAGGATTTTAATTTCGAAAGAAAATAATGCAAAAACATGCCATCAGCATAGAAGCTTCAACTGGTGAATTAATACTATCCAACACCAAACCTACTGAGACTTCTCATCAGATTAAGGGTCTATTTGAATTGATTTGAGAAAAAAATGTTTTTAAAAAAATTCATTTTTATTGAAACTCTTTTGATAATAATAGTTTAAAATACACTTCAAAAGCTATTTTGAATGGTTGCCGAACACTCCCATTTTTTCCAAAATGACTTATTTTTAAATTAAACACTTGAAAATATATTCCAAACACACCCAAAGATCTTAAAGAATGTAAATGAGCATTTGTCCAACCTTCAAATAGAAAGTTTCACCTACGATGTCAATACTTTCTTGGGAGTATAAAGTGTCCAGTAATATGAAAATGTTATTGGTTCCCAATCCTAATTCTTACTTCCAAATAACTATTAAGTAAAGAAAATGAAAAATCATACAAAATATCAGACTCTAAAATGAAACTTCAAAGCTCATAAACCAAACACTTCACACACACTGCTTGACAGTGCATCCATTTCAAAACGGGTCATTTTTAATTGCTCTAGACCACACATTAAGATAATTAATAGTTTCGTATCATAAAAAGTTTATGAGAATAGAACAAAAATTGAAGCCATAGTGTTCCTATTATCCATAAGAATTTGCAAAACAATCAAAATGACTGACTCAACCCCACAAATCTATGCTCACTAGAGATAATGTTAGATATCGGAATTAGAATTGACATGCGATAATTCTCAATAACAATAACGTAACTTAGATGTATCAGCAGGCCTTGACAAGTTCAAAGCTTGGTCAAGAAGCGAAATTCGCTGAGCAGTAACTCATATCACAATGCCAAACCTCAAGTTCATAATCTAATCCTCGAGAGACCCTATTCCAAAAACAGTTTAATGTATCGAATTAGACCAAAATGATTTGAAATCATGTTTTGATTATATATATATATAAAAGAACTCCATCCAAAATTGGTAGGATTTGGCTGCTGCAACGATGGAAGAGAGAGAAAGAAGAAGTGAGGGAAAGAAAGGTGTTTAGGTTTACTTCTTTTCATTTCGTTTTCTTAAACAAAATATGCAATGGAAATACAGTAAATGAAAGTGAGTGTAAATGAAACACACAAAATCAAGGCAAAAACCGACATACCAGTGACAGAGAGAGACTGGAAGTGTAAAACTAGCAAGCTCGATTGGTGGAGGAGGTAATCGCCGCCGCCGTCTAGGGTGGAGAGCGTCCAGAGATCATCAGCGGAGTACAGAGTCGTTTTTTTTCTTAAAACCCCTTTCCATGAGTAAACATTCGTCTGGTTTGGTTTGGCTTGGCTTGGCTTTCTTGAGTTTTGCCTAAACCAAAAACCGAACCAACATTCACGGTTTGAAAGAAAGAGTCGACAATTAACCCATCCAATTTTCCTAGAGCTTCACTCTAAAATTAAATAAGTGTTACTCCTCAAAAACAAACAAACAAATAAATGTTATGATTTTTACTTTTTAATTTTCATCCAATGTTATGGACATGTCATCGGCGTGTTCATGATGCTCCTTTGCGTCCTCCTTCTTAAGTGACTAGTCTGGATATTCATTTTGAGATCTTGATTTGTTGTGTCGAAGTAGTTGTGCTCTATGTGTATTGTTCTCCTTAGAACCATTTTCCTTAGGTTGTTTATGATTTTTGTTTTCTTTTTAGATTTGGTTGTTTAGTTACATTGTTGTTGTGCTTTGTTTGTGCCTTGACCTCAGACTGTGAAGTCTTTCTTTCTTTTTAGTAATTCATTACCTTTGCAAATAAATAAATATTATCGTGTGTGTATATATATGATTACTACCAAATTATTAAAACTTTACTTAAAAAAATGAAATATGATGTTTGTTCAAGGCTTAGATTAATTCGACTCATGTGCAAGACTTAGATTGTATTTAAATTAGTTAATTTTGAAAAGTTTTTATCTTACTTCTTGTCAAGTGAATTTAATGAAAATTAAACATAAGATAAAAAATGGCAATAGATTAGTGTTCAATTTTATGAAATTGAATGTTTCTTCATAAAATTTAGAGGTACAAGCTGTGATTCTTCGGTTCGGCTATGAACTTGAATTATTTCCTTTATATTCACAGAAAATCCATAAAATGTTTATTTGCAGAATTAGTAAATTGAAAAGATATTAGAATATAATCTGTGTGGCTCTGTAATAACCAAGATGCAACCATTCAAGATTGATTAACAATTTTTTCTCCATTGATGCTATGCTACAATCAATAAAACTCCTATGACTAATAACTGAATTTACTTCATGAAATTTATGTAGCTACAGCAATATCTTTACAGGGACTGGAGACAATTTCATGCAGCTACCATTGATATCGCGACCAAATTGCAGTAGAAAATTTTCAAAACTAGAAGAGTATCCGCTCTTGATAAACATCCAATGCCTCCATGACTTTCTCTATGAACAACTTTCGGTGCAATCTATATCTGCAGGGGACAAAACCTCCATTGTTAGCCATAAAAACAAATGGGAACTTGATGAATCTCCATTAAAATCATATAATTAGCTTAAGAAGGAAGAAGATAATGTGTACTTGATCGAGGCTTCTAGCGTTCTTGTAGCTTGTGACATAGAATCTGTAAATTGTTTCATACACCAGCACAACAAGGTATTAATATCTTCAAATATAAGATCTTAAGATTTTTTTTCGATGGTTTTAGAAGTCGCTTTGGGTTTTTGGCCGTTCATTAGTTATCCTATAAGCGACAGAGGCATTTAACTCTGGGAGAAGGCAAAGAATGGATGGTGTACCTAGCAATTTTTGGTCTTTTTCTGATGTGGTCGGAAATGCTGCGAGCATCCGTTGGCACTCTTCTTGTAGCTCTTTAACTGCTTTCCTCTCCCTACTTGGGCTTGGTGGCATATCCCCATCTGACCATGAAGGCAGAGTTCTTGCTGCTGCAATTACTGCTCCGTCAACGAATGTATCTTCCTTGTTAGATAACCGACCTGCTATCGTCATTTTGTCAGTTTGTTCAGCACTTTGTTGAATTACTAAGGGAGTTTTTTCCCCTTATAAAATAGGTAAAAAAAAGAGAGTTCTGATTAACCATACCATTGTAGTAGTAATTTTCAGGAAGCCCAGCTATATTGAAAACTGATAAGAATGAATCTAAGTGAATACGTGCATTACCGGAGAACTCAATCATATCCCAAGGGTTCTGCAGTTAACCAAGTTAGATGTTAAAATCATACACTACAATTACCAAATTCATGTCAATGATAATAGAGTAGGACATCGAATGGAAATTTCCAAATTTGCGATAAAAGTGATCTAGCACACTGGTGCTTTGATTCAGTGTGCTACTTAAGCAGTAAATACGCTTTCTTTTTTTAAGGGAATAGAATCTTCTTCTGCACACGACTTGAAATAAATTGCATCATTAACTCAAATATATTCGGGAAGTTGTGCTTGAGAATAAATTACCACAGGAGATGAAAAACCATATCTCTGCAGAAACATGTTGTTCTTTTGCCCGTTCATGTAATTGACGGTCATCTGCGAGTCAAACAAGAGATAGAGTAGACTATTATCTTTACAAGTATAGTCACAGACGAAATTGAGTTCTAGCATTAAATGTTAATGTTAATAGGTTTTATTGCACGATTCCGGCAAGATGATTGCAAATTGTATCAGGTTTTATTGTACTTTGCCACAATATTTTTGTATAAGTAACTCAGATTGATGCTTCAAGAAAATAGACAATTTAAACTTGAAGTCCCAAAAAGAGTGATTTCTTTGATCTCTTGTTTACAACAACATAAACACCCAAGACAAAGCCCAAAAAAAAAAATTCTCATATCACCCTCCTTTCACAAGTATGTATGAACATTAGGAGGAAGAGTAAACAATTTTCCCCCCTGTTCTTCGGCTGTGGAGAGTTGGTCAAGATTATGCAACAAGTTCAGACTAGTTTGCTGTCTGCATGAAGATCTAAATTTGGCGTTTTCGGGATGGTGGCCTATAGGAAAAACTAGGACTCTTTGAAAAGCTACTACTAGAGATATCTTTTGGTAAACTCTGATACAAAGAAACAATAGAATTTTCAAAGCGATGAACATAAATTTTTATAGCTTTTGGAGGTACAGCACACTACCTCCAGTTGGATAAAACTATAAACTGCCAAACTACACAAAGTTTCTTTATGTTCCCTTTAAATGTTATGTTGGATTCTAAATTTGTAATCACCCATTTGAGTGCTTGGAAAGAAATTTCTTATCTCCTTGACTATCTTTTTTCTTGGTTTTTTTTTTCTTCTTTTTTTAATATTTCATCTCTGATATGAAATTGTTTGCCTTTAATCTATATATATATTTCAAATTGCAATCTTTGAACTTTTTGCAATGATGCAACCAATATCCTTTCACATAAGATTGCCAAGAAAGAAATCATTTTATTTATGCAGCGACATTGCTAAATTTGAATATAATAAGACAATGAAAAACCTCTTGCCCTTTTTTGATCTGCTGCCCAGCATTTATCATCACCTCAAGCATCCGATCCTTAAAACGCCAGTGGAAAAAGCAATTTGGCCGAAATGAATGGTTCAGCATATCTGCATAATATGGTTAAAAATTACCCAATCTTTGACATAAAAAAATTAACATAATATACCAATCCTGTGATGCATTTTGAGGCATCAGCTTTTAATTCCAAAAATGTTGCCAACAGTTTTGTAACGTTGATTCTTATCCAAAAAAAGGAGCACTTTCAAAACCTGATATATAAACACTACTTTAATGTTTGTTCCCCCAACAAGCAGAAGTTTACCAGCATAAGGAATTAGCATATTTGCATCTTGTACTAGGGCTCCAATCCTTGTTTGCATGTTTATGCATCGCGATTGTGCTATACTCACAGCCCAAATGAATCTTTTAGGATCTTGAGCAAGCCTCTTAATTTTAAGAGGTACTCCACTGTGCTGTGAAACAAAGCCATAAAAGAGCAGCAGGCACATTAGTATAATGGAAAATTTAATAGCATACTCCATCCATGTAACAGAGAAAATTTACCCAGTTCCTTTCCCAGAACTCTAAAGCACGACGTTGCTGGTCTCTGATGGTTGAAGCAAGATGTTGATCCTGCAGCTCCAAAAGTTCTTCCTAAAATGCACAAGAGATTTTACAGGACGCAAGTTAATCATTAAGGAACCATGGAACTAGTAAGAAATGGATTGACCAAAGGAAAAGAATAATTGACAATGAAATAACAGAATCTTTAAAAATAAAAAAGAGGATTGGAGCAACCTTTGGGGAGCAAAAAATCCAATAAACTTCAATAGTACTCTAATTAAATTGCCTTGCAACATTTGTCACTTCCTTTTAATTCAAATTAACCATAGGTTGATTCAATCATATTATACCTCCATAGTTAGGCACGAAAGATATTTTCACAACATAATCATCAATCGAATAATTTCACTGTTTATTCATAGGTACCTCAGAGGCTAGAAGCAAGCTTGTACATTCGTCAATACTAGGTAGAAAATCACCATAGAGCTGCCAAAAGTTGTCCTCTCGATCAAATGCATACAACAGAAGACAAGCTAACCTTAAATCCCAATCTGTCTGCAACCGAAAGATAAGCCTTATATGAGTCATTTACAAACAAAAGAACAGAATCGCTAAAACTAATAACAGCTAACCATCTAAGAAAAATATGCTAAACGATAACTGGAAATTTATTCAAATTGAATAGCATAAAATATCAGAGAACCAGGTAGGAGCTAGAGACATAAATCAAATCAGCTAAACCAGAATAAAATGATAGAATGAATATTTCAGTTAAAATAACAAAAACAAAAGCAAAAGCAAACCTTGGCTAAGAAATATTATCTTCAATCTTATGAAAAGTTGGTTTACCTCTGGATTTGTCGAGTTAATTATATCAAATATTGGATGACCCACTGGAATTATATCAGGGAAAAACATCCACGGGAGTTTCTTGCTAATGGTTAACATTAGTTCTAAAGGAATTTCCATGATTACCTGTGAACCAAGAGATAAAGAAAACACCATTCTTAGTTAGCATGACCAAGTAGCATGTTATACTCCATGTGATGTGTTTGAACAGAAGTGAGAATTTTAGAAGTAATGCATAAAACTGACCCTAGCACGGCGAAGAGGTTCAACATCTTTGGAAGCATATACACCAAATCCATCGGGTCCTTCTTTGAATTCAATTCCATAAGCTCGCATACTTCTAACATATCCTATCTTATAGAAGTCAGGGTCTGCTGGTTCCAACTACGGAAGTTCAAGGAGGGAAAATAGTTGTTAAGATTCAACGTTAACCCAAGGTACGAGGATGTCAAAGCATTTTACAAAAATTATTCATGGAAGACAAAATTAAATAGTTCAGACATTTGTTTGGCAAAGAATTTTATGGTGGTTATAGAGGGATTTCACCTCAGAAGGAGATTCGTCCGCTTTGGGAGGTTGAAGAAGAGGAAATGCGGGGATTTCGGTTGCAGCTTTAATCGGCCGCAGTCTGCTTTTAGGGGAAATGGAAGAATAGTTACTGAATCTTGGTGACGAAACAGACCGGAAATCCTTGACCTGTATTCATAATAGAGACAAAGAAAAGATGAGAGACGAACAAGGAGAGAGGTTTGTTGACATGGCGAGAAAGGAAGAAAGAACCTGCGGGCAGGAAATGAAGCGGTGAGTGGGCTGATGGAAGGAGATGGAATTCGCCATTTTTAGCTACAGATCAACTGCAGAGCAAAGCAAAACGTTATCCACTTCAACTCTCTGCTTCCGTGTTCCCTCCCATTTTTAAGAACGGCACAGCCTAATGCTTCATATTTGTTTAAATATGTTACTGAAGATAAATTTTCGTTAGTTATTTATTTGAAGATAAATTATCTTTTTTTTTTTTTTTTTTTTTTTTTTTACAATATGTGAGGAAGGATTCAAACCTACCTTCAAACCAGTTTAGTTAAGCTTATATTAACATATTTTTAGTACAATTGAGTAAGAAAACTTAAACCATAGTACATATATAAGATGTTTAACACTTATGTAACACTCATTCTTCTTTCATTTTGTGATATTAATATTTCTTTCTATTTTTTTTCTTCTTTTATGTAAAAAATAGTTTTGAGAAGGATATTAATTTGTTTAGATAATTCAATTGAAATAAGTTAATTAGATAGGTGATTGAAAAATGGCATAGTGCACTCTTTGCATTAAATATAAAATTTGATAACTCTCTTTTTTTTAGGGTTGTTTTTAAATATAGAAAAATAAATTAAACTATTTACAAATATAAAAAAAATTTACCAATTCTATCCGGTCTATCACTGATAGAGATAAATTTTCTTCTATAATTGTAAATAGTTTGATATTTTTTCTATTTATAGTAATTTTTTTTTTATTTTGTAAATCAAGTTCAAAATTGACATTGAATTTTTTTGAAATGGGGTGGGTAAATTCAAATATTTGACGGTTTAAAAACTAATTTTTCATTTTAGGTTAAAAAAAATTTCCCTGAACTCAAGCAAGTAAGACTCGAAACTGGAATGCCCACCAATAGAATATAGAAATGATACTTGTGTCTTCTCTTAACGAGTTGAATTAGGTAGTGCTGCTACCAACCACCAACTGAGAACTTTGTAAAGAGATTCTATTAAAAACCCAAACGTTACATTATGCCCTCAATTTCAGTAGCTGTTTTTCCAGTTTATAGCATTTGATGTGAACTTGATGCTCAAGCCTTCTACTGCTTTGAACATTTATGAAGACTATAGCTGCTGCGTCAATGGCTTTCCTGTCCATGCGAATTGAACACACCAGTAACCACCAACAGTTCTCTTCCTTCTCCAAGAAAGGAAACTGAAAGTACAAGATTTTGAACTCTTGGATTAACATCCAGCTATATAAGAAAAGAAACTGAAATCTAAAAGCTATTGAACCACCGATCATCTTAAAAGCGTAAGTTGATGAGTTATGAAATATTCCCTCTCAATTGTAAACTTGAAAATTTGTTGAACCCAACAAGTGAAATAATATTAATTTTGAGAGGAAATGACACTACTTTGATACCATGAAATTTATCGGGATCCGTCAACTTAGAGTGTCTTATTCATGCTCACTAGTAAACATTAACAATCCACAATATCTGTTTTTTGTTTTTCTTCTTTCTCTTTTCCTTCTAGCTACAGGCTGTTTAAGCTTTAAGCTTTGCATTATATCAATTCAAATTGCAAGAAGAAGAATGCAGAAATTACACTTTGTGGTAGCAAGATGAACAGGAAAACAAGTATACGACTCATAATAGTAACTAATGCACTAGTTTTGGCTGATAGAAAAGCAGGAAGAATGATGTGGTTTAGAAGCCTGCCCTTTGTTTAAGCTTTTAGTTTAACTAGTTTAAAGACTAAGCCTTTCGTGTGGAATTATTTTATGTGATCTAGCTTTTGAAATGAAATGGCAGTAACTGTCACAGAACTACTCTGTTAATTAATCACACAACACAATACAAAGAAGTAAAAAGAATTTAACATTACCCATTAGGCATTAGATAATTGATACCAAGCTTCCTAACTTCTATGCCCTTTAATAGAATGGGATGAACTAAAGAACTCATTAAAGAACCAAGCATAGTCAAACAATATTCTTACGGTACAATGTCCTGTGATAAAGTTGCAGGATACTAATAAATGCATAAGAAGTTTTGTATGTTACGATCCACAAATTGTTTGACTCCACCATCCACTTAATTCTCAATATCATAAAAATTAGAGTCTAGAGATAGTGATAAATTAATTGAATCACAGAGAGGAAAGGACTTACCAGACAATCTTCCCTAGTCGATCCAATTGTTGATGATACGATCCAACAATTCCGACAGATGGGCACTGCTATTCTTATCGCCAACGGAATTCAAAGCCTCGCTTAACTTCGTTGCTTCGCCGATCATCGCTTCTCTCAGCAAACACCTAAAAACCCAATTCCTCAAATCGCAATCCGGAACCAAATTCGAATCAATCATGTTCCTGAGAACCTTCAAGGCATCAAGTGTCATCCCCTTCTTACAAAGTCCCGCAATTAGGGTTTTATAAACCCTCTCATCCGGCTTACATGGCGACCCCGGTCTTAGCATCCAATGGAAAATCTTCAAGGCTTCCTTGGGTTTCCGGCGCTTACAATAAGAGAAAATAAGCATGGTGATGATAGGGGTTGAATAGAGAAGAGCATTCCGATGGTGGTTGAGACGAGTGAGGAGGGACATTGTGAGGGCAAAATGGGATTGGGAAGCAAGGGAATGGGAAAGAATTGAAAGGGGAAGAGATTGAAGTGAAGGATTTGTGAGGAGAGTGGCGTCGAGAAGTGTGATTGCAGTAGAGTGGTGGTTGTAGAGACAGAGACGAGGAAGGAGGAGGTTGATCTTTGTAAGCTCGTCTTGGGTCAGAGTCGTATTGGGTTTGGTAGCTATGGAAGCTGAAGCAGAATCGGAAATGGAGGAGGAGGAAGAAGAAGAAAATAGAGAATGAATGAAGGCAATTTGATAGTGGAGGAGCTCTGGTGGAAGTGGAAGACGGTGTAGGGGAAGAAGCTGTTGCCTTATTGTTTTCATTTCCTCTCAGACTCAACGGGACAAATTCCTGCAAAATCTCATTCTTTTTCTTTTTCTTTTTCTTTGGTATTATTTTTTTCTTTTAATTAATTCTTTCAAGAAATAGGACAAATTTCAAGATTGAATGACAAAGTATTGATAAAAATACGGTAAAAGAAATCCAAAAAATATGGTAGTTGAATAAAACAATTATAAAAATAGGGTGAAAGGAATAACTATTATGTGCATGATAAACATCCATCCGTTGTCATCCAAGAAGATATCGATGAATTAACATCAACACTTTGAAGTACCTGTACCTCGTCGTCTGCAATGTCAACGAAGACGACCACCGTGTGACACATGACTGACTTGTAATTTGAAGTTTTAGTTATTATGAACTTATATCTTGAAATAAAAAGAACTAATGCAAATTATCTTTTATCTTGGGACACATTTATATGAGTATGATATAAAATAACAATAATAAGAAAGATAATTGTTGATTTTTTTTAAAAAAAAAAATCTGGAGGGAAATCGTATACCTCGTACACGAGTTTCACGTAGAATCTGCAGGCGTGGCAGGAAGACTGGTCAGCGTGAGCAAGCGGGGCAGGGAGGGAGCTGATGTGGAGGGGAACTTGTGGACCGGGTCCATGAGTTTCAAACACTACTTGTGTACCCGGTTCACGTTTTTGGTAATCGTGGATCGGGTACACGAGTTCACCACCCTATTTTTTTGGTTTAGTTTCCTTTCTACCCTATTTTTGTCAAATATTTTTAAATAAACATTATTTTAAAAAAATTCTAAGAAATATTCCACTCCGTTTAATGTAGGTATATGTTTTAAACATTGCATAACAAATATGGAGCAAAAAAAAAAAAATTGTTTTAAATGAAAAATGCTAGAAATATTTTTAAATATAACAAAAAGTAATAGATACTGATATGAATGTCTATAAAACATTAGTGACATTTTACTATATTTATAAATAAGTTGGGTGAATGGATTATATGTAAAAATAATCTTAAAATATTATGTGAAAATTTAAAATTAGAACTTATTTTTATTAGTATAAAAAATAGGAATAGAGTGATTTGAAATTCTAACTATATCAATTACCACTTATTGTTTCGTAGATTCAAGAATCTTAGATTAGGATACCTGAGGGGGATTGATTCATTAAGGAGGTTTTGACTTCCACCAATAGAATTCTTTTGATCAGATGTCAATAGGTAGGATAGGTTTACATTGAGCAAGTTGTTGGACAAATCCAATTTAGTGACTTGAGAAGATATGTTAGAAATCCAGTCATTTGGTACAGAACCAGAAATTCTAACGTTAGAGAGGGTGATCTCAATTAGTTGAGTTTGAGTTCGAAGCCAATCGGGAAATTGAGGGCCAATGAGACAATTTATCAAATAAAGATTCTTGAGCTTGAAAGGAGGAATCCAATCACGTGAAATGTTAAAAACCAAAGGTTGTGTACTATTTGTCTTGACTTTAAAGATTTCCAACTTCGTCAAATTCACTAGATGAACCTCTGTTATAACTGTGTTCCATGAATTCCTGTAACTCTCAAAATTAACAAGATTTGAAAGTTGTCCAAAACTTGAAGGTATAGTTCCATTTAAGGAGTTACTTGAGATAGACAAATGTTGCAACAATGACAAATTACCTATTGAATTTGGAAGTGAACCCCACAATTGATTAGAGGAAAGATCCAACCATCGTAGGTTCTTAAATGTTCCCAATAAACTTGGTATCTGTCCCACAAATCGACTAAATGCCAAGTTCAAGAATTCCAACCTATTGCGGGAACAATTTCAGAAACTATCCAAAAACTCTTCAAGGTTAACCTGAAAACTATTGCTTGAAAGTTCCAAAAATCGTAACTTGCAAAGATTTTCCTGAAATCTTGGTGGGTGATCTCCAATATTATTACTGAAACTATTACTGCTTAAGTTAAGATATTGGAGATTTTTCAATTTCACAAAATCATGAGGAATTGTACCTTGAAAAGAATTATAACTCAGATCAAGTGTTGAAACGGTAGTAAGATTAGATAGCCACGAAGGCATGGAAGAATTTATCCCATTAACTGATAAATCAAGAACTCTGAGTGAAGAGAGATTTAGAAAAGCAGTTGAAGTATCAAAACTTGAAATACCACAGTAACTCAAGTGTAGCTCTGATAAAGAAGAAAGTCTATTGACAGCATGCATCCAATTTGGATGAACACTGCTCAAGATTAAGGTACTCAAGAGAAGAAAGACCAGAAAGCCATTGCAAGTTTCCAACAGACTCGAATAATCCTAGTTCACTACCAGAAAGATCTAGATAATTCAAATTAGACAAATTTCCTAGGTGAATGGGAATTTGTCCACTAAAATTCGCAGAATGAAGATTGAGGTACCTTAAGTTTTTAAGCATCCCAAAGAAATATGGAATTGGAGCACCTTCAAAATTATCGAGACTTAAGTCGAGATGGTTCAAATATTTGAGCTCAAGTAGAGAAGAACTTATTTTCCCTCCCAAACAAGTCTTCTGGAACTCTTGTAAAAAATCGTCGGGATCTATCCATGGTCTGTCATCATCTCCATACTTCATAATAAATGGAGAAATGGTAGAGCCCCATGAGTTGTGTAGATCGATTTTGGTGACTTTTCCGGAAATGAGATTACAAGTTACGCCATGCCACTGACAACAATTATCACCCACCCAAGAAGAAAGCCGAGCTGAAGGATCTGATAAGCCTTGTTTGAAGGCAATCAGTGCGTCCCTCTCAGTAGAGCTACAATTATTGGAACTATAACCAACAACACTAGTTGACACTACCAATAAACAAAACAGCCATACAAAACACACATAATAATTTATGAATTGCTGATCCATAATGCTTGCAATAATCGTCACAGAACATAATGGTTTTGCAAAGCCCGCTAATTTATTGGACATATATATGAGGAATTTTTAAAAATAAAAAAAATAAGGAAAACTATTTACACAAAATAGCAAAATTTTTAGATAGTTGTGATAGACGCTGATAGAAGTCTATCTGGGTCTATCAGTGATAGAAATTATAAAAGTCTATCACTAATAGATGCGGATAGAAGTCTATCAATGTCTATCAGTGCTTTTTTTGCTATTTTTTATAAATAGTTTGACATTTTTTTCTATTTGTGAAAATTTTCCTATATATAAACACTCTTTAAGGTATTTTTTTTTAAAAAAAAAAAAGAACTAGAGAGAAGATAAATCTAGCTACTGCCCCTCCACGCAAGGGTCCTTTAGTTGGAAGTTTTTCTGGATGGGACGTTGAACACACATATTATGTAGACTTGATTTTTTTTTAGTACAACAACTAAGTGAGGGATTGAACCACCCATCTCTAGATGGAATTCATGCCAATACCTTAGCATGCAATACTCATGTTGGCAATTTTAAAATTCTTAAAATGACTATTTATAGCTTTAAGAGAAAATAATAAAAATAAGTGTTGTTCTCAAATATTGAAAAATGAGCTAAACTATTTATAGATATATATAAAAAATTAAATATGATTAAAGACAAATTCACACATTCACCATAAGAGTAATTTTTAATAAATAATTTTAACAATTTTAAAATTATTACTTTCAAATATGCCCTTCATAGTTAAGATTGAAAATTTACTTTAAAAACATGTTGGTTCTTGCTTCATTCCCAGACCATGAAAATTCAAACCAATTCATAAATAGAGAGATTCAGGTAGTTTTGTTTTGCGAAAATATTATAAAGTGAAAAGTAAAATGCGACTATCAGAAATCAAAGTATACAATAATAATGTTTAAACTCAAAAATAAATTGGATGGTATAACAAAAGTTATAAATTGAAATAACCAAAAACCTCAAGATGAGAAACACCAATAAGTAGTCAATGTTAAAAATTCCACATTAAAATAGATGGATTACTCCTCTTATAGCTAATTAATTTTGAGACGAAACCTTATATTATTAGATAGTCAAGTTAGAATTACTCGAATATGACGGAACTTTTAGATACGTTCTCTATTAAGTTACTCAGGCTACGTATTAAATTCCTCCATTTTTTTTATTTCTTTGACACCATTATAAATATCCAACGAGAACCAAAGAAAGAACACCCTGCAGCTAGAAGAAAACAAAAATAAAAAAGTCCCAAGTTTAGCCTTCCAACGCGCACTCAATTATTGGTACTGTGCTAATAAGAAACTTCGACGAAGCAGCAAAAATCACATCGTTGAAACAACACATACGGAAATAGCATCATCTAACCATTTGGAAAATGGAGCTATGATTTGATATATGTACAAAAAATATCCATAACTAAATTCAAAGATTAACAGTTGTTTATTCTATGAAGTTATTTAAATCATGAGGTATAAAGTGTCGTTTAGAATGAAATTATTAAGTTCGTTTGCTATACAAAATAGGGCTATACTATAATAAATCAATCCTAAAATCTAGAAATTAAATTTCACTATTTTGAGAAAATTTTGAAAATTAGACTAAAAAAACATAATTATATAATAAATGAATAAGCAAAATGGATGATATATATAGAAGTTTTTTTTCTCTCATATAGCTCTATATGATTTTTCTTTTAGAAATTATTCAAGTCTGTTAGGTTGGCGATTCAAATTATGTTTTATGTTTTCAAATTTATTAAGTTCAACAATGTGTTTGGTATACAACCCAGATTTTACTTTTGAAATTATTTTCACGTTCTTTGATCCAAAAAGTACAGATTTTAAAATAATATTTTTCATATTTTCATTGAATCTAGATTTTGAATTTTAAATTTTAAAATATAGAATTATATTAAATAAATATAAAAAAATATTTAGAAATACAATATATCATGTCATAAACTCAATTTATTTTTTAAAATTTGTGAATCTACTCCCAAATATATATATGAAAACGTGAAATACAATACAGAAATAGTAGAGTCAATGAGTTGTTTAGATAAATTATTGTGAATTTTCCAAAAATGACACTGCGCAAGTTATTGGAAGTATAAAAACCAACGTGAGTTGAGAGCAATAATCAAAACAGTCAAACAAAGGAGACATAATAATTGATTTTTTTTATTTTTATTTTTTTTTGTAATATTTTTGTCTACGAATTAAACATGGTTTGAAAATGGGGAAAAAAAGATTGGTGCGTGTGAAAGAAATTAAAATCAGAGAACGCTTTTTCTTTCTTTTATTCATTTTCTGTAAAAGAAAGTTCGTGTTCATACCATAGCCTAGCCCTCGTCAAGTGTTTAAAATGATCTTTTTATTTTTTAAAAACATAAAATATATAACAAACTTTTTTTCACTAAAAAGTAGTGAAAAAATTCCATTTATATCCAAAAATTTTAGAGTTGTATAACTCTTCAAACAATTAATTTAAATTTCAAATATTTATAAGTTGATGAATTTAGATATTATGTTAATTTCATTTAAAATAAAGTCGAAAGACTTAAATCAAATTATTCTTATCACAAAATTTTCAAAGTAACAAAGAATATTATCTTTTTAATCTTCGAGATTTCAAAAATTACAGGTGTTTGGTCCATATTAGTGATAGATGATAGTAGTCTATCAGCGTCTATCACTGATAGACAATGACATTTCGTTATATTTATAAATATTTTAGTTATTTTGTTGTATTCAACCCTAATTGTTTTTTTCTAAATTTATCAAATATTTATACCATGAAATATATTTTAAAGCAGTAAAATAGTATAAAAATATATATTAATTTTCATAGGATTAAATAAGATAATATATATGGAGAATATTGAATATCATTTTTTTTTTTGTTTCTTAAAATGAAAATAAAGATATAACCTTCATTTTAAAAAAATCTAAAAATAAAAGGTAATAATTTTATTTTCTATTATCTTTTAAGAGGATATTATTTCCTCTTGTTAGAATATGAGAAAAGAAATACGAAATGATATTAAGTTGACATGATAATTTTTTAAGAATAAAACGTAATTGTATTAAGCTAACAAGAGTAAAAAAAAGTTAAAACAAACATTGCATTTTCTCTTCTAATCTCAACGTCACGTCATAGTCACAAAATCACACTCCCCTCCAAACATCTCCCTTCTCTCCTTTCTCCCAAGTCCTACTTAACTATTGTATATGTGATCGTTGTTTATCAATATTTAGGGTCTGATCATGATTTGTTTGATTTTTCTCCCTTGCAATTTTCTTCAGGTTCAAACATATCTAAAACCAATAAAAGGTTGAGAGAATAAAATTCTAAATCATGAAAGAAAAAATGCACTAAAAAATTAAATATAATTCAAATCTATCTAGAATTAGTGAATGATTAGGATAACCAAATTCTAAAGTCGAAATCATGATCAGGAAGGAAAAAAAATAATGTACTAAAAAATGACATATACCTCTTAAAATACCATGATCAAAGAACACATCAATCACTAAGTCAAAAGATAAAAAGAAGTTAGTAAAAAGGAAAACACGTTAGAGTTGAAATTTATATATTTACTAAAGGTAGTTCAGCGATGGATTTTTTTTTTCAATTTCTTATGAATTTAATTCAATAACAAATGTCTGAATTCAATACAGAAATTACAATATTACTTTATTCTTTTATTCATGGATTTTTACCATTTTACTCATATTTTTATCTTACCAAAATATCATTATGACAATGAGTTATTATGGTTTCTTATTATTATTAATTTAGAATGTTTTGAATTTAGCAGGTTTAGCAGCATACAAGGAGGTTTTTTTAACCAGTCACATTATTTCCTTTTCAAATTTTACTTTTCGATGGGAAAATTATTAATTTTTCAATTTTTATTTTAATATTTTAAAAATAAATAAGTACAATAAATAAAAAATTTGTAATACATGGTTTTTTTTTTTTTTTTCCATTTTTCAGAAAAGTTCGGCATAATTTTTTTCTTCTGATTTATTGTTTTTACACCTGATTTCCCATTCAAATTTTGTTTTTAATCCATCAAAGTGCATACATAGGGACATTTTTTGTTTTTATTTTTCTTTTAAAAAAAATTTGGCGACATTGATTAAGTTATTTTATGGAATTTTTGTTCATCATTTTTACTATTATTTTTTAAAAGAATAAAGAGTGCGATATTGAAGATTATTATAATAGTTGACGTACTATATAAAATTTCATGGTTATTTCATGTCAGATAGATGTGTAAATACTCTAATTTTTTAATATTTGTGCATTATTAGGTCATATTTTGGTCCATTTATGGAAAAATCTAGAAATGATTTTTTTTTTTTTTTTTTTGTAAGATATTACGAAATTAATTCAATCTTCAATCTTCATATATTTCAAATCATACTTAAAAAGAAAAGGAAAATTTTCACAAATAAAAAAAATGTCAAACTATTTACATAAAATAACAAAAAAAATACTGATAGACATTGATAGATTTCTATCAGCATCTATCAGTGATAGACTACTATCATTGCTATCATTTCTATCACGGATAGATCTTGATAGACTTCTATCGGCGTCTATCACAACTATTTAAAAATTTTGCTATTTTGTGTAAATATTTTACCTTATTTTTCTATTTTAAAACTTTTCCAAAAGAAAATTGTAACGGATTAATCTAATAAAAATAATCAAACTGAATTTAAACTAGGGCATGGATAACAAAATATTTAGATAAAAATACAGAAATACTTAATTGTAAAAAAAAATATCTTTAAACCTTGTACTTTGTACCAATAATACCCTTAAACTTGAGATTGGATAAATTATAATTACTTGAGCCACTTTAAGGACAAAAAGTGGTGAACGACTAAAGTCATGGTTCTCCATTACATATATAAATTAACATTAGATTTGAGACCTACCACAAGGAAATGTAGTCAAAAGCAAATGTAGATCATCGTGTGGTTTCATGAAATTACGTTGCAAGTCTATGTCTATTGGTCGTGTGTTATATATATAAATTACTGTAATGGTCATATAAATTAGGGATATTAAGATGAATAGAAAAAATATCAAATTATTTACAAATATAGAAAAATTTAACTGCCTATCAGTGATAGATCGCGATAGAATTCTATCGCTCAAACAAATAGAAAGTGATAGAAAGCGATAGAATTCTATCACTGATAAACTGTAAAAATTTTCTATATTTGTAAATAGTTTTGCTTATTTTTTTATATTTGAAAACAGTCCTATAAATTATACCTTTAAAAAACAAAATTTATCAAATTATATATTAATAGATAATGGATTTAACGGGCCAAATCCTATTTTGACATTGATCGTGATTGATCAACACCAAAGAAAAAAAAAAAAAGATGAAAATCATGAATATTTAATCTATCTAAAAGGGGTTTAGGCCAAGATTTTTTTTAAATTTTTATTAGGATATATTTAGTAATTTAATTAATAGAGATTAAATAATTTATTTGAATTAAAATCTAAATATAATTGGTTCAAAATAAAATCAATAGACAATTGCAAATATAGCAATCAGATTCAAAGTATTAGCATATATAACAACATTTTTAAAAAATTGCAAATATGGCAAAGTTTATCAATGATAAACTTCTATTGCTAATAGGCTTTTATGGTCTAGGTGATCTATCACTAATAGACTCTGCTATATTTGTAATTTTTTAAAAATATTGCTATACACTTAGTTATTATCCTTAAAATTGTTATTCATTACAATTATAATTATTCTTTTAAAAAATTATTTATTTAACCTTTAATAATATACATATACAAACTTAAGTATGTATATTTAACTATGAAACATAGCATTCAACTAGTATTGAAAAGACAAAATAAAAAGAAAAATGGTTCTTCATGAAAGTTAGGAGAGAAAAATGAAAATGTTTATCTAGAAACAAACATTAGGGAGCAGGTATATAAGGTACATATGGGAAGGAAATAATAGAAACTAATGCCCAGATTAGGCCATGCAAAAGTATGTTCAATTTCTTATTTTTTAAATTATAATAAAGAAACCCTCACATTTATATTCTTGAAGTTTTAAAAGTGACATATTGAATCATCTAGTTTTAAATTTGTATATGAACTAAGTTTAAACTTTCAAATGATACTCTAATAAAAGAAACCGTGAATTAGTGATATAATAGAATAATAATGTAGTAATTAAACTATGTTGATAAAACTTCCTTGATTATTGGAATTATTAATTCTCATGGAAACATAAACCACACACGAAAAATGAAGAACAAAACTCGCTTCATTAATCCCATCTTTGAAAAGTATCTGATTTCAAAACCCAGATCAACAATTGCAATAATACACCAATGCTCAACATGAAATTACAGAAAAACACATATATTAATGGACCAAATTACCAAAACAACCAAAAAAAAAAAAAAAAAAAGTTGAAGAAAAAGAAATCGAGCCGGGCAGGCAATAGATAATATATATATATATATATCAAGGAGAATTCCTACAACTGCAATTGGTTCGAATCTGGCCTTCGAAAAGGTCAGTAAGAACTTGAACGTTTCCAAGCTTAGCCATGGAGACAGCAAACTGGTGGCGGAAAATGGAGGGCTGATAGGCCAAAGCTTTGACGATGGGGGAAGTTCTTGGATCGGTGTAGAGAGCCGAATCAGAGGATAAAAGACCCATCTTTTTTGGGAGATTAGAGTAGTAGGCGTTGTCGAATGCCTTGGGCGTTGTGGCGTCAAGGTCCACGTAGTCTGAGGCCCATCGGCATTTTCTTCTCAAGAAGTTTAAGTATTTTGGGCTTATTGATGGGTCTGGTTTTCCCGTTGCGCTGTAATTGTAAAGCCTGTTTTGTATTGATCCGCATGTTGCCCTTCCAATCGTGTGTGCCCCTGTACAAAATCCCTAATTAATTAATTAATGCCTTTATTTTATTTTATTTTTTTCTTTCTATGAAATATTGTTCATCTACCCAATAACTCTCCATCCAATCAAGGAAGTTGATCAAAACTTTAAGTTGATAGATGACGGTAAATTTTTTTAAAAAAATTATTTAACAATTTAGAACTCTAACTCACACGTAGAGTTGGAGTTGAAAATTTGTATGAGGGCCAACAAGTGAATACCCAATATTAATTGAAAAAACATAAAATTAAAGATGTTGATCGGTGGTTTAACATGTGGAATCCGAGCAAAAGGTTATATAGTTCAAACTCCTATAGTATCATTTACTTCTCTAAATTAATATTGATTTTCACTTGTTGAGTTTTCTACAAATTTTCAAGCTCACATGTAAGAGGGAGTGTGTTAGAATATTAATTTAAAAAATACTTAGATGCATCCCGGGAAGCACCTATCTTTGTACATCCCACCAGATTGTCTTATCATAATGTAACATGTAGAAAAATATTTTAATTTATTTTTTAAAATATTTTAATTATTTTTTTGGTGTGAGTGATGGAAGGGGAAGCATAGAGATGGGTGCATCTTGGGATGTACCAAAGTATTACCCTATTAATTTAACTAAATTAACCCATCAACTTAAGTTTCTTGATTGATGGATGATTTAACAATTTAAAATCCAAATAATAATTTTAAATCTTTTATCTTATCTGAAATGAATATAGGGAAATTTTTAAAATTAGAAAAATAGGGGAAACTATTTACACAAAATAGCAAAATTTTTAGATAGTTGTGATAGACGCTAATAGAAATCTATCAAGGTTTATTAGTGATAAAAATGATAGAAGTCTATCACTAATAGATGCTAATAGAAGTCTATCAATGTTTGTCATTTTTTTTTTTTTTTGCTATTTTTTATAAATAGTTTGACATTTTTTCTATCTGTGAAAATTTCCCATGAATATATATATATATATATATATATATATATATATAAAAGGGGGGAAAAGAGTTTTTTTTTTAGTTTTAACAATTGTAGGAGTGAAGAATTGAACCATTGATCTTTATTATGATAATTAGTATCTCTATGCTTGGATTGTGCAAAATTAATAAAAATATATATAAGGTTTATTAATTATATAAGGTTTCTATCTTAAATTAATAAAAAAAAATTAGGTGATTTATCGAAATTGTGCAAAATCTAATTGTTTTGATTATGAAATTTTTACCTAATTTTATTATCTATTTTCAATCGAAATTTTCAAAAATCAAGACAATTTTATGATTATCAAACAGATCCTAGAGCTTAAATTAATTAGGCTTCCAAAAGTAAAACTGAAATCCATAAATAACACATATCATTTTATCTAATTTAATGTTATCTTAAGCACAAATCAAATCAGTGTCTTAAATTAATTGAACCCCAGAGTTAGATAGTAATGTACCCGAAAGAACGACCAAATCTAGGACATTCAAGCCAAGAGATTGGTATAGTTCAATGAGAGAAGTGATATCTTCAATACCCAATGGCACTAATTCAGTTTCTTTGGCAATGGAATCCATTCCATCTCTTCTTCCATAAGGTACCATCCAATATGGACCGCCGATGAGGACGGTGGCTTCTCTGGCGACGGCAGTTAGAATATCTGCGCAAGAAACTGTTTTAGGGCACTGTTTCTCTAACTCGGCTTTGATATCGTCGATCACTTCGAAACCTCTAAGCGTCTTGCTCGCTGGAGCCCTCCTCTCGCTTCCCTCGTAATCTAGAAGAATAGAACCATCACAGCCCTACAATTGCACAACCCCATCCAAAGTTCAAGTTAGTGATGCTTCAAATAATCGTCACGTGACAAATTATGGTTGAATTGAGTTTTTAAAAAAAGTGGAGCAGTATGTTTTTTTTTCTAATATATTAATATTTTACATTTTATCTCGAATAGTTAGAAATTTTTTTAAAGATTAAGTCATATTTACATATAAATTTTTTATAAATTTTGAAAATATATTCACATATATTAGGTTAAATGATAAATTTGATTCCAAAAGTTAAATTTTAATTCTTTAGTTTATAATTAAAATTTAGTCTCCATAATTTGATAAAACCCTCCTAAATTATCTTATGGTAGGAACTATTTATGAGAATTTTTTTCAAACTATATATAAACTATATTTATGAGGTATTATGTTATTATTAGGACTAAATTCTAAGGAGAATAAATTCTAACTTTCTCCAATTTATAGTATTAAATTTCCGTCGACTTTGATATTTTCACATTTCCTAAGTTTGACATCAACGTAAAAGATAAATCAATATTTCCGTTATATCATAGAAAAATCTATGAAACATAATAAAATAAGCAAAAAAAATGTATATCCATATAAATAATAAAGGTGTTAACTTGTTTAAAAATCTTAAAATGTTTATTTGTTAATTTAATTTTTTTTTTGAATTTTTTTGTTTTGTAATTTTTTAAAAAATAATCATAGATATTGACATTTTATTGATATTTTCATTCACATTTCAAGTCTTGATATTTGTTCGATATCAAACATTTTAAACCAAGAGTAGGAGGACGAAAAATGGAGATTACAAAGTTTAAGAAGTTTTGGGAGGAGAAATGTGAGATTTTTTAAAGGATTATTTTTAAATATAGCAAAATTAACCAAAATATTTACAAATATAGTAAAATTTCACTGTCTATCAGTGATAAACCGCGACAGTCTATCGCGGTTCTATTGCAGTTTATCACAGATAGTAATCTATCGCGGATCGCAAATAGACGGTAAAATTTACTATATTTATAAATATTTTCAACCTTTTGTTATTTAAAATAATTTCCCTTTTTTTTAAACCAAACGAATATTAAGGGTAGAAAAGAAAATTGCGATAGAAAGAGTAGTTACCCTGACGACGCAGTCATGGAAGTGCAATCTCAAGAGGCTGGCGGCGATGGTGTTATCTTTATCAAACCACTGCTTGAGTTTACGGTGAATGATGCCATCGACGCCGGGACAACTTTTCTGGTAGAACCCATAAGAAAGAAAGTCCCCAAAAGCTGAAAACTCCTGCAACTGCGGAATCTCAAGGCTCGAGTATTCATCTCCGTCATCCTCGAAATCTTTATGGGCCCACGACACGGCGGCGGAGGCCAGAACGACGAGAAGAAGAACACCCCATTTCATTTTTCTTTTTTCTTTTTTCTTTTTTTCTCGTCTCCGATACGGTAATAATTTAAAACAACTCTGGCTGTGTCCTTCTTGGGTATTTTCAAGATGTACAAATCATATATATATATATATTAGAGAAATAGAGAGATGTATTTTAAGAACTACGTGATGCGCACT
Source organism: Lagenaria siceraria (assembly GCA_002890555.2). NCBI lineage: Eukaryota > Viridiplantae > Streptophyta > Magnoliopsida > Cucurbitales > Cucurbitaceae > Lagenaria > Lagenaria siceraria. Next base: position 4,396,808 of record CM016487.1, on the reverse strand, counting down.
TTCGTTTCTCTCTCGGGTCTGTTACAAATACAATGAGTGGAGGACTTGCAAGCATGTTCTTTTTGGTATTTCTTTTTTCTCTATCGTTGACAATTTTAATCATTTTTTATATATGTATATATTCATTCCTTGGGGGGGGGGGGGGGGGGGGGAGGGGGAAGAATTTATATTGTTTATTTTTTATGTTTAATTTTGTTTCTCATTGGTGATGGTTTCATTAATTAGTCTAAAAAAAAGTGTTAGTTTAATTTTAAGAGAAATGGAAAAGTCAAAGTGATATTTTTTATTTTAAAAAAAAAACAAAACTATGTAATTCATTGCTTATATAATAGGAAAGTTTTTAAAAATAGAAAAATGAGGAAAACTATTTACACAAAATAGCAAAATTTTTAGATAGTTGTGATAGAAATAATAGAAGTCTATCACTGATAGATGCTGATAGAAGTCTATCAACGTCTATCTGTGGATTTTTTGCTATTTTCTGTAAATAGTTTGACATTTTTTCTATCTGTAAAAATTTTCTTATATTATATTATATTATATATCTATACACACAAATATATGTATGATTGAATTTAAGCATCATCAAAATTTTATCCCAAAATTAAGTTTCATAAATTTTATATTAGGATTTTACTCCAAATATTCTAAACCAAAATTTGGATAAAAGCTAATATTTACCTTGAATTAAATTGAGACATATACCAAATTTAGGGAAAAAAATTGGGTACATCTAGATCAAATTTGAGTGAAATTAGAAATAAGAAATGTTGGAAAGTTCAAAATAAAAAATTTGTTATTATTTTAAGTTTTGACTGAAATACAGCACTAATTGTGCTATTATTTTAAGCTTTTTTATTTGCTCTTCATTGCTCGTTTGTTTGGTACTCTTTTTTTTTTCATCGCTTGGCAATGAATTTCTTTTCAATCGGACTTAGGGTATGAGGAGGACGCTACGAAGGTGTCAACCTAGTTAAAATGTTCTGGTGCGTCTATTGATCTCTTCTTTCCCTTTAGTAACTTGTTAAAAAAAATATATATATAGCAATAATCGTATAGTACAACAAAAAATGTAGTAAAAGATAGTCTACACATACACTGAATATAGAACTATAGGTTAAACAACTACAAGGACTTGTTTGGGGACTCATATTGAGATTGGAATGGGTTGGTTTGTAATTTTATTACAAGCACATGTTTGGACGCTCATAATGGGTTTGAGATTGCAACGCATTCCCATCCCAGAGTATCCCGTCATTCTCCCATAGATTATAGTCCTCCATTGCAGACGTCCCTCTGTCTTCCCTCTATCTCATCATGCATCCCTCCAACAACCAACTCCGACCACTGCCACTGATCAACTTCGGGGACTGCCTTCAGCCACCCAAATTATTTAACTCCACACATTAATTCATTAACTCTCCAAACTTCAAACTTGATAATTCACTCAGCGTGCCTCCTAATATATATAAGTATATCAATGGAGTTACATTTACAAGATTAAAATGTGATATAAAAATCAATTTATTCTTAAATATTTTAGGTATATTTTAATCTCGGTTAAAATGTGCATAATGAAAAGAGCTTCTTTTAATATATATATATACACATATACACACACATAACAAATCGAAGTGACAAAGAGCAAAAGCTTAAAAAGTTTAAATTTTGTGTTTTTGGATCCCACAAAAACTTGCTTTTTACTTGTTAGGTCAATATGTAAAAGAGTAATACTAGATTGCACCTATATCTCATGAAGAGCCGTCTTTGGTTACATAGTAAGAAAATATATAATTTATCTTTTTAAAAAAAATATTTGCCAAATGATAAATTTTTTAATAACTAAATGAGCTACACAAAGATGGGTGTAGTGCTAAATATTTTTTGCTCGGGAGATCGCTTGGATTTATCCATGGTTTGTTTATTCCTTATCCCGAAAATCTTAGAATATCTCCAAGATGACTATTTGCCCAAAATTATCCATAAGGGCATCAAATCAAGCAACATCCTTGACTCCAATATGGAGGCATATTTGGGGGATTTTGGTCTAGCAAGAGCCCTCGTCGAGAACTACAACACTGACACTGAACTGCTTCTTCCTTGATCTATGAGCGTAGCAATCACACTTTTAATGAATCAAATAAATCTTTGTATCGATCTTATCTTATAATAATCTCCCTTCTTTGCCCACTTATGTTTATATTCCTATAACAATGGGTTATGTGAAGGTGCAGAAAAATCCATATTCTTGAGAAATAGGTTGATTGGTCAGGATCAGTCTGGTTTCAGCGCAATGACTGCTTGTTTGTTATAAGATACAAATTCATGATATCTTTTAGAGAAAATAAAATGTACTAATAATTTATCAAATAGCTACATAATATATTAAGAAGTTTGTTTAAATTCAGCCACTGGAAAACGAAAAGTGGGCATTAGAGCAGCTTTTTGATGACAAAATCTTTTTAACATTACATTTGAGTTAGCTTTCATTATTATGCAATCACAAATTGTTGAGAAACTTTCATAAACATCAATCATACAGAGACTTTGAATCAAACAATATTAAGAGAGAAGGAAGAAGAAAGACACCAATAATTATAGTGGTTCGATCAAGATGATCTACATCCACTGTAGTCCATGTTATTGAGTTTATTCAGTAGCCATTACACACCAGAAAATGGAGAAGAGGAAGACAAAGAACAAAGGAGTACTTACTGCCTTGGTAATACAAGAACCAATGAGCTTCACCTTCTGTGTGAAGCAAAAAACCCCTTCAGCCTTTCTTCCTAGCCTCGCTAGACACTCTTATCCCAGAGATCAAGATATATCAATATCAAGAAGCTCCAATACAGTGATCACCGATTTTCTGTAGTGATCCTCACCTCTCTCTCTCCTGCCTTCAGCTTCCAAACCTTCCTTTTATCGAGCAAAACCTCCAAGGCAACAAAACTACCTACTCACGTGTAACGGAGCATGTGGGTATAACAGAATTTGTTATGAGACACGTGAGACAGCTCACCCAAAAGAAAACAAGCTAAAAGCAATTCCATGATTAAAAAGAGTAATTGGAATTAAACTATCAATAAAACAACAAAAATGAATTAGAGTATTTCTAGTTCCTTCATGACTTATTTATTATCTAAGTACCTAAACAGAGTTCAATTCTTAAGCACTACTTTGGGCTTCTAGGAAGGCATTGAACTCCTCTCTTGCCTTAAGCAATCTTGGTGTAATGCAAGAACCTGGCGACGATGGTCCCGAAGAAGGAGATGATGCCGGAAATCGAGCACGATGAGACGACGATTCGTGCGATTTTTGAACTAATTTCGACGAGTTGTTCTTCGTAACTTCTTTCTGATCTTTATCAAATATGAAAGCTGCATTAACTGGTGCATTTTCATCCACACTGTTTCTTATTAACTCCATTGGCAGATCATAAAAAAGGCTATTACCGGCTTCGTCTTCGCCAGTATCGGTTGGCAAAACAGAGGAAGCCCATGATCCACATTCGAATTTCTCCATTGAAACTGTCCTCGATATCACACTTCCAATCTCAGTCTTTGATATCCTCACTTTTTCTATCTCTGTTTCTTCTTCCTTTCTAATTGATTTAACGGATTTCCCTTTGCTGAATCCTGGTAAGAACAAACAGAGTGCTCCGCATTTAAATCCGTCATCGGGAGCCTCTAATTTCTTGTCGGATTCAGTCTTTGAGAAATCATGGGTGTAATTTTTCGTTTCCGGGAATTTTGCTTTGTTTAACCACAGATCCAATTCGTCGGCTGGAGCACTTGCTCTGCCTTCGCCACACGATTTGCTCCTTCGAAATTGAGTATCCTCTTGCAGAGCAATCTCTAAATCCTGAACCGACGAATTGAGTTTCGTCGAATTGGAGGTTTTAAGTAATGATGCTTGATTTTCGATTTTCCCTTTCTTTTTCATTAAACCGAATCGGGGAGAGGAATTGACGGAATTTGGTAGGCTGTAGCTTAAGAACTTGAACTGCGTCGGAGGTAGCGGTGGCGGGAGATGAAGATCAGCGACGTCTGGAGCCGTGAGATGATCGACGATTATGTCCTCTCTCGCTGATGACTCTCTCAATGATATTGGATCCACTGATATCTGTTTTTCCTTTTCTGCACATTCGCCATTGTCGGGAAAATATGTTGAGTCGACGAACTCGAGTTTTCCGGACGTCGACCTGTCATTGTTGAAGTTAGCCGACGTTGGCAGTGCAGGTGCCATTGCCGGAGATATCGGTGAATGAGAGGAAGAATTTGAAGGTGAATGGAATTGGACGAGAATCGGGATTTATAGGAGAACGAAGAAAGAGATGATCATAAATGATATCGGAAAACGTGGGCAGCATTTACTTGAGCAGAATTTGGTAGTGTCTTGCATGATGTTTTCTTTCTTGTATTCAAATGAAACGGTCATTTGTTTTGACTAATGAAAAATAATAATAGTTTAAATATTATTTCGGTCATGTATTTTTGACTCTCGTTCATTTCGATCCTTGTATTTTTAAAATGTTCATTCTAGTCCTTATACTTTCAACTTTAGTCTATTTTAGTCTTGGTACTTTCAAAATATTCATTTTAGTTCTTGAATTTTCAACTTTTGTTCATTTTGGTCTTTTAACTTTCAAAATGTGACTATTTTGATACCTTAAAAATGAAGGGGATAAAATGGTCATTTTTTGAAAGTATAAGGACCAAAATGAACCAAGACTGAAAACATGAAGACTAAAATGAACATTTTGAAAATATAGGGACCAAAATGAACTAAAATCAAAAGTACATGGACAAAAAAGTAGTGTTTAAACCTATTTATTAACTTCCCAAACCAATTTTTAGATTTAGCTTTTTAGAAAATATGTTACCTTCTTAACCATTTAAATAAATATATTATAATAATATCATTCTATATTAATATATTTTGTCAAATTTATTTTTGATATTTAATTGATTCAATTTTTTATAACAATCATTTTTCTTGAATCTTTATCGAATAATTCAGATTGAATAAAATTAATTGAAATCCAAATCATACAAAATTTTAAATAAAAATATTATAATAATTTTAAATCAATTATCAATATGATAATAATTGAAATAATAAGCTACTTTAGCTCATATAACTAAATTACACTAATTTAGTATTAATTTACCAAACACCATATCTAATTTTTTTCTAATTTAAAATTAAAATTTACCAAACACTATTTTACTTTTGTTCACAGCTGATTTTTCTAGAAGTACAGCTACCAACAATTATTTTAAAAGCTTCAGCAATTCCAAACGGAACCTTAGTCCCTCAATTTTAAAAATAAGTCATTTCAGAAAAAAATTAGAGTTTTTGACAACCACTCAAAATAGCTTTTAAAATACCTTCAAAGTATATTTTAAACAATTTTTATCAAAAGAGTTTAAATAAAAATGATTTTTTTAAAAAATAATTTTTTCTCAAGTCAAACTTAACAGGCCCTAAGTCTTACCCACTTAATCTGACTTTGCAGATGAACTTTAATTTCAAAGCAAGTTTTAGAGTTGATTTTGTGATCTTCAAGATGTGTCAAATGCATTAGGTTGGATCGTTTTGGCTTTTGAAGATTGAAGACAAAGCCTATTAATGGCGATAAGGTGATCGAAGAAGAAGAGAAAGGAAGATGAAGAGGGAGGGATGGTGAAGGGAGGGGAGAAGAGAGAGGATTGACGATTGGGAGGAGAGAGATGAGAGAGAAAATATATTTTTATTTTTTTAGTTAAAAAGTTTTCTTAAAATAATAAATAACATATTTAATTAATGGAACAAGAACATTTTAAACCTATTTAGCATAATTAAGGGACAAAATTAGTCAAATCAAAACTTTAGGGACTAAATACACCTAATCCTAAAAACTTATAGACTAAATAAGTATTTTTTTTCTAAAATTTAAAGAACTCTCTTGCTATGTCGCACTGCCCTTATGGGATGATCATTGCTAATGACAGTTGAACTAAATTCACTTTAACCTCTTTTAGATATTTTTAACACATATCGATCACACCATTAATCTAATTTCATCCAACCTTTTACGGTAACGAAAAAAATAGTGATTAAGACTATTGTGTAAAATAATGAACATGAAAATGTGTGTTATTGTGAAATATAAATTTTAAATGAATATATTTTTCAATGAATTTATATATAACATTTGACATCATATTTAAAAGTAATCAAATGGCTAAAAATTAAAATTAAAATTAAAATACATATAATATAATTGAAACAAAATTTATAAATTAAGATTGATTAAAAAAAGTGACATGATTACATAGGTTAAAAGTTTAAAGATGTGGAAAAAATATGGAATACACAATTATAAAAAATAAATAAATAATCAACCCATAACTAGTCAAATTTGTTAAATGACATTTAATAAAGCACCCCGTTAACCATTATTTAACTTGACAAGAGTTAATTTTAAATCTAGAGTTTAATTTGTTATATATTTATAGCACAAAAAAAATTGTAATTATACAAGTACTATATCTGTTTTGTCAAAATAAGTTTAGCTTAATAATAATTGACATTATCTTTTTTCCTAAATATTAGTGATGTAGTATATTTTTTAGTTAGTTTATGCAATTTGTCCCTTTTTATTATGGATTTCGATATAAAATATCTAGGAAAATTTTTACAAATAGAAAAACGGTCAAACTATTTACAAAAAAATAGCAAAAAAAATACTGATAGATCTTGATAGACTTCTATCAGCATCTATCATTGATAGACTGTTATCATTTCTGTCACTGATAGACTCTGATAGACTTCTATCAGTGTCTATCACAACCATCTAAAAAATTTGCTATTTTATGTAAATAGTTTTCCTCATTTTTCTATTTTTAAAAACTCCCCAAATATCTACCATACAAAATATGTATGAAATCTATGACTTAAAATAAGTAGAAAACTAAAAAAAATTATGAATATTATATAAGAGTTTTTTAAGCTAAAAAAAATGTACATTTTTCAAAATTTTCACAATCAAACCATGCTCATTAGAGATTCAACAAACTATGTAGAGATAATTGACATCAAATCATGTCAATAGTTATATTAATGGAATATAATTATTAAATATAAGAATAATTGAAGTGGTTATTTTTCTTCAATTCTTTGTTTTAAATTTATTCAAAATCATACCTTTTTATTAAAAAAAAACATAATAGTTACTATTATTTTATTTTTTATTTTTGAATTAGAGTTCTTATTTTTCATAAAAATATGTTTTTTTTAAGATTTAATAAAGAAAGTAAGACATTTATTATTACTAGCTGAATGCTATGCATGTTTAAAAATATATGCCTGAGTTAAATTTGAGAAAAAATATAAGTATATTATTAAAGGTAAAATAAAATAAATATTTGAATAATTTAAGAAAAATGTAATTGTTTAACTATTGATTTTCAATCTTAGAGTTGTAGATGTCAACTATGGATAACGTCTACATTTTCAAATTTGTTATGATAATAAAGTATAGGGTATTGTTTCAAATGCAATATTTACAAAAACTCAAGATACGAAAAGATTTATTAATAAATTAAATTTTAAGATTATTCAAAACAATAAAGAAATTCAATTATATAAGTGAAGTGATGGTTATTTTAGAACTATTTAAATTTATGAATATAACTTATAATCTTTCAATTAATTTTTTTTTAGAAAAATAATTTTAAAATTTTATTTTATTTTCGACATAGCATGTATTGACTTTTAATTTATATATTGTTTTTCTATTATTTTCTAAATTCCATGATAATCCTCTCTTAGTTAATAATATCTCCTTTGTATTTTAATTTGGATTATTTGATTATCTCTTAATTTCAAACTTTTTAAAAAAATTGTAATAATTCTCTACTAGCAAAAAAAAAATCTTATTTTGATTTAGATTATTTGATTATCATCTTTATTTCCAACTTTAAATTTAAACCATTTTTTTAAATTTTGTAATAATTCTCTCTTAGTTTTTTTTTTTTTTATTTTATTTTTTTACTTTGATTTGGATTATTTGATTATCCTCCTAATTTCAAACTTTATGTTAAACCAAAGTATTAGTATTATTATTATTATTATTATCTTCTCGATTGTAGTTAAAAAAATAATTTTAATTTGGATGACGTGATCATCCTTTTAATTTCTTCAACATTTTCGAATTTTAATTTATATCAAACTATTTTTTTCTATGCTGACAAAAACCCTAAGAACTTATTTCTTCGTATTTGTAATGATATTCTTCTTAATTTGAAACTTTATTTCAAACAAATATTATTTTTTTGGGTTGTTTTCAAATATAGAAAAATGAGTCAAACTATTTATAGATATAGAAAAATTTCACTGTCTATCAGCGATAGATCGTGATATATAGACTTCTATCGCTCAAGTGATAGAAGTCTATCACGGTCTATTGCTGATAGATAGTGAAAACTTTCTATATTTGTAAATATATAGCTTGATATATTTTTTTATTTATAATAATTTTCCTATTTTTTTATGAAGACATAAATCCCAAAATATTATCCTTTTCAATCAAATTTTGCAGGGATGAATTGATGTGTACCCACAACAAATTTAAAAAGAGAGAAAAAAAGAACTAGTACAAAAGTATGTAAAAACAAACAGTAAATGATTATAAACCTAAGTCATTGGTGTGTGAGTTTATAAAAGTTAAAAATTGAAAATAAAAATTCAAAAGAGCATATAAAAACTAATAGGGTTTTGGGGCTAAACTAGGATTATTATCCTTCTGCTAATTATGAGTTTGAGGCCTGAGAAGGGCACGCCACACTAGTCGAGGTCGAGTACGTTAGTTTGAACTTTCTTTTTTTCTAAATCCATTTGATATTTATGTGCTACTTCTAACTTTGGATATAGTTATTATTTTGGTTTTATCGATTATGTTCCAGTTTAATATTGATTATGTCATTGGATTCAAAATCATCACTAATAAATCTATTAAAAAAAAAGAAGGAAATTAGAAAGGAAAATTGATATTAAAATAATTAATTAAGATAATATATTTATCAAACAATATTAACATTCTGGAAAGGGGTTTGAATAATTGAGCCACCAGCTTATCATGAAATTAATGATTCCATCCACACAAAGTGTCGATAATTAAATGCATGTACAAACTATTATTAATTTACAGTCTTTTGTCATACTCTGTTTGGAGAAGGCATCTTTTTTTATAAAAACTTCCATAAATCGCTTAATTAACTCAATTAATTAATTAATTTGTTTGGTTTAAGCTACCTGCTTTGACCCTTGGCATTCCATATATAATGTCAAACAAACAAGTGATTCAGGTTACCATAATGCTTTGCTTATAACTTCAAAAGGAAATTCCATCATTAATTAAACTCTCATTAGCTTATTATTGAATGTGGTCCTCTCAAAAGATAAGATTTGTAACCCTTTGTTCTAAAATTAAATAACATGCTTTGAAGTGACCTAGTTTTGCTAAAACAAGATGTCCTTTTGTTGGCTTTATTTATAATGTATAAAGCCAAGATATCTTAAGGTAAAATAGTAAGATATTATACAAAATAGTGGGCAACTAGCCCATTTTCTTTTTTCTTTTTAAATTTTATTCAATTAATGAAAAATGGAAGATCGAACATTCAATTTTAAAGATGTTCTTTTTAAAGAAAAATGTGTAGTATAAGTTAAGAGGTGCACTGGAGCATCTCAACTAAGTTGACACCCTCATCATATCTTACGTCCCTTCACTAGTACAAAACTGAACTTTAATGTCGGTTTAAAACACATTATATAGGTACAATATCGGTTGGCAACCGACATCAAAGAAATTGAGGGATGTTAATATGCAATTTATTTACTAGAACTATATTTAAATTGACAATTTTGGACTATAGATATATATATCATACAATAAACATAAATATGATAAATTAAGTATAAAAATTATTAAATGGATAAATTATTTGATATTAAGCACAATAACTAAACCCCCTTAAGATGACCAAAGAATTTTGCTATTTAAATTTTGTTAGGTTATTGGAAAGAGTGTAGCGATGGATAATCAAGACCATATGTTTCATAATTGTTTCACTTCTAAAAATTAAGCCTATTTCAAATGGATTTTTCTTACAATATTTTACATATTTTTTAAATAAAAGAGTTGAATTCTTAGTCAAATTTTTTAAAAAGAATAAATTAAAACTACTTATTTTAGTTTTCAATACTTAGCTTGATTTTTTAAAATATTGACACAAAGTAGATAATTTAGAAAACAATAAATTTAGAGATGAAGATGATGCTTATAGACTTGATTAATGTTAAAAAAATTGCAAATGATTAACAAACATGGCGTAAGAAATAGAAGAAACTAAAACCCAGAATACAATTCGATACAAAAATGATATTTCCTTTTGTAATTAAGAATAAAAAAAGAAACTTTGATATGAAATGATCAAATGAAAGAGTATTCGAAGATCATCGTGATCCTCGGTTGTCATTAAGAAATAGAAAGAAGTGTTATCAAACGATTTTCTTAAATTTTTTCAACATGGAAATGAGTAAAAAATGATCCACAAATCTCAATCTATACAAAACACAACGGAGTTTTTTCTAGTGCAAAGTGGTTTGCATTACACAACATTTTAATTTTGATAGATCATATCCGAGAATATATGTTACACTGGTCATTGATATATATAAATACAATACATACGGTAGGACTTAAATCTCTTTAAAGATAGTTTACGTATTTATTTTCCAATATTTATCTAAATTTCTTATGATATTCGTAATTTCCTCAAAAATAGATAATGAAAACATAACAACAAAATCAAACTCTATTAACAACTTCAATGTTGAAATGTGAAATTAGAACCCTAATTATTTTAGAGATCATCTCAACGGTTCGACTATTTACTCCACAATTTTTATTTTTTATTTTTTTAAAAAGGTGAGTGTGATCTCGAACCCCTTCAATTATAAGATGAATAAATGTGAATAGTGCAAATATTCCTGAAGGAAAGGACAATTTTGTTCAACTGTTGAACCCAAAGAAAATATTAAGGCGAACCATGACAAAAGGACATAATATTCTTATTCCCTTTGTTGCTTTCTCGTGAATGTGAAATTTTAGAGAAATGAAGAAAAATGGAATCAACGCCGCAATTAAAAATGTGCCAATAATACAATCAAAGTATGTGTGTTCATTTTGCGAGAGAGAGACACTTCTTTAAAATATAAGGGGTATATCTAATTGTCTTTAAAGTCACGGCTAACAATTGACGGTGGATTCAAATTAAATCAAAATAAATCGATAAACAATAATTAATCTTAATAAATAAATAAACGATAAAACGTTTGATTTTGGATTTAGTTTCTATTTGGTCCTTAAATTTACATATTTATATTCAAATTTTGAGTTTGATTTCAATTTTATCTCTAAGTTTTAGAATCTTACAATTTTATCCTTAACTTTTAAGGTTTGAATTTTGTTTCGATTTGATTCCTAAGTTCCCAAATTTACACTTTTAATCTTAGTTTTTTACTAAATACTTATTTTTCAGTGTTTTATGTAATTAATTAAGGGCTATTTTCAAATATAGTAAAATGAGTCAAAATATTTACAAATATAGCAAAATATACTGATATACAGTAATAGATACCGATAGACTACTATTATTTATCACTGTCTCTTAGTGATAGACATTGATAGATGTCTATCCGTGTCTATCACAAATATTTTTCTATATTTGAAAATATTTTCAACAATTTTGCCATTTAAAATAATTATTCATTAATTAATGTCTATTGATTAATTTAAAATAATTATAATTAATTAAGCTTCACTATTTTTTTATTATTATTAGAATCAATTTTAAAACTTTACTTCGTAATTATTTTAAATTAATTAATAGACATTAAAGACAAATTTAGAAGTAAGTATATTCATTGAAAATTTGAGGTTAAAAGTTTAAATCTTAAAATTTAGTTACTAAATTGAAATAAAACTCAAAATTTAAAAACTAAAAATGTAATATTTTGAAACTTTACATACTAAATTGAAATCAAACTGATTAAAACTTAAAAGGACGAGAAGTGTAACATTGAAATCTACAATTAAAAAAACCACTCAATTAAAAACCAAAAGATATTTTTTCAAAAAAACAAGTATTATAATGAGTTATTTTCAAATATAGAAAAATTAGTCAAACTATTTACAAATATAGAAAAATTTTACTATCTATCAGTGATAGACTGCGATAGAATTCTATCGCTTGAGCAAATAAATTTTATCGCTTGAGCGATAGAAAGCGATAGAATTCTATCGCAGTCTATCACTGATATACAGTAAAAACTTTCTATATTTATAAATAGTTTGATATTTTTTTTTTTTTTGTTTAGAGTAATTTTCCTATTATATTATAATAACAACAAAGTTACTGTCTTTTTTTTTTTTTTTTTTAGGAAGTAAACAATAATTACTTTTTTGTTACTTCACAAGAGAGAATATTAATTCACAACCACCCTCATCTACAAAGCAATGCATTATATATTTTTCATGAAGAAGATGGGTTTGTTGGGAGCTTTTAATATAATTTTCCCCTTTGTTTTCACAGTCCCATGGAGTGCTCCTTGGGTTGTGTACAATATCGATGGCTACAATTAAAAGTTAGCTACAATGGAACTTTACGTGTCATCATTAATATACATATGCCACAAGTTTAACCCCAAGCTTTTTTTTTTTTTTTGGAAAAGAGTTTAACCCTAAGTTAAGAGTTCACAATATAATAGTATAGTGTTATTATCTCATTTAATTCATAATAAATATAGAAAATTTGATTTATAATCCCATCGAGTGTAAGGATCGTCTGGATTAATTTAAAAAATAAATGTTTTTCAAAAAGAGTTGTTTTCAAATATAGAAAAATGACTCAAACTATTTATAAATATAAATTTTTTTTACTGTCTATCAACGATAGAATTCTATCACTTGAGCGATAAACAACAATAGAAATCTATCTGATAGACAGTGAAATTTTTCTATATTTATAAATAGTTTGATATTTTTTCTCTTTATAGTAATTTCTCTTTTAAAAATTATTTTTCATTTAAATACTTTTACAAGAACGATATAAAATAAAGACATTAATAATTTTCAAATTCAATTTTGAGTGGTTGTTAAATACTTGTATTTCTTTTAAATTAACTTATTTTTTAAATTAAATACTTGAAAAAAGTATTCCAAACACACCTTAAATCTTAATTTGATTCATAAATTTTTTTTTAACCTTCTTTTATAGGAAAAGTTTTAAAAATAGAAAAATAAAAGAAACTATTTACACAAAATAGCAAATTTTTTAAATAGTTGTGATAGACGCTGATAGAAGTCTATCAGGGTCTATCAGTGGTAGAAATGATAGAAGTCTATTACTGATGCTAATTGAAGTTTATCAATGTCTATCATTATTATTTTTTTTGCTATTTTCTGTAAATAGTTTAACATTTTTTCTATCCGTAAAAGTTTCTCTTTTTTATATATAATTTAACTCAAATCTTTAGATCCTTTTCGTTAATAGTTAATACTATGATGTCTTAAACTTGTGCTTCAAAAACCTTTCTTTTTATCTCAAACCTTGTGTTTTGACTTGCGCAAAAGAGGGGAAAAAGTGATTTTTTTTTTAAACTATTTGATAAAAAATTAAACATAGTTCAACTAACATATCGATATGATAGCAACAAGAGGTCTAGAGTTTGAATCTCTCCATTTTATTCTACGTATAAAAAAAAAAAACTTGAATTAAAAAATACTAATAAAATATCAGCCGTATAATAGAACTTGAATTTGGAGATAGGATAGTGTTATTTAAGAAGGTCAAAAGAGAAAGGGAAAATAATATGAGTGAAAATAATGATTTGTGGGTTGGTTTTTACGTACGAAGATGAGCATATATATAATATAATGGAGTAAAAATGTGGAATACGAATAGCAAACAACACAGGGAAAAAAAAATAAAAATAAAAAGAATAACATCAGAATAAGACAGGAAGATTTGGTAAGATGAAGCCAACAAAAGTGTTTAAAACCCCAAATAAATATTGCATGGACTCTGCTGATCTCTGTCTCTCTTTGCATTGTTTTTTCAACTGTGGAATTGGTTTTGCATACGTGTGGGAAATTAATGAATTTATGTGTGGGACAACTTTGACTTTTTCCAAACCTTCATATTTTTCAACTTCATACTCCAAAGCCAATTATAATTTTATTTATATATATTATACACAATTGGTTCTTCAACTGCTCACTTTCTCCACAGAGTTGTTTTTCACTCCATTTTTTAGCTAACACATTATAACAGGCAAACCCACCATCTCCCTCCTTCCAACCACTGTACTCTTAATTATAATTGCTCAAATATCTTTACCCTTTTTTTTTTTTTTTGTTTAATTTTATAATATTTCACTTTCTGACTCACCCTTTTGACCTTGGCTTCATTCTATTTATTATTATGGAATTATGAAACACAGAGATGTACTTATCTGATTCTCATCCTCTCTTGGAATTTGAGCGTCTGAAATGAAGATTTTTAATGGCACAGTACAAATCCGCCGGTCATTTATGGCATTTCCCTGACAGACAGATTGATTTTCTCCCAACCATTTACATATGCAGCTATTATTATTGTCTGCAGTGTTCGAGAGAAACCAGAGCTTCTCTTCCATGCAGCGCCGCTCTTTGCCTCTTCCCATTTCTCACCACGCGTCTTTCATAAGCACCGCCCAAAATTTGAAGATATATAGACTCTTCATCTTTTGAAGTCTTTCTAAGAACGGGGTGTTAGTGTTACTTGCATTTGCAGCAGAATGGCTTATTCTTCTGCTTTGTTGTTACCATTTGTTCTTGTGCTCTGTTTTTTTCTGTGCTCTGTTCAATATGGGTTTGTTTTGTGCGATGGTGATTCGAGTTTAAATGTGCTTTTGGAGATAAGGAAGTCGTTTTTGGATGACCCTGAAAAAGTTTTGGAGGATTGGTCTGAGAGTAATCCGAATTTCTGTACGTGGAGAGGGGTTTCTTGCGGGTCTGACTCGGGGGGTGGCTCGGTTCAAGTGGTGGGACTTAACCTTTCTGACTCGTCACTCGGTGGGTCTATTTCACCAGCACTCGGTAGGTTACAGAACCTGCTCCACCTTGATCTTTCCAGCAACGGCTTAATGGGTCCCATTCCAACAAATCTCTCGAAACTCCATTCGTTGGAATCTTTGCTTCTTTTCTCTAACCAACTCAGTGGGCTGATTCCTACTGAGTTGGGCTCCATGACGAGTTTACGAGTTATGCGAATCGGTGACAACGCACTTACTGGTCCCATTCCTTCTTCGTTTGGAAATCTTGTGAATTTGGTTACTCTTGGTTTGGCCTCGTGTAGTCTTAGCGGTTTGATACCTCCAGAACTCGGACGACTCGGCCGAGTTGAGGATTTGGTTCTGCAGCAAAATCAACTTGAGGGTCCGATTCCGGGTGAGCTTGGAAATTGTTCGAGCCTTGTTGTCTTCACTGCTGCTGCTAACAGTCTCAATGGATCGATACCGAAGCAATTGGGTCGTCTCGAGAATCTCCAAATTCTGAACCTTGCTAATAATACTCTCTCCGGTGAGATTCCGGTGGAGCTTGGGGAACTCGGTCAGCTTGTTTATTTGAATCTAATGGGAAACCAACTCGAGGGTTCAATTCCAGTTTCACTTACTGAATTGGGTAATCTTCAGAATCTTGATTTGTCTATGAACAAGCTCACAGGGGGAATTCCAGAGGAGTTGGGTAATATGGGAAGCTTGGAGTTCATGGTTCTATCGAACAATCTTCTTTCTGGTGTCATACCTAGAAAGTTATGTTCTAATACTTCAAATTTACAGCACCTGTTTCTATCTCAGATACAAATATCCGGCGAGATTCCGGTGGAGTTGATTCAATGCAGATCACTGACGCAGATAGATTTGTCTAACAATAGTCTAAATGGGTCGATCCCTGATGAATTTTATGAATTAAGGAGCTTGACTGATATCCTCCTTCATAACAACAGCTTAGTGGGTTCAATTTCGCCGTCGATTGCAAACTTGAGCAGTTTGAAGACTCTTGCTCTGTATCATAACAATCTGCAGGGTGACCTCCCACGTGAGATTGGAATGCTTGGGGAACTTGAAATTTTGTATCTCTACGACAATCAGTTTTCAGGGAAAATTCCTTTCGAGTTGGGGAATTGTTCAAACTTGCAGATGATTGATTTCTTTGGGAATCGATTCAGTGGGGAAATTCCGGTGAGCATTGGAAGATTAAGGGAACTGAATTTCATTCATCTAAGGCAAAACGAACTTGTGGGTAAAATTCCCGCCACTTTGGGCAACTGCCGTAAACTGACTATATTGGATTTGGCTGACAATCGTCTTTCTGGTGGAATTCCTTCAACATTTGGTTTCCTTGGAGCTCTGGAGCAGCTTATGCTTTACAACAACACTCTTGAAGGTAATCTTCCTCGTTCATTGATCAATTTAGCAAACCTTCAAAGAATAAATCTATCCAAAAACAAGTTGAATGGGAGCATTGCTCCATTGTGTGCTTCCCCTTTTTTTCTTTCTTTCGACCTTACAAACAATGCATTCGACGGCGAAATTCCTCCCCAACTGGGAAACTCGTCCTCCCTTGCGAGGCTGAGGTTAGGGAACAATCAATTCTCCGGTGAAATTCCGCCGGCATTGGGAAAGATTCGTGAACTATCATTGCTGGATTTATCTGGGAACTCTCTTACAGGGTCTATTCCGGCCGAGCTTTCATTATGTAAGAAACTGACTCACCTTGATCTTAACAATAACCTTCTTTCTGGAACTCTACCAATGTGGCTAGGTAGATTTCCTCAATTAGGAGAGATTAAGCTCTCTTTCAATCAGTTCACTGGTCCACTACCTCTAGAGCTATTCAATTGTTCCAAACTGATTGTGCTCTCTCTTAATGGAAATCTACTTAATGGAACATTGCCTATGGAAATTGGTAACCTGAGATCCCTTAACATTCTCAACCTTGATGATAACCGGTTTTCGGGTCCGATACCTTCTGCTATTGGTAAGGTAAGCAAATTATTCGAGCTTCACATGTCGAGAAATGGTTTAAATGGGGAAATACCAGCTGAGATTTCCCAACTACAGAATCTTCAGAGTGTATTGGATCTCAGTTACAATAATCTGACTGGTGAAATTCCATCCTCTATTGCTCTGCTGTCCAAACTAGAAGCGCTTGATCTATCTCACAATGAACTGACTGGAGAAGTCCCCCCAGACATTAGTAAGATGAGTAGTTTGGGCAAGCTCAACCTAGCTTACAACAAACTAGAAGGAAAACTGGACAAGGAATTCTCACATTGGCCAGTTAGTGTATTCCAAGGAAACCTTCAACTTTGTGGAGGCCCTCTTGACCGTTGTAATGAAGCATCTTCGAGGGAGTCATCGAGTCTGAGTGAAGCGGCAGTGATAGCCATATCTGCAGTTTCGACTTTGGCAGGAATGGCCATTCTAGTGCTTACAGTTACTCTTCTCTATAAACACAAACTAGAAACCTTCAAAAGATGGGGTGAAGTGAACTGCATTTATTCATCTAGTTCTTCCCAAGCACAAAGAAGACCACTTTTCCATAACCCTGGTGGAAATCGAGATTTCCAATGGGAAGAAATCATGGAGGTCACAAACAATTTAAGTGATGATTTCATTATTGGCTCAGGCGGCTCGGGAACAATCTATCGAGCCGAATTGCTCACCGGTGAAACTGTTGCCGTTAAAAAGATATCGTTCAAAGACGATCTTTTATCAAATAGAAGCTTCATAAGAGAGGTGAAGACACTAGGAAGGATAAAGCACAGGCATCTAGTGAAACTGCTTGGATATTGCATCAACAGAGGAGATGGGTCAAATCTGTTGATTTATGACTACATGGAAAATGGAAGTGTTTGGGATTGGTTGCACCAACAACCAATCAATGGAAAGAAGAAAAAGAAGCTTGATTGGGAGGCAAGATTCAGGATTGCTGTTGGATTGGCTCAGGGATTGGAATATCTCCATCATGATTGTTTGCCCAAGATTATCCATAGGGACATAAAATCAAGCAACATCCTTCTTGATTCCAATATGGAGGCACATTTGGGGGATTTCGGCCTAGCAAAAGCCCTTGTTGAGAATTACGACACGGACACCGAATCAAAAACATGGTTCGCCGGTTCTTATGGCTACATAGCTCCAGGTAACACCATTTTCTATTCACACGATTTCAAATTTTGCAGTATTTGTTAGTTGATTGACATTTCCCATTTCCAATTTGCAGAGTATGCTTATTCTCTGAAGGCAACAGAAAAGAGTGATGTTTACAGCATGGGAATTGTACTGATGGAGCTCATAAGTGGGAAGATGCCTACTGATGAAGCTTTTGGTGTGGATATGGACATGGTAAGGTGGGTAGAGACACGCATTGAAATGCAAAGTTCAGCTAATAGGGAGGAGTTGATAGACCCGTGTTTGAAGCCGCTTTCACCTGATGAAGAATCTGCAGCATTTCAAGTTCTTGAGATAGCTTTGCTATGCACTAAAACTGCCCCACAAGAAAGGCCAGCATCTCGCCAAGTTTGCGATCAGCTCCTGCATGTTTATAATCCTAGAACAGTTTGTTATGAGAAGATGAAGACAGATCCATATTCTTGAGAAGTAGGTTGATGGGTGAATATCAGTCTGATTTCAGAGCTATGATTTTGCTCTTTTGTTATAAGAAAGAAATTAATGCTATCTTTAAATAGAGAGTTTCACTTGCAATGTTAGTACTTTCTTAGGAGTATAAAGTATCCATTAATATGAAGTGAATATCTATATCTTTAATTCTTTATTCCAATTTAAGAACTGTCAAGTAAAATTCAATGATGAATCATGCAAAATATTGGACTTGACAATGAAACTTTAAAGCTCATAAACCAAACATTGTACAAAAAACAAAAAACACACTGCTGGACAATGCATCCATATCAAAATAATTTCGTATTATAAAAATTTATGGGAATAGAACAAAAATTGAAGCCATAGCGACAATGTTCCTATGCTAGACTTGACAATGTTCGTGATAAAGGGTACTGTTTGTGTAAGATTGGGGAATTGAACATCTAATTTTGATATTAATAATACAAGTTTTATGCTCGTTGAACTTTATTTTTGTAAAAGTATATCTTGTTAATTAATGGATTACGTAAATTTATATCACACGAACTTTTACAAAATCATACAAATTTAGATTTTAGTATTACTTTTAAGGGACAACATTGAGGAGAGGGTACTTTGAGACTTTGATTTTTTTGGAGGTAAGTAATATTTTGATCAATTATACATTTTTTCTTTCCTTCTTACCATTGAAACACAAATTACACACGTCGAGACTTTTCAAATCTGTATTTCATACATACACTTGAACTTATTAAAATCATGAGACAACTACTCTTTATACTTTTAGATATAGAATTCTATAAACAATGGAGTTCTCAAAATTTAATCATAAAAAAAAAAAAAAAAAAAAAAAAAAAAAACTTAAATAAATGGAAAATTACTATAAACAGAAAAAATATCAAACTATTTACAAATATAGAAAAATTTTACTGTCTTTCAGCGATAGGCTTCTATCGCTATCTTTCGCGGTCTACCACTTATAGATAGTAAAATTTTTCTATATTTATAAATAGTTTGACTCATTTTTCTATATTACTCATTTTTCTATATTTAAAAATAATCCTATCTATCCTCTCTCTATGGATAGTATGTTTCATCACAATAAATATTAGGTTAACCTATAAAAAAATACTTGAACGTTGTCATTTGTTTAAAAAATATTTCGATATTTCAAACGATGCAAATTATTCAACTTTTATAAACATTTCAAAAATACATTTGAAATAGAAATGCTTTAGAATTTTGGATGGAAATTGAGATATAAAATGGTGTGACAATGACCTATAACGAAAACTTGGGCCATTGCATTGTTTTAGATCTACACAATTTTAAGTCCTAATTACTATTTGATATTCTAAAGAATTTCTACTCCAAATGTATTTTTGAAATGTTTATAAAAGTTGAATAATTTGCATCGTTCGAAAGTATCAAAATATTTTAGGAGAATAATTTCATTTGTGTAAAAGAAAATTTTAGGAGAATAAGGAAACAATGAAAACAATTAATCTGACCCAACAAATTTATAATATTTCCTTATGATAATTTTGTTCCATCTATGGTGCTCAAATTTTCATAAAAAAACTATCTTCCAAGATAGGATAAATTAATAACCCATGAATACTTCAACCATAAGACTTGATGAATACTACAATGTGTGAATAAAAGAGATTGAAATTCGGGGAACATTTCTCTATGTTTTTATAGACAATTTGTGAATATTCATGTAATTACATCTCTTGGTACGGGATGGTGACTTTTGAGAAAATGTATATCATTTCATGAAAGCATTGTGCATTTAAAAAAAAAAAAATAAAATATGCACCCTCTTATCAAAAGTTGTGGTATTTCTTTTTTTTTTTAAATAAATAAATTAATTTTATGTATATTTTCTTACCATTTTAACTTTTGATTTTGTATCTAAAAAAATTTAATTTTGAATTGTTTAACAAAATTGAAGTTATTCCTGTTAATTTTTTTAAAGAAAAATACAAAGAGAATTGAACTGAAAAAATCATTTAACATTTACTCTTCAATTTCATAAAATAAATGTTATTAAATAATAGAAAAAAAATAAAACTAAAATTTATAGTTGAGGGTGAGGTCCAAATCCATCACCACTCCTAATATTAAAGGACACACACAACAGCTGCTGAATCAAAGACATTATATTGGTGGATAAATTGATTTGGTTTCATAAAGCCGTGTGTGTTTTTTTTAAAAAAAAATAAAAAAAATAAAAAAATAGAAAATTTTTGCAAGTTGTTAGATCGAACCCTGTGACCTATAGGAGACAGATCCCATCACCAATGGAAGAAGCGCACAACTATGGTATGAAAAACGAAAATGGATTCTTAAAAACATTTCTTTTTCGTTTTCAAATTTTTTTTTTTTTAAAAAAAACAGAAAACTCAATTGAAATATCATATAAACTAAAATTTCAAAAATTAAAAACTAAAAACCAAAATAAAAAATAAAATAATTATCAAACGGCCCCTGAAGAAGAAAATTTCACTTGAACTCTTCAACGATGGAATAGAAAATAGTATAGGTAGGAAGAAAGTGTGATAAGAGAATTATTTTATTTTATTATTATTTTAAAAAAAGTAGTGTTATATATACGTTTTATAAGAACTATGAGATTCAAACTATAAATTCTTTGATTGTCAATACATGTTGTACACCAGTAGAACTATGTTCACTTTCTCATCTTACATATATGTTTTGATGCTATATGTTTTTAATTTTTTTTTTAATTTTTATTTTAATATAATTCAATAGGGGAAAATGGAGCGACTATACTTAAAAAATCTTTATCTCTTCTTCTTCCTAATAAAATGATTAAAAAAATTGAATTAATCTCTTATGATATTTTATATTAACTTACATAGTCAAAATCTAGAAGAAAAAACGTCATATCTATTAAAAGTTTAATTAGAGGAATTAGAAACTAATTTTTCCTCCCTTGACAACATTTTTTTCTCTTTTAAATATCTACAAATTCATTATTTATTATGTTAGGTAAGTTTTTTCATTAGATAATTTTGATATTTCACCAAGGTTGATGGACAGGATTGAAAATTAAAGATTAAAATACTCATCAATAATTTAATATATTAACAAAAAGTTATAATAAAAATTTTGATATCTCTAATATCTTTCAAGATGTACACTAATACAAGATTTATAAGAAAGTAATATATATATGTATATATATAATTTTTTATTGAGAAATGACTATAAATAGTTTGACTCATTTTTTTATATTTGAAAAAAAGTCCTTTTTTATTTAATAAAATATAAATTGATATCAATATTGATAAAATCTATATCCCTATAGCGGTTTAAATTGGAAGAAGAAGAGGTTAGAAATCTAATAAGAAAATACTGTCGCTCCATATAAAACAACAATGTGGGCGTGCCGGAGTGGTTATTGGGCATGACTAGAAATCATGTGGGTTCGAATCCTGCCGTTCACGTTATTCCTCCCCATTTTTATGTAGATTAACTCAATAATAATTGGCATAATCTTTTATAGTGAAAATATTAATAGATGTTATTTTTATAGTGAAAATAATAATAAGAATTTTTAAATTACCAAATAAAATTGAAATGTTTATTCATATATTGTATCAACTTAAGAATAACTTGACTAGTCTCTGTACTAAAAGAAAAAAGAATAGTTTAATTCAGTAAACATTATACATCTTTTAAAAGTCAAATATTTGAATTTCTCTTCTCACATTTTGAACTTTGGAAAAATATTAATAATTTTGTTATTGTGATATTAAGTATTTATAAAATTTTATTAAATATCTATTGACATTTTTATCAATATTTTCTTAAAGTTGAGACATTAGGACATTGACATCCAACACTTTGCTTTAAACTCACATCAGTACATGACAACAACTTTTTACATATATTTTGTAGCATTAATTAAGGAAAGATGGTTCATATCCTCTCTATAGAACAATTTTTCAATGGAGATCGTTAATTCGGGGACTTAATTGAACAATTTTTTGAATTTGGAGAATTTAGGTCCCGTTTGGTAACCATTTCATTTTTTATTTTTTATTTTTAAAAATTAAGTCTATTTCCTCTTATTTTCTTACCATAATTTGTATCAATCTCAAGTAGATAGTTGAATTCTTAGCCAAATTCCAAAAACAAAAACAAGTTTTTAAAAATTACAGCCCCGTTTGGTAGCCATTTCGTTTTTGGTATTTTGTTTTTTAAAATTAAACTTATTTCCCCACATTTTCTTACAATGATTTGCATCTTTCTTGAATACAATAGTTGAATTCTTAGTCAAATTTAAAAAACAAAAACAAGTTTGTAAAAATTATATTTTTTAGTTTTTAAAATTTGGCTTGGTTTTAATACCTTTGGTGTTGATATTTTGAAGTGTTCGTAAAGAATAGTTTCTAAATTTAAGTTTAAGATTAAAATGTGTGGGTGGTGGGTGAGGGTAAGTGTCTAGATTTTATTTGAAGTTATTAATGTTGTTAAGTTTAAGTTTTATATTGAGATTGGTATATGGATAAAAGCATACTTATGTTTAAGTTGTATATTAATGTTATTATTGGTATATGGATAAATGCATAGTTATGTTTAATTTTGAGTTAAATTTTAAATTATAGCTCATGTACTTAAATAAAATTAATTATTTAGTAATAATGAAACTATTTAAATTTGAATTTTGTAGGTATCTCGAGGTTTATGTTCATGCAGAAAATTTGAATGTTGTAAATATCTTAGTAAGCATCTGTTATAGTTAATTAGTAATTTATGAGTTGAGGATATTTTAATTTGAGCTATTGATTTTTCATTTTTACTAAAAACTTGAGAAATTTTGTTGTATGTTTTTGCTTAAAACATTATATGGTGAAATTGACGATGAGGCTTCACGAAGTACTTAACGCTTGAAAAGACAAAATTATTTAGGGTCAGCATGTAGTTTAAGGTTTTAGAGTTTTGTATTTATTGTAGTTAACAATTTTGTTTATTTGTGTAAATTGAATGTAGTTTGTGGAGAGACGAATTAGTCATATTAGTCATATGACTTTTATTTAAGTAAGTCAATTGTTGTATATGTTGAAAGTTGAGGTGTATACAAATATCATATTACTTTTATCGTATGCATAAAAATATTAATTTTGTTAGGCAGCCATGTGTGCAACAAATAACTTTTTTTAAATTTTTTAATAAAGCAACGACAGCAGTCAGTGCCTGACACAATAATTGATTTTTAATGTCCAACAAACTCATTTAATGTCGGTTAGGGGACCAACATCAAAGAAGGTGTTATTAAAGATATTCAATGTCATTCATCTATAATGTCAGTCGAAAACCAACATTAAAGTGAACTCTAATGAAATTGATATTCAAAATTGTAAAATAGTATTAGTAGATATAATGTGGATAATTGATTTTATTAGTAATTTCAAGAGGAAGAGGATGGAGAAGAACAATGAGAATGTGGGATAATAACCAAGTGGGGATTGGAAACAAAGCAAAAGCATCTTTCCTCAAATCTCATATCCCCACCAATAAAGAAATCCCAAGTGATCCCAAATTAAATCATTTTTATTTCAATTGGTCCCAAATTAAATCATTTTTATTTCAATTGGAGAAGCCTTTTAGATATTTATTGAGTTGCTCATTTGGTTAAAAAAAAAAAAAAAAAGTCTAAAGTGCTCATTCTCTAGGAAGATAATGTTTCTTCATAAGTTTTGAGTTGCGTTCTTGATAATTAAGTTTGAAGAAATAAAAATTTTGAATTTGTTAAATTCGTAGTATTTGAATTATATAAAGAAAAATCGATATATTTGAAAGGTATAAAAACTAACAGATAAGTTTAAACATTCGTGAAAAAAAAAAAAAAATCATGAGAACAATAAATTTAATTTAATTGGTTAAAGTATTATATGTCATGATAAGTAAAAATCACTCCTCTCTCATCTTCTTCTCTCCCAAACCCACTCCCTCACGCTCCACAATAATTTGAACAATACCACATGAAATATAGCTATTAATAGAGTGATCAAATTGAATTATTTCATAAACTTTGAAAACTTGGTTGATTTTAAAACTAAGTACTAAATTGACCCCACTACACCAAAATTGAGTTTCCATCAAGCAAGTGGAAAGCCAGATCTAGAGTGGAGAGAGAAAAAAAGTGACATAAAAGCAAAAGAAAAATGTACGGTTTTGGTTGAAAATAAAGATTTTTTTTTTTAAAATTTTTTTGGAAGTTTATGACAGTTTTTTAATAGAAAAATTTTTAAAAATAGAAAAATAAGGAAAACTACTCATAGAAAATAGCAAAATTTTTAGATAGTTGTGATATATGTTGATAGAAGTCTATCAGGGTCTATCAGTGAGTCTATTATTGATAGATACTGATAGTAGTCTATCATTGTCTATCAGTATTTTTTTGCTATTTTCTGTAAATAGTTTGACATTTTTTCTATTTGTAAAAATTTTCCTTTTTAATATTATTAATTTATAACAATGATCAAGTGTCAATAAATAGAATTAATTAATTCATAATTATATTTTATTTAAAAAAAACAAAAAATGTGCATTTTTGGCAAAAAAAAATGGAGATATTTGAATTTTTGGGAATTTACAATAGATTTTCGGAGTCATCAATTTATGGCTATAATCAACAACTATTAAATAGAAACTAATTAGATCATACGTATTTTTTTATTGACTAAAAATTCGAGTTTTTAGTCATTTATTCACAATTATAAATTTTCGTAGAAAATTTTAGAATGACATGTAATAAATGATAGTAATTGTTTATTGTTAACTTCATCAAAAAGTCATAAAACAACTAATTATGACATATTTAAAAGTGTCATTAATGTACTTTCCTTGACGGTTTATTCAAAGACTAAAAAAAGAGAAGAAAAAAAATAGTGTCGATGACAATTTTTAGACTCATGGAAACACGTTTTCATTGTAATGCCAATGGTCAAAACCTCCGAGAAGAAAAAGTAATTTAACCTAAAAGGTTATAAAAAAAATAGTTCATAAAAAACATATCGATATATATTTCTTTTTTTTTTTTTTTAGACAACATGTGAGGTGAGAGAGGTTTTCTCACATCTGATCTTGAGGTTGATAGTACAAATTTTATGTCAATTAAATTATGCTCATGTAGGTCATATAGATATATCTTTTATTTGGGAATAGATTTTAACAATATTTAATTACTAAGTTAAACACATTCATTTGTCTACTATTTAGCTCAAACAAATTTGACACATCAAGATACCTTTTCTAAATTTTGATTTCCATCCATCTTCAATGAAAAGAAAGTCCAACCCAATGTCTAAAAGTCAAAGAGATCTAAGTGAATGAAAAGGGAAATAAAAGGTCAATTTCACTTTTGAGTTTGTGCATGCACTTGAGAAAAATGATACCAAAACGAGCAAGAGTTAAATATTTGATTGATATACTATTTTTGTCTTTTTGTATTTTCAAAATTTTCATTTTAATTTTTGTACCTATAATTTTGGTTCATGTATTTTTGAAAAGTTACCCTTTTGTTTCCTTAAAATAAAAATAAATGGATCAAAATTATTATTTTTTAAAAATACAGACATCAAAATGAACCAGAGTTGTAAATAGGGGGATCAAAATGAACATTTTGAAAGTACATAGACCAAAATAAACCAAAACCAAAAGTACAAAGATCAAATTAATATTTTAACCTAAATATTTTGGAAAAAAAATAGGAGGGAAAAAATCAATATATACCCCTAAACTTTGAGGGTTGTTGTATCAAGTAGAATACTGAACTAATAATTATATCAATTTAAACTATAAGTTTTTGTAAATATATCCTTTTAGATTTTGTTCGATCAACATCATGCACGGTTTATAAATGTACCAATTAAACTCTTAAATTGTGATAAGTGAATACTTTTAGACAATTTATTAAGATTAGGTTTGAAAATCGTCCATGCATCAACTCTTACACATTTTACCCTAAATTAAAAATTACATCTAATTGTTAGGATAGACAACCACATCTTTAAATCTTTTTTAGACATAAATATATCACCAATTTCTACATCTTCAAAAGAATAAGACTGACCTGACATGACGATTGTGCTACTGGATGGATGTGACAAGTTATGATATACTGCATATTGAGACAAACCTCCATAGTTCAGTACAAGATGCTCTTCTGCATGATGTGCATTACTTACTCTCCACCATCATATGTCTCCCTCCAAGACCTTGAGTTTGAGATATATGATCTACATCATTCCCCAAGTTATATGCGTTGCCAAATTAGTAGGCAAATGAAGTAAGTGATAGGTTTAGACAAAAATATGTAGGAGATAATGGAAGATCTTGCTCCATCTTGCAAGTGACTGGTTTAAATGTTGATGAGATTTCTTCAGATTGTCAGATATATGTGTTTTGTTGAAATCCTTGATTGCTCGAACTCTTTGGAAGCATGGGTACGTAAAAAGGTATTACTAAGACCTCTTCCCATATCAGGAATGTGTAAAGATCTTCATCCTTTCGAATGAAAAATGTAGGAGCTTTGGACCTCAATTGGGAGTATACATCTTATAACAAGATTGTACTCAACTAAATTTATACCGCTTATCCTATAAACATCAGTCATGAATTCATTATACGTCATTCCAATCTCTATGTCAATATATATGTGTGTGTGTATGAAAATTATTTTAAATGACAAAACTGCTGAAAATATTTACAAATATAGCAAAATTTTACTGTCTATCTCCGATAGACTGCGACAGATTGTGATAAACTACTATATGCATCGCGATAGACTACAGATAGACGTTGATAGTAGTCTATCACGGTCTATCGCAGATATACAGTAAAATTTTGCTATATTTGTAAATATTTTGGTTCATTTTCCTATATTTAAAAACAACTCATATGTCCCTTATTTTTCAATTTTGTATTTAATATGACCCTAAATTATAAAAATGTCAATTTTTAACTTTGTGTCTAATAGATCGCTCAC
Source organism: Lagenaria siceraria (assembly GCA_002890555.2). Lineage (NCBI taxonomy): Eukaryota > Viridiplantae > Streptophyta > Magnoliopsida > Cucurbitales > Cucurbitaceae > Lagenaria > Lagenaria siceraria. Next base: position 4,369,024 of record CM016487.1, on the reverse strand, counting down.
ATATTCAAATTAGTTGATATGTTAAATATAAATATGGATATTATGGGCCATAATTTTTCTCGAAATTTCTATCAATATTTTCATAAAATCAGGGCCTCGATATTTCAATCGACATTGATATTTCGAACCATAATTTATGGCTAACAGAATTCTAAACTTTTAATTTTTATGACTTCTTAGACACTTTTTAAAATTTAAGAATCTATTCAACATAAAAGAAAATGTATTTTTTTTATTTATTAAAAAAGTATTAAACATGTATGTGAGTGATCTACTAGCGCTTTTATAGTATTCTTTTTCTTTTTTGAGATAAAATTGAAAGTGTATTAAGGCATGCTTGGGAGTGATTTTAATATGGCCAAAATCACTTTTATGATTTTCAAAATCACCGTGAAATATATTTTTAATCCTTCAAAACTAATTTTGATGATTGAAAATTACATTTAAAAGTGTAAAATTGAAAATTAAAATAATTTTGAGTGATTGAAGAGTGTTTTTGAGTGATTTTAAAAATGACAGAAGTGATTTTAACGATTCTAAAGTCACTCCCAAACATAATCTTAGACATACTTGAGGAATCAAACAAACATAATCTCAAAAATCAAATACTAAAATTTTTTAATCTTAAATTAGGGAAAAAAACTAAAGTTTTGAACCATGAAAATTTTTTTTAGTACAACAATTGGGGTAGGGGAATTCAAACTACTGACATTGTGGTTAATACTCTTGATCACTAATATGCAATGCCAATTCAAATATGTTTTTTTGGCTTTTTTTTTCTTTTTTTAATTTCATAAAATTAACTATTTATGGGAATAAGGCGACACGTGTTACAAAAGCACTAGTAGAAAAAGCGAGAACTAGTAGACATTGGGGCAGGTGCAAGTACGGCCGTATAGGCTTTGGGAGTGTCGTTTTATACCAAAACGACGACCTAGCTTTGAGGGAAGAAATGGGCCGCCTGCATTCATTCCGAAACCCAAAGAACAAAGCCCATTTAATCGACGTAAGTAAATCAGACAAGTCTCCTTTGTTCACGAAGTTGACTACGTGGCGAACTACCATTGGTTCATTTCACGTGGCACGAGATTTGATTGGTGGAAACAACGCAATGAAAGTGCTTCGAGATCTATTAATTAATATGAAATTTTAGTAAAGGGACGGAGAAGTTTGCCGGACTCTTGAAATGTTTTAAGAGAGCTCTGTTTTGATCGGGATCTAATCTTGTAAGGCTGAACAGAGTTTAGGGTTTGAGATCCAGAAGATGAAGACGGTTCCTTTAGGATTAGCTGCGGCTTTGCTTGTTCTTTGTCTTTCTTTTGCTCAGCTCCGAGCATCGGACGATGAGGTAATCTGTTTGAGCTTGTTTTGCCCTTCATTTCCTTATTTAGTCTATTAGATTAAGATCCAATTGGTTGTTCTACATGTGAGGTTCCTGTTTGAATGTCTAAAACCTTTCTGATTTTGTGGAGTTCAGATCTTTTACGAGTCCTTCGACGAGAGTTTTGAAGGCCGCTGGATCGTGTCCGATAAGGACGAGTATCAAGGTTCGTTTTCCTTTTCGTCTTTTGTGAACATATTCATCGATCCTTTGCCATCGTTGCTTATTCCGAATTGCTTCTTGATGGATGTGTATATTGCCTGATCTGTGTGTCAGAAGAGAAGGGAGGAAATAGAGTGAATGTGACATCTATTCAATTACTTGATGGATATTGTGGAAATGCTTCCTTTTTTTGTTTAGTTTTTTTTTTCCATTTTCATCGCTATGTACTAATTCTCTCATTTGATAATTTGTATCTTGCATTTTCTATGTGGTTAAGGCTTGGTTATGTGCAATTATTTTGATCAATGACGTCAATGCAATTATCTTAATGGATGATTATTTTTTTCAAGGCATTTGCATGGTTGACTTTGTATGAGATAGTTGGGGGGAGTCGCATCGTTAGCTAACTGCGAACAGTTTTATTTAGCTTATAATCAATATTGATGGTGGAATAGGTTCAGAAGAGAATATATAGATATGTAGTCTTGCTCGCTGGGTTGGTTAGAGAGAGTTGCTAAGGTAACTTAATCTTTCTGTTGTGTTCTATAGGTGTCTGGAAGCATTCTAAGAGTGAGGGACATGATGATTACGGACTTCTAGTAAGTGAGAAGGCAAGGAAATACGCCATTGTAAAAGAGCTCGATGAGCCAGTGAGTCTCAAGGACGGGACTGTGGTCCTCCAGTTTGAGACTCGCCTTCAAAATGGGCTTGAATGTGGTGGTGCCTATCTGAAGTACCTACGGCCCCAAGATGCCGGATGGAAAGCTAAGGAGTTCGATAATGAATCTCCTTACTCTATCATGTTTGGACCTGACAAGTGCGGGGCTACAAACAAGGTGCATTTCATCTTGAAGCATAAGAATCCCAAGACTGGGGAGTACGTTGAGCATCATCTAAAGAATCCTCCTTCTGTTCCAGCTGACAAATTGTCTCACGTTTACACTGCCATTTTTGAATCTGGCAAAGACGTGCGCATTCTCATTGATGGGAGTGAGAAGAAGAAGGCCAATTTTCTTTCTGAGGATGATTTTGAGCCTCCTCTAATTCCTGCCAAGACCATTGCCGATCCAGACGACAAGAAACCTGAGGATTGGGATGAGAGAGCGAAAATTCCCGACCCCAATGCAGTGAAGCCAGATGATTGGGATGAGGATGCACCAATGGAAATTGTAGATGAGAAAGCTGAAAAGCCTGAAGGATGGCTAGATGATGAGCCTGAAGAGATCGATGATCCTGAGGCCACCAAGCCAGAAGACTGGGATGATGAAGAGGATGGTGAATGGGAGGCACCAAAGATTGATAATCCGAACTGTGAGACAGCTCCTGGCTGTGGTGAATGGAAGAAACCAATGAAGACGAATCCCGAATACAAGGGTAAGTGGCACGCCCCAGAAATCGACAATCCTAACTACAAGGGAATTTGGAAGCCTAGGCAAATTCCTAACCCTAGCTACTTCGAAATTGAAAAACCTGACTTTGATCCTGTGGCTGCAATTGGAATTGAGATCTGGACCATGCAAGATGGCATCTTGTTTGACAACATTTTGATCGCCAAAGATGAGAAAATTGCAACATCGTACCGTGATGCCAAATGGAAGCCAAAGTTTGAAGTTGAGAAAGAGAAACAGAAGGCTGAGGAAGAAGCTGCTGCTGGACCAGGTGGTCTCGCAGAATACCAGGTAGATCTATCACAGTTCTAGTTCTCTCATTTTTAGAAAACACTAAAAATGTCTTTACTCATGCCTGCCTTGTCTGACTATCCTGCAGAAGAAAGTATTTGATGTCCTCTACAAGATTGCAGATATCTCCTTCCTAAGTCAATACAAGTCAAAAATAATTGTAAGTGTGCAAATCTCCCGTCTTTCTCTGCATTTATGATTTGGGTTGTTTACTTAATACCGAGTGTGAATGTGTATGCATGCAGGATGTCATTGAAAAGGGTGAGAAGCAACCGAACCTCACCATTGGCATTATAGTCTCTGTAGTGGTGGTTTTCTTCACTATCTTATTGAGGCTAGTCTTCGGAGGGAAGAAGCAACCGGTGGGTGTTAAATATACTATATTTTATAATTTTTCAGCGAAGTTGGTTGGCTTATGGAGTTATAGGGAATTTACGTTGTTTCTTTGGTTTTAGGCAAAGAGAGAGGAGAAGAGCGCAGTAGCTGCAGAGAGTTCCAGCGATCAAAGTGGCAGTGGAGAAAAGGAAAAGGAAGGAGATGAGAAGGAAGATGCGGCTGCTGCTGCACCCCCTCGTAGGAGGTCTGGTGCTAGGCGAGATAATTAGAGGGAAGAATCGAATCTTTTGCAATTTGCGGTTCAGAATGCAAATGTTGAAAGAAAACTAGTTGTGATTGTACGCTGATTCTTCAATTTTTTTTCTTTGGAGGTAGTCATGAAGTATACTATTTTGAGGTTTAGATATTGAGATGTTTGTGCTGATTGTGATACTTGGGGCTGGATCGGAGAATTTTGAGGGAAAAAATTGCTTTGGATAACTATTTTTTAAAATTTATTCCTCTTTGCTTTTTTTCCTTGATTTACTTTTACAAATTTCGTTTTTAGTTGACGAATACAGAGTCTATTTTCTTCGATCTTTTTGAGTTTGCTTGTGTATCCGGTGACTCGGTATTTCTTTTTTTTTTTTTTTTTTTTTTCGTGTAATAATTTGTTACCAATGCTCTTTTGTTTGGGAGCCGTCGACGTCCAAGTTCTGGCGTCACATGCCACTGCCCTAGGTTGGCGATGGTCTTGCTTCTAAAGCTACTCGTGAAAGCCCTACATCTTGAGCGTCCCAAGTCTTCTTGGGTTTTATTCCAGTTTTAAAAACATTGTTGTAAAAGAATCGAATGTATTATATTATAAATTTAGAGGACAGAGCTAAGTATTACTCAAGTATAGTGTTAGGTAAGAATTTCATTCTCACAAGTTTTCGAACTCAGGAAAAGAAAAACAGAAGGAAACTCTGAAAATACAAGTACTATCCTATTTTTGGTCTCTTTTTATTTTGAAACGAAGTTAGAATGAGTTTAGTTGATAGCTGAGGGATAAAACTGAAATGAAAGAGTAGTTTTTTTTTTTATAGACCAAAGCAGATGTTTATGGAACAAGATTTTGATTCTTTGTTATTTTCTTTCTGTAAAATATTCTGTGATATTTCTGACCATAACCTAAAAATAAAACTAAAAGAGGGTGATTTTGATGTTTGCAATTAGTTTCAATCATAACACATAGTTTGTCGGAGGTCGGAAATCTAGTCATGTCCCATTTGTATTTGAAAAACAGAGTGATATATATAGTAGTCAAAATTAATTTTTGCACAATAATGAATTAGCCAAACATAATCCAATAATCACTGCTTATTGGCATTCGACAGTCACCAACCGATCAAATCAATTTAAGCTGTACTCAAAAAGGAAAAAAAAATTCAAATGATTAAGCAGGCATGGGGTCCGAGGATGGTAGGTCTTGTTTGGCCGGATAATAGACAGTGAGAAAATGCTCTTTATGAAACAACAAATTCTGTGAAAAACAAAATGCAAAGGATTGATTTTGTCTAATTGATTTAGTGAGAAAATTGTCAATAAGAGAATTTATGATTATTATTTTTTTTAATAGGTAGGGACGACAATTCCAATCTTTGGTCCTTGTGGCGTTTAGATTGTGACTATTTAAAAGTATTTTATTTATATATAATATATGTAAGCAGTACATATGTATCATTGATAGACTTAGAAATGGACCATCAATGACAAATATGAAGATTTTCTATCCGTAGCCGGTATTAAAATAGTTTACCGATATGTAAAAAGGTTTACTAGTAGACATAAGAAAATATGTCAGTAATAAAAAAAATATCATTGATGGACATATTAATAGTAGATCGACATAAAAAAAAACTTTCATCAATAGTAGACATAAAAATAGTTGATTATAGTGACACACATTTAGTGTTAGACGTAGAAATGGTATATCAGGACTATATAAATGGAATATTAAGGATATACACAAAAATTTAAAATTCTGCCATATTTGCAAATTATGTAAATATCACAACTGATTTTTCTACCTATTACAACTTATGAGTATTGAGTATGAATATTGCTTTAAAGTATTATTTTGTTTAAAAAGCATAAAGATATCAAGAATTTATGTGACTTTTTTTTAATCATTTATCATGCATGATAAAGTCTATTATTCAATTTTTTTAAAGTTTAACATGTGGAGATAAAAATTCGAAGATTTAACATTCTGTCAGGGTTATAGGTCTAAATCAATTAAGTATTTTTTTTTATTTGGCTCAATTATTTACATTAACAAAAAAATATATATATGTTAAAGGATTATCTAGAAACAAGTTTAATTATCATTCCTCCTTTAAATAAATAAATAAAATTGAGACGCTAACCTAGCTCTAGAAAAAAAAAAAAAAAAAAAACTAGCTCTATGTTCAAATTTCAATCCCCAATTTTTTTTTTTAATTTAAAACTAAAAATGATAAATAAAAGAGTAAAATAGAAACTAAAAAAGTAATTTACAAGTACATTGAAGGTATTTTACATATTAGAGGATATTATGAATCTCCAATTACGAACAAAATTGAGGGGCACTCGTTTTCTGTGGCCACGGCCGTTCTTTGTGTATATATCGAGAGATTGAAGAGAAAGTTCTAAACAGAAGAGCCCGCCCTGATGTGCGACGCCCAAAATTTGGTATATGGGAAGTGGAGTAATGGGTTCTCTTCTATTTGACAGCTCTAATTGAACACGCACCTCCTAATTTCTCTCCATTTAGCCGTCTCGTCCAACTTTTCTCTGTGCGCCGATTCTCGGCTCTACTCTTTGAAACTCGATTTCGTGCTGCGAATGATTTGGGGAACCTGGAGAAGATTAGGGATGGTGGGTGTTTGAGGAGAGCTGAGGAAGCGAAGCTATGGGTACCGATTCCAATTCAAACAATGATAATAACAACTCAGTAGGATGGAACAGAGCTGGGGGTTTGATAATGAAGACTTTGGTACTGGTTGGAGGTGCCCTTTTGCTTAAACGCCTTACTAAGTCCACAACGCGATGGGATCATGCCCGCTTTGTTTCTCAGTCCCTTTCTGGCGAGAAGGTTTCTGTTTTCAACCTTCTTGTAAAACCCCAATTGCATTACACTCTTTTCCTTTCTGAATTTCTTGTTTTCTTGTTCTTTTTTGATAGTTTTCGAAGGAGCAAGCTGCTAGGGATCCTGACAATTACTTCAATATCAGGTACGTAATATGTGAATGTTGTTTAGTTGGTGTGAATTGTTCAATTTCTAGTCTTCTACTGAATGATGAACCCCCTTTTTTAATTCGATTTGAATAGGGCTTCATTGTCCCCTCTGTTTTGAATTGTACTTTGGATAAATTTATGGATGAGTAATTTTGATTCTTGTGTTTTAGAATGATTACGTGCCCTGCAGCAGAAATGGTCGATGGTTCTACGGTGTTATACTTCGAACAAGTGAGTCTAGCACTCTTTCTTGCTCGGTAATATTCCATTTAGCAGTTCTCTTTCCCTGATATCAGTCTTCATTTTGTTTTGTGCTTTGATAGGCTTTCTCCAGAACTCCTCAAAAACCCTTTCGCCAGGTATTGTTATTATCTCACTCTCTTCCCTTTGAAATTTGGAATTTATTAAGGAAAAGAAAGTTAACCATCGATGAACTCCTATGTTTAGTTTGCTGAGCTTTCCTTCATTATACCTATAATAATTCAATTAGTTCTACGGTTGCAGAGATTTTATACGGTGAAGCCTTGTTCAAAAGAGATGAAATGTGATGTGGAGGTGAGTGCATATGCTGTTTTGTAGTTGGTGTGAAGGGATGATATATATTCCTATGCTATAAATTGCTAATGGTCTATATGTGTATATGTGTTAGCATGGTTAGTTGCAGCATTTGCAGTGGTTTGCTTGTACTGTGTAACATGCATGCTGCAAAAGTTTCTTACATCTGTTCACTTTGCAGCTAAGCTCATATGCAATTCGGGAAATGGAGGAGTACAAGAATTTTTGTGATCGGACAAAAGACCAACGTCCTCTTCCCGAAGAAATTGCTGGGGTTAGCCATCCGTTTAAGACTTCCATCAGACTTTCTATTGCTCGAATATATCTATGCAGTTTAATTCAAAATATGTTATTTTAGCTTTTCAATTGTCCTACTCTTAGTCCCATTCCTGACCTACCTGATCTCTATTTAGTTGAGAATATATGGATCAGAGTTCTCTTAGAGCCACTTAAACTCAGAATAGTACCCGGCCTTAACCTGTCCAAATTTTAATGCCCAATATGATCAACTTTGTTTTTGGCCAGGGCCTCAAATCTATGTGCATGCATTAATTTTTCATTGTTGGATCAAGTAAAAACCTGAAGTTTGGTTATGAGCAGGGAACTAAACTTGAGTACAAGTGGGATTTTTCTAGTGAACTTAACATGGCTTCACAGTTAAGACTTGAGAGAATAAAAAATGTGAATATGGGCATGGATGTTGGACGACATTACCAAACCATCCACTGAAGAGAACAAAGTTTGGTCATAGTCTCTGTAAGGCAGCAGGTTGAACCATTGGAACTGTAGATTTGAATATATGGATATATGAGTTTAATGCTGATCGTAACTACTTGCTCTGGATTTTGAATTAGCGGTTTTTTTCTATCTTTTAATCAATTTAATGGCTCGGTCAAGTTCCTTTTCTTATAGTAAGTTCTAATGATACCCCATTAATGCATAGAATGAGTGGTTAGGTGATGAAATAAGACACTCAGATTAACTTAAAACAGGTCAACCTAAGTTACTGTACCATAGCGAATGGTTAAGATAAACATGGTTGTGAAAATGGTGAAGAAGCAGAAATTAGAGTTTTGATGCCTCCGAGGTTATCTATCTATTTTAGATCATTTATAGTGTGAACCATTTGACCTTTTGTTCACTCAATATCATCTTGCTTGGATCATAACCAGAGTTTTTTATAAATCGTTTACAAGGCTCTTTTCTATAGTTTTGTGGAGTTTATAAGATTGGTATGATTATTTTTACTGTAAGATGAAAACAAAATCGGTTCTTGGTTGTAAGGTATTCCATACAATACGTATTTTATCATTCTTTGGTTAAGTCTGTTCTTCACTGAAACTGACTTGGATATAGCTGAATGAATCTCATACAAGTCTAGATTTTTATGCACAGGACATTGCGGAGCATTTGACTACATTACATCTTAAGCGTTGTGATCGTGGAAAACGTTGCTTGTATGAAGGTTCAACTCCTCCTGGTGGTTTTCCAAATTCATGGGTAAGAGCATCTGTATATCTATATTCCGTCGTCATTCCACATAATTTGATTTTTTTTTCCTTGTCTGTGAGATTGTTAAGAGTAAAACTCAAAAGTTAGTTAGCCCTACTGCAATGTTCCAGTAATAAGTATTACTCCCTTCCTTTACCATTGGCCTTCCTTTTTTGACAGAATGGAGCAGCCTACTGTACTTCCGAAATTGCTATCCTAAAGAATAATGAAGTACATACCTGGGAAAGGGGTTACGATGAAGATGGAAACCAGGTTTAATCCGTTTTACATACTTTGTATTTCAATTTCACGAGGAAGGAGAAATGCTGTGAAGTGGTATCTGGGAGAGGGGGTGGGGGTGAACCTCAAATAAATTTAATGTATGATCTGCTGCTCATTACAGGTTTGGGGAACAAAAGAAGGACCTTACGAATTCAAGCCAGTTCCAGCCTCCAGTCTCAAGGACATGTTTTCTCCATTAAATTTCTCTCAGCAGTCCATGGAGAAAAGAATAGAGGGTTCATTTGTCTTGCAATAATAGTCACCTAATAATTTTTTCTTTTCTAATGTAAATTTCCATCACCTTTTCTATCTAAAATAAAATCTTACATTTGCTTTTCATGTTTTGTCTTTCTCTCCCGTTATTTCTTTGGTCAAATGTTTTCGTATGTGTATTATTACAGTCGAAAGCACCGGCCGAGTTCTTGAAAGCAACCAAAATGGCTGTCGACTGCTCACTCTAGTAGGCCTGCTCTCCAATGGACATATGACAAAGTTCAGTTCAGGGGAAACTACACAGTAACTGTACCTTCCTTTCTCATCTCAGATATATCGCCTGAAGATACAACCATAACTTAGCTTCCGATTTTCAAACATATTATGGCCAGAAATATTGAGGACTTTTGCAGGAGAGAGAGTGAATAAAGGTTAGGCTTATCAGGATAAATTTGAGCAATGTTCTTGTCCACCTCAGACATTACTTAGAATGACATTGGCTACAATTTCCAGTCTTTTCACCAACGGTGTGATGTAAGCTTTACGACATATAAGTTACATAATCTACTTTCTAGGCAAATACTCCTAAAAAGTGTATAATTCTTAATTTCTTTTTGCCTTGTATTATATATAATATAAAAATCCATAAGTTTGATGACCTTCCAATCCATCTGCTCTACATATTCTCTCAAATTTTAAAGAACCGCGGCATACATTTTGAACTTTTTCTTAAGAGTTTAGTTGTATGATTACATTTAAAATTAAGGGTGAGCTCAAACATACATCTTAGACATAATATCGGTAGTTTTTTTTTGTTTGTTTGAACCTTCAAACTCCAGAGAAGAAGATTATGCCAATTATTGTTGAGTTAAGCTTATTTTGACAATTAAGTCATCGTTGTCTAATATTAGTTAACAAACTTGAAACAGTATAATTTCATTTGTTTGATATTACAAAGATGACAACATTTCACTAGAAGGTTGTCAGTGATTCAAAATTAGAAAGTACATATAACACTTGAGACAACAACAAAACTGAGCTTTGCAATTTCGCTTCTAACTACTCAAAACAACATTCTTCTTCAATGGATGGCACTCATTTTCTCATCTTCAGCAAACTTGAAGACGACAAATGGAGCTTTGCAATATCGCTTTGTAAGTTCTAACTATGAAAATTAATATCCTTCTTCACTGGATGGCACTCATTTTCTCATCTTTATGCAAAAATTTATTCCCTTTCAAAAACAAAAAAAAAAAAAAAACAAAAACAAAAAGGCTAAACAAGTCCAATGGGCAAATAAACTATCCAAATGGGGAACTTCACGCTGTTTTGTGCAATCCAATGTTGAGATCAGAAGATATGGAAATGAGAAGGGGGAGAGAATGGAGCCATACGGCCTTGAAGACTCGTTTCTGATGAGCTCTTATGGATTGGGAAGGCTTGTGCAAATTGTACCTGATATCAAACAGATGGATCACAGGGTCTGCAGAGCCAGATGTCAGAATCAAACCATCAGGCGACCAAGCTTGATTTATCAATGCTGACTGAGATTCACTGCTCTTTTGCTCCCACCCGAAGGCATGTAGTTCCGTCTGCCTAAGTCTGATATCATATAACCGAAGTTGCTTTCCTGGAGTGCTGCACGCAAAATATTTAAGTAAATAATCAAAGTACTTGTTTAAGTTTTCTCTGGCTTAATCGATATAATTTTTTTTTCTTTTTTTTTTTTTTAATTTTTTTAAAGAAACATTTCATTGATAAATGGAATCTGGGGTGAACCCCAAACACCTAAAGGTGATTATAGAAGAGAGTGTCAGTTATGGACTAAAAAATATAAGCTAAAAAGAGCGATAGGGTGTTTTGTTTTACAAAAAAAAAAAGAAAAAAAAACAGTAGACAAAACCAACTCCATGGAATAATTAAAGGAGGAGAAAGAGTCACAAAAAAGCCGTCTATTCCTCTCACTACAGACTCCAAAAGAAAGAACACATCAGAGTCAACCAAATTGTCTTCTTAGCCCCGCAGACTACAAGGCTTAGGGAATATAAAATTTCAGTCTAAACCTATAGTAATTTCGTTGCTATTCTATCTCTTATCTCCACCATTCTTTTTCAATGGAAGCAAATGATGTAAAGATCTGCGGGGGCTTTCAACTGGCAATATAAATCTTCAAAAAAAAAAATCAAAACTGCACTAAAAATTGTAAATTTGGAGCAACATAATATTTCATCATTTGCTTTGAATACCAACTTTGCTCACAAAATATAATACTCGAAATTCAAGTCAGGTGAAATCCTCTCATTTAATAGATCTTCGCAGAACGCTAAGTAATGTATTGGCAGAGCTCCAAAAAGAGGAATGTTGGCCCTTGTTGCTAAATGAGGATGGGGGTTTATGTTGGAAACTAATGCTATTTGCAGGAAAGTTAATGCTAGCAACTATCCCTCGACCCCTAGTAGTTGGACGAGAACGTTCCCAATCAATAAGCCATTTTCAAGTGCTGTCTGTAGGTGGACAAATGGTACAGATGCAAGCTAAAATATGTTGTGGGAGGTTTCTGGCTTCATGGAAGTCAATTGAGGCTGCTATTTCCGAGGCTCTGCACCTGCAGAGTTGTAAATTTAGTCAACTTTTTGTCAACCTTTCCAATTTTATCGGATGTCCCTGAAGGAGTTTCAGGGATGGAATCTTGAGTTCAGAAGAAATCCCAATGATTAGAGATGAGTGAATGGACATTCTATCCAAATCACTTCAAGGTGTCGTGTCCTTATTAATAATTCTTCAGAATCTAAAAGGTGGATCTTTTACTGTAGAAGCTTCGATACTTGAAAATCCTAGTTCTTGGGTCTCTTCCAGATGGATGAACTCTTCGATAATTCAAAATTGCATGATCAAGGGTACATGGTAAGCTAACATTCCTAGTAAAATATGTGGGTACTAGCCCATGAAGATCAACTGCACACCTTGCAACAAAGTGGAACAGATGATCCCTATTTACTCTTCATCCCCAAGTTAGTGCTTTCTTTGTAAATGACCAGAATCATCTTTTCTTCCAATCATTTTTTTTATATCCGTGAGTGTCCAGGCCAGTTTACGCACATCTCGACTAATCTCACGGGATAACCCGCCTGACTCTACAACATTTGGGTGTCAAGAAAACTCGTAGGAAATTAATTCCTAGGTAGGTTTCTGGCTTAATTCCAATCATTTTTTGCAGCTAAAAATTGGGGAAAGTTGTCAAGTCAATGATCTATACATTTTTTAGGCCAAGAGAGTGATGGCAAGATTTCAAATTAACTTATCGGCTTTAATTAATAAACTATCCTGGTGGATGGTAGTACCCAGAGTAGCTATTATGATACTACTAATTTGCGGTTGGTGCATCCTGAAGACGAAGTGTTGGCTCTCATCCAACTTCTTTGTGGATCCTTACAGAGAGCAAGCTAAGACATGTGGCCCAATAATGTCATGGCTTTCTGATTAATATTGTGGTTAAAAATGGAAGGGTGTTTCAAGATATGTGCCGAAATATTTGCAATTCCTATCTTAGAACTATAGAACGAATTTAATTTCTTCTGGGAATAAGTTTGCAATTCATTGTAATGCCTAATCATGTTTACCTCTGATTTTATGTCTAGCATAAGGAATCACTCTCTGTTACTCTATCGCTAGAAATGAATACACAAAATTTACCACTAATAAAACAATACAGCACATAGACATGGTATGGAAATCTGGGATCACTTACATTTATACACAAGACATCTCATATTCATAGCAGGCAAATTCTAGTATAAGAAAACTTACCCTGTTTGGACCATAAATAGGTTGAAATCGCACGGATTAGGCAATATACTCATGCATTTGCTTTCTATCTGATGCTTAAACTCAGTTCTTCCAACGTTTACATCAAACCCAAGTATTCTCTTGTCTGCCCCTGCAGAAAGTACGATTGGCTTCTGCTGCATCCCTGCAACTCCCATGACTGCTGAAGAGTGCAGATTTCTGTGCAACGCCTTTGGCTTCCATATTTTCTCTCCATCTCCCTCTTTCCATTGTATGACAGCATGATCACTTCCACCAGTGATAAAAGACGTGCTATCCCAAGGCAAGAAAATTATGCTGTTGATAATGCCCTTAACGTGAGGTTTATCGTCAAGGAAAGTAACACGAGCTTTCTGCCGACGTAAAGACATACTAACTCATCTTAGTCCCAAAAACCTCAAATTAATAACTTTTAAATATGGAATGGTACAAGTTAGTTGTCTTGGAAAAGAGATATGCATCTAAAATCATAACCTTGCCAGAAAAATGAATGCCGAAGGTAAACGTTGATTTCTAATATAAACCATACCCCTTCACTTTTGTTCAGATTCATGATTGAGACCTGAGAGTCCCCACCATCAGCACTGTAAACAAGAAACACACGATTGCCCTCTGGATGCCAGGCCATATCTTCCGGCCATCTTCTTTGTTTTGGAGATGCACAGTCGGCGGAACTAAGTAGAGAGGCACTTGACCTGTGATAGAAGGAGTGGATAAAGAGGAGATGGACAGACAGACACTTATAAGCAACTTTATATTTGGGTAGAAAATGGAAAAGATTATGTCACTTATGCAATAGAGAAGAGACTTTAGTTCTGATGACATCGAAGTTCTTTATCTAGATATCATTCAAGCCTCAAAGGATGACTGACAAAGGTATTTCACTAAACATTTTGCAATATGTTAATAACATCTTACAAAATTACAAACTCCTCCAATAGGAAACTACATCTGCATTAAAATGCATTTTTATACTCAAACTATATATCTCACAGCAACAGATGAGCATTTGTACCCTCCGTCAACTACAAGCATCATCTTAACTTGCACAAAACTATGCATATTCATTTCTGTTTCATAGAAACCAACAATGACATGGTTATAACATTAGAAGATAAATCTATGTCTCATTCAAAGAGGCTTCTTATAAACACGTACTATGTTCCAGATTCACCAATTGGCATTGGCATGGCAAATAGTTCTTACTCAAACCAGAATGGTCATACCTTATAACTCTAGAAGATGATAGCTGTAGATAAGATATGATATAGAACAAAGTGGGAAATAATCAGCACTCACCCTCTGGCCTGTAACTGCCACAAGTTGACTACTCCATCCAAGGCACTGTAAAACATAAACATTTCAATACTACAAAAAGGTTAAATTTGTGTACTTAACTAGAAGACTGGATAAGGTAAGTATACCTTTTGGAGGTTGGGACCCTTCCATTAATGGAACTTTATTATCCAAACCTTTCAGGTGAGATTTTGTTAGGAATACTTAAATGTGGGATCCTAACCTTTTTTTATTCATTCCATCATTTTGGGGGTGAAGAATCAGAGAAGTAAGAATAATGAAAACCGCTTAATATGATGATCAAGAATATTTTGAATGTTTAATTTGCTTTTCCTTCCGGTGAGCTACCTTATATCAATTTGACCCAAACATACGGTAAGCCTAACCAAAGATGAAATATTTTATGATGCTTCAATATGGAATCTGAATTAACCTTGACCTGAAGAATATCGGGAATGTTAAGCTGTGCCACAAAGTATATGCGGATTATCTTCTTAATCACTGTACAATTGGCAGTAATTGGAGAAAAGTGAATAGGAGGATTTCTGAAGAAGAGAAATGTCACTTTCCCTTCACGTTTGACGAGACACTTGTCTAAGGGACAAATTATTTTTAAGGAACGAGAGCTGCCGATCATAGTTTTAAGTAAGGATGCAATGGGTAGCACTTTTAGGGCTAATAATTAAGTGTATAGCAACACTTTTGAAGAATTGCAAATATAGCAAAATCTATTTGTGATAGTCTATCAATGATAGATTTCTATCAATGCTAGACTCCTATCAACGATATAATCTATCACTCCAAGAGCTAGATCTAAATTTTGTAAATTCTTTTGCATTGTGTTTATCTACTAACAATTTAGGCTTGATTGCTAAATTTGCAATTACCCCCTTTAAGTAAAGGTTTGTTTGGTCTCACTGAGCGTACCTGGTCACAAATAGCTGTTCATTTACTGGGCATGAGATGAGACTTCTCAACTTTCTCTTATGCTGACTGGAGATGTGATTGCTCCCAACACAGCGGATTTGAGAAGGTGATGAGCTGCTACGTATTAATGGAATCAACTCTTTATGCTCCTTGAACTGCTGTTCTGGAATAGAGTTAAAATTTTAGCAGTTACTACAAAAAAAAAAGTTAGTTGTTTGTTGAATCAGATATGCATAATAACCATAAAGCAAATGAATTAGCAGCTGAAAACTGAAACTAACATAGAGAGAATATTTGACCAACGAGAATCCTACCAAGCTTCCGTTTTGTCCCTCTATCAGAAGAGTTCGAAGTTTCTCGAAGAGAAGAGTTGCCAATATTTTTGTCCCCTTCAACTTTAATTACATTCTTAGTATGAGAGGGACTTGATTGAGCCCTGGAGCTATTTGAAATCTTCGCTCCATTCCCGGCCAATGCACTGTTCTGGGAAGTCTTTGGAACCACAGCCGGAATCACAAGCTCTGGTTTCGACACTGGCTGGGGTTTGCTACCTTCATTTACCGTTTGCTCCACTTTCACACTCACAGCTCTACTTTTCAGAGAATCTTTGGATGACACTACATTGCCATGACGTCGAAGCCGTGCCAATTTAGATTCTGAATCGTGTAATCTCTTCTCCGCTTCTTCGAGCTGCAGACGGTTACGAAATTAAGGTTAAGTTGAAAATGCTGAAAAGAAAAACGGGAGAAGAGATTCCATGGATCAATACAGCAATTCCGTAATTACAATGTTCAGTTTCTAGTCACGTAAACCAGAAATTTGTCTTAGGTTACAGGAAAAGTCGAATGAAAAGAAGTGAATCAAAAAAGGGGGAAAAAAGGCATGAAGATGTTGAGTTAGAGAGACCTGTGAAGTGTAGTAGGAGATACGCTGCTTGAGATTTTGAACTTCACGGCAACGATGATCGATCAGAGCGACCAAAGCCTCCTCTTGCTCTTCCTTGCTGTTGGTTACGTCGTCTTCCACAGGCTCCGCCATGTTCTTCGCTTCTATTGATGTTGGTAATATGAATTGCTCATTTTTCCCTTCGGGATTTTGAGCTTCCGATTAATGGTTTTTGTTTGCCTTTTCTTTTCCCCCTTTTTTTTTTTTTTTTTTTTTCTTTCTTGGAAGCCCTACAATCGCAGGTGTGGGAGTAGGGACTAGAGAGAGGAGAGGAGCTTTGTCTACCTAAACAGAACTGTTAATAATTTTATTTTAAAAAACACCATAGTAACACTAACAATTTATTCTTGAATTTTTCTTTAGTCCCTTATTTTGTGCTTTAGTTTCTTTTGATCTTTATAGTTTTAAAATATTTATTTTGATCTTTAATTCATTTTAGTCATTAAAGTTTTAATTCATTTTAGTCATTAAAGTTTTAAAATGTGATCATGGAATTAAGGGATTTGACTTTTGAAACAAGCCCATGTGTTTGGCCATTAGAATAAAATTCATTAAGAAACCTAACTCATGGGTTTGGAATAGGCTTTTTAGTGAATATTATGAGTTTGAGAAAAAATTTCCTTGATCTCCTACTTCTTATCAATGGTCTCCAATGACCGTTGGCAACTATCATTGGCTGACTTTTGTGATCAGTCGATCGTCTTGGTCATCAGTGACCAACTGTCATAGATTGTCAACGATTAATCGTCATAGTCTGTCAATTGATTGTCATGATCATCAACGACCAATTTTCTTGGCCATTGTTGATTGGCTGGACCGAACGTCATGATCGTCAGCGGCCGATCGTCTTGGCCATTGGTGACCAACCGCAATAAATTGTTAACAACCAAACGTCGTGACTGCCGGTGACCAAACATCATGGCAGTGACTGATCATCGTGACCGTCGATGATTGACCGTTATGATTGTCTTTAACCGATGCTTGGTTGCCCGTGATAGTCGACAATTGTCGTCAGCAGGTTGCTTGTTACCATTGGCCATCAACAACTTTTTTTCCATCCATCTCTATTTCTTCCTCCCTTATCACTTGGATTTCTCATTTTGTTCCTTTTCTTTATTTTCACAAAAATAAAAAAAATAAAAACAATCTCCCTTATTCTAGGATCTTCCTCGCTAAAGCATGGTGTCGATTATGCTAGTCGTGGATCATTTAATGTTATTTGTCGCCCCCCGCCCACCATCGGTCACTAGGATTTTGCTTTTGTTTTTCCCGTCTTCTTCTTCCTCTCTCTCCCCTTCTTACTCATTTTCACACTCACAAAAATAAAGAATTTGACTCTTTCATCTAGGAGCTTTAACGACTGAACTGTTGCATCAATTGTGTTGCTCATGGGTCATCAGATTCTCTTGACCAACTGCTGCCCACCTACTATCGTTGGTCACCATTAGCGGTCACCGACGAATTTATTTTTTTTTCTCCTTTTTCCCTTCAATTTCTCATTTCCTTCTCCTTCTTCTTCATTTTCCCACACACACACAAGAAGGTAGAAAATGACAGATAGAGTAAGAATGTTATTAAGTGCATAACTGGAGTAAGAATGTTATTAAGTACACAACCCAAAGGTAAAATTAATTTCATGACTACAAGAAAAAAGAGATCATTTAGGGATTTAAGGTGTAAAACTAACTTTGTTATAAATATGTTAGTATACTAAATTTCAAACTTTACTATTTTATTATCAAAAGAGATATTTTTATTTTTTAAAAAGAGATAAATTAGAAATTTAAAGCTAAACTTAAGTTGTTACGATTTTTATAAAACTTAATTTCAAAGATTTGTTATTTTGTTAATAAAAACAATCTTTTTTTTTAATAAAAATAACTAAATCATTTTCATTCCTACATTATCGTCATGGAAATTAATAAACGAAATAAATTCATTTAAGAGTACAAAAGACAAAGATAATATAAATATTATTTTAAAATGAATAAATTAAATTCTTCATTAAAAAATATCATAACAATTGTCTTATGATAAACTAGAGGTATACAATTCACAAAACAACAACCACTAAAAAAACAGGGGAAAAAATCAGATTACTCAAACCCATGCATGCACCCCAAACACAGACTTTCAAACTCTACTATCCAAAAAACAAGCATTTGTGATTCCCGGACTTTAGAACCCCCTCAAATAAACCTCTAGCCATTTGATTTTCAGGCTTTTGATTCCGAACCTGCAGCCCAAACACCCTTAGAAATGATGTAAAAATGAAAATAAAAATGGACCAAAATGGTCACTTTTTGAAAGTACAAGGACCAAAATGAACCAAAGTTGAAAGTATAGAGACGAAAATGAACATTTTGAAAGTACAAGGACAAAAAATGAATCAAAGTTAAAAATATATAGACCAAAATGAACATTTTAAAAATACAGGGACCAAAATGAATCAATGTCAAAAGTATGAGGACTAAGTAGTATTTAATAACAACCGGCTTTTGGAGCCGACTCTTGATATTCGAGATTTGTGAGAGGAAATTTGGAGATTGAGCGATGAGTTTCAAGCTTGTCTCTTTTCGCGCCATCCATTGGGATTGGAATTCAGCTGCGCACACTCTGGTTAGAGGGGCTTATCTGTCGTGTCCTTTTCTGGGTCCTCTGATATTCATATTGGTTGATGTCTTGTGGTCGTGATGATATCAGAAATTTCACTCACTAGTTAATGATCTTTGAGTTTTCTTATTCTTTGTATAAAAAAAAATCAAGATTAAATTGTTTTTTTATTACAATATAGTCTTGAATTTTGGTAATAATCACGAGGTCACGAGGTCTGTGATTCATTTTGACTGATATTTATTCAATAGCCTATATGTTTCTAGAGCTTTTTCTCGTTGCATTTAAGGGTGAAAAACTCTCAAGCACATTGTAGATGTTCACGGGGATGGCTTCCCCGCTCCCCATTTTATTATCCGCCCCCGCCAAATTTCTCATGGAATCGGAACGGGGATTCCCGCAGTAAATTCACGGGGATCGAGTTCTGAAAATTTTTTTCCGTTTGATTTTTTTTAAATCAATTAACATATGGACAATTAGAATTTAGAGAAGTTACTCAAAGTTTTCAAATTGAAAGAAATAATTATCGATAAAATTATTTACATATATAATCTAAATTTATTAGAATTCAAATATATTTTCTTTTTTTCACACTAATTCAAATATATTCATTATTTTGAATATTAAATAATAAATTTTAAGAATTAAATATAATATTTATATAATAAAAATAAATAATATAACATTAAATTATTATAATAAATATATATAAAAAAATTAATGGAGCAGAGACCGAGAACGGGGCAGCCGGAATGAGAATGCATTTTCTGTCTCCGTCCCCATTTAGCTTTCGAAGAATTTTTTTCTCCCACTCCCTCCTTCATTCCCCATCTAAACGGAGAATCTCCGTCCCGAATGGGACGGGTCTCCGCAAGGCTCCATGCCCGTGGGGAAAGTGGACGTATCTAATTGGGGGAGGTTTTTTTTTTCACCCAATTAAGAAAAAAAAAATCAAATGAAAAAACATGGTGAAACGGTTCGTTTAAGACCATCCCGTCGCCAGTGGCATTTCTGGAGGGAAATAAAGGCGGATGGAAGCAGTGACAGTGCCGCCAAATGCAGTAAATTGTGAATCCAGAAGCCTCTGCTCTGCAATGGAAACTGGGATGGAAGAAGACGACTCCGCCTCCGAACTCTTGAGGGACAGATTCCGACTCTCCACCATTTCTATCGCTGAAGCTGAAGGTTAATTATCTTCATCTTACTCTCTTCATCTTCGAGCCTGTCTTCTTTTATATGTAATATAAGCTGAATCGACCGGAGAAAGAGAAAGTATTATCCTCCGATTACTGAATGCGAAGGCGAACTTTCCATATTTCTGTTTGGCTTACTCTATTTTCGAACTGTTTGGTTTGTTTTTCAGCGAAGAGAAGCGGCATGGAAATTTCTGAACCCGTGATGACTTGTGTCGCTGATTTAGCCTTCAAATATACAAGTTAGTTTACTTTTCTTTTCTGCCTGTTTTGAGTCTGCAATGTTATTTTGAGCACTTTGTTTCTACGTGACTAATCCCACCATTCGGAGCACTTTCATTTGTTGATTCTTCATTATGTGGATAATCTAATTGCTAATTATTTTAATTTCCCTTCTCTTCTACCGGTGTTTTCATCATTTTTAGGTAGCTTATATGTGATTTCAATTATAAATTTCCTTATTATTTAGCATGCATTCGGTTTGTTGGGACGCCTCTCTGAGCTTTGTTGTTAAATTGTGTGACCTAGTTGGAAGAAACTATATATCTTTGGTCAATTCTGTTTCCAGAAGAACAAATGATGGAGAGACAATTGTGATATCTTAAAGAAAGACTTTGCATGATACTTTTGGATTCTAATCAGATGTTCTTATAGTTCATATGAATGTTTCTTCTTATTCTACCTTGAGACTTACACCTTACAGCGATCATGTTAGGTGTAAACCCTTAACTCTCGTTGTGCTCTTGTGGCGCTAATCTTGAGACCTAGATTTTGTGCTTCGCTTCAAGGAATACAATGGGAAGGATAGTCCTAGTTGTCTTGTGTTTCTTTGTTTATATTTCAATCACGTAAAGAAGACATATATTATTTTAATTTATATTTATATATTAGCTTCAAGCCATTTTCTGTTATTGATGAATGTTTAATTCATTGTCTAAAAGAAGTAAATATATACTTATGAATGATTTTGTAGGTTTATAAAGTTTTGACCAGACTTTAAGTTCATATCTTGGTACAGCGTCTATTTGTAGTCAGAGGGCTAACATATGAACCACCAATGGTATATATAATATATTAGATATTATTGGGTTCTGATCCATCTCAAAATCAATTGGCAAAGAGAGGAATAGTCCATCTATCTTTTAAAGAGTGTGAGATCCCTTGATTTGTCCAATGTAGAATTCTCAACATACCCTCTCAAGATGGTGCCTCTTTTGGGTTCATCATTCTTGATGGATCCCAATTTCTTTTTATTGGACCGAATACCCATTTGAGTTTTATGGGCTCTGACCCCATATTAGATAATATGGGATTCCATCTCAAAACCAATTGATAAGGAGAGTGTAATCCATCTATCTTATAAAGAGTGTGAGGTCCCTTGATTTGTCCAATGTGGGATCCTCAACATAGTACATGCAAGGAAAGCAAATTTTTGTTTACTGTGCTGCAGTAGTTCTAGTTGCATCTAAGTCAGCAAGGAAAGAAGATAATTCTGTCATATTTATATTTGCTTTGTTTTTATGATTCTCAAAGTGTTGCAATGAGATAACGGAATGATAACTTGTGTAGCAGAACAGTTGGCGAAGGACCTTGAGTTATTTGTTCAGCATGCTGGTCGGAAATCTGTGAATACAGAAGATGTAATACTATCAGGTTAGATTGTCCGATTCCCAAGTTGTTGTATTACTGTCTAGTTATATTTAGTCCATATGCAACAGACTTTAAGTATTACTTAATTGCCTAAACCTCTTCGCTTCTGCTTCATTTTGGTCTCAGCCCATAGAAATGAGCATTTGGCTGCCATATTAACATCCATCTGCAATGATCTAAAGACTAAAGAACCTCAAGGTGAGAGAGCGAGAAAAGGCACCAAAAAAGGAAGATAGAGATAGAGGTGTAGTGCATATTACTGACGCCTAATCACACCTCCCATCGGGCTGATCTCTAGTTAACAAGGGTGCATACCAACAAGCGATGGCAATAGCTTATGATTTCTTTCCTTTTCTTGGTTATACTAACTAGTAATACCATTTTCACATCATATGGGCCTGTGGAGTTCCTCTCATTTAAAGGATAAGCTTCTGCATCATGTACATTCATTGAAGTGTTCCAAATGCAGGAAACATGGCTTTTGGTTTGTTTTAGGTATTTGAGATTGTGTTTTAATGTTTATTGGTGGTTTCTGTTGCGAACAGGAAATGAGTTGGAATTCTGAACGGGGTGATAAATTGCTCTTTGTAAATCTACAGCACAATTATATGATTTAGACTTTTAGTTAAGTACTCAAATTTGAAGTGCATGATGCAAATATAATAGCCTAGTTCTGCATGGATTAGAATGGTCAAGCCCTCCCTCCCTCCCTCCCTATGTGTGTGGAAGAAAGAACCTTATTAATTCGTCTTTCGAACAGTCCGAGAAATTGAGTCGAAGGCAGGGATGAAGTTGGATGTGTTTGAACAAAATGGATGAGAACACAAAGTGAAATTATATGGTCTTTTTGAAAAGTGGATGATTCACAAGGTCGAGATTATCAAGTTACGCCCTTAAAATTGCTAACACAATTTCTCTTTGCTAAAAATCCCCTTTTGAAACATGGAATAGCTACACAAATCGCAACTTCAAATTGTGACAATCATCTCAACAGCAAGTCAATGCATATAATATTTCAGAAGATTTTACTTCGGAATCAACAGTGGAGTCATTTTCTTGGTGAACAACATAGAACTCAGCCTAAGAAAAAAAGCAAGGTAAAATGTGATTGAAATGGTTCAGTTTGTCAAAGGACAAGCCTTCTTTACTTTTCTCGCAGATGTCTATGTCGCACCATTGAAACCAACTGAATCCAATAATATTGCTTTTATCTGCTCAGGATGGACATCTTGACCTTCGCTGCATTGCTGAAAAATATGTACTTTTATCAGTCATAAGTCATAAGGGTCGAGTCATGTCATCAAGTAAACATGGATAAAAGGTAAATAAAAGAATCAAGTGTTAATGTCAAACAAAATTTCACCTCTGCTCGAAAAATGTCCATGGCAAAACCATTAAAGCAGCTAATCACAGCTTGTTGGATGTCCAATCCAAGATTATCTAATGCCCGAACTGTGGAGAGCAAGAGACCCGGTCGACGGCCACAAAACATGTGTATATTTACTGCCCGTCCTTCTCGTACCCTAACTTCGACCTATAAGTACAGTAATATCATCAATGCTCTCTTCAGATGACAAGGTCATAGCAAATAATGCAATTGCAATTGCAATAGCCATGAATCGTTTGAAGGGCAAAGGAAAGTTGTCCCAAGATAAGGAATTTATTTACCCTTGCAGGTTGGCCATTTGGACTGGGAAATGAGCTAGGACAAAGCTCCTCCTTTATACGACTTGATAGGCTTGGCGGAGTTGGAGTCAGGGGGTGGAAGCTTGCGCCCGGCGTCAAGGCTGCCCCAGAAGGGGCAAACTCTAATTCATTATGGAGGTCATTGATTCTTTGCAGTAGTTCCTTCAAGTACTCAATTGCATCCCCAAGAATTGAAGCTCGATCCATCTAGTCATTACCAAAGGGAAAAAATTCCATTACATATTGTTATGTTTACTCTATGAAGCAAAACAGAGAAAAGAGTAGAGAACCTTGAAAGAAATTTTGTACAGTTTCATAATGAAAGCAACTACTACTACATAAACTCTTACATACATGGTTACAAGGACCTCTCGGAATATTCCCTTAGTATATAGATCCAAAAGAAAGAAGGCAAATGAGAGATGCTTTCACCTTTTCAACTCTGTTCATTGGTAATTTAGAAGGCTAACTTACAAAAAAACAGAGCATCATCCAGTATAGATCCTTTTGTCCTTCTTATTGATAGGGAGTAAGGGAAGCATAGAGACAAACGAGTTTAAACAGAGAGCATGACATGATGAAAATGTCTGTTATCAGTTGCAAGTGTAATGAGACTAACCTAGACTTCATTAGAAACCGAGTTTGACAGTTCAAACTAAGAACCCAAATGAACACTAATACAATTGACACCAGAAGGACAACTGAGCAAGGAACTTCGACTGCACACGAGACGGATGAGGGGAAACGGAGCGTTATTAGAACTCAATTAGGAATGAGAATGAGAAGGAAGAGAAAGAGGACATGCCATATTTGTCAAAGACTCTGTTTCTTGCTAGAGCAAGATAAAAGAATTGCATTCTTTACTAGTGGACTTAAAACATTCAAGTGGCCTATATTCACGCATCACCCAGATCTCCATTTATGAAATACAGAACTACCAAGATGTTGAATGAGTTGCAATCATTCATATGAATTTGGAGTAATTTTGGAGCAGTTAAAAAACGAGGCTTTTGGTATAAAGAAATGGGGGATGTTCTTATGACCTTGTGAATCAGAGAAGGGGAAAATATCACGTGAAATACAAATATGAAACTAGGGAGAAACAAAGGTAATGCCAAGAATTAGAAATTCATTCTTACTTTGCTGATTTTGGGAACAACGGACCTCAGCATGTAGAGCCTATCATTGAGCTTCTTCCTCCGGCGCCTCTCAGCCATCAAATTCTTCGCCGGAAGTCCTTTCTTCTTTCCCTTCTGGTCGCCGCCGGTCACCGTACTATTGGCATTAGATGTATTTCCAACATTCCTACCACTCTCATCCAACTTAGTGTTAGTATTCTCAGTAAAATCATCAGAATCGTAATTGAAATGGGATGTGTCGATGCTAGTATCTTGCAATTCATCTGCATAAATCATTTTCCTCTTCTTTCCATTTTCATCACCCACTCCATTTTTTCCAATGCCCCCTTCAATCCTGTTAGAAAACCAGCCGCCATCGGGGCTCAAAACCCCCAAATTGCTTCCCTTATCAGCTAAACTCTTCCTTAGAGCTGCCCTCTTCTGAAAAAGAGTCGGCTGAGCTCCCACTGAGGGAAAAGATTCAAGTGGTCTCAAAAGCTTAGACCGATTCAGAAGCAGAGCATTTCCCAAATTCTCATCGAAACTCTGGAATCCCGCTAATCCCGAACAATTTTCAGTCATTGGGGGCACATTTGGGGCTGTCAATTGAGAGCCTAAGCACAAATTAGGAGTGTTCATCTGGCTAGTTGGGCTTAAATCAGTGAACCCAGTTAATAACCCACCTCCATCGTTGAGCAAAGTCGAAGCATTTGAAGCTTGGACGTCAAGAAACCCAACCTCTGCTCCCAAATCGAAGCCATGGTCTAAAGGGTTGTTAGAAATTACCTTATGAAGTGAAGACAAAGTGCGAGTTGGGGGTAAAAAGAAGCGCAATTGAGATGGGTCAATGTTATTGAAGACAGAGGAAGAAGGCGAACAAGAAGAGGAGGAATCTCCAGGAGGGAGCAACAAATTGTCAGGAGGGTCGGTGAAATTCTGAGAGAAGGTAATGTCATTGATGTCGGTGTGGTGGTTATGGTTATGGAGGGCATTAGCAGTGATACACCAGTCGTCTTCAACCTCGAGCATGGATTTGAAGGTAGAAAGAGAGGTAATTTCGTCTTTGTTGTCCAAAACAGAGCAATTAGCAGGGTGGTTGAGATGGTTGTGGTCGCTGTTGTTTTTAGTCCAGGAAGCAGAGTCTTCATCGTCGCAATTTTCCATCCAAAGAACGTTCCCAACTCTAGAAAGCATGATGATGAAGAAGATGATGAAGGGTGGAGTTGAATTTTTAGTGTTTTTTGGGAGGTTGTGTTTGAAAAGAGTTTCTTGGGAATGGGAAAAGAAATGAAGGAAAGCTGACAGAAAGAGATAACTGCAGTGAGGTGGAGAGGAAAATGAGAGAGAAAGAGAGAGAGAAAGAGAGAGTTAAAGAAGGAGATGGAGAAAATTGAAGAGAAGAAAAGAGGAAGGTTGCAGAAGGAAAAGGGCATTATCTTTTTGTTTTTGTTTTTTCTTTTTTGGGTTTCTTTTTTTTTTTTTTTTTTTTTTTTTTTTATAATAATAATTTTTATTTATTTATTTATTTTCCTTTGGGCGTTATAGCTATTGGGTTTGTTACTTTGTTATTTACCAGAATTGAATTGAGGCGAAAGAGCGGAGAAGAAAGCAGAAAGCATCTCTGTCTTTTGTATTCTTACGAATTATTGGGCAAACAAACAATGACTGACCGTTACACTAATTTGCTAATTGCTTCTACCAAATATACTTTTAGTAAAAATATCATTTTTGTTTTATATTTGAATTTGGTTCAATTTTAGTTCTTATACTCTTAATTATCCAATTTTAGTCCATATATTTTCAATAAATCTTAAATTTAATCTCTAATGTTGGTTTGGTGTTGATTTTTTTAAAATATTTTGTTATCCATTACTATTTTTACTAAAAATTTTGAAAATATTTTCACACGTTATATTTTTTTGCATGAATATTATTATTATTATTATTTAACCAATTTTTGATAAAAAAATTAACTTTGAGGGGCTAAATTTAAGATTTATTGAAAGTACAAAGATCAAAATTGAACAATTAAAAATATAGGAATTAATATTGAACAAACTTCAAAGTACAAGGACTAAAATGATATTTTAACCTATAATTTTTCATGTTAGGTCCACTCTTGTATTTCCTATATATCTTTTCTTAGTAGTATTTTTCAGGTGAATATTTTTTAATAAATATTTTTTTTATTAGAAAAAACACTCACATTAGTCATTACACACTTTCTCTAATAAATTTCTAAACTTTAAACAATGTTTGGTAGATCCATAAAATTTCAATTTTGTGTTCAATATGTCTTCGTGTGTCATACAATCTTAGTAATTCATATATTTATTAAACACAAAATTGAAAGAGATAATCCTATTAAACACAAAAAAAAATTATCGTTGAACATAAACTTGAAATTTTAGGAATTTATTGAATACTTTTGAAGCATAGAGACTTATTTAATACAAAAAAAAACTTATTATTTGATACTTTATTTTATAAATTCCCGGACATATTAAATACATCTTTGAAAGTTTGTGAACTAAACCTGTCTAATAAATTTTGGTAAAATACTTTTATGAGTTTTAGAGAAAAACAATACAAAAATTAAGTTTTTGTTAAAAATTGATGAGTTTCAGGACATTTGTTCAATGATCAGTCTTGTGCATTACTCCAGCTCAATTTTATGCAATGCTAAAGTTCTGCTGAAATTCGAGAGTCTTGGAAGATTTGTACTTGCTTTTTATTAAAATTACTAGAAGAATTTAACAAAACTTAAGTAAAGAATAAAAATTGATATACCATGCAATGTCATGGCTTACTTTAATTCAACAAATCACACACCACAAAGAAAGAATGTTTTAATGTCCTTAATTTTAAGAGTTGTAATTTCCCCACCTTTGCAACTTTGAATTACAAAAACTTAAATGAAAAGAAGATCATTAGAGATGAGAAATTATTCAGTGAGGCCGTCACAATGTAGCTGACAGTTTTTCACCGTTAAATTATGAAACAGAAGAACTTCAAATTTACGAATCAACATCCAACGATTACAATGACTATGAGGCAGCTACATTGAAGTAGACGGATTGTTTGAATAACTGTCGTTAAAGAGAGGGCAATGATCCTTGAAAGCTGGGAATAAAATTAAGTTAGATGGATGACATAATAATGTAAGGGCCATGCATCTCGTGAAGCCTTAGTTTTCACCGCACCTACTCTTTCCCCAAATCAAAATCCCATCAATTAGGCCTCCATTTCTTCCTTTTTCAAACAAAAAGATTACTCATTCTGTGTTTCTCAAACCACATATAGGAACTGATATAGAATAATTCTTTTTTTAAAAGAAAACCCCATTCAAAGAAAGGGCGTAAAGAGTTGATTCAGAGGACTGGAAGTACGAAAGTAAGGAGCTTTTAATGGGCAGAAGCCAGAAGGGAAATGAAGGGTTAGATTAGATTCAAAATTTGAGGAGAAATAGGGAGGCTCAGCTGAAAGAATGGGAGACAAAGAATAATAAATGAGGGTACAGAACAAAGGAGCCATTAATATTACTGGAGCAACCTCGTGAAGTCAGAAATTGGAGAGAGATGAAAGAGCAGCCATTGAGAGACGGCCTAATTTTGTGTTCTTTGGTTTTGAAAGAGAGTCCCTACTACTTTGCAAATTGTTTTAATAAATGTTAGACTTCATTATATACCAAAACCATCTTCAATGAAAATGATGGATCTACTGATTGCTCAAAGGGAAATATTGCTGTCTCTGGCTGTGAGGCTGTGGCTAACACTGCCCATGTGTGTTTGGTTTGCCCTTCTTTGCATATTTTTTTAAAAACTACCAAAGTTGGGCAGTTAGTGCATTGAATAGGGTGAATGGTAAATTTATGGCTGGGAGCAAGTACTCATTTTACTGATTGATTCTCAAAATTTACAGCCTTTCTAGTCCTTGAAATCTAGCAGATTTATGATTAATTCAAATTTATGATCAAATTGAGAGAACATTCTCTAAGAACAGGTTTTAAATTGAGAGAATACTCCCAGTAAAGTTCTATTCAAAAGACTATATTATTTATAGCCTTACATATAAACAAATAACTAAATAATTCAAACTTTAATTAAATACTAATTAATCTAAAATTAACAACAAAGGTCTAAGGAATATTGGGAGATGACACGACGAGAGTCGGCCGATATGAGTCCGAACAACTAAGTTAATATTAATTAAATTCTACTAACTATACTAATTTTCTAACATTTTTATCAAATTTTGCTCAATTGATCACCACACCTCAATAAATTGTTACAAAACAACTCCCATAATTTCTTGTGGACTAAAAATAAACTTTTTAGTTTCTACAAACGGATTGTTCTGAATTTTCATAGGAGACTGAGCAGAATGTTTGGAAATAATTATTCCAGAGCACCTTGTGCCCCAAAAGAGAGAAATAATGATGATAATGAGAAAAAACAAGTAAATTAAAGAATTTGGAGGCGTTTTTTTTTCTTTTTCTCAATCATATGTTTATATAAAGTGAGAGAGAGACAAATTGGAGACTTAAATTATAAAGAAGAGCTAAAAGTAGAAAAAATGAATTGAACTTTTGGGTGAAAGAATAGGGTGAAGTCTATCTATCATACAAGCCACAAGGCATTCTAAAATAATACTTACTATAAACTCTCAGTTGAGGGGGATGTAACAGAATATCACACAGGCACAAGGATAGAAAATAAATGTGCATCCACTCTGGCAAAAACAGGGTAAAAGTAGAAAGGTGGCAGAGAAAATTTGTTGCAAAAATAACTGACATTTGAGTCCGTATAAAAGCGAGCGATCTTTCAGGATAAGCTGTCTAATTCTTTTGCAGATTTGTGATTACTGAGTGAGAATGCAGAAGATTGATCGATTTCCTTTCTAGATGCCTCCCAAAGCTGTTGTTCTATTCCAAGCTTTCTGAGCTCTACAAGACCTCGTTCAACTGCCAAAAGGATATGAAACTTTAAGCTATTTCATGAAGTTATATATAGTTGTGCTATAGAATAGAAGCTACGTTCCAGATGATAAAAACAAATTACATCTATATTTATCATCTTTTTAGATAGAGTACAACTCCCTACATTGATGATTAGAACACTTGTTGGTTTTTTAAAATAATGTATAATGTAGTTAGATCCCGAAATGAGATGGCTTTAGAAAGCTATACTAGGGGTTGCCATTTTATCTTTCCCATGGATAGGAATTGCACTTCTTTTCCGTATGTAAACAGGCAATTCTAGTGTTTTATGAAATTTTATGCAGAAATGTCGGTAATGCATCAAAACGATAAGCAAATTAATTTGTAAAGATACCCTGATAAAAGTTGAAATAATAGATTAATGCAATACAAGACTAGAAAAGCTTTGGAAAATGCAAAGATGTCAAATGGAGTAAGAGCGGTAATGGAAGACATGAACCGTACCATCCACAGCATCATGTGAAGTTGGAGGCTGTCCACTACGACTGATCCAAAACTGGAGCCGCTCATCTGCAACATCCTCATCCACACCATATGCCTTTGCTCTTCTCCAAAAGTATGTAAGCCAAGCCTGCACAAGTTTTCGAACTCCGTCAATTTTGAAACGAAAATTTTGCAAGTCTGACTCATGCAAACATGAGTTAACCAAAGATGCTCGATGTTGATTTTTGTAGGGACAAACAATTGCCTGGATGCCAAGTTACGGGTTTGTAAAGCAGTTTATAAAAGGTTAAACGTATAATTTACATTAATCTAGGATACTTAAAAGGTTAATAACTTTGGACAAAGAAATGAAATGAGGATCTTACAGAAAAGAAAAGGGAAAGAAAATATGCCCATAGGCTGTAATAACCAAACAGCAAATATTAAATGAAGACAAGTGGAAGATTAGATACTTTTGGGCAGCGGAGTTTCCACATGTTTTCACCAAAGAGATATAGGTCCATTCGGAACACCTTCTAATTTAAACACATTTGAAAAACATAAAATACAAATGTTATTATATCTTATGTTTTCAAAATTATTTCAATGAAAAAATTGCTTTGTAACACTATATTCAAAAGTGATTCTATCAATTATAAATATATTTTTATTTCTTACCACATTTTGAGGATTTTCGATTAAACACTTCAAATCATTTTTGGATAATTCATCTCTTGATCATCTAAAATCACTCTTCATCATCTAAAATACTCAATAAACAATATTAAACACACTTCAAATTATTAAAATTTTCAAATGTGCCTATTGAAAAATTAATGTTATTTAAAAAAAAGGGAAATGATTAGGCGCAGCCTACTCTCCCTTTCTTTTACTCACAAAAAAAAAAAAAAGAGTCATGTGGAAAAATTTCATTAGGTGCTGGCAGTGCTGCACCCATATTTTTTTCCTTTAAAAAATTTCATTTTTGGATAATGCATCTCTTGATAATCTAAAATCACTCTTCATCATCTAACATCACTCAATAAACAATATTAAACACATTCCAAATTATTAAAATTTTCAAATGTGCCTATTGAAAAATCAATATTATTTTTTTTAAAAAAAGGGGAATGATTAATGCAGCCTAGTCCTTTCTTTTACTCACAAAAAAAAAAAAGAAAAAAAAAATTGTGCCACATGGTACAATTTCAATATGTGCTGGCCAAGCTGCACCCAAATTTTTTCCTTTAAGAAAACATTTTTCTCCAAAGTCATTCTAAACACACTAATAATGACGTAATGCAAATCCCAAAAGGGCAAATAAAAGTAGGAGGTTCACATAGCACAAAACTAAATAATCCTCACGACCAACAAGAAAGATGAGACAGATAAAACTACCTCCTTAAAATGAACATCTTCAGCTTCAGCTTCACTTAGTTCTGCAAAGAGAGAAGTTCAATCATGAAATAACTCATAAGCCTAACTTGCACCCCTTTAGTCCTTTTATTTCATCCTTTCTTTCATTTTTTCCCCTTGAAAAGTTCATCCTTTCTTTCTTATTCTTGTTCTTATTGTGTGAATTGGACTCTAAAACCATCAGCTTCACTCATTCTTGTTGTGTGAGGCTAAGGTGTTTCTAAGTGAAATGCTTAATGATAAATTGCTTGATTATTCGGTTCTAATATATTAGATGTCTTTTCTATTTAATTAATAGTACTTTTTAAATGATTACTAATACAAATACTTTTAAGATTGACGATTTACTAAAATGAAACCGTTTAAAAAAATAAAAGTGAAATAAAATGTATGTAGGTAGAGATTAGTGAGAGAAAATGTTTGCAAAAGAAAGAAAGAGAATGAGTGTACAAAGTAATTAGTAAGACAAAGGGTCGCTCATGAAAGATTATAGATAAATTGTTAAGTCAAAACACATGTGACAAAGAGTCTGCCTCTCGTTTTAACCTAAGATATCTACACTTGGAGTTACATTTTGTACATTGACTCTATCAAGATTGCTCTATCAAGTCAATAGTGTCCTATACCCTTATGATCTTATGCTTCATCAAGTCAATCATGCCCTATACCCTTACAATCTTATCCTTCCACCACCAACCGTAAAATAACAAATAGCCTAATACAAAGATCTGGCTGCGCTTTTGATCTCTTAAACATCTAATGATAGTGCATAAGGTGCAGCAGTCAACTTACCAAAAGCCTCAGAAAACTTCGGATCAGCAGGTGCTTTTGAATCTATGATTAAAAAACAAAAGAAAATAAGCAACTTTATGTGTACCATTCCTATTAGATTCAATTAAAAAATCATTCAGTTTTTAATAATTGCAAATCAAACTCTTAAAGCTCTAAAATAATTCTCGAAGTTTTGATTCTGAAAAGAATTGCTTTCATCATTGACCAAGGCACGTATAAGTAATTCATACATTTAAAGATCGACATAAAAAAAGTGAACAAAACTTTGATTATTCAAAGTAGTAAGATATCTTATAACTGATTGAGAAAGGTGAATAAAAGATCATGAATATTCAAAATATCTAAATAAACTGGAAATGCAGTTGTTCAGGAAGTTTGGAAGACAAATAGAAACTCTAGACGCACTAACTAGAAAATAAAAAATAAACCATAAAAAATAAAAAATAAAAACGACTACCTGATTGATGAATCAAACTTGGACGTCTATGTTGGGCCAATGCAAGCACAGTTGCATCTTCAACCTTGGGAAAAAAATGAAGGATTTTGAGAGAGAGATTAACATAAGGACATATCAATAATAGCAATAAGGATACAGCAGAATGATTCAAGCAGCAAAGAGCTGTCATTCGCATCTAAACTCAGGGAAAACACAAAAATAAATAACAGATAGTGTAATTACTGTAGCTATATCATACAGAATACTAAGGTTTGCCCAAAGACACACGAGAGATGGCGGCATGGAGGAGGTAGATAAGTAGAGGAGAAATAGACAAGAACGAAGTTTGGAAAAGAAAACCTTTAGAGATGTTAATTCTCTCAATCCCATTTCAACTGAAAGCATACTCTCAATATTTCCTTCCCCGGAGAGATCATTTAAGTCCTGGATGAGCTTACTCCTATCTTGATCATTTCGACCTGAAACATGGATGCCCAACATTATTTTTATTGATCAAGTAGTGAGGACTAGATAAAAGCATTGCATGATATCAAACAACGGGAGCCAAGAGTTGAATCAACCTTCAGGCTCCTCTTTAGCCTTCTGTCCTGCAGAAATTACAACTTCGAATGGCAAAGGAGCTAAAGAAGACCAATACTCATGTTTTGAGATTGCTATATCCGCACATATGCCTGGAAATAAGCAAATCAGTGAAGAAAGGCCCCCAAAAAAAACACTACAAACATGAAGAAGACAAACTCTTGCAGCATATACAAGTGGTCAACATGTAAAATCATTAAGAACCCTGTAATTTACAAAACATAAATGAAAATAGGAGGGAAAAAAGGCCAAGGAAGATGTTAAACATCGGTACCCCAAAATCTCCTGGGGAAAGAGAAAAGCCATCCACTTTCTATACAAAAGTACTAGAAAGATGATCAACAATCCATGACCAAGTTCAGGAGAGGAGTACAAGGGAAGAAAACATCATACAGAGTTTTACTTTGAAAAGTTACAATTTCCTTTGTAATTTCATATATCAATGAAAATTATTTCTTTATAAATAAATAATAATAATAATTCAAGTCTCAACTTCCTTAAAAGGTAAACAATTTTAGAAAACAATTAGAAGAAAAAAAACATTAAATCATCATATCAGAGAACATTCCAAGTATTGTTACAAAAAGCCTCCCAACAAGAATTAGAGAGAGCAAACCAACAAGCCACTATGTTTGATGATTTCGCATCTTTCCTCCCACAAATCTTGATTTCCTTAAAAAGTACGCTGATCCTTCATGTCCAGAATCCCCATTAAGTATCTTTTTTTACCATATTAAACTACAAAGCATAAAAAGGAACATTGTTTTTCACTGCCACGTCGAGGACCCATGAACAGTTGAATCCTTGAAACACTGGCACCGAATAAGAACAATGAAACAAATGATTGAGAGTCTCTTTAACTTTCAAACAAGAACTGGATCCAACTTGGGCAAACACCCAGTCTCCATACAAGGGGATCTTCGTTGGAGTTTCTCAGTAGAGTTTCAGCCTTCCAAATATATTAACTATGCCAGAAGACCAACTTTTCAGGCATTTAAGTTTCCAAACAACAAAAACAAAACTCTTGGATAGCGACGTACCATACAACCTACCAATGTGCTTTAAACAAAGAACTACCTGAAGAACCAGCTGCATCCAACACCCACCTTCTTTTATCTTCCTCTTCAGTAACTGAAACGCCCTCAACCAGCAGTGAAAGATCACAAAATTCACCCACTGCCGCTTTCCTCATGTTCTTCTCACAAACACTTTCCATGATTCTAGTTTCCTTCCATACTTCAAAAGTAGACCCCTCTTTTTTTCTTATCTTTTAGTTGATTCTTTATATATTTTGTAAGAAATGATAACCACTTCATTCCAAAAAGAAACCAACCCAACAACCTAATGTGCAAAGGGACAAGGTGCCCCCTCCCTAAACCAGAAGGGTTTACAAGAACACCATAATACTCTACCGAGTGCTTTTTGAATTTCCTTTTTGCTTTGTTTTTGTGAACTTCATAATATACAGAGTTTTAATGTTACCAACCACAATCCCAGCCCAATCAGTAAAGAACTTAAGCTTTAAGAAAGCACACAACTCAAGTATGTTATGAGGCATTTATAAACTAGAAGTGTTTCCTACCATATTGAACAGCTAAGCCCCAATAGCGAGCAAGCCAACACCTCTTCAAAACAACCTCCTCCTGGAAAAAAGAAAGATAAATATGAATATGATTGAACGAGAATTTCACAGCAAAAGAATTTTGCAACTGAACATAGATATTGCTTCTTTAGCTAAACACTAACCATCTCTTCCTGTGTCAAAATCATTCTCTGTGTCATTACACGAAGAGCCTTTGCTTCAGACTCTGCTTCTCGGAGTTGTTCTGTAGCTGCTGCTGACTCATCTTTTAAGTTCTGATAAAATAATTACAATGTCATACATCTGAAACCAGGACACAGATTGAAAACACTCAACTAGTTATGTAAATAGAGGTAGTGATTTTTACCTCAATTTCTGAACGAAGGGCAGCAATTTCTTCATTTCTACTATCCTTGGTTGGTTGTGCAGCTTTGAGTGCAGCCTGTACAAAGAATAACAGTCGAGATTAAAGAAAAAAAAATCAATGACATAAAGAGGTGCTTGAAATGTAACCAATGTCGACTTGGCCCATTTCCTATATAAAGGACTTGATTCCTTAAAACCTATTCTACATGCTTCACGTAGTTACGATCTCAACAAACCTCTCTTTGACGCAAGGCTGCTTCTTTCCTGCAAATAAATAATGTGAAACAATAAGACCTAGAAAATTTTATACAGAAAAGGAAAATGCAACAGGATGCAAACGTACCTGCTCAATAATTTAGCTTCCAAGGACACACCCTCTCCAAGGGTAGCAACCTATGAAAGTATTAATACGAAAATAATAGATATTAGTCAGTAAATTATTGAAGAAAGGGATGTGAAAAGCATGCAACAAATGCAAAAGTTTAATTTAATTCAATGAACTGGCTACCTATGCAGAAGTCAAAAAACAACTAACCGACCAACATCTCAAGATACATGCAGTCATGCATAATGGAAAAAAAAGACATTCTAATAAACGTTAAATTTCCTATAGGCTACAGCCATCCTTCTCTATTTAAGCACTGTGATTTACTTATTTTTCACTTTTCCATCAACCTATTATCAAATTTCAAAAAATCAGCAGATTAATCGATACCTGTTTCTCTAGCATTCTAGCCCTAGCCTCCGCTTCTTCCCGTTTTTCTTCTGCTAGTCGAAGCTGTCCAACAAACTCGAGCATAAATATCAATTGAACATGATAATGAGGGAACTGATATTCATATTCATAAGCTTTCTTGAAATGGTAAGCAGACCTTTTCAAGTATATTCTCGTTCTCTTCTTGTAGCATATCAAGCTGCAAAAAGACCAAAGTCAGATTCAGTATATTAGACTCAAGAGTTATGGTGTGATTCCATAGAGCAAAAGACGAAGTCATTACGTGAGGAAATAGCTTCCTCCAATCCAATAGAGGGGCGATCTTTCTTGAAATTGATTTCCACATTTATAATGTCATACCTCATCACGTAGTGCAGAAGCTTCCCGCTGATCTCCTGCATCTTTGGAATTGACCTGTCCAATATCTGGTGTAAACCTGTGACAAAAATTTGGAATTGAGTAAATGGGAAGATGCACTGCCTCATCACGTAGTGCGAAAGCTTCCCCCTGATAGCTAGTACGTTGAACTAAATAAGAAAGCG
Source organism: Lagenaria siceraria (assembly GCA_002890555.2). Classification (NCBI taxonomy): domain Eukaryota; kingdom Viridiplantae; phylum Streptophyta; class Magnoliopsida; order Cucurbitales; family Cucurbitaceae; genus Lagenaria; species Lagenaria siceraria. Next base: position 4,332,561 of record CM016487.1, on the reverse strand, counting down.
CACTGCCCTATTTTTCATAACTACAAGCTCCATTGTTCACATGAATTTGAAAAAAAAAGTTTTATTATAATAACCTTCTATCTCCATTCCTATTAGAAGGAGGTTCAATTGGAGGTATTGAGACTGGAGTTCTAAGTGAAGGTTTACTCGGTGGTACGATCGGGGTCGAACGCACAGACATCGATGATCTACCAGTTGATGTGGATCGAACTTGAGGAACATGCTCTACGAAATTCCGACCTAACTAATCAAAACACCAGAAATTCCAATCGCCTTCTCGTTAGATAGTGTACCACATGCTAATGCTAAAACAATTCAAACCGCCGGAAAATGCTCCGCGCGGGATTGATCACAAACTCTACTGTATCCTGGAACAATCCACCAGTAGCCAAGCTGCTAGTGCACAGATCTTAAAAACCATGATGGAATAAGGAAGGTAGAGACTAGAAAAGCTCAATTCAACTACCATTCCACAACGACACAGATAAAGTATCATGAGAATTGACATCAACCAGTCACCTAATTAAATCAGAAGAGGCAGGGATACTCGAAATTACCGCGGGGGACGGAGATCTGTTAATCCTTGGACCCGAAATCGTATGAAACGAATTGGTATTGTTACTATTGACAACAGTTGGATAAGACGAATGAGTACGAGGAGGAGGTGGAGCACCGAATCGAAAGCTGAGATCATCGTCTTCATCGTCGTCGTCTTGGTCATGCGTGGTGGCCATGACCTGAGCCAAACGTTCAGCAGCCTTCTTGGCGGCAACATTCTGGGCGCGCTTGATGGTGGAAGACGCACCCAATCGAGACTGAGGATGAGCCGGCGACATCACCGGAGAGGACGATCCTGTGCTGCTGGAGCCGCCACTCCACTGCCTAGCGTAGACTGGACTAGCAGGTCTCCTCCGATCCATTTCCGTTTACGGAATTATACAGAGTAATTGAGCTGCCAGTTCCGAAATTAGCAGAAATTTTCTCGGGGCTAGATCTTCTCGAGAAAATAACCAAGAGAAGAGAAATGGGAGAGAAAGAATCGGGGTTGACAAATAGGTCGTGCAAGAAATACAGAATAACGTCGTTTGAGGTTTGATTCAGATGCGCGATTTCGTGGACATGGCGTATAATCATGGAACTTCCTTAATAATTATCTAAATATCATAACTTTTTTTTAAAATAATCTAAATATCATAACTATATTCACAATATTATATTCCATTATATATATATAAATTCTAATTAGGAAATATCAAATGTAAAAAAAAATTAAAAAATATCAAACTATTGATAAATATAAAAAAAAATTATCAATGATAAATCGCCATAGAATTTTATATTATCGCACACAAAACTTTTATTTTCAAAATTGAATTTGAAAAGGACCACACAAAAAGTATATCTCATGGGTCATTGATCTTATAGAAAAATAGATTAGTACACTAAAATTATTCTATATTTATAAATAATTTGATCAGTTTCTTTATATTTGGAAAATAACCCAACAAAAATGAAAATATCGAATATGGAAATATCAAACGTCACATTTTAAGTTTAAAATATTCCAACTAATTGAAGTTTGACGCTGTCGTGTTTAGGTGTACAATGGACCTCGTGTCATTAATGACAACTAAAGCAACTTCTTATCTTTTATTTATTTATTTATTTATTTTGAGGCAAGCAACTTGTTATCTAAACAAATAAAATCCAACTAATTAAAAACAAATAATCAAGACTTCATTTGAAAATGATTTTTCTTTTTTTCTTTTTTTTTTAAGCTTATGTTTCTCTTTTAACTTCTCTACTATTATTTTCACATTTTCTTTTATATATATATATCAATTTTTAGTCGAATTCAAAAAACTAAAAAAAAAAAAAATTAATCCTACTCTTTTGAAAATATTGGTTCAAAGTTTTAACAAAAAAAAAAAAGAAATTATAAATCAAATAGTATTTATAAGGTTAAATTTCAAAACTAAATAATTTTCCAACTTGGTCTATTAATCAAATCATGTTGAAAGTTGCCGATGTTTAGTAATTAAGATTAATATATGATTGACATATTTTTTACCGTATAATGAAAGAAGTTTTTATGTAATTTTAAAATTTTGTCTAATGTTGTTTGTTAGGATTGAATTTGTAACATTTTCTTAATATGTGGTAACGTGAGATTAGCTCATCGATGTAATTGACATATATTTTCTTCCTTGAAGTCAAAAGTTTGATTCCCCATCATTGTAATTGTTGTACTAAAAAAAATAAATTAATATATACACCTATTTAAAATATATTGAACTTAATTGATATACAACCATGTCGCTTTAATTACGTTTTAACCAACAAATATGACTATTGTCAATTTGATGATAGCTCAATAGATAAAGACATCAATTATCATCTTAAAAGTTGATGGTTCGATATCCAACTTTGCAATTGTTGATCTCAAAAAATAAACAAACAAACATATATGGATTAATAAAACCTAGACAACAATCACAAAAAAGTTAAGAAGAGGATATAACCATTCAGTAACATATGAGTGATGAGGCACTTTGTGAGCAATTTCTAAACCTTGATTTATGACTAAATTTGACATTTACTTAGTTTTTTTAATTTTCACACTTCTTTTTGTTTTGAGTAAACACATATTTGCATGCTGGGTGGAAATCAAACAATTGGGGCAAAAATGACGGATAAGAGGATTATGGAAGAAAATCGAGTGAATTGAACAAAAATGAAGAAATTAAATAAATCATAAGAAAATAGGACCAAGTCTCCAAAAGACCCGAGGGAGCAATATCACAATGTTGCTATTTAAAAAACACACACACAACATTCTGGTGCTATGCTACACCACTTCATGTTATTGAGACCAAATGATTAAAAAACCGTGATAGAAATACAAGGGGTAATATTTGCCAATGTCATAAAGATATCGTCTCGTGAATATATTGCTTACAGCTTTACAAAAACCTGGAGATACTGTTGAAATATCACGGATAAGTTACCAAAATATCATGGATACATCTCCCAAATATCGTCGATAAGTCGTATCTAATTGTCTTTAGATGTCATTTTTTCCAATTTCTAGTTTTTTTTTTCCAATTTTCAATGAATTTCCAACATTATTTTCAATCTAAGATATTGAGAGTTGTCGAAGGCAAGGCTCCAAAGGGAAATGTCAATGCTTCGGGATTCAGGTTGACCAGTTGAGCCGATAAATATATACCAATATTGAAAAATAACTGAGATGCGTCAGGCACCCTGCAACCTCGAGTGCCGGAAACAATTCTGACATCAACGTTACACGTAACCAGGGCAAGTATTAGATGAAGGGCCTATAAATAGCCTCATTTTATAACCCCGAAGGGAAAGAGTAGGTAATCTCCAAAGAAGAGCTCTGGTCTTACTTCTTTCTGCTTAGTTGAACTATACACTCCCTATACTAACTTAGCCATCAGAGTGTGGTAGGCTTGGCACCACACAGGTATAAGGATTTTTTATACAGGTTAGCTCGAAACAACTTGAGACAAGACCAAAAGAAGCAGGCCAAAGGTCAAACTCACGTGAGGCTCACAACATCATCCAATGCGGACAAGATTCGAGCGCCAACACAATACTTTTATTTTCAAGATTGAATTTGGAAAAGACCACACAAAAAGTATATCTTAAGTTTGTAACCAAACTTTCATTCCCAAAAAAAAAAATAAAAAAATAACATTGAGAGAAGCAAAAAGAATGCTACTATTGCATCTCATGGAACAATGATTTCATCTAATAATAAATATTTTGAATTTTATATCCATATTAATGTCTTTTAATGTTACCAGACGATTAAAAGACTACACAAAAGGACCACAACTTTCTCATGAAAGCGATGATGACTCAGACTCGTAACTTCTATATTATCTACATTCTTCAAGGATCCTCATTTAGATTAAACATGGTTTGATCCTTGGAATCATTTTGTTGGTATCATTGGGGCTGACAATAATACTCATGCATGACATACTTCCAATTATGTTATAAATTTTGAACACACTATGACTTGAGAGCAATCCTGTCACTATCAAATAAATTATGCTAATGTTGGACTAATACCTCCTAGGTCATCATCTTACTAATTGAACATTATATTTAACCTTCTATTTGTATTACCTATACTTTGTCAATGACATATTCACTTCATAATCATTTCTCGGTCTTTGCTACTATCTATTATTTCATTACTAATCATATTTGGCTTCTCATTATTGTTTTATATATATGCTTAAAGACATAGTTTATTATTTAAATAAGTTTATTTTAAAATTTCACAAAAAAATTTACAATATTTTTATAAATTTCTATGATATCCGTGATTTTTCCTAGAACATATGCTAATATTTAATTTTCAAAAACAAAAATAAAATACGGAATGATTACCAAAGGGGGCCTAAATTATCCTTCGGTGATTTCATTTAGAACTATCTCCTTCGTGTTTTTCTCACTCCATGTGATAATCAGCTATCAATATAATAACTATCACTGGTAGACTTTTATCTATATACTATCAATCTTGAAAGATTAGCACTTAAACATATTAGTGATAGAAAGCTACCAGTGGGTATAAACTTTGAAAGATAACACTTAAAGCTATCAATGATAGAATGCTCTTAGTAGCTATTCACTGGTGGAATTTCATCAGTCACTATCAACTTTGAAATATTAACACTTAATGCTATCGATTGCTATCACTAATAGATTTTTATCAGTGATTATAAAAATTAAAAGATTAACACTTAAAGTTATCAACGTCTATTAATGATAGAAATCTATCAACTTTAAAAGTTGTGAAATTGCTGAGAGAGAGTTAATCGAGTGCAAAAAAGAATCAAAAGAAATATTGCGATGGATAAAAAATATGGAGGAGAAAGTATGTATTAGATAAATCTCATGTATATTTCATTTTCTCATCATTCTGTTAGATGGTTTAATTCTGTTGTATATAGTTAGTTCAAGTGGCTATATATATGCCCTCATTTTCTCATCATTTTGTTAGATGGTTTACATCTGTTAGTTCAAGTGGCTATATATATGCCCTTTCTTTACTCAATAAGATGAGAAGAGTCTTATTTGCTCTGAGATTTAGTTCTTTCTTCTTCCTCCTCTTCTTCTTCTCCATTGCATCCATGGCGGAAGAAATGACTACCAACCCTAATCCTGACGGTTCTTCATCAACCACTGTACCCTCCTCAACACAACCAACTTCTTCCTCTGTTGTTGCGTTGTATAAGAATCCTTACTTTCTTCATCACTCCGATAGCACGAATTTGGTTCTTGTTTCTGATCTCCTAACCGAATCAAATTATGCTTCATGGAGTCGTGCCTTTCTTCTTGGCCTCACTGTCAAGAACAAGGTCAGTTTTGTTGATGGAACCTTACCCTGCCCCACCGATATGTTGCGTAGCTCATGGATTATCTGCAACAGCATTGTTACGGCTTGGATCTTGAATTCTGTCTCGAAAGATATTGCTGCCAGTATTTGCTATGCTGACTCTGCCCGAGAGATATGGCTTGACCTCCAACAGCGATATCAACGCAAGAATCGACCGCGGATTTTCAGTTGAAACGTGAATTATCGAATCTGGTTCAAGATCAACAATCCGTAACAACCTACTTTGCGAAACTAAAAACTCTCTGCAAGTTATACCGTCCTTTGTGCACATGTGGCCAGTGTGTATGTGGAGGCGTCAAAGATCTCAATGTTCATTTCCAGACTGACTATGTTATGATGTTCTTGATGGGACTCAATGAATCTTTTGCCCAAATACGCACACAACTACTGCTCATGGAGCCAGAACCTACTCTGCAAAAGGCATTTTCCCTCGTTGCTCAGGAAGTTGAACAGCGCGCCTCTGTCTCTCTTCCAGCTTCCCTTCCGACTGGTCTTCCTTCTGAAGCCTCGGCTCTTTTAGTGAAGAATTCTTCACCAAATCCCCCCCAATTCGCGGTCAGTTCCTTCTAAGAAAAAAGATCGTCCGATCTGTACCAATTGTGGCATTTCTGGTCACACGATTGATAAATGCTACAGGCTTCATGGTTTTCCTCCTAGTTCTCGATCCAATCTCAGTTCGAAAGCTGATTCTGCTAATGTGCCTTCTGCTACGGCATTCACAGACTCCCTTTCTAGCATAAACGCTGATCAATGCCAGGGTCTACTCACTATTTTACAGTCCCATTTCGCCAAAGTAAAGATTGATTCTCCTATAACTACTGCTTCATCTTCCACTGCACCATCTTCATCCCACATTGCAGGTACTTGTCCTAATTTGTCACCCCCCATACCTGCCTTACGTTGTTGGGTGATTGACTCTGGAGCTACTGCTCACATTTGTCATTCTAGACAACTTTTCACTGCTCTAAGATCTGTCTCTGGTTATAATGTTTCTTTTCCTGATCAAACAAGATTATCTGTGAAGTATGTTGGATCCGTACGTCTTTTTTCTGATTTAATCATTGAAGATGTGCTGTTTATACCCGAGTTTCATTTCAACTTGATCTCAGTAAGTTCTCTGACCACAAGATTACCATATACAGTGCGGTTTGTTGATAATTTCTGCATTATTCAGGACAAGTACAATTCAAGGACGATTGGCAAAGCTGAAGTTTGGCAGGGACTTTATCTTTTACACACTGCAATCAGTTCTACTACTAATCTCATTTTAATTCTGTCTCTTCACATTGTACGTCCTTCAATGCTTGGCATACTAGGCTTGGTCATCCATCTAGCAAACATTTACATGTTTTAAAGAATCTTTTATCTGTTGATTCCTTTAAAGATGTTAGCCTTTGTCTCGTTTGTACATTAGCTAAGCAAAGAAGACTTACTTTTCAATCAAATAATCATGTTTGTGATAAGATGTTCGATCTTTTACACTGTGATATATATGGACCATATCAATCTTTTACTCCTGAAGGACAGCGCTATTTTTTTACTCTTGTGGATGACTTTTCTCGCTATACTTGGATATTTTTACTTAGACAAAAGTCAGATGTGTTGTCCATTATCCCACGGTTCTTCACCTTTGTTGAAACCCAATTTGGGGTTCCTATCAAGAAGTTTAGATCAGATAATGCTCCGGAGCTAGCCTTTGTTGACTTCTTCCATACCAAAAGCGTCATCCATCAGTATTCATGTGTTGGTTGCCCTGAACAGAACTCCATTGTAGAAAGGAAGCATCAGCATTTGCTTAATGTCTCTCGCACTTTGTTTTTTCAGTCCCGGATTCTTATAAAATTTTGGGGAGATTGTATTTTAACTGCAACTTACTTGATTAATCGGTTACCCTCTCCCATTATCGACTGGCAAACCCCTTATTTTCGTCTTCATGGCCAACAAGCTGATTATACTTGCTTGAGGTCGTTTGGTTGTTTATGCTTTGCTTCCACTCTCGCATCCAACAAATCAAAGTTTCATCCCCGTGCCATCCCAGCTGTTTTCATTGGTTATCCGCCAGGAATGAAATGATATAAATTGCTTGATATTCAAAGTCAGAAGGTGTTCGTTTCCAGGGATGTGATCTTTTATGAATCAATCTTTCCCTTTCACACCATTACTACCCCAGAGGATGTCATTGATCCTTTTCCATATTTGGTCTTCTCGCAGAATGCTACTGTTTCTCAACCTGCTTCCCAGATGGTTGTTTCCCCATCTACTTTAGTTGAGCCAGTTGCTACTGATCAATCACCACATTTGAGTTCTGAAACTGATCAACCACTTATCACTAAACAACACATTATTGAAAATCAAATAGACTGCCCTGTTGGTCCCATTGTTGAAAATCCAATAGACTGCCCTGCTGGTCATATTGTTGAAGTCCCTGCTGATACAAATGCCTTGCATTTGGATATTCCCAGAAGGTCCTCCCGGGTCTCAAAACTGCCATCTTATTTACAAGAGTATCATTGTGGTCTCTTGTTGAATGAGCCTATGACTTCTACTGCCAAGTTCCCCTTACAGAAGTACATCTCATATGATAGGTTATCTACCACTTTTCGACATTTTGTCTTAAGTGTGTCATCTACCTATGAACCACAATATTACCATCAGGTTGTCCCTTATCCTCATTGGAGGCAGGCAACGAATGAGGAATTACAAGCCATGGAACTTAATCAGACATGGGATATTGTTCCCTTACCTAAAGACCAACATTCCATTGGATGTAAATGGGTCTACAAGGTTAAACACAAAGCTGATGGTTCTGTAGAACGCTACAAAGCACGTTTAGTGGCTAAGGGATACACACAACAAGAGAGGCTAGATTATATGGAGACTTTTTCTCCTGTTGCCAAACTGGTCACTGTGAAGGTTCTTCTGACTCTTGTTGTTTCACTTGGCTGGCCGTTGGTCCAATTGGACGTCAATAATGCCTTTTTAAACGGTTATTTGTTTGAAAATGTGTACATGGATCTTCCGTTGGGTTACAAACATGGTACACCTACATCCTCTACCACTAAACTTGTATGCAAACTCAACAAATCCATATATGGATTGAAGCAAGCTTCAAGGCAATGGTTTGATAAATTTTCTACTGCCTTACTACAACTTGAATTTCTTCAGTCTAAATCTGACTATTCCTTGTTTGTCAAAGGCTCGGGTGACTCTTTCATAGCTCTATTGGTGTACGTGGATGACATTATCATCATTGGCCCATCAATGACTCAAATTGATGTTCTTAAAGCCCACCTTCACTCCTATTTCAAACTAAAAGACCTTGGGGTTTTGAAGTACTTCCTTGGATTGGAGCTTGCCAGATCTTCAACTAGGCTGTTTTTATCTCAACGGCAGTATACTCTTCAATTACTTGAAGACACAGGTTCTTAGCATCGAAGCCAGCATTAATACCTATGGATCCACATTTGAAAATTCAGTCTGACGAAGGTGAACTTTTATCAGATCCATCCGTATACAGGCGTTTAATTGTCAGACTTTTATATTTGACAGTATCTCGCTCTGACATCACCTTTGCTGTCCATAAGTTGAGCCAATATGTAGCTCAACCTCGACAACCACACTTGAATGTTGTTCACTTTTTTTGCTGCGCTACCTTAAAGGTTGTTCAAGTCAGGGGATTCTGCTTCCAAAAAATCTCCTTCTTTTCATTTGAAAGCCTTCAGTGATGCAGATTGGCATCATGTTTAGACTCAAGGAAGTCTACTACAGGCTTTTGTATTTTCCTGGATGAAGCATTGATCTCTTGGAAAGCAAAGAAACAGACAACTGTTTTCCGTTCTTCAGCAAAAGCAGAATACTGAGCTCTTGCTGCTACAACAAGTGAGCTTATATGGTTGAGGCAACTGTTGAATGACTTACACATTTCTTCCAACTCTCCTGCTGCTATATATTGTGACAATGATGCTGCCATCCACATTGCTACTAATCCCATTTTCCATGAGTGCACAAAACACATAGAGCTTGACTGTCATTTTGTACGAGAAAAGGTTCTTCATGGTGATGTCAAATTATTGCCGGTGAGATCTGCCCAACAACTCGCTGATGTCTTTACCAAGCCATTGTCTTCTAATGTTCTCGTACCTCTACTATCCAAGATGGGAGTTGTTAATCTTTTAAGTCCATCTTGAGGGAGGTATTAGATAAATCTCATGTATATTTCATTTTCTCATCATTCTGTTAGATGGTTTAATTCTGTTGTATATAGTTAGTTCAAGTGGCTATATATATGCCCTCATTTTCTCATCACTTTGTTAGATGGTTTACATCTGTTAGTTCAAGTGGCTATATATATGCCCTTTCTTTACTCAATAAGATGAGAAGAGTCTTATTTGCTCCGAGTTTCAATAGTATGTAAACTAAAATTAAAACAATGGCAAAATTGGGGAAAAAACTAATGTCAATCAAAATTATCAGAAATTGTCATATTTGCAATTATTTTTAAAAAGTGCTACGAAAGCAAATATGAAACCCTATGGTACCATCCATTATAAATTTCCTGCTTTAATTCATCCATTCACTCCATATCTATCTCTAAACAGAATCGAACATCAGTATTTGTAGCAGTCAGTTGAACCAAAAACTCAATTGAGAAGACAACAATCATAATTCTTTACATAATAAGACAATCTTTCCCATGTGCTGTGCCAAGAGGAAGTTACCCAAAGTTTATTCCTAAGGAGAATTTTGTCATGTAAATAGCCAACATTCAATCAGGGGGATTCTAGAATTGTAAGAGCAGCAAAGGGCAAGAAATTTGGTTGTCTCCTCAAATTTCTTCTTTTTCATTTCTTTAAGGAAATTCTTTTTCATCTATATAGACCACCTAATTGCTTGAAAAATTCATATAAATTTTGGGCACCATTACAAATATAGCGATCAGACCTAATATATTAGCCAACATAATACAATATAAAAAAAAAAATTATAGATATAGCAAAATTTAGAATTTAGATCTAGTTCTCAGGGTCTATTAGTGATCGACAATATCATTGATAGAAGTCTAATATTGATAAATTTTGCTATATTTGTAATTTTCTTTAAAATGTTACTTTATACTTCATTTTTATTCCTAAAATTACTGATCATTGTAATTACTCTAAATCTTAATCATACCTCGGGCTTCTATATTATGTACCGTGGGTATTTTGTGGGCCGACCCGCGAGGGAGTTCACAGAAGCATGTAAGCCCGCGATCCTGCTTTTGGGCTCGAATTTTCTAGATTGATATAATTGGGCCGAGAATACTGGATGGTTCGCAATGCCCATAATGAATAGGCCCATGAATTATGATTTTGTACTTTGTTTTTCTTATATATAAAATATATAACTATTTATAAATTATCTTGGCTAAATTATATTAAAAAAATACCCTTCAATATATGTTTTGATTCAAAAATACCTTTGACATCTAAAAAGTTTCAAAAAAATACTCTAGACCTTTCGAAATGAATAAAAAATGCCCTCACCATTAGGAAGACTTCACGAAAAAGTGACATGTACTATGAAAAATTAAAAAAAGATAGTTGCATATATAGCAATCAAGTCTAAAGTATTTGCACAATAAAAATGCAAAATAATTTATAAATATAACAAATTTAGATCTAACTCTTAGAATCTATCAATAATAGACCACATCGCTAATAAAAGTCTATAACTAATAGAGATATATCACTGATAAATTTTGTTATATTCTCAATTATTTAAAAATGTTGCTCTACATTTAATTATTAACCTTAAAGGTGGTATCCCTTTAAAAAAATAACATTTAGATGTGTCTGGTGTGGCTTAAGGTTTTGAATTCCTTTCTTCTAACACAACACACTTTCCCCTTTCTTTATATTCTTCCTTTGGATTTCCTTCCTCTACTTGGATTTCTCGTTTTTCTTCCATTAAAACCATGTTTCTTCTTTCCTGTAATTCTTCTTCCTCCTTTTCAACCCTTCAATGGCAAATCCTTATGCTGTAAACTACAAATTCGATTCAGAGTCCTTTTACAATATGCTTTTGACTCAACCTCCATAGGGGGTTTGAAGGAAAAGAAAAAAGAAAAGAGCATAAAACGTAGGAGAGAAATGAAACAGAGGAAGGAGAGTTGTATGAGGAAGAATTGAGGGGCGTGAATCATGATCAATAGTCTTTATTCGAGATTTGGTGAAGATTTTTGTTTTTGGTAATTAAGTTAATTTGTGAATAAACTTTGAAAAAAATTTATATCATTGAAGATAGTTGTCTTCCCTTGAATATTACCGATTTTCTCAATAGATTTAATTTTTAAAGTTGAATCCAAGTTTGAAGTTTGACTTACCCAAATTTTAGAGCTCAAATAATAACCCTCTATTCAAATCTCCTCCATAAAACAACTCAGAATTGATGTTTAGGCAAAGAGTGAAATTGTGAAATCAAGAGAGTTGTGAAATGCTAGAACCCAAAGTAAAATGAGTTAATAAAGCATAAAATTGATATTTTTTAGAGTATAATTACAATGGGTAAATACTTATAGAGCTAATAATAAAGCATATAGCAACATTTTTAAAAAATTGCACATATAGCAAAATCTATCACTAGGCTTTATCGTTGATAGACTCTATCGTTGATAGACTCTATCGTTGATAAACTCCTATCAACAATATAATCTATCATTGATAGACTCCGAGAGTTACATCTAAATTTTGCTATATCTACAAATTCTTTTGTATTGTGCTATATTTGCTAATATTTTTGCCCGATTGTAATCTTTGCAATTGCCCCTATTTTCTAGTGATGGAGCCCACAAACTCTTATAAAGAGTATTTGAGTTCATAGCTCCAACTCCTTAATCAAATAGCCAAAATTGACATATTGTTTGTACTATCAACCTCCTTCAATTCTCCCACTCCATATATTCTCCAAAAAAAAAAAAAAAAAAAAAAAAAAAAAAAAAAAAACTCCTTAATCAAATACCCCAAAATCTTTAATTAATTTAAACAAATAACATTAATCTAAACGATCTTAATCGATCTTAACCAAAGGGGATATTTTAAGGAAAGAACAAAAAAAGTTAGTGGTGTATGAAAGTGATTGAAGTCCTTGCCAAAGTTGAGCCAGCCCAAGTTGCAATCTTGTTTTGTTTCAGCAGGAAACTTCGTAAAAAAGAACCACATTGAGAATCAGAACAAAACTCCATTGAATAAATTGACAAATTTTCACTCATCAACAACACCCAAAACCATCCACATTACTAAATTAAATGACACTAAAAACGACCCATATCGAAAACGAAATCAGAGGAACAAATTTACTCAACAAATTTTAAAAAAGAAAAGCTTGTTGATTTTTTGATTATCCAATAACTCAATGGCTGGAATATACCAAACACAGACACAAAAGACATAAAAAATAAAATTAAAAAAAAATGTACAGGATGATTATATTATATTTCCTCCGATCCTGGTCTGATCTTATCTTCAGATATGAATACGGATTACGTACGTAAATTGGGCGGTGCTTAACTTTATGGTACGAAACAAAATTGACATTTATTAGACAAAATTGAGTTGATTGGTTGGGCTGGGCGTTAAATTTTAAGTGCATGCGTATCTTCATGAAGATACTCTGTTGTTAAGTTTTAGTAACCAACAACAAATCTGATTATGATCAGCCCAATTTGGCTGTGCGTGTTTAACTATAGTGTTTCCACTGTTCAATATTGATTCCTTTCCTCTCATTCATTTACGTTCACATTTAATTAATTAAAAGCTTTTTTTTTTTTTTTTTATGTGGCCGTATGTGACAAAATAAATTTAATCTCTAAGGAAAGATGAGAGGGTTGATTTGATTACTCTGAAATAACATTAATATGATGAGGAGTAAAATCGCCCGAAACCGACCTGAAACACTGCGTACAAATTTCTATTATTTCAGTGCCAAAAATGGCACACAAATCACGCGTATTTGCGATGACTAATAATAATATATAACAGGTATATTTTCCTTCCGGAAGGACAGGGTTGTTATATTGGTAAATAAACTATTAATATTGGACACTTTGAATGGTTTCAAAAGTAAAGTTATACATATTTTATGTCGAAAGTAGACAATATTGTACTATTATAAAGATAATGTGGAAGATTTTTTTGGTCATTGTCAATCGGGTTCGGCTTATGGATGGTCCTATTTGAAGGGTCCAAATGAAAATGATCAAAGATTAAAAAACAAATGAGAAATAGTCTTATGCTTACGTCAGCCTCATGTGAAGTTACCAACTTGATCTTAGATGCAAGCGAGGGCTTGCCACTCGAGATCATTCTCGCTCCTCATCGCGCTCCTCAATTCGCAGAAGAAGTCATCGCAACGGAAGAAGAAGACAAATGCAGAACCAACCAGAACCAAAGAAGAAGAATGCAAAAGAAAAGAAGAAGACGAATGCAGAAGAAAAAAAATTGACAAGAAAAAAAAATAGATCGAGCAAAGACGAACACAGAAGTGGAAGCGGAAGATGAAGATGAACGTAAATCAAGCAAGAAAGATGCAAAAGCAAAGAGGAAAGAAAGATATCTTTGAAGATTAAAGTGGTAATTACACGTAGTAATAGACATAAGTAGAAGTACAAATTTAATTGATTTTCAAACTTAGAGTTAAATTTTATTTGCACCCTATGAATAGGCTCTCTATACAATTATTCTCTTATCATAACTGCTCTTTTTTGTGTTTGGTTTGTATTTAATTTTATATATAATACTAAATACTTCTAATTGGAGTAATTTTTCTTGTGGACTTTGAATAACGTTAAAATTATTTTTAAAGTTTTTTTTAGTTGTGTGTGAAAGTTTTAGTGCAAAGTGTGATATCATTGACAATTCAATTTCAACTATATAAATTTTAAGATTCAACGACTAAAATAAAAAAATTTAAAATCAATATCTTAAAATATATGTATTTTGTATAATTTAGATCTCGTTTTATAACTATTTAGTTTTAATTTTAGATTTTTTTAATTAAAATTGTATTTGTCTCCGATCCTCACAATTTATCTTAATTACGTTTTCATCTTTCTTAGGTAAATATTAAATTCTTAGTCAAATTCTAAAAACAAAAATAAGTTTTTTAAACATTTTTTAGGACTTCATTTGATAACCTATTTTGTTTTTTATTATTGGTTTTTCAAAATTAAGCCTATAAACATTTTTTTATGATTTCTTTCTTATTTACTTTGTAGGTGTATTTTAAAAAATAATGTCAAACCAAATTTTGAAAACTAAAAAAGTGTAAACTGTTTGATAACCATTTGGTTTTTTAAAAATTAAGGTTACAAATACTACTTCCACATATTGATTTCTTTATATTATTTTATATACTTATTTGAAGTTTTTTAAAAAAACAAACTAAGTTTTAAAAACTAAAAAAGATGTAGTTTTTGAAATTTTATGTATTTAATTAATTTTAATTTAGCTTTAAATTCAAGTGTAGTTAATAAATATGAAATTTGAGAAAACAAAAAGAAAGAGAAAAACTACATTTTAATTTTCAAAACTTAAATAGATTTTGAATACACTCATAAAACATAGGCAACAAAGTAAGAAATCAATTAATAAACGTTGTATTTCTAGATTAAAACTAAAATAGTAAGCAATAATAATCTTTAACTTTTAGGAGCTGTTTGAGGGATTGAGTTAATTATTATGGTCTATAGATTATATAATAGTTTCTGTTTATGATGCAGACTATTTTAGTATTTTGTGTTTATGATAAAGATTAATATAGTATGAGTTATAATATTTTGTGTTTGAAGTGCATACTATTCTAGTCGAAGTTATAATAGTCTGTGTTTTGAGTGTATAGGTGATTTTAATTGGGTTTAGGCTTTTTTTTAATTAATTATTATACAAGCAATGGTACTTTAAAATATCAAGAAATTGTTTTAAATGATAAACTATGGAAATATTTTCAAATATAACAAAATAGTATGTTTTCTTATGAGTAAACTTCTTACTATTTTGCTATATTGTAAATAAGTTTGTCATTTTGCTATAATATGAAAACATTCCTTAAATATCATATTTTGTCAACCACATAAAATAATCAAACTTATCTTTTTAATTTGTGCATAACTCAACAGATTAAACATATATTTGTAAACAAGAGATACAAAATTTTAGGACACTCAAACTTACCCCAATTATTTAAATTGTGCCCAAAACATGCAAATTCATGAAAATTTGGCCCTTAAAATTTTAAATAGTTACGTAATCTTTAAAATGATTTTTTTTTTATTAAAGCTTTTGTTTGCATCAGAATTTATTTTCTTTTTCCATAGAACTAGCTTAGATAAAAATCTTAAAAAAAAAAAAAAAAAAAAAAATCATTTTTCAACCTTTTTTATCTACTATTTCCTAGAGTTCATACACCCGTTTTGAGGCCAAATTTTAACAATTACAATGTATATAAGTTTAAGGATTTAATTTTTACCATACATTTTTGGGGTCCAATTTCTACCCGTATGTAAACTTGAGGGTCAAAATTTAATACTTGTATAAATTTGAGAGCTCAATTTTTACAATTTAAATTTTGAGAGTGTAATTACAATTACCGTCATACTTTATGGGTAGTGTAATTGCAACTACCATCATACTTTATGAGTGATTTTTTAATATTGCCCGGTAATTTATTTAGTTTCACTAATTTCGTGTTTTTTAAGAACTAAACTGCAAAAAAAAAAAAAAAAAAAAAAAAAAAAAAAAAAAAAAAAAAAAAAAAAGTATGAAAAAGAAAGTGAGAAGTACCTTTTTGGTCCATAGGTTTTGGGTCTAATTTTCATTTAATCACTATATTTCAAAATGTTACAAAAGTTGGTCTCAAAAATATTCTTTGTACACAAGATTGTTTGATTTACTTATATTCAAAGTGTTTCTATTAATGTCAAATTACTATAAAAGAAGACTATTAAACACTATGAATTGGTCGCGTAGGTGATCATGAGAGTTGGCCGTCGAAGGGAGTCGCCGGAGGTGTGGTTGCCAACAAAAGTAGGGGTTGGAGATGGTATTCACTAGAATTAGCTGCTAGAGTGATCATTGAGTTAGTTGCTAGAGGTGATCGTTGAAGTTGTCGGAAGTGGTCGCCAATTTCGTAGGTAGTTTTCGCTGAAGTTGGTTGTCGAAGTTATCACCAAAGCTGGATGTTGGAGTTGGTTGTTAAAGATGGTCATCAGAGCTAGTCACCAGTGGGTAGAGTTGTTGGAAACATTAAAAGGAGAGAGTATCGGTTATTTTGACTAGTGAATTGTAAATTTATAGTAAACTAAATCTTTCCAAACACCCTTTAGGTTTTTGTATTGCAACCCCATCCAAGGCATTAATTAAACGTTGAAGCTATGTTTCTCTAGGCCTTTTCTTACCCGATGACTTATGCAAAAGGGAGATGGTACATATAGTTTTGACCATTAAAGTAAAAACATAAATGAGTGAAACATGAGATTTGAAAACGTTGGATGTGGTCGCTCGAAATGTTTGGCAATTGGGAAACGTGAAGAAATGCTATGCAAAATTATTTAAAAATTAAAAAAATAATAATAATAATAACATTTGAGACATGTGTATCAGAATGTGATCTCATCTGTTGACTTTTTACAACATGTTTGGCATCTACCAATTAAACTCATATATCATCGCAATACAAATTGCAACTATAAAGAGAAATTTAATTTAATTTAAGACTATTTAATTGACTATATCTTCATACTAAATATACTTCATTAAACTTCACATTTTTACAAACTCATATTCATCCTAATTAAAATTTGTGATAATTAAACTCTTAGAAATAATCAATAATGTTTCTCTTTAAATAATTAGAATCACTCATGTCGAGTTTTGAATCGTTTAGTTGAATAAATATAAAAGGTATGTAATTATCATTTTTACACCATTTTAAATAATTCTAATTTCATTATAACACCTTTAATGACTCTCTAACACAATTCAACTATTTTCATAGGTCGTCCTTGTATTGAATAAAGTAAAATGTCCAATCAACCAACTCTATAATTTTGTTGGTACATTTTCAAAAGTGGAAAATTTTGACACGGATATATAAAAAAACACGTTTTGTTTCAATAAACATAATGACTATTGATGTAAGCTATATATTGAAATTAATATCTTATCAATAATTTCTATCTATAACAAGAATTGTATCATGTAACCCGTGTAAGTTAACAACTTTTGGAGTTCATCGGATTCAAAAATTAAAACAGGTAATTTTCTTAAATTTTAATTAAATTCAACATTGAAATTCTCGAGAATAATCTATGTTTTAAATTTCAAACATACTTTTATATACTTTTTTTTAACATGAAAATGATTATTAAATTTTTATCAATTGCAATAAAATTTAACTTAAAAAACTAAAATTAAGATTTATTGAATTTACCAATCTAAAAGATTAGACATTTGAAAGTATATAATACTAAAATTCAAACCATTATAGAGTAATTAACTCTTTTTTATTTTTATTTTAAATAATACTGTTAGAGGTGGATGGTTTTGATTGGGAGTTGGTAATTGAGAGTACAATTGGGCCGAGCTTAAAAGCCTGACAGTCCAATAAAGCTGCCGACAAAGCCCATTATTACCTTCACATGTTGACCAATTATTCCTTTCCTTTCCTTTCTTTTACGTCTCTCTTTTCCCTTATTTGTCCGTAAGGGCCGTTTAGATCGTAGAAATTGTATCGGATATAAATATTAAAATATTTAAGTTTTAGATATATGTATTTGGATAAAATATTTAAGTTTTAAATATATGTATTTATATAAAAAGAATAATTAATATTTAAAAGTTAAATATATGCATTTAATTTATTAATTTTGTATATGAAAAACAAAATTAAATAATTACTTAATTAAATGTAAGTGAACAAATAATTTAGTCATCAAATAAATTTAGCATTATTTAATATAATATAATATAAATTATTTATTTAATTACTTAAAAATAGAAATAAGTGAATATTTTATATTAACATTAATTATTGGAAAATTTTTAAAAACAGAAATAAAATGGAAACTATTTACACAAAATAATAAAATTTTTAAGATAATTGTGATAGACGCTGATAGAAGTATACGAGAGTCTATCAGTGATTGAAATGATAGAAGTCTATCAATAATAGATGCTGATAGAAATCTATCAATGTCTTATCAGTTTTTTTTTTTTTTTTGTTATTTTCTATAAATAGTTTGACATTTTTTCTATCTGGGAAAATTTTTCTTAATTATTTAAGGATTTAATTTAATTAAATAAATATAAATAAATAATTGATAATGAATTTGTATATTGAATAGTTAAGATAACCTAAATTTTTTATTAAATAATATAATTATATTTAATAATTAATTAATTATTATTATTATTATTATTAAGTAATATATATTTAATAATTAATCATGCTATATTTGTACTGTTCGTCTCCTAGGTATAAAAATCTCACATGTATGGAGAGTATTAGAAAACCTATGTTAGGTGAGTTTTAAAGTTTTCTGGATAATAATATCATAGGTTTTAAAAAGTGAAATTCTATAAAACAAACAAAAATATTAAATGTCTGTCTAAAATCTCATGACAAAAACTGTGAAATAAACGGGCCCTAATAGAAGATAGCATAATCGTATCTCCAAAACCTAGAATGAGACCATAAAATTTCTAAAACTACGAGAATATTACACTCCCTTTATTCACACTATATATTTGTTTTCATAAATATCAATAGACTCCAAATTCTAATAAATCGGTAGATTAATAATGTTTTGATATACATTCAATTTGTTGCTTTTATATCACGAGTGAAATCGAAGAGACTAATATGTGACCTATTTCCATAATTGTTTAGAGGTGTTTAGCTCTTAGTATTAATAAATTTGAATTTATGAAGCTTTGAGTATTAAAAAGTCCAAGTTTTACATTAAATGTGTTCAGACTATATTAAACATATAGATAAACTTGGATTCGTACGTATGTTTGGTTTATAGATCTGAAATCACACACATATATATACTTATAAGGTTGTTTTTTAAAATGAAAAAAAAAATATTAAACTATTTACTTTTGGTCAACATTTGATTAAGAGTATGTTTGAGAGTAATTTTGACACGGTGAAAATCATTTTTTCTCTTACCAAAATCACTTTTTCTTAAAATGATGGTGTTTGGCATGAGCTAGAATTGATTTTAGAAAAATCTAAAATCATTTCAAATTCATTTTGGAGGAATTAGTTGATAGATAATTTTTGTTAAGTGATTGACCGAAATCAGTCCCAAAATGGCTATCTAATTCATTTTGTTAAAATAGTGTTGGTTAACTATTTGTGATTTTTTTAAAAAAATTTAAATACTAGAACAAAAATGACAATGATTAAATTGTTAATAAAACAAACAATTATACATGTCTTAAATTTTCTTTCGATATCTATTATAAACATTTACCTTACTCAAAATATCAACCATGCACATAAGAATTTACAATAGAATAAATAGAAATAGATATTTACCATAATTATTTAGTTAAATACGAGGCAGATAAATCAGTAGGTGCATTAGGATGTCTCAACTAAGTTGACATATCTATAATACTCTCATCATGCCTCATAACTAAAAACTTAAATTGATCAATAAAAAGATACATGTGAAGAGCTGGAGAAGAGAGTTCAAAAGTTCAATGATAATATAAAAAGAAGAGGGGCTATAGAAAAGCCTTCTAATTAAGGGAAATATTAGCAATATCATAATTGCAAAATAAAGAGGATTTTGAGCACCAAAGAGTCGCCTGATAAATAATGTTCTCTCAAAGATGGGATGAGGTCTTGCCACCATTTTGGAATATTCTGTCATTCCGTTCCAACCATAAGCACCACAAGGAGCGCCAAGCAAGTTACATAGCAGAATATTCTTCTTGTTGTTTTGTTTAAGCTGCAACATGAATAGTACTCTGGTAATACACTCTTTTTTTTTTCTTTTTGTTAGAGAAAGGATGATTTATTGCGTGTGTAGCAAAACATACAAACAAAAGTCTCGAGAGATTACAAAAGTACAATCCAATTTAAAGTAATAGCGTCAACAAAGTAATTAGAGAACAAATTTGAATAGAATACCACAATGTAGTAGTAGAAAGAACATTCTTCCAAGTATGTATTGTTGGATTTTATGCCCGAAAACTCATAGATAGTAAATGTTGTATTTTGACCGTCACTAATAAATTGTTATTCATTATTATTCAATAAATGTTATTGATTATTTTATCTTAAAATCCAATAAACTAACATCCTAGGCTGTTTTATGAGTCTTGAACAATATGTAGAGACATATAAAGATCAATATTCAAGTTACAACCTAAAAGGTCTATAGTATAAGGATAGGGTTGGGTACCTTATTCTGGTAACAATATGGATACGATCCACTTTGTATTTGATACAAACAAAATGATCCAACGCGTTCCTGTAGGAGACATGAGAGTGGGGGTATCCTATGCAATGAGTTTGCATAAGACTGGACCACGAAATAGTAACCACTAGATGTAACTCCGTTGACTAGTTAGGTTTCTATTTCAATAGGTTGACCTAGGCAACTTAGTCTTAATCTTGAGTATATTATGAACTTCTGTTCATGAGGAATTGCCCTTTGATTTGTATGGGTGAGAGTGGCCCGTTTGCCGACTCGATATGCCTACCATTTTGGGGACAAGACTAAGTGGGGAGCTAGGAACATAATTATACAATATAGATTTCACTCATTCCCGACTTTAGGGTAAGTAGATAAGTGTTCCCTTAAGTGGTGTTTTCGGGACTTGAACAAAGAGCCCTACCCTCTGACTGGCCCAAGAGGGGTTTCTGTTTGATGGTTGAACCATAAACCGGTTGTTCATTAGAGGAGCACTGGTACTTAAGGATTTAGAAGTAACCCAGGGATATAACGATAATTTGACCCAGCTGGTGTTACGAACACTTGTGAAGGACTAACTTGTTGTTATTGGTCTATATCCTTGGACACATAAATATATCTACAGTGAGAAGAGTGCAGCTGTGGGTCTTTAGTAGAGTGTACCCACAGTTAACGAATATTGATTAATGTGGTTAATGAGTTTAGCCCGTTAATCTCATATCATTGGAGCGTCTGATCTGTAGGTCCATTAGGTCCCCTTCCTAGCTCGTAAAAAATATTGAGCTAATTTATTCTTGGATGAAATTTGAAAAGTTCAAATTTACTAAGGGAAAAGTATAATGTTACATTATAATATAAAGTTTATTTTACAAATTAAACTTTATAGTATAAATATAATTTTGGATATGATTCAAAGTTAATTTGTAAGAGAATTAAATATTTGAAATTATTCAAATATTATTTTAATATGAATTAGATTTATATTAAAACTATAGGTTAAAATTAATGCGCATTAGATGTACATTAAAACTACAGGTTATGAGAGAAATGTATTTGAATTTAATTCAAATGTAAGTTAAAATCAAATATTTGATATTTAATTTGGTAATTAATTAATTGGAGAATTAATTAGTTATTTAATTTAATATAATTTAATTAAATTAATTGAATTAAAACTATAGGTTATGTGAATTTAAATGAATTGGTTAATTAAATTAGATTTAATTAATTATTAATTTAATTAATTTAATTATTAATTTAATTAATATTAAATTAGATTCAATATTGTTGTAACTCCCACGTAGGGGAGTTACTTAATATGTGGGATAACACTCACGTTTCCCACTTTCTCTCATTTCTTTATATAGTGTCTAACTGGAAAAAAAAAAAAAAGAGATATGACATTCTCTCTAAAAAATTCTCTCAGAAGAGTTCTTTGCAATTTTTTCCTTACCAAAAAGGTTCCCACAAACCTTTCCTCAAGGTTAAGAGAAAAGGAAGGACTCCAAGTTGTGGTGATCCAACGTAAGTTTTTTTTCTATGATATTTGTTTTTTTTTTTTGTATTTTTACAGTATGCTTTACCTAGGTTTTTAGATTTCTTTTGCCAATGTAGAAGTATGTATTTCAAAATTTTAATATTAATTTTGAGTTAGGATTCTGATATGTTTCCACTGTGCTAGGGTTTTAATCTCAGCATGTATATCAGTGTATGTACTTAATTCCTATCCCTAATGGAGCGAAATGTGGGAAGATTTGGGAAAAAAGTCTTCGTAAGCCAAGTGGTTTTTTTTTGTTTGTATTTAAATTTGAAATTTTATTATTTAATGATTTAGATAATTTGATAGGTTTGACTTTGAGCCATACATAAAGTAAAAAATTTTAACTCTATACATCGGTAATAAAAAAATTATAGGATAATTATATCAAATAGTATGAGGTCTATCTCAAAACCAATTGACAATGAGAAGAGTAACTCATCCATCTTATTAAGAGTGCGAGGTCCCTTAATTTTTCCAATGTGGGATCCTCAACAAATTATTTTACCTGTATTGGGTAGTTTAAGAAAACCTATCAATGATAGACTTCTATCGCTGATAGAATTTTATAGAAAGTCTATCACTAATAGATTTTGTTATATTTACAATTTTTTTTAAAAATTTTGCTATATATACTAATACTTTGAATCTGATTACTATATTTATAACTATCTCTATTTTAAAAAATGCTCAACATTATTTTTAAATGATATATTGATGTAACACTAAGAGAAATTTTTATAAGAGAAAAAAAAAAGGGAGTAAATGGTATGAATATTGGGGATTGGGCAATGGGTAGGTTGATTAATTAATAGACTTGTATTTGTTTGTATGGACAATTTGACAGTGGCGCTTTCCCTTCGGTGGTATCAACAACCGGCTGTTTTCCTCTTCTCTGTCCCACTCCAATTCTCTTTCTTTTCTTTTCTTTTCATTTCTTTTCTTTTTTCTTTTTGAAACCAAACTAACTCTCTACAAAACAACATGTATGCTATTTCCTTTCATTTCTTCTCTTCTCCCTTTAATTAATAGTCCTTTTGGATTTTTCCATTTCTACCCCATCAAATGTCATTTTTCTTAATCACTACCCCTACCCATATCCCATTTTGCTTTCCTTCAATGTGTCTTCTCAAACTTTTGTTTTTAGTAATTGATTACGGATCGAATCCAAAAACTCATTAAACATTTCATTTTGTATCTAACCCACATCTAAATTCTTACAAATATTCGAGATATTTACGTAACATTTTACAAAATTTATTAACTTATTTAATTTGATGAAATTGAATTATCTATTTATTACGTATACGATTTTTATAAAATATTTAATATGATATACAGATGTATTAGAAATAAAATTAAAAGTTAAAGAAAAAACTATTGGGACATTGATACAAATAAAATTAAAATTAGTTTAAGAACCTATAAGACACTTATTAGGCATATATAAAAATGGAAGTTAAAAAATTTATTATACACTTTTAACTTTAGAGGTGGTTAAATTAAAATTTTAATTAGTTCATAAACTTTGAGATTTGTGCTTATTTGATTATTGAACATTTAGTTTTGTATCTAATAAGTCCAAAAAGTGTCTAATAAACTTTCATTATTTTTATGTCTATTTTTTTAAAAAATATGTCTACTAGGTTCTTGAACTTGAAAAATTTGTCTAATATAGATACTTAAACCTTTACTTTTGTACCTAATAGATTTTTAAATGATATAATTTAGTGTCTAATAAATCCTTGACCTACTAGACATTTTTTTTAAAAAAATTAACACATGCTGAAATTGAAATTTAGGGTTCTATTAAATATAAAATTCGATCTTAATCCTAATATATTAATTACCAATTAATTTTTTAAAACAGTTTAAATATGTCAAAGATTTACTAGATAAAAAATTGAAAGTTCAAAGACTTATTAACTATATACTTGTGAAAGTTTAGGAGCTAAATAAATACAAACCTTCAAGTCGTCGTGGGAATAAACTTGTAATTTTTTATTTAGATATTTATTAAAAAATACATATATATAATTAAAAAAATTTAAAATTTCTTCATGATTGCCTTACAAAAAAAAAACTATTCCATACTTTTATACACAATTTTAAAGTTTATTGACTTACTAAACTTTATAACTAACCTCATAGGAGTGATTTCATATCAAATTAGTGTTTTGTTTATATGAGAATTTAAACCTTCGATCTAAAAAAATATATATTATATATCAATTATCTTTGAGCTATGCTTTTTTTTAACTAAAAAAATGTTTTCAAAAGAGTTAAAAGTAAATAGTTATAATCTTATCATGTTATGGTTTATTTTTATTGGATAAAAAGAATATCTCTAATTAATAAAACTTATCAATAGAGATGTGGATATCCTCCAAGATGAAGAGAACTTCATTGCCAAACAAGACAAAGATTTTTCGTTTTATATAAAATACACTTTTTTTTCATAATCATTATTATTATTTTTTTACCATATGATGGAGTAGAGAGATCGAACTTCAAACTTTAAAATTAATAATACAAATTCATATTAGTTGACTTATACTCACCTTCGCTATTTTATTCAACTCATTAAAGTAGGAAGATTTCACGATTTTTACATGGGTTTACTACATCAGCTAATCACTTGTTAGTTTACTATTAAAAAAAAAAAAGCCCAATAATTACTAGTAGTAATTAAACAAAGAAGTATCGATCCAACAGTGACAAAGGTGATGGATGATTCGACAAAAAAGAAACAAACTTTTTTTGATGAACAATCCCATAAATATTTATGTTTAAAACAATTAATTAATAAAAACAAGCAGTCGACACTTGGGGAGTTTAATGTTTTCTTTTCTGAAATAGTTGTCACCAGCTTTCGTCCTATAACAATCCTGACCCAAACTACTTGACTCATCAAATGAAAAGATAGCAATTACACCTTGATATGAAATATGAATCATCTTTAATTTCATTAAATATTAAAACTTAAATATACAAATTGAATATATTCCCTCCTTTTTAAATTTTACTTTTAGGAAGAAAAAAAGACCAGTCAATTATACACTGAAATTTTGCATGGGAATGCGTTACCAAAGATTTCAGCATCTTTTCTTTCTCTCTCCTCTTTTCAATTTCTTTTATTTCTATTTTTATTTTTATTTTTATTTTTATTTTTGTCTATCTTACTCTTTATAAAAACCCTGACCCTCTGAGCATTTCTTGCACTCACTTTTTCCAGACCTGAATCAATAGCTTCCATTGTTTAACTTTCGAGCCCCTCAAAGCAGAGAAAAAAATATCAGTAAAGAAAGAGAAAAAAAAAAGAAAAGAAATGGCAGCTTTTTCATATCAATACCAACCGTTTCTTCTTGATTCCATTTTCTTGCCAAACAATCCTCTAAAAATGGGAGGCTTTTTTGATGACGGCCAAAATTTCAACAACAATTGTTTCTCTCAATTTTACCCTCAAGATCATCAACCACAACAACAACCCATTTACCATTTTCCTGACATCTCTAAACAAAGCCCTGAATCTTCCACTTTGGTCGACCGATCCGACAGCGTCGAACCGCCGGTTGGAAATCAGTTGAAACCGGCTGTTACGGTAACCGTAACTTCCCCTTGTACTAAAAAAAGGAAGAGCCGGAATAATTCTTCCGCTACCTCCGCCCAATCCAAGGTTAGAACAAAGTTTCAATTTTTTTTTTTTTAATTTTGTTAATTTTGAGTATTTTTTGTAAATAATTTTTTTTTTGGGTTTTTTCAGGGTACTACAGAGAGCACTGGGAAAAAGCAGAAAAATAAGGGGGAATTAGATGAAGGGAAAGAAAAAGATCAAAAGGCTAAAAATGGGAAGAAATTAGAGGAGAAAAAAATTTCAGAAGATGGTGGTGCAACCACTGGTTACATTCATGTCAGAGCTAGAAGGGGCCAAGCCACTGACAGCCACAGTCTTGCTGAGAGGGTAATTAATTATTAAATATTAATAATAATTTCAAAATAAATTTAATTATTTTTTTTAAAAAAAAAAAAATAGAAGAAATATACCCCACACGCTAAAAACGACATGTCGTGTCATTTCAGGTGAGAAGAGAGAAAATTAGTGAAAGGATGAAGACATTGCAACGCCTTGTTCCCGGTTGCGACAAGGTAAAATTTTTTCTTAGTTTCCCCTCCATGGAAATTAGTTTTTTTTTTTAAAATTTAATTTAATAATAATAATTATTATTATTTGGTGCTGAGAATTGGCCATGTGGGTTTTTGGTATTAAATAGGTTACAGGAAAGGCCCTTATGTTGGATGAAATTATCAATTATGTTCAGTCCCTACAAAATCAAGTTGAGGTATACACTAACTTTAATTTAATTTCTTTAATCAATCTCACACTTATATTATATATTAAAGACATGTTTGGAAGTGATTCTAAAATGACTATAATTACTTTTGTCATTTTTAAAATTACCGAGAAATATGTTTTTAATCCTTAAAAACTAATTTTGATGATTGAAAATTGTATTTAAAAGTGTAAAATTAAAAATTAAATTAATTTTGAGTGATTGAAGTTATTTATTAGTGATTTTTAAAATGACAAAAATGATTTTAACGATTTTAAAATCACTCCTAGACGTGTCTTTAAATTAAATGAACCTTTTTTAAATCTTACCTATAAATTTCTCTAATTTTTACTTTTCTTTTCAGTTTCTCTCCATGAAACTCGCTTCTTTGAACCCAATTTTCTTCGACTTCAGAATGGACTTGGACGGCCTCATGATCCAACCAGAGGTGAGGAAAAAAAAAAACCCTTAAAAAAGATTAATTTTTTAAAAAACATTTAATATATATTTTTTTATTTTGACCAGACGACGTCGTTGAGTAGTATAACACCACAACTACCAGCGATGGCACAATGCAGCGTCGTGCCACCGCCGGCGTTGATCGACACCACCCCTCCGACGACCCCATCTCCGGCAATTTCCGCCGCAAATAATTATCCCTTAATGGACCCTTCAGCAAATTTGTTTTTACTTCAACAAGGGATAAGCGCAAATAACGCCTACTCTCAATCGTCACAGGTAAATTTACAATTTTAATTATCTATAACATTATCTTTAATAATTGTGATTTTTTTTTCTTTTGAGGACATTATGATTAACATTAAACATCATTTTCAGGATAACGTTAAAGTTTCATCATGGGATGTCGAAGACCAGAAACGAAAGCTTCTTATTTCATCAGGAATTGGCGACAACTTATGTTACTTCCATTAAAGAGAGCTACTAAGAATTTAAATTAATTTTTCTCCCTCATCTATCATCCCATTAAATTAAAAAAAAAAAAAAGGAAAAAAAAAAGTATTCGAAGGATTGAAAGTGGACAGAGAACCTGAATAAAGTGGAAGTAACAAAAATGAATGGACGACGAACACAGAGGATCGGATCTTTTCAAAGACATTAATTGTGGCTGCTCAAGTTTCGAGAATCTGCAGTGATTTTTTTTAGATTAAATAAATAAATTTATTTATTTTTAATGTATTAGTCTTAGATCAAAAACAATTTATGTTAAAAAAAAAAAAACTGATTGGTTAGCTTGTATCCATTTTCATTTATGTATGTAATTTCCATTCATCTGTTAATATATGCAATTTTTTTCCTCTACCAAAACAGAGTTCATCCTTTTCTTTTATTTCTTTCCTGTTTTTTGTTAATTAAACACAATATATTCAAAATAAGTACTTATAAAATCATTCCAAACAAATCTTAAATTACAAGGAACAACGCGTCAAAATCATAGATGGAAAAATTGGAGGAATCTTAGAGTTGAATTTTAATGAAATTTGGAGGATAGTATATAGTGGTTGAATAAGATGGGATTTAATTAAACATGCAGTTATGTGAACAGAGCATTGTCTGGCAAATTGCTGATGTTGTCAAACTTCAACTGTGTTATGCTCATACAAAATGCCAAAATATATTAATCAATCAGTCTATCAAATCCTGTTTACTTTACAATTTTCCTTATTTAAAAGAGAGGGAAAAAAAACTTCTTTTTTAAGTTCACTCAAGTCAATCATAAATTCTAACTCATAAAGTTTTAAAATTTTTAAGAACAATGATGGTTAAAGTGTCATAGTTTATCTAATATTAGATAGAAAAGAGAGATTGTGTCATAATTAACAGTGATGATTAATATTAATATTAGAAGAATCTTATATTATCAAAACTGTAGATGAAAGTTGTGGGATAAATTATGATATATTCTGAATGACATAGACAAAATGGAATAATTTTTCATGAATTGAGAAAATGGGTATGTTTCTTTTTCTCTTTTTTTTATTGTCACTATTTTTTCTACCTGATCTTTTATTTTATTTGAAAAAAAGGAAAATAAAAAATACAAAAATTGAAAGGGGACAGTGATGAAGTCATGAAGCCATTTACAAAACGCCATAGCCAACCAAATCTCTCTTTTTGCAAAGATTCCATGTGAAGCAATCCCAAAAGGGTCATCATGTCTAGGTACATAATATAGATTAATTGCTTCTGGAACAAAATTTTATACCAACTATTGACCTAAAAGCTTAAAATTTATGGACGAAAGTAAATTTAATTTTATAGCATTACTTCTTATTTTTGGACTTGTAATTTGTAGAAAACCGAATAAATATAAATAAATAATATTAAATGAAGAGTAAATAACATTAGAAAGGTCAAAACAAAAGGTGTTCTGATACATGTTAAATCACAAATTAACATAACTCATTAGCTTAAGTTTTTGAGTCAATCGGTGATTTAACATAGTATAATAGCAAGAGATCTTGTGTTCGAATCTCTGTAATATCATATTTTCAAGCTCAGAAGTGAGAGAGATTGTTAACGTGTTCACCTAGATTTGAGAGGCATTTTTAATTTTTGGGGAAAACTTAGATAATGTAGAAAAATGTTATTGATTTAATTAGATATGATACTTAAAAATAGAAAATGAAAACTTTATTTTTAAAACAAAACTGCTAGTAATCAACATCCATAGTTGGACAACTTTGTTTGCATTAAAAGGAAAGAAAAAAAAAAATGAAGAACACCATGATATTTCTCTATCAATTTCAAGTCTATTCTAACCTTATATGCATGTGTTTTTCACGAAAGAATCGGTGATATTAAAGTAGTCGCTATTTGAGCCCATAAATCCCATCTCACATTGATTCAAAATACCATAGTTTCTACATAAATTTTTTTCCCAAAATATCACAAAAATATCAACAACATAACCACTATTTTCAAATATAGAAAAATTAATCAAATTATTTATAAATATAGTAAAATTTTACCATCTATTTATGATAGACCACGATAGACTATTATCTGTGTCGCTAGTCATATTTATAAATATTTTTAATATTTTTTGTCAATTAAAATAATTTTCCGCAATATATTGCCCCCAATTTGAAGCAGAAAATCTTTGGGAAGAAAAAGGGAAAAACGTTACTGCCAAAGACCACATTTTTTTCATTTCAATGTCACATACTCACTTTATAGGTTATAAGATCTTATATCTCATAACCTAATATGAACATAACTCAGCTCAAGAAAAAAAAAATAATTATTATTGTGTATAAAGAATGGCAAACTAGTTACCCTTGGAATAATAAAAAAAATTACGACTGACCCACAAATTAATACAATGACATTATGAGAAATATACAGTTTGACATGAGAGATTAAAAACAACCCTAAACGATATAATTAATTAGAAGTAATTAAGATTTGAACAAACTTATTGGCTAAAATCATCAAGAAACTGTGGGTTTTTGTTATCATTGTTCATCGTGCATGGCAAGTAGATCCTATAACTGTGTGTAATTAAATAATGTAGACTTTATTCCAAAAAATAATTGAAATAGCTCTGGCAAGCAATAAAATCCCTTCGTGCGTTTTAAAAGAAAGAACCAGATAATTGCTTATTTTAATTTTTTTTTTTTTTTAAGAGAAGTACTTAATAGTTTAATCTATAAAAATTAATTAGCTCATACACATTATTTAAGCATTTTACCATGACATTAATTAAATGCAATGTAAATTAATATTGAGATTAAAGATTATTAAAACAACAAAAAACAAAGGCAGATGAAGAATTTGTTTGATCCATTAAAAGAAAAGTTATATATGGATAATCAAATGGGGTTTCTTTGTTCTGCAGCTGTTGTCTACCATAGTCCCCACATGTTGAATTGTTCTCATCATGATAATTTTGGACCCCAAAGTTGATCTTCAATATGTCCTATTTTATAAATATACATATCACAAATCTCCCTGCCCTTTCTCATTATATTAATAAAAATGTCACCCAAATTAATTTTAAAAAAAATTCATGCCCTTAAGTACCTATGTAACAATATAATAATATTTGTGGCAATGACTGAGATTACTATAGTACATAGATTTATGAAACAAGATTTAATAATGAAATTTGAATAATTATTGGGTGTAAAGTTAAATATAAGAAAATAGTAAATAAAAAAATATATATAATTATAGCTGGAAATGGTGTAATTAGAATTATTTGCAACCCACCAGCCCATCAATTTGGTGTTTGAAGGGACCCTTATGTTGTTAAGAAAAATAGATATAAATATGTAAAAGAGTTTTCATAAAAGCCCTTTCGGTAGTCCCCTGACCATCCTTGCCTTCTTCTTCTCATTTAATTAGGTGGTGACCACCTGATATCATAAATAATAATCCATTAATAAAACATCGCCAAAATAACTTAGTTCAATTCACATCAAATTTATAATATCGACTTCGAATGGAGAAGTTTGATTTTTCTACTTTAGAAAAAAAAATACTTTTTTTTAACATGATACTCAAAGATCAAAATGGATCACGAGGTGCACTCAAACTTTCTATGATGCTAACAAATCTCCTATACATTTGTACGAGGATATTATGTACTTGGCTGCCCTTTGGAGCTTCAAATTTTTTCTTTTTAGACATGATGATGTTTCTACCATTGTTCTTAATTGAAATGCTTTCCTATAACCTTTTCTTATTTGTTCTTTTTTTACTGGCTCATTTTGTACCATTTTTTTTTTATCAATGGAGCGCTTTTAGATTGGGGTGTGATGAGAGCGCTAAGAGGGTGTCAACCTAGTTGAGATATACTTCGGTGTGTCTACTGATCCCTTTACATCTGTATCTTGTTAAAAAAAACGAGGTGCACTCAAACATCTCAACTAGGTTGACATGAACAACATCCTCCTCACATACCCCAAACCCAAAAGCAGATTTATTTGTAAAAAAGAGATAAGTACGAGGGAGCTATATAACTTTTTTTGTTCCCTAGGTTTTCAATCTAGTTTTCATTCAGTCCCTATATTTTAAAATATTACACTTTTAGTCCTTGAGTTTTGAGTTTGATTTCAATTTTAGTCCATACGTTTCAAAACGTTACAATTGTATTGTTGAGAGATTTGAGTCTTGTTTCGATTTGGTCTAGATTTCAAAAATGTTTGTACACTTTTAGTCCTTAAGTTTTGAGTTTGATTTAAATTAGGCATTAGGTTTCAACATGTTATAATTTTACCCTTGAGATTTACATTTTGTTTCAATTAGTTTGCTACATTTCAATATTTTTACTTTTAACTTCGATTTTTCGCTAAATACTCACTTTCAACCTTTAACGTTAACACCATCAATTTAAATGAATAAAAAAATTATAATTAATTAAATTTCACTATTATTTTATCACCATTAAAATTAAATTTAAAATTTAACTTCATAAATATTTTGAAGAACAAATAAAAACTTAAAGATCAAATTGAAATAAAACTAACACTTAAAGAACTAAAAGTGTAACATTTTAAACTATATTGACTAAATTAAAAATTAAACTCAAAAATTAAAAATTAAAAATACAATATTTTTAAAATTAGGACCCAATAGAAACTCCACTCAATATCTATTAAATAAAAAGTATTTGTTTCCTAACATTTATTACACTGTAATTTCTTTTTATATTATTTTTTATAAAAACTTGTCAGCGGTAGGGATGATATGGTTTGTTTTTTGGGGAACTGGGTTATTTTTCTACCGAGGTTTTAGTTATTATTATTATTATTATTTTCTATAGTATATACCAAGGACTTATCGCAATCTACATTTATTTTATTTTATTTTATTTTATTTAAAATTTGGTGTGTGAGGTAGCCGACATTCATGTATGGTCTTGTTTCTCTCCGTTTGGCCCATGTCTTGTACTATTTCATAACATCACTCCGAAATTTCACCATCATTGTTTGACTCTATTTTTATTTTTATTATTATTATTATTTTTTTTTTTTGTATGAATGGACAAGAAGTAGAATCTCTCTGTATTTAATTCGACTCTGATTTATATTTATTGATTGATTAATTATTGTGTGTACCTACTTTATAAAGCCACAATCAATTCACTGTTGGTAATTAGTTGCAATAATTAGGAGAGATATTAAATTCATTGGCTACTGTTTCAATTTAGTCTCTCATGTCATTTCAAAATATTTTCTATATATTGTCTCTAAGGTTTGGTTAAATATCACAAATCATTCTTATAATTTTTACCATATTATTGATACTATCTAAAATCTGTTTTATTTATATGAACAATGATGTCTCGAGATAATGTAAAGAAGAATTATTTGATAATTGATATTAGTATGAAAATCTTGACCACAAAGCAAATGAGCAGATGGGTACAAAAATTGAGAAAATGACATGATGAAGATTTTATTATTATTATTATTAATTTTCCATGGCTTAATTCTGATCTTGTTTATGTATGGAGAAATTTGGTTTGTCGATGAGATTCAGAGAGATCTTTCTTGTGTTTGTGTTTGATTAAGGGTATCTGCGAATGAATGAATGAGAGGCAGTAAAGTCTTTATCTTTGTCTATCTTTTCAGTGAAAGGAAAAGAAAGTACTTTGGAGATTTAAAAAATAATACATAAAATAGTTCTTGAGCCAAAAACCCTAAGGTCAGGCCATGGAATAATTGACCACTCAATTCACTCTCTCTTTCCTTGAAACATTGCAGAGACTACACAGAGAAGTGCTTATAATAAAAGTATACCTTCTCAAACGGTTAGAAAATCAGAAATAATCTTCAAAATTTTATCAAACATTTTTCAGGGGAAGTGTTATTACCAAGTGGGAAATTTTGAAAATTTTAGGTTTGTTTGATAACGGTTATGAAATAGACGATCAAAGAAAACAAGAAAACATAAACAATAAAGAAATCAATATAAAAATTTATGTGATTCATTAACAACGTGTTAGCTATGTTTGAGGCTGAGAGAGAGATTAATTTTTGTTAAAGAGAAATATCAGATAATACAGATTCTAGAGGCGATAATACGGTTAGAGGTGTTAATAGGGTTAGAAGGTTAAGACATTTCCATAAAACTATTTGGTTTTTTGGTTTTTTGTTTTTTTTTCTCTTACAATTTTTGTACTATAGTTTTTATATTTCCTAAATAAACATTTGAGGTAGACAATAAAGTATAGATAAATCAAGCAGTGAAACTAATTTTATAAGCTTAATTTTAAAAAACGAAATGGTGTATTAATATTTTAATAATTATTTTTTTATCCTAAACAAGAGGGAGGAAATCGTCTTGTTCTTTCTCATATCACTTCGCTTTTGAAAATAAAGTTTTAAATAAGAAGTAATTAAACAAAAATCTCGAAAGGGTTTCTTCTTCTAATACATCAATCTCCCATCTCGGGCGATTGAGAGGACGACAAACGACAAGGCAGGAGAAAAGGATCATCGTCGTAGTTGTCGTCATCGTCAGTACCACAACGGCGACCACCGTATTTAGTGATGGGGAACGGAGAAGGGGGCTCGGGGGAGGGACCAGTGGGTTAGAGAGGGCGGTGGTTGCGGCCAAAATGGGGCCAGGGTCCACTGGAGGCAACCCCCTATGGCTTGGCCCCTCACCCATTGAATTGCCTTGTCCCTTTCCCTCTCTTAACAACAAATAATATGTATCCACATCATTCAGCAGCTAACCCTAACTCATGCATGGGCTGTCCCAAACGGAAACAACACTTCCAATATACCACAAAAATAAATAA
Organism: Lagenaria siceraria; assembly: GCA_002890555.2. Taxonomy (NCBI): domain Eukaryota; kingdom Viridiplantae; phylum Streptophyta; class Magnoliopsida; order Cucurbitales; family Cucurbitaceae; genus Lagenaria; species Lagenaria siceraria. Next base: position 4,298,016 of record CM016487.1, on the reverse strand, counting down.
AAATTATATCCATACTATAATTAATTAATTAAATAAAAAGCCCAAACTCCATAATTAAAACTACTACATAAATAATAATATCAAGATATGATATATATGAAAAGTACGTAGAAAATTTGAAAAAAAGATGATTTTGGCGACCAAGGGCAAGAAGGTAAGGCAGTTGCATATATATATATATGTGTTTGGTTTAATTTATGTAGATTTTACAATAAATATAAATACATGCATGCACCCGACTCATTTTGTCCCATATATTATATGAAATATATATATTTTTTATAAGCTTTTGTCAACTTGGTCGCCGTGCAGAGGCATGCAATTGGTACACATGTTGGATACAATATGTTTGATTAGGATTATTATCTTTTTCTTAATTTGTTTTTATCTTTTGGTGATTGCGTTATAATTAAGTAATAAATGTGTTCTGGACTGATTGTAGCTATTCCTGAATATATTTAATCAATTTGGAATGAAATCTTAGGTAGATTATTGATAAATTCCGTTCGGTTCAAAACAATTTCAATTTCAATTTCAAAAAGCAAAAAAAGTTTAGATAGGCTAGCCCCACCAATCTTGGACGTTTTTTAGTGTTATTTTCTACCGCCTCCCTTCTCATTTACACAACATGAATATAGCTCGATTTATTACATGACTTTATACTATCAATTTTAGTTGACTATCTTCAGATATAAATTTAAAATCAAATGATTCTACATAAAGTTTTTTAAGGATTACAACCCGTCATTTATTTCTCTTAACTTAGCTGCTTTCATGTAATCATGGCAATTTTGTATCCCAATTATTATTATCTAATGAAATGGATAGTGAAATATGACTATAAGAGCGTTACAAATGTGTCAACCTAATTGGAATGTGCTGGTGCGCCTACTGATCCACAATGTATTTCTTTCAAAAAAAAAAAAATACTTCCAGTGTTATTCCTAGGATGTGTACTTTGGTAGATATAGAAAATGGATTCCAATTTCATTATGTAACACCATGTGTTGAAGCCAAAACATAGATCAACTATAAATTTGTATTTCAGGAGAAAATTGTCTAAGCAGCTTGAAAAACAAAATAAATTAAGCACCAATGTGGTGCCAAGCTACACACACTCCGACGCTCAAGTGTGTCTTGGCTAAGTTTGTAAGTATAACTTGATAGTAAAAAATAGTAGAGGATTTTATGTATACTTTCGACCAATGACTTTGATCGTTTATATAAGCTAGTAATGCGTAACTGACACTCGTGTTCATAATTGTCCCTCTTAAATTTTTGAAACAGTTGAGCCATTATTCATTGGGTGGTTACACTACCACCACTCGAGGTTTGTAACCGATGCTTAAGTGCATTATCGATTCAAATCCTAAATGGTTACTTTTTATATGGATCATCCATTGAGAATCTAAACAGTTTCAAACTTAATCACTCTAAGGGTCCTCTGAGGTCCTTCATGGGTCTTTTGAGGTCATCCATGGGTATTGCAGAGGTAACTCATGGGTCCACCATGTGATCCTTATGTTCTCTAAAGGTCCGCTATAGGTCCTGTAAAGGTCTTCTTTGGGTCCTCGAGTGATCTCTAAGCTCTCTTATAGATTCTCTTATTCTGAGCTATCACTAGGCTTCTTTATTATTTGAAAACTTTTAAAATATAGAGACTATTATACACAATTTTAAAAAGTTCAAGTAGATATAAATGACCAGATTTTTAAGGGATATTTTCATATATAGCAAAATGGCTAACTTATTTACAATTATAGTAAGATGGTAAAAAGTTTCTTCATATGATAACGTACTATTTTGCTATATTTGAAAATATTTCCACAATTTTTTCATTTAAAACAATTTCTCAATTTTTAAAATATAGAAACTTGATAGCTTACCAACTTCAAAAACTAAATTTGTAATTTAATATATGTACATGAGACTAAGTAAAGAGTTAGATTATAAGTGAAAATAAAGTTATCTACCACATCGTATAAAAATGTCACACACAATGTGTCAGTAATTATAAGAACAAGAAGATAAACTTTGAAAGACAAGACACAAAATTTGGTAACTCAGTTTGGTGGTATACCACCTGCGTCTGAGGGCAGTGTGTCAAAGAAAGATACCTTTATTAATATGAAGTCAAGCAATACATTTTCAAAAATATTTTTAAAATTGAAAAAATAGGAAACTTGATTAGATAACAAACATTCATGGTTTTCAAAAACTAAATGGTTACTAAATAGGGCTCTTTTCAAATATAGAAAAATGAGTCAAACTATTTACAAATATAGAAAAATTTTACAGTCTATCACTCATAGATCGCGATAGAATTCTATCGCTTTCTATCGCTCAGGCGATAGAATTTATTTGCTTGAGCGATAGAAAGTGATAGAATTCTATCGCAGTTTATCACTGATAGACAGTAAAAAAATTTTATATTTGTAAATAGTTTGATATTTTTTCTATTTATAGTAATTTCCCTACTAAATATGATATTGTTAATTTATGACCAATCACTTTCAATTTACTCGATGAAAAATCATAGTAGCTTTTAAAATCAAAACAACTTTCCTTAAAAAATCTATCATATTCTCCAACAAAATTTTAAAAGTTTCAATTCTATCCCTCCACACACACACATATATATATATTACTTCCTTTTATCAAATAATTTATATCACATAGAGGTACTTTCAAGTTGCAATTTGAATCACATAAAAATTTAATTATCTTACAAGAAATTAGAAATTGAATATCAATACAAGAACATTTTAAATGTACATGCACACTTGAATGATTAATTATAGCTAAATATCACAACAATTTGGTTTTAATTTATCAAACAACCTATTTTTTATGGATTAAAATTGAAATAAATCAAAATACTAATTTAGTTCATGTCACAAGTCATAATCAGTTTTTTTTCATTTCTAATTGTTATTTTAAAAGTTACAATAATTCCAAACTAAGCCTTAATATTCTTCTTGTTAGAGATTTAAGATTGACTATATTTGTTGAAGGTCAAGAGATTTAGGATTGACTATATTTGTTGAAGGTTGCTTGATCTTTGTTGTGAGAGCTGTCTTCCTGGTTGTCTTAGAAATTGTCTCACAGGATGTCTCTTAGAATGTTGATCATACTGATTATATTTTTTCTTCTATGGAATATCCTGTGATTTTATTCTCTCAGATATTTTCTTTATCTATGCTCTACATATTTTGAATAAGGTATTTTCCTTTTTCTACCGTGCCTATTTAAAAGCAATTTGTTGTCTTGCTAGGGTTGTCGTTTTGAAGTATATTTAGTGTAGAAGTCGTTTGTTTTGTAAGCTGGCAGAATTGTGCGACGATCGTATGTTAATCTTTAAGATTGTGATTCTGAGTTCTTGAAGATCTTGAAGTTGTGTTCTAGATCAACGTTAAAGCTTGCTTCGTGAAGAGGTTGGCTTGATCTTAGGAGGAGCCTAAGATATCATATATAATCTTATAGTTATGTATACTACATGAAAAAATATTGCAAAAAGAGCTTGATTTTATTTTTATATAAAACTAAAGTCATCAAAACATATTTTGAATTTTTTAAAAACAAGAAACAAAAACACAATTATCAAACATGTTCATTGGGAAAAAACAAAAAACTAAACATAATTACTAAACATGTATGGTTTCTGTTTTTTAAAAACTAAAAACCAAAAATAGATTTTCAAAAATAAAATGGTTATCAAACCAAACCCCAAATAGTTATCCGCCTTAATTTTTAACCTTTGACTTAGATTTTGAAAAAAAAAACTTTTAAAAAATAATAAATAAATCAATTAAATGAAAATAGTATTTATAAATTTTTAAAAATTAAAAACTAATAAATAAATCAATTAAGTGAAAATAATATTTATAAATTTTCAAAAATTAAAAACTAAAAACCAAATAGAAATGGATTTAGCAATCGTAAGTGAAATATTGGAGGCCTTGTGAGCCCAATTTGGAGGGTGGATATGCATATGAGTGAGATCGCCTCCGGCTGCAGCAACCAAACTCATAGATATGGGCCTTCACCCCTACAGCCCACATACTCAATTGATGCCAATACTCCAATTTGCTCCTAGTTCGTCAATTCAATAATATTTCAACTCCTTTTGAAAACGTTATGGTAACTAAAAAATTAACATGTACTAATTCATTTAAAGTTAGAAGTTCAGATCTCTATACCTATATATATATATATATAAAAAAATATCAGGAGTATAAGATTGAAAGGAGGAATACAACAATATACATGGTTCATAAATGTGTAATTTGTCTTTATTCTTTTTCTTACAAAGCACAAATACTTCAAACGGGACAGGAAATTAGTATCACTTATATATTCGATACAAATATGTCTAGATACGTAGTCAATTACGTGATTGAAGTATCTAACATTTTTCTTTTGATTTTCGAATATGTGGACCCTTGTCTAGATACGTGAAGGAGACAATAAAGATATATCTAGATACGTGATTTAAAGTATCTGATTTTTTTTAATGGATACGTGTGTTCCTTCCCAGATGCATGAAGAGTTTTTTTTTTTTTTTTTTTTTTTTTTTTTTTTTTTTTTTAAAATTTAAGTGAGTTGCAAGTGGCAACCACCCTTTATCCCACTAGTCCATTTATTTAAAAGCCCATCGTTAAACCTGGCAACCCAAAACAAAAACTGAAGGAAAAAAAATAGATAGAATAAAAAAGAAACCATAACTCCTTAATTGATAATTTGATCTTCTCTTACTCTCAATTGAGCTACTGGTTTCGATTTTGCAATTCACGACCCCCTCATTCATTTTCTACTTCTTCATTGCCCTACCATTCACGCCCAACCACCACTCCTTAGCCTCGCTGACGCCCGACCAACAACCACTCTTAAAGAAAATATATACAAAAAATAGTGTACTTGTATCTTAGGTTTTCAGAAATTGGCGTATTGTATCTATATTTTACTTGTATCTGTATTTGTGGTTTTTAGTTTTTCTTCTTTCCATAAAATTGAATTGTTTTACCCTTCTCCACATAGTACATTCTTTATTTATTTCATTTGTCCCACAAATTAATAGTGTTCATTAAAAAAATTTCGAACAAGAGTGTAAAATTGATATATTTACAAAAGCTTAGAATAAAAATTAATACAATTATTGGTTCGAGGTTTTAATTGATACAACTCCTAAAACTTAAGAGTATAAAAGAAATTTTCCCTAAAATAAATGAAAATGAGTACAAATAACAATCAACGTGCAAATGAAATAGCTAAATTTCAGTCATCTTTTTCTTCCTTTTACTGAAAAATATATACATCCCAATACAAATGTGGAGAAACAATTTAAATATATAACTTTAAAATAAAGACACTAATACCATTTAAAGAAAAAAAGAAAAAGTACGAACATCTAACAACTTCAACCTTGAATTTCATACAAAAATTTGAAAAGATTAATGTACTATATCATACTCTAAAATATCATCACAATAAAAAAAAATCTAGAAAAATCAACGTATAAAAACCTTTGTAGACAAATATAATGACTTGTGCCATACTAAGAGAAAAAATTGTGATTGTGTCTGGATGAAGATATGGTCAAATTCTTGTAAGGAGAAAATAGTAATTACAATGATGGGCAAAGTTATGGACAAAATCATTAAACAAAGAAGGAAGCATTTAAGAATGCAAAGAGACGAGTATGGAAGATTGAAGAAGAAGTGACAATAAAAGGATTATGAAGGCAAAATCAAAATGTTTCTTTACCATTTCTTTTATGATTTTTTTTTTAAAAAAAAAAAATAAAAGAGACAGACAAGAGAAATTTTTTGACCAATTGTCTGCTTTTTGATGGAAAGAAACATAGTAATTTAAAAAATAAAAATAAATAAATAAATAAAAAAACCCAATGAAGCAATCAACCCATCATCCATTTTTATTGATATCCCAACAAAAAATTTAAGAGGATAGAATTTTTTTAAGATTCCAAAAAGAAAAACATATACAAAATAATGGGTTTTACTTTAATAATAATAACAACATTCTTCAACTTTTTAATCCCACACCAAAAATTCCCTTTTCTTTTCAGCTTTTTTTTCCCCCACTTTCAGCTCTCTCACCAATCATCATCATCATAAAATATATTCCTTTTTCTTCTGCTTTTGAACAAAAAGCTTCAATTATTATAAATAGGCAATAGAGAAATTAACTGAAATTTCATAAGGTGGAAGAAACTGAATTGTATATTTCTGCAAAAGTAGATGATTCCTTCACCTGGCTGTGACACAGTGATTCTAACGGTGGGGGATGAGATGGTATTGGTGCCAAATGTCGAGGGATTTTGGGGTTTAGACTAATTTGGTGAGAGAAGGAGAAAATGGAGTGCAGTGAGTCACCAGAGAGGAAGTCAGAGAAAAAGACTTGAAAATAAAAGAGGAGAAAGAAATGTCAGCACTTCTGACTAAAAGCATTTAATATTATTAAGACACTCACTTATTCACTTATTCTCATCATTCCGCACAATTCAATTTTCAAAGCCTTCTAATTTAATGTGGTTTTATTATTATTATTGTGGTTTTGAATTTTCTATACTTAAAACCGTTGGTATAATATATAAATAAATTTACCATAATTTTAATATGGTAAATTAAATTAATACTAACTAGTGATTTAATACAGTATAAGAGTATTCGAATTCATGTAATGTCATTTTCTCTCTATTTAATATTAATTTCTATTTGTTGAATCACTTTTTAATTCCTGTATAATAGATTTTTAAAGTTTGAATTTAGTCTAGATAGTATTAAGCTTAGGATTTAAAAAAAAAATGTTAGGACTAAAGGCCGGTCTAGAATTGGAGTAAAAAATGATGGTGGGAGAATCTTAATCATTTTAGACCGTCTCGTAAATATGATTATTTATTAATTTATTTAAAATTACTTTTCAAATTGTTCTTATATTCAAAATCACGCTCACACCAACTTTTAAATACAACTTCTCAAAAAATATATGTATTTTCTCTAACTAATTACAAGTATATTCTTCTTTTTACGTCTATTCACTTTTCACTTTTTAATAATGAAATTTTTTTTTGTTTAAATTTTACTAAATAATTTTGATGAAAATAAAGTTTATTTTCAATTTAAAAGCATATAAAATTTTAAAATAATAATCTTACAGTAAGTTTAATATAAAATATCAGTATATAATTGAAATAATATCATTATAGCTAAATCATTAAAATTTCGAATCAATTTTATCAAACACCTTAATATGCTTTTACGAATTTAAAATTGAAATTTACTAGGTCACAACTAATTTTTCTCAAAGCACTGTCGCCAAGAATTATTTTAAAAGCTATAAAAATTTCAAACTAAACTTAAATTCTAACTTTTTTCAAACTATAAAGGCTACATTTGTAATTTAATAATTTTATCACTTAAAAATGGTGTGAAATTGGAGGTAAAAAAAGTGTGTAATAGGTCATCTTTCAATCTTGTGATAAGTTATTGATTATTAGTCGTTTATTAAAACGAAAAATGATGGGTTTTTTTAAGGCAAAATTAAATTTTGTTTCTTGAAGAGGGTTGCTCAAGACAATCTCCAAAGCCTACAGATAGGCCTAAGCCTATAAGGTAGAGAGATGAGGCATAGGGGAACGCATGTCCCAAAAGAGAAATGTCAACGCCTAGGCAACTAGCCGAGCCGGTGAATAAATACCAATTGAAAAATAACTGAGCTCGACTCGGGTTGGCTCCCTTCAACCTCAAGCTCCAGAAACGTCCCTGACACCGCCAACATTACATATAACCAGAGATATGTGTTAGAGGAAGAACCTATAAATAACCCCATTTAACAATCCCAAAGGAGAGACCTGACCTTACTTCTTTTGTATTTAATTGTATTAGACACTCCTTGTACTAGCTTAAGCATTGGAGTGTAGTAGACTCGACACTACACTGGTGTGTGGATCTCTTATGCAAGTTAGCTTGAAGTATCTCGAGATTAGACCAATGAGGAATGAGCCAGAAGTCAAGCCCACGAGAGGCCTACAGTGAAGCCCAACTCGAACAAAATCCGAGCAGTAACATGTCTAAACCTCCAATTTTTTGTATTTATATTTTAAATTTTTTTAAAAAAATATTGAATATATCAATGACCTATTAGATACAAATTTCAAATTTGTATGACCTATTATACATTATTCTAAAGATTTATGAATTTATTAGACAATTTGAAAAGTTTAGATTAAATTGGTTTATTATAATTTCAAAATTTTCAATATTATAAGTTTATTTTTATTGATTTGATAGTTTTCTGAGTTCTGAGTTTTTTGCCGGAGATGGTTGTCAAAGCATGTTGCACAAAGGTGGTTTGTTGTCAGAGGTAGTCGCTAGAGTTGATCGTGCGGAGTTGGTCGTTGGCTAGTAAAGTCATTGAAAATATTGGAGAGAGAGAGAAAAAGAGGGAACGATGAAGTTCCTCAATTAATGTGCAAACTTCAATAGTGAAACACTGTTGAAGTTTATGATGTTGAATTATTTAACACTAACTTGTGAAGTTGTGAACCAAACACCCCTCAATTATTTAACATTAAGTTCAGTTAAAAGTCAAGTCAATAACCCAACACCCCTCAATCTTCTTCCATCTTTTTAATTACTTAGCTTATTATTATTATTATTATTATTATTATTATTATTATTATTATTATTATTATTATTATTATTATTATTATTGAGTTTTAACAATAATTGAATTGGTTTAGAGAAATTTGAATCTCTAATCTTTTAGTTGAAAGTATATAACACCATGTTATTTTTGTTACTCTAACTCTAAAACTTTAATATAATTAACAAACATAACCAAATAAAAGATACTTATTGGTACATTAATGGAAAGCATACCACACAATAAATAGTATACGGCAAACAATTTACAACCATATGAATTCTTTGTGAAGTTCAATCAAATTTTAATAACTATATTCAAAATTATTAAAATTGGGTCACATTTCATAAACATTTTATTTTTTATTTTTGAAATTGATGCCTGTTTACCACTATTTGTGGGCAAACCTTTGTTCCCTTAAAAACACATTTAAATTATAAGTCATTTAAAAAAAAAACTATATTTTTTTTTTAGTTTTTAAATTTTAACATGGATTTTGAAAACATATTTAAAAAATAGGTAATAATGCAGGTAAAAGAAGTATTTATATGCATATATATATATTTTTTTTCTAAAAAAACATTAATTTTAAACTGGGGATGAAATTTGTTAATTAAACATTAATTTCATTGCTTATAATAATAATTAAATATAATAAATGTTTTATGTTTTTTTTCTTCTTCTGAAAATCAAGTGTGTATACATCCTAATTTGTCTTGTTTATACTTTGTTCCATTTTCAATGCCCACATTTTTTATCTTATGGAAAACCATTATTTTTAATATTTGAAATAAAAAGAAAAGGAAATAAAGTAGAATATAAGTCAAAGTATTAAGATTGAAGGGGACTTTTAATTTCCTTGAATTATGCAAAGATTCAAGTCAGTGGAGGTTGGTTGTCAACCAAAGCATGGGTTTGAATAAATATGAAGTTAGTAAAATAAACATTACATCCTTAATTATTCTCTATCAAAGACTTGTTATGTTCTAACATTACCTCCCTTGGAATGTTTTTGGTGGATGCTTTCTTTGGTCAATATTTGTAACCTTTGAAATTTCATCTTCATCTTCCTCGCATTTTTTTTCAACACCTACACATTATATATATATAAAGTTGAGCTATACACTATTTTTGCCTCTTTTTGTCATCTCCTTCATTTATTAATTGTGACTTTCTTTCATGTTAGTAATTAAATTAAGAGGTCCCTTCTCTCCTCCTTTCTTTATATATTTGTACTACAAAATGTTTAACATTAAAGAATTAAACCAAAATATTCAAAAAAAAAAAAAAAAAAAAAAACCCAAATTTGGGGCCAATTTATTTAATAGGAAAAATAAATATTCCTCGCAATTGAGAAACTCATAAAACTATCATTATTGAATGACTAATAATTTAATGAGACTTTATAATATAGCTGTTTCATAATAATAGGTAGATGTGAAGATGTTTCTCTTTCATACAAAATCAAAATAATTTCTCATATTGAAGACTATGATCCATAGAATGTAATGCAACAATTTCGATATATTTTTTTAAACAAAAAGAAAAAAAAAAAAGGTTTATTTTATGCTCCAAATACAACCAAAACGTAGCTCTCATTTCTCTGCCTCAATTTCTCAGCAATAAATGTGGCCCATCAACCCCTCTAAAAAAACACCCTTTTTAATAGATTCAGCTTGGTAGGTAATATTTAATTCACAATAACTCTTTTTTTTTCTTTTTTTTCTTTTTTTAAATAAATTTCTAAAACGAAAAAGGAAAAGGAAAAACCAATCCTCCTTCTTTGACTCTACCCTAAGTTTTCGTATACTTTGAATTTGAAAATTTTATACAGTTTCTGATTTTGAATTATCACTACATTCAGTTATATTTATTAAAAGACAGTGACATCTATATATATAGTTTTTAACAAATCAAACCATAGAAAATATCATTTCCCTTGTTTGCCGAGAAATTAAGAATAATTCTGACTATAATTTCCAATTAAAAAAATGCAATTAATTATAAAAATTATTTTCTAAAACTTAGCCTTTAAAAAAAAAACAAAAAAAAACAAAAGACGTTGTGTTTACTTGTTTAGAAAGTGGAAGCTTCCAAACCGTGGTTGGTTTGTAACATAAAGAATACTTTACTGCTCCCCTACGCATTAGAACTGCAAATTCAATTATATAAAAATATATATATAAAAATCCAATTGTAAAAAAAGTTGCCTGCCTTTTCCTTTCTTTGTAAAAGGAATTTTTTTTTTTTTTTTCTTTTACAAATATATATATTTAAAAGGAATAATTCATTGACTTTACTTTTATTTAAAGTTAAAATTACTAAATTGCCCCTTTATTTTAGCCATGGTGAACGGCCAATTTAATCCTTACATTTCCTTTTGTTGATTTTTAATTTGATTCCTAAATTTTTATTTAGAATTGTTATAAATTTTAAAATAATGATTCTTGGCAATTAAACTTAAAAAACATAGTGTTTGGTAAAAAAAAATTTGATCCAAAATTAAATTAATACTAAATTATTGTAATTTAAATATAAGGACCAAACTGTTTCAATTATTCTTATATTGATAATTAATTTCTAATTTATTATAAAATAATTATTTAAAATTTGATATGATTTGTAATGCAACTTGCAAGTAGTTTTTATTGTTTTTTTTAATATAAAGTATTTGATAAAACTTTAGAAAATCGAATTATTATTTAATTAAAAAAATATAAAATGGAAGGATAGATTTATAATTTTTTAAAATTTATTGAAGAACATGGTAGATTTTTAAGAAAACTGATTTCAAAATCTACTGATAGATTGCACGTACGTTCAAATTGTAAAGTGACTCTAGATCAATTAATGTCCTTCTACCAAACTATTTATATGGTGAGAATTACAAATTTTAACCTTCAGATGAAGGATATGATATGTTTAAATTAACTACTTAAACTACATCCTATTTGATTTTCTTTTACTAAATTGAAATTTTTTAATTTGGAAAACAGATTCTTTTGATGGGATCTATGTTTTTTATAATTTCAAAATACTATCTTTTTAGTTTTAAATTTTGAGTTTGATTTCAATATAGTTAATAAAATTTAAAATGCTACAATTTTATTATTGGAATTTGAGTTTTGTTTCAATTTGATCAGTTTCAAAATGTACTATTTTAACATAAATTTTTTATTAAATACTCACTTTCGTGAAAAAAGTAATGATTAAATAATGAGAATTTTGAAATTTATAGATTAAATTGAAACAAAACTCAAACTTCAAAGATAAAATCATAATATTTTTCATAGAAAATCTAAGTATAAAAAGCTAATTTTCCATTTAAAATTTCTAGAATCAACTAATTTTGTAACTTAACCATACTTTTATGGTTGACGGAAGGGAAGAAGAGGTTCTTTTCTTGGGTTTTCAGTTTGTAATTTTGTAACACAGCAACCACCGCAGTAAAACTAGTGGCAGTTTTGTAATTTTATGGGAAAACGAGGCCTCAATATTCTCCCAAAAAAATAAAATTCTTATTCTTAATGACAATTGAAAAAAAAGAAAAAAAAAAAGGCCTTACGAGTTTTCACTCTCACCTTCTTCTCCATCTCCACCTCACTGATTCCTAAAATCCCAAACAAAGCAATCCAAATGCTCAAAACTTCTCTCTTCTCTCCCATACTCAGCTCTTTCCATTGTTGCCTTCCATTTTTCTTCTCCTTCTTCATGAGTTAAGCGCCACTCTATGAGCTCCGGGACATTCCCCAATGGGTTGCGTTCTTGGCAGACAAGCCGCCGACGCTCGCCTGGGCGCATCCGAACCTCCCAGTCGCCGCCAGACCACGGATCACCCCTCTCGTATCGACGGAGTTAATGGCGACAGAGTTAAGAAACAGACGACTTCGTTGGAAAACCAGGGAGTTCGGCAGGACGTGGATTCTTTCTCCGTAGAGCGCCGGAGGCCTTCGCCGAGCCTTTGCCGGAGGAATGAGCAAGGTTGGCCGTCGTGGCTGCTGGCGGTCGCTGGCGAGGTGATCCAAGGATGGACGCCTCGTCGAGCCAATACGTTTGAGAAGCTTGCTAAGGTGTGCCACGTGTTCGTGATCGTTTTTCACTTTTTGTTTTTTTGTCTTGATTCAGTAGTTGTAGAAAGTTTGTGTGATTTTTTGTTCTTGATGATTCAGATTGGGCAAGGGACGTATAGCAATGTGTACAAGGCGAGGGATCTTATTACTGGGAAAATTGTTGCTCTGAAGAAGGTTAGGTTTGATAATTTAGAACCGGAGAGCGTAAGGTTTATGGCCAGAGAGATTTTGGTCCTGAAACGCCTCGATCATCCCAATGTGCTTAAGCTTGAAGGCTTAGTTACTTCGAGAATGTCGTGTAGTCTTTACTTAGTGTTTGAGTATATGGAACACGACCTCGCCGGACTTGCTGCCGGTCAAGGAGTCAAGTTCACGGAGCCTCAGGTACCTATTCCAATTAATCCAGATTGTTTCTAATATTGACTGAACCTGCGCATTTAATTGTTTTTTGAGTATGAATTTCGGTGTTGCTCTATTGTAATTCATATTTTCCGGCGGATTTTCCTTAGGTTTTGAGTTTAATGTTCTGGCCTGCTCTGGCTTGGTTTTCTTTTGTTTTCCTTTTCGCACTATAATTGCTCTGAGTCTCAATGTTACTGCAAGGGCAAGCCACTCGGAATTATTTTGCCCTTTTTCTTCCTTTTGTCTTCTTCCCCTGAACAAGCAAATTTAGCAGGTTTTCTGCCTAATTTCATGCTTTTAACTTCATTAAGCTACAAGAAGATCGAAGAGATATATAAAGTAAATTTCTGAATTAGTAAGTATTGTCCTGTAGTTAATTTGGTTTTGGTTCGATTAGATATAAATATGTTCTTAGTTTCTTCGACATCTTTGTGCATTTGGATTCAGATATTTCTCCCGGGTTCTCTGTACATAGAAAAGAAGAGACTCAACAGAATTTTCCACGTTATACTAATCTTTGGTTGAATTCCATTAAACCAGCATAAAACTTTCACTTATGACATGATTTTATACTTTCAGAATTGCAAGTTCTGTCGTTTGTTGAAAAGAAAATAAGGAACAAGATTGCTTGTGTCCCTTTAGTTTCTGTTATTTATCATCTCCTATGTCTCAAGGAATAGTTATATTTCAAAATTGATGGCTGTTAAATGAAGGGAAGGGATCTAAGATGATTAGGGTCAGAAAATCCCTAGTTCAAACTTTTCCAGGTATTAGATTGTATGCTAATTCATTCTCTGAGGTATCTTTAAAAAGTCGGTGTAGTTGCTTGCATACTACAGAGGATGGCCACTTATGGCATTGATAATGTCAAAAACATGAAAAGACTGGCTGACTTTTCTACCAGGTCAAATGCTATATGAAGCAACTATTGTCCGGGCTTGAGCACTGTCACAACCGAGGTGTATTGCATCGTGATATAAAAGGTTCCAATTTGCTAATTGATAACGAAGGAACACTGAAAATAGCTGATTTTGGGTTAGCTACTTTCTTTGATCCTGAACAGAACCAGCACATGACTAGTCGAGTAGTAACCCTTTGGTACCGTCCTCCTGAATTATTACTTGGAGCGACTCTTTATGGTACAGGGGTTGATCTTTGGAGTGCTGGCTGCATCTTGGCCGAGCTGCTCGCTGGGAGGCCAATCATGCCAGGAAGAACAGAGGTATTGCTACTTCTATTTCTCTATTCCTTCTCACATATCTTCTTATTTTGTAACATTTTTCTCTGGTGCTTACTATATTGTACCCGTGGTCTCTGAAGAACTAAATTGACCGATCCACTAAATATGATGCTATTAATTATTAAGCCCTTAATGATTGTGAAAAATAATTGATTTGTTATCAAATATGTAATGAATTTATGCATTAGCTGTTGCATGATATTTCAATCATTTAAATCCTTTTTCATGTGTACATATTAAGAAAATGCTTGATATTTCAATCATTTGAATTGTTTATCATATAAAATGGGCATGTTATTATGACACCAGACGACAGTCATGTGTACTATAAAAAGAAAAAAGGCGACAGTGATGTTGTGCAATGCTTACAATTTGATCTTCCAACTTCAGTTCATAATGCAACTGTATAAGAGTCTACCTCAGTTTATTCTGCCTTAATAAGATGTTGCTTTGTCAATAATTCATTTTGAACTGATGCATCATCACTGTGTGAAGTTGATCCTGGATTACTTTTTCTGTTAGGTTGAACAACTTCATAAGATATTTAAATTATGTGGTTCTCCATCTGAGGATTACTGGAAGAAGTACAAATTGCCAAATGCAACTCTATTTAAACCCCAACAACCATACAAACGCTGCATTGCAGAAACGTTCAAAGATTTTCCATCTTCTTCTCTACCTCTTATTGAATCTCTCCTTTCAATGGACCCCGATGGGCGAGGTACTGCCACTGCTGCTCTGAAGAGCGAAGTGAGTAATTTTGCTTCATAACATTGCTTATGTGAAAAAAAAAAAGTGTCTAATTTTGCTCGAAACAATATATTTAATTTTTCTGATTACAGTTCTTTACTACCGAGCCTCTTGCTTGTGAACCATCAAGTCTACCTAAATATCCTCCTAGCAAAGAATTGGATGTAAAGTTGAGAGATGAGGAAGCTAGAAGGTTTTTTTTCCCCCTTCCCCTTGCTCTTGTTTTGTTTCGATCATCTAGATCAGTACCGTTGTCTTTAACAAGCAATGTACGCTTCCATTTCAGGCAAAGAGGTCTAAGTGGGAAAGCAACAGCTGTTGATGGTGGTGGCAGGAGAGTAAGAGTACGGGATCGGGTTGGTCGGGCTGTCCCGGCTCCTGAAGCTAATGCAGAGATACAAGCAAACTTAGATGTAAGTCGAACTTCCTTGTTTATCCTCACTACATTTCGATCTTTCCATACTTGATTAACGAATGTCTCTACTCTATTATCCAGAGGTGGAGAAATGTGACAAATGCAAATGGTAAGAGCAAGAGCGAAAAGTTTCCCCCACCTCATCAAGATGGGGCAGTGGGGTACCCGCCACATGAGACATCCCAGAGGGGCCATCTATCATTTGGGACAGCTGATACTTCATTCAGCTCCTCCATTTTTAGTTCAAAGTCTGGATCTGTTAAAAGTTCAGCAGCTCCCGGGGGACCGTCTCGGAGGAAGAAAGCGGATAAAAATAACCCCTCGATGTCTTCATCTCAAAAATTCATTCGTGCATTGAAGCCATCAATCGGGTTATCAATGGATCTGTTGTTTAGGGGTAAATAAAAGAAAGATACATATGTTAAGTTTTTGAGATGCCAAATCTGAAATAGAGAAGAATGTATAAAAATGGTTAATTCCTTTACTCCAAAATCAAGTTCTTCTTCCCCATCTCAGCTTGGTACATAATCTACACAGGTAGAAGTAGAAGAAAGCCTGAGGAGATTTCTGTATATTCTGCAAAATGGGGTTTCAATTGCCATCATTTTGCTGTGCCTTTTAGTAATATCATAATAGTCATTATTTTTGGGAAGCATGTTTTGCTTCTTATGGACATTGGAAATTATATTCTTATGAAAATCTTGAGAAACTTTTGACCCTAATTCATGCATCCATATGAAGTTGAATTCAATGAAAATGCTTCTTCCAATTGGTGAAAAAGTTGACTTTGAGGTGCTTCCACCAAATAATGCAACGGTCTGTCAGTAAAAACAAAGGTTTATTTGAAATAACATGTGACAAAAATATGCCTTTTGTATAAAAGAAAATTTTAATTATTTTTAGGAGGAGGTAGGAGATTCAAATTACAAACTTTTTGGTTGGAAAATTTTTAGAAATAACCTTAAAATTTTTTCATATTTCACAACTAGCACCTTTTTGGTAATTCATTATAATAGTATTTTTCAATATTTCTCGGTTAAGATCGACCCTGATATTTGAATAAAAATTTAACTTCTTTTTATCACATCGAGAAAAGTTACATACAATTTCAGTCTTTGTTTTGGTCGAGATTTCACCGAGAAAGCCCAAAAAAGTTATTAATTGAGCTATTTGGGCCGTTCTCCTTGTGATCGCAAACACATATGTAGAAGTTGAACTATGCTTACTTTGGTGTATAAGTACTTAGGAAAAAAATTAATAACTTTAGGTGTGTTTAGTGTTGATTCTAGAATTATTTTAGATTAGTTTAAAAGTGAATAAGAAGAGATCATTTTAATCATATTATTAATTTTAGATTGGAAAATTGTAAGGAATAGAATAAAAAAATTTCATCTTTCACAATTAGCACTCTTTTTGGCCAAATATTTTATTAATTCATACCATTGCAAATTTAACTTCTTTTAATGAAGCATGAAAACAACTATTTTTTGGGCTTTTTTTTTTTTTATTAATCTCGGCCATGTAAAGATGAAACTAATTGTAATCTTCCCCAAATTTTACGTAATCTCCTAATGATTGGAAAGATTAGGTAATATTATTTGGGGATTATTAGCATTATGTGCTTCAATCATTCTATATGTTTTGATGATAACAAATGTTTATTTACTAATGATTTTAGTGTTTTAAAGTGTTTATAACATAGATTGTAGAGAAATTATTTCAACACAATTTGAATCACTCAAGTTAGACATCAAACGAAGAAGTTGTGGCGAAAAGAGGATTTGAAAGAAAAATCTGATGTGGCCGATGATGTGGCAATGACGTGTTAAACATGAACCAACCGTAAAATGACACGTGGCCGATTGTTGGAGAGAGATGAAAAGAAAAAGAAAAGGAGAAAGGTAAGATCACTCACAATCAAATGAGATTGCAATCCCAAAATTTTGAATCTAAGAAAATAAAAGAAAAAAGGAAAAAAAAAATAGGAAAAATGTGATTCCCTTCCAAAATCTCATTCTCAATCTTTTTCCTAACTAAATTTAATCTCCATTCTCGCTCTCCATTTAATCTCAACCATCTATCTCTTTTACCCTAAATCCAATGGTTGATGTTAGACCCTTCAATTTTTATAATCAATCAACTCTAATCCTCCTAGCCACCTTCTTGAGAAAAATAAGAAAAAAAATTCCAGCAACCATATTCCTCCATTGTTCATCCTCCAAGTTCTCAAAAAGTTCATATTTTTTTCATTCTCTTCAATTTTTACAAGTGTGATAGTTGAGAGAAAATTGTTGGAGTGTCATAAATCTAAACTTGTGAATTTTACTTATTTAGAGATGATTTTTTTTTAATTTTAAGTTTTTTATTGAGTTAATTGGTGATTTAAGAGAAAGATTTGATTTGTTTTTATTCGTAAATTTAAATAAGATAAGAGTAACAAGGAGATAGAAGATTTGCAAATTCAAATAAGATAAGAGTAAGATTTAAGATGAAGAAGATTTGAAAAGGTTACCCAAGATTTGGTATAAATATTACATATAGTCCTCGTGTTCATTTAACCGAGATTCCATCGAGAAAACCTAAAAAAATTGTTCTTTTGGATATATGAAGAATAGAGTTAAATTTTTATTTGAATCTCGGAGTCCATCTCGACCAGTAAAAAACTAAATAAAAACTATTTTAACGATTTTCCAAAAGTAAAAGATGAAAACATTTGAGAGTTATTTCTGAGAATTTTCCATAATATTTGTGAAAACGTACAAAATAAAAGTCCCAATATTCGTCCTACCCAAGATTCCATTGAGAAAGTTCAAAAAAATCGATGGTTTGAATGCTTCATTAAAAGAAGTTTTGGTCTCAGTATCGATCTTGGCCGAGATGCATCGGGATGCGCAATTCAAACAATTGACAAAAAAGTACTATTTGTGAAAGATGAAAACTTTTTTATGCTATTCTGTCCATTTTTTTTTTTTTAGATTTTGTAATCATTCTTGAAAAATTAAATAACTTAATGTTTATATGGTATATAAAATAAAATCATCATATGGGTTGTTTTCAAATATAGAAAAATGAACTAAACTATTTATAAATATAATTTTTTTTTATTGTCTAGTGAAATTTTCTATATTTGTAAAATAGTTTGATATTTTTTCTATTTATAATAAATTTTCTTAAAATTTTGGATTGGTTTAAAAGTTAATTTTGAAGAAACTCTAGAGGGATGTATTATTAAAAATAACACAACACACTTGGCATTATTAACGATCCACTGATGTTTTTAGCAAAATTAAATTCGTTTAAAAATCATTTTTTTCATAAGTTATAACTCAGGAGGTTCCTTTTCTATTATTCATCCTCTGTCCAAAAAAAGTTGCCAATTATCAGAGTTGCAACCTTTTCAATTTGGAAAATGAAAAAACAAAAAAGATTGATTGAACATTAAAAAAGAACAGAAAATTTTGAAGACTAAAAAGGTAAAAACGATGAATAATTCCTTTGAATGCTAAAGAATATTTATTAGTTGGGTTTGAAATTAAAAACCCAATTCCAAGCCATAATTGAGACAGCCCAAAAGTGTAATTCAACCTCATGATCCAAAATTTGTCTCTTACAATTTGGACAAACTGGTTCTGTAGATCAATATTTGTTGATTGATTTATATTTAAAATAATTAAACCAAGAAGTACTCAATAAAACCTTAGACTTGTTTGAAAGATTATTATCGAATTAAAACAAAAATTAAATCATTTAAACACAGCACACAGTGATCTTAATATTTACAAACCATTGGATTAATATTTTTTTTTTTCAGGAGATTGTGTTGGAAGGGACATAAACAGAGAGAAATGAGAATTTGGAAGAGAATAAATCTCATCCGTCCATCTCCATTTTCTGGTTGTAAATGTACTAAAACAACAACTCACAAAACAAGAAAACAATATTGTTCCAATGACTAAAAGCTTGTCGGCTCAATTTGTCATTCAGATCACTATGAAATTACATGTAATCTTTAATCACTTTTGCCCCACGCAAACCTCTCTAAAGGATTCGAGATAAATATGAAGTAAAAACTCCAAATTTAGTCTCAATACAATAACATTTATAACTGTTTGAACTTTTAAAATTAAAAAATTTAATTTTTAAAATTTTGATTTTTTAAAAAAAGATTCCGGGATTTACTAGACACAACATTGAAAGTTTAAGGTTCCTTTAAATGTAAAATTCAATTATATATCAATAGATTTGTGTTAAGAAATCGACAATGGAAGATAAAACATAAAAAATGTTAACAAGAGAGATTTATGTGGTTTACTAACAATGTGTTAGCTACGTTCATGGGTAGAGGAAGAGAGCAATTTATTTTTAGAGACAAAATATCAGATTATAGATTTAGAGGCGCCAGTAGAAGTTAGAAAGTTTAATATCGTGAATAACATAAATAAGAATACAACTTAAGTTTAAGGGGTTTTGGTCATTTGAAGCGCCATATAACAGATTTCAACACATTTTAACAAGATCAATTAATTTTTTAAAAATTTCAAATTTGTCAATGACCTATTAGACATTAAATTAAAAGTTCAGAGATGTATTAGATATAAACCTAAAATTTTTAGGAACCCTTCAGACACTTTTGAAAGTTCCTACCAACTTCAAGGTCGATATTACGGACTTTATACCAATGTTTAGATATCTTTAACTTATTTGTAATGATATATAAATTTAATTAATACATTAGTAAAGTATGAGAGTACCCAACCAAAGCGAGCATAACTGAACATACATATAGATTTGTTAGAGCTTTGGTATTGGTTATAATTTTTAAGTGTGATTTGTGGTTGTTGGTAACCTTGTTCTTCATCTTGTCCTTGTGATGTTCGCCATCTTGTCCCTCGTGTTGTTCTACAAGATGTCTCGCATAATGCTGTTTTATCTGGAAATCTTTTCCTTATCTGAAAAATCCTGTGTGGTTATTCTTATGGATCTGTTCCTTCTCTGGGCTTGGCCGGTTGTGGCAATGATCCGTTTTCTTCCTTTTTGTTGTGCATATTTAAGGTTTGTATTTTTTAGTTTTAGAGTTACGACTTTGACGAAAACATTTTGTGTATTGCGTTGTTGGTCGTCGGCTGTGAAAATTGTGTTGTGTCAATCGAGATGATTGTGAAGTAAGGAGTTCCATAGATCTTGAGTTTGTTTCTCTTGATCATTGTGAAACATTGTCTCTTACATGAGAAGATATTTTCACACTTAAGGGAAGTCTAAGTATATCTAGCTGTGAAGTGGGCTTCATTTGAAATTGGGAAAGATTGAAGCAATCATTGAGTGAGAGTCTCACATCACACTTAGGGGGAGCCTAAATTTTCTTACACTAAGTTAGGTTGTTCGTGTGTCATTGTAGAAGTTGTGTATTTACAGATAAGTATAATGTTGTAAATGTTTAACTATTCATTAGTGAAAATATCTTTCCTCAGGTTCTCTACCCCCAGATGTAGGTGGTATTGCACTGAACTGAATTACCACACCTTGTGTCTTGCTCTATTCTTTTATTATCTATGTTCTACTTTATGTTCTTGAGATTTCGTAACATTGTGTTCAACTTGTTATTTTGTGTGGCTATGTTTTATATATATATATATATATATATATATAAAGCACTTGTTATTTTGTGTGGCTAATAACCCTTCTTTCAAGTTAGCGACCCAGAGATATGTAGTTCAGATCCCTCTACTTGTATGACACTAAAAAAAAGATGAGTTGTCGTGGTTCAATCGTCTCGACTACTTTTTTTCATATTATATTTTGATAATTCACTTCCATGATTGTTTTTTTTTTTCCTTTGTGTCCAAAGTGCATGTATACTATATATACATATCTTATATATTAAAAATACACATTTTATATGACTTTAGAAAAAACTAATTTCATATGACTTGGTAAGGTAATAACTTATAAACTTGAAATTTCTTTTGCTATAGAAATTCATCCATTAAAATGCATGGTTAGAGTACTAAGATTGAAAAACTAATCGAAATTACTATTTTAAAATTCATTCATAGCCGTTCTTTCAATATTTAGTGATTCATAAGAAATTAACTGAAAAAGAAAAGGCTAAATATATGAGTTAGTCTCTAACAACATTTAAAAAGTTTTACTTAAATCTCTTATGTTTTAACATTTTTGAATTTACCTCTTCACATTGAGGAATGTTAAAATTGGGCTAGCCCAAGTGATAAACTTACAAGACATTTTTTTTTTTTTTTTTAAAAAAAAAGAGATAAATTTACAAGACATAATGCTTAATAAAATGGTAAAAATTGAGAAGAGGAAAAAGGTCATTTAAGGAATTAGAAAAGTTTCTAATTGTTTGTCCAAATTCATAAGAAAATTTGACAAAAATCTTGAGTTTTCTTCTTTCTTTTGACAAATTCTCCCTATTTTTTTCACTAATTCACTAATCGTATTTTGTCATATAAATCACTAAAATACTCAAACATTAAAAATTAAAATATATACTTTAAAAAGGTTCAATATTACATTAAGAATGTAATTAAATTTTTTAGAAAGTTCACGAACCAAATTAAAAAACACTCGAAAATAGACTAAACAAGACATCTATATACATATTAAATGCAAGATATATATGCTAAATAAAATATGGTGGGAATCCAAGTGCTTGTCTCTTTAATGGAAAGATGGAGACTACTAAGCCATTCCATTGAATTTTATGAATATCATTCTAATCATTACCCAAAAAGTACCATATTCACTAATTTTCTCCCTCCTTAATTAGATTTCATTAATCAAATTGGAATCATAACGATTACAAATATTATTGGATATTTCAATGTAAAATAATATATAATTTTGTAATATAAAAAGAAAAATTGCTGACCTTCCACAAAAAAGTAACTTTTTACAAGATAAAATAAAATGTGATCGTAAGTGTTTGTTATTGCTAAAACAAAAAGTAGAAATCAATCCATTAAGGGTGTGGTGTGGGATGAATCCAATTGCGTATCAAAATCGAAAAAACAAACTTCAATAATAATTGTTTCATAAAATAATAGCAATAAAATTAAATTAAATTTAAAAAAAAAAAAAAAAAAAACAAAGCTCCTTACAAAATTGCAAATCAATCAATCATGCATGGAATCATTTTTGGATTAATTATTCATTAGGAAAGCCCCCAACAGTGAAAAGCTCTTCATCTTTTCTTCTTCACTCTTTTTCCTTTTTGCATTACAGATTAAATTTTCCATTGTAAACAACCATATCTCAAACAATAGGATAATTATATATGCATGGCCTAATTAGAAAAATATAATTAATATGCTTTCATGTTCAACAAACACTTGGTTCATGTTCAATTTCAAGAACTTTCTTTTGAAATAAATAAAAAAAAGTAATTTTTGATTAAGATATCGTACTAGAAAATATGCATTATTTCATTGTAGAGATTTCTCGAACCCTCTTTATATTTCTCGTTGATCGCGTAAACAACAGACAAGATCAATATCGAAAAAAACGAAAATGACAACTCTCGAACACACCCTTACCTCATATTATATTCTTCCAATTTTCATTGATTGAAGAGACGAACTATATTACAAAGACACAGAGGAGACTCAATGATTGAAGTCCAACTTTAGAGTCATATAGAAACAAATTATTACATAAAAACAAAAGCAAAGAACCATATAAGAGATATTGTGCTTTCATTTTGACAAATTACAAGGGGAGTTTAATTGAATATAGGTTAAAATTTAAAGGTTCCAGCTTTTGGGAAAAAGTTATGGGAAGTCAAACAGAAGGTAATGAATTAATTTTGAGGTTCTTTTATTTATTTATTTATTATTATATTATTTTTTTTTTTTTTTGGGGGGTTGAGGATTGGCATTTGCCATATGATGAAAAAGTGTTAATACTTAGCAAAATGGCAAACTTTAATGACATAAGAAAAAGTGAAGAAGATAACAACTTTGAAAAGCAAAGCAAAGGCAAAGGCAAAGGCAAAGCAAATAGGGTATTCGTGTCTATCATGTAAACTTACCAACTCATTTCTCAATAATTGCCTTAGCTTCTTCCCATCCCTTACATTTCCCTTTACCTTCTTCTTTTTTTCTAACAAAACCAACACTATTGATCCAACACAAAAATATCTTCACCACTATTGGCTTACTATTTTTAAATATAGAACAATGAGTCAAACTATTTATAAAAATAGAAAAATTTTACTGTTTATTAGCGATAGACCGTGATAGAATTCTATAGCTTGAGTGATAAATTTCTATCACTATCTGTCACTCAAGTAATAGAATTTTATCGTGATCTATCGTTGATAGACAGTGAAATTTTTTTATATTTGTATATAATTTGATATTTTTTTTTGTTGATAGTAATTCTCCTTATTATTCCATAATTAGGTTAAACCATGGATTTACGTTTTTTTTTTTTCCCTTGATGTATTGGAGAATTATATCGAAGGAAATTACATGAAAGAATACCAATTTAATACAATAGAAGAGCTAAAATGGACGGATAAAATAGATTTAGTAGACCAAAAAGCTTCAAAGAGAGATACTTTTGTCCCAAAGTTGAATGTGGTCATGGCTCCTATCCTTGAAGATGACATACGATTATTTCTTTCAAACCAAATGATTCATAGGATGGCAATGACGATGTTATAACTCAATTTTTATTTTTATTTTTTTTTTGATATTTTTACAATTAATCAATCAAACAGCTTCTTCATAGAATAAGTCAATTCTAGGTAGGAAGAGCAATGGAAATGTCCCTTGCATGGAAGAGGGAATTCCATTGGTGTCTGGCAAAATTGCAGTAGAGGAAAATAGTTTTTGAATCTTTCATACAAAGAGGGCAACCAATAGAATTTAGACTGAAATCAGAGAGACTCTTTTGAAGCCGCTAAACATTTGTGATTAGACTTCTATAAAAAAAAAAAGACCAGATGAAGAATTTGGTAGTCTCTCAACGCGTTAAAGTGTCGAAATGATCTTATAAATTTTCAATTTTCTATGATAAATAACCTATTTGACACTTTTTTAAAATCATATTAAATTTTCAGTGATTTATATTGAACACTTTTGAAGAATGCATTAGTACCGAAATTTGAAAGACTTAATTATTTGAGAGAGTTAATTATTAAACACTTCTTATTAAAAATCTATGAGCACACCAAATAGTTAATTTGATTAACATATATTTAAGAATTCCACTAATCATGGAAGATATGCCATATATATTAAGCCTTAGCCAAAGAAGGAAAACAAATAAAAGAAAATAAATTACTACTTGACAAATCTTATCCTCTGGGTTTCTATAAATTTATTTATTTTTTTCCCCCACCTCACCCTATCCC
Organism: Lagenaria siceraria; assembly: GCA_002890555.2. Lineage (NCBI taxonomy): Eukaryota > Viridiplantae > Streptophyta > Magnoliopsida > Cucurbitales > Cucurbitaceae > Lagenaria > Lagenaria siceraria. The sequence continues at coordinate 4,273,099 of CM016487.1, read as the reverse complement.
CAAAATCCAAACCCCCACCAAAAACCCCACTTCATTTTTATTTTTTTTGTCACTTTTGCATTATTATTATTGTTATTTTCTCAGCAGTCCACCAGTACCATTTTCCAATTATATGGAGTTTATTTTTTTAGAGATATTTATATGTTTTTCATAAATAAATATTATTACAAAAACTTTGAGTGGAAATAAATATTTAAATTTATTGTTTTTGGATGAATATGGTGCCACTTGGACGTAAAGTATTGGGTCCCCTTCTACACGCCTGGAAGGTCAAAAGCTAGGCCTAGATAGAACGCAATAACAAAATTAAATTATAAAGAAACAAATAATAAAATCATTTTCAAATCAATAGTGCTTAATTAGAGCTTAAAAATAATAATGTTGATTTATATTACAGATGTCCTAGGTTAACATGCAAAAACAAAGTGTATAACGTTTTAAAGATGATCAATTACCTGCTTCGATTTGATTTGTTGCTAAACGAAAATATCTAATAATAACCCAAAAAAGAAAAGAAAAAAAAATTAAAAGAAAAGAATTCAATCGCTTTTAGTTATTAAATTATCATTCCACAATTCATTTTAGTTATTAAATTATCATTCCACAATTCATTTAAGGAAAAAACTTAAGTGCAGTCGAGCTGCTCCTATCTCTTGTGCAGCCCGACCAACTCAATAAAATTGTGTCACGTGGTACACATTTTTTAAAAAATAATTAAATTTTTTTTTTGTAAGTACAAAAAAAAGAGAGTATAGATTGCACCTAATCATTCTCTTCATTAAATTAGCCACTACCGTACCTTACGCTATTTATATTATCATGGCTATCATAATTAAATTCCATTATTAATAATGTTTTGAATTTTAAATTTAAATTGAATTTAAATTATGCATGGGTTTATTTGAGAAGGATGTAATTGTAAAGGATTCAAACTTTCTATTACAAGGGGTTTATAATTGGGGAAGGTTTGTTATAAAAGAAGAAAAATAATAATTTTAGATACAATTAATTAATTAAATAAATATAAATCATTTACTCAATGATTCCTTAATGTTTTAGATAATTATCAATTTGGTCCTCAACCTTTTAAAATTTTTAATGTTATATTTAGTGTATTAAAATTCTCAACTATTAACTTTCATGCGAAAATTGTTACAATTTTCTAACAAAAAAAATTGATATTGTCATAAACTATTGTTCATTGATCGATTTGGCCATTATGACACTTGCACGCTACTTGACAAATGAAATAATCCAACTCATCAATTTGCAAAATTTGGCCCATTCATTAAAAAGAAAAAACAATTATACAAATGGTCGGTATGTCCATGTATAAGTAAAATGTTAGTAAAATAATAATTTAATATTGCATATGTTTTTTTGTCAGCAAATTTTAACATTTTTCTTCATAGAAAAAACCAAATTAAAAGTTTTTAGAACTTTAAGGATAAAATTATTTTTTTTAATAAAAAAGTAGCGAAGAAATATTGAGAATTATCTAAAATATTAGAGGGCATTAATAGGTTTATTCATCAATTAATGGGTAAAAATAGAGCAATATGTATTTAGAGTGGCACCCATCCTTTTCTTATTTGACCTCAAAAGTACAATTGTAAATACTAAAATATTAGAAGAAAAAAAAAGATTTTTTTGATACTTAGGTTTTGAGTCTAGTTTCTATTTGGTCCCTAAATTTCAAGATGTTATCATTTAGACCTTAAGTTTTAAATATTCATTTCCTATCTTTAATGTTAAGTTTGTTAATTAATTTAAAATAATTAAAAGGATTATAATTCCATTTTTCATTGTTATTAAAATTAAAATTTCACTCCATATTTATTTTAAATTAATTCGTCAATGACTAAAAGTGAATATTTAATTAAAAAAATCGAGGTTAAAAGTATAAATTTTTAAATCTAGAGACTAAATTGAAACAAAACTCAAATCTCAAATGTAAAATTATAACATTTTGAAACTTAGAGAGTAAAGTGAAACCAAATTCAAAATTTAATAACTAAGGTTACATTTGGTAACCTTTTAGTTTTTTGTTTTAAAAAAATTAAGCCTACAAACACTCATTCCACTTCTAAATTTCTTGTTTTATTGTCTACTTTTTATCAATATTTTAAAAGCCCAAGTATTAAAAAAAAAGTAGTTTTTATTTTTTATATTTTATTAAAAATTGAACTCTTATACTTAAAAAATATGCAAATTATTGTAAGAAATTGAGAAAAAATAGAGTTAATTTTCATAAACTAAAAACAATATACAAAATAGTTATTAAACGGAGCGTAAAAGTATAACATTTTAAAACTAAAATAAAAAAGAGTTTGTCACGTGATAAAGTTTGGTTATGCCTGCACTAAGTATTTTTGAAAAACAAAAGGAAAATGAAAGAGAAAGGGCAGAAAATAAGCAAAAAAGGAAATGGAAAAGGTAGAGAGACAATCACGTGAAGAGCAGGCGGATAGAGGAGGCTGTGTTGTGCTGGTTATGTAACGTACGTAATTCTCCCCCCCCTGAATTTATATAATTCATACGTGGCATTCATTTTTGGGTTAATATATTTCTATAAAATTTTCTAAGAAATAATAATAGTAATTCAGACACATGAAGCATCAATGATCTCATATTAATTATTGGGATTCAATTTTATATTTGATTTGATGGGAAACAGTAAGAATCAGTCAGGCTTATAAATATGGGAGCTTCTGACATTTGTTATTGCAACCAAAAATAAAAATTTAAAAAAATAATAAGGTTTTGATTTAAAGAGAGATCCTTTTATACGGTCCCCTCTCAAAAAACCTTTCTCTTTCATTCCAATCATTCAATCTTTCTTCACCACAAAATCAGAAAGTGATGGCTTTATTCGATACTCATCACCCTGGAGTTCTTGCATTTGGTCTTCTTGGTACACCTCTTTTTTCTCATTCTTTTATTTATATATCTTCATAAATATTATTATTGCCTAATTACTCTTCTGATTTGGTTTAATTTTCAGGTAACATTATCTCCTTCATCGTGTTCTTGGCTCCTGTGTAAGTATATATAATCTAATCCATTCATATTTCATAGTCTATTAATTTGAACTAAAACATTAATATTTTTTTTTTTTTTTGGTGGGAAATGTCAGGCCAACATTTATGAGAATATGTAAGAAGAAATCAACAGAAGGGTTTCAATCAGTTCCATATGTGGTAGCACTTTTTAGTGCAATGTTGTGGTTATATTATGCTTCTTTCAACCCTAATGAAACCCTTCTCATTACTATCAATTCAGTTGGCTGTCTAATTGAGACTCTTTACATTGCCATCTTCATTGTTTTTGCTCCTAAGCAAATTCGGGTACTTAATTAAATCATTAATTTATTATCTCTAATTTCATTTTTGAATTATGTAGCTATTATTTAATTTGATGAACTATACACAGGTTTCAACGTTGAGATTTGTTCTTCTATTGAACTTTGGAGGATTTTGCATAATTCTACTCGTAACTCACTTCTTAGTGCATGGCTCTGACCGAGTCAAGGTTATTGGATGGATTTGTGTAGCCTTTTCGGTCAGTGTCTTTGCAGCTCCACTTACCATCATGGTTAGTATTTATTTTTCATTCTTTTTTATTATATTCTCTCTTCTTCTTCTTCTTCTTCTTCTTTTTTTTTTTTTTTTTTTTTTTTTTTTTTTTTTTTTTTTTTTTTTTAACAACTTTATGTTAATTATTGTTTTATTATTTTTTTGCTTTATAAAAGAGATTGGTGATTCGCACTAAGAGCGTGGAGTTCATGCCTTTTTCTCTATCGTTTTTCCTCACACTCAGCGCAATTACTTGGCTTCTTTACGGCGTATTTCTTAAAGACATCTATGTTGCGGTATTGCTTCAATTCCCATCTCTCTCAATTTTACACCAATTTTCTCTTATCTTTAATCTATAATTAATAAAATATTATTTGGTCAGCTTCCAAATGTATTGGGATTTATATTTGGGGTAGCTCAAATGATCCTATATTTGATCTACAAGAAGTATGAGATAGCAATAGCAAAGGAAATGAAGCTACCAGAACAAACAACAATGGATATTGTAATGATTAGTGCCGCCAAGAACTCTGACAAAGAAAAACAAGATTCTTCTCTTCCATTAGATACTGTTGAAGCCATTGAGGTAATAATAACAACAAATGGAATCGAACTCGACGACAACAACAACTTGGAGTTGGACCACAAACATGAACACAAAAATTTGGAAGTCAACCACCAAATTAAAGATCTTAATCATGTCTAACCCTTGTATGATTTTATTTCTTTTTGAATGATCTCTTTGTTTTGTTCAAGTTTGTACGTTGTTGTAATAATGCTTTAATTTTGGTCTTTGGTTTATGTACTTTGCCCAACTTTTCTCTAAGCTACCATGTAAATAGTGTTATAATAGCTAGAGATTAGTGATTATGGTACGTGCATAATTGAAGTACGTTTTTCTTTTTTTTCTTGTATTCAAAAGTTCGTCATTTTGATGAATGTTTGCTTTCATGTAATTAATAATTATTTTAATCAATCGTGTTTTGGTGGAAAAAAGTACAAGGACTTTGGTTCTAAATGTTGTAGCTTTTCTTAATTTATATAGTTATGCGTACTGATTACACTTTTTATAGTAAATTATATCAATAAATTAAACTCTATTGTTGCATTTTCTGTACGATTTACTTTTCTTAGAAAATAATTGAATACCGTGAATTATTAATGAATTTGTTATCATAATTTTAGGAAAATGTCTGTCAAAATAGGAAAATTTTTAAAAATAGAAAAATAAGAAAAATTATTTACATAAAATAGCAACATTTTTAGATAGTTATGATAGACGTTGATAGAAGTCTATAAGAGTTTATCAGTGATAGAAATGATAGAAGTCTATCACTAATAGATGCTGATAGAAGTATATCAATATCTATCAATATTTTTTTTTTACTATTTTCTGTAAATAGTTTGATATTTTTTCAATGGGTAAAAATTTTCTGTGAAAATATTTAAATTAAGAAATAAAGATTTTATATTTTTAAACAAGTTAAAATATTTATAATTTATTATTTACATTAGTGAACATTTTTGTTTAGTGGTGTGTGTGGTAGAAAAGATTAATGATGAGAAAAAGTGAAAATAATATATACACACATTTTTATGTTTTTAGCACAACTATTGTGAAAATAGAAAAATGGAAGATCACATCTTTAACTTTAAAAAATGGAATATTTTAAATATATGTCAATTACGCCTAAATTAAGTTGAATTTTGTGAGATATATTTATATTGGTACTTTAGCTTTCGAACACCTATATAATTAATTAATTAATTGACACCATATTTACCCATCGGAATCCGCCGTCAGAATAATTCAAAAGCTTGCCTACCCTCCACTTTTTATATTGCTTTTGTATAAATATTTAAATATTAGAGTGAAAAAACAAAATTTAGGCTACCTAAATTATTTGGTAAACATAAATAAAGTTCACACTTCTGTGAAGTGCGTACCAAGCAACTCATTTTCATTTAGAGCGTTAAAAGGAAAAAGAAAAATCACAACATCATCTTATATAACACGTTTGTTGTAGCCTAAATTAATCTTTCGAAATGCTCATCAATTTGGGTTGATTTCAATTATACCTGATTGTTTAAAGTTTTAATTCTTACTTTTGACTTTTAGTAAAGAATTAGTACAACGAGAGAAAAGAAATTAAATAGAGAATACATAAAAAATATTATTAAAAGTTGTAAAAAAAATAGGAAAATTACTGTAAATAGAAAAAATATCAAACTATTTACAAATATATAAAACTTTTCACTGTCTATCAGTGATAGACTGCGATAAAATTCTATCATTTTCTATCGCTCAAGTAAATGAATTCTATCGCTTGAGCGATATAAAGCGATAGAATTCTATCGCGGTCTATCACTGATAGGATGTAAAATTTTTCTATATTTGTAAATAGTTTATCTCATTTTTCTATATTTGAAAAGATCTTAAAAAAAATAAGAGAAATTTTAGAGAAAATACATTAAAACGAAGTTGGGAGAGAGACTGGAAGCAAAAATAAGTTGTCAACAAAAAAAATATATTGAAAACCAACAACTTCTGTTTATAAAAATGTTTTTATGCTTTTATATAATTTTCTTAAAATTCTAAAATCATTTTTCAAAATTTTATAAAAAAAAAAAATGAAAAGGCTAGGTTACTAAACGACCCTCTCAAAATTTAAAAAGTGGAGAAAGAAAAACAGAAAATGAAATAGAATTATTAGAAAGGTTTATCTTTCTTAATTTTTTTTCCTTAAAAAAAAAGGATGTTTATTATTATATTTTTTTTATGAATGGAGTGGGACCCATAAAAATGAGTATGACCTATGAGAGGATCTAATATCTACCTAAGAGAGCATTAAATCCAATCTAAGATTTTTTTTACCCACTGATAATTAAGGGATGAAATTTTATGTTATCTAATATAGTATCAAAGTTTATGAAGATTAAACGGACATTTGGTCCAAAAAATAAAAATTGGGATCCGATTTAAGAATATGACAAATACAAAAGACAATGACACAACGTCTTGAGAGGGAATCCACATTGAAAGAATCAAGAGACCTCAGTTCTCCAAATCAATTAAGTTTTGAGATGAAATCTTATGTAATAATAAATGAAGTGAAGAGATTCAAAATCTTAACTTCTTGATCAAATGCATATATTTATCTATGTAACAACATATAGGAAAAAAATGAATTGAATCAACCTTGAAATAAAACAAAAAACATAAATGAATTGAATCAACCTTGAAATAAAACAAAAAACATGTATATTATATACATAATAATTAATTTTAAATTTTAGCCAAAAACAAAAGAAAATTAAGAAACAGAAACATTATATCAATTAGATAGACAGATAAGTGGATTAGTAGAAGAATCCAAAAAAGTGAACCAAATCAGCTTATAATCCGTAGCAATTAGAGTAGTTTTATTGCATCTTAAATCATACAATAATTAAATTATTAATATTTAATCCGATAATGCAAAGATAAAATGGGTTCTTTATATCCATTGATGTCACTGATCAATTCCTTTTTGCAGCACTAAGGTTTTTGTTGAAGCAATAATATTAGTTGGCTCTGTTTTAGAGAGAGACAAACAAAAAAAAAAGATTAATTTCGTTTTGATTTGGTACGATGAATTTGCTTTTTGGTATTAAAAAGAAAAATGTTTGGCTATTAGGCTATTACGTACACTTCACTTAAGTCTCATGGCCTTGCCTCATTCCATCTATCGCTGTTAAATAATCTTTTACTTTTGTCATCGTCAAAAATACGTTTCTTTCAATATTGATATTTGGTCAAATATTAAAATTTATTTTAAATTAAAATTTCAATACTTAGTTTAGAGGCGATTCTTGGTGGGGCGGTTAAATATCACGCAAAAAATTTTCCCTCATTTCATTCGGTTATTGAAATACTGAATTTGTCTATATATATAAAAATAAATATTTGTTTTTTTTTTTAGTAATATTAAAAATCACTTTTGAAACCAAACATAATAATGCAGAGTTTGAAACCAAATATCAATATGATGGTATGAAAATCAATTTTACAAAATCGATTATACATAAATCTCTTTTTTAATTTCTAAAATCACTACTTCAATCATCAATCTCAAACATGCACTTCTTCATATCCTTCTTCCCTAACACAATCTTTTTAATTGTGTAGCATTAAAAAATTATTCATTGAGACTGCTACAATAATGTGATTGACAATTTTTAATTTTCATTTAAATGTAGAGAAAAAATTAGGGTTGTTTTCAAATATAGAAAAATAAATCAAACTATTTACAAATATAGAAAAACTTTACCGTCTGTTTGTGATAAAACGCGATAGAATTATATCGCTTTTTATTGTTCAAGCGATAGAATTCTATCGCGATCTATCACTGATAGACAGTAAAAATTTTCTATATGTGTAAATAGTTTGATATTTTTTCTGTTTATATTAATTTCCTAAAAAATTACCTCAAATTTATATCGAGCCGTTATTATGATACAGTTATATTGTCACCATCTCTATTGAATAATTTTTTTATATCATTGTCACTTCCAACTTTCTTTGCTTCCTAAAATTGTGGTGGTTAAAGCACGAAGGATGGAGTGTTTTTTTAGTCTCTATTGCTTCATTGTTTTGTGAATTTTTTTCTTTGTGAATTTTTTAAAAAAAGAATTCAACAGCAATTTATATAACATTTTTCAACTATTATACTATTTTTCTTAGTTAAATGTTGTTCATGGTAAGCCTGGCATGCACTACACTCATCAAGTTGACAGAAACTTGAAGGAACAAATTAAGTAATTTAAATATTCCAAGCTTTTAATATTATTACAACTTAATTAAATATCATGTCACACATGAACCCATCAACCTTATATTATGATATTTACTAATAAAGATAGTATAATTAAAAAAAATATATAATTGACTAAACTAAAGTTTTAGCTAAAACCCACCTAGGTTTTCATTAATGGATTTCTCCAAATAATTCTTCAACAATGGAGAATTCAAACGAAAAACAAAATATAAAATAATAGAGAAATGGATATGTGGGCAGTGGGACCTCACCATGGCCGTCGGCAGCCCTAAGTTGGAACAGTGGGAATAATTTTGAGCACCACACAATAAAAGAACACAGCCCCCTAATTCCAACCACATTTTTCTGCTAAATAATAACTACAATAATTCTCCACTTAAATCTCATTCAATATTAATTCACCTTCTTAATATTCTTATATTATTAATGATTCACTCTCACTTTATGTTTTAAACTTTTAAAATAATTTCTTGAAGAAAAAGATTGGATTACATTAAAATTAATAAATTAAATATGATAAGAAAACACTAGATTCTAAAAACAAAAAAACAAAAAGACAACATTAAAAAGCATGATATATTATGATAAATTGAGCAACCAACTGTAAGCGAAGAGATGCAGCTTAGATAGCGGACATAATTCAAATCGTCTTTAAAGAGGATCCAATTGGTTACTCCACGTGTATGGTCCACGCACTCTTAAGTCTATTTCTCTTAGATTGTTACTCTAACAATGATGGATTTTGAAATTTATGTTAGAGGTGGCATAAGTTTGTATAAATATAACTTTAGATTTATTGATATTCAATTTTTTCTTTTCTTTTTTTAAGGATGACCATAATTTGGTGCCCGTAATGTTATGTATCCTAAATTTTAAAAATAAATGAAGTATAATTATTTGCCGTTTTAAGAACATGTATTATATACCACCCCCACAATTTTAGTGAATGGATAGTTAAGGACATTTATATAATAATAGTTCTTTTAGACGCTAGGGCTTTTTCTTCTTCGGGCTCGTGTTTGTGTGCTCCTCATCTCTCCCTCTCATATGCTATGCTCTTCTTCTCTCAACTTCTCCCCTCCTCGCTCGCACTTTCTTGCATTCGCGCTCCTCTTTCTCGCACTTGTGCTCACACTCTTTTTCATGCTTGCTGCTTTGAACATTCATTACTGGTGCCTCTGGGCAATCTGGATAATTAACACGCTAGGGCTTTTTCTCCTTCTGGATATTGTAATTTCTCATCACTAGCATCAAAAGCCTTGATTAGAACAAAACATCTAATCCCTTCGGCTTTAGACTGGAATTCTTAAAAAGTATTGGAACACCTTCAACTTTATGAACTTGTTTCAAGACTTTTTTTTATAATGGCATCATTAACTTTCATTGCTCTCATCCCCGAAAAGGCTAAACCCATAAATGATCTCCATTGACCATCTTTTCATCCAATGCGTGTATGAGCTCTCTCTCGAGAAGGATTCAAGATTATCTCCATTCTTCAAATGTTGCTATCCTTTACCAAAAAAAAAAAAAAAAAAAAAATCCTATGGATGAATATGCTTGGTACTATACTTTGGCTTGGGTGGCTTAAGCGAAACAAATAGAATTTTTAAAGATGTATCAAAGGACAACAACAATTTAGGAGAAGACGTTATCTCTTTGGCTTGGCTGCTAGTTGGTGCACCAAATCTTTATCTCTTCAATGGTTACAACGCAACCTTCACTGCCTTCAGCTGGACAACTTTCATTTAGTTTATTTTTCACTGCTCTGTTTGTTTTGTATCATCTTATGGACTGTTGTTTTGTATCTATGTCCTATTGGAGCTTCTCTCTAGCTCCTGACTGCTTTGTACTATGTTCCTTTATCCGTAATGCATTTACTTTTGGACTTTAGAGTATGATGAGTGGTATTAGGGATGTGTCAACTTAGTTGAGATATTCTGTACACTTACTGATCCCTCAATCCAATTGCTTTAAATAAAAATAGCTAGGATCCCTAAACATTCAATTTTATGTATCTAATAGATCTTTTAATTTTTCAATTTTGTATCTCATAAGTTATGACCTATTCTACATTTTTTAAGTTTAGGGTGGAAGAGAGAAATATGGAGAGGTGTGAATGAGAGAATAAAAGAAAATTTTGTTAGAGGGGTAGGGAACATCATATTTTCAAGTCAACACGCCCAACTATTTTTAACAATATTATTTTTACAATTTATGTGGAAGGTTATATATATTAATTTTGGTAATATGTGAGGTAAGATAATTATTGAATTTCTAACTTCAAAATTGATAGTATAAGTTTTATGTCAGTTGAGTTATACGTTATTTTTAATAACAAATTTTTTTAGTCACTTCTGCAATCTCTCAAATAATAATGAAAGAAAAAAGCTATAGAAATTTTTTTCATATATCTAATTTATATGTATTGTGTATTTTGTTTGCCTCACGGTATGGTTTCCAATTAATATTTGTAATTGCTTTTTTGTTTTGATTATATAATTAAATACATGGGTATATATTCAAGGTGTACTTTCTTATTTTGGGTTTTTTTTTTTTTCTTTTCTTTTCCGGAACGCTACAAATTACTAGACCGTGTCAATTTCTATCTTGAAAACTTTGCAAGTTTCGAATCCTAATTATGTTTCACTCCAAAATGTGCTGTTGGGATAAGTGCTTGAGATAAGAAATGAAAATGTCTTATAAATGTGGACTGGACTAAGCCCACTTCTCAATATATTACACAAAATAAAGGCTATGGTTCACAAGTGAATGACAAGATGGCCACCCAACAATAATTTGACCTAATTCATCAGATGGGCCGCCCAAAACCCACAAGTTCAAGGCTATATTTAATTTGCAAGTTTAATACAGTACATATTTCATATATGTATTTGTCTTGTCTTAATCCCTTGGGGACTCATTAATTAAGTTTAAGAAAATAAGCATAATCAAAGAAGAGAAGAGAACAATAATGAATATGTTAAAGGATAATAAATCTTCCCATATATTTCTACAATAGTATGATTTTGTCTATTTTAAGTATAATTTTCATAGCTTTACTTTTGGTTTCACCCCAAAAGTCTAATACCATTGGAGACAATTGTCTAAATCTTCTCTCACTACTTAGCCAATATGAGACCTTCGTCACACTCCAACTAATTATATCAAGAAATTACAACAAGGTTCTTAGATCGAGCTTAATGCAATTGAAATTCAAGAATGTATGGCAAAAGAAATTATTAAAAAAAAAAAAAAAAAAAAAGGGTAAGTCCTTGGAAGAAATTAGAGGAATTTTATTAAGAAAATACAATGATGAATACTTTTGGAGAGAATAACTAAGGGAAAAAGAACCATATGCTTTTCTTATTAAATCAGTATATAAAAAAGAACAATATCCTCCACAGCCTTTTCTTCTCTCAGGGACAACTTCATGCAAGCAATTCCTTTGCTCCATTTATATTGAGCGTACCAAAAAAAATTTCAGGAATAAATCCAAAAATCAATTAACTCTATTATAGGATGATATCATCACTTAAATTCAAGCTATTTTGTACTTATGATGCTTTTATATATATATATTTTTTTTAATTGGAAGGTTTTCTTATAATTTTTTTCATTGTATTTTTTTTTTTGATATTATCAATAACCAACGCAGTTGATGTATCCTTAAAAAGAGATAGTATATAGCATTTATCAGTGATAGACTTATATCATTTCTATCACTTATAGACTCTGATAGACTTCTATCAGCGTCTATCACAACTATATAAAAATTTTACTATTTCGTGTAAATAATTTTCCTTATTTTTTTAGTTTTAACAATTTTCCTTATTATTATTATTTTTTTTATTATTTTTTTTTAGAATGTTGTGGTGTCCTCTTGGCCGGCTTGCTCAAGCTGTGAGTTCTTTTCTTTTTCCTTTACATCCTCTCACGCTACAGAAACTAAAGCAAAAAGGAAATGAAAAAGGAGATGAAAAAGTTACTAGTACTACGGTGTAGTACATAGAAATTTTTTAATACCATCTTCATTTATTACTTGCTACTTTCATATGGTTTTAAAAATTGTGTGAGAACAACTAGTATTAAAAAATATTTATAAGAACAAACTTTTAGTTCCTTTGTAGTACTAGAATTTTTTCGACGAGGACTGTAAATATATATGTGTGTGTGGATCGATAAAAGTCTAGACTATTAGAAAAGATTGATTTAATTATAATCAATTCACCAATTCAGAAAAAGGATAAAGCTTTTAAAAGTGTAAGTTAGAATCAAAGCAAAGAAGCATGCAAATCCTAAATAACACTATAAAAGTTTAAACCTAGGACCATCTATGTCTTAATTTACGAAAAAATGACATTATAAGAGTTTGAACACATGACTTCCTAAGTCTTAATGGGAGAGAAAATGACATTATAAATGTTTTTTTTAAACACATAACCTCTGTTATGATATTATGCTAAATCATCGATTGATCTAAAAATTTAAACTGATATGCAAAAGTAAATTTAATATATATATCAACACTTTAATTACAAACCCTACCTAATTCTTACCATTCATACATGATATTTATTTTCGGTTTAATGCCACTTCTCTACCAAACAATTAAAATAATAATAAATATTTTTATATATGGGGAATGATGGTTGCATCTATTCCTATACTCTCCTTTTTTTACTAATGTTTTTAAAAAATTATTAAAAAAAATTGTGTCACGTGGCATAATTCCATTAGATATTGGTTGGGCGGCACAAAGCTGCACCATTTTGATTTGATGGGAACAACAGTTACAAAATCCCAATCCACTAAGTTTATATATATGGGAGCTTCTTCTTACATTTGTTATTACATCGAAACCAAAAAAAAACAAATAAATAAGATTTTGGTTCCAATAGAGTTCTTTCCCTTACACCCTCTCCTCTCTAAATCTCTCTTCTTCACTACATGGCTTTGTCCTTCAATACCCATAACCCTGCAGCTTTTACATTTGGCCTTCTAGGTACCTATTTTTCTTCATATTCCTTAATTATATAGGCTTAAACCAAAACCCTTTATTCATAAATATTATTTCCAATAATATATGAACTTAATTATTCTTGTGGTTTGTTTTTTTTAGGTAACATCATCTCCTTCATCGTGTTCTTGGCTCCTTTGTAAGTATATATAATTTAATTCATTCTTTACAAATTTTTTTCATAGTCTATTTTGAACTAAAACATGAATGTTTTTTTTTTTTTTGGGGGGGGGGGGGGGGAAATGGCAGACCAACATTTATGAGAATATATAAGAAGAAATCAACAGAAGGATTTCAATCAGTTCCATATGTGGTAGCACTCTTTAGTGCAATGTTATGGTTATATTATGCTTCATTCAACCCTAATGAAACCCTTCTCATTACCATCAATTCAGTTGGCTGTCTAATTGAGACTATTTACATTGCCATCTTCATTGTGTTTGCTCCTAAACAAATTCGGGTAATTAATTAAATCATTTTAATTTATCTGTAATTTCAATTTAATTTTCGAATTAATTAATTGTGTGTCAATTATTTAATTTGATGAACTGATACACAGGTTTCAACGTTGAGATTTGGTCTTCTATTGAACTTTGGAGGGTTTTGCATAATTCTACTTGTAACTCACTTCTTAGTTCATGGCTCAAATCGAGTGAAGGTTGTTGGATGGATTTGTGTGGCCTTTTCTATCTCTGTCTTTGCAGCTCCACTTACCATCATTGTTAGTATTAATTTCTTCATTGATTTTTCAATTATATTCTCCTTTTTTTTTTCTAATTTTTTACAACTTTATGTGTAAATTGTTGTTTTGTTATTATTTTTTTATTGATGTTTTTTTTTTTTTTTTGGGGGGGGGGGGGGGGGGGGGGGGGGGTTTGCTTTATAAAAGAGATTGGTGATTCGCACAAAGAGCGTGGAGTTCATGCCGTTTTATTTGTCGTTTTTCCTCACACTCAGTGCAACCTCATGGCTTCTTTACGGTGTATTTCTCAAAGACATCTATATTGCGGTATTCCTTCAATCCCCTCTCTCAAGTTTACACCAATTTGTTTTTAATAAGTCCTAAATACTACTTTCGTCCTTATATTTTCAATACTTTCAACTTTGTTTCATTTTGATTCTTGTATTTCAAGACTTTTATTTGTCTTTGTACTTTTAAAAGGTGACCAAAATGGTCACTTTTTAAAAGTATAAAGATAAAAAGGACATTTTGAAAGTGCAGAGAACAAAAGAAAACCGAAGTTAGAAGTACCAGACTAAAATTAACATTTTGAAAGTATAAGGACCAAAACAAATCAAAAGTAAAAATACACGGACCAAAATAGTATTTAACATATTAATAATAAAATATACAGTCGAGTACAAATTTTTCCATTAAAACTTCTCGAGTTGTGTCCAATACGTCTATAAACGTTCAATTTTTATTTCAAATATAATTTTATATATATTTTTTTAAAGAGATACTTTTCAATTGTATAAGAAGTTGAGAGCTAGAGGAAAGCTCTCCAATTTAAAGGCAAAGAGGAAGTATCATAATTAAAAAAGAAAATTGATTATTTTTAAATTATTTTAAAAAATTATTTTAAAAAATACAACAAAATTGAAAATGTTTGAAATTTATGTTAAACACCTAAAAACCTATTATATATATACAACTCTATATAAAGTAATATTAATTGAGGCAAGAAAAAGTTAGGGTTATTATTATTGTTGTTATAAATGATAATTAATGTGATGATTGAAATCCGTAATTTGATTATGGTGATCACAGCTTCCAAATATACCGGGATTTATGTTTGGGATAGCTCAAATGATCTTGTATTTAATCTATAAGAAACATGAAACAGCAAAGGAAACGCAGCTACCAGAACATAGTACAGATACTGTAATGATTGGCGCCGCCGCCACAAATTCTGACAAAGAAAAACAAGATTCTTCTCTACCATCTAATAACAATTCTGTTGGAGCTATGGATCAGGTAACGATATTAACAACCAACGAAATCGAACTCAACAACAACTTGGAAGTCAACCACCAAATTACAGATCAACTTAATCATGTAGTTTAACTATATATTTATCTTCTAACCCTTGTTTTTCAATTGACTCCTGCTTTTTTTCTTCTTGAAATCTCTCTAGCTTTTGTTCAAGTTTGTCCTTAATGCTTTGATTTTGGCCTTTGGTGTATGTTCTTGCCCCAACTTCTCTCTAAGCTACCACGTAAAATCGTGTATAATTGCTAGAGATTAGTGAAGTGATTATGGTTCGTGCATAATTATGTAGGATTTTTGTATTAATTACAAACTTCGTCATTTTGATGAATGTTTGCTGAGCTCTCTCATCTCATTAATATTTGTTATTATTATTTTTCTTTTAGTATAATCAAAGGGGGATTAGAATCCATAGATCTCTTCATCGTTAATACATACATACATGTCACTTGAGTTAATCTCATTTTGGCCATTAATATTTATTTTAATTAACCGTGGTTTGATGAGATGTGTAAAGTATATTATATTATATTTATATATAGTTTTGATTATAGTTTTAACCGTATTCCTAAACTTCAAAATATTAGGCTAATTTCATTAATAAATTTTGAGTTTAGTTTTCTTTGGTCAATGGATTTTAAAATTTCATATTTTTTTCTTAAATTTTGAATTTAATTTCTATTTAGTGATAGTTTTAAGATCTTACACTTTTTCTACAGAAAAAATATCAAACTATTTATAAATATAAAAAAAATTTACTATCTAATTCTATCGCTGATAGACAGTAAAATTTTTTTATATTTGTAAATAATTTGGCTCATTTTCTATATTTGAAAATAACCCTAAAATTTGTTGTATTTCTATTAGTGTTTTTTCATTTTTCATCACCATTAAAATTGATTAAAAAGTCTACATCTTAATTATTTTAAATTGATAAATTGGAAGCTAAACATCAAAATGCAAAAACGAGGAGTTAAAATCTTAAAACTTCGAAACTAAATAAAAATTATATTCAAAATTAAATGATAAAAATGTAAAGTTTTTTAAACTTAATAACCAAATGTAAATTAAGCTCAAAACTCAATAACAAAAAATGAAAAAAAAATATAAATTTATACTCCTAAACTTTAGGGTTGTATCAATTTAAAATCTGAACTTTTGTAAGTTTAACAATTTACACCATCTACTACATTTCATTTGAAAAAACCTCAAGTGAAACCTATGATTATATCAATTAAACACCTAAACTTTCATAAATGAATTTTAAACTCTTAAAAGCAAAAGTCCTTTAGAAATCGTGTATGCATTTACTCTATTTGTCAATTTTGTAAAATTGACATTTGAAGTAGTCTACACATGTTTGAGAATAAATGCACGGATGATTTTCAAAAGTAACCGTAATGAAGGGCCTAAATTAATTGGCTTATGAAAACTTAGGAGTTTAATTGACTCACATGTGAAGTTTCACACAACATTGGTCGAATAAAATCTAGAAAAGAGTGTAAATTGATACACTTGCAAAAATTTGGAGTTTAAATTGATACAATTTTTAGTTTAGAGTTTTAATTGATACAACTCCTAAAGTTTAGGAGTATAAATTTATATTTACCTTAAAAAAGATATAATAGTTTGAAACGTAGAGATGAAATAGAAATCATACTAAAAAGTGAATACCAAATTAGAGTCTATACTTTTGTTGGAAAATAAGAAAACGTGTGAATTGTAATAAATGAATGTGCGTTATCTAATTTAAAAGTAGTTTCGATAGCTTTATGATCTTGTGGTTATTTGTGCCTCTCTGGATCTTCTCATTGCTTTCATTAAAGTAAAGATAGTGTAGTTTGTGTTAGAGATTTTTTATCTTTTTTTTTTTTTTTGAATTTTTTCAAAAGTTGTAGAGAAGATTAATGATGAGATGAGAAGAAACTTGTGATATGGGAGGATTTCTTTATTCTTTTTTGAATAAGTAAAACCGAATATTATAAAAATGACGTGTACGTATATATAGGTTTAACAACATCTTTATACCCTTTCATGTTCGTTTTTTTTTTTTTTTGGCAATGAATCGTCCTTTCGTAGAAAAAAGACATATACAGGTTTAATGTATATTTAAAAAGTTGGGAGCATCAAATAGTATGAGGTTTCATCTCAAAACTAATTGACAATTAGAAGAGTAGCTCATCTATCTTATTAAAAGTGTGATGTCCCTTAATTTTTCAAGGTGAGATCCTCAACCGGGAGAATATCAATTTATACCTTTAAACTTTATAGGTTGTATCAATTTAAACTTTGAACTTTTGCAAGCGTATCAATTTACACTTTCCATTATGTTTCCTTTTGAAAAACCTTGTCTGAAGATTATAATTGTATCATTGTTTAAAAAAAACTTATAATTGTATTAATTAAACCCCTAACTTTCATAAATAAATCAAATTAGACTCTTAGAAGAATTTTTTTTTGAAAATCGTCCATGTATTTACTCTAATCGTCCATGATGTAAAACCAACATTTGAAGAAGTCTACACACGTTTGAGAATTAATCCATAGAAGATTTTCAGAGTTCATAATAATGAAGAGTCTAAATTAATTGGCTTATAAAAATTTAGGAGTTTAAAACTTTCACTTGAACAAAATTCAGAAGATGGTGTAAATTAATATAGTTATGAAAGTTAAGGGTTTAAATTGATACAATTATTAGTTTATGGTTTCGATTGATACAACTCTCAAACTTTAGGAGTAAATGACCTATTGAGTTACAAATAAATAGTTGCAGACATGACTTTTGAAAATTTTGAGAGACGAAGAGACAAGCTAAGAAGCAGAAAGTAAAAGTTACAGAGAATGACAAAAAAAAAAAAAAAAAAAAAAAAAAAAAAAAAAAAAAAAAAAAAAAAAAAATTAAAGAGAAAAAGCTAAAGTTATGGGAAGAAATTTTAGAAAAGCGACAAGTTTGAAATTAAAAGAGAAGAATAATGTTTATAAGTTAGAGTGAGAAAGGAAAAAAATAGAAATTTTGGAGAAATTGTGTTAGAAAGATAAATTTAGATTTAATTTGGAATTGTTATAGTCATTGATATAATTATTATGGTGAATTGTGCTTTTAAGAAAATCAAACTCTTATGTGTAGTGAATTAGGTGTTTGATAAATTTCATATTTAAGCATGAGAAATCGCTCCTAGTGTTCGGTAAATCAAGAAAAAAAATATGGTTATAAAAAGGATTCTTTTTTAAATATAGAAAAATGAGTCAAACTATTTATAAAAAATGTTCTATATTTATAAATAGTTAGGATATTTTTTTTATTAACAATAATTTTTCTTATAAAAATTGAGAGAAAAAAAAATAATTTTAGTTTAAATACAAAGAAGTAAGTAACAAATTAAATTTAAGGATATAAATGATAAAATCAAGATAAATTGTGAATCCTATGATATTTGAAAGCTTTTGGCTAAAGATATGTGGAAGGGTTAAACAATAAATTTGAAAAAGTTGTCAGTTAATATCATCTTTATGAAAGTCAAGATTTTAGGTATGTTATAGTTTTGGTTTCGTTTTTAGTTTTTAAAAATTGTATACTTGTTTTTCACAATTTCTTGTTCATGGTTTTATATTTCCTATATAAGCATTTGAATTTTTAGTCAATTTCTAAAAATAAAAAATAAAATTTTGAAACTACTTTCTTTAGTTTCCAAAATTTAACTTTAATTTTGAAAATATAGACAACAAAACATAAAAACTAATAGATGAAAGTGATGTTTATAGACTTAATTTTAAAAAAATAAATAAAAAAAATAAAAAAATCAAATAGTTATCTAATGGAACTTAAATAATAAAGTTTACCGAACACAAGAAATGAGTAATAGTTGTAATATTTATTTTAAGGTCCTCAAAATCAATTTCAAATGGGTTAGTTGGGAGAATATAGACAAAGATAAGGTGTCAAAACAAAACTTTTATTTATAAAATTGTTTTTGTTCCATTTTTATTAACTTATTAAGTACAATTGTAAAACCATTCTTCAAAATTTTAACAAATAGAAACACAAAAGGCTACCAAACAACCATTCCAAAACTGAAAAGCCAGAAAATGAATTTTATATATTAAGGAGCACCTATACGGCTATACCTAATTTCTTCCCGTGGATACCATTTTATATATATATATTTTTTTATTGAATACAAGGTTCGAAATATTGATGTTCGATGGAAATATCGAGTTCTCAATTTTAGGAAAATATCGATATCAATAGAAATTTTGAAAAACTTTATAGAAATTGATGGAGATTGATGAAAATATTGTTATAATTAGTTAATGAAACTTTAGTTATGGCTTAATTAGACTGTAATTAACATTTTTTAATCATCATTTCTATAAAGTAACATAATATTTAGATGTAAATTGTAAATCTGTGTATAAATGTTGTTGATGCAAAAGCATAAATTTTAAAAAGAAATGAAAAATAATTACAGAATAATATAAAGTTTATGAATATTTTGAGGTAAAATGATGTGAAAATAAAAGTTTTGCATTGTAAAAGAAAAAATTCACATCGATTCAATTTTTAGGTGAAATAATGTGAAAATTTAATGGAAAAAGTTTGAATGCGGTTAAAAATAGATATAAGTTTTTTTTTTTGTAGTTTTTTTTCAAATCTAATTTCATTAGAAACAGAAGTTTCAGATTGAAAATAAAGTTGAAAATTGAGAAAAATTTAAAATTAGAAAAAATAGTTTATTGAAAAAAATTCATTCTTCATAAAAATGACACTTAACTGTGAAATTATACAATTATGTGTAATTAAGACCATAAAGTAGAAAAACTTGAATTGAGCTAACATAATCAATTCCAAAAAATAAAAAATAAAAAATTTCTTGAAATCACGAAATTTCGAAATTTATCAAAATTTTATGGAAATGGAGAAAATAAAAATTTCCTTCAAATTTTATCGAAATCTTGAAACGTCGTTGAATTGGGGTTAAAATTTTGAGGCCTTGGATGGAAATATTCCACCATGATTGAATAGAGCATCAAATTAAAACAAAAGAAATTATATATATATATATATATATATATATAAACAAAAAGAACTAGTAATTCATTCTTAAAATTTAGTAAAAAATGAATGACATTATTGAAACAGAAACGTATATATATTTTTTGTTAAAAAGAAATACGATGAACAAAAAAAATATAAAACTATTTATGAATATAGAAAAATTTTACTACCTATCAGCGATAAAAATGATAAAATTCTATAGTTGTCTATTGATCAAGTGATAGAATTTTATCGCGATCTATCGCTGATAAATAATAAAAGTTTTTTATATTTATAAATAGTTTGATTTATTTTTATATATTTAAAAACTGTCCTATATATTATAAATAGATAGATAAGTTGATATATTTTTGTTAAAAAGAAATACGTACATATTATAAATAGATAAATAAGTTGATTAGTATAAAATCTAAAAAATTAAGACAAATGATAATCTTTTGAATATTTTATTTTTGAAAATTAAACTTATAATTACGACAAACAACTATAAGTTTCTTTATTTTATTGTTTACATTAAGAGGTACTTTCTAAATCAAGCCAAAATTTTATACTAAAATAGACTTTGTTCGAGAGGCCATTTGGTTTTTAGTTTTCAATTTTAAAAATTATGTTTATAACCATTAATTTCTCTAGTATTTTCTTTGATTTGTTATCTACTTTTTTAAGTGCGTTTTTAAAATTAAAGCTCAATTTTGAAAAGTAAAAAAGTATTTATTTAAAATTTGTTCTTGAAATTTAGAATTTGGTTAGCCTTTGAATGTTTAACTTGTCTAGTAAGGAAGAAAATCATGATAAAGAAGTTGGGCGGAAAACATAATTTTAAAAGAAAAAGTTTGTCAAATGAGGCCGTAGTTTAATTTATAAAAACTAGTTTTTATTTTTTAAATTTAGTTATTAATTCAAATGTTTTCTGATGAAAGATTAAAAAAAAAAAAATTACTATAAAGGAATTATAAGAAAATAAGCAAAAATTTTAAAATAGTTATCAGAAAATTTAATCATTATGTAATTGTAGAATAAACTAATACGTACTACGATAATCAATAAAGAGATAAAAATGAGTTCTTTATAGTGCCACTTGTAGTAATGGCAAAACATAAAATGAAGATTAAACTCATAACCCATCAATTTTAAAGTTCGTAAAAATAACTTGTTGAAATAACGAGATGACCAAAATGCCTCTCACGGTTAAAAATGCATAATTGCATCTGATTATCATATATGATTGCTACTTGATACTAAGTAGTTTGTGATGGTTATTTGATTGTCATCTTATTGTTATTTGATATACTAAGTAGTTTGTGATTGACATCTTATTGTCATTTAATACTAAGTAGTTTGTGATTGACAT
This sequence comes from Lagenaria siceraria, assembly GCA_002890555.2. Lineage (NCBI taxonomy): Eukaryota > Viridiplantae > Streptophyta > Magnoliopsida > Cucurbitales > Cucurbitaceae > Lagenaria > Lagenaria siceraria. The sequence continues at coordinate 4,251,293 of CM016487.1, read as the reverse complement.
TTGATTGTCAAGTAATTGTTATTTGATACTAAATACTTTGTGATTGCTATCTGGTTGTCATCTAGTTGCTATTTGATACTAGGTAGTTTGTGATTGTTATATGATTTTCTATGTAATTTCTATTTGATACTAAGTAGTTTTTCATTTCTATCTGCTTGCCATCTAATTGTTATTTTATACTAAGTATTTTATGATTGCTATCAAATTGTCATCTGATTGCTATTTGATATACTACGTAATTTGTGCGTTGTTATTGTTATTTGATATTAAGTAGTTTTTTACTTTTATCTTATTTCTATATGATTTTTATTTGATACCAAGTAGTTTGTGATTGTTATTTGGTACTAAGTAGTTTCTGATTTCTATATGATACTAAGTAATTTATGATTTTTATTGGATTGCTAATTGATTTCTATTTAGTCTTGGGTCTACTCGTGAGTGCATGCACGAAAGTCTTCGTGGGTCACAATCAGGATGCCGACATTCATGGGTGTCAGATCTCCTTACTCATATATCGTCGTCGTGGAGAAAGTTTATCCTCACAAGGAACTTTTGTCTTCCAATTGATTGTTGATTATTGTTAAGTATATTGCTTAAGACATTTTGAATTGTTGATTTTTGTTAGATACACTGTTAATACACTCATGTATTACTTTAAATATTTATTGATTGATGTTTGATACACTCATGTCTTAGGTCTGATATATTTTTGATAAACTTGAAATATCATGGTTATAAAATGAAACATGAATGCTTTTACTTCAAGTATTTTGTGATTTCTATTTGATTGCTATTTAATATAATATTTGATACACTTGGAATGTTGATTAATGTTTGATATACTGTTATACATTTCTAGAATGTTGATTGTTGTTAGGTATATACTCCTTAATTAAAGTAGCATTTTTCTAAAAAAAAAAGTAGAAAGAGAATATCGTTCAAAGAAAGAGAACTAAAAAAAGAACAACACGTTATAAAATGAATAATAAAAAGAAAAGATTGAACCAAATCGAACAAAGACATTTCATAATCGGCAAATTGCATGGCTCTATTTTGCTGTGAGACTTCTCGAACACGTCCACCATAAATTTCTTATGCAACCCCACAATGGAGCCGATCATTGTCTTTGACTTCAGCTCCATGACATCTGGCAGAACCGATGGCTGAAATTTAAGAAGCTTGTTGTATTCGTTTAACAGTAAACGTGATCAATCAATCATAATATGAAAATTGGACTCATTTAAATTTGTTCTCATAAAATTAGTTAACAATATTCTATATATTATGAATAATAACAAAAATTTATTACGATTGCAACAATTTTTATTACAAATAGTAAACTAATACCTAAGTCTTCTTTTCCTAATCAATTTATTTTTTAGTTTCTATTTTTTATAATTAAGTTTATAATCACTAATTTCACCTATAGGTTTCTTGCTTTATTGCCTATTTTTCAAACATGCTTCCAAACACGGAATCACATAACTTTTGATTGGGTAATATGAAATTTGTTTTTGGTATTAAAAGAAGAAAGTTTAGGGTATTATTAAGGTCAATTAGAGTTTCAAAATAAGAATCCAATGGGGTTACGTGATTCCATACATCCATCGCTGTTAGGTTAAATCGAAACCTTTCTTCATCATAATTCTTAACTAATTCCTCAAACTCATCATTATAATGTTTACCATTCCCACTTCCAATCTACTTTATGTTCTTCCCTTTTTTCTGTACAATAATTTCTCTCTTTTTCTTTATCTTCTCATCTTTTTTTTTTTAATTATTTATTTAAAGAATTATTTTGTTTTTCTATTAAAAGTGGTCAAAGAGGCGTTCTAAGTGTTTTGTCGCAGTTCAATAAAAGAATTCTAAATCTCTACACTTTAAAAAGACGTGGCCGTGTGGGCACATCCCTTCTGAATTATCAAAATATGTTGATTAACTCTCAACAATAACCATACAAGAAAATATTTTTTTTTTTTTGAATTTTATATATTACATATTTAACCTTTAAATTTTGAGTTTAGTTTCTACGTTTCAAAATTTTACAATTTTCTTCATCCGATTTAAATTTTATTTCAATTTGGTTCCAAAATTTCAAGATTTACACTTTTGTTGGTAGGTGAAAAAGTGGATCCTTATTTGGCTTAATTATGGAGACTAACATATAGGGTCGGTCATCAACTCTAACTTTATTTAGCTAAGTATGGATATCGACTCATAAGGTCGGCGATAAAACTATAAGTTTATTTGACTAAGCATGGAGATCGACCCATAAAGTCGGTCATAAAGTCATAATGCGTAAGTATGGAAGCTGACCCATAGAGACGGCCATAGAGCTTGAGGAGGCCGATCCTATGAAGGTAAAGATTGTGTCTAAGTTTTTTACTTTTGCACGTGCTTCAGTCATTAGTGAAATAAATCTAACGATTCGTAACGGTTTAATTAATAACCCGTTAAGTTAATTATCAAATGATATTTACGAAACATATTTCTATATAATCGAGAGAGCTTGTGACATTTAAGGTACACTGAAATATATTTCGAACTTTTATACTCTCTAGCTCTCTAAACGAGTACTGACTTGATCATCAGAGTGTTGGTGTCCAAGCACCACACCAGTGTGAGTTTTTTCTCTATCATGCAGCACATTCGTTCAATTCCTTTCGAAAATTACAAATTTACAGGTGGTAACAAATTTTGGTGTCATTGATTTTTTTTTTTTTCTTTTCTTAAAAAGAAATATATGACCGCTTCATTGAAGAACAAAAGAGTTATATACAATGGAGAGGTTAGAGGAAAACCTTTAGATTAAAAGAGATAGAGGAAGCATCATAATTACAAAAAAGTTTGGATTTGGTACACCAACTAATGGTTGAAGCAATAATATCTTCCCAAAGAACCAAATGATTCTTAATTGGTGGTTTGGATTTAGTACAGCAATTAGTGTTAATGTCTATTAATTAAGGAAAATTTTTAAAAACAGAAAAATAAGGGAAACTATTTATACAAAATAGCAAAATTTTTAGATAGTTGTGATAGACACTGATAGAAGTCTATTAGGATCTATCAGTGATAGAAATGATAGAAGTCTATCTAGGTCTATCATTGATAGAAATTATAGAAATCTATCACAGATAGATGCTGATAGAAGTCTATCAATGTCTATCAGTGCTTTCTTTTTTTTTTTGCTATTTTATGTAAATAGTTTGACATTTTTTCTATATGTGAAAATTTTCCTTTTTTATATTTCAAAACAACCTAAAAAAATCTTTAAAAAAATGTTTGTTGTTAAATGTGACTATCGAAAGTTTCTTCTTAAAAGGTCATAAATTTACTTTTACCTCTCAGCTTAAACTTTTAGGTTGATCGGTGGTGATATTAAAACATGAGGTATTGTCTTCAAAATTTTACTGTCCTTTTCTCTCCCATCCAATATTGTGTATCAAATTGGTGATTTAAAAAAAAAAAAAAAGAAAAAAAATGTTAAACAACACGAGACTAAATAAAAAGTTTAAAACAGTAAAAAGTGGTGCAAAAAGAAGCACATGAATAAAGCTACCCTATATATTGAGTCTAATAAAAGTTAGCTTTTGAGTTTTGAATATGCATCTATTGGTTTTTAATTTCTATTAGTGGATTCTTCAACAAAGGAAAATTCAAAACAAAATATTAATAAATAAATAAATGATAGTGAAATGGATATGGCCTGTGGGACCTCACTCTGCCCCTCCATGCCTAAATTCCAACCCTGGGAATAATTTTCAGCACCACACTTTCTGCTAAAATTAAAATACAAATATTTTCCAATATTACACTTTTAATATTTAAATAATTTCCTCACCAATACATTGATTTATATATATATATATATATATATATATAACTTGAAACCAACAAAAATAATAATAATAATAATAAATTTTTACATGACAATTTTTTATTAGGTGCATCTCAAGCTGCACTAAGTTTTTCTCTAAGAGATATATATGTATTTTTGATATGCAAAAATAATTTAAATCGTTTTTAATGAGAATTCCTTTGGTAACTCGTGTTGTATGCAATCTTAAGTCTATCTTTTTTTCAAGTCAATTTTTTTAATCCAACTATGATCCTACAAATAAAATATACGCGAGACATAAAAATATAAAAAAAAATAAAGTGAGGCTCAAATTTAAATTAAACCCCAAGTAGAAAGGAAAAAGAGTTGAGGATCTAAAAAAAGGCTAGTGAAATGTACATATATAAAGGAAAAGGAAAATTCCGATATAATTTTCTCATACCTAAAATTCATACATTCAAGGAGTGGGGGTCCCTTTTTTTTTTTTTTTTTTTTCCTCTAGAAAGGTAGGAACTAGTTAAGCTTTAGGTCAATTTCTCTTTTGAAAAGTTTGCAAGTTCTTCATAAAATTAAAGATTACATGGATAAACTTCAAAATTATGTTTCACTTTAAGGAACTAATTTTTTCAGAAAAATAAATAAATTGATTTACTTTTTCTATCGCTACAAATTTCAAAACTTATAAAATGCTTTCACCTTACCAGCAATAACACAATTTGTTGATATATATATAAAATTTGGATGTAGTATGAGTTGCACCCGAGGTAGTTCTTCTTTTTTTTCTTTTTAATATATAGAAAATAGAAAACATGAGATTAGATGTAGTCTAAATTTCACCTAATCATTATTGTATATCTAATTTGTTGTTGTTGGAATAAATGCATTAAAAATAAGACATGAAAATGTCTTATAAGTTAGGCTGGAAACTAGCCCACTTCCCATTATCCAAATAAAGGCTATTTGTCTGCTCTTGCATGTGGGATCGTTTCATTTGAAGGATATGGTTCACCTATGTATGATAAGATGGCCACCCAATAATTTGACTAAATTATCATATGGGCCGCTCAATATCCAAAAGTTGAAGGGTATATTTGCAAGTTTAATATAGATATATGTAGTTCTCTTAATCACTTGAGAATGACTAAGTTAACAATTAGCAATCAAAGACACTAAACCAAGGATTAACAATGTAATTCTCTTTAAAGGTATTCTTTTTACTAGGAGTATCGTGAATGTAGCTTTTTTTTTGCAACATCTCTAAAGAAGAGAATAAATATGTACATGCTAGGGTAGCTTTAGCATCTTCTCTAGGTTGTTATTTGTTTTCAAATAATATTCTCCTCCCATTTGTGATGAAGAGTGTAGGGAGTAGTAATTGCTTGTGGGGTACGTTTCTTGTGGTATTTTTGTCTGGAAGAAAAAATAATGCGGTTCTCAAATTTATGTTCAATGCAATTGGAATTTAAGATGCTTAGTTGGTAGCTCTAGGAAGAAATAACATTTATTACATTTGTTGTGTGAAGACTTAAGAAAAGTGATAGACTATGAGTCTCATATTTTATTGGTTCACATACAATTTTAGACTTCGTATTTTAGTAATTATTTTATTTTAGTTCTTGTCCTATAAAAGGTTTAGATTTGGTCTCTTATGTTAAATTAATAGCAAATATATTCCCCCAACCCTTAGTTTGGGGGGTTTTGTTCGACATTAACACTTGTTAACGTGGCAAAAAATATATTTCACACTCTCTCTCCTCTAGCTCTCTCTTTACTTTCTCTCCAAGCTACTACAAAATAATAATAATAATAATAATAATAATAATAATAATAATAATAATCTCAAATTTATGGAATTTTAGAATTCTGAGCAAAAAGGATGATTACGAAGAGTTTCAAACCTCTAACCTCGTTCGAGTTGACAACTAGACATTAGACATCTACATAAGGATATGAAATGTAGATTGAATCATCGATCAGAAAAGAAAAAATTAAAAAAAAAATGATTGAAAATTGAAATTGGCATGGAAAAGAAATGCTGATTAGTACACAAAATGTCTGGATCATAGGGATACAATTTCTGATCTCAGATTGAATAGAAAATGGGTGAGAGTACATGCCCATTGGGCCTTCTAAATACTACCTCCAAAATGGTCCAAAGCCACACCTACTGCGGGTGCGTAATGTTAGGTTTTTAGTGTCTATTAATTGAAAAGAACCATACTATATAATTATCTAAAATCTTACAAGTAAAATGGGATTGATGACTTCATATTATTATATACTAATTACGATTTAAATATAGAGTCGACTATGCAACATTCTGATCCGCCTAACATAACCAGCAAAAAAAAAAGTATATATAATTCTCGTTTTTCTCTTAATAATTTATTTTTGTTGATTTTATATTTTGTTACTCAAATAATGAAAATTCTTATAACTACAATTTGAAATTGAAAAAAGTTAAACGAAGTTCCTGAAAAGAAAAATCTCTCTTTTCAAATATCATATATTTAAGGTTATGAAATCATTTATATGGATGTATGTGTATATATAGGAAGATATTGTAAAATAATAATTAAACAAAATTTCTACTTTCATAAACCAATTAATAATAGTAGAAATTAAACCTAATATTTAGTTTACAACTATTTTTATGATCTACAAATGTATTCTAAATACAATTTGAAATACATTTGATCTCTTGTTCCCAATTTCTATTATCAGAAAACAAATGAAACTCGTGTATAATCACTTTATTTTATTACACGTTTTATTTTTTAGATTTAGACTTTTGTGTCAAATTAGTGGATATGCTTTAAACCTGAAAATAAGTTTTCGATGTTTAAAAAATCTTAGTTTTGGTCCCTCAATTAATAAAAATCATTATCTAATGTGATCAGCCAATTTTCTTAAGCCCTATGTAATAACTATTTGATTTGTAGTTAAATACATTCTACCAATGCTTTGAGAAATCAAGTCAAATTTTGAGTTTTTAAAATGCTTTAAGAAATCAAACCAAGTTTTGAATTTTTAAAAAGTTTGTTTTTGTTTTAGAATTTGGCTAAAAATTCAACTCTTTTACTTAAGAGAGATGAAAATTATTGAAAGAAATTAGGAAAAAAACATACATGTTTATCAAAAACTAAAAACTAAATAGTTACCAAACCAAGCTTTAGGGTTTAGGAACTAATTTTTTCTACAAATTCCAAACCTCATGATGAAAAAGTGTAATTTTAACCTATTTTATCTTTTATAAAAAAAAAAGTTTTGAATTCTTAATAAAAATTCAAAATGAAATAAATTTCAAAAAATTCATTTATTTTTGAAGAATTTTTAAAAATAGAAAAACAAGGAAAAGTATTTACACAAAATAGTAAAATTTTTAAATAGTTGTGATAAACGCTGATAGAAGTCTATTAGAGTCTACCAATGATAGAAATGATAGAAGTCTAGCAGTCTATCAATATTTTTTTACTATTTTCAATATCTATCAATATTTTTTTACTATTTTCTGTAAATAATTTGAAATTTTTTCTATTTGTAAAAATTTCCCTTTATTTTTTGAATCTAATTTATTAATTTTCTGAATATTTTCTATGAAAAAAAAATTGGTTTCTTTAAAGTAAAAATAAGAACAAATAAATACATAAAAACAAAATAAAACAGATGATCTCAAAGCACCTAGAATAAAATTTATACCAAAAGAGTCAAAATTTTCAAAAAAGAAACTTAATACTCAAAAGCCATTGTCAAATCATCAGAATTAATAGACACCTAACCCATTATCTTCAAATTCTAAGCGACTAGAGAGGATGGTTATTTGGATTCTTGTTTTCTCAATGAAAGAAATCTATCGTCCATTCAAACACTTAAAATCATCTTTTTCTTTTCTTCTTTTCCTGTGTATGATGGACTCCCCTGATCTTTAGATCTCATATTTATTGTCGTTTCCCAAAGGAATTACTTTCGGGTTTTGTCTTTTACAAATTAATATTGTGATAATTGGTCAGAAAAAATGACGCTACAATACACAAACACAAGGACAAAACCATACCCAAAAAAAGCTTAAGGGAAGAAATCTATCATGTTTAATGGAAAAAGGAAAAACACACCAAAAGAAAAGTAAAGAAAACTAGCTTTCTTTCTATATTAATACACCATGGCCTACAAAATGTGTTCTGCGTGAGAGAGAGATTGGGGAAAGGGAGTGAAATATTAAGAGGGTCATTAATTAGGTAAGCAAACGAACAAGTGGAGCTACTCTGGCATATAATGGCTGTAAATCTCATGAACTTGTCAAACTAACACAGTTCTATATAACTGTATATATACACTTGGCCTTCCTACCCTCCATGCCTATCTCACACAACCCAAAAAAAAAATATCAAAATGAAGTAGTTTTCTATCATTTCTTGCCTAACTCACCATCTATATATGTGTATGCAAAGTTGGTTCAATGACCATTATTAAACCACAAACCTTACCCCTCCAACCTCGAGACGACAGTAAAAATCAGACCTCTCTAGAAAGAAAGAAAAAACTCCTAGGAACAGAAATTGAAAACAACCAATCTAACAGGCCACACACATATAAAGCAAAAGCAGAACCCAAAAAACTGAAAAGAAGGGACAAGAAAAGGCAGGTGGGGGGGCGCCATTGTCAATCAGTAATCGACTAAAGTACCTGCTGCTGCTTCAAGTGCTTCATATGAGCGTCTCCTAATTGGTTTGGCGCATGTAGTTTCAGTTGCAGACAACTGAGGAGACTGAAAGCGGGTATGGATAAGTGTTTGCATATTGGAATGAGAGTGTCCCGCCGTAGACAAGAGGCTTGCCATCGTTTACGAGGCAGTCGTCATAACGTAGACGCTTGAAGACTCTGGGATTGATGAGGTGGGCTGAGCTAAACCAACCACATTTGAAGTGTATACCATAGATCTCACATCCAGTGACACAAGCGTTCACCACTTCCACAGTGTAGGTGGGGATACCAGTTGGAAGTGGAGCTGTGGGGCCTTGGTTAATCACAATGTCTGATTTAGTACACTTTTCACCCCAAATTCTGGTTGGTTCCTCAATTGTTGCTTCTTCTAAAAGCACATTCAAATAAAGAAACAAACAGGTCGACGTCATACGTTAGCATCGTATATAGGGCATTGTTCAAGGCACCACCCACGTGCAAACATTACTCTTATAAATAAATATCGACCCACCAATGGGAAAAAGGTCTACAGACACACAAACTACACTTTCTGGAATTCATAAAGGATGTGTTGAGAAAGCATAAATAAGCAATTATAAAAGATAAAGCAAATTCAAGTAAAGAGAAAAGAGAGTCTGAAAAAGAAAAATCCACGGCAGCATTATCAAATTTCAGTCCATTTGTTAGACATAACAAAATTTAAAATTCAAAATTACGTCCATTACAAACATATGAAAATTTAAAACTAATAAAAATGTACCCCCAACCATCCCACTAAAGGGAGTCCACGCATAAGCTAATCGTTATATATAATTTTATAATACACACACTCAACGGTAGAGCTTTTCTTGTCAAAGCAATGAATCAATTAGAAGCTACAAAGCTAAAACGGAGAAAGGCATTATAATGCTCCGCGCTTTCGGGCTAAAGGTTGCTTTTATGTAATCAATGAATTGTGGACAGAAAAAGGAAGAAAGCCTGGTGGGTATATGGGATCAATTAAAGAAGATTTCTCCAAAAACAGCTACAGAAAGGCCATATAGGTTAAAGGGCTAAAAGAAGGGCTGGAAAACCTACCTAGCAAAAGGTGCGCCTTAGCTTCATTACTAAGAATGGATGGGCGTGCAATTCTGACACCAAATCAACCATTTAAGCAATTGAGTACCCAATCTCTCCCTTCCCCCAACCCCGAGATCATAATTCCAAAATCAAACAGATATTTAAAACAAAAACAAAAAGAATCTGCACAACAAACTCGGAAAAAAAATAACGAATCCTCCGTTAACGAATTTGTTGTAACATTTACGAACCACGATTAAATCAAATATCATAAACTTACTAGTGAGGAGAAGCTTCCGATGAGGGCCAACTATTGTGCTGTTCAAACCTAACCGAAGGAAACTCGGTGGACTCGAGTTCATAATATCCAGATCTGCAATCATGTAAGGAAGAGAATGATGTAAAAAAGTAGTAGAACAAGAATAATATCTTTGTTTCTATACGCAGCAGAAAAAGACAAAGGAGAACAATGATTGAGGAACAAATAAAATATACAGAAAGAAGAAGACAAAACAAAAGGTAACACAGAGAAAGAGAGAGAGAGAGGCGACGTAAAAGTATAACAAATCAAAACGCAGTAAAAACAAATTGAAAACAAGACGGAGAACGAAGTGCGAGAGATGAAACAGACCTGTAAGAAAAGCAGATACCAAAAGGAAGATGAAGAAAACCAAAGCGAAAATCACCGATACTCGCCGAGTAGTAGTAGTAGTAGTAGTAGTAGGTAGATCTTTCATCATTTATAATAGGAATCCTGTATACTCCGGAAAGAACTGTTGTACAAAGGAAAGAAATCGGAGGGATGGAAGTCGGAATCGGAAGGTGAATCCGATCCTTGATAAGAGAGAACTTCAGAAACTAAAAAACCTGCGTTGGGAAAAGAATGAAAACATCACATCATCAGAGAAACTGGCATTTAAAATACAATCAGTCAAAAGAAAAAGAAGAGCCGTCGAAACAAAGAGATATACAGAGCAGTTGATTGACTTTAAAAGAAGAACCATCGTGTTAAAGAGTCGCACAGCCTGAGCAATGGTCAGAGTCTCAGACTATACTTAGTAGTTACCCCCACCAGTAGGTATAGACGAAATTAATGAAACGACAAAGCAGAAGCCGTTGAAGAAAAAAAGTGGAATACGCGCAAAAAAGTGAATGGAATAAAAATGGAATAACGCGTTGGTCCAATTCTCAAGAACAACCAGGAAAAAGCTTAAGCAAAGGTAGTAATCCAGAGAAATGGAAGGAAAACGAAGCGTGGTGTGGTGCAAGAGAAGTGGCAGTTATGAAGGAAGAAGAAGGACAAAAAACGAAAGAGAAAAAAAGGAAGAATACGGAGAAATTGAAAAGCATGCGAGAGAAAGAATAGGTAAGACAAAAAAGTAAGAGAGAAAAAGTGAAACAGAAAAAGGAAAGAATGGAGTGTACGTACAGAGGAAAATGGAGCAGAAAGTTCAGTCGAGGAGAGACAAAAATGGCAGAGGGAAATCGTGGATACCTGAAAATATCAAAACACCACGATCCTCAAAAAGTGGATATCATCGCTTCGTTTTGTTTCAACGCATTTATTGAAGGAAGAGGGCATACACATACACAATGCTGTAGAAGGAGACGAGACGAATGGAAGAAAAGTGAAGCCCTAGAGGGGAGTGAAACGCAGGCGGCGGCGATGGGCGGCGAATTGTCGGAGAACGGAAAGAGTGGGGGAGAAGGAGGAGGTTGAGAGGGGTCCAAAACCAATAAAAGAAAAAAAGGGGGCAAAAATGAAAATAAATGGGAATTAAAGATGTGACAGGCAGCTACATAGAGTAGTATTGTAGTGGTGGAAGGTAACCGTCACGTGTGCAATATTTATCCACCGAGGCTGCCCGCCTTGGGGCTTGGATTGGATGTGATTCATTTTCTTTATTTTCTTTCTAATTTATTTATATCCAACTTAATATAAAATTCCTTTAAAATTCTTTATTCTTCGGTGGAGCAGGCGAATGATTTTTCTTTCTTTCACATTACGTGTACTGCTGTGGGCCCATTTTCATTATTAACTATTATTATTTTAATTTAACTCCACTGCCATCTCAATTTTCCATTTAGTTTGTGACGTGGTGAATTATGTTTAACAATGGGGTAGAAATGTAGAATGCATCAAAATGATGTAGCTTAACATGTAATTAGGGGGAAATGGATTAAATCAAATACACTTCATATTGTGGGACCCATATGATTATTTTAGCCTATGTTTATACGTCCACAGTAATTATAATTAAAAGTAGGGTCTATCGTACCATCTATAATAAAATCTTGTAATCTGACTCAGCTTGGGAAGGTCTTCAATCTAATTGCATTTGAATATACAGTGAGACCCACATATTTTGTAAGAATATTTGTGTCTCAATTTTCATCATTTGCCCTTTGAAATGAGGTGATATCGCTTTACAGATGGAAATATCGATAGCGATTTCGACTGGCTTAGTAATTTTATAACTCCCTTACTTACCAATATGTCGTTTGTTTGGGGTAGCGATAGCGATTTCGGTCACTTCAACAAATTTATAATTTCGTTTATTTGTCTTACTGATGTACTGATTATTATGGGGAAGTCGATAGTGGGTTAAGATTCCTATTCTTTATCGATTTTATTATATTTCATCGATCTAAATATTGATTTTTTTATATTTTTGTTATAACCACATTCATGCTACGCTTATCGTTCTACCGCGTCGATAGGAAAACTTTAACGTGGTTGTCTGAGAGCCTCATGCATATAGATTTATCAGTACCTTCATACACATGCAATCCCACAAAGCAGATGTTGATGAACAAAAAAAAAAAAAAAACTAGCAAGCGATTGTGATAGTAATATTCATTTCATTTCTAAGAGAACAAAAGTTGAATAACAAAATTAGTGGATCGATGATCATACAAAAGATAGTTAATGGGGTCGGGGTTCGCTATTCACCAAACCAAATAAACAAAAATAGAATATGCAAACACTAACCCCCAACCCAGCCCCTCCATGAGAAGAATAACCCTAGTCGGAGTCACCGGATATAACCACAAGTGTTGTGTGGGTTTTTTTTTTCTAGACCTTTGTGTCGCTTCGTCCTTCTTTGGCGCGACGCTTCCTTGCCACCTCCTCCACCTTCCCTTTCCCTTTTCGGTCTTTAGGGTAGTTAACCGATAATAATGATGGAAATCAGAAGTAGAATGGCGAGGAAGTAAAGAAGAGTGGATTAAAACAATTAACCGATTGTTTCAAATGGGGCGAATGGCGATGTTCGATGTTGTCAATCAGAAATGGCGTGATGAGGGTATAGTTTTATCATTTTCGTTCCATCTTTGAATTAATTATTGGAAATAAAGAGCCTCAATCACAATCATATTGCTTTTGAAAAATTAGGTCAGCAAACACCAACAATCACAATCAAGCTGGTTTACAATTGAGGTCCATTTCGATTGATGGTCCAATTGAAATCAACCCAAATTACACCACTTTTCATTACCCCGTGCAAATGTGGCCTAAGTTTTTTTTCTTTCTCCTTTAAATTACATCTAAATTAGAAAATTAAAATAGGAAATTAAATAGCTATCCAATCGAGCTTAAATTAACATTTTAGTTTTAAAAACTAAGGTACGGTAACCATTTGGTTATTAGTTTTTAGTTTTTTTAAAATTAAGCCTACAAACACGTCTCTCACCTTTAAATGTCTTGCTTTCTTATCTATTCTTTATCCATGTTTTCAAAAACCAAGCCAAAATTTGAAGACTAAAAAAAGTAGTTTTTATTTTTAGAATTTGGCTAAGAATTCAACTGTTGTACTCAATAAATATGCAAACTATTGTAAGAAAATGTGAGGAAATAAAGTTAATTTTCAAAAACCAATAACAAAAAACGAAATGGTTACCAAACGGAGCATAAACTAATAATTTTTTACACTTTTAATTTTGTGTCTCAAAGGTATCTGAATTAATATTCCTAACTTGAATTTTTTATTTTCAGTTCAATGGCTTCCTAATATGTTTGACATAATTATTAGATAAACAAATTTTAAAAATATATATGGTAAATAACAATCTTTTAAACTTCTACTTTTGAGTCTAACCTCTATTAATTTTAAAAAATATTAAATATGTCAATGATTTATTGAAAAAAAAATTAAGATTTCAATAATTTATTGATTATAAAATTGAAAGTTAAAAACAATTCGACACTAATCTAATATTTAATAATCTAAATTTAAAAGTTGAACGGCTAAACATGAAAGGGTTACTAATAAATGAACCAATATAATTATAATAATAAAATTATAATAAACTAGAAGAATAAAAATCTAATAAAAATTGAAATTATGGGAGTAAATGGTAGACAACTTGATGACAAAACCACATTTCATAAGCTCCCTTTTCACACAGCGAATGACCATTTTTTATTAATATTTTTTAATTTTATAACAATCCACTTTCTAAGAAGATAGTTAAATTCCAATTGTTGTGATGTGAAAAAGAAAAGGAACAACATAAATGAAAAAGAAAATAAATAAATAAACAAAAATAAAGACATAACATATGTGATAACTAGCGGTCTTCTATTAGATATTATATTTATTTACCCATTGCCACGTGTGACGTTGTTCTTCACTTTCCCACGTAATTTATTTTAATTATTTATATGGTTTTGCTTAAAAAGAAAAAAAAAATTGATATCATGTCTTGCTTTTGCTGTCAAGTTTCTACTGCTTCTTTTTGTTTAATTCGGCTCCAATGTCGTGTTAGATGGAGAGAGGCACATGTTTATTTTTTTATTTTATTTTATTTTTTTGTAGGAAAGAAGAATATTAGTTGAGTGTTCATTAAATAATTAATAAAGTGAGTGATGAAAATAAGTAATTATCTTTACCAATATTTAAACAACTTTCTGTTTTCCATGGCATTTATTTTTTTATTTTTATATTTTTACAATATGTGGAATGAGAAATAGAATCTTTGATTTCATTTAAGCATTATGCGAAACTAAACTCATTTTCATATTAGTATTTTTGTTTTGTTTGTTAAAAGAATGGTTGTTATTATCCACTTTTTTCTTTTCATTCCTTTTATTTTTAAGAAACATTTTTCTTAATTATTATTTTAGGAAAAAAAATCAAGTTTAAACATTTTAGCCATCCAAACGTGATCATAACTCTTTCATAATTATTTTGTCTTTAATTTTATATATTTGAATTCTAAGCCTTTAAAAAAAAATTTAAATTTAAATTTTTAAAACCACCTTTTTAGTTTTCAAATAAATAAAAAAGTTGAATGGAAACTTGATTATCTATAAATTAAATTTGAAGAGTTATTTTTATTGAATAAAATAATAATATCATCGAATCAAACAGTATATATTTATTAATCTTTATAAAAAAAAATATTTTACATTATAATTCAACACATGTCAATTATTTTAAAGTGATAAAAGATAATTGAAACGATAATGAGCATTAAATTGTTTTTAGTATAAGTACAAAACCTATGAACTTAAATTGAAAGCAAAACTTCACATAGGATTGCAAAGACATATTAATTTTGGAAAAGACAAAGATATAAAGTTGATTAATCAACATAACATAGAAATTACCTAAAGTGGGGGGGGGGGGGGGGGGTTGTGATTGAATCTGAATTTGAAAGCGTAGCAATTCTCAATACTGGGCCACTCAAATGGCAGATTCTCAATTGGGCCACCAGCAGTTCATAAGACAACAGGCTCTATTCATTTGCAACAATATCCAATAGCAAAATTTTGACAAATTTGAGTAACTATTTAGATTTTGAAAATTAAGTCTATTTTTTCTTAATTTCTTACCACGATTTTATTTGTTGAGTAATAAAGTTAATTTCTAAACTAAATTTTAAAAACAAAAACATGTTTTATTTTATGTTTTGAAAAACTATAGTCTCATTTAGTTTTTAAAATTAAGACTATAGATACTCATTTTACTTCTAAATTTCTTGTTTTGTTATATACTTTTGTTATCAATGTTTTTCAAAAATCAAGCAAAATTTTGAAAATTAAAAAAGTAATTTTTAAAAACTTGATATTGTTTTTGAAATTTGGCTAAGAATTCACCTCTTGTACTTAAGAAAGATTCAAATCATATAAGAAATTGTGAGAAAATAGAGATAATTTTATAAAACAAAAAATGAGAAATAAATGGTTACCCAAATGAGGCTTACTTTTTTTAATTTTCAAAACTTGATTTTTAAAAACATTGGTAGAAAAAATATAGCAAAGCCAGAAAATTTAGAAAATTAAGCTTATTTGTATGCTTAATTTTCAAAAACAAAAAACTAAGACCCCGTTTTGGTAACCATTTTATTTTTTGTTTTTGATTTTAGAAAATTAAGCTTATTTCCTTCTTTTTTCTTACTATGATTTGCATCTTTCTTAAGTACAATGGTTAAATTCTTAGCCAAATTTCAAAAACAAAAACAAAATTTTGAAAGCTACTTTTCCTAGTTTTCAAATTTTGGCTTGATTTTTTAAACCATTGGTAAAAAGTAGATAACAAAAGAAGAAATTTGGAGCTGGAAGCAGTGTCTATAGGCTTAATTTCAAAATAAAAAGTAAAAAATCAAATGGTTACAAAACGAGGCCTAAATTGTTATAAAGAGATAGAACATATCTCAATTTCTCAAGACATTGTTAAAAAGTTCAAAGAAACAAAGATTCATTTATAACAATTTAGTTAGTAATCATTTGAGATATTCAAGTTTTTATTGAAGACATTAATTAATTTTGTTGAAAAGGTTGTTAGTGCCTCTTGTTGTTGTCATGTTGTTTCCCGAGAGGAGAACAAAGCGGCCCGTGCTTTTGTTATTTTGACATCCTCTCTAGGTTGCTCTTAATTAATCTAGAAATATGTTATTACAAATAGTATTCTTCCCATCATTTTTCATGAAAAAACTAGGTTGTAATTATTTTTCTTTTCTTTGTGCCAATTTGCCTAAAAAATAGAAGTCTAGAACAAAGCCTCGATTGAGTTAATCAACCACAAACTCTGCTAATTAATGACTATATTAGTTATAATCTTGCTCCTCAATAGTCATCATATGGATGAACCTTCACTAGCTGTATACATTTGACTATTGAAGTGGCGGCCATTGGATACCTTTCTCAAGCTCTTAAATGTTTGAAAGTTTATACAATTTTATCTCATAACGTAGAGCCTATAAATTGATCGTAGTTACTATAATGATTTTGAGTCAAAAAATTTTAAAAATTGAGACTATCATTTATTAATTTTACAGAAGCTTATAGAAGTTATGTATTAATGATTGTTAGAGTTAGAACATTTGAAATCTGACTTTTTGTTCCAACAAAAGTAAGATAGAGAAAGAGATCATATATATATGGCAAATGGATATTGCTACTTAAATTTCAATGACAACTACATAAGATGACATAATCAAATGATGTATGTCATACATATTCTTGCCAAAAGTCTTGCACTTCTTTTGAATTTTGGGAGTTTGGATGAAGAGTACTTTTCAGAATTGATCAAAATTTGAAAATCTTGTCCCCTTGGTTTATGTTCAAACCTACGTAAATAAATTGAGCTATGTTTAGGTTAGCTATACAATTGACTCTTGATTTCTTTGATATTTATATTAATTAATTCCATCTTTAGTTTAAATTTTTCATCAAGAAATCGACTTGTATATATACCGTCTCCTTTTTATTGCCTTACATATTCTTCAATTTTCTTTTTCTTTTTGGGTGAAATACTATTTTGTCTTTTTACGTTCAACTTTGGTTCATTGTAGCCTCTAACTGGCATACAATATATATATATATATATATATTTTTTTTTGGTGTGTTTTAAGATTTTCTTTATTTTAATTAGTCTCTATAATATATAAAACAAAATACATTTCGATATGTATAACTTTTAAAAGGTGATGATTTTCGTCGTTATATATTAAATAAATTTTATCCCAAATCTAATCTTAGTTACAATAATGAAAACTCTTTAATACAAATTCGTTATCACTACAATTCAAAATAATTATTGAGTGTTGTAGTCTATGTTGAAACTGTGACTAGAAAAAAAAAAAAACGGAGAACCAAAATAGTAATTTTTTAAAAAGGTATAAAAATCAAAATAAACAAAGACTAAAAAATTGGAATATAAATCCCTCTTTTTTAAGCTCTCATTGTGTTTTGTATTTTTTTTCTTCTTCTTCAATTTGTTCTATAATGCTATATTTAATTTTCTATAAGTTTTAAATTATAAATTTAATTTCTATAATTTAAAATTATATTTAATTTAAAAAATGTTTCAATTCTTCATTAATGGTTTGTAATCACATGCTAATGTTTATGTTTTCTTTTCGTGTAGCATAATGAGGTTATGTATTTATTGTTTATCCTAATTGTGTTAATCAAAATTAAAATTCGAGTGATTTTTTTTTGTTGAGAAAATGAGTTTTATTTGATTAATTAAACCTTCTTTAGAAATGACTAGCTAGATTTAACTAAAACATAAAAGGCTAAATTAGAATATTTAAGCCCAAACCTACAAGAACAAAATTGGTAATTAATGTTGTTGATACTGAAAAATGGATCAACCATAAATTTGTATTTACGGAAAAAAAATTGTCCAAGTGCCTGCAAGACAAAAGAGATTAAGCACCATTGTGGTTTCAAGCCACACACTCGATGCTCAAGTCAGTCTTAGGTTTCTGAGTAACTCGATAGTAGAAAGTAGTAGGGTATTTAGGCATACCTTCAACCAATAGCCTTGGTCGCTTATATAGAATAGTAAGTTGTAACTGTCGCTCAGGCTCATAATTGCCTCTTATAATTTTATGAAACTGATGAGTTAATTTGATGGGTGCAACAAATGCTTAAATACACCATACACTCGTGGCTTGTCCATTATAAATTTAGATGACTTCAACCTCAATCGCTCTAAAGTCTCTCATGGGTCCTTTTAGATCTTCTAGACTCACCTCATGGGTCCCATTGATCTCTCTCAAGCTTACCTTATGAGTCCCATTGAGCTCTCTAAGCTTTCCATGGGTCCTTTGAGCTTACTCTGGGCTTTCCCCATGGGTCCTCCGAGCTCACTCTAAGCTCCCCATGGGCCCTCTGAACTCATTCTAGGCTTTTCCTATGGGTCCTTTGAGCTCACTCTAAGCTCTCCTCATGAGTCCTTTAAGCTCCACTAGACTCTCCCCATGGGTCCTCTGAGCTCATTCTAAGCTCTCTCATGGGTCCATGAGTCTTTTGAGCTCACTCTATGCTCTTCCATGGGTCCTTTAAGCTCTCTCTAGGCTTTTCCCATGGGTCCTCTGAGCTCTACTAGGCTCTCCCCATGGGTTCTGTGAGCTCTCTTCAGGCTCTCTCACGGGTTCTCTAAACTCCACTAGGCTCTCCCATGGTCCTCTCTAAGCTCTCCTAGGCTCTTTCCATGGGTGTTATAGGCTTTCTTAGGCTCTCCCATGGGTCTTCTGAGGCTCCTCATGCTGACTTCTCTAGGCTCAAGCCTTCCTAGGCTCCTCATGTCTAGGCTTCTCTAGGCTTAAGCCCTCTTAGGCGCCTCACGCCTTAGGCTTCTCTACACTTAGGCCCTCCTAGGCTCCTCATGCTTAGGCTTCGATCTCTAGGCTTAAACCCGCATAGCTCCTTATGCCTAGGCTTTCTTTAAGCTCAGGCCCTCTTAACCTCTAGGGACTATAGGCGTCAAGATTGATTTAAAAAAACTATTGGGGCACGAATATCGAACATATTTGTTGTCGTCGCGAGTCCCTCATGGGCTTGACCTATGACCCATTTCTCCTGGTCTGGTCTCGCTTTCTCAACCGACCAGCATGAAAGATCTTCACATCAGTGTGGTGTCGAGCCTACCAAACTCTAATGCCTAAGTTAGTATAGGAAATGTATAGCTCAGTTAAGCACAAAAGTGAGGTAAGGATTTTTTTTTTAGAGATTACTTACTCTTCCCCTTTGAGGTCGTCGAATGGAGTTATTTATAATGACCTTGGCTATTTATAATGCTATTTCTCTAACAGTCGCCTATGGTTATGTGTAACTTTGACGATATTATAGTAGTTTACGGTGCACGAGGTTGTAGGGCACTAGAACGATTCTAGCTCGATTATTTTCCCTATTGGTATATATTTATCGGCTCGGCTAGTCAGCCTGGAACTTGAGACTCTTACTTTTTTCCTTTTAGGACACGTGTTCTCCTCTATGCCACCTCCTAATTTTCCTTAAATTTGGCCATATTTATGGACTTTAGGTCTTGCCGGGGACAATCCTAATATATATATATATATATATATATATATTTATGGTTTAAGAAAATAAAAATAGAAACAATAAACTTTGATTTTTTGAAAACATTTCTTGAAATGTTACCTAACAACTAAGAAGTCCTGTTTATACTCTCGAACTAAGAAAAAAGAGAACCCCAAAATTTTTCAACCACATAATTTTTCTTTTCTTTTTGAAAAAGTCAACCATATCTTAAAACACATCCTCAACCTCATAATTGAAATAATCCCTCATACACAAGCTACAAAAACAAAGAACATGCAAAATTGTCAAATATATGTCTTTTAACACGTTGGGAATATTCTAGGAATATTGAATAATTTGACTATGAGAACACAATAGAAGTTCAAAAAGTAATAATTAAAATGCTTAAAAATAACTGTTTTTTTTTTCTTTTTCTAACCTTGTCTCTTTTAATTGATTAAGAAGGTAGAAAAATTATAGGGACACAAAATTCAAGCATTCATCTTTGGCACTTCTTTGATTTGTTTGTTTTAAAAGAAGACAAATAGTATTAATTAAATACTTCTCTCCTTTTAGAAAAAAAAAAATACATAATGAATTAATTGAATACAAACAAAGAAGACCTAATAAAAATAATAATAATATGCATGTGATAGTTGTGGGTGCAATATGAGAGGGGAGAGAGGCTTCTATGGATTATTTGATATTTGAATAATATAAATGAAAAAGGAAGAATATTTAAAACCTACTACCATCACTAAATTTCATTGTGCCCCTCCCTATATGCATCATATATCAAAGTGCCAAATATGACTTTTTCATTTCTTCATTTTTATTTCTTCATTAATCTTTTTATTTTAATTAATTAGCTTCCACCCATCTTCCTGCTCATGCTCATCCTCCTTCTGTTTAGAGTTTTTTTTTTAATCATTTTTTTAGGTTAAATTCTAAAAAAAGTCTTTGAACTATGAACTTTGTGTCAAAAATACCCTTAAAACTTTAAAAAGAAATTAAAAATACCTTGTCGTTAGTCTTAGATGAAAACCGTTAAAATTTTGTTTCAAAAATACTCCTGAACTTTTCAAAAGTTTCAAAAATACCTTTAACTCAAAAAAAGTTAAAAAAAATACCTTCATCACAGTTTATGAACAAAAATCGTTAATACTTCGTTGCAAAAATAACTTTAAAATAAAAACAAATTAAATTGCTCCTAACATTAATATGGTGATCAATTTGTTTGAAGTTTTCTTAAATTTAAAAGGAATGAATTTTAAAACAAATTATATAGATATCCTCACTTTTTTCATATATAGATATTCTTATTTTCTCTTAATTTTCTAATTATTAACTTACACCAATTTTTTCATCTACCAAAATTTTAAGTTAAAACATAAAATTCCATAAAATCTCACAAAATTCCAAAATCAAAATCTCCCCTTAAACATACTAAAACGATAAATAGTTAAATAAAAAAATGTATTAGATTATTAACAAATACTCAATTACGAATCCTTTTTTTTTTTATTATCGTTTTGGTATGTTTAAGGGGAGATTTTGATTTCAGAATTTTGTGAGATTTTAGGGAATTATTTTATGTTTTAACTTAAAATTTTGGTTGGTGAGAAAATTGGTGTAAGTTAAGAATTAGAAAATTAAGAGAAAATAAAAGTATCTATATAAATAAAGTGAGGATATCTATATAATTTGTTTTAAAATTTATTACTTTTGAACTTAAGAAAACATCAAACAAATTGATTACTATATTAACGTTATAAGCAATTATAATTTTTTTTTTAATTTTAAAGTTATTTTGCAACGAGGTATTAACGGTTTGTATTCTTTTTTTTTTTTTTTTTATATCCACGAGTGTCCGAGTCAGCTTATGCGCACCTCGACTAATCTCACGGGACAACCCACCCGACCCTACAACAGGCGGGCTGCCAACTTACCCGTAGGTGGCCACCATAGATTGAACCCACAACCCCTAGGTATTTTATAATTTTTGTATTTATATACTTACGGTGAAGATATTTTTTAAACTTATGAAAAGTTCAGGGCTATTTTTGAAACAAAACTTTAACGGTTTCCATCCAAAACTAACGGCAAAGGTATTTTTTAACTCTTTTTGAAAGTTTAAGTGCCTTTTTTAAACTTTTAAAAGTTCAGAGGTATTTTTAACACAAAGTGCATCATTCAGTTACATTTTTTATAACTTAGCCTTATTTTTATTTAGTGGTTTTTGTTAATAAATACAAAATTTGAACAAAAAACGTGCACTTATTTTTATTTAGTGGTTTTTGTTAATAAATACAAAATTTGAACCAAAAACGTGCACTTTTCTATATATTAATCTATCTATTGTCTGATTTCTATGGTCTAGATTCATATGATCATAAGTTCTTTATATAATTATGTTGTCACTCGCTCCTTCATTTTCTATTTTGTACCAACCAAAACGAGTTTTTAATATGAAGTTTTCTTTTTTTTTTTTTTTTTTTTTGGAGAATTTCAATATTTATTTGAGCGCATATTTTCGATAATTAATTAAAAGTTTAATTTCATCACATGAAACTTTAGAATTTAATAAATGTTGCAATTTTTATCTTCTATTAGATTTTTAATTAAAAAATCGTTAAAAAATAGTTTTTAATATGCTTATCGTTGAATTAGATCAGAACAATAATAAGCATATTATTATTATTTCAAAAAAAAAAGAAAAAATCAGAAGAGAGACCTAGTGTGAATTGATGTGATTTCGGTGAAATATAACACTAAAGTTAATTTTATTGAAATGGATAAATTTTGATAGATTCGTTGTATTTTGTTTGGAGTACCTGAATTTTTGTTTTTGAAATTAACGAGTTTCTAGAGATTCTTACAAATTTCGTCTAACAAATTAGTAGGTCAAAGAAACAAAAGTTAATTTGAAAATAAATATTGTAACGTTTGATCAATTTATATGAAAAATGGAAGTTTGGAAATAAAATTTGAGACTTGAGAGAGATGATCTAGATAATATAGTTTTTGGGAACCAAAATCATCCTTGAATCTTGGTTCAAATTTGCGTATCCTCTACTATAATAACTCAGAAACCATCGAACATTTATTTGTTCATTGCACTTTCGTAGATATCAAATATGATCCAATTTGAAATTGGTTCTTATTATCCTTATCATTCCTTATGGAAATTTTTGTTGATCTACCACCACTAAATTCTATAAAGAATATTATATTGAGTAATTTTACTAGTGGTGACTTGTAGAGGAAAAAACTTTCTCTCATTTCTGGGAAGATATCACCACCTCTGTTATTTCGTGGTGCAAAAAATCTAAACTATTTTGTAACTATATGATGTTACTTCCGTAGCTTTAATTTGAAAGGCTTTTCTTTACCTTATTCCTTATATGTTTCTTATATCAATAAAGTTGATCTCGTATATTTTAGTTTTTTTTTTTAAAAAAAATATCAATTTTATTATTGAGTAATAGTTAACTTTATTTGACGACGGCTATCTAGAAATTACTTTTAAATTTTCAAAGACCAAACATGTAAAAAAAAACAACATCAACCAGAATTTGAACGAATGAATTATTTCAATTAGAAGCAATCTTCAATAACCCCTTTAACTAACACGGCAATTAGGTATTTTGACCATATATCTATATATATATATAGGGGCGATTGTCAACTATATTTAGATGCATTATATTCTAAAATAAACACATCTTTGTGCATCACACAATAATCACACACCAAAAAATAAATAAAATATATAAAAATATATATAGAAAAAAAAGTAAGAAAAATTTATCATCTAGGAAATTATGATTATATAATTAAATAAGATGTGTAGGAGTAGAAATCCAAATTTTCCACTTCTTTTTTTTTCTCCGAAATAATTTATTGATGTTTTGAGTAAAAAAAAGAAAGAAAAATCAGATTCCAAAGAAGGAACATTCGAATGACAATCCAAATATCATGGGTAGTTGTTTTCTCTTTTTTCTTCCTTCTTCCAACGTTATTATTAATACTTTATTTTTTTTTTTTTTTTTTTTTTTGCATTATGTTTTGTCTAGTCTCAACTTGTAGACAAGGAGAGTTCGTTTATGGACAAGACTAAGTGGGTTAACTATTTTGTCATTTGTCAACACCCAATACCCTTCCTTTAATTTACCCAAACTTATTAAATCATTAATAATTATTCAAAATAAACCAGCTTCTCTCCGTTGACAAAAAAACAAAAACCCCTTTTTTAAAAAATCATAAATAAAGTAGCTATCTGGAAATGGCTGCTTAAAAATTATTAAAAATCAAAACTTTATCCTACAAAACGCACCCCCTTCCCTGTCTATATAAATCCAACCCTCTGTTCAACTTTTCTTTCGGGCCAAAACAAACTCAAAAAAAATTCCCCTTTCTTCTTTCTTCTTTCTTCTTTCCAAATTTAACAATAAATGGAGGGCATGAAGAAAAAGTGGAGTAAGTATATGGGCTTGAACGGTTTGGGCCGGAGCCGATCGGTGGCAGGAAAAACCACGGTCGGACCGGGTGGTATGACGAAAAAGAGCAAATCTTGGAGCACTAGCTCCAAATTCAAAACCCCGGTGGCTCCGGACGGTTGTTTTGCCGTGTATGTCGGACCGGAAAGGCAACGGTTTGTTGTGAAAGCGAAATTTGCGAATCATCCGTTGTTTCAGACGCTTCTAGAAGATGCTGAGGTGGAATATGGGTATAATAGTCAAGGCCCAATTTTGCTTCCTTGTGAAGTTGGCATGTTTTATCACGTATTGGCGGAGATGGACGGCGGCGATGAGCTCAGCCACCGTTGGACGGCTGGAGAGAGCGGTGGTTTAGTTGCTTGTAGTTGTAGCCCACTTCGGCTGACCAGCTGCGGCAGTAGAAATAGCGGTGGTTATAGGGTGTTAAGTCCGTCATCGATGCTTAAATTAAATGGTCTTTGACTCGATAAATAAATTCACAAATATATATATAATATATATATTTGTTTATTTATATATGGTAAGATTTCTTCTTATTTGTGTGTATTGAAATTAGATGATGTGCGGTTGTAAATGGATGGAGGTTTCGAAAGCATCAAAAGCCAACATTAAAGTTAAATTTTCACATCTAATGATTTTTCAAATGCTTAGTATTAATTTATTTTTATATTAATTAAGTCGAAAATTTGACAAATAGTATTTTTCACTTCATTAGTTATTTTGGGCATAGATATCTTAGGATTGTTTCAAATAATGTATATAATAAAATAGTGAGATGATAAAGTGAAAATAAATTATAGTCTTGATATATGATGTCACTAATGTCAAAGTTTTAATTATTGTTTATAAAAAAAATGGAGCACGAGTAGAATAAAGTCAGAAACTAATAAAATAGCAAAATAATGTAAACAGGCTTTTTTTAAAAGTGGTTATTATGCATTGAATTTTTGTTTTCCAAAGACAAGAAATTATATTTAAAAACAGCTTTCAAAATAATCTTTATATTTTTTAATAAGCCAATTTCCAAATTGATTTTTTTTTTTTGACACATTTTCCAAATTGATATTGATATGTGGTTGACTGGTAAAGGAGTGAAAATATCACGTACGATGATTTTTTTTTTTTTTTTTTTAACGAAATATAGGAACAATCAAACTTTCTATTCTTTTTAATTATTTTATGAACAAGTCACTTAGTTATGATCTTTACATATCAATTACATTTACAATCATCCAATTAACCCTCTTAGTTTTACATATCAATTACATTTACAATTCCATAACATTAATGTTACCCGTTCTTTGCATACACCTTTTGCTAGGATGAACATACATCTTTTACATTTCCAAAATGGTATACAATGGCATTGTCTACCTGCTTTAAACGAACTTATACCAATATGGAGTACTTGTATATTGTTTATAATGATCAACCATCATGAGTTGGCCTAATGGTAGTGAGAACATCTAAAAAAGCAAAAAAGCTAAAGGATTGTGGAACATCCAAAAAAACAAAAAGGCTAAAGGATTGTGGGTTTAATCTATGGTGGTCACCTACCTAGGATTTAATATCCTACGAGTAAGTAAAAAAAAAAAAACTAACAATCGTAGTACTTATATGTAATACACTAACTAATACAATGACACTTTTGACAAAATCACTGTTACACAAATCGCAATGCAGTTGAACCACATAACAACAATTCTTCAAAAAACTAGCAAAAGAACGACCTCACACATTTTTTTAATGTCCTGAATGAAAACGACAACCCTAACTTGGCCACAAACACCTTCAATAAATAATTCCTTTCGAAAAGGAAAACATCTCTATAATAAATCAAACCGCTCATAAAGAATGAAAGTATCAAGCAAAATGAACTGAACTTTACAGAATATTTCCAATATAATATGTATGAATGATACTTGTTACATCAACAATAAAGACAACTTTTGTGACAACTCGCAAACAATAAGAAAAACACAACTTACTAGCCTTAAATAAATATATAGTCAATCACAAAATTCCAAACACTTAAAAGTATACTATTCGATGTGTTTTGAATTGAAGTGGCTTCAAATTCAATTACTCACGCATGTAACATATGGTACCATGACTTACAAAATAATGGCATTTATTACCTTTCTCATGCCTGACTGCTAATTATTAATATTAATTATCACTTTAAATGTATAGCATACCGACCTATATGTTAATAATTAAAACAAAATGGTTAAAAAAATAAATACTTTCATGAAATCAGCTATTTTATCTTTTATGTCAACCCAATCAGTGTAATCACCATGTCGTATGAACTTTGAAATCCATGCGTCCTATGAGTGATCGCATTTAAGATCATTAAATGTTTTCAATTAATGATAAATAATTGAACAAAAGATAAACTTTTGTCCTTCCTCTCAAACCTGTTTGGATCGCATCTGTATTTAGATTAGATATTTGGAGCATAAACCCCCCCTTTTTTTTAATATAATTAATGTCAATA
The DNA here is from genome assembly GCA_002890555.2 of Lagenaria siceraria. NCBI lineage: Eukaryota > Viridiplantae > Streptophyta > Magnoliopsida > Cucurbitales > Cucurbitaceae > Lagenaria > Lagenaria siceraria. The sequence goes on along the minus strand of CM016487.1, from coordinate 4,224,420 downwards.
GATTAAATATTTATGTTTGAAACTTTGAATATGGAGAATATTTTTTTTTAAAACCACAAATTTTCTAGTTAATAATACTTTCATATGTAAGTTCAACTATATTTACTTTCGTTTTTTATTAGATTTTTTTTCTGATCTTATAACCAAATAAGATCAAATTTATACCATTGTATACAAATGAAAGTATCATGTAAAAATAAAAAAATTCAACCAAGAATTTATGCATTACCTTCATTCATCTTTTATTTACCTTTGATTACCGAGTATATAACTTAAATTATTAAACAATATAAAATCAACATATAAATATCTACTTTATATTTTATAAGCTTAATTACAAAGTAAACATATTAAGAAAAAACCAAATATCTTATGTCCATTTTTCAACTCGATTTTTTGTAATAAAATAATATATATTAAATTAATATAGAGAATTTCTTATGAAAAAATAAATTTATTCAAATTTATTAATAAAATAAAATAAAAAATATTTAAAGTATTGACATCCAAGGACAATGATTATCTAGATCAATTTAAATAGTAAAACATGAATGAAACAAACATTGATTTTTTTTATATGTTTTTCAAAACGTATCTCAAACCACATATGCATTTCTTTTTTAAAGAAAATAATAGGTTTCTATCACATTGTAAGTTGTGAGAGGAAATTAAGAAAGATAAGAAAAATAGGGTTTTGCAGTCTATTATTTGAGTAAATATTCATTGCACTTTCACAATTTTGAAGCCGTCATCTATGATTTATCTTTTCCCGCCGACAATAAAATTTTGAGCAAATCATTGAAAACGACAGCCTACAACTGTCCTGCCGCCACAAATCGCTTCGTCATCTTATGGGCCTGGTCACTATGACCATGTCGGCCCATACCCTGCTCCAAGCCCATTCGAAAAACCTAAACCCTAAACAATAATTTCATAAATATCCAAAGATTTTAATATTATCATTTCTAGATTTTATTTTATTTTATTATTATTATTATTATTATTATTTACCTTTTTAATTTTGTTGTTGTGTATCTCTCCACATTCCAGCCTCCCAAAGTTTTTTATTGTGCATCTTTCCCATTTAATGTACATATATGTTTTCCCTTTATTGAATTTTCTTTGTAGATGAACACAACCAATCATATATAGAAAAGTTTGGGATGAAAACTCTTGCACAACACACACACATTGAATCATACCTCAAAATTTGAAAAGATCTAGAAAGGGAATCGAAAACTAACTTTAGTAATGGACCCTTCTACGTAATGGGCTTTTACATAATATAGAAATAGTAAAAATAAATGGGTCTTCTATGTCAGCAACAAGCACAATATCGAGTTTCTTTCTTAGTCTTTGAAAATTAGTTGCTGACAGAGGTTTGGTTAAAACATCCACAATCTGTCCTTCTTGAAGACTAAATCTCGTACATAATAAATGTCAAGTTCAATATGCTTTGTCTTCGAATGTAACACAGGATTCATACTAAGATGCACTGCACTAAGATTGTCACACCATAAAATCAGAGCTTTTTGTAAGTCAATACATAATTTATTTAAAAAAGAAAGAATGCGCACCATTTCAATTGTCACAAGAGCAAGACAACGATGTTCTCCATAGTAGATTTACCATCACATCCGAATCAGATGCCCAATCAACATCAGCAAACTCATATAGGCTTAGTTCATTAGATCCTTTAAGCAGGATGGAGATTCCATGATTTTATAAAGAAAATCTTTTTCATGTTTGCCTTTTTATCTTTTTCTTAATACAATGCGAATAATGTATACACAGTGAAAAGTTAATTACCTATTCTTTTATATCCGTGAGTGTCCGAACCAACTTACGCACCCCTCGACTAATCTTATAAGACAACATGTCTACAACACGTAGGTGTCAATTTACGCCATAGAATACTATTCATTAGCCTAGCCTTTTTATATTATTTGAACAAATCCTCGATATATTTTAAACACACAAATAAATTTTGAAAATAAACCGACACATATATATATATGAATGAAACAATAATTGAACAATCTATAAACTTTTAGTTATGAAATATGAAGATAAATTTTTTAGATAGGAACTGAATTGAGAATTTAGAACATCAAATTAGAAATGCAGCGTAGAAGAACATTCAGGAAAAAAGTGGAATTAGTTGGATTTGAGATCGAATTCCGGGGATCGAACAGACTCCGGATAAAGCCAGTTCTTCAATCCACTGAGCTGAAGCAGCCTTTTCCCAAAAGCGTTTGTGGGAAAATTAGATGATCCAGACATAGTAACAAAGTAATTAAACCACTCTACTAACTCAGGCCACAGCGTCTTATAGTAAAATGCCATCCTCATCCACTGCGGCTCTGTCACGTACCGATCTCCCCTGCACACACTCCTTAAGATCCCCTTCACTGCATCGTCGATTGGCATAATCGGCATTACGCTCACAGTAGCCTGCCGCCAATTTCTAAGCTTTTGATAATTCTAAAATTTATGCTTGTTTCAAATTTTCAATAACTATCTTTTTAGTTTGCTTAATTTTTGAAACATTAATAAAAATTTGATAACATAACATAGAAATTCAAAAACCAAAAATGAAAAAACAAAATGGTTAGTTACTAAATGGATCTACATTTCCTGACATTGAGGTTGAAAAGACCAAGCTTGTATATTGAAATTAATAAATAGACCAAATGAAAACTTTGATTCTAGAGTGGTTAAATTCCCTTTTCTCATTTTAAAAAATGAGTCTAAACATGCATTAAACACTCAAACCAAATTAATTTTAAATGGATTAAAATCACTTTTATCATTTATAAATCACTATGAAACGTATTTTTAATCCTTCAAAACTAAATTTTGATGATATGAAAATTACATCTAAAAAATAGTGTGTTTTAAAATTATCTCAAAACATCTACTAGACGTGTTTTGAAGTGAGATCTTGAACTTAAGAATATTGATTTTAACACAAATTTAAAACCACTCCCAAACGTACCCTAAAAAATTTATTTGAATTGACTTACTAAATGCATATATATTCATGAATTCAAGCGAAGAATAGAATAACATTTTAAAAGTATAGATACGAAATGAAAAGCTTACGTCTCTGAGTTGTTGGTCGAGATATAAACGGCCATCTTTGGACATGAATTTGCCCTTTGTCATCTCTGATTCCACAAGCCCCGGCGTCACGATGGTAATTCCGATCTCTCTTCCAATCTCCACTCTCAGTGTCTCGTAGAAGCTTATCACTGCTGCTTTGCTCGACTTCATTTTCCATATAATATATATTTTAACTTACCAATATATAATATTACCAATTAATCAGCTTTTAGTTAATTAGAACTAGAATTAGAATAATATATATATATATATATATATATATATATATATATATATATATTATCTTACGGTGTAGAAGCTGAGCCTGGGCGTAGGTAGCCATGCGGCGGAAGAAGCAATTCCGATGATCTTCCCTCTGCTTTGCTTCAAGTGTGGAATCCCATAGTAACTACAATATACCATTCCCCAGAAGTTTACATCCTGTGCCATTATAACATAATTATGTATTATATTCCAATTTAATTTTTAACAAAAATTAAATTAAATTAAATTAGGATTATGAAACGTACCATTACCGGGACCGCATTTTGGAGGTTGTCGTATTCTTCAAACAGGTTGATGCTGGATACCCCCGCATTGTTCACCAGATGATCCACTGCTTTTTTTTTTTTTTTAATTATAATATTATTACCAAATTTAACAAGAATACTTCCCTACTTTATGCCGCTCACTCAAGACTCTAATTACAATTTAGAAGTTGGCACTTCACAAACTTTTATTTTATTTTATTATATATATTTTTAATATTTTTCTTCCCTAGTTGATGCATGAAAATAACTAAAAGGTTATGAGTTATCAAATCTGAGAAATGATTTTAAATTAATTATTAATTTACTTTTAAATCGTATTTTTCACAAAAAGGAAAATTTACCGATGGAAACTTTATGGATGGAATAAAGGGCTTACGTCGTCGGAAGTGGGTGACGGTAGTTTGGATACATCGTTTACAATCTTCAAGCTTGGAAATATCCGCCGGAATTACGAGAGCAGAGGGTGAGCCTATAGACTCTGCCACGGCGGCCACTTCCCGGAGCCGGTTTTCTCTTCTGGCAACCAACGCCAAATAAGCTCCTCTTTTAGAGTATTCATATGCCAGATGCTTCAAAAATCAAATTAACAAAAAAAAAAAAAATTAAAAATTAAAACCAAATTTGATTGTTTGGATTTTTTATTTTCTATTTTTTATAAAAAAAAAAAAAAAAATGAAACCTCGCCGATGCCTGAGGATGCTCCGGTGATGAGAACAACTTTTCCGGCGACATCTTCGCAGAAAATGGACCTTATTATGAATGAAAGAGACTCGAAAAATAAGTAAATTGGGAGAAAAAAGAAGAAAGCTATTAGAGATGCTGGTGGAAGTATAAGGTTCAAGAAATTGTTGAGGAAATCCATTTGGACTTAGATTATTACATTACACACACAACACAGCTTGAAACTTCATTTAACCAAAAGGAGAAACTGGATGTACACGTACTAGAATTGCATGCCCAATAATCAACACGTAACACTGCCCAATAATTATCTAAATATCTTAGCTTATGAGAGTCAGATGCATATATATTAGTGCATCACGGAAGTATCAAGCATCTTGAAGTATTGCTTAATATTTAGATACCAATAAAATACGATCTTTAAAAAAATTCTATCATCTTAACCAAAATTAGCCTTAACTCAATTTATAAATGAAGGTGTTAAAATCTCCCTAAAAACAAATAAGATAAATTTGAAATACTTTTCACTCATAAATTTAATTGTGAAAAACTACATGATGTCATACATATCGTAATGACCTACGTAGCTCAAATTATTCTATGTAAATTAAGTACATTTTTAAATAAATTTAAAACAAACCGATCCTATAATATTTAATACTAAATTTTAAATGGATGACCAGTTTTTTTTCTAAACACATCCATTATTTTCATTTTAAAATCATATTTAGTGCATAATTATAAATATAATAATTAAATTCAAAATATTAATATATATAGCAACAATTTTAAAAAATTATAAATATAACAAAATAATCTAAGACTATTATAATCTATCACTTAAACCATAGTTTGCTATATTTACAATTTTTTTAAAATATTACCATACACCTAGTATTTTTTAGAGACTCATTATAACTACCCATAATTAAACATAAACACATTTATAAATGAAATTTTATAGTTTTTATAAATGCAATATTTAAACACCTAGAAGGAGTATTTATAAACAGCTAGAACGTCAATCCAAACTCTTAGTATGTGCATCGTCCTTAAAGGGTTCAATTTCTAAAGAGTGACAAACTACTTATCCAGCCCATCTAAAACCACTCTAATTTAGGTTCAAGTCATTCATACTTGGATTCAAAATAAGGAAAATAGAAATTCCTTCAAATCTCTCTCTAAATTAGAGATAAAAGTAGAAGAAAGTGAGTACTAATAATAATAATCCTATTCGTATCCCAATTCCGGGGATCGAACCGAAGCTGGATAAATATAAGGCTTCAATCCAGTAAACTCAAGCAGCCTTTTCCCAAAACTGTCCGTCGGTGAACTTCCCGTCATTATAAACAAGTAATTCAACCACTCCACCACCTCCGGCAACAACATCCGCCAGTAAAACGTCATCCTCATCCACGGCGGTTCCGTCACGTACTCATCTCCCCTGCAGCCACCCCTCACCATCGCTTCGACTGCACCACCCACCGGCTCGATCGGCATCACGCTCATTACCGCATCTCTCAATTCTTGATCCAGGTACATCTTCCCATCTTCGAACATGAATTTTCCCTTCGTCATCTCCGATTCCGTCAACCCCGGCGTCACAATGGTAATTCCGATATCTCTCCCAATTTCAACTCTCAATGTCTTGTAGAAGCTTATCACTGCTGCTTTGCTTGCCTTCAATTTTAAGTAATGTTTTAATACAAAAACAGAGCATGAAAAACAGAGCAAGCAACAAACAGGGGAGGGGATTTTACAGTGTAGAAGCTCAGGCGGGGGGTGGGTAGCCATGCGGCGGAGGAAGCAATTCCGATGATTTTGCCTCTGGTTTGTTTTAGGTATGGAATGGCATAATAAGTGCAGTAAACCGTTCCCCAGAAGTCAGTGTCCTGTTTGAAGAACAAAAACAATCATTTTCGTCATTCTGCGGCTATTTTTGTTAAATTAGTAAAGTGGGGCTTTGAGATTAATTTATATTCACCATTACTGCTGCAATGTTTCTTGGGTCGTCATATTCTTCGAACAAGTTGATGCTGGTTATCCCCGCGTTGTTAACCAAGTGATCCACTATTTAACAATGTAATGCAACAAATTTGATCAGGGTGTAATCTTCATAGGACTAAATAAACCTGTTCGAAGAAAGTCTCAAACCACTAGATGTTTTTACTTATGTACTTATAATCATCCTCTTATCTTAAGCTTGATGAATTTAGTATTGAAGTTTCCTCATAAGTTCATAACCTTGTTAACATTGAGTCAAGATGTTATGTTTGTTCATTAATTTTGGTTTTCCATTTTTAGTAAATTTGGCCCAAATAAAAATATAGACACAAAAAACATATATTAAAGGGAAAATAATATGATTTATAATTTAGAATACTAAACTTACAACGTCCGAAGTGAGCGACAGTTGTATGAACACATCGTTTGCAATCATCAACGTTGGACACATCAGCGTGGATGACGAGAGCATAAGGTGAGCCTAAAATCTCCGCCACGTCAGCAACTTCCCGGAGACGGTTTTCCCTTCTGGCAACCAACGCTAAATAAGCTCCTCTTTTAGCGTACTCGTACGCCAGATGCTTCATAAATAATAATAACAATTAAAAGAAAAAGAAAAAATAGAAATGAATTAAGTATGAATATTTGGTTTTAAACCTCGCCGATGCCTGAGGATGCTCCGGTGATGAGAACGACTTTTCCGGCGACATCTTCGGCGAAAATGGACCTTATTAGAAGTAGAAGGAGCTTGAAGAACAAATAAAGTGGGAAAATGTAGGTGAAGGCAGTTTGAGATATACGATCAATCATGAGATTGAAGAAACTGTTGATGAGATCCATAGGATTCCGATTCAGTGGAATTATTCAGAAAGTATAGATTGAGGTTTAATTAAAAACGATCTAAACACTTACGTGGCATAGTTGCATGGCCAACAAGCAACACCTAACACTGCTGCCCAAACTACTCTACTCCACGTTCCACTCTTTTCATTTAAAAATATTTATGTGCTATTTGTGTCTCACTCACTCAAATATCTATTTAAAATTTACCTTTTTGAATTGTTTTCAAATATTAAAAAAAATATCAAATTCTTTATAAATAATGAAAAATTTTACCTAACAGAACAAACAACCAAACTTTTCAATATTTATAAATAGTTTGATATATATATATATATATATATATATATATATATATATATATATATTTGTTTATAATAACTTTTCTATTTTCTTACTATAAAAAATATGAATTAGTTTTTTTTTAATGATTAAGCATGGCTTAGATTGTATCTAATCTCGAAAAATTTATGGTAGTACGATAGTATGAAAAATTCATCCTACCTCCATTCATTGCTTGCCACAAAACTAGCATTTAAGAATTATATGGGATCCATAATTAATTGATTAATTAATCATTTAATGACATGTCAAACATTGAATGATTAGGTATAGCCTAAATTGCACCTAATCTCTCAAGAAATTTCTAATAATATGTAGTATGTAAAATTCTCTATACTATCTTTATTCATTGCTTGCCATAAAAGTAGCATTTAAGAATTATTTGGGATGTACGAATTAAAATGACATGTCAAATAATAAATTGAGGCAATATGTATTACGACAGTAGATTCTTCCTTGGTACATAGTTAAAAGAATAAAAAAGTTCTTTGCTAAAATTTTATTGGACAATTATTTTGGTTGCATAAATATAAGTGCAACGAACATCTAAGTTTGAACATCTAGGTTTCAAATTTATTTTACTATTACGTTTTTCCATTTTCCCCGACTTTGAGTTGACTATAAGCCTAAAGCCTAGGTGACATAAAGGCTTGGTGACATAAAGGCTCGAGAACCCGATAGAAGGATCAGTATATTAGCTTAAAAGCACGACTTTATAAAGTATAATTTGATTCAGTCAAGAAGATCATAAACAAGAACCAAATTCCTATTTGAACCATCAATCTTCCTATTTGAACCATCAATCTAATCAAGATTAGAGTTTGTAGACGTATCTTCAGCCATGGATAAGATTGAGAAGAAATAAAACAAAGTAAATAAAATGAAGAAATGGCATATATATAGCCACTGTGGTAAGTAACGAAATACAACAGAATAAAAGGAAAAAGAGAAGATACATGAATAAAGTCTAATAGTTATGTTAGCTTTTTTGACCTTATACATTATGCAAGAAATCCTACACCGATGTAGTAGTTTTTTTTTTTTTTTTTTTTTTTTGTTTATTCTTTTGCTAAATTGCCTCTTGAGATGGTGTCAAACAGACCGATGTAGTCGATGATTGTCTTCCAAGTGGCCATTTTGTATTTAAATGTAAAAAGTAATACTAGATATCAAAAAAGCTGTTATTATGTGTTCATGGGTGCGAATTATTAGAATTTTACACAGATGTAGGCAAATCTCTAACTGAAAACGAACTTAACCATTCACATTTGAGAAAGATTTTGATGCTTTGCTTGGAAAGCATACACACATCAAATTATAATATATTTATTTCATAACGCATAAGTCAATAGAAAATTATAGATAAAACAAAGTTGAATCTATGGAAGTAAGAAGCTGAGAGATTTTACAAAGAAGTACCACACATACACAAAATAGACCACGAAAAATAAAATTTAAAAAAAAAAAAAAAAAAAAAAAAAAAAAAAAAAAAAAGCTGATAAATTTGATTGTGGATTATTCGGCCTTGAGCTCGGTGGAGCGAATGGAAGAAGGATACAGGAGGTACTTGCCACCGGTTAAATCGAGGGCTTGCTTGCTCAGGGCGTCGGATTCAGAAGCTCCAGGCGCCGGCATAGCCAGTATCCGGTAGCACCACTCAACCACCTCCGGACAAAACGCCTTCCAGTAATAAAGCACATTGTACCACGACGGCTCCGTCACGTACCTGTGTCCCCTGCATACCCCTCTCACCACCGCCTTCGCGCATTCCTCCGCCGTCTCCACCGGTACCATCCCTATCAATGCCTGTCCGTTTCAAACGAATAATGGTATCAATTTTAACCTGGTTTAATTTAGTCAATGTATTTTTAAATTTGTAATAATAATTGAGTTCCTGAACTTGTATATTTAGTCGAGTCTCAATTTTTATTAAGTAATAACTTATCTTTTTTGTCCGTAGAGTTCTTCTAATATCGATTTTACGAATTAGAATTAGAGAATTAGAGTAAATTCATAGAAGTTTCTCAAAAGAAAATTATAACTGAGAGTCTAAATGGATTAATTTATCCAAATTTAGGAGTTCAATGGATTGAAATTTTCCCAAACCGAACATTTTTAATTTCATATTTTTGCTTAGTTTTATATGAAATTAAAAAGGAATGTAGTAGAGGAAATTGCTTACATCCCTCATGTCCTGACGAAGTTCAACTTTGCCTACAGCGTTCAATGCTTTTCCTTGAGTCAATTCAGATTCAACGAAGCCAGGAGTAACAATCGTCACACCAATCTCCGGCGCCAGCTCCACTCTCAATGTCTCAAACATGCTCTTTATCGCCGCCTTGCTTGACTGCCAAATTGCCAATTATTCAATTTTCCAATCCCATTTAAACAACACAAAACCAACCCATACCTCAATATATCTAAATTTACAAACTTACATTGTAAATGCTCATTCTCGGCGCCGGTAGCCACGCCGGCGGAGCCGACAAAGCCACTATCTTGCCCCTGCTATATCTCAAATAAGGAATTGCCAGATGAGTTATGTACACTGCTCCCCAGTAGTTTATATCCTGCAATTTCCCCAAATTTAGCCTCAAATCCCAAAACCCACTTCTTAATTTTTACTTATAAGGGCTTCAACAACTTGTTTTTTACCATTACTTGTCTGAACGCAGCGATATCAGCTATGTCTTCAAACAGCACCAAATGGGTAATCGCCGCATTGTTTACCAAATGATCCACTGCATTCCATTACAAAATCATAGTTAAAATAAGACATTGTTTTTGCTTTTCTCAATTGAAATTTGGAAAATTTTTGCACTCACATCTCCCAAATTGATTCATTGTCTCGTTGATGACTCGCCGGCAATCTTCGAACTTGGAAACATCTGCTCTAATGGTGATTACACTTGGTGATCCATAATCCCGAGCTATGTCTGCAACTTCTTCAAGTTGATTCTGTCGTCTTGCTACAAGTACTAAGCAAGCACCTCTCTTCGCATATTCGTACGCCAAATGCTGCAATAGAAAAACAAACATTAATTCCCATTTTTATTCTTCTCCCTCAATTTGTATCGCTTATGGATTACCTCGCCGATACCGGAGGAAGCTCCGGTGATGAGAACGACCTTTCCGTAGACATTTTCAGTGAAGAGAACACCAACTAAAGAGAGGAAGGATTTGAGAGCTTGATAAGGCGGTAGTAAAAGAAAGAGGGAAATAAAAGTGAAGGGTGGAGAGACTAAATTCAGAAAGCTGTGAATGAGATTCATGGCTGTTTAATTAAAATTTCTCTGTTTGTTTTTAGAAAAACAGAGCATAGGCAATCTGAACAGAGGAAATTAATTGAAGAAGATTATATAGGGAAGTAAGTGAGAAGAATGTAGAAGAAGAAGGTGGTGGCAATCTAAAAATGCATGAATAGGGATACGTGCTGAGAAATTACCCGAATGTAGACAAATACCACTAAAATCTATCTCTTTGCTACTTGAATTTGTCTTCAATTTGTCGAGATGAGGATCATAAAATAGGCTCTGTTTTCAGAAATTCATTTACACGACTCATCTAGACAGAGGGTTTGTGTCGGCGCTTCCATTGACACGATTCATTGAGGATGGATATGTAAACCACAGCTGGTTTGAAAAAAGCGAGTGTTGGAAAGAAAACGAATCGGTGGGATAGGGGCGAGTGAGGTTAATATAAGAAGAGAACTACAAAATGGAAGGTGGGAAAAGAACAGAATAGGCTACAGACCAATGTTTCAAACTAAACTACAAAGACGAGGCAGTCGGTAACGTTTACATGTGGATTTGTTCGCATGGTTTAGAAGACATCAAAATGTTTATTCATTGATTTAAGTAATTTATTTGATTTTTTTTATAATATTTTTTTAAAATATTGAGATTTCGATATTTTAAACTTTACTAGAATATGATTAAACGTATTTGAAATTTTTAATTAGGTAACCAAGGGGAAATCAATTTCAACCTAATTTATTTAGGGTTAACGTTCATCTAAGGTTAATGTACATGGAATATATTGTTAACTTTTTGAGTTATAAATAGAAATTTTTCAAAGAAATTCTCGTACTTCATACACAAGACCTTAGATGAATATAATAAGTGAATATATGAAATTTACGAGCTTTTTTGCAATGTACCCTAATATGGGCGTAGCTCAACGAAAACTTATACAATCAATCTTGTAACTTTATAGATAGTTCGCCACACAGATCACAAATGTCACACAAGACGTCCAGGCTAATTCAGAGACAACAAACAAATAACAAAAAGTAAATCCAAAATGAACCCACAGAGTTTGGTCATTCAGTTCGGCAATATACTACCTACGTCTGAGGGGCAGAGTGCCCGAAAAAGATAATCCACTAATATTAATAAGTTAAATGTTTACAACAAAATAGTTATCTGTAAAGTAACACTTTTACTGTGATTCTTGTACAGCCTAACTTGCCAAACACCTAGGCTCCCCCTAGATGCGAGACTTCTTCTCTAACAGAACTTAGACTACCCCTAAGTTGTTGAATATTAGTGGTAGACACTTCGCCACTCCGTAGTGTAAGAGATTCCCTCTCTTCTTGAAGATATCTTTTTGATCACTTGTGAAGACTCTCCACAAGATTAACTTAGGCTCCCCCTAAGTTGGTAATGTTTTAAGCTCCCCCTAAAATCAAGAATCTCTTCTCGTAATTAACATCTCAAGCTCCCCTTACGACGATGACGAACACGTTGATTCGAGAGAACAATCCTTTCACGTTTTGCACAACACAATAATAAGATAAGGAAAGTATAATCTGCAGGAATGATACTTGTTACCGCAATAGCAAAGGCAACTTTTGAGACAACTCGCAAACAGTTAAGAAAAATACACCTTGCTAGCCTTAAACAAATATATAGCACAAAGTTCCAACAAACTCTCCATTTGGCTAATATTTTTTAAGACATAACCACTAAAGGAGAAACTCAACAAACACTGGTGAGACACCCACCAAAATAACTTCAAATAACAAAAACCAAACAATTTTAAACAAATATGGCGAACACAAAACATCTAACAAATCTTGAAGTCAGTTTTGATTCCTCTAACTCCATATTTTCAAAATACATTCCAAAATATATCCCTCTAATCATACAAAATAAAACTTCAAAAATAATTTTTAAAAGAGAAAAACTTGAGTGCATCATTCTAAGGAATTGCCCAATAAGATTGGGCCATGTGCTAATTTTTTAGAAAGAAAAAAATCAAATTATTTATTTAGTTTATATGCACGAAGGGTTTGTCATGAAAAAAGAGTTGGGAAAGATCAAAGTTATTCTCTAATGGAATAGAGTTTCTCATCACAATTATACACACATATATCATTCGTTGCTAGATAGAGAGAAAAAGGAAAAACTACACCAAAGTGGTATACAAAAACAGGACAATCCGAAGGAAATATATACCATATATACAAACAAGATTCAAACACCAAAACTTTTGGATGAGGCTCTTCCAAAACTAGTTGCCCTCAATTTCGACAGAGTGTATTGAAGGTGGGTACATTACATTCTTGGCTCCGGTGACATCCAGAATCTTCTTGCTCGGCGCCTCCGCGGCAGAGGATCCCGGCCTCGTATACACAAATATTCGGTAACACCACTCCAACACCTCCGGGCAAAACGCTTTCAGATAATACAGGCTGTTGTACCAAGACGGCTCCGTCAAGTACCGGTCGCCACGGCACGCACTCCTCACAATGGCCTTTGCACACGCCACAACCGTCTCAACCGGTATCGCACCGATCAGAGCCTGACATTGCCATCAATTATCCTAAGTAATATAAAAACAGAGAAACAGAGATGAGAAATTATATGCTTACATCTCTAACATCCTGATGAACTTCCATTGCACCTTGAGAATACAAGGCTTTGCCTTTAGTTAATTCAGACTCAACAAAACCAGGCGTTACAATTGTGATCCCAATTTCAGGAGCTAATTCCACTCTCAATGTCTCAAACATGCTCCTAAGCGCGGCCTTGGTTGCCTGAAAAAACAGAGCATAAAACCAAATCAAACAAAATTAAACCCATAAAACAGAGAGAGATTATAAGAACTTGCATTGTAAATGCTCATTCTTGGGGCCGGCAACCACCCTGCAGTTGAAGAAAGGACTATGATCTTCCCTCTGCTGTTCCTCAAATACGGAATTGTGAATCGGGTCATATAAACTGACCCCCAGTAATTAGTATCCTGCAACAAGAGATTAAACAACTATAATTAAGTTTGAATTGGTTTTGGGATTTACTAATTTTGTTAGTTGTTACCATTATTTGATTGAAAGAAGTGATGTCTGTGATTTCTTCAAACAGGGTCATGTTGGCGATGCCTGCATTGTTCACTAAATGATCCACTGCATTCGAGCACAAAAGTGAAAGTAAAGTTATGAAGAATCCAATAGTAATGTTGATTGAAATGTGGATTGATTGATTGTGCTTACGTCGGCCGAAGTGATTCATCGTGTCGTCGATGATTCGTCGAGAATCTTGGAGGTTGGAAACGTCGGCAGGAATGGTGATAACATCAGGGGAGCCATAGTAGCGAGCTTTATCGGCAACTTCCTCAAGTGGGCTTTCTCGTTTATCTACAAGAGCTAATTGAGCTCCTCTGTTTGCGTACTCGTATGCCAAATGCTGGATTCAATACAAAGTATAAACACAAATCTCATCCTCACAAACTATTGTTTTTGTGTTAATTTTCAAGGCCACCATTTAGAGCTGTTAATCAAAGTTTTTTGTGTGTTTATTAATTGTTATTGTTTCATAAAAGTAAATATTTTGGTTATGGGTTACAAATATAAATTTTTTTTACAGTTTATCATTGATAGAATTTGCGATAGGGTAAAATTTTTCTATATTTGTAAATAGTTTGATATTTTTCTATATTTGTAATTTCACTTTGGCTATTGGCATTTCCAAAATATAATAAATTTTACACCAACAGAAAATCACCACAATATCGTTGGACAATTTTGTATCATTTTTCGCGGGATAAAATAACTCAGATGTGTGTTAAAAAATCACTGATCAACTCAAAAGCTTCCCTTAGCTTAATAAATAATAATTGAGGAATAAAGGAAAATGATTGAAAATAGTCTAAAAAGTATTTTATCTTTGGTAAGTAGCACTTTTTTGGCTGATTGTTTTAATGGCTCGTCTCATGCATCTGGATATGGACTAAAATAAAAACTTAAAACTCCTTTTAATAGCACATTCAAATCACTAACTTTTTAGGCCTTTTCCGTGGAAGCTGGGTGGGGTTTAACAAAAATAGAGAAAAAAGTGAACGTTTTGATAATTGTTCTTGCATTTTTGTATGGTTTCGAGGGAGGGATAATTTAGTCTCTTAAAATAAACTCTCACATTCACTCTTTAACCCAAAAAAATCTCTCAAATATTTTCAAATCCCACCTATAAAATCATAGCAATAAAATATTAGAAGCTTCTATTTCATAAGAAAGTGAGCCTTCAAACGTGCTACTTTAAAATTTTTGTTTTGGCCAAAATATCGACAACACCATAATGTGCTATTTAAGGTAATTAGCCAAAAAGATATTATTTATTAAAAATTGAAGAGTTTTTGTACTAACTCAACTATTACCAAACAAAAAATAAAAAAATAAAAAAATTGAAGAGTTTTTTTTGGAAAATGGTAAAAAATAACACGTCTTACAAAATTAGCACTATTTTTAAAATTCGTTCAAATAGTTTTTGTCGATACATCTCCGACGAGATTAACCACCAAGATTTAGTTTAAAAAATCAATTTTTCTAACGGATTGATTGATTTGGCCTCTCAGACATTACCTACCAAGATTCTCTTGATTTTTTAAATTTTTTTAAATATTATGAAATCTTTCAAATTTTATAGCACATCTTATATATTTTCAAATTTTCTACCAATTGACTTATATTTACCAAATATTATATCAAACTCTTACATAATTTTTCAAATATGTAACCCAATATATAATTTTCAAATAAATTTTTTAGATGGATCTCGAGTGATTGCATTTTAATTTTTTAATTTTAGGAAAGATTAAATTTTACAAAAAAAAAAAACAAAAACAAAAACAAAAAAAGTTGGTGTGATCTCGGTATAAAATCTCGGGCAAACTAACACCGACATTTTATATATTTGGATTTTCTCGATGATTTTTCGGACAGATTAACATCGAGATTCTATATATTTCTCCTATCTTACTTTTTTTTTTTTTTTTTTGCAAACTTTGATTTTTCTCAAATTTAAAAATCACAAGCGAATAATTGAAGACCATCTAAATAAATTGAAAATTGAATATAATTGTGAAAACAAAAATTGGGCTAAAGATTTGAAATGTTACATAAATATTTTAAGATTGGGGAAGATTTCATAATATTTGAAAAAAAATTAATGTGTTATGGGCCAGATGTACCGAAAAGGCCCAAATCAATCAATAAATTTGAAATTTTTGATTTTTTAACTAAATTTGGATGGTCAATCTCGCCTAAGATAGACAAAGAAAAACTATTCTATCGATGTTAGGTTTGAAAGTAAAAACTTGAAGAGGTTATTTCTATTTTGATCTTAAACTCAAAACCTTATATCAATACATTGATAATTTATTATATTAACACTTAAGCAAAATAAGACAAGATGAAAATTAAACCAAAAATTACAGTAGTTACTGTAACCTGAGAGGTAATAGATGGGGATGGTTTATGTTTAATTGTCTTAATTCATAGCAACTAATGAAAGAAGGTTGTTAATTACCTCGCCGATGCCGGACGAAGCTCCGGTGATGAGAACGACTTTTCCGGTGACGTCTTCGCTAAAAACGGCTCTAACCAAAGAAAGGAAATACTTGAAAACCACGAACGGCGGCAAGAAAAATCCGAGAGAGACGAAAGTGATGGGTGGAGCAACTAAATTCATGAAGCTCTGAATCAACTCCATTCCTAAATTACTATTCTTCCCAAAAACAGAGACAACCCTTCAGAACAACATTTCACTTTCAGATCCTCTTATAACTTATAACCAAACCAATTAATTGCAAATAATTCTTTTCTTTTTTACAACAAGAAACAGTCGTGGCATCTTCCAAACTGCATGAGCCACACACGTGCCGATCAGAAATAACATTTTTTAATTTTGCTCTGTTCATATTTTTGCTTCCCCTGTTTTTTGTGAACTTTTATGTCGTCGTTTCCATTGACACGATTCACTCAAATTTGGCTGTGTCTTGTTCATACTCATCCGCAAATCTTAAACAATTAAGGGTTTATATTTGATTTAACCGATATGTCGTTTTACTCTGCTTTATCAACGACAAAGTTTTCATTTAAAAAGTTCAAAATATGAACAAACCATTACACAGTAAGGGAATGGAACGACTTCCATGGTTACCAAAGAAGCTAATAAATACTAAAAGGCTTATAGTTATAGCCTTTCTTTTTATATCTTTTCTTCATCGTCGTCAATTCACAACAATACGCAACCATCATAGCTTCATCCTTCCTCTGCATATTGACTCTGGCAATAAAATCATCAGCTCTTTTACTCAATTCCTCAGAATTAACCGATTCCATCTCCCACTCATCCTCCTCATCAAAGCTCTCAAAACTCCTCTTTTCATCCCCTTCACTCATCGAAGTCTCTCGAAAACTCCCATCGTAAAAACATACATCAGTACCAAAACGATCCGGAGTTTTTGAGGAAAAAAATTTGGATTCTCCGATGAGAAGAACGACAATGAGATTACCGAGGATGAAAACGCAGGTGGGTGTGGGAAAGTTTATTGGGTAATTTGAGGATTGAGAGAGAGATGAGAGAAACACAGAGAGAAGAGAGGAAGAAGGGAGGAGAAAGGAAATAATCCATAAGAGACTACAAAACAGAGCTGTAAGAAAACAGAGGAGGAGACTGTTGATGATAATATTATTTACAGGGGAATGGTTGGATTTTATTGAAGATTTTGTTACGATCTCTGTAAGATCCATTTGGAAATTGTATAGGAAATCTAATATGGGGGTTTTGGAAGAAGGAAGAAGATGGAAGGGATTAAGGCTTCCATATCTTGGGGGAAAATTGGGCGACGCCTTCCAATTTATATAATCCATGAATGCCAATGTGATTCTGAGTGTGGAACTGTAGACTTGAGCAATTTTAGAAATTATATTCTTTCATTTTAAATATTTGTTTATTGTATTTTTTTAATTAATTTGCAAAATGCAAATTGTTAAAGAGGGTTTAGTATATTTTAAGACTATAAACTTACTAGCTTCACTTTTCATATATGTATATTATATATATATATATATATATAAAGTGACCGTGACTTGACTTGATGAAAGTAATATAAATTAAAATTTTAGTCAATAAATTTTAAATTTTGTGTTTATTTGATCTTTAAATTTAAAATAATTTTGTCCAAAAGCTTTAATGTGTGAATAAAAATTCGAACTTCTTTTCGTCTTCTCGCTTAATATTTGGTCTTCTTTAGTCAAAGCAAAATACAAAACGTAATAAGATAATCAATAATTTTGTTTACACATGCTATCCACTTATTACAACATTGCAAGGTGATCAATAAGAAGAAGAAAAAAATATAGCAATCAGATTTAAAGTATTAGTACATATAACAACATTTTAAAAAAAATTACAAATATAACAAAGTTTATTAGTAATAGACTTCTATCGCTAATAGACTCTTATGGTCATCAGCGATAGAAGTCTATCACTGATAAATTTTATTGCTATATTTGTAATTTTTCTAAAATGTTGCTATACATTTTTGTTATTATCTCCAAAAGTATTACTCATTATAATTTTCCTATTAGTTATACTCAATTCAATTGCATTTAGTCGAGTATTCACATTCAATCCAAATATTCACTCTAAAAATAAAATAAAATCATTTCATTAACAAACGGAGTCTAAGTAAAAGAAGTGAAATTTTCCCTATAAGTTTAATATTATATATCCTATTGATATGTTGTGCTTTTAGGAATATATTTTGGAGGGTAAAGTGATTTGTGATTATCTCTAAAAATTATTTGTTAAATAAATCACATGGATGCATGGCCTACTTTACCTAATTTCTTTTAAGATATTAAAATATATCTCTCTTCCCTAAAGCATGAGTAATGGAAACTCATTGGCAACTAAGGGCCAAATAAGCTTCATCCTAAAATGTGTTCGTTTAACTTTACAAGTAACAAGATTTAGAATTCAAGAAATATTTATTTATTATATTTTTTTTCATAGTATAACTTATAAAGTCGACTAGACTTGACCTTAAAATTAAGTTAGCTAGCTATACAAATAAACTCATATATATATAAAAGTGTATCGTCTCACACAAACTAATCTATACGAATATGTTATATAC
This sequence comes from Lagenaria siceraria, assembly GCA_002890555.2. Classification (NCBI taxonomy): domain Eukaryota; kingdom Viridiplantae; phylum Streptophyta; class Magnoliopsida; order Cucurbitales; family Cucurbitaceae; genus Lagenaria; species Lagenaria siceraria. The sequence continues at coordinate 4,205,476 of CM016487.1, read as the reverse complement.
TATATACATATTTGAATGCAATGAACTCAACACCATTCCTAGTTATAGAAAAGGAGTCTCCAACCCATAGAAGATCTATAAAATGTAAGAAATAAAGCAATTTGTCAGAATGCTTCAGAAAAAAATAGTATGGAACAAATAAAAGGAAAAAAAAAGTTTTAACTATATTGAAGGACTTTCCACCTTTATATTTGATCACAAAGAGTTTGAAGTTGGAGGTAAAGCTTTGTTGCAAAGGAGAGCAAAAGCTTTACAAATCAGATATTACTTTATAAATGGAATGTTCATATGCATATTTAAGTGATCTACCCATTAAGGAAAAGATGATAACTTTACATTTATTTAATTATATCAATTGCAACTTTGAGACAGATTCTAAAGTTATATGCCCCCTTCTTTAAAAAAATATTATATATATATATGTTTCAATGTTGTTATGTATTTTCAAACTCCTTTACTTCATTTATATATATATATATATTAATTCCTTTACTTGAATTTTTCTTAGTTTGGAGTCATATAGCTACTAATAATATTGTCTTGGTTTGATACTATTTTTTTATTTAAATTATTCTGATTTCTTATTTAAATAATGTTTTGAAATAAAATATAGTTCGTTTTAGAGCATAATCACACTTTTAATCTTCATTTAAAAATCATTTTGTTTTAAATGATTTTGTTAGAACAGTTGAAAGGAGGGTGAGACAACATTGTTTTCTTAAGATAATTTTGCTCTCTATGACAGCTTAAGGTGTAATGAATAATTGTTTTCTAAGATAAAATAGATTACCTAAAATGTACATGTTGCATTTCAGCCACACGATTTAATAAACACTCCCGTATCTGAGTAATTATATTAAAAATAGAAAGAACATAATTAGAGGATTTTTTTTTTTTGTGTGTTTATTAAAATTAAGGGTCGTTGTTTTGATTAACAAAATTGGTGGAAATATTTTCAAATATAGCAAAAAAATAAAAACAAAAAACTTTTTCAAACTGATAAACAGTGATACACTACCATCACTGATAGATATCTATCAATGTCTATCTATCAATGTCTAGTTCTGATAGACAGTGATAGACTATTTTTTATCATTTTACTATATTTGTAAATAAGTTGGCTCATTTGCTACATACGATAACAACCCTAAAACTAATAAAGAAACCATATATTTGTATATTGTTTGTTCAACAATTAGTCGCATCTCTTGATATAGAGCTATGTCCTTTGATAAAAGACAAGTCCTTTTATTAAAGATTATATAATTTACTAAAATCAACTCTCAAGGAAGAGTTCACTTTTTAAAAAAAAAAGAATAAATTAATTTTAGGATTCCTTTCAAATATAGAAAAATGAGTTAAACTATTTACAAATATAGAAAAATTTCACTGTCTATCAGTGATAGACTGCAATAGATCGTGATAGATAGTGAAAATGATATTTTTTCTATTTATAATAATTTTTCTTAATTTTATCTATATTTTTCAACTGATTTTGTTTCTAGAAAAGGAAAATTAATTCGATCGAAATTTAGTTATAATTTCTAAAGAACTCGTAAATTTCCTATTTTCATGATAGTGGTAGTGCGTGGCTACCTTTTGCTAGCCACCATTAGTGGTCTTAATTTCACTTCTTTTTCCTTCTTTTTTATTGTGTGTGTGTTTTTTTTTTTCCTTACACTTCACTTTATTTCTTTCCACTTTATTAAATTTACATATTGACCCCATTGTGGAATTCGATTTTTTAAAAGAGAAAATAAAAAGACAAATAAGAAAGAAACTTGAGAAGCTTCTCTTTTTAAAAAAACAAAAAATCAAAATTTGCTTTTAGTAAAGCTAGCTAAGATTTCCACGTTCGCTCTAACAAATATATATTATATATGATCCTCCATTCACACAATTTAAAGTTGCTTATCCAACTTGACATTAGTTTATTATTCATTATTGTCTAATTAGACATTATTATTTAAGAAAAATATCAATACCATGATACATAATTAAGAGTTTTCATTAAAAAAAAAAAAAGTTATTTTAGGAGTTATATTTGGTGATTAATTTCATTAGTTTATTAAGTAGTATATGAGTGGATAAAGTAGATGGAACCGTTGCAATTCTTTAAAAATGTTGCTATATACACTTAATTTTTTTTTTTTTTAAGTACAACAACTCTAGGGATGAGGGATCGAACCTCCAATTTCTAGGGTAGAAGGTCATGTCAATTACTATTGAGCTAAGTTTATTTTGATGCTAATACCCTAAAAATGCTACCCATTGCAATTATTTTTTATTTTTCATTTTACTTTTGAAACATATTAGTTGGAGAGAAATTTAAGGATGACAATTTATTTAATTGTTTAGTAGTTAATTTTTATCTTCATATAAATATATTTAGAATGTGTTTGGAATACATTTTTAAGTGTTTAATTTAAAAAAATAAGTTATTTTGAAACAAATTAGAGTATTTGGCAACGGCTCAAAATAGCTTTTGAAGTGTGTTTTAAACCGTTTTTGTCAAAATAGTTTAAATAAAAATGAGCTTTTTTTAATACTGTTTTCTCTAAACAATTCAAACAGGCACTTAGCGAATAGAAGTTTTATGCTAAAATGAACATAACTCAACTGACATAAACACATATACTATGGACCTCAAAATTAGAGATTTGATTCTTTGTCCATATTAAATTAATTATTTTCCTAGTCAACAAGTATAGTAAGCTAAATTTGACCACCACAACGTATTTCTGTTAGTTGCTAAACGGAATTATTTAGAACTATTTTTCAAACTTCAAAATTAAAGTATCATTTTTTAGATTAACTCGATCCAAAAAATAATCAACCATGTAATAATTCTTTTTAAAATGTGTCAACTTCTGACATTCTAAAGTTGTGTTTTGAGATTTCTTTTGACAGCCTTAAGAATGATTACGTAAAAATCTTAACTGTGAGTATTTGGTAAAATATAAATAAATTTGTTAGAATCACTCTCTTAATCACAAGTTGATATTTTCACTATTTTAAAAACTATTTCTCTTCAAAGTAGATTCTACTTGTAGAATCGGTGTAATTACTCCCTAACAAATTTTTAAATTTCAATTTTATTCTTTTTAAATTAAAATTGATTTTGTATATTTAATATATTCCTCACCAAATCAATTTCTATAACCTAAATTTTCAAATTGATTAGTTAAATGCCACCGAATTTTTCTTTAAATAATATAACTTTTGAAAAATACTTACGTATTTATCTTATATTTAAAAAATAATCTTAATACTTAAAAGAAACATTAAAAAACAAACCAGAAATAAAATAAAGTTGAAATTTACTAAAGACTAATTTACTTTATTTTATGACTGATTTTTCTAGAAATGCATTTGTGAACAATTATTTTAAAAGCTACAACAATTCTAACTAGGTCTATTTTGATTGATTTTTAAAGTGTTTATCAACACTATTTTTGCACTTATCAACGCTTATTTAAGTACTTATTTAAATGTTTAGGAAGTCAATCTAAATGATAAGTCGCTCGTTTAGAAAGTCAACTGAAATATGCTCTTTTTTTTTTTTTTTTTTTTTTACTCTTTCAGACTTTCAGTGTGCTTATTTTGTGGATTTTCTTCCTAGCATGGGCCTGAATCCAAAATAATTGAAAGATTGAGTTTGGGCTCTACTTGAAAGATTGGGTTTGGGCCAGAACCCAACACTGAACAACTTTGTGCATAGTGATTTTCGGCCCAATCAATGCATTTCAACGATTGAAGTCTATCATTGATAGACTTTGTTATAATTGTAATTTTTTAAAAATGTTGCTATATATTCTAATACTTTGAATCTGATTGCTATATTTGCAATTGTCTTCTTTTTAGAGCTATTGTCATTGCTTATCATTAGACCTTTATTTATTACATACTAAAAATAAAATTTAAAGAAATTAGTTTCTTTTTTAAAAAAAAAAAAATTGTCACATCACACATCGTTCTTAGATGTTGTTTGGATTGCACAAAACGCTCTTTGCTATAACTTCGTTATTTATTATTTCGTGAAGATTCAATCCTTCCTCTTATGAAAAAAAAAAAAAAAAAAAATTAAGGCCTTAGAATGCATATTTGGAAAAGGCCAACATTATCCAGGAATAAGATGGTAAAATTTATATTTGCTATTAGTTCCTAATCTTCACATTGAACTTCTCTTCAATCAAATTAGAAATGACGAGTCTTATCCTTCTAAATAAGCATCATCATCATATTATAGCACGTATCCAAATTTGGTCAATTATTACACAATCAACCATTCTCCAAAGAGTCTATAATTAAGAAAAATAGGAAAACCATTCATATTTCTCTACTTTTGCGTGTAAGTTAACAATGCCAATTTCTCTCCCACCCATTATTCAAAGTGGTTCAACAAATAAACTCTCATTTCCTTCCCTCTCCTCTTCTTTAACCTCTTTCTTTTTCCCTTATTCTTTTACCTTATTCCTTCAACTTCAAATCTTTAGTTACACCTACTAAGGCTTGTTTTCATTCCCATTTCTTAGCCAACACAATGACCTAGCAATTAATTTATTATCTCCTTCCCTATATTCTCCACACATTCACTTTTTTTTTTTTTCCTTTCGTCTTTTCAATTTAAACAACCCTCCATCCATTTACCACTATTCAATGGCCTCCATTGCACCATTATCGCCCAATGCAAGATCATTAACAACCCATTTTCCCAAACTCCAAAAGAATTATTATTCCTTCAAATTCAACGAAAGCCACGGCGGTGCCCGTGATTTAAACTGGCGATGTAACTCCTCTATTGTGATGGCGAGCAGCCGACGCACTAGCCCACGAAATGTGGACTTGGTAAATGGGAAGAAGGTAAATGGGGTTCATGTTGTTGTTGGGGAGGCTCCGCTTTTCTCCGGCGAAAAAAGAGGGCCGTTGTTGGTGGAAGAAACCGGCATTGGTGGAGAAAAGCCACTCCATGATTGTCTTCTTGGGAGGTTTGTAGAAGACAAGTTTGTTTATGGGCAAACGTTTATTATTAGATCCTATGAAATTGGACCTGATAAAACTGCCACCATGGAAACTCTCATGAATCTTCTTCAGGTTTGTTTCTATAATTGATTAAATATACAATAGCATATTCACTTGATTTTTGTTATTAATTTTTTTAAATTAAGTTTATAAACACTATTTTTCATTTTTTTTATTTACCTTTTTTTTACAAATAAATTAAAATTGAATGCAAATTTCAAAAATTAAAAAAAAAATGGTATGATTAAAATATTATTTTAGTCTATATAATTTAGATTTCATTCTATTTTAGTTATATACTTTCAAATGGTTCATATTTAGTTCATGTACTCCAATAAATCTTACATTTTAGTTTCATTTTATTTTATTGTTATGTGTTTTATATAAAATTTGAAAATGTATTTTTAAATGAGTCTTTTCTTGCATGAAAATTATTATTGTTGTTAGACTAATTTTTTTAACAAAAAGTACATAATAAATTCAAGATTTGTTAAATGTATATAAATATATTTGAACATTTAAAAATATAGAAACTAAAATAAAATGGAATCTAAATTATAGAGGACCAAAATGGTATTTTAGACAAATAATTTTTTGTTGTTGGAATTTGGTTGAGACTTCATATGTTTACTTAAGAAAAATAAAAATACTGTAAATAATTTTGGAGAAAACAAACTCATACAATTTTTTCATAAGCAAAACATTAAAAGTTTATTTGATAACCATTTGATTTATTGTTTTTTAAAATTATGCTTGCTTCCTCGTAAGTTTTGAATTTTATTATCCACTTTCTATTAATATATTAAAAAATAAAGACAGTTTTAAAAACTAAAAAAAGTATAGTTTTTAAAAAATTTCTTCTTACTTTTAAAATTTAACTAAAAATTTAAATATTTTTTTTTAAAAAGAAGGATGAAAACTACAATTAAAAATCAAGGGAAATAAGGATATATTTCAAAAAGTCATCAAACAAAGTAAAATAGACACTGTTGAACAAACTAGCTTCGTTTTTTTTTTTTTTTTTAATGGTGTAGTACTAATTAAAAGACATTATAAACGATAAAAAAAAAAAAAAAAAAAAGATTAAAGTATAAAGTAGGGTTTGATGATTGAGATTAATAATGAAATTAAAATTAAACAGGAAACGGCGCTGAATCATGTGACCTGCTCGGGGCTGGCCGGAAATGACTTTGGCGCTACTCGCGAGATGAGCCTCCGGAAACTGATTTGGGTTGTTACACGTGTCCACGTCCAAGTTCAAAGATATAGTTGCTGGTATAAAAATAACAAAAACCCTTTCATTTTTTGTCAAATCAATATATGAATAATGTTGAATAACTAAAATAAGGTTCAAATCTTAATCATATGATTTGCATGTTCATCTGAACTTTCCATCTCTTAGTCGTTGAATCTATATATTTGTAATTTATTACTTAAGCTATATTCTATTTCTCTATATTATACAGGGGAGATATTGTTGAAATAGACACGTGGGTTGATGCAGCGGGCAAAAATGGAATGCGGCGTGATTGGATCATAAGAGATTATCATACTCAAGAAATTATTACTCGAGCCACTAGGTACGTATGTATCTACTATTCAAAAAAAACTCAATGATCTGAAAAATTTGATCAACTCAACCTAACCCGTATGGTTTGGATTAGGTTATAAACTCATTTGGATTGAGTTGAGTTCAAATAAATGAAAATTTTATAGATTTAGTTGGTTCGTGGGTTCACCTAAAATAACACAACCCAACTTGAAACCAACCCAAATGTCTTATTAATTTTAAAAAGTATGTCATTTACTTAATGATACAATAATATATACATAAATTTAATTTAATTTAATTTAATTTTATGATTTTTTTTTAATAATTTATTCTCCTACATCGCCTAGAAATAATTTTTAGCACTTTGTAAAGAAAAAATTCATAACATAAATTGAAATTGAGTTCTTAATCTTAATTCGATATAAGAAAATAATTAAATAAAATTTTTACCTATTAACATTATACTTATTGCTAAAATAAAAATTTAATTAGATGACCCAAGTAATCCAAACGAACTCAACCTAAATGTTTTATGGTTGGGTTGGGTTCATTATCTAATAAGGGTTATTTTGGTTGAAGAAACCTACACCCCGAATAATTGGATTGGGTCTAAAAATTATTTCAATCCAACCCACAAACACCCCTACTATTATCATTGATAATCATAACCTCTATTCATCTTTCAATAATATTCTCTATAACATTATTTTTTATGTGCAATTTTTTTTTCGATTTTTCAGCACCTGGGTTATAATGAACAGGGAAACAAGAAGATTGTCAAAAATACCTGATCAAGTTAGAGAAGAGTTGACTCCATTTTACCTCAATAGAATTGCCATCTCCGCGGATGAAAACGACTGTGAAAAGATCGACAAGCTCACCGATGAAACCGCCGAGAGAGTCCGATCAGGCTTAGCAGTGAGTATCAAAACTCGCCCATAGTAATTAAATTAAAGATGCTATTAAAGTAGACCAACTTAAAAAATCTCTTCTTCAAATTCCTTCTATGTCATTTCTTTCCTACGCCAAATAGGAATCGATTTAATTTACTTCTCATGTCAATGTTACACCCATAAAAGTATGAAAATATCAATGCGAATATTGACAATATTAATTTAATACCATAGTTATTAACATGATATTTGACATGCAGCCTAGATGGAACGACATGGATGCCAACCAGCACGTCAACAATGTTAAATACATTGGGTGGATTCTGGAGGTACAAATATTTAATGTTAATTTACATTTTTAATTTCTGAACTTTTAATATATTGTGTAAAATAATTCCATAAACTTAACCCATTGTAACATAATAATGAGAAGAAAATTACATGGAAATGTATTTTGCAGAGTGTACCAATAAATGTGTTGGAAGATTTTAATCTGACGAGCATGACGCTGGAATATCGAAGAGAATGCAGGCAATCCAATCTGGTAGAGTCGTTGACAAGCACCACCGCCACCGCCACCGCCACAGCCGCCGCGGCCGCCACCATCGAAGACCCTCGCAACAACCTCCACTACACCCACCTTCTTCGTATGCAACCCAATAAGGCTGAAATTGTGAGAGCTAGAACTCAATGGAATTCCAAGCCAAAACAAAATTACTAAATAATCCCCCACCATTCCAAATTTCTTTTTTTTTCCTTTCAAAACATTATTTTTTTTCTCCAAGTATTGTTTTTTCTTAGAACCATTTCTCTGTCGTCCAAAGCGATCTCTACCAGGGTTAATTAATTTAAAAGGGTAGTTTTGAAAAAATATTAAGAAAAAAAGAGTTCTTTATTTTGTTGTCGTTATAGGAGTCCGTCTAAGCACTCTTATTATTTTTTTTTTTTAATTTTTAATTGCCATTAAGGGTTCTTTTAAAAACAATTAGGTAAAGGGTTTAGGGTGTTATTTTGTTTTGTTTTTTTTTTCTTCCCTTATTCCCATCCTGTTTTTATTTATTCTTATCCTCCTTTTTTTATTTATATATTATATGTGTTTTCTTTATTTCTTCTATTTCTTTTATTTTCCAACTAATTTATTACTATTAAATTTTTAATTTTTAATTAAAAATTAATGATTTTTAAAAATATATATATTAAATTTGAGTTGTTTTTATGAAATTTTTTCTTCTTTTTTTTTTTTCCAGTTTGTAATTTTTTTTTCAACTTGAATGGTAGAAGTTTGTACTTTACATTTGAATTAGTTATCTATTGATAAGAAATTTTAGCCATTAAATTTTGAAAAAATTAACTAACCAAACTAACATAAAATAAGAAGTAGTTTGAGATTGTTGTTGCTTTTAAAATAATTGTTGTCAATTTTGCTTTCTTAAAAAACTGTTGTGAAAGGAAGTAAAATAGTGTTTGATAAATTTTAATTTTAAATTAGAAAAATTTGTTACATTGTTAGATAAATTAATAGTAAATTGGTGTAATTTAATTATAAAATAAAATAGACTTATTATTTTAATTAGTTTTATATTGATAATTAATTTATAATTTATTATAATAAAGATTTTTTAAATTTTATATGATTTGAATTTAATTTTGTATCGTCTAAATTATTTGATAAAAGTTTTAAAAAAATAATAGTTACAAAAAAAAATTGAATCGATTAAAACTTGAAAATTTATGTGAATAATATATTAAAATGAAAAGATATTATTATAATATATTTATTTAAATGATTAAGAAAATATTACATTTTTAGAAAAGTTGAATATAAAAGCTACTAATGTGAGCTTTTACAGGTTAGTTAGAATTTAAAAAATGATTATCATATATTAATTAATAATTTGATTTACCTAACAACGAAGTCAACTAAGATTTTTTTCAAAATTGCAAACGTTATTCACCGGAATAATTTCAAAATAAAAAATGAGAAAGAAGAAGAAAGAATAATAAAAAAGAACCATATTCAACACAGTTAAAATAATGAGTTGTTTTCAACTCTAAAAAAATGAGTCAAACTATTTACAAATATAGAAAAATTTTATAGTATATCAGTGATAGACAAATAGAATTCTATCGTTTTCTATCGCTCAAGCGATTAGAATTTATTTGCTTGAGCGATAGAAAGCGATAGAATTCTATCGCGATCTATAACGGATAGACATTGAATTTTTTCTATATTTATAAATATTTTGATATTCTTTTTATTTATAATAATTTTCATAAAATTAATCGAATAAAAATTAAAAATAAGAAAAATAATTAAATTTAACAAACAAAGTATTGCCCTAATTTGAAATTGAAGTTGATACGGACGAAAGAAAAAAAGAAAAATTACGTTAAAAACAACTCAATTGAAAATATTTTAAAAAAACATTAATTCTAAATCAAATTTTAAAATTTTAATAGAAATAAATTAGTTGAAAAAAAAACAAAGTAACATATATAATATATAAATAAATAAAGGGAAAGTGAGAAGAAATAAAAATAAGTTGGAAATAAGGGAATAAAATTAAAAAAAAAAAAAAAAAAAAAAAAAAAAAAAAAAACTAAAGATAGACTGTGGTAATTAAAAATTAAAAATTACAAAAAAATAATAATAATATGAATGCGTCTGTTTAAGAGACACACTCATATAACGACAACAAAAGAACACCATTTATCTAAAAATTTTCAAAAAAACCCTTTTTTCTAATATTTTTTTAAAACCACCCTTTTTGTCTCATTAACCCGATCTCTACCCTATTAATAATTCTTTTTTTATATGAGAGTCGTGATGTGACTGTCAAACTCTCGTAATTATTAAATGTAAAGTTAATTAATTATGATTTTTTACATTTAACCATGTAAAACTATTAGTTGAATAATTTATTGGAACTACACTTAATTTGGTCATTTACATATTGATTATTTATTTAATTTATTTATTTTGTGTTCATAATGTTTTGAAGTTGTTTGGAAATTGGAGTAACGGATCCAACAATTCATGATTCAAAAGTGCAAAGAGATTTAAAAGGGCCCATTAATAAGCTTTGACATAGAAAATCAAATTTTCAGACCCACAAATGTTCAAATCTTCCCTCACATATAATGTTGAACAAAAAAAAAAAAAAAAAAAAAATAGAGTTATTGTGCATATAAAAATGTGTTTTCTGGGTCACATGGAGCCTAGTAGATAGAATTGATAATATAAACTAATTTGGTGAAAATAAAATTATATATTTGTAGAACAATTAATGTATACAGCATTTCACCTTTTGAGCATTTGAAAAGTGTCAACTAATTCCTTCACCAAATTAATAATAATATCAAAAAGTAATTAATGAAGACAAACAAGAAAAGAAAAGTGCACTACATGATTTACCATATATAGCACATTGTTTTTAAAGCTTTAATGGCTTTTGAACCCTACAACAACATACTATATGTTATGTGTTTTAGTTTTGTATTTAATAATTCTATAAATTTTATATTTGTTGGCGCGTGGATCTCACACGCATTCGTCGTCGTCACAAGTCTCTTTTGGACTTGTTACTCCAGTTTGCTTCTCCTAATCTAGTCTCTCTTTTCGAGGCAGCCTGCGTGAAATACACCCTCGGACTAGTGTAGTGTCGAATCTACTACACTTTGATACTTAAGTTAGCATAGTTCAAGTAAGCACACAAAAGTAGGTCATGACTCTCATTTAAAGATTACTTACTTTTCTCCCTTTAGATCGTTGAATGAGTTTATTTATATTCTTCCTTTGACAATCGTCTGTGGATACATGTAACTCTAACGATGTCAAGATAGTTTACGATGCTCGAGACTGTAGGGCACCAGATCGAGCTCACCTTGGATATTTTCTGATTTGTATATATTTACTAGGTTGGCCCAAAACCTAAGACTCTAATTTTTCCTTTTCGGGTTGGCATTTCCTCATGTCGCTTTCCCAATTTCCTTTGTTGAATTTGGTCTTGCTCGTGGGCTTTAGGCCTTGCTTGGAATAACTCTCAACAATATCTCATAATTCAAACACGCATTATTGAACCAGAAATTGAAAGTTGATGTATTTATTATATGTAATTTCTTAAATAAGTAGAAGTTGATTTATTTTTTAAAAAGCTGTGAAGTTGCTTAAATTTTGTCCCTACAAACTAATATTTTTAGGGCATATCCCTAGCAATCCACCAAACGCACTAGGCTTGGTCAAAAGGGAATGAATTGAAAAGTATTGAAAAAATATAATGTGTTGTTTTAACTTAAAGTTAGGGCTAGAGAGAGAAGATTGCAAATTAAGTTAATGATCAGTTAATTAAGGTATAATTTAATTCTTAGGTTTTGGGTTAGATGGAGATGTGCCAAATTCATTGCCCTTCTGTCATTCTTGTTCAAAAAACCATACCTTAAGAAGACAGTGGTCCATTAATCATTGACTACTCAACTTTATAATATATTGTTTTTTATTCCCTTTTCAATTATATGATATGATGATTATTCTCATGCATGTTATGTTATTATAAAACCAATGCTAAAGGGCATGAATTCTCTATTCTTTTTTTTCTATTATTATTAATTTTATTTTTATTTTTCTCTTTCTTTTTTATGTTGATTCTCCTTTGTGTTCTTCCCAATGGCTTTTTGTAAATCAAAAACCACGTGAGACTTTGATGCAACAATTCCTTTTATTTCTCTTTTTTTCCTTTTTGATGTAGTCAAAAAGTAACTACCATTTGTTGGTGGGAACTATAAATTCCATTATCATTTAATTAATTGTCAAATTATTGATCAAATTTTATTTAATATTCCAATATTCCTACACTTTAAGTGAGTTTCACGATGGGATGATTTTTGTTGTTTTTAGTTTAAAAGTGTGCAAAGAAGTTACCATCTAACTTTTTGGTTGATAATATATATTTTATATTAGTTAAACTATGTTTATGTTAGACTTAAATTTCAAAATTATAATATGATAGCTTAATTTATAAGTATCAAAATGATTGAAAATCTCCAATATTTCAAATCTTTTTAAAATTTAAAAAAAAGGAGTGCAATGGAATAATGAATTGGGTATATAGTTTTTAATCACATTATTATGAACATTGTTGTTGTGATTAAATCATATTCGAATCATATTAATAATTTCACACACATCAATTATATTTTGTAATTATCTTATGATTAAAAAGTTATAAATTATATTAATTAGAAAAGTACCAAATTAAATTAAATAATATTATATAATAAAGTTTTTTAAGAAGCCGTAACGAGTCGGTGCGTGCAAACTGCAAAAGACAGGCACTGCACAAGAAGCGAGGAAAAGATTAATTTCGCCATATTGTTTATAATTATATTTCTAACAAAAAAAGAAAATTTAAAAAGCGAACCCAAAATCGTCCTAGTAAGAAAAAAGACAATTGTTCAAAACTTAAAACTTAAAAGAGAGGGTAGTCACGTGGGTTTCGCCAACCAACATATGAAAAACCCCATAATGTGGGACCCGCCACTACATCAAACTTGGAATTACCAAACTACCCTAAATCCCTCCGCTGTTGCCCCGTCGTCAGCTCCGCCTTTGGTAAGAGCCAAGAGGAACCAAGTGTAAGTCTTAGGTTTCCCGCAAGTTAAACGAAAACGGGGATGGAGAACGATCTTTGTTCCCCGCCCTGTTTATTTTCATCTTAATATATATATGGGTATGTTTTAAACTCTTATGTATAGATATTGATATTGTATGAAGAATTTAATATATTTGAACTATTTTTAAACATTAAGACCCGCTTAGTGATTATTTTGTTTTTTATTTTTTAAAAGTTAAACATATTTTCTCACCATTTCTTACTAAAGATTTTCATTTCTTTTAAATATAAGGGTTGAATTTTTAGCAAAAATCTAAAAATAGAAACTATTTATTTTAATTTTTAAATTTTAGCTTGGTTATTTAAAATATTAATAAAAAAAATAGATAACAAAGAAAAAAACAAATCATTATAATCTAATTAACTTAATATAAAATTTTATTTTATTTTATCTAAGAGATTTTAGAAAATTCGAATTAAATATTTAAAGGAGGATAATGAGAATTCACAGTGGAAATCAGCTATTTAATTGAAAATTTTTCTTTTAACAAAATTGAACAAAAAGATTTTACACTAATATAAAAAATGAAATGGAAGACGAGATGGGAACGAAAATATCATTCCGTTCCCGTCCCGTGGACATGTATTTTGAGTTTTTATTTTTTATTTAATTTTTGAGGTGGATGAGTCAGGAATTTGTAATGTAATGATGAATGGAATATTTTGGAATGAAGAGTGAAAGAAGAGAAAGGCGAGGAGGGGGGGCTCTGTGTCAGTGTAGTGTAGATCTGGGATCAGGGTTCAGGATCTTCTTCTTTTACACTTCAAATAAAATATTCAATATCCACGTCAGACCAACCCTCCACATAATAATAATAATAATAATAATAATTGACAGATAAATAAATAAATAAAAATAGAGTGAAAAGAAAAGCAATGAAATGGAAAACTGTGCGTTTTAAGGGCATGGAAATAAGTGAAGTAAAGGGCAACTGGATTCATTAATTGAATCTAACCCTTTTACGCCCTTCAATTTCCTCACTCACCCTATTAAATTATATTATTCCATTTTTTGTATATGTATTAATTTGCAAATTCAAAAATTATATTTTCATTAAATAATACATTTGGTAATATATTTAGGAACTATACTATTAGTTAGAGTTACACACTAAAGATTAAATTGAATATTAACTATTATTTACTAATTTAGGAACATGTTTTAAGGTTAAGAAAATGTTTGTAATTATTATTTTGTAATATAATTTAATTTATAATGCATTATATAATATATATTTGCAGTTTTTATTTTAAAATTTAAAATATGGATACACTAAAAAATATTAAAATGTTGTTTTTTTAGATTGCATCATAAAATTTAAGATGAGCGTTTAGGACACTGAGTTGGTTATTATAGTTAGTAATTATTATAGTCTATAGATTATAATAGTTATTAGTCTGTGTTTGAGGTGCAAACTATTTTGGTCTACGTAGGAAATGGTAAACGTTATAGCAAAATTAGAAATAGATGATGAGTATGAAATAGTAAATAATGTAACAAATAGTAAACATTGTAGCAAAAAATGATTTAAAATAGTAATACTGTAGTTAATTGTAAGTTATAACCGTTGAAAACACTAACTATTATAATTGGTACCCTAGTCTACTCCACCAACTTGAAATTAATGCCTCAAACTGTCTCAAAAAAGTAATTTAAAAATAAAACTAAATTATCTATCAAATACATATTCGTTGAAGTCAGTTAATCTTGAAACATAAAAATAAAATTCACATGGCATACTAAACAATCCTTTCTCTACCCATAGTAAAAAAATTTATGTAACAATTCCTTTTTCCAAGGTAAAATTCAATGTTTATTAGTTAGTGATTAGTAAGGATAATGGATAATGGCCCCTACACAATAATAAAATTTTATTCACTTTAGATATAAGTCCAGTAACTTTTGCTTTTAAAACCATTTAAATTACCATATTTGTGGAGATAATTTTTTCCCACATGATCTCCCACTTCCTTAACCAACGTACAACTTTATTTGCACTTAACTTAAATATCAATTTCTTTTAAGTTAAATTTTTTTTACAAAATAAATCAATTTAAATTCCTAAAATTTAATAGTTGTATTGGCTAAAATTTTAAATTAATAATATTATATAAATTAAATTTATAAATTTTCATAAGTGAATAGAAGAATAATTTTATTTAAGTGATTTTGAGTTTGTTGAGTTTTTTTAAAAATGATTTTGAGCCAATTTTAAACGAAATTAAGTAGAAATATTTATATATAACATAAGAATAATATGAATTGATTTAATTATGATAGTCTAAAGCCTATTGATACGATTGTTAGTTTGAAATTTTAATTAATACAACCTCAAAATTGAGAGGTTATAATTAAAATTTTCCGTTTATTTAATTTATTCAATTACAATAATGTAGTGATTCTCTCATTGTTATGGCATGCGTGATCATAGTACTGTTTTAATGTAATTGTTACGGTTGTAATATAGCTTATTCCTCCTAACTATTTGATGTATGGACAAAACATAATAATTTAAACTTCTTTATCTTACATTCAACCCACAAACATTTTGTCCGGTTTAATTTATTTTTATATTCATTATAATTTTTGGTCAAATTAAAGGTAAAAATTAAGGCGGCGTTGTATAACTATTTCTTTTAAAAAAATTAAACTTATAGGCGGTAGTTCCACGTTGAAATTTATTCATTTTGTAATCTTATTTTTTACCGATTGTTTAAAAAAATCAAGTTAAAATTTGAAAACTAAAAAAAAAAAATAGCTTTTGAAAATTTGTTTTTTTTTTAAAATTTGGCAAAAAATTCAACTATTATACTTATGAGAAATGCAAGCAATGTAAGAAATAGGAATGGAATAGACTTAATTTTCAAAAACTAAAACAAAAAATGAAATGGTTACCAAATGGGACCTAAAGTAATTGTAATGAATAGCAATTTTAGGGATAATAACCAAGTGTATAACAACATTTTTTAAAAATTGTAAATATAGCAAAGTTTATCAGTGACTTATGGTCTATCAGTAATAGACCACCTAGACCATAAAAGTCTATCAGCGATAGAAGTCAACCACTAATAGACTTTGCTATATTTGCAATTTTTTTAAAAAAATGTTGCTATATATGATAATACTTTGAATCTAATTTCTATATTTGCAACTATCTCATATTCTAAATATTAAATCGATATTTGACCCAAAAATTTAAATTAATGGGTGAAGGTGTATTTAATCTTTTTATATGCTTTGATACCATTTAATCACCCATTGATTTAAAAGCAAATTTAATTTTATATCATCTAACACTAAATAAATAATAAATATGATTTGAATTTCAAAAAAAAATATATATATATATATAAAAAGTAGAAAATAAAACAAAAGTAAACTCCCAGGTGAAAATTGTTTTGTGTAGGCTATAATCATAAAAAATTTAAAAACAATTTGTTACGAAAAGGTAATCCAAATGATTTCTTAAACCAATAATTTAGAACTTTGTTACCACTTTTGGAATGAAAGAACAAAATCTGAGGAAAAAATATTAAAAATAAAAGAAAAATTGGGCATTGTATTTAATTTCAGGTTTGTGGAGCCGTGTGTCTGTGTAGGAATATTGCAGTCCTCTCGCATGCCACTCGCAGTCGGCAGTCGCACCCACCACATGCAGCTTTCTCATATCCCAATCCCAAAAATATAACAACAAAACTTTATGTTAATATTTTTGCATCAAATAATTTGATCATTTGTTCAATAAAAATAGAGTTTTATTCATTACACATTAAGCAACGTGACATGTCTTAACAAGCACTTCCTCAATGGGATTACAATTTATGCAACTTTAGACATTAACCAACGTGACATGTCTTATCACTACATAAGACGACAAACGTCTCGTCTAATTAAAACAATATGTACTAATCATTTACAGTAGAACTATGTATTATCTCCAATTATTATTTAATAAAAAATAAATATTTAAATAAAATGTGAACTCTTAAAAAGAAAATAATAAATCATTTAATAACATGTTTATGTTCTATAACATTATTGGTTAAAAAAGTTTTATGATAGAATATTGGTGAGCCACTTTTTATAGTGGTATATGGAGTTACTTTTAAATTATTTTAAAACATATAAAATGTCTCGAATTAATAGTCTACTCCAAAATGCATCTATCAATAATCGTTTAATTGGATAATTATTTTAATTTTTTTTTAATTAAGTTTATAAGCACTACTTCCACACATAAATTTACATGTTTTGTTATCGACTTTCCACTTATGTTTTCAAAAATCAAGTCTAATTGTTTATATGCTTACTTTTTAGAATAGAAAACCAAATTGTGATCTAACATGACCGTGGTTTTTAAATTTTTGTTTTTCGTTTTTAGAATTTGACTAATAATTTAAGTGTTTATTTAAGATTGGTAAAAATCATAATTAAAAAAAAAATATTATCAATAGGGTAATTATTTTAAAAAGGTAAAACTGTTGGAAATATTTTTAAATATAGCAAAATGTCATGTTATCAGTGTCTATCACTGATAGATAGTAATATATCTATGTCTATTGCTATCTATCAATATATTTTACTATATTTATAAATATTTTAGTTTATTTTGCTATATTGGACGTTAATAATGAAGAAAGGTAGATGATTTGTGGTCATTTATGGTGATTTCCACAAAGTGAAATCAGAAATCAGATTCCAAATTTGACTTGGTCGTCCAAACAGCCCCTCGCATTCATTCCTCTATAGAATTCCACTATCATAGCTACCAGTTTGTTGATAAACATAGCTATCCACTTTAATTATGTTCTATTGCAATATTCCTCAACTTGCCCAAATTGCATTACCAATTGTCTTCCCTTTTTATTTTTTATTTTGGTCTTCGCTTCAAATCTTTTTACTCTTCAAAAGATCGTCATACCCACATTTTCAAAGGAACTAAACATAATCTCATTTCAATTATAAACAATATTTGATATATTATGACAATGGATTCTCTCATATTCATTTGTAGTAAAATATTGTTATTTATTATTTGAGTCAAAACCCACATGAATTTTCCTTCTAAATTGATGTGCCACTTGTGTTTGCATCTTAACATGATTTATAAATTATAGCTTTAAATATTATACTTTGATGTCTATATTTTTTACGTACTTTAGTTCGTTTGGCATGTCTATTTTTTTTGTCTCTATATATACTTTAAATACGTATTACTAGAAAATAATCATTTTGATTCATGTGTTACATAATTTTAACATAACTTTTATAAACGGTAGAAACTATTTGATGATAATTTATGGCTACATTTTAGAAATTTTAGTAAAGTATAACTTTAAAATTTTGATTTAAAGAATTAAGATAAAAATGAAAATGAATTGACTAAAATGATCCTCATAAAAAGTATAGCTTTTTTCAATTAAGTTTTTGATAATACAAGTATTTAAATAAACAAAAATATATAAAAATAAAAGAACCAAAATAGTACATTATAACCGAATTATATAAGTAAGCACAACCACTACATTAATTTGAATACTTAAAAAAGAATTCAAAAGCACACAACCACGTAGATATAAACAAAAAGTATACATATAAAATATATATTTTATATTATCATACATTAAATGCATGAGATTCTATTTCAAAACTAATAGGCGATAGAAAAAATAGCCCTCAACATGCCTCTCAAGAAGTGTCTCTTTAGGTTTATCGTTCTTGGATTTAATCCTAATTTGTTTTTATTTTTCGACCGAATGTTTGTTTAGAATTGATGGATTTTTATACCATATTAGATAGGGACAGTTACAAGTATAGCAATCAAACCCAAATTCTTAACATACATGGCACAATGTAAAAAAAATTACAGATATAGCAAAATTTAGATCCAATTCTCAGAATCTTAAAAGTGATACCCAATGTAATTATGTTATTAGCTTAATTTAAGATTTCATCTCAAACTAAATTGACATTAAGAAAAGTAATTTATACATCTTATAAAGATGATGAAGTCTTTTTTTTTTTTTTTTTTTTTAATGTAGGATCTTCAACCCTATTTATGGAGAAGTTGGTTATTTAAAAATGAATATTTTCCTTAAAAGAAAAAAAGAAAAGGTGTCATTGTAAACTTATAATCAAGCTTAAAAACTGTCAAAATTAAGTGTACACAGTTTCAATCAATGATGGACAAGCTCAGAAAAATTAATAAAATAAAAAAGCATGGAATAATGTGAAATTAAAAATTAAAGAATGTTTAACTTTTCAATAGTTTTCCAATATTTTACACCAAAAAGGTACATAAGCTTTTGTTTGGACATGAAACATAACAAGTTCCAAAGATAGAAAAAAAAAAGGATTAAAAAAATCCTTTTAATTAAACAAATGGAGTCCATTAAAATGAAGAAAAAAAAAAAGAAAAAAAAAGTGTTACAATAGAAAGAAGCATGTGAGGGGTGGAATCTGATGCAGAAGAGCAAGAAGGCCCATAAGTTTTTCTGAAGAAAAAAAAAATGTTTGATATTAATAATATTTGAAAAAGAGGCATAATAATAATAATATTAAGTTTTTGAATTAATTGAACCGTTGTCTGTTGGCACAGCCCTCCATAGTCCACTTTCAAACATTATACATCACCAAAAAGCTAAGCAATTGCATGTGCTAATGCCAATATCCTTTTAGGTATTAAGCTATTTATTTTTTTTCTTTTCATTATTTTATTTTTGAGGGGTTTCAATTATTATTAATTATTTCATTCAAAGGCACCCGAATATATAATATATATATATATATATATATATATATAATTTACTTAATGCCATTTTACTGGTAGTACAATAATGAGCTCTAATGATCAAAATATTGTACAATAATTTAGAAAATAATTCAATGACGTTCGAGAGAGCTGTAAATACATTTCTTTCTAACTCATATAGATAAGAAGAATCAAATTTCTAATTTATAAAATTAAAAAAAAGAAATTGATTAATAGTTATGCTACGGTTGATAATAAGGTAAATATAATTGGTCATGAGACAATGGATAAACATTATGATGAATATTATGGCACACCAACCTAAATATTGCACTCAAATGTGATTTGACATATTTTTTTTTCAGAATTAAGTTTTTCTAGCCTCCTATTTTCTTACATAGTTTTCTAGTCTCATTATGATAGAGAATGAGAATGAGAGCGAGAGGAAGCAGAGCTAGCAAGAGCAAGAAGGGCAAACGGGGGAGGGGAGAGGTAAATTAAAGTGAGGAGTAAGAATAAGAGATTATCGGGAGAACTGGCGAATCCAAAATTTCATGTCACGGGAACACAAATATATATAAAATTTGAAGTTTGGCTTATAAAGTTTTAGATTATTTTTTTATATATATAGTTTCTAAACTTTAAAAATGTTTAATAGGTTCCTAAATTCTCAATTTTTGGATTTAATAGATTTCTAAAATATCAATTATGCATCCAATATGTCTCTTACATATTTGAAAATGTTATATTAAACAATAAATTTAACTTTGTGCTTAATAGGTACGGTTAGAAATGTTTTTAAAAATTAATTTATCTATTAACTACGAAATTTAAAACTTAAAGTTCAATTAGACGCAAACTATTCTTTTTGTCTTATAAAAAAAATAATTTTTAGGGTTGTTTTCATATATAGCAAAATGAGTCAACTTACTACAAATATAGCATAATTGTAAAAAGTAGTCTATTACTATTTATCAGTGATAGACATTGATAGATGATAGTAGTATATCACTGTTCATCAGTTTGAAAAAACTTTTTTTTTGCTATATTTAAAAATAATTTCAACAGTTTTGTCATTTAAAACAATTACCCTAATTTTTAATATTTCTGAGGCTTATTAAATATAAAATTAAAATTTATAAATTTATTAGACATTTTTAGGTACTAAAGTTAAAATTAAAAATATTTAAAAATTTATTAGTAAGGACTAAACTTTTTAAAATTTAGAAACATTAAATCTGTTCAAAATTAGGGCTGAAAATTAATTTCTTAACAGTTTTGGCATTGCCTAAAGGAGAAATATATATTAAATATAACTACAAATTTTTAATATTTAATGAAAATTAATTAACATATATATAAAACGTCAGTCATTTGAGAAAAACACGTTCCTTACTCTTTCATAGATTTGCCACTGATCGAGAGAGCGAGCAAGAGAAAAAAAGAGTGAGTGAGAAAATCGAAACTTTCAACATTATCTATATATATATATTTTTTTTTCTCTAAATGAATTTAGAAAATTACAAAATTGATAATATTAATATTAGAAGGTGAAAAAAAAGGGGAGGGGATAATGAGGGAAATTATAAAGTGGATGTGCAGTCATATTTCAGATAAAGTTGTAAAAGAATCAGTTGGAATGAACAAAATGGCACTGACTTTTTTAACTTCAATTTTATATCCAAATTAAACCTTACCTTTTTACTTTTGTTTTATATCAAAAAAAAAAAACTTTTTCAAACTCTCATCTTTTCATTCTTCTTCAAACCTCACAACCCAATTTTTAAAAGAAAAAAAAAATACAAATAGACAGTAATCTAGATCTATCACAATTATTTAAAAAAATTTAAAAATTTATGTAAATAATTTTACTTCTTTTTAAAAATTTTCGATTTCTAAATGAAATAAAAAGAAAAAATAATCATTTTTTACCCTTCTATTTTAATATAAATATATTTAATTTATTGGTTCTGGTTGCTTTCTTTAGAGGCTTCTATGAGTGACGTTACATTTTCTGAGGTTCTCAGTTTGGGGAAGAAAGAACAGAAAGAGATTCCCAATAAAACCACTCTCGGGAAGAACTCCATTAAAGATAAGAAAAGCCAAGTTTTGAGAAAAAGCCTTTGGTCAATAAATATGGTAAACTTCCAGTGCACATCTTATCAAATTAAATTCCATTTTTTTAAATTGTAATTTTTTCTAAAAATTAATAACTTTCCATTATCCAATTTTAATTCTACTTTATTTAGTCCCACTGTTACTTGTTTCAAAACTTTTTTAAGGGTATTTTTTTTTTCCTAGGTTGTATTTTCAACTCATCCCCTAAAAGGGGACCCTAACATAAGCACTAGCAGCCATTATAGATTGTACTTTGGGGGGAAAGGTAACCCATCCCCCACTATGTCCCCACTAAAAAAAAATACATATAATTATTTTACAAAAAAGAAAAATACATATAATTTCAAATTTCAAATATATTAAAATTTAAAAAACACTCCCTTTAAAGATTAAACAACTCTATGACTTTTTAGAACGGAAGATTTTTTGCCTCAAATTTGCCCTTGTAACCTCAAAATTTTGACAATTAAATAATTTTTTTCTATGGTATTTGGTCATATCATATAATAACACACATCTTACCGCCCATAATCCCATCCACTCGAGACAAATACTAAATTTTATATTTTTATATATAATAAAAAAAACATATGTATTATTATGGAACAACATCATTCACAGATTTTTCAAATTTTATATGACAAATATTATTCGATATCATTATTTTACATCCCCATTTTTCCAAAACAGCTTAAAAAAAAAAGAAAAAGAAAAATTACAATCCCCAGCAAAATTCTACAGCCTTTTCTGTAGAAACCATAATTTTTTTAGAGCATATTTCGGTAGAGTACTTCCCATCTCCCTCCACTCTAATTTCCTCTTTTTTTGAAAAAAAACAAACCCTTGAATGAATGTTCTTCAACTTTTTCATTCACATAACAGAACATGCATTGGGGTTTTCATCACTGAAAATCTGGGGTGGATACGCGTACATTTCCATGGCGTACCTTTGTGGGTAATGCTGATAATATTCATTCTTTTTCAATTCCACCACTATGGTTTCTTCCGGCGCTACTTCTACGGCGGCTTTGGCCTCACCACCACCGCCACCACCCTCGACTTCTTTGTTGCTCTCTTTGCTCTCGCCGCCATCATCGGCCTTCTTCTCTTTCCCACTTTCTTCATTTGGCTTTTCTTCTTTTGCTTCTTTGGCCTCTGCTTCATTCTCTTTCTTTTCTGGGTCTGTCTTCACTATCACAGCGTGTTTTCCAGTTCTTTTGTACACATAATCCACAAGCTTTGGTGGGTCAAAAACGCCCGTCACTGAAACTTGTGACCCTTTCAGATCTGCCTCCACTGCATCCACCCCTGCAACCAAAATTAAAAAACAGAGTTTCAGAATTGGATCTGATTTTGGATTCATTTGATTAATGAGCTCTTTAAATAATATATTATTTGAGATTCAAAAGTTGGATTCGATTCTCTAAATTTGAGTTAAAAGGTCTAAAAATGAAGTGAAACCTTTCATTCTCAATATGCGCTTTTTGATTTCTTGGGCACAGGCTTCGCAATGCATATGAACTTGTAATACCACTGTCACGATCTGAGGCTGCACATTGCACCATCAAAATAGAAGAAAGTTAGATTTTCAGAAACAGAGCAATAAACGGGTTCGAATTAATAAACAAGGTATGTTGGTACGTCGTGATTTGTACCTCTTCTTTCTTCTCTTCAGGTTTTGGCTTCTCTTTCTCCTCCGGCTTCGGTTCCTCCGGCGCCGGTGGCTTTGGTATCGGAGATAGAAGCTCCACCTGTCTGTGGCTCTTCCTCTGTACTCTATCTAACACCTTCAATGGATCCGCCTTTTCCCCTTTCACAACCACTTTATGGGTCTTGCAATCAGTAATTACATCTTCAACCCCTATTAAAATCAAAAGAAAAAAAATCCATTACAATCCTCTCATTTTTTCCTCTCTTTACTCTGCTTTTCAAACCAAGATTACCTTCAAAGCCTCTGAGACAACGGCGAACTTTCCGAGCACACCCTTCGCAATGCATGTAAACCTTGAGCACAATCTCCGGCGGAGGCGGTGGTGGAGCTTGCTCCTTGGTGGGTTCCTTCCCATCCTTAGATTCCTCTGCTTTCTTCTCCTCTTTCTCCGGCCCCGACTTCTCGGATGGCTTACTTTCATCTTTCTTGTCCTTGACACTGACATCCTCAGGCGGTGGTTTTTGAACATCCATTTCTTGGGCAGCCACTGTCTTCTCTTCCGGCTTCTTCTCCTCCTAAAGAAACAAAGAGAAAAATCAGAACAAAAACAGAGAGAAATGAATGAAGGGGTTTGGTGAGTAGAGAGAAACGCACCTCTCCCATGGTGGGGGGGTTTTGATAGGCGTGAAAGAAACAGAAAAAGAGTGAGGGTTTAGTGAATGGGTGAAGAAGAAGAAGAAGAAGAAGAAGAAGAGAGAGAGATGTAATGTAAAAGGCGCTGAGTGTGAGTGAAGTTGAAGTATGAGAGTGAAATTATAATAATAAATAAAGGGAAGAAGTGAGAGGTGTCCTTTTATAAGGAGAACATGCAACCGAGACGCCGTATTTTTAAGCCAAATGCTGCCTGCGCTCTGCAGGTTTCATGCTCTTCCCTCTTCCCACTTTACTTTGGGCATTTCTGTCATTTCCCCTCATATTTT
Source organism: Lagenaria siceraria (assembly GCA_002890555.2). Taxonomy (NCBI): domain Eukaryota; kingdom Viridiplantae; phylum Streptophyta; class Magnoliopsida; order Cucurbitales; family Cucurbitaceae; genus Lagenaria; species Lagenaria siceraria. The sequence goes on along the minus strand of CM016487.1, from coordinate 4,180,839 downwards.
AACACCAATCCCCCCCTTAACTCCTAAGTTCCTAACCTTTTTTTATGACACAAAATTAAAATTTCCAATAATTTGAAGAAAATCCTCAACTATTTATGAATATTTTTCTCAAACCATATACACTAAATCATTAACTTTTACTAAATGAAAAAAATTATCTTTGAAAAATATACGTGTTTAGTCTCTAAATTTTAAAAAGGTACCTTTTTAGTTTTAAATTTATAAAAATAGATCCATATGGTCCCTAAATTTTTAAATTATACATTTTTAGTCTAGAACTTTTAAAAATAGGTTTAAGAAGCCCTTCAAATAATTTTTATTATTAATTTAAATAATTATATGTCATTTTAAATTAGAAGAATAATTTTTAAAAATCATTTCATCTTTAAAACTATTTTTTTCTAATTTTAAATATCATATAATTATTTTAAAAAAATCAAAGAAAATGATACTTAATCTTTTTAGACCATTTTTAAAAACTTAAAATTGAAAAGGTATATTATGAAAATTCATGGACTAAATGTATTTATTAATATAAATTTATGGACTAAAAAGATATATTTGTAAAACTCAGGGGTCAGATGTACATATTGTTCAAAACTTGAATACAAAAAAAAAGCCATTTTTCTTTCCATCTATTATTCGGTAATTTTCAATCTATATCCAACAAAAAAAAATATTAAAAAAATGATACCCATTCATCTTTTTTATAAAAAGAAAAAAGTATTGTTTTTAAAATAAGTCTGAAAATTAGAGGAATAATAATCACGATGCTGAATTGTCTAGTTCTCGTTTTTGTGATGATTCGGTTTAGAAAACGTGATCAACGCCAAACCTTGACCACAACTATTTTACGATTTACGTTTCACCAAAAAAGCAATAGTCTCTTAATTTATTCGTGAGCATGCAAATTTCAAAATTAGTGTAAATTACAATACAGTCAAAAATACATTTTTGTGTTTTAAATTTTGGCCCTAATTTTTCCTTGGTGCCTAAATTTTAAAATATTATAATTTTTAATATTTAAGTTTTGAATTTTGTTGCATAGATTTCAAATTGATGTAATTTTAACTTAAAGATTTAAGTTTTGTTTAGATTTGATCAATAAATTTGAATATTTACACTTTTAAACTTGTTTTTTCATTAAATACTCACTTCTCGTTTTTAATGTTAATGTCTATTAATTTATTTAAAATAATTATAATTAAATAAGTTTCACTAATTTTCATCGCTATTTAGATTAAATTCAAAATCTCACTTTATAATTATTTTAAGTTAATTAATAGAAATGAATGTTAATGACTAAAAGTGAGTATTTAACGAAAAATCAAAATAAAAAATGTAAATCTTTAAACCTAAAGACTAAATTGAAACGAAATTCACATGTTGAGAGAAAAATTATAACATTTTAAAATTTAGAGACTAAATTGAAAACAAACTCAAAACATAAAAACTAAATATATAACATTTGAAATATAGGACCAAATAGAAACTAGACCTAAAACTTAGAGGCCAAATAAAAATAGTAATTATAGAACGTGAATGTAAAATTTTGCAAATTTCTTAATAACCCTTGGATACAAATTCAAAATAAGTTAAATTAGGGGTGGAAAGGAGAAGACAAAAAGAAACAGATTTTGAGACAGGGAGTGAGTTGTAAAATTAAAAGTTTATTAAATTAATGAATTGATTTTTTAAAAAAATGCGAAACATAGCTTAAATTGGTGGAGCAATAAGTCAGTTTTGAAATGGAAAATTGGGGAGATTTTAGTGAGTATTGAGCATTGACCATTTTGGTTTGGGATAAGTGCTGTGCTGCCCAAACTAGGAATACTTGTTTGGTAACTTTCTTAAATATGATGTCCACGTAGGCATACTCATCAATTAGCTAAACCTTACAACATACTTTATACCAAACTTTTATATTCAAATTCTAAATTTCTTCAATTTGTTCATATAAGGTATCATTTGATACTCAAAATAAAGTGTTACATAGTTTAAATGGGTTAAAGTTATAACTTTTTAAAATCGAAACTTTATTTCACTTAACGTTTCAATCGTATTACTTAAGAAAAAGAAACAGTAGGTAAATCCGACAAAAAAAATTTTTATCAAAAAAATTAAAAAGTAAAAACAAATTTGGCATTGATGGAATTGGCAATAGATAACATTTATTGCATATTCATCTGCTTTGTATGGTAGAAAATCGAGCGACTAAAAAGTAGAGTTCAAATCAATTGACATGACTCGATTTTCTTGTGTTTTCAATTTCAAGATGCAACTCTTGCCTCATTTCGAAACTCATCCTATGCGACTTGCTAACGTATCTCTCTTATCTTTTTGTATTTTGGATTTAAAATTTGTCTCTACCCTAACTTCTGCATTCAATTTATCTCTCTATAATTTCTAACTTCACTATCTATTTACTTTCTCATCTTCTCTTAATTTCTCCCTTTAAAAATTTATTCCTTCCACCTCTCTCTAGTTTTCTCTAGAAAATTTCTCCCCTCTTGTTGATATTTGTCTTGCTTGTTTTCTCTAATAATTATCTTCTTTTTTTTTTTTTTTCAAAATATCTCTAATACATAATATTCTTCTAATTCATGCTTCTATTTTCTTCTTCCAAAAATATTCTATAAACACTAACTAGAAGTATAATTACAAAATTTCAAAACTAAATTTACAATTATTAATAGTATACTTTCTTTGGAAATCTAACGACAGTTTTTTGTGATTTGCAAATATAGTGAAATATTTAAAATTAAATCTATATTTTTCATATTATTATTTGAATTTTACCCTTTTTATTTTTATATGATCAAATGATATATACTTGATCATTTACTACTAATATGCATGTTAAATGAATATCGATACACCTATTATATATATATATATATTTACTATTAATGCATCTTAAATGAATGTTGATACGGTAATGATATATTTGACTTTACTACTAAAATACATAATGTTGTGAATACACCAATGATATATGAAATAATGCACATTTCATAAAAAAAAAAATTTAAACGTGTTTAATATAATGATATTTGAATTCCACAAGCATGGGAACAAAACTCAACTCAAAATTATGTTTAATGGAATGGAAATTATAAAGAAGGGAAAGTGAAAAGAAAGTGATGAGATTGAAATGAAAGGGAATTTTTGGATTAAAAGGAAGGACCATATAGAAAGCGAAATATGTATGGAGCTTAAAGAATATGCATGTGGTGCAGTAACTCACATGCAATAATGCAATATAATATATTACACCTAAAAAATGATCTATTTATATTTTTTTTCATTCAAATTTTAACTATGTGGTCCATATTATTTGTGTAATTTGATCTTCTTTTTTTTTTTTTTTTTTTTTTTTCTACTTTTGTGTTTTGGTGACACACATATACCAACACAAGTATATAATTTCATGAAAATACGCGGAATTTGTCTTTTACACATCCAATTGGAAAATTTTGATTTGGTTTGATTTTAATTTCCTTTGTTGCATAATTTGCTACTTCCAAAGTTCCTTTCTTTTTGTGTCAATCCAAGCATGCACCTTTTCCTTCCTATCCAACGCATTTCGTCTCATTATCATCTTTGTCATATGTAAATAAAGTCTCAACACATTTATTACAAAAGGAAGATAACTATAAGATATTAGTGAGAAAAATTTACAACAAGACCATTGTAATAATAGGCAGAAGTTATGTTATTCTTAGTTGAGGATTCCACGTTTGAAAAATTAAGGAACTTCATACTCTTAATAAGATAGATGAGTTACTCCTCTCATTGTCAATTGATTTTGAAATGGAAGCCCATATTATTTGATATGGTATCATAGCTCATAAAACCCAAACAGGTATTCAGTCACCATCTTGAGGGAGCGTGTTGAGGATCTCACATTGGAAAAATTAATGCCAATTAGTTTTGAGATGGAAGTCCATATTATTTGATAGTATCTTATTCTATAACTTTTTATCTTGTCTTAAATTTAAGTTCACCATTTAAATATAAGAAAATAAACTAAAATATTTATAAATATAGCAAAATTTCACTGTCTATTTGTAGTCTATCGCGATACATATAATAGTCTGTCGCAGATAGACAAAAATTTTGCTATATTTGTAAATATTTTCAGCATTTTGTCATTTAAAATAATTTTCTAATTTTTTTTTCTTAATTTATGCCTTTAATTGTAAATTTGATTTAAAGGTAATCTTCCTTATTTGTAAATTTGTAATTTGGAGAAGAGATGACTTGCAAAACAAAGAAAAAAAACTATGATGCTTAAGTCAGTATAAGAATTATAGAATGGAGAAAAAGTCATAAGTTTTAAGTTACCTCATATGAAGCCATACTTGGTCTATTTAATTTATAGGAAATTTAATCTAGGATTTTATCTTAACCTACGATTAGGATATTAGTTTCCTAAACTATAACAATCGAGATCAAATATCATATTATCTTATATTATCTTGATTTTGACTTTTATTTTGTTAAGTCAAAATTTACACCTCAATATATATAAAATGTAGACTGTACCAAAGGATACACATATATATGAAGCAAAATTTACGTAGTCCATGTTCTTCTGTCTCTTTAGAAAGGATTTTATTTATGTACATAAATGAAAGATCTTCGTAAATTTTTGTGATAGTAATGAACAAAAAATGAAAGATATTTGTAAATGTGTTGTGATGGTAATGAAGTGGTGTATAAAATGTGAAAATGTAAAATATAATCTCACATCCACTAGAAATTGAAGGCAACATAAAAATAAATAATAATATTTTAGGTTTGTTTGGATTGACTTTCTGAACGTTTATAAACATTTTTCTTCACTTATAAATACTTATTTAAACCTTTAGAAATTCAATTCAAATAAATTATTTATTAATACAAGAGTTTATTTTAAGGAAAAAAAAAAAAAAAAAACCCATTTGGGTTTAAGTTAAAAAATAATCAACTAAAAATGAGAGATTATCGGTTGTCCCAACAACAACGAAGAAATTTAGTCATAAAAATTCAATTGTATAATATAATAAAAAAAGAAAATCAATCGTATAACATTTTCATCAATTTGTTTGATTTTGACTGCAACGATACATTAATTATATGACACATAAAACTTCGATTTTATATAATATCATCCTACAAAGATACATTAACATAAACATAGTTCCCTGTTTCGGTAAAACAAAGAAAATAATAGTGATAAGACCCATCATCCCAACTATATATTCATCAACCTCATCAATTTAATTTTGCTTTGGCTGAATTAATTTCTCTCAACATGTACTTTTTTTTTTCCTATAAACTATATATATTTAAAACAACTACTATTACGTTTATAATCATTACTAAAGTATAGAGAGAGAAAGAGATAAAAAAAAAATAAAAAAAAATTATAATAAGAAAAATGTGTGTTGGTGAGTGAAGGAAATGAAAGAACAAAACAGAGAACAAAACAATGGGATCCCATATTGTTTGGTCGTACTAAAGTTGAGAACAAAATGTGGCATTTTTATAGTTTTAAATGAAACCTCGAGAGAAGAAAAATATTACTGTGTCTCCGTTCTGCTCTTTTCTGCACCAACTTTTATTTATTCAAATCTGAAATCTGAAATCTGAAATCTGAAATCATCATCATCATCAACCCACAATAACACTGATCTCTTATTTCTCACATTTTTCAGATACCCCTCTAGGAGTAGGACCTTTGAAGATGAGGATCAAATTTTGCACTTGTATTTTTTACCCATGTTATATTTTTCTCTAAAATATACACATATATCTCTATGAAATTTTTAAAAATAGAAAAATAAAGAAGACTATTTACTTAAAATACCAAAAAGTTTAGATAGTTGTGATAGACGCTGATAAAAGTCTAGCAGAGTTTACCAATGATAGAAATAATAGAAGTCTATCGTTGATAGATGCTTATAGAGGTCTATCAATATCTATTAGTTTTTTTTTTTTGCTATTTTCTGTAAATAATTTGACATTTTTTCTATTTATGAAAATGTCTCTTTAATTTTTTAATTTTTAAAAAATAGAAAACTAAAAACAATTACCAAACATGTTTTTATGTTTTTTGTTTTTTTTAAAAAAAGAAAACCAAAAAACAATTACCAAACATGTGTATTTTTTGTTTTTTTAAAACTAAAAACCAAAAACAGATTTTAAAAAATCAAATGGTTATCAAACCAGGTCACAATTATCAAACATGTCTTTAGTTTTTCAACTTTTAAAAAATAGAAAACTTAAAACAATTTCCAAACATGTTTTTGTATTTTTTTTATTTTTAAAAAAACAGAAAACTAAAAACAGTTACCAAATATGTGTGGTTTTTGTTTTTTAAAAACTACCAAAAATAGATTTTCAAAAATCAAATGGTTGTCAAATACGACCACAATTATTAAACATGCTTTCAGTTTTTCAATTTTTTAAAAACATAAAACTAAAAACAATTGTCAAATGTTTTTGGTCTTTTGTTTTTAAAAAAACAGAAAACCAAAAACAATTACCAAACACGTGTGGTTTTTGTTTTTTAAAACTAAAAACCAAAAACACATTTTCAAAAATAGAAAACCAAATGGTTACCAAAAGGAGTTTTAAAAACTTACATTTTTTAAATTTAAGAACTTATTAAATACACATTTAAAATCTGAGCCATATTTGATAATTATTCATTTAGTTCTTGAGTTTTTGAAAATCATGCTTGTTTTTTTTAACCTTCTTTCTTTTCTAACTAAATACTTGTATTCTTATTTAAATTTTAAAATACAAAACAAATTTTTGAAAACCACTTTTTTTTTTCAAAAATTTGTTTGAATTTAGAAAACACTCCTAAAAAATAGATAACAAAACCAAAAAATTAATAGGTATAAATAATATTTATAAGCTTAATTTTTAAAAATAAAAAAAATTAAATAATTAACAAATAATACTTTAAAAATATAATAAATATCTTTTAAATTTTAGAAATTTATTAGACATAACCGTAATAATTGATTGAGACTCCACTTGAAATTTAACTAAATTCGTGCTTTAATAATCATGGAAGACAAATACATTTATTTAACCAAATTTATGCCTTAATAAACAGGAAAGAGTGACAAATACATTTATTGTTGGTCTTTTCTATAGAATACCGATGTTGACTTTATATGTATTTTTAAACGATAAAACTGTTTGAATCTTTTTGCATTTAACATATTGGGAATCAAAAGTATTGTAGTACGCCAATACACAAGACTCCAACTCAACTTAAATTATCACTAAACTAAGAAAAATGTTATTCCATTTGTGGCACGAAAAACTCACACGTATTCATCGTTGTCATGGACTATTCGTGAACTTATTTGTCGGCCTACTTCTCTTGACCTAGTCTCTCTTTTTGAGCTGACCTGCGTGAGAATTCCCTTACATCAATGTGTTGTTGAGCCTATCATACTTTAATGCCTAAATTAGTAGATGAAGTGTGTTATTGTAGATGTATTGGCTGATTTTTTTTATTTAGGCATTTTATTGTGCATCATGTCTTTATGTTGGTCAAGGACATAATAGTCGTTTGATTTGTTTCTGTCTTTTTTTTCCCTTATTTGGTGTAGATTTCCAGTAGTGGCCTTTTGCTTTTGTTTCAGCAAAAAAAATTTGCCTTTATAGAGTTGTTTCCTTTTGCTGATTGTATATATTTATGATCTTGAGCTTTTCTAAGATTAGCCCTTCTTTTCTCTTATTGAACATTTTTGTAAGCGGTAGAGAAGTCCTTCATCAAGAGTGTGTGAACCTCTTTACATGAGGTTGTGTTGTCATCTGCCATTTATGTTAGGCTGAGGAGTTCGTTCGTGCTTCTACTTTGACAAATAAATTATTAATTGAATGCTTACTTAGAGGAGTTTAGGTTTATTCCGGCGAGGAGATCTCACATTTAGGGGAGCCTAAGTGATCTTATTTTATGTATGTTCCAAACAAGTGGTGGAAAAAGTGTTAGGCAACAAGAGAGGGAGTCTCAAGTTTAGGAGGAGTCCAAACTTTTTAGAGTTAGATGTTTGAGAGTCACTGTAGTGGATGTCTAACAGATAAGTACTTCATTGTAATCACTTTTACTCTTTGTTAGTAAAGTTTATTTCCACTGGGCACACTGACCCCTAACATAGGTGATCTTGCATTAAACTGGGTTATCAATCTTCGTGTCACTATCCTCTAACTGCTATCTCACTAATATTTATTGTCTTTCTTGTTGTTTCTAACATTGTGTATGGCGTGGGGTGTTACATATTAGATTCACCAATTTTTCAAAATGTATAGTTCAGTAAGTTAACCACACAAAAGTAAGGTTAGGGTTCTTCTTGGAAAATTACTTACTCTTCCCTTTTGGGGTCGTCGAATGAGACTATTTATAACATTTTTCATTTGAAAAATGCACTTGTGGTTCTGTGAAACTAAAATGGTATCAAGGTCGTTGCAGCGCTCGAGGCTGCAAGGTGTTAGACGAAGCACAACTCAGTTATTTTTCAATCGATATACATTCACCAGTTTAGCTAGCCAGCCTAGAACCCAAGGCTTTGACTTTTCCCTTCTAGAACACGCATCTTTTCATTTTGCCTCCTGATTTTCCTTAGGTTTGGGGCCGCCCGTGGGCTTTGGGCCTTGCCTGGAGCAACCCTCAACACCATGTTTGTCTCACAAAATTTAAAAAATAGGGAAAAGATTATTTGAATTATATCCTTAAAAAGATTGTTGAAGTATTGATATAATTAAATTTACCATAACCCATCAATTTAAATTGTTGGGTCAATTGATAATTTGACATGGTATCATAGCATAATATCCTGTGTTCCAACTCATGTAATGTCATTTGGGCTAAAAAAATCATGACAAATTTCATTCTTAAAAAAATTGAGAAAAATAGAGGAAAACGAAAAAGAAATGAAAATTCACTCAATTTGATTCCAACATTTATCTCTAATATTATGTTAATCCATGTATTTAAAGAAATCATATTCACATATAAAAATTATGCATTCACTATTGTTAAATAAAATGTTAACAAATAGTCTAAATCAATTCACTTAAGTAAGTCCAAAATTTCAATCGATGTATTGCCTTAAAAAAGTATAAGAATGAAATAATGGTAGCAAGTACTTAATTTCAATAGATACCCACAGAAGATGGATAAGAAATGATTGGATATATAAGCTCTGTATTTTCATAGTGCAATTATTTGAATTTGGATGTGAATGGAGAGTTATGACATCTCTTTACAAACTTTATGTAAAATCAAATCAGCTTTTTTTTTCTTTTTTTTTTTTTAATTTCATGGTGTGGCTGTGTAAGGGCTACATTTTTTTTATGTCACTTCATTTACATCTTTATTAATACTAGTTTTCTCAACACGTTTATATTTCCAATTATATTATTATAGTGATAGAATTCACATTCCATTTTATCGTATATTAAAAATAAATGTTTGTAAATGAGTTTGAATAAAAACAGTTATTTATATGGTTGTAGAAAGTTAAAAATGATTAAAACTCGAAAAGTTATCAATATTCTATATAATCAAAATAAATTCATAATTTTTTTAATTTTTTTAATGAAAAAATTAACAAAATTTTTAATATTCAAAATCTTCATTTTCTAACTTTTCCCATCCTTCCCATTTCTTACTTTTATGCCTGTCATTTAAATTATTGGTTTCAATATCTTTAGACCTTTATTTTTAAAAACTAACTAATAAAATTTAGTAACTTTTCAAATTTTCATTATTATTAAGTATATATTATCAGTAAAGTTACAAAACTTTTGAAATCTCATCATTAAAAATATATACTCAAAGACAAAATTCATAAATTTTAGAAATTAAATTATAGACATAAAGAGATAAATTTTTTTTCTCTTAAATATGTATATCATAAATATGTATATGTTATGTATGGATGTGAGAATGTGAAAAGATAATAAATAATTAGTATTAATGTAAATTCTAATTTGAGTTTGAATTTGAATTAAATAATAATAAATATTAAAACAATTAAAAAAGGTAAGTAAATAAATTAATAGGGATATTTAGGTTCGTCTTTAAAATAAAATACAATTTTGGAAATTTAAGATTTGTTAAGGTGACAAAATAGATCAATAATATTCTCCCCTTAATCCACTTTTTAGAATAGTAAAATAAGATTATTATTATTAAATAAAAATTATTATAACATTTTGAGGATGAAATGAGAAATTTCTTTACATCCCAATTCTTTAAATTCCTTTAAAAAAATGTGTTTAATTATTTCTAATTAGTTAAAAACTTTATGAGGTATTAAGTTACACGTATTTTGTTCTTCTCAACCAAATGAACATAAATTGATAAGTGAAGAATAACCTTTTAGTTTTCAACAAATATTTTACATTAAAAAATATACAAATTATAAAGGAACAAAAAAAAAAAGGTTAGATATACAACTAAATAACATAAATATGTCAAACTTATAAATATTGATAGACAAACTCAATTACATTCAACTTCATCAAAAGTGGAGTTGTAATGTCATAAGTTTTGAATCCAAGATATATATTCACACCTGCATCGATCTCTTGCAACTTTAATATACCACCAAAACACATGTGTAATTCATTGGAATTTTTAATATATCACAAATGAGAGATGTTTTGAAGATTGAATAGACTTTGAGAGCAAAAAGAACATAGAGAACAGAAATAAAGAGGAAATAAATTATGAAGCTTGAAGTATTGGCGAAGAAATTGCACCTTATATAGATATTAGAATGGGAGTCACAAAATCTTTTAAATTCTATAACTTCTCAAATTCAATTATGAATTATAATTAAAGAATGCTGTAGTAAAATCTTTTTACCTTCTTAACCTTTTATTTTATCATGTATATTTATTATTGTCAATTAATTATTAGTTAAATAATTAACAAATTATATTTAATCACAATTATTCATGGTTGATAAAAAGAATATGTGTGTTTACATTTTTATAAAACTACAATGGATATTTAATTTAAACTATTACCGTCCATAAAATTAAATGACACTATCAATGAGATTAAACCACTATCATCATGGATTGTAATTAATTAATTTGAAACAATTAAATTTAATAAATTTGCTTAAAAAAATTAGAGAATCATTAAATTGACTAAAATTGCCTTGAAAATAAGAATATAAAAGTTTATATTGAAAGGACAAAATTAACATAAAAAGTTTTTTCATATCTAACATTTTATATATATACTATAGATTATTTTGGTCAAGCACTTTTAAAACCTGTTTGTAAATTGTACGTCAAAATTGGCAGCTTCTTCTTCGTATGGAATTGCTTTTATGAAGGAACTGAAAAATGGGTCACTCATCGCCATTAACCACACACGTCAACTCTTAACCCAAATTACTACGACCCGCCATCTGTTTCATGAATATCCAAGATTTTTATAAAATAAATATTTAAATTCTCATATTTGTTTTATAGTGACGTAAGATACATATAATATATGTAGAGATGACTTTACAGAGACATCCAAAAGTTTTAGATGTACTCCTTGATAAGGACAACGAACCTCTATATATCTCCATAATAGTATAATATTGTCCATTTTTTTGCATAAACCCTCATAGTTTTACTTTTGGTACTACCCAAAAGGCCGCATACCAATAGAGACAATTGTTCTTACTTATATACCCATGTGGGATTTTATTCGGACTCCTAACACTCCTGAAACATGAACTTTTTAGGATCTGTTTGGTTGTGAATCATAATTCTGATTATATTATATTAAAATTAAATTGTATCCGGATTTTGAAATTTTAAAATACATGATTATATTAAATAAAGAGAAATATTTAGAAAATATAGCATGTCGTGCTATAAACTCAATCCATTTATTTAAATTAAAATATGTATTAGGTAATGTATTGTAAATTATATAATACTAGAAAATAATAATTATACAAAAAAAAAATTAACATAAAACATATTCATAAATAAATTGATAGTAGTTTATAGGGTTGTTTTCAAATATAAGAAAATGAACTAAAATATAATCAACTAATATTTAGTAGGTAATTATAATTAGTTTTATGATTTATAAATATAGTATCAAAATTATTTTAAACGATTATTTAAGTTAGAATCCAATTTCTAAATTTGCTACCAAACATATATCTGAAAATACGATATAGAACTTTGTTTTTATTAAATCTTTTGTTTTCATATTTCTTACCAAAGAGACTCTTAAAGTTCCATGTGAAGAGCATGACTTATTATTCTTTTTCTATATATTTATACATATAACTTTTCTTCGTTCATATTTTATAATCAAAATAAATATCGTCAACTATACATATTACCTTTCTTTTTTTGTCGTTGTTATCTTTCGACTATTTTTAGAAATATATTTAAAATCAAACTCAAATTCAACTCAATATTTATTTATAAAAATTATTAAATTAATATAAAATATTTTACCATAAAAATAAAATAACCTATATTAATTTAAAACAAATATATTAATAAAAATAAATATGTTATATAAATTCAAATTATATTAAATGAATGAATATCATAAAGTTATATTGAAACACTATGTAAATTTAAGACATTCTCGATAAAAAAAATCTTACGTAGTATGTTCAACTACTTAAAAAAATTAAGAAAGTTAAATATATTTATTTGTGATTCTAGATATTCAAAGATTATGATTATCCACGTTAAAAAAGACAAACGCCTCGTAAATGAAAACAATCTTTTATTATTTTCCAATTATTGATGTGTTAATATGGGCAGAATTATTCTAAAATGATTAAAAGTGGGGTTGTCAAAATAGATTTAAATTTGATTTGACTAAAGATTTCAGTGGCTTGTGGAAGAACAACAAATTGATAGGTTTTGGTTATTATTACGAATAATAATTGACATGGCTCTTAACAAAAATTTGATTAAGTTATATTTTGCTAAAGAAAAAAAAAGATGGCAAATCCATGTCATTAGGGCCCTACTAATTACTATCTATGAAGAAAAATGGAAAAAAAATTATTTGGGTGCATCTCAAGTATTATCCAATACAATACTGCCATGTGGTATTTTTATTTTTTAAAAGATAATTTTTTTTCTAATTCTATTTTTATACAGTTACTAAGTGAGGAATATAAGGATAGGCTTACCTAATTATTATCTAAGAAAAATTATTTGCTCTTCTCAAATCTCCATGTGATTTTGTCTAAAGATTAAATTAGAGAGTGAAATACGTGTCATACTATAAGTAAATTTAATTATCCTTAATTTGGTACCATAATTAATAATATATGTAAATTGAGACAAAACACTAATTTTTTAAACAAATATGGAAAAAATGGTTTATTTATTGATGCCACGTGGGCGTCAAAGATACACGTCATCTGTATTGAGTTTGTACACGTAGAGCCAACATAACACAAGGTGTGTCAGCTCGGTAACACGACAATGCTTGCAAATGGAGGGAACTGTATGTTTTTTGTTTTTATATTTTTATATACAACTTTTTAAACTTTATTTGAATATGATGTGATAAGTCACTGATTAATTCACTCAAAAAAAAAAAAAAAAAAAAATGGGTGAGCTAAAAGATGCCAAGCAAACCAGGAGTTTTGGTCTTGGCGGTGTGTTGTGATTTTAGATAGCCAACAAATCAAATTAATGACCCATCAAAAAAAAAAAAAAAAAAAAAAATAGAAAAAAGATGGAAGTTTATATGAATATTGGGCCATATGGTTGTAGGCAAGTCCACTGATGAGTCAAATCTTGCTTTTGATTCATAATTAAGATCAATAGCCATCTGGATTAAGTGGACTTGATAGATATGCATATTATTTAAAAATTTAAAAAAAAAAAAAAAAGAATAAAAAAAAGGAGTGGTCAAATAAGAAAGGGAAAAGGCAATAATAATGGAAGGGCTGAATGTGTTAGATGTCTAAGAAAAGTAAAACATATCATGGGGGAATGAGAGTGGTAAACTGGGGCATGCATGTGATTTGTGATCATGGTCTATATTTGCAGTGGACCTTTTCTTTTTTTTTTTTTTTTTTTTTTTTTTTTTTTTTTTAATCTAATAAAATCACTTTATGCAATTTTCATTTATTTTCAAATTTGTTTCTGTATGATCTACAATATATTTTTATTTCATATATTGCATCAATTTCCATTTCCAGGTATAAAACTTTTCTAACAAGATTTGTGATCAACATTATTCAAGAACTATACAAAACAAAATCAAATACTTAATGGGCCCAGTGTTTGTTATAGGTTGTGATTGTTTCGGCCCATAGTTGTTGGATGTGTGCTTTTGAGTTTTGGGCAACATTATTCAAAATGCAATTATTTTCTTGTTAATATTTTCCAAAAAAAAAAAAAGTCATTATTTATATTCTTTTATAAATTGTATAAATATACCTATAGTGTTTATTGTTACAAGCAAATTATTATTATTATTTAATCAACTTCGTTCAAAATAGATTTATTGAAAGCATAGAGACTAAAATTAAAATTGATTAAAAGTATAATAACTAAAATTGGACAATTAAAATTACATGTGCTAAAATGAAATGAAATCCAATACATAGTGACTAAAATTCACAACAATTGATATCGGTGTATTCAAATTCAAATATCTATTATAATTTTATATTAAGTTAAAATACCAATATTCTTATTATTAATAAATTAAAACCTATTGAAATTTTATGACCTACTTGAGACCCATTAAAGTTGAAAAATTATATAATAATTTTAAGGAAAATTACTATAAACCGAAAAAATATCAACCTATTTACAAATATATAAAAATTTTACTATTTATCCGTGATAGACTTCTATCACTTGAGCGATAGAAGTTTATCACGGTCTATCGTTCAAGCGATCGAATTCTATCGCAGTCTATCGCCGATAGACAGTAAAATTTTTTATATTTGTAAATAGTTTGCCTCATTTTTCTATATTTGAAAACAACCTTAATTTTAACCCCTAAGTTTTACGAATACTGAAATTTGATGATGACAAACGATCAAATAAGGGACATTCACAGCTATTTTTTCACAGTAAGTTGTCATAGAAGTCCAAACCACAATTGCGATATAAAACAATGCAAAAGAACTTGAGATATAGCAAAATTTAAATCCAGCTCTTAAAATCTATCAATCATAATCTCTATTATTGATAGACTCCTAATTATTAGTCTTAAAAGTACTATCTATTGAAGTTCAAAACAGATGGGCCTCATACACAAGCACCTTGAGTATTTAAGTCCATCCCGAATAGAATTCGTTTAAGAGATGTAAATCAAGGAGGCACCATCAATATGAGTAAACCCCTTTTAATTTATAAGATAATTCAAATAATCAGCAAGTAAAAGCTAAAGCAACGCAACTCCAAACAAAAAGTTCCTTAAATACATAACTTTGATTTATATAAAAGTTGTTATAACGTTAAAAAGAAGTCGTACAATAAACTAAAAATCCATAAATATTACAATTCCGTCCAATTCAAAATCTATAGAAGTTAGTTCGAGAGGTTAAAAATTTTCACCAAGTAACTGCGACTGAACCTCCTATGGAGTGCTTTAAAATGAGATCGATAAGCATAGCTTGTTAGGGCTGGCTAGATATGTCCTCTATGATACCCTTCCCATCAACAGCGTCGAAGTAGAAGAAATTCTTAAGGGGATCCCCCTTCCCAGAAATAGCTTTAATTACTTCCTAAAGGCGGAATAGCTGACATCAGTAACTAAACACTTAAAAAGTCATTTCAAACAGGTCTTAAAATACGCACCTGTCCAAGAATTCCTCCAATGATAGCACAAACAGGAGGAAATTCCGTTGGATTAGTCACCAATCTCTCTACGAGGGCATTGGGAATGTGAGCTTCATTCAGCGACTGCAATGTTTGTTTACTGATAAAGTAAGAATGAATGCTACTTGAAATAACAAAACACAGAGAAAGCATATTCAGAGTACTCAACCTGTGACTCACAGATCTCCTTTTTCAACTTCAAGACCCCAGGAAGATCGGATATTGAAGTCTCTCCTGGATTTCTCCCCTCGGCCTCCTCAAACCATTCTATCACTGCACTCATGAGAAAACCGCTGTTGCTATTGTCGGGGCATTGATATACACGAAGAAAAAATAGATCAACAACATAAAGATGATTGGAATTCAACTCCAGCATAGAAACAAAGATCAATGTCTCCTTGATTCTAGACCATAATGATAAAGGAGCTTAGCAGACTTGACAGAACACATGCAAGTTCTTCGTGCTCTGTAGAAGAACCATAACATTCTGTTTGAATTCCCAATTCCATTCAGATCTAGGTCTATTAAAAAAAAAAAAAAATTCACTGGCTATTTATTCACAAAAGTATGGCACCTCTTAACGCATAAAATAGCTTTGAAACTTTTCTGGGATGTGCTTTCCAGCGTACTGAAATTGCTTCCTGCAATAAAAGGATTACAAATGCATGTCATGAAGAAAACGAGTATAATGTACCTTTTATACACCAAAATAATAATCATAATAATAATTAAAAAATAAATAAACAGCCCATTAAGACAAACTAAAGACTACAACCAAACAATACCAAAAAGAAAAATCCAACCACAAAATTAAACAAAGAGTACAATGAGTACTGTACATGAACATCATCAATCATTTACATATCCCCTCTCCCCCTTTCTCAAAATATTTATAGAGGAATGAGCTCTCCCTCCAACTCTATGTTTGCCTCCACCTCCACAGTTCTTGACATTCAAAGCACCAATTGACCAAATGAAGGCTCTAATTCCAGAAACGCCTCAACAGATTCCTTGCCACAGAAGACAAGCATAAACACACAGATGGACTCAATAACTCAAATGGAAGAAGTTAACAGTACTCGGGTCAGTTTCTTTGTCCTTTTTGGCAGATGATTATGAGGGATAGGAAGTTAAAGAGTCGAAAAGAAAGAAAGAAAGAAATCAACTCCACAATTATGTAAGATTGTATGTGGGTGCGCCATAGGAAAATCAGGATTCAGAAGACTATATATTACTGAAGTTTTTCTTTTTCCCCAAAAAAAAAAAGGAAGGAAAAGAAAAAATTTAACATGAGAGAAAAATGATACCTCAAAGCTTGGATATGATAGTTGGCATTCCACAGTGTCCTCAAGTTTTTTCTGTCAATAAAATGTCAGGACAAAGTGTTATGAGTATTATTCATGAATTTATGCCAGAAAGAAGAAACGTAAGTGCCAACTTCACATAACAAGTGATCAAAAGGAAGTACTGAGATGAACGAAACCCAGAGAAAAATTCAACACCCCATGCCAACTATAAACAAATGCCTCCGGCTGACATTAGTAGGGACAACAAAATGCAGTACAATCATACAAATATAGAAGAAATCCAACACATATGGCTAGAGATCTAATTAAAGAAGACGAAGAATAGTATATTTTGATTGGTCACCTTCGCATATTTATAGTCTTGTAGATCAACAAATATTTCACCACAGGAATCTCTACAGTCAACAGTATAAAATGATATGCGCTTGGGTAACTTCCGGCATTTCTCATTGACTGATTTCTACAATAATTACAAAAATAAAAAGTGTAAAGAATAAATTCCCGGAGAGGATATAAAAAAGGCAAAGAAGAAGGTGAAGCCTTAGCTACTACTTTTTCAGCCAAGGAGCAACAACTGACAACTATAACATCAAACGTCTTCAAAAATTCTTCATCAAAGCTCGATGGTTCACCTAGAAGAACATAAATTTTAGTTTCATGTTATCTGGGTATCACAACTTATAATTACGTAGAAGTTCACAAATCAAGGACTAGAGCTCTTGAGTGAAATTTTGTTACAACCATCAATAACAAAAATACAGACAGAACGGAGCTCAACAACATGTAATGTCTACAACTACAACAATATTATTTCGGAGTACAAGAAAGAAGTGAATGAAAGAGGAAACAGAGTAATACCTTTGACGACTGAAACTCGAACCATTGGATTGAAATCTTTCAAAGAATCACAGCAAAGCTCAGCAACAGTTTTCCCGCCAAAAACACCCTCATCAGGGGGGATTAGAAAGTTCGCAGAAAGAGCTTCTTCAGTCACCAACCGATTATCCACCAATGTCAAACTACCAATCCCAGCAAGAACGATATTCTTGCAAAACTAACAACCCAGAGAAAGAGATAAAGGAACAAGCACCTCTTATCAAATGCAACAAATCCTAATTTGAATATAAACAAACTGGAAGGCCAAACCAAGACTCAGCTCAATTAACAACTAAATGTTACCTCAGCAACAGCCCCCTTCATTCCACATACTAGAACGTGAGCTTTGCTCAACCTACGAGCAAAACCCCACAACGAAACTTCAACTCAGAATAAAATCATTTCCAAAGCTTGTAATTGAAAACCAATCACATTGAAAATCAAGATAAGAGAATTCACAGAACAGTAAGAAAATACCTCCTCTGAGCATCCGCACCCCAAACCCTAATTTGGCGGTCATACAATTGAGTTTCCTGCTCCGTCAACTCCTCTCCATCCATTGTCAACTTCAAACTGCAACGCACAGAAAATAGAGCTCTGTAATTTTTGTTAAGAGTGAGGATTTTGAGCATGTCTATGAAATTGTACTGGGTGCGGGCGATGATTTACTAAATGAAAAAGAAGGGAACGTAAAACCTTTGGAAAGAAGTGTGCTAGTCTGTAATAGCAAAATAGTAACTTCGACTCTTGGCGAAATCCAAAGTTATGGCGGAACAAAGACGATGAGCTTCCTTACTCTTCCACTGTGAAGACGACGATCAAGCGTGACGTCCGGCGGAGGCGACCAATTTCTGGGTTTCTATAATCCAGAATATGAAATTAGAAAAAGAAAAAAAAAAAAAAAGTAAACTTACCATTTTTCTTTATATCGTTGTATTTAATAAATTATAAATGTTTCAAAAATCAAATTTAAGAATTTTAATTCTCTAAAAAAAACTTATGCTTCTAATGTGTGGTTTGAACCGAATAGTACATGTGCACTACTCGCAAGTGTGTAGGATAAATTTGTATTATCAATTTTTTACAATTCTCTAATCTACAAGTTATTAAGAAAATAAATTTTAAAAAATAATTTTGCTCACTCTCGCTTATAAATTTACTTATTTAGCATGCTGTATCATTCCAAAATTTGATTGTTTTATTTTTACTTTATGATCCATTCAATTTTTATATTTTCCTTTTTTTAATTCTAGATTCAAATAGTAAAAATGTTAAAAGTCAAAAAAATGTAAGTATTTAGTTAAAATTTGAGGTTTAAAGGATAAATATTGAGAAACTTAATGATTTGAAACAAATTCAAACCTTAAGAGTAAAATATCTTTTTCTAAAATAATAATAATGATGGTAAGAGATTCAACTAAATATCTAATTCGTAAGCACAACTTTTTTTTAAAAAAAAAACTTTTCAAACTCATGTCATTGGGGCTCAAGAGCTTATGGGCCTAAATAGTATATTGGGCTTCTAAGACGCAGCCCAGTTTAATCTTCCCAACCCCTTCCCCAAGATGGGTATAAATAGGACCTTCTTTCCTCAAATATTTGTATTTTATAAATTAATTGGAAATGTGGAGCTTTCTTTAGTATAATACCTAACTTATTGAATTGACGTAGTAATATTTGATTGGCTGATCTCAGTTTTTTTTTTCTTTTTTAAGGTCGTTCGTCTTCTTCTTTTTATTTTTTAACATATTTATTTATCTTTATTTAATATAATAGAAGTGGAGGATTCGGACCACAGACATCATGTTCACTATTAGAGTGAATGTATATACTAGTTGAGTTATTTAGCTTAGACTCACTTCAGCATATTTAATCTTTATCTTGCTATATATGGCATTCAACACTTTCTTTATTTTTACACGTTGGCATTATTTTAAAATTTTTTGCCAAGTTTCAATGAAAAAAATAAAGTATACTTTAGCTTCGATAGTTTGAATTTGGTATTTATTTGATCTCTAAAATTTTAAAGGAGGCACAGTTTAAGGACCGTCATTTGACTACCGAAAAATAGTGTGCTTGTTAAGTTGTAAGAGTGTAGTGTTAAGTTGGTAAATTTATTAATTTAATATTGTTTCATGGGTTGACTTTTTCTCCCTTATTTTATTTATCTCTTTCTTCTTCTTCAATCTCCTCTAGCATGTCTCCCTCGCACTCCTTTGAGAAAAAATTAATTTGGTTTTATGGTGGTATGAAAAAAGGAAAAAAAAAAAAGAAAATATTTAAGAAAGACGTGGACTTATATGAAATAAAATAATATATCATTTAATGACATATCAAATGCTAAATGGATATATATATATATATATATATATATATATATTTATTTATTTATTTATTTATTTATTTATTTATTTATTGTATGTTTCATCTCCTTTTCTAGTCCATTATTTGTTTTTTATTTTTGTTTTTGTTATTAAAATTCTCTAGATGACAAACAATATCAAGAAATATAAAACATAAAAATCGACTACACGATTATAATTATTAAGATTCCGTCACTATAAGCTTCATTTAAATCTTGTGACAAGTAAAACCAAAAAAATAGATATGTGATCTATGACTTTTGATTCTCCAGGAACTATTTTGTTATGCAAAATATAGAAATTTCGCTTTCATCTCACTATTTGTTGTTTAAAAGACAATTCCATAAAGTTGATAATATAATATGTCACAATTTCTAATGATGAAATTCAACATTTATATCAATATTGTAAAACAATTATTCTTAAAACCCAACAATTTTGAAGCTAAAAGTGAGACAAAGCCACTCTTTTGGGTGCATTGTGACCATAAGAGGGTGACAGTTGATAAACTAAGTATAAGACCAAAAGTGTAAAAGGAGCAAAGCTAAAGAAAGAGAGAGATTCCTTAAGCTAGCTAGAAAATTATAAACAAATACACATACATATTTGAAACCAAATGAATTTTAATAACTAAAGTGTAAAAAGAAGGTAAAGTTGGGAAGATTTGTTAAGAGAAATGAAAACAAAAGTTAAATGTAAAAATGTGTTTAAAACCAATCAATGGATCAAGAGAAATTGTTTATGAATAATTATGATGTTTAAGCCTAGCTTAGAAAATTGGTTTAAATATAGGCTCAAATTTGTACGATATTTGCATTGCAATTCAACTACTCCGAAAGTAACAATATTATTTAATGGTAGGGTTTAATTGGATTTTGTAAAGAAAGTAATTTATATTAAATGTTGGGAAGTGCAACAATAACAATGTCTAATCATTCCAGGGTAGTTTTGGCGAGTTTACTACTTGGTTACTATAGTTTTAAAGCTTTAATTTTGAGTTTTCATAGTTTGAGTTTAATTTTAATTTAATCTATGTAATTTTAGTATAGTTTCTGGACATGATGAAATGATATAAAAGGCACCATTAACGGTAGAAGTGTTACAAAAAAAAAAAATTGAAAAACCAAAAAATCAAACCAATTCAAACGATCCAATGGTTTGATTTGGTCTTTTAATATAAAATTTGACATATTGATTTTATTTGAAGAAAATAAAAAAATATTAGTTTGGATCAGATTTTGATTGGAAAAACCAATCAAAACCGAACTAAACCGAGGATATGTATACTCTTAAAAATAAACTCTAACAATATTAAGTATCTTTTAGTGTTTTAATTATTATGGTGCATATATTTATTGTTTAGAAAAAAGATCTATTATTATGGAATGTGTATGATATTTATTTAGAAAGAACCAAAGAAAAAAATAAAAATGTCCAATTTCAATCTATATAAAAAAGAATGGACCCAATTTTAATTTAAAATTAGTAAAAATGACCAATCAAAAACAAAATTGGAAATAAAAATTAAATTTAGAATAGAAAAAAAAATGTCAAAATCGAAAACCAAACCGATAATAGACCGAACCAAATAAAAATCAATCTATTAGTTTTGTTTTTTATTGGATATCGGTTTGGATCTCTTCTTTATAAAAAACTAATTGGTTTGGTTTGGTTCTTGGTTAATCCCAAAATCGACAAAATTGAATCGACTATCACCTCTCATTAACATGCCCACAAGGTTGAGCTCAATCGACTACCCAAAAACGAAATTCAACTCTAAATAGACCCATAGATCGAGTTGAGGTAACAAAAAACTCCTTCACTAACACAACTATGAACTAACCCAACGTATAATGTCTTGACATATTGATGTTGAGGGAGAAACAATATAAATGTGGGAACCAATTCTCCACGTAAGGTATGCAATTTAATTTGTGCCCAATTCGACATCATTTTGTTCTTATTATGTATTAAGTTAAATATCGCCGCACATTAAATAAAGTACTACATCAGTGTGAGATTTCTCTTTTGCAAGATTACCCAAATTATTAGGACCTGACCTCAAATTTTAGCTAGTTAACTGACCAAACTCTACATCAATAGTTACCGTATTGGTTTTTTTTTTTTTTTTTTTTTTTTTTTTTTTTTTTTTTTTTTAAAAAAAAGAATTAAAATGTGATAATAAGTGTATTTCTGTACTTAACTAATTGTCTTAATGGACCATACTAGTATTTAGGGTTAAAGCCAAAAAAAAAAAAAAAGTGTGATAAATACAATTAATGATAAAGAATGATAGGTGAGGATCAACTAATTAAACAACCAAATTGAAATTAATTGAAAACTATATGAACTAAATTAAAATTTTCAAAATTATAATCTTTAATCAGAACTAATTTGAGTAAAAATTAAGATCCTTTTAAGTTTTAAATTTTCATAAGTTAATCAATTTCGATCTTTCTATAATTAATTTATAATTATTTTCGCTTCACTCCATGGTAAATTAACACAAAATAACTAAATACAATCATTTCACTCCAAAACCTTACCCAAATTAGCAAAAAACTGATAACATAATTCTTCTTACATAAGTTGCAAAGATAGAGGTGAAAGAAAAAAAAATGAAAAATACTGTAACTATCTATTTCATTCTAACATTTTCCTCCAATGTTACATTGTATTCCTGAATTTAAAGAAAATTTATATATATGTAAAAATTATCCATTGAAAATTTTAAAACAGAATTAAAACATTATTTACTTATAAAAAATTAATATTTTAATTGATATAATTATTTGGTAATAATATTTTAGTAAGTTTAGCGCAACACTTTAATAAGTTTGGAGTTGTGATACTATTTCAAAAAGTTTAGGATATAAAATAAATAAATAAATAAATTATTTTCAAATATAAAAATATGAATTAAACTATTTATAAATGTACGAAAAAATTTATTGTCCATACATCACGATATAAAACTTTTCTATATTGGTAAATTATTTAATTTATTTTTTTTATATTTTAAAAACAGAAAACGTAAATGGTAAAAAGAAAAGAAAGAAACAAAAACCGTAAAATGTGATATAGGTTGTCGCTATAAATGAGTCAATGGATGAAGATAACTGTTTATGTGTCAGTCACCCACATGACAACTCCATCAATACCCAAAATTATATATAAAATTTAAAAATAAAATAAAAAATAACAAAGTTTGCCGACAAGTGTGCATGTTGCGTTGGTACGGTGTTAAGGAATTGGTGACAGGTTGAGAACCAAATACGTGGCCACTCCAATGCCAATTCCCCTACACGCTCCTCCTCCTCACCACACGTGCGAACTTCACCGATTCCAACTCGCTCCTACTTTTTCCAACAATTATTATTGCGCTGCGCCGCCCCATTCTCCTTCCTATTATTGTTCATTCCAAATTTAAGGTTTTTTTTATTATTTAATTGTCCATTAAATTTTGAATATGATTTTAATTTAGTCTATGTCAAAATATGAAAATATAAGTAGATATATCGATATATCTATAAATCAAAGGGTTCAATATCGATATTAAATATCTATGAACTCCAACATTTTTTATTAATTCTCGTAACATATAAAAATATCACCTATTTAATCCAATATGAACAAGAATATTAATAATAATATTCATAACCTAGTTTGAAAATAAAAACAACTTAATTATTAATCTAAATAAATTTTATAAAATTCGTGATCTATAAAAATATTTGTCGATATCGATATTTTGTCGATATATTCGTAAAATTGAAATGTCGATATCAATATCGACATCGATATTTCAATCCTTGGTCTATATATTTTAAAATATTACAACTTTATTTTTTAAATTTGAGTTTTGTTTCAATTTAATCTATTAAGTTCTAAGATAATATGTAATATTTATTTTTTTATATTAAATAATCACTTTCAGATTTTAGTATTAATATCAATGGATTAATTTAAAACAATTATAATCAGGATTATTTTAAAATATAACAAAATGAGTTAACTTATTTATAAATATAGCAAAATATTATCGTCTATCTGCAATAAATACTATTAGTGTCAGCTATTTGAAAATATTTTTAATAGTTTTGCCATTTAAAATAATTGCACTTATAATTAATTAAAGGATAGTTTTTAAATATAGAAAATTGAGTTAAACTATTTACAAATATAGATAAATTTTATTGTCTATCAACAATAGAGATGGCATATCGCTGATAGATAGTGAAATTTTTTTATATTTGTAAATAGTTTGATATATTTTCTGTTTATAGTAATTTCTCTTAACTAAATTTCACTATTAAAATTAAATTTAAAAGTTCACTTCATAATTATTTTAAATTAATAGAGATTAACATTATAAGTTGAAAAGTGAGTATCTAGTAAATAACAAAGTTAAAGGTGTAAATTCTAAAATCCAAAGATTAAAATAATAGTGTACATTTTAAAATTAAAATATCAAACTCAAGATTTAAGTGGTAAAATCATAAGATTCCTAACATTATGAAATCTAAAAGGTATTTTTAGCCATTATTAAATATTAGGCTAAATTATCTTATAATTCTCTGTTTTCATTTTTCATTTTTAATTTTCACTTTTTAATTATTAATATTTAATTTCCCTGCCATACCAGCTTTTTCTGTCCATAACAAAGAAAGCTGCAACAACATGAGGTCCTTTTGCTCAATAAATTCCCTTCTTTTTTATGCTACACTACTTTCTTCACAATATCAACCCAACCCCTTCCTTAATTACATTATAATTTTCCTACCTAATCTTTCACCATTGTGTCTAATTTAAATAGCTATCTAAATATTTTAAATTTTGTGTTGATTAGTTTCACATTTAAAATTTTCTAACAGCTCCGTCATCTTTTAAACCGCAATTTAATAAATTTTTATACTTTTAATTTCCTATTCAAATAGATTACTAATCTATTAATTTTATCTACTTTACATGAAATCAAACTTTATCTTAAAAGAATTCTAATCTTTAAATTTTATAATTAAATATTATAAATACTTCTTTTACTTTAAAAATTTATTAGACATAACGTTAAAAGTTCAATAATTTATTAGATGTGATTTAAAACTCAGGGGCCTATTAGATACAATTTTCAAATATGAGATATTAAATTTGTAATTTAACTAGTACTACCAGTCCATTGATTTTTAATGTTATGTCTAACGGGTTTCTAAACCTTAAAAACTTATTCTCTATAAGTTTCTAAAATTTGAATTTTGTATTAATAGATTCTCAAGCATTCGATTTTGTGTCTATTAGATCATTGAATTAATTTTAGATGTTAAAGACTTATTGAATACATTTTGAAGTTCAATACTTTATATTCACGATAAAACCACATCGAAATTTGAGACTCAAACTTATGATTTAATCTGTTGAGACTACTATAACTTGAGTTTAGTTTCAATTTTATTTATATGTTTGAAATATTTTATGAACATTTTTACTAGTGGCTTTTAAATTATCAAATTTGTTCTTAGATTAATTAAAAACACATAGTTTTCCCCTTAATTTTCTCTCCGTTCTAAAATGTAGTGAAGTTAATTAACATAGTCAACCAAATAAAACAAAACAACTTAATTTTGTATCAATTAAGCATGTTGACATCCCATAACAACATAGACAAATTATTACACTTCATCAAATTATATAAAGACTAAATATACAAAACTAAAATGATAAACAAAAATCATAAAAACCTAACGTAAGCTCTCAAATCACAGGACCAGCAAATAAATAATTTAACCGAATTAATTTGAGCACATAAATGAGGAGTGGTCAAAAAAAAGTAATTCAGTAAAAAGATAAAATTGATTAAGAGTGTGTTTGGGAGTGATACTTGAAGTAGTGATTTTAGAAAAAGAGATTTGGGTACACTTGATTTTGTAAAATTAATTTCTAAACAATTAAATTTATGTTTAGTTCCAAACTTTTTAAAGTGATTTTTAAATATATAAAAGTGATTTTGAATTATTATGTTTGGTTATAAAAGTAATTTTAAAATTACTAAATTACTAAAAAAGACATTTTATATTTGGAGATTTTATTTTGAAAAATAATTATAATAAATATATAATTTTATTAATTTATTTTTTTATTTGTATTATTGTTAAATTATTATATGCATGATTGATACGTGACAAGAAATTTATATGACGTAAAATTGATAGTCTTTCACGCTCCTCTTCCATCTCCCTTCCATGACAAGAAATTTCACTTTCTTCCATAATACTCAAGTCATTTTGAGGATTTTTTTTCTATAATTGTGAGAATAAAATCTAGCATAAAACTTATAAAAATTTTTATGATGTGATAGTTTCTTCTTGAGCTGGAATTTTTTAACACTAACATTAAAAAAAAAAAACCTTTGTAAGTATTTATGTTTGTATCTATTTTTTTTAAATTATTATTATTTACAAACACTTTGAGAGGTTGTGAATAACTGATGTTGGTGCTTCGGTTGTTGATATGATGGTTTGATAATTAAATTTTATAAGAAAAATTGGAGGAAATTAAAATTTTAACTTTTAGTAATAAAAAGAGAGGATTTTTTTTTGCTTTTTTTTAAGTTAGTATAATATTCATAAATGGAGTTCTAACAAAAGTGTTAAAAAAGACTAGTGGGCATGAAGGTAATGGTGATTCCCGATCAATTACCATTACAAAAATTACCTATAGAATGATGTGTCAAAAATCAATTTTAAATGATTTTGATTTTTTCAAAATCAATTTTATTTTCTTGCCAAATATTACCATTTTACAAAAAAAAAACTGATTTTGACAATACTAAAAATAATTTTAGCCTCATCAAAATTACTCCCAAACACACTCTAAATGGTAGGAATTAATTGAAAAAAGAAAAAGAAAGAGATGATAAAATATAAAGGTAGATAATATTAGCGTGAGAGGGGACACGTGGCATACAGGTGTCCGCCCGATTGGTGGACATGGATAAGTAGATAATGAAACAATAGTAATTATAAAAGAAAGTTCCAAATGTAGGGTTGGATAATGAGATTAATTACAGAATCTGCCATAGGCAGTGGCATGTGTAGAGAAAGAAAGTGTCAGAAAAAAAAAAAGCATGGGCGAGATTGTGGATTTTCGGGGATTTTGAGGGCTAAAACTAAAACCCCACTCAAAATCTCTCCTCGGACCACAAAAGAAGATTTTGTGGGTCGACATAATAATCTATGGGGGAGGCCGAGGCCCCATCCCACTCATTACTCTATTTCAATTCTACTTAAATTATTACCTTTAATCCTCTATTTTATTTAGAAAAATTTAGAAAAATGTCTAATACATCAACTTATTTTAAAATTTTTCAATTTATGTGTATGAAAGATTGTCCAAAGTAAGGCTCAAAGTCTATCGGCAGCTCAAGCTTATAGGATACTGGAAGAAGGTATAGAGGAGTGTGTGTCACAAAGGAAAATGTCAACACCTCGAAGTTTGAGCCGACCAACCGAGCCTGTGAATATATATCAATCAAGAAATAATTGAGCCAAACTTAAACTGGCACCCTACAACTTTGAGAGCTAAAAACATCATTCACTCTGCCATTGTTATACGTTACCATAGGAATGTGTTAGAGGACAAGCTTATAAATAGTCTCATTCGACCATCCTGAAGGGGAGAGGACAAACTTATAAAACTGAATTTTAGGGGGAAAACACTTTTAATCATTATGTTTTGAGTATAGTTTCTATTTGGTCTTTAGATTTTAAAATATTACACTTTTACTCCTAAGTTTTGACTTTAATTTTTATTTTGTCTATAAGTTTAGAATGTTACATTTTTACCCCTTAAATTTTGAATTTAATTTTCATTTAATTTTGAGTTTAATTTTCATTTGGTGTCTAAGTTTAAATAATCACACTTTTATTACTGAATTTTTTATAATTGATTTTAAAATTAACATTAATAATGATAAAGAAATTAGTAAAAGCTAATTAATAACAATAATTTAATGTTTTAAATTGATTATTTGACATTAACATAAAAGATCAAAAGTGAATATTTTGTATAAAAAGAAACAAGATTATAAGTGTAATTCTTGAAACCTAGGGACTAAATGAAAAGTGAACTCAAATTTTAGGGTAAAAGTGTAACCTTTTGAATTTTAAAGACCAAAAAGATATTTAGTCTCTAAATTTTATGTCTAACAAAACCATAAAATTTGATACAAAATTAAAAGTTTGAGATCCTATTAAAAAAAACTTAGGTTTAGAGGTCACAAAATTAAAAGTTTAGATAGCTATTAAATACTTCTTAAAGTTCATAAAAAAAATAGGTACAAAGACTTATAGTATGAGTATCTGTTAGCGACTAGAAGTTTATAATTTGGATTTTTTTTTAAAAAAAAAAAAAAAAAATCCACGTGTCCAAACGAAAAATCACAAGCCTCCTTTAATTTCTCATTCACGTATGATTTTTTTGTCAAATTTAAAACATGTGTTTGGTTCCTCTCTTTCATTATCCATGCTTGATGTCTCTATCTTGATGCTTTGTGAGTCGTTGGATTGTGTGTTTGACATTAAAAGCTCCTAAAATTTTCAGGAAAATGTATCGACTTGCAAAGATCTCGTATTGCTACCATGTAAGGACCACACAAAAATAAATATATATACATATTTTATAATATTGCATTATATCGAAAAATTTACAATTTATGTATTCTTTTAGAAATATCATAGAGTTGGCTATGAAAAGTTGAAACTAGAACAAAAGTAATAGTAATAATGATGGCTGGTAGTGTATTTCAAAAGTTCTCAAACTAACCCTAAATTTGAATTTCATTAGTCATTTGAATCTTTAATTAATGAACAAATATTTTTTGGCTGGTTATGAATGAGGTAGATTCGAACTCTCCCGACACCATTATAGTTTGTGGGTACATGCTCTGATTAATTCATTGATTTTCAAACTCACTATGTATGTATTTAAATTTGTCGAACGATTTTAATTGTCAGATTCATAAAATTGAGAGAGCATGATATTCATCAACAAAATTCACATGTACTAGCTAGTGGTGAAAGAGTTAGGCATGCCATAGAATATGAAACGAAAAGATGGTGTCAATTAGTTTGTCTTAAGTTAAGCAAGCATTCAATCCCCTTTGTACTTGTTATTTTCATACTCACACACACACAACCTTGTTAAAAAGTTGAAAGCAACAGCCTCATACTCATTTTATCATTTATAATCATCTTAGCTTTTTCTCAAGCTCCTATCCCTTGAGCCTTGACCTTCCATTTCTCTCTCTCTCTTTAACTACTCTCTTTTCTCTTTCTTTTTTTTTCTTCTCTTGAATGCTTTAAACCAGACCAAGAATGACATCTTACTGATAGGTATATTTTAGCTAGCATGTGAATTTCTCAAGTCTTAACCAACAAGTTCCTTCCTTTTTTCTTTCTTTTTTTAATTTCTTAAATGCCTTCTAGGACTTTTCTTTTGCCTCCTTCACAATCTACTTTATTGGATTTAATGGAATCTATGTCAGTGAATGAACTGGAAAGAACAAACCAATCCACTTCTGCTGCACTAGTTTGGGGAACAATCTCTTGCCATTCATTCACTACTCTCTCTCTCCTTTTCATTTAATTTAATTTTCCTCTCCCTCCTCTCTCTCTCTCTCTTTTTTTTTTGGAACTTCTAAGTTCCAATCTTCTTGGAAGGCCAACATCCAACGCCTTTCAAAGTAAGCATTTTTTTGGGTTGGCTTGAAATTTTGAGTAAATGGGGTTGGTGTATGGATCTTGTAGCTTCAAGGGAAAGTAATTTTGAGTCTTTTTTTTTTTTTTTTTTTTTTGGTAGGGGAGCTTGAGAAAAATGGCATCATCTGCCTCAGGATCATCAAAGAGAGCCAGAGGAACTCATAATGGTAGCACTCAGCCAGTTTCTTGTCTTGTAGATGGCTGCAATTCAGATCTAAGCAACTGTAGAGATTATCATAGGCGCCATAAAGTTTGTGAACTGCATTCAAAAACTCCTCAAGTCACAATTGCTGGCCTCAAGCAGAGATTTTGCCAGCAGTGTAGTAGGTAATTTTGGGACTTTGATTTCCTTTTTTGGTCTTTTTTTCTTTTGCTAATCATGGTATGTTTCTGTTCTGTTCTCTGTCAACAACTTTTGAGCAAAACCCATTATTTTATTCTTGAAGAAAAGCAACTCCAAGGAACATTTTTATGCTTTGCAAAGAAAATGGGAAGTTTTAATTTTCCTTTTTGGATGAAAATGGGAACTGTTGGGTGTTTTTATCTGAAGAAATTTGTCCTCTTTCTGTATTGTTAAAAGTTTTTTTCCAGAACGTTTGGCTCTGGAATTAGATGTGCTTTTGAGTCTTTTCATGAGAAAGTTTTCTGTGTTTCTACACAGAATAAAAAAGTTGAGATAAGTAAACAATGAAAGTTCCAAGACTTGCAGAAAAAATTACCCAATTTTGGTATCTTAAAGTTGAAGGCATTATTGAATTCCCATCTGCTCTGTTCTGCAATGCTCTGTTTTTCCTTTTTTTTGGGTCTTTCTATAGGTTTCATTCACTTGAGGAATTTGACGAAGGAAAGAGAAGCTGCCGCAAACGACTCGATGGCCATAACCGGCGACGGAGAAAGCCTCAAACTGACCTCTTGCCTCGATCTGCCGGTCCTTTCCCCTATCATCAAGGTTAGATTTTTTTTTATTATTATTATTTTTTTTGGAGGCGAAGTTAAAAGT